>JAWZYU010000002.1:2546274-3835274 GCA_038380435.1 Ryuthela nishihirai | reverse complement strand
ACCGCTGATGGGAGACAAATGGTAGCCTCCCGTCTAGGCCATCCAGCGTGTTCTTTAACGTTAGGTTGTTTTACCTCTGAGCGGCACTTTTTTGCACACCATGGGCTAAATGGCCAGGTCACAAGGACCTCGAAGACTCAGAGAAGGTTGGGGTAGGGGACCCACTGGAACAGCTGATGGGAGACAAATGGTAGCCTCCCGTCAAGGCCATCCAGCGTGTTCTTTAACGTTGGATTGTTTTACCTCTGAGCGGCACTTTTTTTGCATACCATGGGCTAAATGGCGAGGTCACAAGGACCCAAAAGGCTCAGAGAAGGTTGGGGGAGGGACCCACTGGAAGAGCTTTTGGGAGACAGATGGTAGCCTCCCGTCAAGGCCATCCAACGTGTTCTTTAAAGTGCACATGGTATGGCTCTCCCGCACACGGGGCCACGGCTTAACGTCCCATCCGATCATGGAGTCCTCATCAAGCCCATCGATGTCCCCTACTGATAGAGGACAGGGTGGGGAGTTTTGCGGAAATAAATCTGGACGCTGACCCAGCTGGGACTCGAACCTGGGAACTGCAGATTACGACTCTGGCACGCTACCGACTGAGCCACCTCCGCCCCGATCGAGGGCAGGATGGGGATTTAGCGAAGATCGCGACGAGATGCTTCCATTCGTCTCCCAACTGTTCAGTAGAAACTCCCCCCCCCCAACCTTCTCTGAACTCTCGGGGTTCTTGTAACCTGTCCATTTTACCTACTACATGTAAAAAAAAAGTGCCACTTGGAGTAAAAACAGCCAAATTTAAAACACCAAAAATGTTTGGACATGAGAAAACGCTGAACAGCTCGCATCGCCCTCTATGTGACCATAGCTTTAGAGAGTAAAATGATCCTCTTTTGAGGATGTGGAAGATAACGTCATGATGGCAGACGGAGAAGATAATTTTGTGTCGAGATGAATGATAGAAGAATGACCTTGACCTTCAAGAAGAAGAATAACAAGATAAAACGAGCTGGGTTGTTTTACTTCTGAGCGAGACTTTTTTTGCACACCATGGGCTAAATGGTCAGGTCACAAGGACCCCCGAAGGCTCAGAGAAGGTTTGGGGAGGGGATCATTGGAACAGCTGTTGGGAGACAGATGGTAGCCTCCCGTCAAGGCCATCCAGAGTGTTCTTTAACGTTGGGTTGTTTTACATCTGAGCGGCACATTTTTGCACACCATGGGCTAAATGGCTAGGTCACAAGGACCCCAAAGGCTCAGAGAAGGTTGGGGGAGGAGACCACTGGAACAGCTGTTGGGAGACAGATGGTAGCCTCCCGTCAAGGGCATCCAGCGTGTTCTTTAACGTTGGGTTGTTTTACCTCTGAGCGGCACTTTTTTGCACACCATGGGCTAAATGGCCAGGTCACAAGAACCGCGAAGGCTCAGAGAAGGTTGTGGGAGGGGACTCACTGGAACTGCTGTTGGGAGACAGATGGTAGCCTCCCGTCAAGGCCATCGTGTTCTTTAACTTTGGGTTGTTTTACCTCTGAGCGGCACTTTTTTGCACACCATGGGCTAAATGGCCAGGTCACATGGACCCCGAAGGTTCAGAGAAGGTTGGGGGAGGGGACCCACTGGAACAGCTGTTTTGAGACAGATGGTAGTCTCCCGTCAAGGCCATTCAGCGTGTTCTTTAACGTTGGGTTGTTTTACCTCTGAGCGGCACTTTTTTGCACACCATGGGCTAAATGGCCAGGTCACAAGGACCCCGAAGGCTCAGAGAAGGTTGGGGGAGGGGACCCACTGGAACAGCTGTTGGGAGACAGATGGTAGCCTCCCGTCAAGGCCATCCAGCGTGTTCTTTAACGTGCACAGTTTATCGCTCTCCCACACACGGGGCCTCGGCTTAACGTCCCATTCGACGGACGACGGCCTTTCCAAGCCCATCGGTGTCCCTACTGACCGTGGACAGGGCGGAGAATTTTGCCCACTTAAAAATCTAACTGTTTTTGTGAACAGCAGATTCAATCCCCCGTCAAACAAAATAAAAAAGAAAAATAGAAAGAAAAGTTAAACGAAAGACAAAACAAACAAAGAAAATTTGTTTTCATCCTTTTTGATTTTTCGTGAGTTGGCAACTTTTCGCTCAGCATCAGAAACCGAAAAGGTTAAAATTAGAAAGGTGCTCCTGATTTCATCTTCCCTTTCGACGATGGGAAACGGAAGGAGTCGAAGGAAAGATGGGAAAGGGGAGGAGGCAAAGGAAAGATGGGAAAGGGAATGAGGCAAAAGAAAGATGGGAAGGGGACTGAGGCGAAGGAAAGATGGGAAAGGGAACGAGGCGAAGGAAAGATGGAGAAAGGGAAGGAGGCGAATGAAAGATGGGGAAAGGGCGAAGGAAAGGTGGACGGAGGCGATGGAAGGAGGCGAAGGAAAGATGGGAAAGAGAAGGAGGCGAAAGAAAGATGGGAAAGGGAAAAAGGCGAAGGAAAGATGGGAAAGGGAAAGAGTCGCCTTTTTGGAAGGGGAGGAGGCGAAGTAAAGATGGGGAAAGGGAAGAAGGCGAAGGAAAAATGGGGAAGGGAAGGAGGCGAAGGAAAGATGGGGAAAGGGAAGGAGGCGAAGGAAAGATGGGGAAAGGGAAGGAGGCGAAGGAAAGATGGGAAAGGAAGGAGTCGAAGAAAAGACGGGGGAAAGGGAAGGAGGCGTAGGAAAGACGGGGAAAGGGAAGGAGGCGTAGGAAAGACGGGGGAAAGGGAAGGAGGCGTAGGAAAGACGGGAGAAAGGGAAGGAGGCGTAGGAAAGACGGATAAAGGGAAGGAGGCGAAGGAAAGATGGGAAAGGAAGGAGTCGAAGAAAAGACGGGAGAAAGGGAAGGAGTCGTAGGAAAGACGGGGGAAAGGGAAGGAGGCGTAGGAAAGACGGGGAAAGGGAAGGAGACGAAGGAAAGGTGGGAAAGGGAAGGAGTCGAAGAAAAGACGGGGGAAAGGGAAGGAGTCGTAGGAAAGACGGGGGAAAGGGAAGGAGGCGTAGGAAAGACGGGGAAAGGGAAGGAGACGAAGGAAAGATGGGAAAGGAAGGAGGCGAAGAAAAGACGGGAGAAAGGGAAGGAGTCGTAGGAAAGACGGGGGAAAGGGGGGGAGGCGTAGGAAAGACGGTGGAAGGGAAGGAGGCGTAGGAAAGACGGGAGAAAGGGAAGGAGACGAAGGAAAGACGGGAGGAAAATGGAAGGAGGCGTAGGAAAGACGAGGGAAAGAGAAGGAGGTGTAGGAAAGACGGGGGAAAGGGAAGGAAGCGTAGGAAAGATGTGGAAAAGGAAGGAGGCGTAGGAAAGACGGGGAAAGGGAAGGAGGCGTAGGAAAGACGGGAGAAAGGGAAGGAGGCGTAGGAAAGATGGGGAAAGGGAAGGAGGCGAAGGAAAGGTGGGAAAGGGAAGGAGTCGAAGAAAAGACGGGGGAAAGGGAAGGAGTCGTAGGAAAGACGGGGGAAAGGGAAGGAGGCGTAGGAAAGACGGGGAAAGGGAAGGAGACGAAGGAAAGATGGGAAAGGAAGGAGGCGAAGAAAAGACGGGAGAAAGGGAAGGAGTCGTAGGAAAGACGGGGGAAAGGGGGGGAGGCGTAGGAAAGACGGGGGAAAGGGAAGGAGGCGTAGGAAAGACGGGAGAAAGGGAAGGAGGCGTAAGAAAGACGGGGAAAGGGAAGGAGGCGTAGGAAAGACGGGGAAAGGGAAGGAGGCGAAGAAAAGATGGGAAAGGGAAGGAGTTGAGCTCACCATCGTCGGAACTTCGTAAACAAGGTTATTGAAGTTGCTGATTATCGTTAATGCATCATTTTCCTCTGATGTAGGGAGGAAGAAAAGAAGCTCAAGGTGAGTTAAAGCATCCCTGCTAAATTGATAAAGAGCATCGTCGAACAACATCGGTTCATTCTCGCTACTGGATTAGGATGCTTTAGTTTGACTAACGTAAAGAATTATAAATTCAACACAAAAAATAAAACAAAGCAGCTAAGGAGTTGTCTGTAGAGATTTTTTGGATGAAATTTTATGGCTGTTCCGAGTTTCTCTACGGATCTCTCAGAGGCGACATTTTATGCTTCAACCTTTTAAAAAAGAAAGCGGAGACTTAATTGTTTTGGAAGTTAGGTATTGTTGTTTGAAGAATGATAATGTATGCTGGAAGATTTATTTGGTTGGTTTATCTCTGAGCGGCACTTTTTTGCACACCATGGGCTAATTGGCCAGGTCACAAAGACCCCGAAGGCTCAGAGAAGGTTGGGGGAGGGGAACCACTGGAACAGCTGTTGGGAGACAGATGGTAGCCCCCTGTCAAGGCCATCCAGAATGTTCTTTAACGTTGGGTTGTTTTACCTCTGAGCGGCACTTTTTTGCACACCATGGGCTAAATGACCTGGTCACAAGAACCCCGAAGGCTCAGAGAAGGTTGGGGGAGGGGAACCACTGGAACAGCTGTTGGGAGACAGATGGTAGCCTCCCGTCAAGGCCATCCAATTTAGTCTTTAACGTTGGGTTGTTTTACCTCTGAGCGACACTATTTTTTGCACACCATGGGCTAAATGGCCAGGTCACAAGGACCCCGAAAGCTCAGGGAAGGTTGGGGGAGGGGACCCACTGGAACAGCTGTTCGGAGACAGATGGTAGCCTCCCGCCAAAGACATCCAGGATGTTCTTTAATGTGCACAGAGTATGGCTCTCCCACACACGGGCCACGGCTTAACGTCCCATCCGACGGACGGCTGCTTTTCCAAGCCCATCGGTGTCCAATACTGACCGTGAGCAGGACGGGGAATTTTACGGAGATAAGTCTCATCAGCCGTCCCATGGCCGAGTGGTTAGCACGCTTGGCTACTGATCTAAGGGACCTGGGTTCAAGCCCCGGATAAGGCATGGATGTTTGTGTTGTTTTTCTGCTGAGGTCCTGCCATCCTCTCAGACCTTCTACTCTGGCATATAAACTGACAGGCTCCTGTCAGACCTCTGTGGCAAGCAGCTGCTTGAGGAGGTATTTATTTATTTTTATTTTTTTTAAGTCTCAACACCCACCCAGCTGGGACTCGAACCTGGAAAATACAGATTACGAGCCTGGCGCACTACCGGCTGAGCCACCCCCGCCCCAAAGGAGGCAAAAGTTACAATGCCGTGTTATTTCAATGAAAAACTAACTTTCGAAGCTTTTTATTTCAAAACTTCTGAAAGAAGCTTTTTACGGTAAAATATGACTGAGGATGAATTAAAGATCTGAATCAAATCTATAGAAATCTCGATTATTCTGTAGTAACAACGAGGCATTTAAAGAGATATGGAAGGGGGAATATTGGATATCAGCAATGTCGCTGCTAAGAAATGTCAAATATTGAAAGTGCAGCTTATTTACAGTCGCTCAAAAAAGTATCCGAACACTATGGATGATTACAAAAAAGAGAATTCAGAAAATTCAGACATTACAAAAAATTTAGAATTCAGGAAAAATATCTGGAGCGTGTACAGCAACTGTACACGCTCCAGTTACCGTTCACAGCAAACTGGAGCGTGTGCAGTTACTGCACACGCTCCAGTTTGCTGTGAACGGTAACTGCACACGCTCAATATTTCTGTGAGTGGGCCCACACGATCCAGGTTTTTGTGAGCTCACACGATCCTGTGTGCTGTGAACATTAACCTCAACCGCTCCAGTTTCTTGTGAACGGTAACTGCACACGCTCCATATTCATTGCATTATATATTCATAAAAAAAAAAAAAAAAAAAATACCCCCTCAAGCAGCTGCTTGGCACAGAGGTCTGACAGGAGCCTGTCAGTTTATATGCCATAGTAGAAGGTCTGAGAGGATGGCAGGACCTCAGCAGAAAAACGACACATACATCCATGCCTTACCCGGGGCTCGAACCCAGGTCCCTTAGATTTGCAGCCAAGCGCGCTAACCACTCACGCATTATATATATTAAAAAAGTATCCGAACACTATGGTTGATTACAAAATTCAGAAAAAATATCTGGCAGCGATTTTTTAAGAAATTAGTGATCTGGCAACCTTCGTGTCACGTGACACGAAGGTTGCCGCTCAAATGCAAAAAAGTGCCGCTCAGATGCAAAAAATGCAAAAAAGCTCAAAATAAAAATGCTCAAATGTAAAAAAGTGCCCTCAGGTTGCCGCTCAATGCAAAAAAGTGCCGCTCAGAGGTAAAACAACCCAACGTTAAAGAACACGCTGGATGGCTTTGACGGGAGGCTACCATCTGTCTCACAACAGCTGTTCCAATGGGTCCCCTCCCCAAGCCTTCTCTGAGCCTTCGGGGTCCTTGTGACCTGGCCATTTAGCCCATGGTGTGCCAAAAAGTGCCGCTCAGAGGTAAAACAACCCAACGTTAAAAACACGCTGGATGGCCTTGACGGGAGGCTACCATCTGTCTCACAACAGCTGTTCCAGTGGGTCCCCTCCCCAAACCTTCTCTGAGCCTTCGGGGTCCTTGTGACCTGGCCATTTAGCCCATGGTGTGCAAAAAAGTGCCTCTCAGAGGTAAAACAACCCAACGTTAAAAACACGCTGGATGGGAGACAGATGGTAGCCTCCTTGACGGGAGGCTACCATCTGTCTCCCAACAGCTGTTCCAGTGGGTTCGCTCCCCCAACCTTCTCTGAGCCTTACGGGGTCCATGTGACCTGGCCATTTAGCCCATGGTGTGCCAAACAGTGCCGCTCAGAAGTAAAACAACCCAACGTTAAAGAACACGCTGGATGGCCTTGACGGGAGGCTACCATCTGTCTCCCAACAGCTGTTCGAGTGGGTCCCCTCCCCCAACCTTCTCTGAGCCTTCGGGGTCCATGTGACGTGGCCATTTAGCCCATGGTGTGCAAAAAAGTGCCGCTCAGAGGTAAAACAACCCAACGTTAAAGAACACGCTGGATGGCCTTGACGGGAGGCTACCATCTGTCTCCCAACAGCTGTTCCAGTGGGTCCGCTCCCCCAACCTTCTCTGAGCCTTCGGGGTCCATGTGACCTGGCCATTTAGCCCATGGTGTGCAAAAAAGTGCCGCTCAGAGGTAAACAACCCAACCCAACCTTTACCCTTAATGCGTCATCTGCATCCTTTTTCAACTCCCGAAGGAAAACTGATAAAGGACATTACAAGCACTCGCACTGAAGAAGAACTAACAGGACTTTCTTATCACTCTCCTGTTTGACAGTCATAATCTTCGCAACAATCCTTACTTGTGTGACGTGAATGAATAGAAAAGACGGGGGGGGGGGGGGGAAGATTTTTCTCTCCCCCACCCCCTTTTATCCTTCAGTGAAAGGCTCAATAATTACAACAGGATTAAAACCCATTGTGGTAGAAGTATGCGTCGGCGAAAACTCTCCAACCGACATGGCGTAACGGACGACTGATGCACGCGCGCACGCACGCGTCGCTGCGTTCGAGATTAACACGCCTCGCAGCCGCGGACGTCATCGAGCCGTGACGTAGCTGTGACGTGTAAAGCAGGAAGAAGATGAGGAGGAGCGAGAGCGGCGCTTGTTTTCCGCAGAGCGTTATCATCGTGCGATGGGAGCTTAAGAGGCAAGAAAGAGGAAGAGGAGACTTTCAGAGACTTATTATTGACACAGATAAAGTTCCCTTTCCATTTGCAAGGAATTAAAGTCTAACTCCGAGAGATTAGGAAAGAAAAAAAAAATTAATATGATGGAATCATTGTGCACTAGGAGTTGCTATTTTTAGCTTGGTTCCTTCGTGCATCCACCACCAGTGGCAGAAGCGATTAGGGAATTTGGATTCGGGGAAAAAAAGAGATATCTATTTCGATTCCCAGCAATGATGTCGGTGTTGCTATTCAAACATTGCTGTCTCCTTAACAGCTCTTTGGGTATTTCTTTTCAGAGGTTCCAGTTCGATGTCAAGGTAAGTTTTATGCTCTCAGAAGATTCGAACCAACTTCATAGTCACTGCCTCAGAGTATCTAGTTCGATCTCATAGTAAGTGTACTTTTCAGAGGATCCATCCAGTCCTACCTCATGGTAAGTGTCTGCCTGAGAGTATCGAGTTCGGCCTCGTGGTGTATGGCCTCAGAGGATAAAATTTAAATTCAGCGTTTTCTTCAGAGGATTCAGTCCGACCACATAGTGTTTACCGCAGAAGATACATTTCGATTTTAGTGTCTTACTCAGAGGATCTAGTCTGACCTGATGGTAAGTGTCTGCCTCAGAGGTTCCGGTCCGATCTCATAGTGTCAGAAGATACAATTCAATTTCAGGGTCTCCCTCAGAGGATCCAAACCAATGTCATGGTAAGTGCCTGTGTCAGAGTATTCATTCCGACCTCATAGAGTGTGCATCAGAGGATCCAGTCCGATCTTATAGTGCCTGCCTCAGAGAAGCCAGTCTTACTTCACAGTAAGTATATACCCCAGTGGATGCAATTCGATTTCAGTGTCTTCCTCAGAGGATTCAGCCCGACCTCATAGTGTCTTCCTCAGAGGATTCAGCCCGACCTCATAGCGTTTTCCTCAGAGGATTCAGTCCGACCTCATAGTGTCTTCCTCAGAGGATTCAGTCCGACCTCATAGCGTTTTCCTCAGAGGATTCAGTCCGACCTCATAGTGTCTTCCTCAGAGGATTCAGTCCGACCTCATAGTGTCTTCCTCAGAGGATTCAGTCCGACATCATAGTGTCTTCCTCGGAGGATTCAGCCCGACCTCATAGTGTCTTCCTCAGAGGATTCAGTCCGACCTCATAGTGTCTTCCTCAGGGGATTCGGTCCGAACTCATTGAGTCTTTCTCAGAGGATTCAGTCCGACCTCACAATGTCTTCCCCAGAGAATTCAGTCCATCATAGTGTCTTCATAAGAGGATTTAGTCCGACCTCATAGTGCCTTCCTCAGAGGATTCAGTCCGACCTCATAGTGCCTTCCTCAGAGGATTCAGTCCGACCTCATAGTGTCTTCCTCAGATGATTCAGTCCGACATCATAGTGTCTTCCTCAGAGGATTCAGTCCGACCTCATAGTGTCTTCCTCAGATGATTCAGTCCGACATCATAGTGTCTTCCTCAGGGGATTCAATCCAATCTCATTGAGTCTTCCTTAGAGGGTTCAGCCCGAACACATAGTATCTGCCTCAGAGGATTCAGCCAGACTTCATAGTGTCTTCTTCATAGGATTCAATCTGACCTCATAGTATCTTCCTCAGAGAATTCAGTCCGACCTCATAGCGTCTTCCTCAGAGGATTCAGTCCGACCTCACAGTATCTTCCTCAGAGGATTCAGTCCGACCTCATAGTGTCTTCCTCAGGGAATCAATCTGACCTCATAGTGTCTTCCTCAGGGGATTCAGTCCGAACTCATAGCGTCTTCCTCAGAGGATTCAGTCCGACTTCATAGTGTCTTCCTCAGAGGATTCAGTCCGACATCATAGTGTCTTCCTCAGAGGATTCAGTCCGACCTCATAGTGTCTTCCTCAGAGGATTCAGTCCAATCTCATTGAATCTTCCTTAGAGGGTTCATCCCGAACACATAGTATCTGCCTCAGAGGATTCAGCCAGACTTCATAGTGTCTTCTTCATAGGATTCAATCTGACCTCATAGTGTCTTCCTCAGAGGATTCAGTCCAATCTCATTGAATCTTCCTTAGAGGGTTCAGCCCGAACACATAGTATCTGCCTCAGAGGATTCAGCCAGACTTCATAGTGTCTTCTTCATAGGATTCAATCTGACCTCATAGTGTCTTCCTCAGAGGATTCAGTCCGACTTCATAGTGTCTTCCTCAGAGGATTCAGTCCGACCTCATAGTGTCTTCCTCAGAGGATTCAGTCCGACATCATAGTGTCTTCCTCGGAGGATTCAGCCCGACCTCATAGTGTCTTCCTCAGAGGATTCAGTCCGACCTCATAGTGTCTTCCTCAGGGGATTCGGTCCGAACTCATTGAGTCTTTCTCAGAGGATTCAGTCCGACCTCACAATGTCTTCCCCAGAGAATTCAGTCCATCATAGTGTCTTCATAAGAGGATTTAGTCCGACCTCATAGTGTCTTCCTCAGAGGATTCAGTCCGACCTCATAGTGCCTTCCTCAGAGGATTCAGTCCGACCTCATAGTGTCTTCCTCAGATGATTCAGTCCGACATCATAGTGTCTTCCTCAGAGGATTCAGTCCGACCTCATAGTGTCTTCCTCAGATGATTCAGTCCGACATCATAGTGTCTTCCTCAGGGGATTCAATCCAATCTCATTGAGTCTTCCTTAGAGGGTTCAGCCCGAACACATAGTATCTGCCTCAGAGGATTCAGCCAGACTTCATAGTGTCTTCTTCATAGGATTCAATCTGACCTCAGAGTATCTTCCTCAGAGAATTCAGTCCGACCTCATAGCGTCTTCCTCAGAGGATTCAGTCCGACCTCACAGTATCTTCCTCAGAGGATTCAGTCCGACCTCATAGTGTCTTCCTCAGAGGAATCAATCTGACCTCATAGTGTCTTCCTCAGGGGATTCAGTCCGAACTCATAGCGTCTTCCTCAGAGGATTCAGTCCGACTTCATAGTGTCTTCCTCAGAGGATTCAGTCCGACCTCATAGTGTCTTCCTCAGAGGATTCAGTCCGACCTCATAGTGTCTTCCTCAGAGGATTCAGTCCGACCTCATAGTGTCTTCCTCAGAGGATTCAGTCCAATCTCATTGAATCTTCCTTAGAGGGTTCAGCCCGAACACATAGTATCTGCCTCAGAGGATTCAGCCAGACTTCATAGTGTCTTCTTCATAGGATTCAATCTGACCTCATAGTGTCTTCCTCAGAGGATTCAGTCCAATCTCATTGAATCTTCCTTAGAGGGTTCAGCCCGAACACATAGTATCTGCCTCAGAGGATTCAGCCAGACTTCATAGTGTCTTCTTCATAGGATTCAATCTGACCTCATAGTGTCTTCCTCAGAGGATTCAGTCCGACTTCATAGTGTCTTCCTCAGAGGATTCAGTCCGACCTCATAGTGTCTTCCTCAGAGGATTCAGTCCGACATCATAGTGTCTTCCTCGGAGGATTCAGCCCGACCTCATAGTGTCTTCCTCAGAGGATTCAGTCCGACCTCATAGTGTCTTCCTCAGGGGATTCGGTCCGAACTCATTGAGTCTTTCTCAGAGGATTCAGTCCGACCTCACAATGTCTTCCCCAGAGAATTCAGTCCATCATAGTGTCTTCATAAGAGGATTTAGTCCGAACTCATAGTGCCTTCCTCAGAGGATTCAGTCCGACCTCATAGTGCCTTCCTCAGAGGATTCAGTCCGACCTCATAGTGTCTTCCTCAGATGATTCAGTCCGACATCATAGTGTCTTCCTCAGAGGATTCAGTCCGACCTCATAGTGTCTTCCTCAGATGATTCAGTCCGACATCATAGTGTCTTCCTCAGGGGATTCAATCCAATCTCATTGAGTCTTCCTTAGAGGGTTCAGCCCGAACACATAGTATCTGCCTCAGAGGATTCAGCCAGACTTCATAGTGTCTTCTTCATAGGATTCAATCTGACCTCATAGTATCTTCCTCAGAGAATTCAGTCCGACCTCATAGCGTCTTCCTCAGAGGATTCAGTCCGACCTCACAGTATCTTCCTCAGAGGATTCAGTCCGACCTCATAGTGTCTTCCTCAGAGGAATCAATCTGACCTCATAGTGTCTTCCTCAGGGGATTCAGTCCGAACTCATAGCGTCTTCCTCAGAGGATTCAGTCCGACTTCATAGTGTCTTCCTCAGAGGATTCAGTCCGACCTCATAGTGTCTTCCTCAGAGGATTCAGTCCGACCTCATAGTGTCTTCCTCAGAGGATTCAGTCCAATCTCATTGAATCTTCCTTAGAGGGTTCAGCCCGAACACATAGTATCTGCCTCAGAGGATTCAGCCAGACTTCATAGTGTCTTCTTCATAGGATTCAATCTGACCTCATAGTGTCTTCCTCAGAGGATTCAGTCCAATCTCATTGAATCTTCCTTAGAGGGTTCAGCCCGAACACATAGTATCTGCCTCAGAGGATTCAGCCAGACTTCATAGTGTCTTCTTCATAGGATTCAATCTGACCTCATAGTGTCTTCCTCAGAGGATTCAGTCCGACTTCATAGTGTCTTCCTCAGAGGATTCAGTCCGACCTCATAGTGTCTTCCTCAGAGGATTCAGTCCGACATCATAGTGTCTTCCTCAGGGGATTCAGTCCAATCTCATTGAGTCTTCCTTAGAGGGTTCAGCCCGAACACATAGTATCTGCCTCATAGGATTCAGCCAGACTTCATAGTGTCTTCCTCAGAGGATTCAGTCCGACCTCATAGTGTCTTCCTCAGAGGATTCAGTCCGACCTCATAGCGTCTTCCTCAGAGGATTCAGTCCGACCTCACAGTGTCTTCCTCAGAGGATTCAGTCCGACATCATAGTGTCTTCCTCAGAGGATTCAGTCCGACCTCATAGTGTCTCCCTCAGGGGATTCAGTCCGAACACATTGAGTCTTCCTCAGAGGATTCAGTCCGACCTCACAATGTCTTCCTCAGAGAATTCAGTCCGACATGATAGTGTCTTCCTCAGAGGATTCAGTCCGACCTCATAGTGTCTTCCTCAGGAAATTCAGTCCGAACTCATTGAGTCTTCCTCAGAGGATTCAGTCCGACCTCACAAAGTCTTCCTCAGAGAATTCCGTCCGACATCATAGTGTCTTCATAAGAGGATTTAGTCCGACCTCATAGTGCCTTCCTCAGAGGATTCTGCCCGACATCATAGTGTCTTTTTAAGAGGATTCAGTCTGACCTCATAGTGTCTTCCTCAGAGGATTCAGTCCGACCTCATAGTGTCTTCCTCAGAGGAATCAATCTGACCTCATAGTGTCTTCCTCAGAGGATTCAGTCTGACCTCATAGTGTCTTCCTCAGAGATTCAGCCCGACCTCATAGTGTATGTCTCGAAGGATTTAGTTCGATCTCATGGTAAGTGTTTGTCTCAGAGAACCCCTCCCCCTCCTCTACCCTCGGCAAGAAAGGAGACACGATTTTATCTTAGAAAGCCGCTCTCCTTCGGGTGGAACCTTAAACAGTGGCTAGTGTTCGCAGTGGGTTTCCGACCCCCTCCAACCTCCTCTGATCTCTTGGAGTCCTCGTGACCTGGCGATTTTCATCATTTTGTGCAAAAAAAAAGTGCTCCTCATTACTAACAACCTATACAGTCGCTGGAAAAAATATCCGAACACTGCGGTCGATTACAGAATTCAGAAAAAATATCTGGCAACGTTTTTTTTAGAAATTAGTGATCTGGCAACCTTCGTGTCACGTGACACGAAGGGTGCCAGATCACTAATTTCTTTAAAAAAAATCGCTACGAGATATTTTTTCTGAATTCTGTAATCACGTGACACGAAGGTTGCCAGATCACTAATTTCTAAAAAAAATCGTTGCCAGATATTTTTTCTGAATTCTGTAATCCACCATAGTGTTCGGATATTTTTTTGAGCGACTGTAGGTGGTCATATTATTTTGATACTAGATCGTGTGGGCTCACTCACGGAAATATTGAGCGTGTGCAGTTACCGTTCACAGCAAACTGGAGCGTGTGCAGTTACTGCACACGCTCCAGTTTGCTGTGAACGGTAACTGGAGCGTGTACAGTTCCTGTACACGCTCCAGTACACGCTCCAGAGATTTTTCCTGAATTCTGTAATCACGTGACACGAAGGTTGCCAGATCACTAATTTCTAAAAAAAATCGTTGCCAGATATTTTTTATGAATTCTGTAATCGACCGTAGTGTTCGGATATTTTCTGAGCGACTGTACTCAGATCTTTCAAGAGATGTAACGTAAGGTCCATGTCAATTCACTAAATTCACATGTTCGCCATAATCGAAACAATTTTTTTTTTCAAAATCCATGATGGGAAACAAAATTAGCGCCCTAAACCTATTCTTCGAGTGGAGATGTGATTCCGCCGCTGCAAACCAGCCGTTCATTTATTTTCCCGCAAAGCTCACTGCATACTGCTCCCCAAAGTGAACGGGATTTGATATAACAGTTGTTTCAATTTTGTATTCGTTTTCGTAAATACAAATCTGTAACGGTGTAGCCTTTTATCTCGAAATTCTAAATGTCCTGTCGCCTCGTCTGCTGAGAACATATTCCCCGTCTGTCTGCTCCTGCTGCTCCTGATGCGCGTGCAGTCTCTATTGATCCAGATCCGTCTGGCAATCCTTTGCCCTAGTTGCGTCCCTCGCCTTCACAACAACTGGCCCTTTTCGTCTCGTGCGTGCGTGCTTCTCGGGGTCGTTTCCGAACTTCTTTGTTAATCTTCCGTCTCCCTTCTCGAGAGATGCTAGAAGAAGATGATGAATGAAAATGAAGATGCAAATGATGTAAAATGTCACAAGCAAGCTTTTGTCGACCACGTGACTGAAAGGAGAGGCGCAGTCGACTCCTTACGTGAGCGATGAGAAGGATAGAATGCCTTAAAGAGGGAGTTTCGTGAATGGCGATGAATTTTAATGAAATGCAGTTGGAAATTTGAATCAATTTTAAATTCATTTGGAAATGGATGCATCAATCGTCATGGAGATTTCAAGACCAAAATATCCACGTGACGATCTTTAATCGGTAATTTATGTTAAATTGAAGCTGAGGCAGATATTTTTTTTTTCAGCTCGTTTTCCGAAAAAATTGGTCGGGGGAAGGGGGGAGGAATTTTTTTTTTACTTTGTCGTCTGTCTGTCTACATATATTGAACTTTTTCCCCCCCAAAGTTAAAAAAAATTCTTTTTCGGTTGGATAGATATTGATGAAATATTACAATTGGTATTTTCCACATCTCTTAATAGATATAATAACGCCCTCTAACGGTGGAAAAGGTAAAAGTATGAGGGTAAGGGGGGGGCGAGATACTGGACTTTTATTGCAGTATGACGTTTTCACCCTTCCTTTAAAAGTTTTTTTAAAAAAACTAAAAAGCTTGAAATACGCACAAGTATAATAACTTTTGGATCGCATTACCTTTATCAGCATTCCCAAACTGGGAGTGGGCGGGAGAGGGGGAGTGTTGAGGGGGCGTGCCCCTCCCACCTAGTTCCCGCCCTGGCAGCAATAATTTCTTCCCTTACCACCAGAGCCCAGAGTAAAATGCAACTTATTTGTGTTAACAAATAAATGAAAAATTCGTTTCGTATTGTGTAGGTATTAATAAAATATTACTATTTGTATTATCCAATAGTTGGAATTTCTACCGTTTGCGATCATTAAAGCCGTCTCATGGCCGAGTGGTTAGCGCGCTTGGCTACTGATCTAAGGGACCTGGGTTCGAGCTCCGGGTAAGGCATGAATGTATGTGTCGTTTTTCTGCTGAGGTCCTGCCATCCTCTCAGATCTCCTACTGTGGCATGTAAACTGACAGGCTCCTGTGAGACCTCTGTGGCAAGCAGCTGCTTGAGGGGGTATTTATTATTATTTATTTTTTAAAGCAGGAAAATAAAAAAATTCCTTGTTTTTTTTTGAAAGTTTTCGTGAAATTTTAACACAAGAGACCGTGCAGTCGCTCAAAAAAATATCCGAACACTATGGTCGATTACAGAATTCGGAAAAAGTATCTGGCAACGATTTTTTTAGAAATTAGTGATCTGGCAACCTTCGTGTCACGTGACACGAAGGTTGCCAGATCACTAATTTCTAAAAAAATCGTTGCCATATATTTTTTCTGAATTCTCTAATCAACCATAGTGTTCGGATATTTTTTTGAGCGACTGTACATAAATACTAATTGAATATTACATTTACAGTTTCCCCATCATCCATTAGTTCGAATTTTTACAGTTAGAGGTCGCTATAGACCGAAAATAAAAAGCTACATTTTTATTTTTTTTGAAAACGCGCCATCGAATTTCTTCAGTAGCGACAAATTAATCTTTTAGTTAGAAACTGGTTCTTTGATGTTTCAGAGATAATATTCAGTTGATTGTTTTCTTTTTTAAGTATGTTTTTTACTGTCTACATCACTATGCCTCTTTTTGTGACTTCTTTTGAAACCTTTTTCTTACTTTCTTCCGATAACTTAAAAAAACAACTTTTTGACATAATAACGATCATTTCTGATAATAAGCATAGGATATTCGGGTTTAAAAAATAAAATTATATTGAATATGACTATTAAACGTCATATTATTAACATGACAGAAAAAAAAAGATTATCGAAATGAAAAATCGTCTAATTTGGAAAAGTCCCAGATTTTTTGGTTCCTGAAGTGGCAAAAATATTTTGCATTTAATTTCCATAAAGAAAAAAGATTTTTTTGCTTAGTTCGCTCGCGCATATGTCGTTCAGGAGATAATTAAGCAAGGTTAATACGTTCGTTTCATTTATCATAAAAAAAAGTGAAATTGCTCTGTGAGTTGAACTCTAAAGGAAGGCATTGCTCTTCATCGCAGTGATGAGGACGGATGTGTCTGTTCGTTAAATAATTCTCATTGATGCAGACTTTCTATTAATAGCATACGGAAAGTCAGATTAAACTCAGCGATATTCATTAAGAGAGGTCGCAGACGAAAGATGCAGGATGATTATGGCGAGAGGAGGAAGTCAGAGGGGAAATGAAAGGGAGGAGAAATGCAGAGGGAGAATAATAGGGAGGAGGAGGAGGAGGTGGAAGGAGGAGGGAGGGTAAAAGGTAAAAGGAGGAAGGTAGATGGAGGATAAGATGGAGGTGGAATGCAGAGAGAGAATAAAAAGGTGGAAGATGAAGAAAGAAGGAGAATAAAAGGGAAAAGGAGGAAGGTAGAGGGAGGATAAAATGGAGGTGGAATGCAGAGAGAGAATAAAAAGATGGAAGAGGAAGGAAAAAGAAGAATAAAAGGGAAAAGGAGGAAGGTAGAAGGAGGATAAAATGGAGGTGGAATGAAGAGAGAGAACAAAAAGGTCGAAGAGGAAGAAAGAGGGGGAATAAAAGGGAAAAGGAGGAAGGTAGAGGGAAGATAAAATGGAGGTGGAATTCAGAGAGAGAACAAAAGGTTGGAAGAGGAAGAAAGAGGGAGAATAAAAGGTAAAAGAAGGAAGGTAGAGGGAAGATAAAATGGGGAGAAATGCAGAGGGGGGGGGGCATAGGGAAGGAATCAAGAAGAGAATAGAATGAGGAGGAATGTAGAGAGAGATAATAAAATGGGGAAAGAGTAAGATAGAGGTAAAGAAAGGAGGACTCCAGTGAGGAAGAATAAAAGGAAAGAGGACGAAGGCAGGAATAAAAAAGGGAGGGGAGGAAGGCAGAAAGATAATAAAAGGAAAAAGGAGGAAGGCAGAGGGAAAATAAAAGGGAGGAGGAGGTAGGAAGAGGGAGAATAAAAGGGAGGAGAAAGGCAAAAGGAAGAGAAAGACAGAGGGAAAATAAAAGGGAGGAGAAAGGCAGAAGGAGAATAAAAGGCAGGGGAAGAATGCAGAGGGAAAATAAAAGGTAGGCGGAGGAAGGCAGAGGGAGAATAAAAGGGAGGAGAAAGGCAAATGGAGGAGAAAAACAGAAGGAGAATAAAAGGGAGGGGGAAGAATGCAGAGGGAAAATAAAAGGGAAGAAGAGGAAGGCAGAGGGAGAATAAAAGGGAGGAGAAAGGCAAAAGGAGGAGAAAAGTAGAGGGAGAATAAAAGGGAGGGGGAAGAATGCAGAGGGAAAATAAAAGGGAAGAGGAGGAAGGCAGAGGGAGAAAAAAAGGGAGGAGGAAGGCATAGGGAGAATAAAAGGGAGGATGAAGGCAGAGGGAGAATAAAAGTTAGGAGGAAAGCAGAGGGAGAATAAATGGGAGGAGGAAGGCAGAGGGAGAATAAAAGGGAATAAATGAATCAGAATGGGTAACACATGAGGGAAAGAATAAAAAGGAAGAATGAAGGAGACAGAAACGAAGGGTAGAGGAAAAACAGAAAGAAGGAAGGAGAATGGAAATGGTAAAGAAAGAGAGTGAGAGAATAAAGAAAGAGGAAAGAAGGAGGAAGGATAGAAAACAAGAAAGAGAAATGATGGGAGAGGTGGAAGTCAACCATAAAGGGAGATGAGATGGATGAAAGAAGAAGGAATGAGAAGATAAAGAGAATAAAAGGAGGAAAGTAGGAAAGGTAGATGAGAGGTATTTTTTTTTAGCTATGAGTTTTTTGCACACGATTATCTAAATGGCTTGATGAGAGGAAATAGGAATTGGGAGGAGATAGCTGTTGATGATGGAAAGATGGAGGAGAATTGAAGAAAAAGCGTAGGGGTTAAAGTGGTAAGGAGAAGGAGAATAAGCAGAAGGAATAGGAGGGGTGGGATAATATAATTATAAGGAAAAAATAAATGGGAAAAGGAAGAAAAAGGTAAAGAAGGAGGAAAGAAAGAGGAGAAAAAATTAGAAAGAGGAGAAAAAATTAGAAAGAGAAAAGGAAAATGGTGAAAAAGGAGAAAGAAAGAGAGAGAATGACAGAAAGGTTATGCTCTCCTTCTCTTCTCTTCGTCAGGGTTCAGAGAAGGTTGGAGGGAGTGGACCCATTGGACTGCTGTTGGGAGACAGATAGTAGTCTCCCGTCAAGGCCATCCAGCGTGTTCTTTAACGTTGGGTTGTTTTACCTCTGAGCGGCACTTTTTTGCACACCATGGGCTAAATGGCCAGGTCACATGGACCCCGAAGGCATAGAGAAGGTTGGGGGAGGGGACCCACTGGAACAGCTGTTGGGAGACAGATGGTAGCCTCCCGTCAAGGCCATCCAGCGTGTTCTTTAACGTTGGGTTGTTTTACCTCTGAGCGGCACTTTTTTGCACACTATGGGCTAAATGGCCAGATCACAAGGACCCCGAAGGCTCAGAGAAGGTTGGAGGAGGGGACCCACTGGAACAGCTGTTGGGAGATAGATGGTAGCCTCCCGTAAAAGCCATCCAGTGTGTTCTTTAACGTTGGGTTGTTTTACATCTGAGCGGCACTTTTTTGCACACAAAGGGCTAAATGACCAGGTCACAAGGACCCCGAAGGCTCAGAGAAGGTTGGGGGAGGGGACCCACTGGAACAGCTGTTGGGAGACAGATGGTAGCCTCCCGTAAAAGCCATCCAGTGTGTTCTTTAACGTGTACAGGTATGGCTCTCCCGCACATGGTGCCAGTGCTTAAGGCCCCATTCGACGTAAGGGGCATTTCCAAGCCCATTGGTGCCCCCTACTGACCGAGGCAGGGTGGAGAGTTTTGTTAGGGAAGAATAACATCAAAGGAATAAATAGGAGGGGGGAGAGAGAAGAATAAGGAAAACATGAGGGAGGAAATGAAAAGAAAGGGAAAATAAAGAAAACACGAGGGAAGAAATGAAAAGAAAGGGAAAAATAAGGAAAACACGAGGAAAGAAATGGAAAGAAAGGGAAAATAAGGAAAACACGAGGAAAGAAATGAAAAGAAAGGGAAAATAAGGAAAACACGAGAAAAGAAATGAAAAGAAAGGGAAAATATGGAAATAGAAAGAGAAGAGAGGAAGCGAAAGACAGAAAGTGGGAAAAAAAAAACAGAAACGAGAATGGGAAGAGAACGATAACGAAGGGAGACAATATTTGAGGTTGGTGGCTTATGAATTAGAATTAAGGAGTGAGGAAGACGAAAGGGAAAATAGAATAAATCGTAAGGAACAGGAGATAAAGAGGAAAGGGAGGAAGAGATGGGAGTATACAAATAGAGTGAGGAGTAGAGGAAAGAGAATCAGGGTGATGAGAAGTGGAATGAAGATAAGAGAATGATAAAGAGAGACGAACGGAAACGAAGAATGAGGAGAAAGAAGAAAGTAGGATAAGAGGAGAATAAAAAGCATGAGAAAGAAGAACAGAATGGAGGAGGAAGAGGAAGAGGGAAGGAAAGAGAAGTAAGAGGGTTTACGTCAAATCATTATTTGCTTGCACTTTTATTTCAAAACATTTCTGTTGGAGAATCCACCTACAGAATGCGTAAACATTCTCCTTTTGAAAAGAAAGGAAGGTAATGGATAAACCAAAGAGAATTTGGAGTCTCTTTTTCACCTTAGAGGTGCATGTGAGGGGCTTCACAATTTGGTGGAGGATAGAAACGCGCTCGGGATGGAAAAGAATTGGTGCTGGCTTTCGTAGAATCCTCGGCAGCAACAGATGAACGATGAGAGAGAGGAAGAGGTCGAGGATAATGAGAAGGGATGCAGACTCGGAGGGAGTGTTACCATAGAAACGAAAAATTGGAGGAGCTTTCGTTGCTAGAGACGCGGGATGTGTGTGTGTGTGTGTTGGTGAGAGAGTGGACTGAGGAGGGGAGGGAGTGGGGGGGGGGCGTTGATTTAGGTGAAGGCGATAAGAAGAGAGGAAGCTTTCGATTCTTGAGAAGAAGATGTAAGGACGTCAAAGAGGAAGTGGGCGATGAAGATGAAGAAGTGGAGAAGAGAGATGAGTCAACAGCAGGAAGATAAGAATGACGAGGATGAAAAAAAATTTTTTATAGGAAGGGAGAGAGAAGAGTGGAAGATATTTGAGAGAGTTAGATTATCTTGTTAACACGAAGTGAGACAAGTGTTTGGGTAGTGAAAACGAAATGATGTGGAATGATGGTTGAGCCAGAATTGAAAACAGCGAAAGAAAAATGCATAATGAGAGCCTCTATCCACTTTCAGAGTTTGCTGGTTTAGGAGAGTAGATTTAGTAATTTAGTTCAGTGTGTTTCAGGATCATAATATAGGAGAGCAAGGATGAGCTTAGAAAAAAGCCGCCTTCCTTCAGATGGAACGTTAAGCTGCGGTTCTCTGTGCAGGAGAGCCGCACACTGTGACGTTAAAGAACACGTTGCTAGGCCATGACGAGAGGCTACCATCTGTCTCCCAACAGATGTTCCAGTGGGTTCCCTCCCCCAACCTTCTCTGAGCCTTCGGAGTCCTTGTGACCTGGCCATTTAGCCCATGGTGTGCAAAAAAGTGCCGCTCAGAGGTAAAATATCCCAACGTTAAAGAACACACTGGATGGACTTGATGGGAGGCTACCATTTGTCTCCTAACAGTTGTTCCAGTGGGTTTCCTCCCCCAACCTTCTCCGAGCCTTCGGGGTCCTTGTGACCTGGCCATTTAGCCCATGGTGTGCAAAAAAGTGCCGCTCAGAAGTAAAATATCCCAACGTTAAAGAACACACTGGATGGACTTGATGGGAGGCTACCATTTGTCTCCTAACAGTTGTTCCAGTGGGTTTCCTCCCCCAACCTTCTCCGAGCCTTCGGGGTCCTTGTGACCTGGCCATTTAGCCCATGGTGTGCAAAAAAGTGCCGCTCAGAAGTAAAATATCCCAACGTTAAAGAACACACTGGATGGACTTGATGGGAGGCTACCATTTGTCTCCTAACAGTTGTTCCAGTGGGTTTCCTCCCCCAACCTTCTCCGAGTCTTCGGGGTCCTTGTGACCTGGCCATTTAGCCCATGGTGTGCAAAAAAGTGCCGCTCAGAAGTAAAATATCCCAACGTTAAAGAACACACTGGATGGACTTGATGGGAGGCTACCATTTGTCTCCTAACAGTTGTTCCAGTGGGTTTCCTCCCCCAACCTTCTCCGAGTCTTCGGGGTCCTTGTGACCTGGCCATTTAGCCCATGGTGTGCAAAAAAGTGCCGCTCAGAAGTAAAATATTCCAACGTTAAAGAACACACTGGATGGACTTGATGGGAGGTTACCATTTGTCTCCTAACAGTTGTTCCAGTGGGTTCCCTTCCCCAACCTTCTCCGAGCCTTCGGGGTCCTTGTGACCTGGCCATTTAGCCCATGGTGTGCAAAAAAGTGCCGCTCAGAAGTAAAATATCCCAACGTTAAAGAACACACTGGATGGACTTGATGGGAGGCTACCATTTGTCTCCTAACAGTTGTTCCAGTGGGTTTCCTCCCCCAACCTTCTCCGAGTCTTCGGGGTCCTTGTGACCTGGCCATTTAGCCCATGGTGTGCAAAAAAGTGCCGCTCAGAAGTAAAATATCCCAACGTTAAAGAACACACTGGATGGACTTGATGGGAGGCTACCATTTGTCTCCTAACAGTTGTTCCAGTGGGTTTCCTCCCCCAACCTTCTCCGAGTCTTCGGGGTCCTTGTGACCTGGCCATTTAGCCCATGGTGTGCAAAAAAGTGCCGCTCAGAAGTAAAATATCCCAACGTTAAAGAACACACTGGATGGACTTGATGGGAGGCTACCATTTGTCTCCTAACAGTTGTTCCAGTGGGTTTCCTCCCCCAACCTTCTCCGAGCCTTCGGGGTCCTTGTGACCTGGCCATTTAGCCCATGGTGTGCAAAAAAGTGCCGCTCAGAAGTAAAATATCCCAACGTTAAAGAACACACTGGATGGACTTGATGGGAGGCTACCATTTGTCTCCTAACAGTTGTTCCAGTGGGTTTCCTCCCCCAACCTTCTCCGAGCCTTCGGGGTCCTTGTGACCTGGCCATTTAGCCCATGGTGTGCAAAAAAGTGCCGCTCAGAAGTAAAATATCCCAACGTTAAAGAACACACTGGATGGACTTGATGGGAGGCTACCATTTGTCTCCTAACAGTTGTTCCAGTGGGTTTCCTCCCCCAACCTTCTCCGAGTCTTCGGGGTCCTTGTGACCTGGCCATTTAGCCCATGGTGTGCAAAAAAGTGCCGCTCAGAAGTAAAATATCCCAACGTTAAAGAACACACTGGATGGACTTGATGGGAGGCTACCATTTGTCTCCTAACAGTTGTTCCAGTGGGTTTCCTCCCCCAACCTTCTCCGAGTCTTCGGGGTCCTTGTGACCTGGCCATTTAGCCCATGGTGTGCAAAAAAGTGCCGCTCAGAAGTAAAATATCCCAACGTTAAAGAACACACTGGATGGACTTGATGGGAGGCTATCATTTGTCTCCTAACAGTTGTTCCAGTGGGTTTCCTCCCCCAACCTTCTCCGAGTCTTCGGGGTCCTTGTGACCTGGCCATTTAGCCCATGGTGTGCAAAAAAGTGCCGCTCAGAAGTAAAATATCCCAACGTTAAAGAACACACTGGATGGACTTGATGGGAGGCTACCATTTGTCTCCTAACAGTTGTTCCAGTGGGTTTCCTCCCCCAACCTTCTCCGAGCCTTCGGGGTCCTTGTGACCTGGCCATTTAACCCATGGTGTGCAAAAAAGTGCCGCTCAGAAGTAAAATATCCCAACGTTAAAGAACACACTGGATGGACTTGATGGGAGGTTACCATTTGTCTCCTAACAGTTGTTCCAGTGGGTTCCCTTCCCCAACCTTCTCTGAGCCTTCGGGGTTCTTGTGACCTGGTCATTTAGCCCATTGTGTGCAAAAAAATGCCGCTCAGAGGTAAAACAGCCTAACATTAAGAACACGCTGGATGGTCTTGGAGAGAGGCTACCATCTGTCTCCTAACATCGTCCAGTGGGTCTCCTCCACAACTCTTCTCTGAGCCTTCGGAGTCCTTGTGACCTGACTAGCCTTTTGCGGACAAAAGTGTCGCTCAGAGGCAACCCCCCCCCCCCCCAACTAACATCCTCCGTAAATCGTGAAAGTGTATAAAAAAATTCATCCATTTCTTTTTTTAAACAATCAGTCGTATCTTTTTTTTATTATGTTTCCACAAATGTTATTTACGTTGCGAAATACAACTCATTATTTTTTTTTTATTTGCTTAAAATTGTATTATTTTGACATATTCAGTGGCCTTCAGAAATTACAACCGAGTGACTTGCAAAAAGCCTTGCCCGTTTCCATGGAGACCGTGAAGATTAAACCTTTTTGTTTTAGTATCATCAGCTTTCGTTAGAAAAAAAATAATCTCATCAAATGATTTCTCAAGGGCCTATCGCTTATTAAGATGGTGGAGCTGTAATGCACGAGGATCTGGCAGTCTCGTATCTCGCGGGGATATTGTTGTGTGTACAGTTGCTCAAAAAAATATCCAAACACTATGATTGCTTACAGAATTCAGAAAAAATACCTGGCAACGATTTTTTTTAGAAATTAGTGATCTGGCAAACTTCGTATCAAAAAAGTATCCGAACACTATGGTTGATTACAACAGAATTGAGAAAAAATATCTGACAACGATTTCTTTAGAAATTAGTGATCTGGCAATCTTCGTGTCACGTGATTACAGAATTCAGGAAAAATATCTGGAGCATGTACAGCAACTGTACACGCTCCAGTTACAGTTCACAGCAAACTGGAGCGTGTGCAGTAACTGGACACGCTCCAGTTTGCTGTGAACGGTAACTGCACACGCTCAATATTTCTGTGAGTGAGCCCACACGATCTAGTATCAAAATAATATGACCACCTACAGTCGCTCAAAAAAATATCAGAACCCTATGGTTGTTTACAGAATTCAGAAAAAATATCTGGCAACGATATTCTTTTTAGAAATGAGTGATCTGGCAACCTTCATGTCACGTGATTACAGAATTCAGGAAAAATATCTGGAGCATGTACAGCAACTGTACACGCTCCAGTTACAGTTCACAGCAAACTGGAGCGTGTGCAGTAACTGGACACGCTCCAGTTTGCTGTGTACGGTAACTGCACACGCTCAATATTTCTGTGAGTGAGCCCACACGATCTAGTATCAAAATAATATGACCACCTACAGTCGCTCAAAAAAATATCTGAACCCTATGGTTGTTTAGCCGTCCCGTGGCCGAGTGGTTAGCACGCTTGGCTACTAATCTAAGGGACCTGGGTTCGAGCCCCGGGTAAGGCATGGATGTATGTGTCGTTTTTCTGCTGAGGTCCTGCCATCCTCTCAGATCTCCTACTGTGGCATATAAACTGACAGGCTCCTGTCAGACCTCTGTGGCAAGCAGCTGCTTGAGGGGGTATTTATTTTTTTTTTATTTTATTTATGGTTGTTTACAGAATTCAGGAAAAATATCTGGCAACGATATTCTTTTTAGAAATTAGTGATCTAACGATTTCTCGAAATTAGTGATCTAACGAAGGTTGCCAGATCACTCATTTCTAAAGAAATCTTTGCCAGATATTTTTTCTCAATTCTGTTGTAATCAACCATAGTGTTCGGATATTTTTTTTGAGCTACTATATTTTCACGCACATTTCTTGCTACGTGCATTCTATTAACGGGAAACGTTACTTGGAAAAAAAAAAATTGTTGAAATCTTTGCCTCGTTTCCAAAACACGATTATTCAGCAACGGGTAGATGTAGAATCTGTAAGTGGTTACGTTTAACAATTCTTCTTTGACCTTTGACATTTTGAAACATGGAGTTTTTTTTTTGGTAACACACATAAAAAAGAAAAAGAGATAAATGTCAGGAAATGAAAAAAAAAAGTTTATAAATTTGTGAGAATTTAAAACAAAAAAAAGTTGGTTTAGAAAACCATTAGAAAGCGAAATAATACCTGGTGAAATTCCACAAAATTCCCCGCCCTGCCCACGGTCAGTAGGGGACACCGATGGGCTTGGAAAGGCCGCCGTCCGTCGGATGGGACGTTAAGCCGTGGCCCCGTGTGCGGGAGAGCCATACCCTGTGCACGTTAAAGAACACGCTGGATGGCCTTGACGGGAGGTTACCATCTGTCTCCTAACAGCTGTTCCAGTGGGTCCCCTCCCCCAACCTTCTCTGAACCTTCGGGGTCCTTGTGACCTGGCCATTTAGCCCATGGTGTGCAAAAAAGTGCCGCTCAGAGGTAAAACAACCCAACGTTAAAGAACACACTGGATGGCCTTGACGGGAGGCTACCATCTGTCTTCCAACAGCTGTTCCAGTAGATCCCCTCCCCCAACCTTCTCTGAGCCTTCGGGGTCCTTGTGACCTGGCCATTTAGCCCATGGTGTGCAAAGAAGTGCCTCTCAGAGGTAAAACAACCCAACGTTAAAGAACACACTGGATGGCCTTGACGGGAGGCTACCATCTGTCTCCCAACAGCTGTTCCAGTGGGTCCCCTCCCCCAACCTTCTCTGAGCCTTCGGGGTCCATGTGACCTGGCCATTTAGCCCATGGTGTGCAAAAAAGTGCCGCTCAGAGGTAAAACAACCCAACCCAACCCATTAACATCCAAATTATTAGCAACAGTTGGCAAAGTTGCTTCTCTTGAAGTTTAGATGGCGCAAGGTTCGCCACATCTCAGTGAAAGATTTATAAGTCTTATTCTGGAGTGCTTTGCTGCCTGACGTGTGGTTTAATGGTTATAGCACTCTGGCATGTATCTAGAGAGTTGCGGGTTCGATTCCTGTCGCATCAGCGATAGTTTTTTTTAACAAAAATGACCGTTTCATAACGATGTGAATTGAAACTAAAAGAAATATATTTTTGATATATTAGTATCTATTCAACTCGGAGAGAGAGTCAGATTCGTAAATCTGCAGTTCCCAGGTTCGAATCCTGCCTAGGGCCAGCATTGAGATTTATCTCTGCAAAACTCCCCACCCTGCCTATGGTCAGTAAGGGACATCGATGGGCTTTGTAAATGCCGCCATCCGTCGGATGGGACCTTAAGCCATCATCCCGTGTAGAGGAAAGTCATATCCTGTGCAGGTTAAAAAACACGCTGGATGGCATTGACTGGAGGTTCCATCTGTCTCCTAACAGCTGTTTCAGTGGGTCCCGTTCCCCCAACCTTCTCTGAACCCTCGTACTGGGCTAAATGGCCAGGTCACAAGCACCCCGAGGGCTCGAAGAAGGGTGAAGGGCTCAAAAATGGCCAGGTCACAAGCACGTCGAGAGCTCAAAGAACGTCCCATCCGATGGACGGCGGCCTTTCCAAACACATCGGTGTCCCCCTACTGACCGGGGGCAGGGCGCGGAGTTTAGGGGACCCACTGGACAGCTGTTAGGATACAGATGTTAGGACACAAGACTCTGGACAGCTGTTAGGACTGCTCTCTGGACAGCTGTTAGGACATAAGACTCTGGACAGCTGTTAGGATGCTGGACCGCTGTTAGGACTGCTCTCTGGACAGCTGTTAGGACACAAAACTCTGAACAGCTGTTAGGACACAAGATTCTGGACAGCTGTTAGGATGCTGGATAGCTATCAGGACACAAGACTCCTCCCGCACACGGGGCCACGGCTTAACGTCCCATCCGATGGACGGCGACCTTTCCAAACCCATCGGTGTCCCCTACTGACCGGGGGCAGGGCGCGGAGTTTAGCGGAGATAAATCTCAAAGCTAGCCCAGCAGGGAATCGAATCTGGGAACTGCAGATTACGAGCCTGGACCGCTACCGATTCAATTAAACCCCGCTCTTTATCTGACGGCTTGAAAATGAAACAAAGCTGAAATGATTACGTCGCGAATGTTTCAAATGCCGACAACACAAGGCGACACCCTCCATCGTCTCGAGCTGTAAAACGTGTGACAGCAACAGAGATTCCAGACAATGGAGTAAACAGTTTCCCGTCTCAGTCAGGGATGCAATAATAGCTTTAAATGTTTCGAGCCGCGCTCGCGTTTCTGTAGCAACGGAAGCTTGTTGAGCATTCTCCTCTCTCTGTTGCCACAGCCATAATGGAAGGGGACACGCGGGGCCAAGAACAATGCGCTTGTGACGCATATCCGTCTACCGCCACGAAAATTCATTAACAGTGGGAATGTCAGTTCTGGGACTTCCTTGGTGATGGGGGGCGTCAAGTAATTACAAACGGTTTTATCTCTTCGTATCCTTTTAAGGAAGTTTAGAGCAGTCGCTCTCAAAATTAGTGAACTCACGGCTCTGGCGATTAATATGAATACGCCCACGTAGAAAGGGAGTAATTTTAGTACGCTTCAAACCATTTGGGAGTGATTACAGTACTCTTCAAACTTGTTGGTAGTGATTGTGGTACTCTTCAAACCTGTTGGAGGTGATTGTGGTACTCTTCGAACCTGTTGGTAGTGATTGTGGTACTCTTTGAACCTGTTGGTGGTGATTGTGGTACTCTTCGAACCTGTTGGTGGTGATTGTGGTATTCTTCGAACTTGTTGGTAGCGACTGTGGTACTCTTCGAACCTGTTGATAGTGATTGTGGCACTCTTCAAACTTGTTGGTAGTGATTGTGGTACTCTTCGAACCTGTTGGTAATGATTGTGGTAATATTCAAACCTATTGGTAGTGATTGTGGTATTCTTCGAACCTGTATAGTGATTGTGATACTCTTCGATCCTGTTGATAGTGATTATGGCACTCTTCAAACCTGTTGGTAGTGACTGTGGTACTCTTCGAACCTGTTGGTAGTGACTGTGGTACTCTTCGAACCTGTTGGTAGTGACTGTGGTACTCTTCAAACCTGTTGGTAGTGACTGTGGTACTCTTCGAACCTGTTGGTAGTGACTGTGGTACTCTTCGAACCTGTTGGTAATGACTGTGGTACTCTTCGAACCTGTTGGTAGTGATTGTGGTACTCTTCAAACCTGGTGATTGCGGTACTTTTCAAACCTGTTGGTAGTGATTGTGGTACTCTTCAAACCTGTTGGTAGTGATTGTGGTACTCTTCAAACCATTTGGGAGTGATTACAGTACTCTTCAAACTTGTTGGTAGTGATTGTGGTACTCTTCAAACCTGTTGGTGGTGATTGTGGTAATATTCAAACCTGTTATTAGTGATTGTGGTATTCTTCGAAACTGTATAGTGATTGTGGTACTCTTCGATCCTGTTGATAGTGATTATGGCACTCTTCAAACCCGTTGGTAGTGACTGTAGTACTCTTCGAACCTGTTGGTGGTGACTGTGGTAATCTTCGAACCTGTTGGTAGTGACTGTGGTACTCTTCGAACCTGTTGGTAGTGACTGTGGTACTCTTCGAACCTGTTGGTAGTGACTGTGGTACTCTTCGAACCTGTTCATAGTGATTGTGGTACTCTTCTAACCTGTTGGTAGTGATTGTGGCACTCTTCAAACCTGTTGGTACTGATTGTGGTAATCTTCAAACCTGTTGGTAGTGATTGTGGTACTCTTCGAACCTGTATAGTGATTGTGGTACTCTTCGATCCTGTTGATAGTGATTATGGCACTCTTCAAACCTGTTGGCAGTGATTGTGGCACTCTTCAAACCTGTTGGTAGTGATGTGGTAATTTTCAAACCGGTTGGTAGTGAATGTGGTAATCTTCAAACTGGCTGGTAGTGATTGTGGTATTCCTCAAACCTGTTGGTAGGGATTGTGGTAATCTTCAAACCGGTTGGTAGTGACCGTGGTATTCTTCAAACCTGTTGGTAGTGTTTGTGGTACTCTTCAAACCAGTTGGCAGTGATTACGGTATTCTTCAAACCGGTTGTTAGTGATTACGGTACTCTTCAAACCAGTTGGTAGTGATTACGGTACTCTTCAACCCTGTTGGTGGTGATTGCGGTACACTTCAAACCTGTTGGTAGTGATTGTGGTACGCTTCAAATCTGTTGGTAGTGATTATGGTACTCTTCAAACCATTTGGGAGTGATTACAGTACTCTTCAAACTTGTTGGTAGTGATTGTGGTACTCTTCAAACCTGTTGGTGGTGATTGTGGTAATATTCAAACCTGTTGGTAGTGATTGTGGTACTCTTCGAACCTGTATAGTGATTGTGGTACTCTTCGAACCTGTTGGTAGTGATTGTGGTACTCTTCGAACCTGTTGGTAGTGATTGTGGTACTCTTTGAACCTGTTGGTGGTGATTGTGGTACTCTTCGAACCTGTTGGTGGTGATTGTGGTACTCTTCGAACCTGTTGGTAGCGACTGTGGTACTCTTCAAACCTGTTGATAGTGATTGTGGCACTCTTCAAACTTGTTGGTAGTGATTGTGGTCAAACTTGTTGGTAGTGACTCTTCGAACCTGTTGGTAATGATTGTGGTAATATTCAAACCTATTGGTAGTGATTGTGGTATTCTTCGAACCTGTATAGTGATTGTGGTACTCTTCGATCCTGTTGATAGTGATTATGGCACTCTTCAAACCTGTTGGTAGTGATTGTGGCACTCTTCAAACCTGTTGGTAGTGATTGTGGTAATCTTCAAACCGGTTGGTAGTGAATGTGGTAATCTTCAAACTGGCTGGTAGTGATTGTGGTATTCCTCAAACCTGTTGATAGCGATTGTGGTAATCTTCAAACCTGTTGGTAGTGATTGTGGTACTCTTCGAACCTGTATAATGATTGTGGTACTCTTCGATCCTGTTGATAGTGATTATGGCAGTCTTCAAACCGGTTGGTACTGATTGTGGTAATCTTGAAACCTGTTGGTAATGATTTTGGTAATCTTCAAACCTGTTAGTAGTGATTGTGGTACTCTTCGAACTTGGATAGTGATTGTGGTAATCTTCAAACCATTTGGTAGTGACTGTGGTATTCTTCAAACCTGTTGGTAGTGATTGTGGTACTCTTCAAACCGGTTGACAGTGATTACGGTATTCTTCAAACCCGTTGTTAGTGATTACGGTACTCTTCAAACCGGTTGGTAGTGATTACGGTACTTTTCAATCCTGTTGGTAGTGACTTTGGTACTTTTGAAACCTGTTGGTAGTGACTGTGGTACTTTTGAAACCTGTTGGTAGTGATTGTGTACTCTTCAAACCGGTTGGTAGTGGTTAAGGCACTCTTCAAACTGGTTGATAGTGATTACGGTACTCTTCAAGCCTGTTGGTAGTGATTATGGTACTCTTCAAACCTGTTGACAGTGATTGTGGTACTCTTCAAACCTGTTGGTAGTGTTGTGGTACTCCTCAAACCGTGATAGTGATTTTGATACTCCTCAAACTTGTTCATAGTGATTGTGGTACTCTTCAAACGTGTTGATAGTGATTGTGATACTCCTCAAACCTGTTGATAGTGATTGTGGTACTCTTCAAACCTGTTACCAGTGATTGTGGTACTTTTGAAATCTGTTGATAGTGATTGTGGTACTGTTCCAACCTGTTGATAGCAGTTGTCCAAAGCCACCTGTCCAAAAATGCCGAAGCCACATCCTGCAAATGATGAACCCCCCCCCCCTCTCAAAATGGCAAACAACACTTAAAAATGCCAAAATCACCCATACAAAGGCCAAACCTACCTCTACAAAGGCCAAAGTTACCCCTACAAAGCCCAAAATCACCCTGTTGCTTTCGATTGGTTAAAGGGTCCCTCTGAAAGTAATGTTATGCAGGCAGAGGTAGATGAAAAATTTTTTAAATAGTCTTTCAAAGAGAATTTTTATTTGTTAGTTTCCTCTCTCCTCCCCCATCGAATGGCTCGTTATGGATGGATAAAGTCGCCTCTGTGGAAGGCAAAATCTCCCCCTAGGGACTTCTTTCTCTTCCCTGTCACCACCAGCACCTGCATCACCTGCATGTGCATTTCCTCGCTGTTCTTTCTGAGCGTGTGATTGCAGCTTGATGGAGCCACCTGCTGGAACGGATGCCTGCCGCTTCGGCTTACAGCCCGCACGCGCATTCAGTGCACTGACGTGCGTTATCTCGTGCGTGTGGTACTACAGCTGATGTGCACTTGCCTCGTACCATGATGCTCAAGTGTATCAGCAGATTCCCTTTTGGCCACCTGAAATAGAACGTTCGCCTCGAAAGAGGATTATGTAACTGCTCTCAATGTACACCGCCATGCCAAAGATATTACAGAGTTGGGTTGTTTTACCTCTGAGCGGCACTTTTTTGCACACCATGGGCTAAATGGCCAGGTCACATGGACCCCGAAGGCTCAGAGAAGGTTGGGGGAGGGGACCCACTGGAACAGCTGTTGGGAGACAGATGGTAGCCTCCCGTCAAGGCCATCCAGCGTGTTCTTTAACGTTGGGTTGTTTTACCTCTGAGCAGCACTTTTTTTGCACACCATGGGCTAAATGGCCAGGTCACAAGGACCCCGTAGGCTCAGAGAAGGTTGGGGGAGGGGACCCACTGGAACAGCTGTTGGGAGACAGATGGTAGTCTCCCGTGAAGGCCATCCAGCGTGTTCTTTAACGTTGGGTTGTTTTACCTCTGAGCAGCACTTTTTTTGCACACCATGGGCTAAATGGCCAGGTCACAAGGACCCCGTAGACTCAGAGAAAGTTGGGGGAGGGGACCCACTGGAACAGCTGTTGGGAGACAGATGGTAGTCTCCCGTGAAGGCCATCCAGCGTGTTCTTTAACGTTGGGTTGTTTTACCTCTGAGCAGCACTTTTTTTGCACACCATGGGCTAAATGGCCAGGTAACAAGGACCCCGTAGGCTCAGAGAAAGTTGGGGGAGGGGACCCACTGGAACAGCTGTTGGGAGACAGATGGTAGTCTCCCGTGAAGGCCATCCATCGTGTTCTTTAACGTTGGGTTGTTTTACCTCTGAGCAGCACTTTTTTTGCACACCATGGGCTAAATGGCCAGGTCACATGGACCCCGTTGGCTCAGAGAAGGTTGGAGGAGGGGACCCACTGGAACAGCTGTTGGGAGACAGATGGTAGCCTCCCGTTAAGGCCATCCAGTGTGTTCTTTGACGTTTGGTTTTTTACCTCTGAGCGGCACTTTTTGCACACCATGGGCTAAATGGCCAGGTCACATGGACCCCGAAGGCTCAGAGAAGGTTGGGGGAGGGGACCCACTGGAACAGCTTTTTGGAGACAGATGGTAGCCTCCCGTCAAGGCCATCGAGCGTGTTCTTTAACGTGCAGAGAGTGTGGCTGTCCCGCACACAGAGCTAAGGCTTAACGTCCCATCCGATGGACGGCGACCTTTCCAAGCCCATCGGTGTCCCCTACTGACCGTGGGAAGGGTGGGGAATTTTGCGGAGATCAATCCCAACGCTGACTCAGCTGGGACTCGAACCTGGGAACTACAGATAACGAGCCTGGCGCACTACCGACTGAGCCACCCCCGCCCCTAGAAGTTACCGAGTTTAGAAGTTAGATTGCCATTCACATAAGATCGAAATTCTCGAATATTTTAGTAAAAAAAGTGTATATTTCCGAAACGGTTCTTTTTGAGAAAGGAGGACGGTTGAATGTTTTTCAAAATAAACTGAAATTAACGTCGTGAACTCCTTATTTTTGTTGCATAGATGAGATTTAGATATGTGAAAATTTTTTCTTAATATAGGGTCATTATGAAAAAAAAATGCGTATTTTGAAGCAGTGCTGGCCAACACGAACTCAGCAACGAACCGCTGGAATAAAAAAAAATACTAATATATTCTTAAAGAGCCGCTGGGAAAAAAAATCCATGCTGAAAAACATACAGTCGCTCAAAAAAGCATTCGAACACTATGGTTGATTACAGAATTCAGGAAAAATATCTGGCAACGATTTTTATTTTAGAAATTAGTGATTTGGCAACCTAAGTGTCAAAAAAGTTAAAAAACTGTTCCAAACACTGCGGTTATTACAGAATTGAGAAAAAATATCTGGCAACGATGTTTTTAGTAATTAGTGATCTGGCAACCTTCGTGTCACGTGACACGAACCATAGTGTTCGGATATTTTTATGAGCGACTGTATTAGTTGAAGAAGGGCCTCCCCGCCTTTTCTGTTGTTGGGTTCGCGGCCCCCTCTTAATCAGAACTAAAGTCCCCTTGACATCCCCTCCCACCAGCGGATCAGCACCTGATTCTGATCAACGCATCCAGTTTGAACATCCCTTCCAACGAATACTTTGGGCGTGAATGTACAGTCGCTCAAAAAAGTATCCGAACGCTATGGTTGATTAGAGAATTAATAAAAAATATCTGGCAACGATTTTTTTTTAGAAATTAGTGATCTGACAACCTTCGTGTCACGTGACACGAAGGTTGCCCGATCACTAATTTCTAAAAAAATCGTTGACAGATATTTTTTGGAGCGTGTACAGTAGCTGTACACGCTCCAGTTACCGTTCACAGCAAACTAGAGAGTGTGTAGTTACTGCACACGCTCCAGTTTGCTGTGAACGGTAACTGCACACGCTCAATATTTCCGTGAGTGAGCCCACACGATCTAGTATCAAAATAATATGACCACCTACAGTCGCTCAAAAAAGTATCCGAACACTATGGTTGATTACAGGATTCAGAAAAAAATATCTGGCAACGATTTTTTTTTAGAAATTAGTGATCTGGCAACCTTCGTGTCACGTGACACGAAGGTTGCCAGATATTTTTTATTTATATTTTTTATCCAACGAATGCTTTTGGCGAGAATGTAACAGCGAATCGGTTGTTTTGAATCGGATTTGTATCTTGATCCCAAGAAACACGGGGGCCCCTCCTTCTCTCCATCCGTTCCTCCCTTATCGGTTTCGTTGAGTGACCTGACCCCTTTCCGTTTGCGAGAGTCAACACCGGAAACACAGAGAGGGGGGGGGCGGAAAGTGGGGAGGATATTTCTGACGTCGACTGAGCGATCGAAGACGAAAATGGGAATTCGTTTGACAGATTTTGCTGATCTGATTTCGATTCATGGAGACGGTTGCCACGGAGACGGGAGAGAGATGGAAGACGCCCGGAGACCGAGGCGCGCGAGACAAGAAAGAAAGAAGAATTCGTTGAAGCGAACGAAGAAGGACAATGAGAAAGAGAAATTGTAAAGTTGAATTTCATCACTCAGATAAAGAGAAATGGTAATATTTTTTTTTCGGGATCTCTATCTCATTGGCGGAGAGATATTGAGTTCTTTCACCACTTATTGGGCACAGGGAAGGCGGATGGTGTCACCAGTTGGTACAGCTCTAACCTCGTTATCTGATGCCTCCAGGTTGATGCGCTTGAATTGAAATATTCTGCGCAAAACTCCCCTCCCTACTCTTGGTCAGAAAAATGATGCCGATGAGACTTGGAAAGGCCGCCGTCCTTCGGACGAGACCTTTCCAAGTTTCCAGATCCCGTGTGCGGGATAGCCATACCCTGTACCCGTTAAAGAACGCGCTGGATGGCATTGACGTGAGGCTACCATCTGTCTCCTAACAGCTGTTCCAGTGGGTCCCCTTTCCCAGCCTTCTCTGAGCCATCGGGGTCGTTGTGACCTGCGAGGCGGGGGTGGCTCAGTCGGTAGCGCGCCAAGCTCGTAATCTGCAGTTCCCAGGTTCGAGTTCCAGCTGGGTCAGCGTTGAGATTTATCTCCGCAAAACTCCTCGCCCTGCCCACGGTCAGTAGGGGACACCGATGGGCTTGGAAAGGCCACCGTCCGTCGGATGGGACGTTAAGCCGTGGCCCCTTGTGCGGGAGAGCCATACCCTGTGCACGTTAAAGAACACGCTGGATGGCCTTGACGGGAGGCTACGATCTGTCTCCCAACAGCTGTTCCAGTGGGTCCCCTCCCCCAACCTTCTCTGAGCCTTTGGGGTCCTTATGACCTGGCCATTTATCCCATTGTGTGCAAAAAAAGTGCCGCTCAGAGATAAAACATCCCAATACTTAAGACTGTAATAACCTCCTCTTAAAAAGCCAAACAACAATAATCCTTTGAAAATTAAACAACCTTTTCTTAAAAAATTTCGAACGAACGTCCATCTTCTTAAGAGCAAACGAAAGTATGGAAAATTCGATGCACCAATTTCGACTCAGTTTCGAAACTTTCTAGAAGATTCCTCCTCATCGCTTCTCAGCCTCACTTCCTCTCAAAGCGAAAACTTAATATATATATCTGCCTTTTTCTCAGACCTCCTCTCTGAAGAAGTCAACATGTTTTCCGTTTCTCCATCCTCTCTTCTCGACTCACTACGTATTTCCTGTTCTTTTTTTTTTCTCTTTTTTTCTACAAGTGACAGAAAACTACAGTCTAACTAAATGAAACTCGACCTTTCAGCAGACAGCCTGCGATCAATCTTGAAATTGTTCCTGGAGCCTTTCTCTCCCTACTTCAGCGTTAGTTGTCTAGAAGTAACGGATTTTATCATCTCTCTTGTTGCTAGGCAACCGTCACCTTTCCTCAACTTCCCGAACAGATTCATCCTTCTCCAAGTCTCTTAAAGAAATTGATTTACCGTGAAATATCGCTCAAATGATGTTTAATATTTTGTACAATTCTTTTCGCGAGATGTGTTTTTCATACTCCAGTTTTACTTTTTTTTTCTGTATTTTTTCAAAAAATGATCAAAATTTACGATTACAATTCTTCTCCATTTGTATGACGTAACACAAGCAGGAAAACGATATCTGTTTCGTCATTGCAATAAACCCTCATTGGCCACTTCATTAAGGACACATATTTGTTATGTCAATAGGTAGTCACTTTGTTTTATCAGGAATTGAACCACGTGCTATCGATGGGTTGGGTTGGGTTGTTTTACCTCTGAGCGGCACTTTTTTGCACACCGTGGGCTAAATGGCCAGGTCACAAGGACCCCGAAGGCTCAGAGAAGGTTGGGGGAGGGGACCCACTGGAACAGCTGTTGGGACACAGATGGTAGCCTCCCGTCAAGGCCATCCAGTGTGTTCTTTAACGTTGGGTTGTTTCACCTCTGAGCGAAACATTTTTGCACACCCTGGGCTAAATGGCCAGGTCACAAGGACCCCGAAGGCTCAGAGAAGGTTGGGGGAGGGAACCCACTGGAACAGCTGTTTGGGAGACAGATGGTATCCTCCCGTCAAGGCCATCCAGCGTGTTCTTTAACGTGCACAGGGTATAGCTCTCCCGCACACGGGGCCAAGGCCTTAACGTCCCATCCGACGGACGGCGGCCTTTCCAAGCCCGTCGGTGTCCCCTACTGACCGTGGGGCAGGGCGGGGAATTTTGCGGAGATAAATCTCAACGCTGACCCAGCTGGGACTCGAACCTGGGAAATACAGATTACGAGCCTGGCGCGCTACCGACTGAGCCACCCCCGCCCCGCTATCGATGGGTAGTCGTACTTAACAGAATCTGGAACATAATTATTAATCTGGAACATAATTATGCTATGTGAATAAGGTGTCATTTTTTATGAGGAACAGAAATATGACAATTGGTAGCCATTTTTACCAGAAATGAACCATGCCAATTAGTAATCATTTTTAACAGAAAAGAACCATGTCAATTGGCAGTCATTTAAAAAAATAAATTAAATAGGTAGTCATTTTTAGCAGATACGAATCATGCCAATCACTAGTCATTTTTAACGGAAAAGAACATGCCAATTAGTAGTCATTTTTAACAGAAAAGAACAATCTCAATAGGTAGCCGTTTTTAACATAAAAGAACTCTGTCAATTGGCAGTCATTTTTAACAGGAACATAATTGTGCTAATGTCTATAGATAGATGTTTTGATCAAGAACAGAACCATGCGAATTGGCAGTCATTTCTACTATAAGGAACAGAACCATTTACATCAATTGGAAGCCATTTATATCAGGAAAGAAATCATGACAATAGGGAGCCATTTTTTTTATCAGGAACACGACCATGTTATATTTCAGGCAGTCGTTTTTTTTTAAACAGAAACAGAACCACGTGAATAGGTAGTCGTTTTTGTCAGGAAGAGGATCATGTCAATAGTTAATCATTTTCATATGGAACAGAGCTAAAGCAATAAGTGGTCATTTTTATCAGGAACAGATTGGTTTGGGTTGTTTTACCTCTGAGCGGCACTTTTTTGCACACCGTGGGTTAAATGGCCAGGTCACAAGGACCCCGAAGGCTCAGAGAAAGTTGGGGGAGGGGACCCACTGGAACAGCTGTTGGGAGACAGATGGTAGCCTCCCGTCAAGGTCATCAAGCCTGTTCTTTAACGTTGGGTTGTTTTACCTCTGAGCGGCACTTTTTTGCACACCATGGGCTAAATGGCCAGGTCACAAGGACCCCGAAGGCTCAGAGAAGGTTGGGGGAGGGGACCCACTGGAACAGCTGTTGGGAGACAGATGGTAGCCTCCCGTCAAGGTCATAAAGCCTGTTCTTTAACGTTGGGTTGTTTTACCTCTGAGCGGCACTTTTTTGCACACCATGGGCTAAATGGCCAGGTCACAAGGACCCCGAAGGCTCAGAGAAGGTTGGGGGAGGGAACCCACTGGAACAGCTGTTGGGAGACAGATGGTAGCCTCCCGTCAAGGTCATCAAGCCTGTTCTTTAACGTTGGGTTGTTTTACCTCTGAGCGGCACTTTTTTGCACACCATGGGCTAAATGGCCAGGTCACAAGGACCCCGAAGGCTCAGAGAAGGTTGGGGGAGGGAACCCACTGGAACAGCTGTTGGGAGACAGATGGTAGCCTCCCGTCAAGGTCATCAAGCCTGTTCTTTAACGTTGGGTTGTTTTACCTCTGAGCGGCACTTTTTTGCACACCATGGGCTAAATGGCCAGGTCACAAGGACCCCGAAGGCTCAGAGAAGGTTGGGGGAGGGGACCCACTGGAACAGCTGTTGGGAGACAGATGGTAGCCTCCCGTCAAGGTCATCAAGCCTGTTCTTTAACGTTGGGTTGTTTTACCTCTGAGCGGCACTTTTTTGCACACCATGGGCTAAATGGCCAGGTCACAAGGACCCCGAAGGCTCAGAGAAGGTTGGGGGAGGGAACCCACTGGAACAGCTGTTGGGAGACAGATGGTAGCCTCCCGTCAAGGTCATCAAGCCTGTTCTTTAACGTTGGGTTGTTTTACCTCTGAGCGGCACTTTTTTGCACACCATGGGCTAAATGGCCAGGTCACAAGGACCCCGAAGGCTCAGAGAAGGTTGGGGGAGGGAACCCACTGGAACAGCTGTTGGGAGACAGATGGTAGCCTCCCGTCAAGGTCATCAAGCCTGTTCTTTAACGTTGGGTTGTTTTACCTCTGAGCGGCACTTTTTTGCACACCATGGGCTAAATGGCCAGGTCACAAGGACCCCGAAGGCTCAGAGAAGGTTGGGGGAGGGGACCCACTGGAACAGCTGTTGGGAGACAGATGGTAGCCTCCCGTCAAGGTCATCAAGCCTGTTCTTTAACGTTGGGTTGTTTTACCTCTGAGCGGCACTTTTTTGCACACCATGGGCTAAATGGCCAGGTCACAAGGACCCCGAAGGCTCAGAGAAGGTTGGGGGAGGGGACCCACTGGAACAGCTGTTGGGAGACAGATGGTAGCCTCCCGTCAAGGTCATCAAGCCTGTTCTTTAACGTTGGGTTGTTTTACCTCTGAGCGGCACTTTTTTGCACACCATGGGCTAAATGGCCAGGTCACAAGGACCCCGAAGGCTCAGAGAAGGTTGGGGGAGGGAACCCACTGGAACAGCTGTTGGGAGACAGATGGTAGCCTCCCGTCAAGGTCATCAAGCCTGTTCTTTAACGTTGGGTTGTTTTACCTCTGAGCGGCACTTTTTTGCACACCATGGGCTAAATGGCCAGGTCACAAGGACCCCGAAGGCTCAGAGAAGGTTGGGGGAGGGAACCCACTGGAACAGCTGTTGGGAGACAGATGGTAGCCTCCCGTCAAGGTCATCAAGCCTGTTCTTTAACGTTGGGTTGTTTTACCTCTGAGCGGCACTTTTTTGCACACCATGGGCTAAATGGCCAGGTCACAAGGACCCCGAAGGCTCAGAGAAGGTTGGGGGAGGGGACCCACTGGAACAGCTGTTGGGAGACAGATGGTAGCCTCCCGTCAAGGTCATCAAGCCTGTTCTTTAACGTTGGGTTGTTTTACCTCTGAGCGGCACTTTTTTGCACACCATGGGCTAAATGGCCAGGTCACAAGGACCCCGAAGGCTCAGAGAAGGTTGGGGGAGGGGACCCACTGGAACAGCTGTTGGGAGACAGATGGTAGCCTCCCGTCAAGGTCATCAAGCCTGTTCTTTAACGTTGGGTTGTTTTACCTCTGAGCGGCACTTTTTTGCACACCATGGGCTAAATGGCCAGGTCACAAGGACCCCGAAGGCTCAGAGAAGGTTGGGGGAGGGAACCCACTGGAACAGCTGTTGGGAGACAGATGGTAGCCTCCCGTCAAGGTCATCAAGCCTGTTCTTTAACGTTGGGTTGTTTTACCTCTGAGCGGCACTTTTTTGCACACCATGGGCTAAATGGCCAGGTCACAAGGACCCCGAAGGCTCAGAGAAGGTTGGGGGAGGGAACCCACTGGAACAGCTGTTGGGAGACAGATGGTAGCCTCCCGTCAAGGTCATCAAGCCTGTTCTTTAACGTTGGGTTGTTTTACCTCTGAGCGGCACTTTTTTGCACACCATGGGCTAAATGGCCAGGTCACAAGGACCCCGAAGGCTCAGAGAAGGTTGGGGGAGGGGACCCACTGGAACAGCTGTTGGGAGACAGATGGTAGCCTCCCGTCAAGGTCATCAAGCCTGTTCTTTAACGTTGGGTTGTTTTACCTCTGAGCGGCACTTTTTTGCACACCATGGGCTAAATGGCCAGGTCACAAGGACCCCGAAGGCTCAGAGAAGGTTGGGGGAGGGGACCCACTGGAACAGCTGTTGGGAGACAGATGGTAGCCTCCCGTCAAGGCCATCCAGCGTGTTCTTTAACGTTGGGTTGTTTTACCTCTGAGCGGCACTTTTTTGCACACCATGGGCTAAATGGCCAGGTCACAAGGACCCCGAAGGCTCAGAGAAGGTTGGGGGAGGGGACCCACTGGAACAGCTGTTGGGAGACAGATGGTAGCCTCCCGTCAAAGCCAACAGCAGATATTTGTGGTAAGGTAATTACCAGATATTTGTGGTAAGGTTGTTTTACCTTACCACAAATATCTGGTAATGATTTTTTTTTAGAAATTAGTGATCTGGCAACCTTCGTGTCACGTGACATTATATCAGGTGACACGAAGGTTGCCAGATCACTAATTTCTAAAAAAAAAATCGTTGCCAGATAATTTTTCTGAATTCTCTAATCGACCACAGTGTTCGGATAGTTTTTTTGTCACAGAGGTTGCCAGATCACTAATTTCTAAAAAAAAAAACGTTGCCAGATATTTTTCCTGAATTTTGTAATCAACCATAGTGTTCGGATATTTTTTTGAGCGACTGTACAATATCCTACAAAGAAGACTTATGAGGAAAGGGAGACCTCAGCAGAAGTGAGGTGGGGGTGGTTCAGTCAGTAGCGCACCAGGCTCGTAATCTGTAGTTCCCAGGTTCGAGTCCCAGGTGAGTCAGCATTGAGATTTATCTCCGCAAAACTCCCCGCCCTGTCCACGGTCAGTAGCGGTCACCGATGGGCTTGGATAAGGCCGCCGTCCGTCGGATGGGACGCTGAGCAGTGGCCCCGTGTGCGGGAGAGCCATACCCTGTGCACGTTAAAGAACACGCTGGATGGCCTTGACGGGAGGCTACCATCTGTCTCGTCATTCAGGGTCCTCTGATCCGCAGTCAAACACATTAAACGTTTAGATGCGAGATCGTTATTTTGCTGTGTCGGGTTGGGTTTTTAGGGTATTTTGATAAATAAATAAAAATAAATACCCCTTCAAGCAGCTGCTTGCCAGAGAGGTCTAACAGGAGACTTTACCCGGGGCTGGAACCCAGGTCACTTAGATCAGTAGCCAAGCGAGCTAACCACTCGAACACTAATTTTTAGGGCTAAGGAGACATCGTGTTTTTAAAGACGCCGAATATTATTTTGGAGACCTAAGAGAGGGTGAGATTTTCGGACTCTAGCCAAGGGTGCGATTTTTGAGAATCTAGTCAAGGTTGTGATTTTTGAGAATCTAATCAAGGTTGTGATTTTTGGGAATCTAATCAAGGGTGTGATTTTTGAGAATCTCGCCAAGGGTGTGATTTTTGAGAATCTAATCAAGGGTGTGATTTTTGAGAATCTAATCAAGTTTGTGATTTTTGAGAATCTAATCAAGTTTGTGATTTTTGAGAATCTAATCAAGTTTGTGATTTTTGAGAATCTAGCCAAGGGTGTGATTTTTGAGAATCTAGTCAAGGTTCTGATTTTTGAGAATCTAGTAAAGGGTGTGATTTTTGAGAATCTAATCAAGGGTGTGATTTTTGAGAATCTAATCAAGTTTGTGATTTTTGAGAATCTAATCAAGTTTGTGATTTTTGAGAATCTAATCAAGGTTGTGATTTTCGAGAATCTAATCAAGGATGTGATTTTTGAGAATCTAGTCAAGGTTCTGATTTTTGAGAATCTAGTCAAGGGTGTGATTTTTGAGAATCTAATCAAGTTTGTGATTTTTGAGAATCTAGCCAAGGGTGTGATTTTTGGGAATCTAATCAAGTTTGTGATTTTTGAGAATCTAGCCAAGGGTGTGATTTTTGAGAATCTAGTCAAGGGTGTGATTTTTGAGAATCTAATCAAGGTTGTGATTTTCGAGAATCTAATCAAGGTTGTGATTTTTGAGAATCTAATCAAGGTTGTGATTTTTGAGAATCTAATCAAGGTTGTGATTTTCGAGAATCTAATCAAGGTTGTGATTTTTGAGAATCTAGTAAAGGGTGTGATTTTTGAGAATCTAATTTTTGAGAATCTAGCCAAGGGTGTGATTTCTGAGAATCTAGCCAAGGGTGTGATTTTTGAGAATCTAGTCAAGGGTGTGATTTTTGAGAATCTAATCAAAGGTGTGATTTTAGAGAATCTGGTCAAGGTTGTGATTTTTGAGAATCTGGTCAAGGTTGTGATTTTTGAGAATCTAATCAAGGTTGTGATTTTTGAAAATCAAATCAAGAGATTTTGAATCAAATCAAGAGATTTTGAGAATCTAGTCAAGGGTGTGATTTTTGAGAATCTAGTCAAGGTTGTGATTTTTGAGAATCTAATCAAGGTTGTGATTTTTGAGAATCTAATCAAGGGTGTGATTTTTGAGAATCTAGTCAAGGGTGTGATTTTTGAGAAACTAGTCAAGGGTGTGATTTTTGAGAATTTAATCAAGGTTGTGATTTTTGAGAATCTAATCAAGGTTGTGATTTTTGAGAATCTAGTCAAGGGTGTGATTTTTGAGAATCTAGTCAAGGGTGTGATTTTTGAGAATCTAGTCAAGGGTGTGATTTTTGAGAATCTAATCAAGTTTGTGATTTTTGAGAATCTAATCAAGGGTGTGATTTTTGAGAATCTAATCAAGTTTGTGATTTTTGAGAATCTAATCAAGGGTGTGATTTTTGAGAATCTAATCAAGTTTGTGATTTTTGAGAATCTAATCAAGTTTGTGATTATTGAGTATCTAGCCAAGGGTGTGATTTTTGAGAATCTAGTCAAGGTTGTGATTTTTGAGAATCTAGTCAAGGGTGTGATTTTTGAGAATCTAATCAAGTTTGTGATTTTTGAGAATCTAGCCAAGGGTGTGAATTCTGAGAATCTAGCCAAGGGTGTGATTTTTGAGAATCTAGTCAAGGGTGTGATTTTTGAGAATCTAATCAAGTTTGTGATTTTTGAGAATCTAGCCAAGGGTGTGATTTTTGAGAATCTAATCAAGTTTGTGATTTTTGAGAATCTAGCCAAGGGTGTGATTTTTGAGAATCTAGTCAAGGGTGTGATTTTTGAGAATCTAATCAAGGTTGTGATTTTCGAGAATCTAATCAAGGTTGTGATTTTTGAGAATCTAATCAAGGTTGTGATTTTTGAGAATCTAATCAAGGTTGTGATTTTCGAGAATCTAATCAAGGTTGTGATTTTTGAGAATCTAGTAAAGGGTGTGATTTTTGAGAATCTAATTTTTGAGAATCTAGCCAAGGGTGTGATTTCTGAGAATCTAGCCAAGGGTGTGATTTTTGAGAATCTAGTCAAGGGTGTGATTTTTGAGAATCTAGTCAAGGGTGTGATTTTAGAGAATCTGGTCAAGGTTGTGATTTTTGAGAATCTGGTCAAGGTTGTGATTTTTGAGAATCTAATCAAGGTTGTGATTTTTGAAAATCAAATCAAGAGATTTGATTTTCAAAAATCAAATCAAGAGATTTTGAATCAAATCAAGAGATTTTGAGAATCTAGTCAAGGGTGTGATTTTTGAGAATCTAGTCAAGGTTGTGATTTTTGAGAATCTAATCAAGGTTGTGATTTTTGAGAATCTAATCAAGGGTGTGATTTTTGAGAATCTAGTCAAGGGTGTGATTTTTGAGAAACTAGTCAAGGGTGTGATTTTTGAGAATTTAATCAAGGTTGTGATTTTTGAGAATCTAATCAAGGTTGTGATTTTTGAGAATCTAGTCAAGGGTGTGATTTTTGAGAATCTAGTCAAGGGTGTGATTTTTGAGAATCTAATCAAGTTTGTGATTTTTGAGAATCTAATCAAGGGTGTGATTTTTGAGAATCTAATCAAGGGTGTGATTTTTGAGAATCTAATCAAGTTTGTGATTTTTGAGAATCTAATCAAGTTTGTGATTATTGAGTATCTAGCCAAGGGTGTGATTTTTGAGAATCTAGTCAAGGTTGTGATTTTTGAGAATCTAGTCAAGGGTGTGATTTTTGAGAATCTAATCAAGTTTGTGATTTTTGAGAATCTAGCCAAGGGTGTGAATTCTGAGAATCTAGCCAAGGGTGTGATTTTTGTGAATCTAGTCAAGGGTGTGATTTTTGAGAATCTAATCAAGGTTGTGATTTTTGAAAATCAAATCAAGGTTGCGATTTTTGAGAATCTAGTCAAGGTTGCGATTTTTGAGAATCTAGTCAAGGGTGTGATTTTTGAGAATCTAGTCAAGGTTGTGATTTTTGAGAATCTAGTCAAGGTTGTGATTTTTGAGAATCTAATCAAGGTTGTGATTTTTGAGAATCTAATCAAGGTTGTGATTTTCGAGAATCTAATCAAGGTTGTGATTTTTGAGAATCTAGTCAAGGGTGTGATTTTTGAGAATCTAATCAAGGGTGTGATTTTTGAGAATCTAGCCAAGGGTGTGATTTCTGAGAATCTAGCCAAGGGTGTGATTTTTGAGAATCTAGTCAAGGGTGTGATTTTTGAGAATCTAGTCAAGGGTGTGATTTTTGAGAATCTGGTCAAGGTTGTGATTTTTGAGAATCTAATCAAGGTTGTGATTTTTGAAAATCAAATCAAGGTTGTGATTTTTGAGAATCTAGTCAAGGTTGTGATTTTTGAGAATCTAATCAAGGTTGTGATTTTTGAGAATCTAATCAAGGTTGTGATTTTCGAGAATCTAATCAAGGTTGTGATTTTTGAGAATCTAGTCAAGGGTGTGATTTTTGAGAATCTAATCAAGGGTGTGATTTTTGAGAATCTAGCCAAGGGTGTGATTTCTGAGAATCTAGCCAAGGGTGTGATTTTTGAGAATCTAGTCAAGGGTGTGATTTTTGAGAATCTAGTCAAGGGTGTGATTTTTGAGAATCTGGTCAAGGTTGTGATTTTTGAGAATCTAATCAAGGTTGTGATTTTTGAAAATCAAATCAAGGTTGTGATTTTTGAGAATCTAGTCAAGGGTGTGATTTTTGAGAATCTAGTCAAGGTTTTGATTTTTGAGAATCTAATCAAGGTTGTGATTTTTGAGAATCTAATCAAGGGTGTGATTTTTGAGAATCTAGTCAAGGGTGTGATTTTTGAGAATCTAGTCAAGGGTGTGATTTTTGAGAATCTAGTCAAGGGTGTTATTTTTGAGAATCTAATCAAAATTGTGATTTTTGAGAATCTAATCAAGGTTGTGATTTTTGAGAATCTAGTCAAGGGTGTGATTTTTGAGAATCTAGTCAAAGGTGTGATTTTTGAGAATCTAGTCAAGGATGTGATTTTTGAGAATCTAGTAAAGGGTGTGATTTTTGAGAATCTAGTCAAGGTTGTGATTTTGAGAATCTAGTCAAGGATGTGATTTTGAGAATCTAGTCAAGGGTGTGATTTTTGAGAATCTAGTCAAGGGTGTGATTTTTGAGAATCTAGTCAAGGGTGTGATTTTTGAGAATCTAATCAAGGGTGTGATTTTTGAGAATCTAATCAAGTTTGTGATTTTTGAGAATCTAATCAAGGATGTGATTTTTGAGAATCTAATCAAGTTTGTGATTTTTGAGAATCTAATCAAGGGTGTGATTTTTGAGAATCTAATGAAGTTTGTGATTTTTGAGAATCTAATCAAGTTTGTGATTTTTGAGAATCTAGCCAAGGGTGTGATTTTTGAGAATCTAGTCAAGATTGTGATTTTGAGAATCTAGTCAAGGTTGTGATTTTGAGAATCTAGTCAAGGGTGTGATTTTTGAGATTCTAGTCAAGGGTGTGATTTTTGAGAATCTAGTCAAGGGTGTGATTTTTGAGAATCTAGTCAAGGTTGTGATTTTGAGAATCTAGTCAAGGTTGTGATTTTTGAGAATGTAGTCAAGGATGTGATTTTTGAGAATCTAGTCAAAGGTGTGATTTTTGAGAATCTAATCAAGTTTGTGATTTTTGAGAATCTAGCCAAGGGTGTGATTTTTCTGAATCTAGTCAAGGGTGTGATTTTTGAGAATCTAGCCAAGGGTGTGATTTTTGAGAATCTGGTCAAGGTTGTGATTTTTGAGAATCTAATCAAGGTTGTGATTTTTGAAAATCAAATCAAGGTTGTGATTTTTGAAAATCAAATCAAGGTTGTGATTTTTGAGAATCTAGTCAAGGGTGTGATTTTTGAGAATCTAGTCAAGGTTGTGATTTTTGAGAATCTAGTGAAGGGTGTGATTTTTGAGAATCTAGTGAAGGGTGTGAGTTTTGAGAATCTAGTCAAGGTTGTGATTTTGAGAATCTAGTCAAGGGTGTGATTTTTGAGAATCTAGTCAAGGGTGTTATTTTTGAGAATCTAGTGAAGGGTGTGATTTTTGAGAATCTAGTTAAGGTTGTGATTTTGAGAATCTAGTCAAGGTTGTGATTTTTGAGAATCTAGTCAAGGATGTGATTTTTGAGAATCTAGTCAAGGTTGTGATTTTTGAGAATCTAGTCAAGGTTGTGATTTTTGAGAATCTAGTCAAGGGTGTGATTTTTGAGAATCTAGTCAAGGTTGTGATTTTTGAGAATCTAGTCAAGGGTGTGATTTTTGAGAATCTAGTCAAGGGCGTGTTTTTTGAGAATCTAGTCAAGGGCGTGATTTTTGAAAATCTAATCAAGGTTGTGATTTTTGAAAATCTAATCAAGGTTGTGATTTTTGAGAATCTAGTCAAGGGTGTGATTTTTGAGAATCTAATCAAGTTTGTGATTTTTGAGAATCTAATCAAGGGTGTGATTTTTGAGAATCTAATCAAGTTTGTGATTTTTGAGAATCTAATCAAGGGTGTGATTTTTGAGAATCTAATCAAGTTTGTGATTTTTGAGAATCTAATCAAGTTTGTGATTATTGAGTATCTAGCCAAGGGTGTGATTTTTGAGAATCTAGTCAAGGTTGTGATTTTTGAGAATCTAGTCAAGGGTGTGATTTTTGAGAATCTAATCAAGTTTGTGATTTTTGAGAATCTAGCCAAGGGTGTGAATTCTGAGAATCTAGCCAAGGGTGTGATTTTTGTGAATCTAGTCAAGGGTGTGATTTTTGAGAATCTAATCAAGGTTGTGATTTTTGAAAATCAAATCAAGGTTGCGATTTTTGAGAATCTAGTCAAGGTTGCGATTTTTGAGAATCTAGTCAAGGGTGTGATTTTTGAGAATCTAGTCAAGGTTGTGATTTTTGAGAATCTAGTCAAGGTTGTGATTTTTGAGAATCTAATCAAGGTTGTGATTTTTGAGAATCTAATCAAGGTTGTGATTTTCGAGAATCTAATCAAGGTTGTGATTTTTGAGAATCTAGTCAAGGGTGTGATTTTTGAGAATCTAATCAAGGGTGTGATTTTTGAGAATCTAGCCAAGGGTGTGATTTCTGAGAATCTAGCCAAGGGTGTGATTTTTGAGAATCTAGTCAAGGGTGTGATTTTTGAGAATCTAGTCAAGGGTGTGATTTTTGAGAATCTGGTCAAGGTTGTGATTTTTGAGAATCTAATCAAGGTTGTGATTTTTGAAAATCAAATCAAGGTTGTGATTTTTGAGAATCTAGTCAAGGTTGTGATTTTTGAGAATCTAATCAAGGTTGTGATTTTTGAGAATCTAATCAAGGTTGTGATTTTCGAGAATCTAATCAAGGTTGTGATTTTTGAGAATCTAGTCAAGGGTGTGATTTTTGAGAATCTAATCAAGGGTGTGATTTTTGAGAATCTAGCCAAGGGTGTGATTTCTGAGAATCTAGCCAAGGGTGTGATTTTTGAGAATCTAGTCAAGGGTGTGATTTTTGAGAATCTAGTCAAGGGTGTGATTTTTGAGAATCTGGTCAAGGTTGTGATTTTTGAGAATCTAATCAAGGTTGTGATTTTTGAAAATCAAATCAAGGTTGTGATTTTTGAGAATCTAGTCAAGGGTGTGATTTTTGAGAATCTAGTCAAGGTTGTGATTTTTGAGAATCTAATCAAGGTTGTGATTTTTGAGAATCTAATCAAGGGTGTGATTTTTGAGAATCTAGTCAAGGGTGTGATTTTTGAGAATCTAGTCAAGGGTGTTATTTTTGAGAATCTAATCAAAATTGTGATTTTTGAGAATCTAATCAAGGTTGTGATTTTTGAGAATCTAGTCAAGGGTGTTATTTTTGAGAATCTAGTCAAAGGTGTGATTTTTGAGAATCTAGTCAAGGATGTGATTTTTGAGAATCTAGTAAAGGGTGTGATTTTTGAGAATCTAGTCAAGGTTGTGATTTTGAGAATCTAGTCAAGGATGTGATTTTGAGAATCTAGTCAAGGGTGTGATTTTTGAGAATCTAGTCAAGGGTGTGATTTTTGAGAATCTAGTCAAGGGTGTGATTTTTGAGAATCTAATCAAGGGTGTGATTTTTGAGAATCTAATCAAGTTTGTGATTTTTGAGAATCTAATCAAGGATGTGATTTTTGAGAATCTAATCAAGTTTGTGATTTTTGAGAATCTAATCAAGGGTGTGATTTTTGAGAATCTAATGAAGTTTGTGATTTTTGAGAATCTAATCAAGTTTGTGATTTTTGAGAATCTAGCCAAGGGTGTGATTTTTGAGAATCTAGTCAAGATTGTGATTTTGAGAATCTAGTCAAGGTTGTGATTTTGAGAATCTAGTCAAGGGTGTGATTTTTGAGATTCTAGTCAAGGGTGTGATTTTTGAGAATCTAGTCAAGGGTGTGATTTTTGAGAATCTAGTCAAGGTTGTGATTTTGAGAATCTAGTCAAGGTTGTGATTTTTGAGAATGTAGTCAAGGATGTGATTTTTGAGAATCTAGTCAAAGGTGTGATTTTTGAGAATCTAATCAAGTTTGTGATTTTTGAGAATCTAGCCAAGGGTGTGATTTTTCTGAATCTAGTCAAGGGTGTGATTTTTGAGAATCTAGCCAAGGGTGTGATTTTTGAGAATCTGGTCAAGGTTGTGATTTTTGAGAATCTAATCAAGGTTGTGATTTTTGAAAATCAAATCAAGGTTGTGATTTTTGAAAATCAAATCAAGGTTGTGATTTTTGAGAATCTAGTCAAGGGTGTGATTTTTGAGAATCTAGTCAAGGTTGTGATTTTTGAGAATCTAGTGAAGGGTGTGATTTTTGAGAATCTAGTGAAGGGTGTGAGTTTTGAGAATCTAGTCAAGGTTGTGATTTTGAGAATCTAGTCAAGGGTGTGATTTTTGAGAATCTAGTCAAGGGTGTTATTTTTGAGAATCTAGTGAAGGGTGTGATTTTTGAGAATCTAGTTAAGGTTGTGATTTTGAGAATCTAGTCAAGGTTGTGATTTTTGAGAATCTAGTCAAGGATGTGATTTTTGAGAATCTAGTCAAGGTTGTGATTTTTGAGAATCTAGTCAAGGTTGTGATTTTTGAGAATCTAGTCAAGGGTGTGATTTTTGAGAATCTAGTCAAGGTTGTGATTTTTGAGAATCTAGTCAAGGGTGTGATTTTTGAGAATCTAGTCAAGGGCGTGTTTTTTGAGAATCTAGTCAAGGGCGTGATTTTTGAAAATCTAATCAAGGTTGTGATTTTTGAAAATCTAATCAAGGTTGTGATTTTTGAGAATCTAGTCAAGGGTGTGATTTTTGAGAATCTAATCAAGGTTCTGATTTTTGAGAATCTAGTCAAGGGTGTGATTTTTGAGAATCTAGCCAAGGGTGTGATTTTTGAGAATCTAGTCAAAGGTGTGATTTTTGAGAATCTAGTCAAGGATGTGATTTTTGAGAATCTAGTAAAGGGTGTGATTTTTGAGAATCTAGTCAAGGTTGTGATTTTGAGAATCTAGTCAAGGATGTGATTTTGAGAATCTAGTCAAGGGTGTGATTTTTGAGAATCTAGTCAAGGGTGTGATTTTTGAGAATCTAGTCAAGGTTGTGATTTTTGAGAATCTATTCAAGGGTGTGATTTTTGAGAATCTAGTCAAGGATGTGATTTTTGAGAATCTAGTCAAGGGTGTGATTTTTGAGAATCTAGTGAAGGGTGTGATTTTTGAGAATCTAGTTAAGGTTGTGATTTTGAGAATCTAGTCAAGGGTGTGATTTTTGAGAATCTGGTCAAGGTTGTGATTTTGAGGATCTAGTCAAGGTTGTGATTTTTGAGAATCTAGTCAAGGGTGTGATTTTTGAGAATCTAGTCAAGGTTGTGATTTTTGAGAATCTAGTCAAGGGTGTGATTTTTGAGAATCTAGTTAAGGTTGTGATTTTGAGAATCTAGTCAAGGGTGTGATTTTTGAGAATCTAGTGAAGGGTGTGATTTTTGAGAATCTAGTTAAGGTTGTGATTTTGAGAATCTAGTCAAGGGTGTGATTTTTGAGAATCTAGTCAAGGGTGTTATTTTTGAGAATCTAGTGAAGGGTGTGATTTTTGAGAATCTAGTTAAGGTTGTGATTTTGAGAATCTAGTCAAGGTTGTGATTTTTGAGAATCTAGTCAAGGGTGTGATTTTTGAGAATCTAGTCAAAGGTGTGATTTTTGAGAATCTAGTGAAGGATGTGATTTTTGAGAATCTAGTAAAGGGTGTGATTTTTGAGAATCTAGTCAAGGTTGTGATTTTGAGAATCTAGTCAAAGATGTGATTTTGAGAATCTAGTCAAGGGTGTGATTTTTGAGAATCTAGTCAAGGGTGTGATTTTTGAGAATCTAGTCAAGGGTGTGATTTTTGAGAATCTAATCAAGGGTGTGATTTTTGAGAATCTAATCAAGTTTGTGATTTTTGAGAATCTAATCAAGGATGTGATTTTTGAGAATCTAATCAAGTTTGTGATTTTTGAGAATCTAATGAAGTTTGTGATTTTTGAGAATCTAATCAAGTTTGTGATTTTTGAGAATCTAGCCAAGGGTGTGATTTTTGAGAATCTAGTCAAGATTGTGATTTTGAGAATCTAGTCAAGGTTGTGATTTTGAGAATCTAGTCAAGGGTGTGATTTTTGAGATTCTAGTCAAGGGTGTGATTTTTGAGAATCTAGTCAAGGGTGTGATTTTTGAGAATCTAGTCAAGGTTGTGATTTTGAAAATCTAGTCAAGGTTGTGATTTTTGAGAATGTAGTCAAGGATGTGATTTTTGAGAATCTAGTCAAAGGTGTGATTTTTGAGAATCTAATCAAGTTTGTGATTTTTGAGAATCTAGCCAAGAGTGTGATTTTTCTGAATCTAGTCAAGGGTGTGATTTTTGAGAATCTAGCCAAGGGTGTGATTTTTGAGAATCTGGTCAAGGTTGTGATTTTTGAGAATCTAATCAAGGTTGTGATTTTTGAAAATCAAATCAAGGTTGTGATTTTTGAAAATCAAATCAAGGTTGTGATTTTTGAGAATCTAGTCAAGGGTGTGATTTTTGAGAATCTAGTCAAGGTTGTGATTTTTGAGAATCTAGTCAAGGGTGTGATTTTTGGGAATCTAGTTAAGGTTGTGATTTTGAGAATCTAGTCAAGGGTGTGATTTTTGAGAATCTAGTGAAGGGTGTGATTTTTGAGAATCTAGTCAAGGTTGTGATTTTGAGAATCTAGTCAAGGGTGTGATTTTTGAGAATCTAGTCAAGGGTGTTATTTTTGAGAATCTAGTTAAGGGTGTGATTTTTGAGAATCTAGTTAAGGTTGTGATTTTGAGAATCTAGTCAAGGTTGTGATTTTTGAGAATCTAGTCAAGGGTGTGATTTTTGAGAATCTAGTCAAGGTTGTGATTTTTGAGAATCTAGTCAAGGTTGTGATTTTTGAGAATCTAGTCAAGGGTGTGATTTTTGAGAATCTAGTCAAGGTTGTGATTTTTGAGAATCTAGTCAAGGGTGTGATTTTTGAGAATCTAGTCAAGGGCGTGTTTTTTGAGAATCTAGTCAAGGGCGTGATTTTTGAAAATCTAATCAAGGTTGTGATTTTTGAAAATCTAATCAAGGTTGTGATTTTTGAGAATCTAGTCAAGGGTGTGATTTTTGAGAATCTAATCAAGGTTCTGATTTTTGAGAATCTAGTCAAGGGTGTGATTTTTGAGAATCTAGCCAAGGGTGTGATTTTTGAGAATCTAGTCAAAGGTGTGATTTTTGAGAATCTAGTCAAGGATGTGATTTTTGAGAATCTAGTAAAGGGTGTGATTTTTGAGAATCTAGTCAAGGTTGTGATTTTGAGAATCTAGTCAAGGATGTGATTTTGAGAATCTAGTCAAGGGTGTGATTTTTGAGAATCTAGTCAAGGGTGTGATTTTTGAGAATCTAGTCAAGGTTGTGATTTTTGAGAATCTAGTCAAGGGTGTGATTTTTGAGAATCTAGTGAAGGGTGTGATTTTTGAGAATCTAGTTAAGGTTGTGATTTTGAGAATCTAGTCAAGGGTGTGATTTTTGAGAATCTGGTCAAGGTTGTGATTTTGAGGATCTAGTCAAGGTTGTGATTTTTGAGAATCTAGTCAAGGGTGTGATTTTTGAGAATCTAGTCAAGGTTGTGATTTTTGAGAATCTAGTCAAGGGTGTGATTTTTGAGAATCTAGTTAAGGTTGTGATTTTGAGAATCTAGTGAAGGGTGTGATTTTTGAGAATCTAGTTAAGGTTGTGATTTTGAGAATCTAGTCAAGGGTGTGATTTTTGAGAATCTAGTCAAGGGTGTTATTTTTTAGAATCTAGTGAAGGGTGTGATTTTTGAGAATCTAGTTAAGGTTGTGATTTTGAGAATCTAGTCAAGGTTGTGATTTTTGAGAATCTAGTCAAGGGTGTGATTTTTGAGAATCTAGTGAAGGGTGTGATTTTTGAGAATCTAGTTAAGGTTGTGATTTTGAGAATCTAGTCAAGGGTGTGATTTTTGAGAATCTAGTCAAGGTTGTGATTTTGAGAATCTAGTCAAGGTTGTGATTTTTGAGAATCTAGTCAATGGTGTGATTTTTGAGAATCTAGCCAAGGGTGTGATTTTTGAGAATCTAGCCAAGGGTGTGATTTTTGAGAATATAGTCAAGGGTGTGATTTTTGAGAATCTAGCCAAGGGTGTGATTTTTGAGAATCTAGCCAAGGGTGTGATTTTTGAGAATCTAGTCAAGGGTGTGATTTTTGAGAATCTAGTCAAGGATGTGATTTTTGAGAATCTAGTCAAGGGTGTGATTTTTGAGAATCTAGTGAAGGGTGTGATTTTTGAGAATCTAGTTAAGGTTGTGATTTTGAGAATCTAGTCAAGGGTGTGATTTTTGAGAATCTAGTCAAGGGTGTTATTTTTGAGAATCTAGTGAAGGGTGTGATTTTTGAGAATCTAGTTAAGGTTGTGATTTTGAGAATCTAGTCAAGGTTGTGATTTTTGAGAATCTAGTCAAGGGTGTGATTTTTGAGAATCTAGTCAAGGTTGTGATTTTTGAGAATCTAGTCAAGGTTGTGATTTTTGAGAATCTAATCAAGGGTGTGATTTTTGAGAATCTAGTCAAGGGTGTGATTTTTGAGAAACTAGTCAAGGGTGTGATTTTTGAGAATTTAATCAAGGTTGTGATTTTTGAGAATCTAATCAAGGTTGTGATTTTTGAGAATCTAGTCAAGGGTGTGATTTTTGAGAATCTAGTCAAGGGTGTGATTTTTGAGAATCTAATCAAGTTTGTGATTTTTGAGAATCTAATCAAGGGTGTGATTTTTGAGAATCTAATCAAGTTTGTGATTTTTGAGAATCTAATCAAGGGTGTGATTTTTGAGAATCTAATCAAGTTTGTGATTTTTGAGAATCTAATCAAGTTTGTGATTATTGAGTATCTAGCCAAGGGTGTGATTTTTGAGAATCTAGTCAAGGTTGTGATTTTTGAGAATCTAGTCAAGGGTGTGATTTTTGAGAATCTAGTCAAGGGTGTGATTTTTGAGAATCTAGTTAAGGTTGTGATTTTGAGAATCTAGTCAAGGGTGTGAATTTTGAGAATCTGGTCAAGGTTGTGATTTTGAGGATCTAGTCAAGGTTGTGATTTTTGAGAATCTAGTCAAGGGTGTGATTTTTGAGAATCTAGTCAAGGTTGTGATTTTTGAGAATCTAGTCAAGGGTGTGATTTTTGAGAATCTAGTTAAGGTTGTGATTTTGAGAATCTAGTGAAGGGTGTGATTTTTGAGAATCTAGTCAAGGTTGTGATTTTGAGAATCTAGTCAAGGGTGTGATTTTTGAGAATCTAGTCAAGGGTGTTATTTTTGAGAATCTAGTGAAGGGTGTGATTTTTGAGAATCTAGTTAAGGTTGTGATTTTGAGAATCTAGTCAAGGTTGTGATTTTTGAGAATCTAGTTAAGGTTGTGATTTTGAGAATCTAGTCAAGGGTGTGATTTTTGAGAATCTAGTCAAGGGTGTTATTTTTGAGAATCTAGTGAAGGGTGTGATTTTTGAGAATCTAGTTAAGGTTGTGATTTTGAGAATCTAGTCAAGGTTGTGATTTTTGAGAATCTAGTCAAGGGTGTGATTTTTGAGAATCTAGTGAAGGGTGTGATTTTTGAGAATCTAGTTAAGGTTGTGATTTTGAGAATCTAGTCAAGGGTGTGATTTTTGAGAATCTAGTCAAGGTTGTGATTTTGAGAATCTAGTCAAGGTTGTGATTTTTGAGAATCTCGTCAATGGTGTGATTTTTGAGAATCTAGCCAAGGGTGTGATTTTTGAGAATCTAGCCAAGGGTGTGATTTTTGAGAATATAGTCAAGGGTGTGATTTTTGAGAATCTAGCCAAGGGTGTGATTTTTGAGAATCTAGCCAAGGGTGTGATTTTTGAGAATCTAGTCAAGGGTGTGATTTTTGAGAATCTAGTCAAGGATGTGATTTTTGAGAATTTAGTCAAGGGTGTGATTTTTGAGAATCTAGTGAAGGGTGTGATTTTTGAGAATCTAGTTAAGGTTGTGATTTTGAGAATCTAGTCAAGGGTGTGATTTTTGAGAATCTAGTCAAGGTTGTGATTTTGAGAATCTAGTCAAGGGTGTGATTTTTGAGAATCTAGTCAAGGTTGTGATTTTTGAGAATCTAGTCAAGGGTGTGATTTTGAGAATCTAGTCAAGGATGTGATTTTTGAGAATCTAGTCAAGGTTGTGATTTTTGAGAATCTAGTCAAGGGTGTGATTTTTGAGAATCTAGTCAAGGATGGGATTTTTGAGAATCTAGTCAAGAGTGTGATTTTTGGGAATCTAGTCAAGGATGTGATTTTTGAGAATCTAGTCAAGGGTGTGATTTTTGAGAATCTAGTCAAGGGTGTGATTTTTGAAAATCTAGTCAAGGGTGTGATTTTGAGAATCTAGTCAAGGGTGTGATTTTTGAGAATCTAGTCAAGGATGGGATTTTTGAGAATCTAGTCAAGAGTGTGATTTTTGGGAATCTAGTCAAGGATGTGATTTTTGAGAATCTAGTCAAGGGTGTGATTTTTGAGAATCTAGTCAAGGTTGTGATTTTTGAGAATCTAGTCAAGGGTGTGATTTTTGAGAATCTAGTCAAGGATGGGATTTTTGAGAATCTAGTCAAGAGTGTGATTTTTGGGAATCTAGTCAAGGATGTGATTTTTGAGAATCTAGTCAAGGGTGTGATTTTTGAGAATCTAGTGAAGGGTGTGATTTTTGAGAATCTAGTTAAGGTTGTGATTTTGAGAATCTAGTCAAGGGTGTGATTTTTGAGAATCTGGTCAAGGTTGTGATTTTGAGGATCTAGTCAAGGTTGTGATTTTTGAGAATCTAGTCAAGGGTGTGATTTTTGAGAATCTAGTCAAGGTTGTGATTTTTGAGAATCTAGTCAAGGGTGTGATTTTTGAGAATCTAGTTAAGGTTGTGATTTTGAGAATCTAGTGAAGGGTGTGATTTTTGAGAATCTAGTTAAGGTTGTGATTTTGAGAATCTAGTCAAGGGTGTGATTTTTGAGAATCTAGTCAAGGGTGTTATTTTTGAGAATCTAGTGAAGGGTGTGATTTTTGAGAATCTAGTTAAGGTTGTGATTTTGAGAATCTAGTCAAGGTTGTGATTTTTGAGAATCTAGTCAAGGGTGTGATTTTTGAGAATCTAGTGAAGGGTGTGATTTTTGAGAATCTAGTTAAGGTTGTGATTTTGAGAATCTAGTCAAGGGTGTGATTTTTGAGAATCTAGTCAAGGTTGTGATTTTGAGAATCTAGTCAAGGTTGTGATTTTTGAGAATCTAGTCAATGGTGTGATTTTTGAGAATCTAGCCAAGGGTGTGATTTTTGAGAATCTAGCCAAGGGTGTGATTTTTGAGAATATAGTCAAGGGTGTGATTTTTGAGAATCTAGCCAAGGGTGTGATTTTTGAGAATCTAGCCAAGGGTGTGATTTTTGAGAATCTAGTCAAGGGTGTGATTTTTGAGAATCTAGTCAAGGATGTGATTTTTGAGAATCTAGTCAAGGGTGTGATTTTTGAGAATCTAGTGAAGGGTGTGATTTTTGAGAATCTAGTTAAGGTTGTGATTTTGAGAATCTAGTCAAGGGTGTGATTTTTGAGAATCTAGTCAAGGGTGTTATTTTTGAGAATCTAGTGAAGGGTGTGATTTTTGAGAATCTAGTTAAGGTTGTGATTTTGAGAATCTAGTCAAGGTTGTGATTTTTGAGAATCTAGTCAAGGGTGTGATTTTTGAGAATCTAGTCAAGGTTGTGATTTTTGAGAATCTAGTCAAGGTTGTGATTTTTGAGAATCTAGTCAAGGGTGTGATTTTTGAGAATCTAGTCTAGGTTGTGATTTTTGAGAATCTAGTCAAGGGTGTGATTTTTGAGAATCTAGTCAAGGGCGTGTTTTTTGAGAATCTAGTCAAGGGCGTGATTTTTGAAAATCTAATCAAGGTTGTGATTTTTGAAAATCTAATCAAGGTTGTGATTTTTGAGAATCTAGTCAAGGGTGTGATTTTTGAGAATCTAATCAAGGTTCTGATTTTTGAGAATCTAGTCAAGGGTGTGATTTTTGAGAATCTAGCCAAGGGTGTGATTTTTGAGAATCTAGTCAAAGGTGTGATTTTTGAGAATCTAGTCAAGGATGTGATTTTTGAGAATCTAGTAAAGGGTGTGATTTTTGAGAATCTAGTCAAGGTTGTGATTTTGAGAATCTAGTCAAGGATGTGATTTTGAGAATCTAGTCAAGGGTGTGATTTTTGAGAATCTAGTCAAGGGTGTGATTTTTGAGAATCTAGTCAAGGTTGTGATTTTTGAGAATCTAGTCAAGGGTGTGATTTTTGAGAATCTAGTCAAGGATGTGATTTTTGAGAATCTAGTCAAGGGTGTGATTTTTGAGAATCTAGTGAAGGGTGTGATTTTTGAGAATCTAGTTAAGGTTGTGATTTTGAGAATCTAGTCAAGGGTGTGATTTTTGAGAATCTGGTCAAGGTTGTGATTTTGAGGATCTAGTCAAGGTTGTGATTTTTGAGAATCTAGTCAAGGGTGTGATTTTTGAGAATCTAGTCAAGGTTGTGATTTTTGAGAATCTAGTCAAGGGTGTGATTTTTGAGAATCTAGTTAAGGTTGTGATTTTGAGAATCTAGTGAAGGGTGTGATTTTTGAGAATCTAGTTAAGGTTGTGATTTTGAGAATCTAGTCAAGGGTGTGATTTTTGAGAATCTAGTCAAGGGTGTTATTTTTGAGAATCTAGTGAAGGGTGTGATTTTTGAGAATCTAGTTAAGGTTGTGATTTTGAGAATCTAGTCTAGGTTGTGATTTTTGAGAATCTAGTCAAGGGTGTGATTTTTGAGAATCTAGTCAAGGGCGTGTTTTTTGAGAATCTAGTCAAGGGCGTGATTTTTGAGAATCTAGTCAAGGATGTGATTTTTGAGAATCTAGTCAAGGGTGTGATTTTTGAGAATCTAGTGAAGGGTGTGATTTTTGAGAATCTAGTTAAGGTTGTGATTTTGAGAATCTAGTCAAGGTTGTGATTTTTGAGAATCTAGTCAAGGGTGTGATTTTTGAGAATCTAGTCAAGGTTGTGATTTTTGAGAATCTAGTCAAGGTTGTGATTTTTGAGAATCTAGTCAAGGGTGTGATTTTTGAGAATCTAGTCTAGGTTGTGATTTTTGAGAATCTAGTCAAGGGTGTGATTTTTGAGAATCTAGTCAAGGGCGTGTTTTTTGAGAATCTAGTCAAGGGCGTGATTTTTGAAAATCTAATCAAGGTTGTGATTTTTGAAAATCTAATCAAGGTTGTGATTTTTGAGAATCTAGTCAAGGGTGTGATTTTTGAGAATCTAATCAAGGTTCTGATTTTTGAGAATCTAGTCAAGGGTGTGATTTTTGAGAATCTAGCCAAGGGTGTGATTTTTGAGAATCTAGTCAAAGGTGTGATTTTTGAGAATCTAGTCAAGGATGTGATTTTTGAGAATCTAGTAAAGGGTGTGATTTTTGAGAATCTAGTCAAGGTTGTGATTTTGAGAATCTAGTCAAGGATGTGATTTTGAGAATCTAGTCAAGGGTGTGATTTTTGAGAATCTAGTCAAGGGTGTGATTTTTGAGAATCTAGTCAAGGTTGTGATTTTTGAGAATCTAGTCAAGGGTGTGATTTTTGAGAATCTAGTCAAGGATGTGATTTTTGAGAATCTAGTCAAGGGTGTGATTTTTGAGAATCTAGTGAAGGGTGTGATTTTTGAGAATCTAGTTAAGGTTGTGATTTTGAGAATCTAGTCAAGGGTGTGATTTTTGAGAATCTGGTCAAGGTTGTGATTTTGAGGATCTAGTCAAGGTTGTGATTTTTGAGAATCTAGTCAAGGGTGTGATTTTTGAGAATCTAGTCAAGGTTGTGATTTTTGAGAATCTAGTCAAGGGTGTGATTTTTGAGAATCTAGTTAAGGTTGTGATTTTGAGAATCTAGTGAAGGGTGTGATTTTTGAGAATCTAGTTAAGGTTGTGATTTTGAGAATCTAGTCAAGGGTGTGATTTTTGAGAATCTAGTCAAGGGTGTTATTTTTGAGAATCTAGTGAAGGGTGTGATTTTTGAGAATCTAGTTAAGGTTGTGATTTTGAGAATCTAGTCAAGGTTGTGATTTTTGAGAATCTAGTCAAGGGTGTGATTTTTGAGAATCTAGTGAAGGGTGTGATTTTTGAGAATCTAGTTAAGGTTGTGATTTTGAGAATCTAGTCAAGGGTGTGATTTTTGAGAATCTAATCAAGGTTGTGATTTTGAGAATCTAGTCAAGGTTGTGATTTTTGAGAATCTAGTCAATGGTGTGATTTTTGAGAATCTAGCCAAGGGTGTGATTTTTGAGAATCTAGCCAAGGGTGTGATTTTTGAGAATATAGTCAAGGGTGTGATTTTTGAGAATCTAGCCAAGGGTGTGATTTTTGAGAATCTAGCCAAGGGTGTGATTTTTGAGAATCTAGTCAAGGGTGTGATTTTTGAGAATCTAGTCAAGGATGTGATTTTTGAGAATCTAGTCAAGGGTGTGATTTTTGAGAATCTAGTGAAGGGTGTGATTTTTGAGAATCTAGTTAAGGTTGTGATTTTGAGAATCTAGTCAAGGGTGTGATTTTTGAGAATCTAGTCAAGGTTGTGATTTTGAGAATCTAGTCAAGGGTGTGATTTTTGAGAATCTAGTCAAGGTTGTGATTTTTGAGAATCTAGTCAAGGGTGTGATTTTGAGAATCTAGTCAAGGATGTGATTTTTGAGAATCTAGTCAAGGTTGTGATTTTTGAGAATCTAGTCAAGGGTGTGATTTTTGAGAATCTAGTCAAGGATGGGATTTTTGAGAATCTAGTGAAGAGTGTGATTTTTGGGAATCTAGTCAAGGATGTGATTTTTGAGAATCTAGTCAAGGGTGTGATTTTTGAGAATCTAGTCAAGGGTGTGATTTTTGAAAATCTAGTCAAGGGTGTGATTTTGAGAATCTAGTGAAGGGTGTGATTTTTGAGAATGTAGTTTACTTCCCTTCAAGGTACTCCCCAGAACAAGAAGTAACAGTGAACGCACGGTCGGCTACTGACAGTTTTCTTTTAGAACATCGGCCTCTTCTTCCAAATCTAATGTTCCTTTCTTTTAACTACTTTTCCAATTCACAAGTCTTAATGGATAAACAGAGAAGTACCCAATACTGCATCTCCCGAAGTGACTGGTGTAAGGAGGCCCTTATTGGACACTAAGTTCACATGATTTTTACCATACCTTGAACCTTGAGAATGTAGTCAAGGGTGTGATGTTGAAATTCTAATCAAGGGTGGGATTTTGACAGTGTAGTGAAGAGTGTGATTTTGAGAATCTAATCTAGGGTGTGGTTTTGAGAATCTGGCAAAGGGTGTGATTTTGAGAATGTAGCCAAGGTTGTGATTTTAAGAATCTAATCAAAGTTTTGATTTTGAGAAAGTAGTCATGATTTGATTTTGAGAATCTAGGAAAGGGTACGATCTTGAGAATCTTGTCAAAGATTTAAGAATGTTGTCACGGGTGAGATTTTGAGAATGTAGTCAAAGGTGATTTTGGGTATCTAGTCAAGGGTGTGATTTTGAGAATGTTAGTCAATAGTGTGATTTTGAGAATATAGGAAATGGTTAGATATTGAGAGTGTAGTCAAGGGTGTGATTTTGAGAATTCAATCTAGGGTGTGATTTTGGGATCCTAAATAATAGTGTAACTTTGGATCTGTAGACAAAAGTGTGATTTTGTGGCTTAGACAACGGTGTAATTTTTATGACAAATGCTAGAATGCGATTTTATTTATTCCAGCCAAGGATGTGAAACATTTGCTCACTCTTCCATGAACTGTCGATCTACTGGATTCTGTCAGTATCGGAAATGTTCTTTTAACTCACTCATCATCATCATCATCATCATCATCATCATCATCATCATCATCATCATCATCATCATCATCATCATCATCGTCGTCGTCGTCGTAGTCGTCGTCGTCGTCATCATCAAGCAGCCATGGGCTAAGGAGGTCCAACCAGACCGTGCAATTTAGTTCTCCAAGCAAGTCTGTCCTGAGCTACATCTACTGCATTTGGCCACTGCACACCAATTCTAACAAGGTCCTGTTTGACATTGTCTGCCCACCGCATCCTAGGTCTCCCCTTCTTTCTGAGGCCTTTAGGCACACTGTTCATAACCCTATTCGCCAATCTATAATTATTCATACGGGAAACATGGCCAAACCAACGGAGTCTACAGTCGTTAAAAAAGCGTTGTCACTGTTAAAAAAACAAACTATGTTGTCTGCTTCAGTCAATGTCAAAATTTCCTTACATAAATTGAGAGGGAGTAGCTCAGACATTAGTTCTCCAGACTCCTAATATTCAGTTTGCAGGTTCGTGTCTTACTTCTTCCATCATCGAGCATTATCTCCAGAAAAACCCCACCCTGAGAGTGAGAAATAGGACGTAGATGAGCTTGAAAAAGCCTCCTTCTGTGTGATGTGACGTTAAGCCGTGGCCTCGTGTTTGCGAGAAGCCATATCCTGTTCGCCTTAAAGAGCACGCTTGGTATCTTTGACCTGAGATTCCTGTCTCCTAAGAGTCGTCTAGTGATTCCCCTTCCCAAACCTTCTCTTGGCACTTGTGATCTAGATATTTAGCCCATTGTGTGCAAAAAAAGGGATAAAAATTAAAGGGAAAAGAAATATCCCAAATTTTTTTGGATATTTCTTTTTGTAAATTGCAGAAATGTCAAATATTTCAGATTTATAAATTATGAAAAGTGAAGTCCTACCAAGGCTCGAATTTAGAGGGGCGTTGGTAGGTTTAGGGTTGGGTTGGGTTGTTTTACCTCTGAGCGGCACTTTTTTGCACACCATGGGCTAATGGCCAGGTCACATGGACCCCGAAGGCTCAGAGAAGGTTGGGGGAGGGGACCCACTGGAACAGCTGTTGGGAGACAGATGGTAGCCTCCCGTCAAGGCCATCCAGCGTGTTATTTAACGTTGGGTTGTTTTACCTCTGAACGGCACTTTTTTGCACACCATGGGCTAAATGGCCAGGTCACATGGACCCCGAAGGCTCAGAGAAGGTTGGGGGAGGGGACCCACTGGAACAGCTGTTGGGAGACAGATGGTAGCCTCCCGTCAAGGCCATCCAGCGTGTTCTTTAACGTTGGGTTGTTTTACCTCTGAACGGCACTTTTTTGCACACCATGGGCTAAATGGCCAGGTCACATGGACCCCGAAGGCTCAGAGAAGGTTGGGGGAGGGGACCCACTGGAACAGCTGTTGGGAGACAGATGGTAGCCTCCCGTCAAGGCCATCCAGCGTGTTCTTTAACGTTGGGTTGTTTTACCTCTGAGCGGCACTTTTTTGCACATCATGGGATAAATGGCCAGGTCACATGGACTCCGAAGGCAAAGAGAAGGTTGAGGGAGGGGACCCACTGGAACAGCTGTTGGGAGACAGATGGTAGCCTCCCGTCAAGGCCATCCAGCGTGTTCTTTAACGTGCGCAGGGTATGGCTCTCCTGCACACGGGGCCACGGCTTTAAGTTTCATCCCATGGATGAAACTTTCGATGCCCATCGGTGTCCCCTTTCTCACCGAGAGCAGGGTGGATGCTAGCACAGATACATCTCAACTCAGACGCAGTTGGGACTCGAACCTGAGAACATCAGATTTCGAGCCAGGAAGGACTCAACCCTCGACTTCTTGAGAAACGCCCTCAAACGAAAGTCCTGATTTATTTTCCGAACCCTAATGGGATCTTCCTGTCACAATCACGTGACAATGTGTTTTCCATCAGAAGTTTCATCTCAAGGGAAACAGAAGCAAAAAAAAAACATCTTTGGATCTCATTTTTCCTCCATCGGATGAGAAAAATGACATCTCGGAAATGATCAAAGCACTTCATCCCTTTCCAAGATGGAAACGAGATTATGATGAGGAAGAGGTGATGGGGGGGGGATGACAGGGACTCGATCCTCTCGCTTCTCATCCTCCTCCCAACGAACAGCTGGATGAATCCCAAATCTATCACTCCCAGTCTCTTTCTTCCGCACTTCATCTCCGCCTGCATTCTCTACCTTTACATTCTACCCCTACCTCGTGCAATCTCCAACCCCATCATCTCCATCCCTCATTCTCAAACCTCTTCCTCCTCCTAAAAGCGATCCTCGCCCATCATCCAACACCATCCACAGCATCCCATTGTTCGACAGTCGTCTCCCATCCTTGCCAAAAAAAGAAACGAAAACACGGACTACATCACCTCGGCGGATGCTCGCGACGGCCGCGTTCTCCCTCCGCCCGAAATGCCAGCTGGCGAACAGCTGAGAGCGGCGCGCGCTCTGGTGAATGGTGCGGCGGATGGAGACGACTGCGCGTGACTAGGCCACCCATATAACGTGGCAGCGCTTGGCGGCGGTCCGTTCTGCTGTATCATTGAGAGACGCTGACAAGAGATAGTGAGAGTGGTGGAGGGTTTACGGTGGGGATACTCGACAAGCGTAACAGCAAAAACCTAAAACCTAGAAGATATTTACAAACAGTAGGTTTAAGAGACTGTTGCCATCTTGTTTTTAACGTTGTCGTGCACTCTTTTTTTTATTATTATTATTATTATTTCGGGAACTCTTTTTATTTGGAGGACGAACAGTATAAAAAGTATTTTGTATACCTCATAGTCGTTTTATATGTCTCAAATCATCAGCCAAGTTTCGGCAGCGAGGACTCTTTCAATTATTCGCTGAATATCTTCCGCCAGGACACATCACCTCTAGTGGTCTGCGCCAAGGATAAACTTTTTTCTGAATCGTTGGACAAAAAACATTTCTTCTCGCTCCTCATGCAACGCTAAAAAAAAGGTAAGTTTTCAAAAAAAAAAAAGTTTCCACTGATATGTAATCTCTCTTTATTGTAATTTAATTGTTTCATGTGTTCTGATGGATAATTATTGCGTAGGTAATTCTTCGTGCCGTTTGTTGTTGCCATTATTGTTTTGTAATTTTTTTTTTTTAAGAATGGTGCGCGTACGTTGTTTAGGTGTTTGTGTTCTGATGGATATTCTTGCGTCTGCCGTGTTATTGTTGCTGCTACTGTTTTAGAAAAAGAAACACCAGTGCGGCTAACTCTGACGTGTTACTGTGCGCGTACCTGACAGATTTCGAAGACGGCCGGCTTTCCATATGGAAGTACAAAAACCGGATATAACTGGAAATCATCTCCACCTTTCGTCGCCCTCTGTTCGCTGTGATACTCCCGTGACCTTTACGGGCGGAGTTTTGTGCTTGGAGAAAAGGATTTTTCGTTTTCTCATCGACGGAATTGTTTCCTATCTGTTCACCATTTTTAATTGCACGATCTTCTGGATCAAAAGAAGAAAAAAATAGGAAAAAGAGTAGAGAAGTTATTTTAGAAAACAGAGAGAGAGAGAATAAAAAAAAGAACGAAAAAACAGAAACAACGGAAACCCGATGGATACTGTGTGTGGTGTTCTCAAGTGAATGGATCGATGTTTGTGGAATTATCTGTTTTTCCCTTGCTGCGACGACTGGCCTTCTGGAAAAGAGCGAGACGGGCGCGCGCTCACGTACCCTTTTCAAGGGCAAATGTGGGTCATCAGATCGAACAAAAAAAAATAAAAATAATATTTAAGAGATCTCGAAGAAAAAATATTTCAACAAATTTTGAGAAAATTTTCTTTGCTTTACTTTTATAAAATGTTTGGTTTTGATGACTGTAAATTGTTGTGTTGTAAAAGTGAAAAAAATATATATTCGAAAGTAGATTTTTTTTTGTTAAAATAGTAGGGAATGTGTGTTTGTGTGTGTTTAGGGACTTAAGAGCAAGAAGGAATTATCAATTATGCTCTTAATGGATAGCTAAAAGTGAAGGAGTGTTTTAGTGGTTGACGAATTTTAAAAATGGATTGGGTTGGGTTGTTTTACCTCTGAGCGGCACTTTTTTGCACACCATGTGCTAAATGGCCAGGTCACATGGACCCCGAAGGCTCAGAGAAGGTTGGGGGAGGGGACCCACTGGAACAGCTGTTGGGAGACATATGGTAGCCTCCCGTCAAGGCCATCCAGCGTGTTCTTTAACGTTGGGTTGTTTTACTTCTGAGCGGCACTTTTTTTGCACACCATGGGCTAAATGGCCAGGTCACATGGACCCCAAAGGCTCAGAGAAGGTTGGGGGAGGGGGACCCACTGGGACAGCTGTTGGGAGACATATGGTAGCCTCCCGTCAAGGCCATCCAGCGTGTTCTTTAACGTTGGGTTGTTTTACTTCTGAGCGGCACTTTTTTTGCACACCATGGGCTAAATGGCCAGGTCACATGGACCCCAAAGGCTCAGAGAAGGTTGGGGGAGGGGGACCCACTGGGACAGTTGTTGGGAGACAGATCGTAGCCTCCCGTCAAGACCATCCAGCGTGTTCTTTAACGTGCACAGGGTATGGCTCTCCCGCACAAGGGGCCACGGCTTAACGTCCCATCCGACGGACGGCGGTATTTCCAAGCCCATCGGTGTCCCCTACTGACCGTGAGCGGGGCGGGGAATTTTGCCGAGATAAATCTCAACGCTGACCCAGCTAGGACTCGAACCTGGGAACTACAGATTACGAGCCTGGCGCGCTACCGACTGAGCCACCCCCCTCTCCATTTAAAAAATGGATAACATAGTTGAAATGGTTCTATTAAAGTAAGTTTTTCCCTTTATTATTCAAGAACGGTGATGCTGTTAAACTTAAGTCGATCATAATGATATTTTTTTGCATGTATGAGACTTTATTAATGTTTGAAGTTAGATTAAGTATGTAGTAAGTAAGGGAGATATTGGAGGCAGTAGCGTTATGTTCACGCTATTCTAGATAAGTAGCTATTCCACACACACACACACAAAAAAATGGAAAATTTTAAAGAAAGACTTATTTTCTGCTAACACCATCAGTTAAATTTGCTGGCCCAAAAGCAGATTTCGAACTCAAAACCTGGCGTTTGATAAACACCGCTAGTTGAAATAGCTGGTCCAAAAGCAGATTTCGAACTCAAAACCTGGCGTTTGATAAACACCGCTAGTTGAAATAGCTGGTCCAAAAGCAGATTTCGAACTCAAAACCTGGCGTTTGATATACACCGCTAGTTGAAATAGCTGGTCCAAAAGCAGATTTCGAACTCAAAACCTGGCGTTTGATATACACCGCTAGTTGAAATAGCTGGTCCAAAAGCAGATTTCGAACTCAAAACCTAGTATTTGTTAAACACCGCTAGTTGGAATAGCTGGTCCAAAAGCAGATTTGAACTCAACACCTAGTATTTGTTAAACACCGCTAGTCGAAATAGCTGGTCCAAAAGCAGATTTCGAACTCAAAACCTAGTATTTGTTAAACACTGCTAGTCGAAATAGCTGGTTGAAAAGCAGATTTCGAACTCAAAACCTAGTATTTGTTAAACACCGCTAGTCGAAATAGCTGGTTCAAAAGCAGATTTCGAACTCAAAACCTAGTATTTGTTAAACACCGCTATTCGAAATAGCTGGTTCAAAAGCAGATTTCGAACTCAAAACCTAGTATTTGTTAAACACCGCTATTCGAAATAGCTGGTTCAAAAGCAGATTTCGAACTCAAAACCTAGTATTTGTTAAACACCGCTAGTTGAAATAGCTGATCCAAAAGCAGATTTCGAACTCAAAACCTAGTATTTGGTAAACACCGCTAGTTGAAATAGCTGGTCCAAAAGCAGATTTCGAACTAAAACCTAGTATTCATTTAAACACCGCTAGTTGAAATAGCTGGTCCAAGCAGATTTCGAACTCAAAACCTAATATTCGTTAAACACCGCTAGTTGAAATAGCTGGTCCAAAAGCAGATTTCGAACTCAAAACCTAGTATTTGTTAAACACCGCTGGTTGAAATAGCTTGTCCAAAAGCAGATTTCGAACTCAAAACCTAGTATTTGTTAAACACCGCTAGTTGAAATAGCTGGTCCAAAAGCAGATTTCGAACTCAAAACCTAGTATTTGTTAAACACCGCTAGTTGAAATAGCTGGTCCAAAGAACAAATTTATAACTCAAAACCTGGTATTTTTTAACCCTCTTAATTAAAGTATCTGGTCGAAAACTGAGAATGCATTCTGTTTTTTTTTTATTAACATCGTTGTTTAAGATGATGGTTGAAATGCGATAGAGATATATTGTTATTTTATTACCACGCTCAGTTGAAATAGCTGGTCTCAAAAGGAGATTTCCAACGCTCCAGTGTTATTTGTTAATATTTGTTAATCAAATAGGTGGTTGAAAAATATGGATATTTTTTCAAGCACGAGTATCTGATCAAAAATAAGGATTTTCGAGTGCAATGTTGGTTTTAAATTTTTTTTTTTGTTAAAATAGCTTGTCAAAAGAGAGTTTCAAAATGAAACTGTATTTGTTGCGTTAACACCGTCAAAGTAGCTGGTACAAAAATTCCGATTTGAAATGCTCTGCTATTTCTTGTTACACAGTTAGATTGGATTGGATTGTTTTACCTCTGAGCGGCACTTTTTTGCACACCATGGGCTAAATGGGCAGGCCACAAGGACCCCGAAGGCTCAGAGAAGGTTGGGGGAGGGGACCCACTGGAACAGCTGTTGGGAGACAGATGGTAGCCTCCCGTCAAAGCCATCCAGCGTGTTCTTTAACGTTGGGTTGTTTTACCTCTGAGCGGCACTTTTTTGCACACCATGGGCTAAATGGCCAGGCCACAAGGACCCCGAAGGGTTGGGTTGGGTTGTTTTACCTCTGAGCGGCACTTTTTTGCACACCATGGGCTAAATGGCCAGGTCACATGGGCCCCGAAGGCTCAGAGAAGGTTGGGGAGGGGACCCACTGGAACAGCTGTTGGGAGACAGATGGGTAGCCTCCCGTCAAGGCCATCCAGCGTTCTTTAACGTTGGGTTGTTTTACCTCTGAGCGGCACTTTTTTGCACACCATGGGCTAAATGGCCAGGTCACGTGGACCCCGAAGACTCATAGAAGGTTGGGGGAGGGGACCCACTGGAACAGCTGTTGGGAGACAGATGGTAGCCTCCCGTCAAGGCCATCCAGCGTGTTCTTTAACGTTGGGTTGTTTTACCTCGAGCGGCACTTTTTTGCACACCATGGGCTAAATGGCCAGGCCACAAGGACCCCGAAGGGTTGGGTTGGGTTGTTTTACCTCTGAGCGGCACTTTTTTGCATACCATGGGCTAAATGGCCAGGTCACATGGGCCCCGAAGGCTCAGAGAAGGTTGGGGAGGGGACCCACTGGAACAGCTGTTGGGAGACAGATGGGTAGCCTCCCGTCAAGGCCATCCAGCGTGTTCTTTAACGTTGGGTTGTTTTACCTCTGAGCGGCACTTTTTTGCACACCATGGGCTAAATGGCCAGGTCACGTGGACCCCGAAGGCTCATAGAAGGTTGGGGGAGGGGACCCACTGGAACAGCTGTTGGGAGACAGATGGTAGCCTCCCGTCAAGGCCATCCAGCGTGTTCTTTAACGTGCACACGGGGCCACGGCTTAACGTCCCATCCGACGGACGGCGGCCTTTCCAAGCCCATCAGTGTCCCCTACTGACCGTGGGCAGGGCGGGGAATTTTGCGGAGATAAATCTCAACACTGACCCAGCTGGGACTCGAACCTGGGAACTACAGATTACGAGCCTGGCACGCTACCAACTAAGCCATCCCCGCCCCTAAAGAGAGAGAAAAAGTGAACCTAACTTTTTGACGAAAAAATATCTACTTATAATAAGAGAGGGGGGGGAAAGAAGGATGATATATTTCTGGTAATATTAAGTTGAAATAAGAGAGGTGAAATAACATCTGACCTTACAGTTGTCAAATGTTCCGTCTGATAAGAACAACATGCGCTGATATCTGTTTACACATCCAGTCGATTCATGTTTCAGGTGATGAGATACAATTCGAAGAGAAGATTTAAAATACGAATCTCTTTTGCTAAGTCGCCACCCCCTCACTTAGCCCCCGCCCCCGGCTGATTTTTCCTACCACCCCCTCGATTAACCAGCCCGGCTGGTTTTTCCTACCCCCCTGCGTAGCTACCCCCGGTTGATTTTTCCTACCACACACTCTCTTAGCCCCCCCCCCCCCGGCTAATTTTTCCTCGTGTTTGACAATTTCAAAGGGCAGGATCTACTTCTGAAATCCTCAACACTACAGGGAAGTGCGGCCACCAGGCGCCTCCCACCAGAACCCTCCCACCAGCTCCTGCTCCACAAGAGGGGCCTACCACCCCCGTAGCCACTCCCCGGCTGATTTTTCATGGACGTGTGGTGGCGGATGAGTGTGATCTTGAGCTCTGTTTTTCCACCCCTACTGGGAATCGCCACGTTTCTCGTCAAGATAAGAAACCGAGTAAACAACGACCAGCTGGGTGGAAAAAAACATTTCTCTTACAGCCTTTAAAAATAACAGCTTTTCAAAGACAGAATAACGAATAAGAATCGAAATCGAAAAAAAAATTTGGCTCTTTGAAGTGAAAACAGAAGTGGTCGACTGGTGGTGGCAAGGATTCGAAGGGTGGGGGGGGCGCAGCCTCTCTTTCCGCCCTCCCCACATCGGCCTGACTGTTGGCTGGCTCTGTTTACTTCGCGAGCATTGCGCACGTGACAGAACTAGCGGCGAAGACAGTTCGGCAACAATCGGACACGCGCAGCAGTAGACGTAGAGCGATTGGCGCCGTGCGCATGCGTGAGGACGTTTCAAGGTCAAGCCCGAGCTCTGGCGGCGCGTGTGGTGGGGGTGAGGGAGAGGGGGGGAGAGTATAAAATCGCTGCAAATGTCACTTCGGCAGTAAAATAAATGGTTGCTGTGCGGATGGCCATTCAATAAAACTGAGAAAGGCTTCAAAGGATAAATGTGTGTGAGAAATACTTTGGAGAAATAATATTTTAAAATGTTTTTTTTTTCAGTACTTCTTGAGTTTTGTTTAAGATATTTTTCACGGACAGATCTGGGTTTATGTTTTTGGTGTTATATTTTTTTGGCCAAATTTTGTGTGCAGAAATGGAATAAATGGATAGGATATAAGGAACCAAAAATATACCTGAAGGAGCAGGACCAGGCTTTGGGTTGGGTTGTTTTACCTCTGAGCGGCACTCTTTTGCACACAATGGGCTAAATGGCCAGGTCACATGGACCCGGAAGGCTCAGAGAAGGTTGAGGGAGGGGACCCACTGGAATGGCTGTTGGGAGACAGATGGTAGCCTCCCGTCAAGGCCATCCAGCGTGTTCTTTAACGTTGGGTTGTTTTACTTCTGAGCGGCACTTTTTTGCACACCATGGGCTAAATGGCCAGGTCACATGGACCCCGAAGGCTCAGAGAAGGTTGGGGGAGGGGACCCACTGGAATGGCTGTTGGGAGACAGATGGGAGCCTCCCGTCAAGGCCATCCAGCGTGTTCTTTAACGTTGAGTTGTTTTACCTCTGAGCGGCACTTTTTTGCACACCATGGGCTAAATGGCCAGGTCACATGGACCCCGAAGGCTCAGAGAAGGTTGGGGGAGGGGACCCACTGGAACAGCTGTTGGGAGACAGATGGTAGCCTCCCGTCAAGGCCATTCAGCGTGTTCTTTAAAATTGGGTTGTTTTACCTCTGAGTGGCACTTTTTTGCACACCATGGGCTAAATAGCTAAGTCACAAAGACCCCGAAAGCTCAGAGGTTAGGGGAGGGGACCCACTGGAACAGCTGTTGGGAGACAGATGGTAGCCTCCCGTCAAGGCACTCCAGCGTGTTCTTTAACGTTGGGTTGTTTTACCTCTGAGTGGCACTTTTTTGCACACCATGGGCTAAATGACCAGGTCACATGGACCCCGAAAGCTCAGAGAAGGTTGGGGGAGGGGACCCACTGGAACAGCTGTTGGGAGACAGATGGTAGCCTCCCGTCAAGGCCATCCAGCGTGTTCTTTAACGTTGGGTTGTTTTACCTCTGAGTGGCACTTTTTTGCACACCATGGGCTAAATGACCAGGTCACATGGACCCCGAAGTCTCAAAGAAGGTTGGGGGAGGGGACCCACTGGAACAGCTGTTGGGAGACAGATGGTAGCCTCCCGTCAAGGTCATCCAGCGTGTTCTTTAACGTGCACAGGGTATGGCTATCCCGCACACGGGACCACGGCTTAAAGTTCCATCTAACGGGCGGCGGCCTTTCCAAGTCCATCGGTGTCCCCTACTGACCGTGGGCAGGGTGGGGAGTTTTGCGGAGATAAATTTCAACGCTGGGTCAGTTGGGACTCGAACCTGGGAACTACAGATTACGTGTTTGGCGCTATATCAATCGAGCCAGCAAAAAAAATTATAATTTGAGGGGGAAAAATTTATAATTTTTTTGGCAATTGCTTAATGTTCGAACATCTATAACTCTTTAAATGTTGAAAGAATATTTCTGATTATTTTTTTTTAATTTTGGATACGCGATTGAGATGTAAAACATTGTTTAGTCGTCTTTTCGCAAAAAGAGTTAGTTTTCAACGTTCGAGACATTTGAATATGGCAGTAGTTAGCGCGCTTGGCTACTGATCTAAGGTACCTGGGTTCGAGCCCCGGGTAAGGCATGGATGTATGTGTCGTTTTTCTGCTGAGGTCCTGCCATCCTCTCAGACCTTCTACTACAGCACATTGGATCGTGTGAGCTCACAAAAACCTGGATCGTGCGGGCCCACTCACGGAAATATTGAGCGTGTGCAGTTACCGTTCACAGCAAACTGGAGCGTGTGCAGTAACTGCACACGCTCCAGTTTGCTGTGAACGGTAACTGGAGCGTGTACAATTGCTGTACACGCTCCAGATATTTTTTCTGAATTCTGTAATCACGTGACACGAAGGTTGCCAGATCACTAATTTCTAAAAAAAATCGTTTCCAGATATTTTTTCTGAATTCTGTAATCAACCGTAGTGTTCGGATACTTTTTTGAGCGACTGTATGTGTCGTTTTTCTGCTGAGGTACTGCCATCCTCTCAGACCTTCTACTGTGGCATATAAACTGACAGGCTCCTGTCAGACCTCTGTGGCAAGCAGCTGCTTGAGGGGGTATTTAATTTTATTTATTTATTTTATTTTCTAAATTGAACAAAAAAAAGTGCTTCTTGGAGTTACAGAAAACATTTTTCCGAATGACTTTAACCAGTTGAAATAAACAGGAAGTGGCCCCCTTTTACACACATGCGTATATCAACATCCGTTTGCAGTTGTTCCTCTTCGTATCTTATGTCATAGGGCTGCATTACCTCTGAGCGGTATATTCGGCTAAATGACCAGGTCGCAAAGACCCCACAGGACCAGAGTAGGGCAGGAAAAAGTGATGGGATCGGTTGTTCCGCGGGAGAGGAGATGTCAGTCGGTAGCGCGCCAATCTGGTAATCTGTAGTTCCCAGGTTCGAGTCTCAGCTGGGCCAGCGTTGAGATTTATTCTCCGCAACATTTAGCGCCCTGCTCGCGGTAGGAAGGAGGGCACCGGTTGGCCGAGAAAAGACGCCGTCCGTCGGATGGGTACGTTAAGCCGTGGCCCCGTGTGATAGAGAGCCATACACTGTGCACGTTAAAGAACACGCTGGATGGCGTACCATCTGTCCAAACACGTCCCCTCCCCTCCTAACATTCTCTGAGCCTTCGGGGTTCTTGTGACCTGGCTGTTTAGCCCATTGTGGGCTAAAAAGTGCTGCTCAGAGGGCAAACAATCCAACCCAGATTACGAGCCTGGCGCGCTACCGATTGAGCCACCCTCCATGACATAGATTTTGACAATTAAAAAATTTAAGAATGAAGAATCTTTTTTTTTTACAAAAATTAATAGATTTCTAAAAAAAAATCATAGGTTTCTTAACAATTAAAATATTTTTAAAGTATTAAAAACTTTTTAACGGTTTAAATTTTAACAATTAATTTTTTTTCTTCAAAATAAGACAAATTTGTTTACAACAATGAAAAGGTAATTCTTATCTAATGTTTGATTGCCTTATATACGAATTTTAATCGTTAAAATTTCAACCGATGGGATTGGAAAAACCAACCGTCCGTCGAATGTGGCGTTAGGCCGTGGCACCTTGTATGTGTTAGAGTCATATACAGTCGCTCAAAAAAAGTATCCGAACACTATGGTTCATTACAAAATTCAGAAAAAATATCTGGCAACAATTTTTTTTTAGAAATTAGTGATTTGGCAACCTTCGTGTCAAAAAAAGTATCCGAGCACTATGGTTGATTACAGAATTCAGGAAAAAATATCTGGCAACGATTTTATTTTTAAGAAATTAGTGATTTGGTAACCTTCGTGTCAAAAAAAGTATCCGAACACTATGGTTGATTACAGAATTCAGGGGAAAATATCTGGCAACGATTTTTTTTAGAAATTAGTGATCTGGCAACCTTCGTGTCACGTGACACAAAGGTTGCCAGATCACTAATTTCTAAAAAAAAATCGTTGCCAGATATTTTTCTGAATTCTGTAATCAACCATAGTGTTCGAATATTTTTTTTGAGCGACTGTACGTTAAAGAACACGCTGGATAATTTGTCAGAAAAAGAACGAACGCCAAAACAAAATTTACTCGAACATGTTTTTATCGCTTTCAAGAATTGGCCTTCGAAATGGTCATTGTAGTCATTGACACATTTGCCTCAAGACTTGCGTCACAATCACAATCTCAATTGTTACCTTGATCGGCTTTGTTGTCCGCAGCAAGCAATGGAACAATATGATCAATGTCGTCCGTTAATGGGGCGGGAGCGGGGGTGGCTCAGTCGGTAGCGCGCCAGGCTCGTAATCTGTAGTTCCCAGGTTCGAGTCCCAGCTGGGTCAGCGTTGAGATTTATCTCCGTAAAATTCCCCGCCCTGCCCACTGTCAGTAAGGGACACCGATAGACTTGGAAAGGCCACCGTCCGTCGGATGGGACGTTAAACCGTGGCTCCGTGTGCGGGAGAGCCATACCCTGTGCACGTTAAAGAACACGCTGGATGGCCTTGACGCGAGGCTATCATCTGTCTCCCAACAGCTGTTCCAGTGGGTCCCCTCCCCCAACCTTCTCTGAGCCTTCGGGGTCCATGTGACCTGGCCATTTAGCCCATGGTGTGGCAAAAAAGTGCCGCTCAGAGGTAAAACAACCCAATGTTAAAGAACACGTTGGATGGCCTTGACGGGAGGCTACCATCTGTCTCCAACAGCTGTTCCAGTGGGTCCCCTCCCCCAACCTTATCTGAGCCTTCGGGGTCCTTGTGACCTGGCCATTTAGCCCATGGTGTGGCAAAAAAGTGCCGCTCAGAGGTAAAACAACCCAACGTTAAAAAACACGCTGGATGGCCTTGACGGGAGGCTACCATCTGTCTCCCAACAGCTGTTCCAGTGGGTCCCCTCCCCCAACCTTCTCTGAGCCTTCGGGGTCCTTGTGACCTGGCCATTTAGCCCATGGTGTGGCAAAAAAGTGCCGCTCAGAGGTAAAACAACCCAACGTTAAAAAACACGCTGGATGGCCTTGACGGGAGGCTACCATCTGTCTCCCAACAGCTGTTCCAGTGGGTCCCCTCCCCCAACCTTCTCTGAGCCTTCGGGGTCCTTGTGACCTGGCCATTTAGCCCATGGTGTGGCAAAAAAGTGCCGCTCAGAGGTAAAACAACCCAACGTTAAAGAACACGCTGGATGGCCTTGACGGGAGGCTACCATCTGTCTCCCAACAGCTGTTCCAGTGGGTCCCCTCCCCCAACCTTCTCTGAGCCTTCGGGGTCCTTGTGACCTGGCCATTTAGCCCATGGTGTGGCAAAAAAGTGCCGCTCAGAGGTAAAACAACCCAACCCATCCAAGAATTGTTTTTTTTCCTTCTACACTTTTGGATGCTGCGAAACCTTCGATGAGAGATCTTCCGATAGTCTTAAGGCGTAGGAACTCATTCTGACGACACATCCATCCCTACCTTTCATCCATCCCCGAATCAGAGTGGAATGCTCAAAGAAGCAGAAGGTTGCAGAATGGGATGGAGAGAGAGAGAGAGATGTTGGGGGGAGGAATGCTCGCTGCTTCTATTTATAGAGTCACATCCGAGCCATGAGTCAAGATGCTGTTTGGGGTTTCACCTTGTCCAAAATCAGCCAATTCCTGGCGCGTGCCGAACCGACGACGCTCTTGCCCAACCTCGGGGGAATGATGGGATGAGTCGTAGGGGAGGGGGGAAGGGAGGAAGAAGGGGATGGAGATGTTAGAGGAAAGAGAAGACGACTCTATTTGACGATGGAAGGTCGTCGTTGTTTCGGCGCCGTAATGTATGGAAGAAACGTTAGTGGGGTTTTATTTTTTGTCTTGAGCGTGGTTGCCGATGCAACTAAGTCATTCTTTGTTATAATAAGCCTGAGACGAGAGTAGGTGTTAAATCGAGTGACTGGTCGTTGAAGATAATTTTTGGGAAGCCAAAGATCAAATCTGCAACAAACATTTCCACTCTTAGAAACAGGGATGGAATCTTTTTGTTGGCCGAAAATGATATTTCACTTTCTGGACAGTTATCTCTTCTTGTTTTCTCTAGTGATTAGAAATGCGAATAACATTTGTGTAGTACAGTCGCTCAAAAAAGTATCCGAACACTATGGTTGATTACAGAATTCAGAAAAAATATCTGGCAACGATTTTTTTTTTAGAAATTAGTGATCTGGCAACCTTTGTGTCACGTGACACGAAGGTTGCCAGATCACTAATTTCTAAAAAAAAAATCGTTGCTAGATATTTTTTCTGAATTCTGTAATCAACCATGGTGTTCGGATACTTTTTTGAGCGACTGTAGGTGGTCATATTATTTTGATACTAGATCATGTGGGCTCATTTACGGAAATATTGAGCGTGTGCAGTTACCGTTCACAGCAAACTGGAGCGTGTGCAGTGACTGCACACGCTCCAGTTTGCTGTGAACGGTACACGCTCCAGTTTGCTGTGAATGGTAACCGGAGCGTGTACAGTTGCTGTACACACTCCAGATATTTTTCCTGAATTCTGTAATCACGTGACACGAAGGTTGCCAGATCACTAATTTCTAAAAAAAATCGTTGCCAGATATTTTTTCTGCATTCGGTAATCAACCATAGTGTTCGTAGATTTTTTTGAGCGACTGTACTATTAGGAAAGGTCTCCAGATTCGCCTCTCCACCCTCTAAGATGCATCGATTTATTATTACATGTTAATTACGCGTTCCTCTTTCGGCGTTTTTCCTGTAACATTTCTCGTAACTTTCTAATTCTCTGTTTTTCTGTGGTTTGTTCTGTATTTTTTGTAGTATCCGTGGTATCACAAGTTGCTATTCAACTAAAAAATATTACTCGTGTAATTTTCTCTTGTAATTACTCTTGTAATTTTTTCCTCTTATCCCAAAATCCGACTCTTTATTTTTTTCTCTTATCCTCCCAAAATCCGACTCTTTATTTTTTTCTCTTATCGCCCAAAATCCGACTCTTTATTTTTTTCTCTTATCCTCCCAAAATCCGACTCTTTATTTTTTTCTCTTATCCTCCCAAAATCCGACTCTTTATTTTTTTCTCTTATCACCCAAAATCCGACTCTTTATTTTTTTCTCTATCCTCCTAAAATCCGACTCTTTATTTCCCCCTTCTTATCCTTCCAAAAATCAAACTCTTTATTTTTTTCTCTTATCCTCCCAAAATCCGACTCTTTATTTTTTTCTCTTATCGCCCAAAATCCGACTCTTTATTTTTTTCTCTTATCCTGCCAAAATCCGACTCTTTATTTTCCCCCCTCTTATCCTTCCAAAAATCAAACTCTTTATTTTTTTTCTCTTATCCTCCCAAAATCCGACTCTTTATTTTTTTCTCTTATCGCCCAAAATCCGACTCTTTATTTTTTTTCTCTTATCGACCCAAAATCCGACTCTTTATTTTTTTCTATCTTATCCACCCAAAATCCGATTCGTTTTTTCTCTTATCCTCCCAAAATCCGACTCTTTATTTTTTTCTATCTTATCCACCCAAAATCCGATCCTTTTGTTTTCTCTTATCCTCCCAAAATCCGACTCTTTATTTTTTCTCCCTCACCCTTCCCACAATTTTCTTTTCCATTTTTTCCTTCCTGTTCCTTTCCTTGTTCCCCCCCCTCCCCATCATTATTCCCCATTGATTTTCCTTCACCACAAATTTTCCTCTCATTTCACGAAGTTTATCAGTCAATCGTGGCATCCGATCCCACCAGACTCGATCTCTATTTTTCCGTTTAACTTAGAAATCGCATTCTGATCGACGCGTGATCGAATGGGGGTGTTACTAACGAAGACCTCGAAAAGCTTTCACAAGGAAACAATTGCCACAGTTTTCGCAACGTAAAAGCAATCAGGTGCAACGCAGAGCAAGCGATCCTCCCTCCCCCCCCACCAAATTTACCTCGTTCGTTGTTTGCCTTCCTCGTTCCGATTAAGAGACAAAAGATTCTCGAGAGTGAAATCCGTGTCGTCATCATCATGATGATCATCATCCTCCATCCAGACAACCACTTAAGGGAACAAAAAAAAGTCAGGACAGATACAGAAATCCTTCAGATTTGCAAAACCCAAAGAACAAACGCCCTTGTGAGATTCCCCCCATTTCCCTCCCCCCTTATTTTCATTCCCATTGTGCAAACGACATCCATTCACGGCAATATCAAATTTCTCTCTCAGCTGATAAAGCTTATCGCGATGCAATTAAGTTCACAATCGCACGTGGATATTAAAAGACTTTGAATCAACAACACTATCTGCAAGGGTTACAATGTAGGAATGAAGGATAACACGGCCAAGGACGAAGATATATTTTTCTCGTGTTCATAAAAAATAAAATTCTAGTGATACACTCCCCCCCACAATGCCCCCCCCCCTCACCCCATCCCCCTACATTCATACAAAAGTTAAAATAATTGCATTTATCCACTATTTCATTCTGTTGCTAAAAAGAATTTCTTTTGTAGTACTTCGTTTCTAAGATACTCAGACCAAGTTATCGACTGACTCAGGAGCTGGATAACGCGTAGTCACGGCAACCGCTACGTAGGGCTGCTCACGTGATCAAGGGCACCTGGCGTCGTGTCGTCAACAGTTCCAAAAATGGCCGCTTCTACATCTGCGTGGGTTTTGTGTTTGCCACCGATATTTTTGCCAAAAAAAAAATAACTTTTCCAACGAAGATACAACTCGGGATGGATCACGTGGCGATGCGTATATTAGGAGTGTGTGTGTGAGTCAATGTTTTTACTGGGGGAGGTAACGTTTGTGTGTTAAGAAAATTAATGAGTGGTTCGGGAAGAGAGCAAGGGCATTTCAAGGGTAATTAATATATGTGGAGTGCTATTGTGTGTTGGTGTAAGTGCTCGTGTAGGATGTTATTGTGTGTTGGGGTAAGTGCTCGTGTAGGGTGTTATTGTGTGTTGGTGTAAGTGCTCGTGTAGGGTGTTATTGTGTGTTGGTGTAAGTGCTCGTGTAGGGTGTTATTGTGTGTTGGTGTAAGTGCTCGTGTAGGGTGTTATTGTGTGTTGGTGTCAGTGCTCGTGTAGGGTGTTATTGTGTGTTGGTGTCAGTGCTCGTGTAGGATGTTATTGTGTGTTGGTGTAAGTGCTCGTGTAGGGTGGTATTGTGTGTTGGTGTAAGTGCTCGTGTAGGGTGTTATTGTGTGTTGGTGTAAGTGCTCGTGTAGGGTGTTATTGTGTGTTGGTGTCAGTGCTCGTGTAGGGTGTTATTGTGTGTTGGTGTCAGTGCTCGTGTAGGGTGTTATTGTGTGTTGGTGTCAGTGCTCGTGTAGGGTGTTATTGTGTGTTGGTTAAGTGCTCGTGTAGGGTGTTATTGTGTGTTGGTGTCATGCTCGTGTATGGTGTTATTGTGTGTTAGTGTAAGTGCTCGTGTAGGGTGTTATTTTGTGTTGGTGTCAGTGCTCGTGTAGGGTGTTATTGTGTGTTGGTGTAAGTGCTCGTGTAGGGTGTTATTGTGTGTTGGTGTAAGTGCTCGTGCAGGATGTTATTGTGTGTTGGTTAAGTGCTCGTGTATGGTGTTATTGTGTATTGGAGAGTTATGGTGCGTGTGTGTATTTAAGTAGTTGATAATCGGTGGAATTAATATGTATTTAGAATATGTACATTCATAGTTAATTTGAGAGGGATTACGCGTATTCGTGTTGGAGGAGTGTTAGTGTTAATTAGAAGGTTACGTAATGTATGTGGAGTAGTATTTTGTGTTGCGGGGTTTAGTTAATGTGTGGAGTGGGGTGGGGGGGAGTTAATGGTGTGGGAGAATTAGTGTGCAATACAGGGAGTAAGTGTTTGTGGAAAGTTAATGTTTGAGCAGAGGAGTCAGTGCGTGTTTGAGGGAGTTGGTGTTTAATAGAAGAGTTAAGGTGCTGGGATATTAGTGTTAGGTAGAGGTAGTGTGTATTGAAGTCTTTAAAGTGTGTAGGGTTGGGTTGTTTTGCCTCTGAACAGCACTTTTTTAAAATGGCTTAAATTGCCGGGTCAGAAGCGGCTCGACGGCTCAGAGAAGGCTAGGGGAGGGGACCCACAAGAACAACTGTTGGGAGGCAGGTGGTAGCCTCCAGTCAAGGCCATCCAGTGTGTTCTTTAACGTTGGGCTGTTTTAGCTCTGAGCGGCACTTTTTTGCACACAATGCGCTAAATGGTTAGGTCACATGGACCCCAAAGTCTCAGAGAAGGTTGGGGTAGGGGACACACTGGAACAGCTGTTGGGAGACAGAAGGTAGCCTCCCGTCAAGGCCATCCAGCGTGTTCTTTAACGTTGGGTTGTTTTACCTCTGAGCGGCACTTTTTTGTACACCATGGGCTAAATGGCCAGGTCACATGGACCCCAAAGGCTCAGAGAAGGTTTGGGGAGGGGACCCACTGGAACAGCTGTTGGGAGACAGATGGTAGCCTCCCGTCAAGGCCATCCAGTGTGTTCTCTAACGTTGGGTTGTTTTTCCTCTGAGCAGCACTTTTTTGCACACCATGGGCTAAATGGCCAGGTCACAAGGAACCCCGAATTCTCAAAGAAGGTTGGGGGAGGGGACCCACTGGAACAGCTGTTGGAAGACAGATGGTAGCCTCCCGTCAATGCCATCCAGCGTGTTATTTAACGTGCACAGGGTATGGCTCTCCCGCACACGGGGCCACGGCTTAACGTTCCATCCGACGGACGTCGGCCTTTCCAAGCCCATTGGTGTCCCCTACTGACCGTGGGCAGGGCGGGAAATTTTGCGGAGATAAATCTCAACGCTGACCCAGCTGGGACTCGAACTTGGGAACTACAGATTACGAGCCTGACGCACTACCAACTGAACCACCCCCGCCCCTAAGAAATTAGTGTTGTGGGTGGATGGGTTAATAGCTTAACTAATATATATCCCTAATTGAACATAGTGGTAAAAGAGATGATTCAGAGAGATGACACTCTGTTAATTTATTTCCTAGTTAATGCACTGGGGAGACAATCTAATTTCTGTTGCAATCTAAAATATCTTTGGTTAAGAGAAATACGAATTTCTGAGGTGTAGCCTCCATATTTTTTGAATGTTGCTTTTGTCGTCAGTATTTTTGTTTCTTGGTGGTAGTACTGGTTTGGAGGCAATTGCTTTCCCAAAAAATTAAAATGATGGAGGATTAATTTCGGCGATAGTGTGGTGGGGTTGGTTGGTTGGGTTGTTTTACTTCTGAGCGGCACTTATTTTGCACACAATGGGATAAATTGCCAGGTCACAAGAACCCCGAAGGCTCAGAGAAGGTTGGGGGAGAGAACCCACTGGAACGGCTGTTGGGAGACAGATGATAGCCTCCCGTCAAGGTCATGCAGCATGTTCTTTAACGTTGGGTTGTTTTACCTCTGAGCGACACTTTTTTCCACACAATGGGCTAAATGGCCAGGTCACAAGAACCCCGAAGGCTCAGAGAAATTTGGGGGAGAGGACCCACTGGAATGGCTGTTGGGAGACAGATGATAGCCTCCCGTCAAGGTCATCCACCGTGTTCTTTAACGTTGGGTTGTTTTACCTCTGAGAGACACTTTTTTCCACACCATGGGCTAAATAGCCAGGTCACAAGGACCCCGAAGGCTCAGAGAAGGTTGGGGGAGAGAACCTACTGGAATGGCTGTTGGGAGACAGATGGTAGCCACCCGTCAAGGCCATCCAGCGTGTTCTTTAACGTTGGGTTGTTTTATCTCTGAGCGGCACTCTTTCGCACACCATGGGCTAAATGGCCAGGTCACATATACCCCGAAGGCTCAGAGAAGGTTGGGGGAGGGGACCCACTGGAACACCTGTTGGGAGAAAGATGGTAGCCTCCCGTCAAGGCCATCCAGTGTGTTCTTTAACGTGCACGGGGTGTGGCTCTCACGCACACGGAGCAACGGCTTAACGTTCCATCTGACGGACTGAGTGCGGAAGAGGGGAAGCTATTATTTTAGGGCTAGGGAATAAAGTGATCTGAGTTTGATTCGCAAGAAAGGCGGACCGTTTTTTTTTCTGTCGAGGTCTCGTCTGAACTCTAGGCTCTGTCGTGGGTGAGGATAATTTTATATTTTTGACTTGATTACATTAAGAGAGCTACTACTCGATTGCAATTGCACGCCCAGTACTTTTTTTCTATCTGGCCCAGCACTTGACTACAATGATGCATTGTAATGTCTGGGGTGGCTCAGTCGGTAGCGCGCCTTACTCGTAATCTGCATTTCCCAGGTTCGAGTCCCAGCTGGACCAACGTTGAGATTTTATCTCCGCAAAATTCCCCGTCATGCCCACGGTCAGTAGGGGACACCGATGGGCGTGGAAAGGCCGTCATCCGTTAGATGGGACATTAAGCCGTGTCTCCGTGAATGGGAGAGAGCCATACCCTGTGCACGTTAACGAACACACCGGATGCCCTTGACGACAGGCTACCATCTGTCTCATTAGCCCATCATTTAGCCCATTGTGTGCAAAAAAGTGCCACTCAGAGGTAAAACAATACCTATGCATATTAAAGAACACGCTGGATGGCCTTGACGAGAGGTCATCTGTCTCTTAAGAGTTGTCCAGTGGGTTTCTTCCCCCCAACCTTCTCTGAGCTTTCGGGGTCTTTGTGACCTGACCATTTAGCCCATTGTGTGCAAAAAAGTGCCACTCAGAGGTAAAACAATACCTATGCATATTAAAGAACACGCTGGATGGCCTTGACGAGAGGTCATCTGTCTCTTAAGAGTTGTCCAGTGGGTTTCTTCCCCCCAACCTTCTCTGAGCTTTCGGGGTCTTTGTGACCTGACCATTTAGCCCATTGTGTGCAAAAAAGTGCCACTCAGAGGTAAAACAATACCAATACCTATGCGTATTAAAGAACACGCTTGATGGCCTTGACGAGAGGCTACCACCTGTCTCTTAAGAGTTGTCCAATGGGTTTCTTCCCCCCAACCTTCTGTGAGCTTTCGGGGTCTTTGTGACCTGACCATTTAGCCCATTGTGTGCAAAAAAAGTGCCACTCAGAGGTAAAACAATACCTATGCATGTTAAAGAACACGCTGGATGGCCTTGACGAGAGGCTACCATCTGTCTCTTAACAATTGTCCAGTGGGTTTCTTCCCCCCAACCTTCTCTGAGCTTTCGGGGTCTTTGTGACCTGGCCATTTAGCCCATTGTGTGCAAAAAATGCCGCTCAGAGGTAAAACAACCTAACTAACTATGGCTTATTATATTTACAGGCTCCTGTTAGACCTATGTAGCAAGTGGTCTGTTTGAGAAAAATTGTTTTTTTTCCTCTCAGTTTACTAGAGAGGGGAGAGGAGGAGAAAATTGATGCAGTGTTGGGTCCATGTTTTCTGGTCATTTAATCTACCTAAAAAAACGTCTGTAGAGTAAATAAGCAGCTGTTACCAAAAAAGATGGGGCGGGGGTGGCTCAGTCGGTAGCGCGCCAGGCTCGTAATCTGTAGTTCCCAGGTTCGAGTCCCAGCTGGGTCAGCGTTGAGATTTATCTCCGCAAAATTCTCCGCCCTGCCCACGGTCAGTAGGGGACACCGATGGGCTTGGAAAGGCCGCCGTCCGTCGGATGGGACGTTAAGCCGTGGTCCCGTGTGCGGGAGAGCCATACCCTGTGCACGTTAAAGAACACGCTGGATGGCCTTGACGGGAGGCTACCATCTGTCTCCCAACAGCTGTTCCAGTGGGTCCCCTCCCCCAACCTTCTCTGAGCCTTCGGGGTCCATGTGACCTGGCCATTTAGCCCATGGTGTGCAAAAATGTGCCGTTCAGAGGTAAAACAACCCAACCCAACCCAAAAAAGACAGGCGTAAATTAAAAAAAAATATCTGAAATCCATCCAGTACGAAACATGGCCCTCCGAAGAGTGGTTACCAGGCAACAAACTATTGCGTATGATAACACGTGCAGCAACAGTGGCTTGATGCCAAGAATCGCGGTTTGTTGTTTATTGTTGCTCATTCATTGCGAGTTGCTGTTGTTGCTTCCGCTGAATTTGTTCCAATCTCCCCTCTCTCCCAAAAATGGACAGTTCCGGACCAAACAAGGCGCTCTTGAGACTTGTTTACCACCTTCGAATCGAGTAATCCGACACCCCTTTCACCAGAAACATTTATACTGATGGTATTCAGAAACTCGTTTGCGTTGTATAATGGGAAATTCCGAAATTCGATACTAACACCTGAAAATGTTTTTTGTACGGTGGGGCCATTTGAACCCTCATATTTTATGGACATTACGGGGTTAATGGTCAAGTCACAAAGACCCCAAAGGGCTCAGAGTTTTGTAGGGGGAAGGTTGTTGGGTTGTTTTACCTCTGAGCAGCCCTTTTTTGCACACCATGGGCTAAATGGGTAGGTCATAAGTACCCCGAAGGCTCAGAGAAGGTTGGGGGTTGGGTTGTTTTACCTCTGAGCGGCACTTTTTTGCACACCATGGGCTAAATGGCGAGGTCACAAGGACCCCGAAGGCTCAGAGAAGGTCGGAGGAGAAGACCCACTTGACAGTTGCTACGATACAGATGGTAGCCTCCAGTCGAGACCATCCAAATGCGTTCTTTAACGTGCAGAGGATATGGCTCTCTCCCATACACGGAGCCAAGGCTTAAAGTCCCATCCGACGGACGGCCATTTCAAGCCCATCTGTGTCCTTTCTGACAAGCGGCAAGGTCGGGATTTAGTATCAGTAGGGGACACTGATGGGCTTAGAAAGGCCACCGTCTGTCGGATGGGACGTTAAGCCGTGATCCCGTGTGTGGGAGAGCCATACCCTGTGCACGTTAAATAACACGCTGGATGGCCTTGACGGGAGGCTACCATCTGTCTCCCAACAGCTGTTCCAGTGGGTCCCCTCCCCCAACCTTCTCTGAGCCTTCGGGGTCCATGTGACCTGGCCATTTAGCCCATGGTGTGCAAAAAAGTGCCGCTCAGAGGTAAAACAACCGAAAAGAACACGCTGGATGGCCTTGACGAGAGGCTACCATCTGTCTCCCAACAGCTCTTCCATTGGGTCCCCTCCCCCAACCTTCTCTGAGCCTTCGGGGTCCATGTGACCTGGCCATTTAGCCCATGGTGTGCAAAAAAGTGCCGCTCAGAGGTAAAACAACCGAACGTTAAAGAACACGCTGGATGGCCTTGACGAGAGGCTACCATCTGTCTCCCAACAGCTGTTCCAGTGGGTTCCCTCCCCCAACCTTCTCTGAGCCTTCGGGGTCCTTGTGACCTGGCCATTTAGCCCATGGTGTGCAAAAAATGTGCCGCTCAGAGGTAAAACAACCGAACCCTTTTCGTCTGCAGCATCGTTTCCGCCGTAAGTCTTTCCTGCTGTTTAACCTTTGACACCCTCCCCCTCCCTCCCTTTTGGTGTCTGTGTGTGTATGTGTGTGCTACCCTTACTACCACGTTCTCCCCTCCCCCCACCTTCCTTTCGCTCCCCCCACTCGATTGTGATACTCATATCGCGCTATCATTGTATCTGACAGCTCGGTATGAGCCAGTCATGCGGATATCCACATTCCACTTTTTTTTTTTGAGAACGGCCACACACAAGAAGCGATTTGAACGTTTCGAGCTTCAGCAACGTTCCTAACCACTGATGGCGTCTTGAAACAAAACGCTTGACACAACAATGTACACACACGCTCCAATTTCGCCCTGAGTGTTGTTCGTAATGGTTTTTTTTAAGACGTCAGAAAGAACTGGAAGTGTCTTCACACGCTCCGGTCGTTCGAATGCCTTCACACGGTCCAGTTGTTGAAATATCCGCACACGCTCCGGTCATTGGAATGTCTTCACACGCTCCGGTCGGTGGAATGTCTTCACTCGCTCCGGTCATTGGAATGTCTTCACACGCTCCGGTCATTGGAATGTCTTCACACGCTCCGGTCATTGGAATGTCTTCACACGCTCCGGTCGTTGGAGTGTCTAAACACGCTACAGTCGTTGGAATGTCTTCACACGCTCCGGTCGTCTTAATGTCTGCACACGCTTTAGTTTTTCAAATATATGCACATGCTGGAGTGGTAGCGTGCCAGGCTCGTAATCTGTAGTAACCAGGTTCGAGTCCCAGCTGGGTCAGTGTTGAGATTTATCTCCGCAAAATTCCCCGCCCTGAAATACGGTCAGTAGGGGACACTGATGGGCTTGGAAAGGCCGCCGTCCGTCGGATGGGACGTTAAGCTGTGGCTCCGTGTGCGGGAGAGAGCCATACCCTGTGCACGTTGAAGAACACCCTGGGTGGTCTTGACGGGAGGCTACCATCTGTCTCCCAACAGCTGTTCCAGAGGGTCCCCTCCCCCAACCTTCTCTGAGCCTTCGGGGTCCTTGTGACCAGGCCATTTAGACAATAGTGTGCAAAAAAAAAAAAGTCCCGTTCAGAGGTAAAACAACCCAACTCAACTTGAAATGTTCGCACACGCTCCAATTTGCTACGAGGTGACCTTTGTTGTTGTGAAATGGTTTTGCTTTCAAGACGCCAGAAAATTTCGAAACGCTCACAACGCTCCAAACATCTCTCTCTCTCTGTGGCCGCACCCTCAGTGAAGTTAGGCAGTGGAGGGAGGGGGTGGTAGTGAAAGGGGGAATATCAGTGACGACACGTGACTTTCGTTTCCGTCAGATGAGCTCGGAGATTGGGCAGAGGGAATATCGCGTGCATGGCTTGTTAGACGCGCGAGAAATCGTGGGGGATCGGCGAGGGAACAATTCCAATTTCTCGATCCTTGAAGTATAAAATCGGGGGGGGGGGGGGATAGCGAGTGGGGGATCAATTCTAATTACAAAAGTTTCTTTCTCTTGTCTTAGTAATATCGACGCTTATTGCCAAAAAAGCGAGGAAACTCTTTTTGAAACATTCCTTCTTTATTCCATTTGCATTTCGTATACAGAGATGAGCCGTCCCATGGCCGAGTGGTTAGGGCGCATGGCCACTGATCTAAGGAACCTGGGTTCGAACCCCGGGTAAGGCATGGATGTTTGTGTCGTTTTTCTGCCGAGATTCTGCCATCCTCTCAGACTTTCTACTACAGTACATTGGATCGTGTGAGCTCACAAAAACCTGGATCGTGTGGGCCCACTCACGGAAATATTGAGCGTGTGCAGTTACCGCTCACAGCAAACTGGAGCGTGTGCAGTTACTGCACACGCTCCAGTTTGCTGTGAACGGTAACTGGAGCGTGTACAGTTGCTGTACACGCTCCAGATATTTTTCCTGAACTCTGTAATCACGTGACACGAAGGTTGCCAGATCACTAATTTCTAAAAAAAAAGAAATTCGTCGCCAGATATTTTTTCTGAATTCTGTAATCAACCATAGTGTTCGGATACTTTTTTGAGCGACTGTAGGTGGTCATATTATTTTGATACTAGATCGTGTGGGCCCACTCACAGAAATATTGAGCGTGTGCAGTTACCGTTCACAGCAAACTGGAGCGCGTGCAGTAACTGCACACGCTCCAGTTTGCTGTGAACGGTGACTGGAGCGTGTACAGTTGCTGTACACGCCCCAGATATTTTTCCTGAACTCTGTAATCACGTGACACGAAGGTTGCCAGATCACCAATTTCTAAAACAATCGTCGCCAGATATTTTTTCTGAATTCTGTAATCAACCATAGTGTTCGGATATTTTTTTGAGCGACTGTAAGTGTCGTTTTTCTGCAGAGGTCCTGCCATCCTCACAGACCTTCTACTGTGGCATATAAACTGACAAGCTCCTGTCAGACCTCTGTGGCAATCAGCTGCTTGAGGGGGTATTTATTATTTTTATTTTATACAGAGATGTCCGCAGCAAGCTCTGAGAGCTTGACTGCAAGAACGAATGCTACTTACTCTTGCAAAGAGCACATATAGAGTTAATAGAGCAAATAGAGCAGCACTTAAAATAATGTTAATAAAATCCCCGAGAAGCTTGGTGCAGCTTATCCTCATGAAACGTTAAACATATGCTGTTACAAATTGTTGTTGTACAGTCACTCAAAAAAGTATCCGAACATTACGGTTGATTACATAATTCAGAAAAAATATCTGGCAACGTTTTTTTTAGAAATTAGTGCTCTGACAACCTTCGTGTCACGTGACACAAAGATTACCAGATCACTAATTTCTAAAAAAAAATCGTTGCCAGATATTTTTCCTAAATTCTGTAATCGACCACAGTGTTCGGATATTTTTTTTGAGTTAGTGTATAGTCGCTCAAAAAAAATATCCGAACACTGTGGTCGATTACAGAATTTATGAAAAATATCTGGCAACGATTTTTTTTTAGAAATTAGTGATCTGGTAATCTTTGTGTCACGTGACACGAAGGTTGTCAGAGCACTAATTTCTAAAAAAAACGTTGCCAGATATTTTTTCTGAATTATGTAATCAACCGTAGTGTTTGGATACTTTTTTTGACACGAAGGTTGCCAGAACACTAATTTCTAAAAAAAAAAATCGTTGCCAGATATTTTTTCTGAATTCTGTAATCAACCATAGTGTTCGGATACTTTTTTGACACGAAGGTTGCCAGAACACTAATTTCTAAAAAAAAAAATCGTTGCCAGATATTTTTTCTGAATTCTGTAATCAACCATAGTGTTCGGATACTTTTTTGACACGAAGGTTGCCAGATCACTAATTTCTAAAAAAAAAAATCGTTGCCAGATATTTTTTCTGAATTCTGTAATCAACCATAGTGTTCGGATACTTTTTTGACACGAAGGTTGCCAGAACACTAATTTCTAAAAAAAAAAAACGTTGCCAGATATTTTTTCTGAATTATGTAATCAACCATAGTGTTCGGATACTTTTTTGACACGAAGGTTGCCAGATCACTAATTTCTAAAAAAAAAAATCTTTGCCAGATATTTTTTCTGAATTCTGTAATCAACCATAGTGTTCGGATACTTTTTTTTTGAGCGACCGTACCATCTGTCTCCTAACAGCTGTTCACTGGGTCTCCTTTCTCTCCCATCATTTCTGAGCGGTTGGGGTCCTTGTGACTTGGCCATTTAGACAACTGTGTGGTCAAAAAATCGCCCCTCAGCTGTAAAACAAGCGAACACGAACATGATTGCTTTCACCCGGAATACACAAAAACATCGAAGTCCACTTCCTGTCCCTTAGAAATTCGCTTCCAAACGCCCATGTGCTACGTTTTCCACTTAACGCGTAAGATGATAATTATCCTCCTCGGTATCTTCGTTGCCATCGCAACCTTCACCTGATGACCTTTCTCCGACATCCGCCACCTGTCTCTCCCTGTGTCGTCAGTCAGATGACAGGAATCGCGACAAGGAGAGGGAAGATGGGACACGCGGCACGAGCCCAAGAAGAAGATGATAAGGCGGAACGCGCCCTGCCGTGAAGGTGAATTGGGGAGGAGAGAGAAAAACGGGGGGGGGATGGTAAATGCAGCGTCATTATCTTGCCTCGAGCTCGTGTTACAAGTGATGTGGCATTAATGTGTCATCTCACAGATGGCTCACCGATTGAAAACGGAGTTATCGACACACTTTGCGGAAGGATGCTGGAAATGGAATTGAGAAAACGAAAGAGGTGAAGGAGACGTGATGACAAAGTCACATTTCTGTGATTTCTCTAAATTTGGACCTTGACCTCCCTCTTCTGTGCGCCAAGGTCAATAGGGGACACCGATTGGCTGGGAGAGGCCGCCGTCCGTTGGATGGGACGTTAAGCCGTGGTCCGTGTGCGGGAGACCCATACCCTGTATCTAGCAACGATTTTTTTTTTAGAAATTAATGATCTGGCAGCCTTCGTGTCACGTGACACGAAGGTTGCCAGATCACTAATCTCTTAAAAACTAAAACTATCACTATCACTAATCTATCACTAAAACTATCACTAATCTATCTAAAAACAAAATTGTTGCCAGATATTTTTTCTGAATTCTGTTATCGACCATAGTGTTGGGATACTTTTTTTGAGCGACTGTACACAGAAAACACTGGACGACCTTGACGGGAGCCTCCCACCCTCCCCACACCACCCCCGCCCGACACCTCGTGCTCCCCTTCTTCCGTTTGCTCTTCCAGCAGGAAATGACGTCAGAATCTGACGTCTCATTTCTGTGCGAAATGACATTAATTCTTTCTCCGAAAAACGGCAGAATTAAGGTTTCGTGTCAAGGATTTTAATCACGTGGGAGCAAGATCGGATTTAAGAGGAGAGAAAGAAGCATGATGATCCTCCCACCTCGCCTGGATCATTTTAATAGTCAGAAAAGTAAGGGAAAGAACGTGAAAAGGAAAAGAAATAACTTACCCACCTGAGGCAGCTGATTTGCCTCAGAGGTCTCATAGGAGCTTGTCAGTTTAATGCGGCGTAGAGGAGATCTGCGAGAAAGGCGAGACCTCATTAATGTGGTGTAGAGGAGATCTGCGAGGAAGGCGAGACCTCATTAATGTGGTGTAGAGGAGATCTGCGAGGAAGGCGAGACCTCATTAATGCGGATTAGAGGAGATCTGCGAGGAAGGCGAGACCTCATTAATGCGGCGTAGAGGAGATCTGCGAGGAAGGCGAGACCTCATTAATGTGGTGTAGAGGAGATCTGCGAGGAAGGCGAGACCTCATTAATGCGGATTAGAGGAGATCTGCGAGGAAGGCGAGATCTCATTAATGCGGCGTAGAGGAGATCTGCGAGGAAGGCGAGACCTCATTAATGCGGCGAAGAGGAGATCTGCGAGGAAGGCGAGACCTCATTAATGTGGTGTAGAGGAGATCTGCGAGGAAGGCGAGACCTCATTAATGCGGATTAGAGGAGATCTGCGAGGAAGGCGAGACCTCATTAATGCGGATTAGAGATCTACGAGGAAGGCGAGACCTCATTAATGCGGATTAGAGGAGATCTGCGAGGAAGGCGAGACCACATTAATGCGGATTAGAGATCTACGAGGAAGGCGAGACCTCATTAATGCGACGGAGAGGAGATCTGCGAGGAAGGCGAGACCTCATTAATGCGGCGTAGAGGAGATCTGCGAGGAAGGCGAGACCTCATTAATGCGGATTAGAGGAGATCTGCGAGGAAGGCGAGACCTCATTAATGCGGCGGAGAGGATATCTGCGAGGAAGGCGAGACCTCATTAATGCGGCGTAGAGGAGATCTGCGAGGAAGGCGAGACCTCATTAATGTGGTGTAGAGGAGATCTGCGAGGAAGGCGAGACCTCATTAATGCGGATTAGAGGAGATCTGCGAGGAAGGCGAGATCTCATTAATGCGGCGTAGAGGAGATCTGCGAGGAAGGCGAGACCTCATTAATGCGGCGAAGAGGAGATCTGCGAGGAAGGCGAGACCTCATTAATGTGGTGTAGAGGAGATCTGCGAGGAAGGCGAGACCTCATTAATGCGGATTAGAGGAGATCTGCGAGGAAGGCGAGACCTCATTAATGCGGATTAGAGATCTACGAGGAAGGCGAGACCTCATTAATGCGGATTAGAGGAGATCTGCGAGGAAGGCGAGACCACATTAATGCGGATTAGAGATCTACGAGGAAGGCGAGACCTCATTAATGCGACGGAGAGGAGATCTGCGAGGAAGGCGAGACCTCATTAATGCGGCGTAGAGGAGATCTGCGAGGAAGGCGAGACCTCATTAATGCGGATTAGAGGAGATCTGCGAGGAAGGCGAGACCTCATTAATGCGGCGGAGAGGATATCTGCGAGGAAGGCGAGACCTCATTAATGCGGCGTAGAGGAGATCTGCGAGGAAGGCGAGACCTCATTAATGCGGCGTAGAGGGGATCTGCGAGGAAGGCGAGACTCAAGCCAGCTGCAAAACAAAACAAAATTACTGAAAATCTATATATAGATATATTTGGATGAAATTTTTATCTTCAAGTTATATCTTTTCATAAAAAAAATCTCTTTTAAGAAATTTCAGAGTTTTTTAACCGAAAGATATCTAACAATTCGTCAAAATTATGCACGTCAAGTCATCCATGTAGCCAACTTTTATGACGATGCTGATCAGCAAGGAGTGCGATTCCTTCATTTGCTAGCGCGCCACGCTCGTAATCTGCAGTTCCCAAGTTCGAGTCTAAGCCTTAAAACGGCATTTTTTCAGATTTATCTCCGCAAAATTCCCCGCCCTGTCCACGGTCAGTAGGGGACACCGATCGACTTGGAAACGCCGCCGTCCGTCGGATGGGACGTTAAGTCGTGGCTCCGTTTGCGGGAGAGTCATACACTGTGCACGTTAAAGAACACGCTGGATGGCCTTGAGGGGAGGCTACCATCTGTCTTCTAACAGCTGTTCCAGTGGGTCCCGTCCCCCAACCTTCTCTGAACCTTCGGGGTCCTTGTGACCTGGCCATTTAGCCCATGGTGTGCAAAAAAAAAGTGCCGCTCAGAGGTAAAACAACCCAACGTTAAAGAACACGCTGGATGGCCTTGACGGGAGGCTACCATCTGTCTCTCAACAGCCGTTCCAGTGGATCTCCTCCCCCAACCTTCTCTGAGCCTTCGGGGTCCATGTGACCTGGCCATTTAGCCCATGGTGTGCAAAAAAAGTGCCGCTCAGAGGTAAAACAACCCAACGTTAAAGAACACGCTGGATGGCCTTGACGGGAGACTACCATCTGTCTCCCAACAGCCGTTCCAGTGGATCCCCTCCCCCAACCTTCTCTGACACTTCGGAGTCCTTGTGACCTGGCCATTTAGCCCATGGTGTGCAAAAAAAGTGCCGCTCAGAAGTAAAACAACTCAACGTTAAAGAACACGCTGGATGACCTTGACGGGAGGCTCCCATCTGTCTCCCAACAGCTGTTCCAGTGGGTCCCCTCCCCCAACCTTCTCTGAGCCTTCGGGTCCAGGTGACCTGGCCATTTAGCCCATGGTGTGCAAAAAAGTGCCGCTCAGAGATAAAACAACACAACGTTAAAGAACACGCTGGATGGCCTTGACGGGAGGCTACCGTCTGTCTCCCAACAGTTGTTCCAGTGGGTCCCCTCCCCCAACCTTCTCTGAGACTTCGGAGTCCTTGTGACCTGGCCATTTAGCCCATAGTGTGCAAAAACAGTGCCGCTCAGAGGTAAAACAACTCAACGTTAAAGAACACGCTGGATGGCCTTGACGGGAGGCTACCATCTGTCTCCCAACAGATGTTCCAGTGGTCCCTTCCCCCCAACCTTCTCTGAGCCTTCGGGGTCCATGTGACCTGGCCATTTAGCCCATGCTGTGCAAAAAAAGTGCCACTCAGAGGTAAAACAACCCAACGTTAAAGAACACGCTGGATGGCCTTGACGTGAGGCTACCATCTGTTTCCCAACAGCTGTTCCAATGGATCCCCTCCCCTAACCTTCTCTGAGACTTCGGAGTCCTTGTGACCTGACCATTTAGCCCATAGTGTGCAAAAAAAGTGCCGCTCAGAGGTAAAACAACTCAACGTTAAAGAACACGCTGGATGGCCTTGACGGGAGACTACCATCTGTCTCCCAACAGCCGTTCCAGTGGATCCCCTCCCCCAACCTTCTCTGAGACTTCGGAGTCCTTGTGACCTGGCCATTTAGCCCCTAGTGTGCAAAAAAAGTGTCACTCAGAGGTAAAACAACCCAACCCAACCGAGAACCGTGAATCATTCACATTTTATGAAACATTTCGAACTCTTCTGATCGCCATCCTGACCTTGCCTATTCCTAGTCCAGAGTGACAACAAGTATCCGTCGCCAGCAGATCCCGTTTCGTATCTAAATTAAACAGCCTACGTCCACAGCATTCTACCTCTTGGGTCGTAAATCTTGAGACAAAGGCTATGTTCGACACTTATACACGTGCACGCGATAAATTTATTGCTAGAGCTAAGCCTGTTTTCTTCAATTTGCATCTCCACAATGTAAGTTACCTTTATCACTTGCATAAAGAAGAGGTGCTGGGAAATGCACAAAGAGTCTTTAGAATAAGAGAGATGGATTTATTGTTGGAGGCACGAGCTCTCCCTCCCCCCCCCCCACAACTCGAAAGTGGCTTCATAAATCAAGAATACAATTCATTATTATTGTTAGAAAAGGCGACGTGTATTATTAGTCTCATTGTTAAGATACAATGGAATTTAACAAGACATCTGCGACTATTGGTTGGTCTTTGTTGTTATTACTGTTAAGGATATTGTTGTTAGGGGGTGGCTCAGTCGCTAGTGCGCCAGGCTCGTAATTTGCAGTTCTCAGGTTCGAGTCCCAGTTGGGTCAGTATTGAGATTTATCTCCGCAAAATTCCCCGCCCTGCCCACGGTCAGTAGGGGACATCGATGGGCTTGGAAAGGTCACCGTCCGCCGGATCGGACGTTAAGAAGTGGCCCCTTGTGCGGGAGAGCCATACCCTGTGCACGTTAAAGAACACGCTGGATGGCCTTGACGGGAGACTACATCTGTCTCCCAACAGCTGTTCCAGTGGGTACCCTCCTCCCAACTTTCTCTGAGTCTTCGGGGTCCTTGTGACCTGGCCATTTAGCCCATTGTTGTGCAAATAAGTGCCACTCAGAGGTAAAACAACCCAACGTTAAAGAACACGCCGAATAGCCTTGACGGGAGGCTTTGGGTTGGGTTGTTTTACCTCTGAGCGGCACTTTTTTGCACACCATGGGCTAAATGGCCAGGTCACATGGACCCTGAAGGCTCAGAGAAGGTTGGGGGAGGGGTCCCACTGGAACAGCTGTTGGGAGACAGATGGTAGCCTCCCGTCAAGGCCATCCAGCGTGTTCTTTAACGTGCACAGGGTATGGCTCTCCCGCACACGGGGCCACGGCTTAACGTCCCATCCAACGGACGGCGGCCTTTCCAAGCCATCGGTGTCCCCTACTGACCGTGAGCAAGGCGGGGAATTTTGCGGAGATAAATCTCAACGCTGACCCAGCTGGGACTCGAACCTGGGAACTACAGATTACGAGCCTGGCGGAGGGCTACCATCTGTCTCCCAACAGCTGTTCCAGTGGGTCCCCTCCCTCAACCCTCAACCTTCTCTGAACGTTCGGGGTCCTTGTTACCTGGCCATTTTAGCCCATGGTGTGCAAAAAAAAGTGCCACTCAGAGGTAAAAAGAAACCCTCCTTCAAACTTCTTCTGGTGTCTTTCACCCGTGCCTCTTTTGGGATCATCTTGCATCCATGTGACGAGGTCATCCTGCTTGGCATCACTTCTATCTTTCTAATAAATATTTGAATGTACGTTTCACGATGTGAGAAGATAGAATATCACCCCCCCCCCACACACACACACGCGCATGCGCACACTGCATAAGGCGAAAGCCTCCAACTGACGAGCCATTGGTCCTCCATCTGACGAGTGATTGGTTGCCAGATAGATAGATTTTCCCCAAATGATGCGATGCTCCAAGTGATGTGGTGATGTTTCAGGAAGTGAGTAGGAAGCAGGAATGTCGGTTCGAACGAAACTTGGCCCGCTGCCAACCCTCTAGTGCTCACGAAGGCCGTGACACTCGCCTCCACCGGTAGAGGGCTCTGATGGCCACTTCGAGGACTCCGAAGTACTTCCTTGTTTCCTGGCAACGGAAGGGGAAGCGAAGAGGAGACCCACTTATTGATTCGCGATTCCCACATCAGTTGCGGATGTGGGTGGAGCTCGAGGTTTCTTTTTCTATTTCCATTTCACCTTTTTGTTTTTGCTTTATTTATTTTTGTAGTTCTGTCTTTTTCTCTTTGAAATTCGGGGGGCAGAGATGTTTGAATCGGTGGAGCAAAAGCTGCAAAAACATTCGGTGTTTTTTCAATTTGCTAAATGCAATCAATTAGAAAAAAATCTAGGATTACAAGTGCTTCAGATCAAAAACAAGAAATTGCAAAATCACAAGGACCCCGAAGACTCAGAGAAAGTTAGGGGAGGGGACCCACTGGAACAGCTGTTGGGAGACAGATGGTAACCTCCCGTCAAGGCCATCCAGCGTGTTCTTTAACGTTGGGTTGTTTTACCTCTGATCGGCAGTGTTTTGCACACTATGGGCTAAATGGCAAGGTCACAAAGACCCCGAAGGCTCAGAGAAGGTTGGGGGAGGGGACCCACTGGAACAGCTGTTGGGAGACAGATGGTAACCTCCCGTCAAGGCCATCCAGCGTGTTCTTTAACGTTGGGTTGTTTTACCTCTGATCGGCACTTTGTTTGCACACCATGGGCTAAATGGCCAGGTCACATGGACCCCGAAGGCTCAGAGAAGGTTGGGGGAGGGGACCCACTGGAACAGCTGTTGGGAGACAGATGGTAGCCTCCCGTCAAGGCCATCCAGAGTGTTCTTTAACGTGCACAGGGTATGGCTCTCCTGCACACGGAGCCACGGTTTAACGTCCCATCCGACGGACGGCGGCCATTCCAAGCCCATCGGTGTCCCCACTGACCGTGGGCAGGGCGGGGAATTTTGCGGAGATAAATCTCAACGCTGACCCAGCTGGGACTCGAACCTGGAAACTGCAGATTACGAGCCTGGCACGCTACCGACTGAGCCACCCCCGCCCCGAACAAACAGCGAAAGTATATATATTCCCTATTCGTTTATCCAATCGGATATCACCGTTTTTCGAAAATGCGAAAAAAAAAATTAATTAACCGAACAATACACGTTTCCTATTTTACGAATAACCAATTATTTGTTACGTCAGGCAGTTATAATAATAATATTTCTGTCAAAAGCATTATTTTAATTCGAGCATAGCGAAGCAAAAACATCGGAGACTTTACAAGTTAAAATTACAGTCGCTCAAAAAAAATTCGAACGCTGTGGTTTATTACAGAATTCAGAAAAAAATATTTGACAACGAATTAGTGATCTGGCAACCTTTGTGTCACGTGACACGAAGGTTGCCACATCACTAATTTCTAAAAAAAAATCGTTTGCCGGATATTATATTCTGAATTCTGTAATCCACCATAGTGTTCGGATACTTTTTCGACACGAAGGTTGCCAGATTACTAATTTCTAAACCTGGATCGTGTGGGCTCAGTCACGGAAATATTGAGCGTGTGCAGTTACCGTTCACAGCAAACTGGAGCGGTTGCGGTTAATGTTCACAGCACATTGGATCGTGTGAGTTCACAAAACCTGGATCGTATGGGCACACTCACAGAAATATTGAGCGTGTGCAGTAACTGCACACGCTCCAGTTTGCTGTGAACGGTAACTGGAGCGAGTACAGTTGCTGTACACGCTCCAGATATTTTTTCTGAATTCTGTAATCAACCGTAGTGTTCGGATATTTATTTGAGCGACTGTAGGTGGTCATATTATTTTGATACTAGATCGTGTGGGCTCACTCACGGAAATATTTAGCGTGTGCACACGCTCCAGTTTGCTGTGAACGGTAACTGGAGCGTGTACAGTTGCTGTACACGCTCCAGATATTTTTCCTGAATTCTGTAATCACGTGATACGAAGGTTGCCAGATCACTAATTTCTAAAAAAAATCTTAGCCAGATATTTTTCTGAATTCTGTAATCAACCGTAGCGTTCGGATACCTTTTCGAGCGACTGTACGTAGCTAGAGAAGCATTTTTGACTGGAAAAAAACGTGACTTTTTTGCATCGTTGGCTGGTTTCAATTGCTTTTTATCTTTACAATGCTAAAAAAATAATAACAACAATGCAATAAACGAATTAAAATCCTTTTCTGTCAAGAAAAGGAACGTGGGAAGATTAAACATGTATTTAATGCGTTAGAGATAATCGCATTTGGGGAAGCCATTTTTTTTACGGAAGGAGGAGGAGGGGGGGAGGTTAATTCAACCCCCCCCCCCCCCCGTCGTCTAGACAGACGCCATTAAAATAGCTTTAGAATCTCGCGGGGATCATTTATCCGACGTCGATTCTCTCTCTCGTAAGATATCTTTCGTTACTATTTCTCGTACCTTGTAGCTTATTCGAAGTGGGAATTGGGAGACAAGTTGAATTTCTTGTAACTTATTATAACTATCGTATTAAAAACCTTTTTCTTTAATATTTCAACATTTAAATTGCAAGGTTGTTTCATAAACATACCTTGTGGTTCATCCGATTTCGTTAATACAAATGTGGGAGTCGATGTCTGAGAGAGCTTCGTCGGTAGCGCGTCAGACTAGTAATCTGCAGTTCCCAGGTTCGAGTACCGTCTGGGTCAGCTTTGATATTTATCTCCGTGAAACTTTCCGTCCTGCCCTTTGTCAGTAGGGGAACAGCGAATGGTTTGGGGAAATTACTGTCGTCCGTCGGATGGGACATTAAGTTGTGGTTCCACGTGCGGGAGAGCCATACGCTGTACACGCTAAAGAATAAAGAACACGCTGGATGGCCTTGACGGGAGGCTACCGTCTGTTTCCCAACAGCTGTTCCAGTAGGTCCCCTCCCACAACCTTCTCTGAGCATTTGGGGTCCTTGTGACCTAACCATTTAGCCCATTGTGTGCAAAAAAGTGCCGCTCAGAGGTAAAACAACCCAACGTTAAAGAACACGCTGGATGGCCTTGACGGGAGGCTACCATCTGTCTCCCAACAGCTGTTCCAGTGAGTCCCCTTCCCCAACCTTCTCTGAGCCCTCGGGGTCCTTGTGACCTGGCCATTTAGCCCATGGTGTGCGAAAAAGTGCCGCTCAGAGGTAAAACAACCCAACGTTAAAGAACACGCTGAATGGCCTTGACGGGAGGCTACCATCTGTCTCCCAACAGATGTTCCAGTGGTATCTTCCCTCAACCTTCTCTGAGCCTTCGGGGTCCATGTGACCTGGCCATTTAGCCCATGCTGTGCAAAAAAAGTGCGGCTCAGAGGTAAAACAACCCAACGTTAAAGAACACGCTGGATGGCCTTGACGGGAGGCTACCATCTGTCTCCCAACAGCTGTTCCAGTGGGTCCCCTCCCCCAACCTTCTCTGAGCCTTCGGGGTCCATGTGACCTGGCCATTTAGCCCATGCTGTGCAAAAAAAGTGCCGCTCAGAGGTAAAACAACACAACGTAGTATGGTGAACATCTCAACACGAGTCGCATTACAAGGGCACTGTACAGTGAAACGACATATACAGGAACGATGGTAAAAACACTTGTGGTGGATTCGCAATTGGTTTGTTTTACCTCTGAGCGCCCTTTTTTGCACACCATGGACTAAATGGCCAGGTCACAAGGACCCAGAAGGCTCAGAGAAGGTTTGGGGAGGGTACCAACTGGAACAGCTGTTGGGAGACAGATGGTAGCCTCCCGTCAAGGCAATGCAGCGTGCTCTTTAACATTGGGTTGTTTTACCTCTGAGCGGCACTTTTTTGCGCACCATGGGCTAAATGGCCAGGTCACAAGGACCCAGAAGGCTCAGAGAATGTTGAGGTAGGGGACCCACTAGAACAGCTGTTGGGAGACAGATGGTAGCCTCCCGTCAAGGCCATTCAGCGTGTTCTTTAACGTTGGGTTGTTTTACCTCAGAGCGGCACTTTTTTTGCACACCATGGGCTAAATGGCCGGGTCACAAGCACCCCGAAGGCTCAGAGAAGGTTGGGTGAGGGGATACACTGGAACAGCTGCTGGGAGACAGATGGTAGCCTCCCGTCAAGGCCATCCAGTGTGTTCTTTAACGTTGGGTTGTTTTACATCTGAGCGGCACTTTTTTTGCCCACTATGGGCTAAATGGCCAAGTCACAAGGACCCCGAAGGCTCAGAGAAAGTTGGGGTTGGGGACTCACTAGAACAGCTGTTGGGAGACAGATGGTAGCCTCCCGTCAAGGCAATCCAGTGTGATCTTTAACATGCACAGGGTATGTCTCTCCCGCACACGGGCCCACGGCTTAACGTCCCATCCGACGGACGGCGGCCTTTCCAAGCCCATCGGTGTCCCCTACTGACCGTGGGCAGGGCGGGGAATTTTTTTGGAGATAAGTCTCAATGCTGGCTCAGCTGGGACTCGAACCTGGGAACTGCAGATTACGAGCTTGGCACGCTACCGACTGAGCACCAGCGTCCCCCAGAAAATAATTGAAATTCAACAAGATTAGCTTAAATTGCTGCTTCCTGAACCAAGCTTCAGCAGAAGCAGTTAAGGAAAGCGAAATTTGTTCATAATCAAATGTAAAAAATAATTTAATTCACCTTACCACTTTTTGGACTAAAAATAACCGATTTTTGAAGCAAGATTAAAAAAATTCTTTAAAAAATACAGATAAAAATATGAATCGAATCTGAAGAAAGTTAATGAATTTTAAAAAAGGAAATTAATTCTGTTACTACAATAAGATTCATTAACTCATGAATGGAATAAGTTCGCTTTAAAGTAGAAAAAAAAAGTTTTTTAATCGAAAGAACATTGCTGCATTAATAAAACAAAATTAATAGGTCCCCGCAAATTGACTCGGATATGAATAAAATATGTAAATCAGCGATCATTTTTTCAACCTAATAATAGATTTCTAAATTAAACTCATTCATTTTTGTTTGAATGTTGTAACGTTATGAAATTCCCGTGACGGGAGAGGGAACTTGGGGGATTTGTTGCATCATTATTACGCTCTATATTGCAAGGTACAGTCGCTCAAAAAAGTATCCGAACACCATGGTTGATTACAGAATTCAGAAAAAATATCTGGAGCGTACACCCGTCAGATATTTCCGTTCACAGCAAACTGGAGCGCATACGCTCCAGTTTGCTGTGAACGGTAACTGTAGCGTGTACAATTGCTGCACACGCTCCAGATATTTTTTGTATACGTGTACGCTTCAGATATATCTGGAGCGTACACGCTTCAGATATTTCCGTTCACAGCAAACTGGAGCGCACACGCTCCAGTTTGCTGTGAACGGTAACTGGAGCGTGTACAGTTGCTGTACACGCTCCAGATATTTTTTCTGAATTCTGTAATCAACCATGGTGTTCGGATATTTTTTTGAGCGACTGTAGGTGGTCATATTATTTTGATACTAGATCGTGTGGGCTCACTCACGGAAATATTGAGCGTGTGCAGTTACCGTTCACAGCAAACTGGAGCGTGTGCAGTAACTTCACACGCTCCAGTTTGTTGTGAACGGTAACTGGAGCGTGTACAGTTGCTGTACACGCTCCAGATATTTTTCCTGAATTCTGTAATCAACCATAGTGTTCGGATATTTTTTGAGCGACTGTAGGTGGTCATATTATTTTGATACTAGATCGTGTGGGCTCACTCACGGAAATATTGAGCGTGTGCAGATACCGTTCACAGCAAACTGGAGCGTGTGCAGTAACGTCACACGCTCCAGTTTGCTGTAACGGTAACTGGAGCGTGTACAGTTGCTGTACACGCTCCAGATATTTTTCCTGAATTCTGTAATCAACCATAGTGTTCGGATACTTTTTTGAGCGACTGTAGGTGGTCATATTATTTTGATACTAGATCGTGTGGGCTCACTCACGGAAATATTGAGCGTGTGCAGATACCGTTCACAGCAAACTGGAGCGTGTGCAGTAACTGCACGCGCTCCAGTTTGCTGTGAACGGTAACTGGAGCGTGTACAGTTCCTGTACACGCTCCAGATATTTTTCCTGAATTCTGCAATCAGGTGACACGAAGGTTGCCAGATCACTGATTTATAAAATAAAATCGCTGCCAGATATTTTTTCTGAATTCTGTAATCGACCGTAGTATTCGGATATTTCTTTTGAGCGACTGTACGTGAGATCTTAATTCAGGTGACTCTTTGCCTGTTAGGAGGGCAAAGTTCCAGGTCAGCAGGAACCTTGAAGTTTGAACGAGTGGCAGCAGCCTTGCTCCACTTGGAGCATCTTCTTTCTCCCTTGGCTGCAGGAGGACGTTCGTTCCAGCCTCGCGCTCTGTCTACGTCCTCCTTTGGCTCGAACTCCGGTGAGGAGAGGGTTACGAGGCAGGAGGAGCAGCGGACCGCGTCTCGAGCCAAGAACACTCGTTCTGTCGCTATCCCATTTGGATCTGATGACGAAGAATTTGTGAGTTTTTTTGTGATTGATTAAAGAGAGCCTTTAGAGGTTGCCACTGGGGATTGGTCAATGTTACATGATGCTGAAGGACTCTCCAAGATCGTTACCTACCGTTTTCAATTTTTTTAATTAATTGCGAAAAACGGAATATTGAGAAAAGAGTTTATAGTTTCCCCCATGAGGTTTTTTTTTATTGATAAGGTCACATGGACCCCAATTGCTAAGAGCTGGGTAGAAGAAGATGATCATCTATATCAGTGGTTCTCAACCTTTTACGCTTCACGTAACCCCTGGAAATGTGTATGTAACTGGCGTACCCCTTGTATAGAGAAATAAAATATAGTTATAGTATAACAATGGGAATAGGATAAAACATATATATCAGTGGTTCTCAACCTTTTACGCTTCACGTAACCCCTGGGAATGTGTATGTAAGTGGCGTACCCCTTGTATAGATAGATAAAACTGTAGTTATAGTATAACAATGGGAATAAAATACAACACATATATCAGTGGTTCTCAACCTTTTACGCTTCACGTAACCCCTGGAAATGTGTATGTAACTGGCGTACCCCTTGTATAGAGAAATAAAATATAGTTATAGTATAACAATGGGAATAAAATAAAACATATATATCAGTGGTTCTCAACCTTTTACGTTTCACGTAACCCCTGGAAATGTGTATGTAACTGGCGTACCCCTTGTATAGAGAAATAAAATATAGTTATAACAATGTAAATAGGATAAAACATATATATATCAGTGGTTCTCAACCTTTTACGCTGCACGTAACCCCTGGAAATGTGTATGTAACTGGCGTACCCCTTGTATAGATAGATAAAACTATAGTTATAGTATAACAATGGGAATAAAATAAAACATATATATATCTGTGGTTCTCAACCTTTTATGCTTCACGTACCCCCTGGAAATGTGTATGTAACTGGCGTACCCCTTGTATAGATAGATAAAACTATAGTTATAGTATAACAATGGGAATAAAATAAAACATATATATCAGTGGTTCCCAACCTTTTATGCTTCACGTACCCACTGGAAATGTGTATGTAACTGCCGTACCCCTTGTATAGATAGATAAAACTATAGTTATAGTATAACAATGGGAATAAAATAAAACATATATATCAGTGGTTCTCAACCTTTTATGCTTCACGTACCCCCTGGAAATGTGTATGTAACTGGCGTACCCCTTGTATAGATAGATAAAACTATAGTTATAGTATAACAATGGGAATAAAATAAAACATATATATCAGTGGTTCTCCACCTTTTATGCTTCACGTACCCCCTGGAAATGTGTATGTAACTGCCGTACCCCTTGTATAGATAGATAAAACTATAGTTATAGTATAACAATGGGAATAAAATAAAACATATATATCAGTGGTTCTCAACCTTTTATGCTTCACGTAACCCCTGGAAATCTGTATGTAACTGGCGTACCCCTTGTATAGACAGATAAAACTATAGTTATAGTATAACAATGGGAATAAAATAAAACATATATATCAGTGGTTCTCCACCTTTTATGCTTCACGTACCCCCTGGAAATGTGTATGTAACTGCCGTACCCCTTGTATAGATAGATAAAAGTATAGTTATAGTATAACAATGGGAATAAAATAAAACATATATATCAGTGGTTCTCCACCTTTTATGCTTCACGTACCAACTGGAAATGTGTATGTAACTGCCGTACCCCTTGTATAGATAGATAAAAGTATAGTTATAGTATAACAATGGGAATAAAATAAAACATATATATCAGTGGTTCTCAACCTTTTATGCTTCACGTACCCCCTGGAAATGTGTATGTAACTGCCGTACCCCTTGTATAGATAGATAAAACTATAGTTATAGTATAACAATGGGAATAAAATAAAACATATATATCAGTGGTTCTCAACCTTTTATGCTTCACGTACCCCCTGGAAATGTGTATGTAACTGGCGTACCCCTTGTATAGATAGATAAAACTATAGTTATAGTATAACAATGGGAATAAAATAAAACATATATATCAGTGGTTCTCAACCTTTTATGCTTCACGTACCCCCTGGAAATGTGTATGTAACTGGCGTACCCCTTGTATAGATAGATAAAACTATAGTTATAGTATAAAAATGGGAATAAAATAAAACATATATATCAGTGGTTCTCAACCTTTTATGCTTCACGTACCCCCTGGAAATGTGTATGTAACTGCCGTACCCCTTGTATAGATAGATAAAACTATAGTTATAGTATAACAATGGGAATAAAATAAAACATATATATCAGTGGTTCTCAACCTTTTATGCTTCACGTAACCCCTGGAAATCTGTATGTAACTGCCGTACCCCTTGTATAGATAGATAAAACTATAGTTATAGTATAACAATGGGAATAAAATAAAACATATATATCTGTGGTTCTCAACCTTTTATGCTTCACGTACCCCCTGGAAATGTGTATGTAACTGGCGTACCCCTTGTATAGATAGATAAAACTATAGTTATAGTATAACAATGGGAATAAAATAAAACATATATATCAGTGGTTCTCAACCTTTTACGTTTCACGTAACCCCTGGAAATGTGTATGTAACTGGCGTACCCCTTGTATAGATAGATAAAATTATAGTTATAGTATAACAATGGTTATTTTTACTCTGTTACTATATCTATCGACGTTTGAGCTCTCACGGTGTACTCCTAAAAGATTTACCGCGTACCCCGATGAGGTACGCTTACCTCACATTGAGAACTCCTAATGTAGACAGTTGTTAAGTCTTGTTGGACGCCTGCCGTCAAGGACACCAAGAGTGTTATTTTTCTAATCCCCATGGGCCAATAAGGGAATGCTAACTACAGAAGTCCCTTTAATTAATATAAAACGATGAAATAAAATGCATTTTAGATATGAGAGCATAAACTATGTTTGAAATTAATGATTTTTTTTCAATTTTATTTTTTCAAAGTTATAACGATAACATTATACTGACATTCTATTGGCTGAGTCCAATCTCCCCTCCTCCCAAAGGAAGCAGACTTTTGTGATTATAATGCTCACAGGATTTATCTTTCGAACTGAACAAGACTGTTCTCCCTCAGTGTGTGACTGAAACTTGTGTAATTGAAAGTTTTTCTCTTCTACAGTTAGAGGATAATTTTGTTGTGCTATTTAAAAGAGATTTTCCCTTTAGAGGATTTTTCTTCTACAACGTGAAATGTTTCTGGTGTGGTTGAGACGGTGTTTTAGTTCATTAAGGACTGATATTGAATTTGTGATTCGTGTTCTATTTTATATCCCCATTTAGCCGAAAGCATACTCAGGCATACTCCAATGACATTGTTGCTCTCCTTTCTTCCAACGACAGTGTTAAACCTTTTCTCCCAATTACATTGTTATACGCCCTGCCCTTCAACGACATTGTTACTCCCTTTCTCCCAATTGCATTCTTACTTCCTTTCTTTTAACGACATTGTTACGTCCTTTCTCCCAATTACACTCTTACTCCCTTTCCTCCAGCGACATCATTACGCCCTTTCTTCCAATTACATTGTTACGTTCATCCCCCCAATTTCATTCTTACTCCCTTTCTTCGAACGATATTGTTATGCCCTTTCTCCCAATTACATTGTTACTCTCTTTCCTCCAACGATATTGTTACGCTCTTTCCCCCTAATTACATTCTTACTCCCTTTCCTCCAACGATATTGTTACGTTTTTTCTCCCTAATTACATTCTTACTCCCTTTCCTCCAACGACATTTTTACGTTCTTCCCTCAATTGCATTCTTACTCCCTTTCCTCCAACGATATTGTTACGTTCTTCTCCCCAGTTACATTCTTACTCTCTTTCCTCCAACGATATTGTTACGCTCTTTCCCCCTAATTACATTCTTACTCCCTTTCCTCCAACGATATTGTTACGTTTTTTCTCCCTAATTACATTCTTACTCCCTTTCCTCCAACGACATTTTTACGTTCTTCCCTCAATTGCATTCTTACTCCCTTTCCTCCAACGATATTGTTACGTTCTTCTCCCCAGTTACATTCTTACTCTCTTTCCTCCAACGATATTGTTACGCTCTTTCCCCCTAATTACATTCTTACTCCCTTTCCTCCAACGATATTGTTACGTTTTTTCTCCCTAATTACATTCTTACTCCCTTTCCTCCAACGACATTTTTACGTTCTTCCCTCAATTGCATTCTTACTCCCTTTCCTCCAACGATATTGTTACGTTCTTCTCCCCAGTTACATTCTAACTCTCTTTCCTCCAACGATATTGTTACGCTCTTTCCCCCTAATTACATTCTCTACTCCCTTTCCTCCAACGATATTTTTTACGATCTTTCTCCCAATTACATTGTTACTACCTTTCCTCCAACGATATTGTTACGTTCTTTCCCCCTAGTTACTTTGTTACTCTCTTTCCTCCAACGATATTGTTACGCTCTTTCCCCCTAAGTAATTTCTTACTCCCTTTCCTCCAACGATATTGTTACGCTCTTTCCCCTTAATTACATTCTCTACTCCCTTTCCTCCAACGATATTTTTTACGTTCTTCCCCCAATTACATTGTTACTCTCTTTCCCCCAACGATATTGTTACGTTCTTTCCCCCTAGTTACTTTGTTACTCTCTTTCCTCCAACGATATTGTTACGCTCTTTCCCCCTAAGTAATTTCTTACTCCCTTTCCTCCAACGATATTGTTACGCTCTTTCCCCTTAATTACATTCTCTACTCCCTTTCCTCCAACGATATTTTTTACGTTCTTCCCCCAATTACATTGTTACTCTCTTTCCCCAAAACGATATTGTTACGTTCTTTCCCCCTAGTTACTTTGTTACTCTCTTTCCTCCAACGATATTGTTACGCTCTTTCCCCCTAAGTAATTTCTTACTCCCTTTCCTCCAACGATATTGTTACGCTCTTTCCCCTTAATTACATTCTCTACTCCCTTTCCTCCAACGATATTTTTTACGTTCTTCCCCCAATTACATTGTTACTCTCTTTCCCCCAACGATATTGTTACGTTCTTTCCCCCTAGTTACTTTGTTACTCTCTTTCCTCCAACGATATTGTTACGCTCTTTCCCCCTAAGTAATTTCTTACTCCCTTTCCTCCAACGATATTGTTACGCTCTTTCCCCTTAATTACATTCTCTACTCCCTTTCCTCCAACGATATTTTTTACGTTCTTCCCCCAATTACATTGTTACTCTCTTTCCCCCAACGATATTGTTACGTTCTTTCCCCCTAGTTACTTTGTTACTCTCTTTCCTCCAACGATATTGTTACGCTCTTTCCCCCTAAGTAATTTCTTACTCCCTTTCCTCCAACGATATTGTTACGCTCTTTCCCCTTAATTACATTCTCTACTCCCTTTCCTCCAACGATATTTTTTACGTTCTTCCCCCAATTACATTGTTACTCTCTTTCCCCCAACGATATTGTTACGTTCTTTCCCCCTAGTTACTTTGTTACTCTCTTTCCTCCAACGATATTGTTACGCTCTTTCCCCCTAAGTAATTTCTTACTCCCTTTCCTCCAACGATATTGTTACGCTCTTTCCCCTTAATTACATTCTCTACTCCCTTTCCTCCAACGATATTTTTTACGTTCTTCCCCCAATTACATTGTTACTCTCTTTCCCCAAAACGATATTGTTACGTTCTTTCCCCCTAGTTACTTTGTTACTCTCTTTCCTCCAACGATATTGTTACGCTCTTTCCCCCTAAGTAATTTCTTACTCCCTTTCCTCCAACGATATTGTTACGCTCTTTCCCCTTAATTACATTCTCTACTCCCTTTCCTCCAACGATATTTTTTACGTTCTTCCCCCAATTACATTGTTACTCTCTTTCCCCCAACGATATTGTTACGTTCTTTCCCCCTAGTTACTTTGTTACTCTCTTTCCTCCAACGATATTGTTACGCTCTTTCCCCCTAAGTAATTTCTTACTCCCTTTCCTCCAACGATATTGTTACGCTCTTTCCCCTTAATTACATTCTCTACTCCCTTTCCTCCAACGATATTTTTTACGTTCTTCCCCGAATTACATTGTTACTCTCTTTCCCCCAACGATATTGTTACGTTCTTTCCCCCTAGTTACTTTGTTACTCTCTTTCCTCCAACGATATTGTTACGCTCTTTCCCCCTAAGTAATTTCTTACTCCCTTTCCTCCAACGATATTGTTACGCTCTTTCCCCTTAATTACATTCTCTACTCCCTTTCCTCCAACGATATTTTTTACGTTCTTCCCCCAATTACATTGTTACTCTCTTTCCCCCAACGATATTGTTACGTTCTTTCCCCCTAGTTACTTTGTTACTCTCTTTCCTCCAACGATATTGTTACGCTCTTTCCCCCTAAGTAATTTCTTACTCCCTTTCCTCCAACGATATTGTTACGCTCTTTCCCCTTAATTACATTCTCTACTCCCTTTCCTCCAACGATATTTTTTACGTTCTTCCCCCAATTACATTGTTACTCTCTTTCCCCCAACGATATTGTTACGTTCTTTCCCCTAGTTACTTTGTTACTCTCTTTCCTCCAACGATATTGTTACGCTCTTTCCCCCTAAGTAATTTCTTACTCCCTTTCCTCCAACGATATTGTTACGCTCTTTCCCCTTAATTACATTCTCTACTCCCTTTCCTCCAACGATATTTTTTACGTTCTTCCCCCAATTACATTGTTACTCTCTTTCCCCCAACGATATTGTTACGTTCTTTCCCCCTAGTTACTTTGTTACTCTCTTTCCTCCAACGATATTGTTACGCTCTTTCCCCCTAAGTAATTTCTTACTCCCTTTCCTCCAACGATATTGTTACGCTCTTTCCCCTTAATTACATTCTCTACTCCCTTTCCTCCAACGATATTTTTTACGTTCTTCCCCCAATTACATTGTTACTCTCTTTCCCCCAACGATATTGTTACGTTCTTTCCCCCTAGTTACTTTGTTACTCTCTTTCCTCCAACGATATTGTTACGCTCTTTCCCCCTAAGTAATTTCTTACTCCCTTTCCTCCAACGATATTGTTACGCTCTTTCCCCTTAATTACATTCTCTACTCCCTTTCCTCCAACGATATTTTTTACGTTCTTCCCCCAATTACATTGTTACTCTCTTTCCCCCAACGATATTATTACGCTCTTTCCCCCAATTACATTGTTACCCTCTTTCCTCCAACGATATTGTTACGCTCTTTCCCCCTAATTACATTCTTACTCCCTTTCCTCCAACAATATATTGTTACGCTCTTTCTCCCAATTACATTGTTACTACCATTCCTCCAACGATATTTTTTACGTTCTTCCCCCAATTACATTGTTACTCTCTTTCCCCCAACGATATTATTACGCTCTTTCCCCTAATTACATTGTTACCCTCTTTCCTCCAACGATATTGTTACGCTCTTTCCCCCTAATTACATTCTTACTCCCTTTCCTCCAACGATATTGTTACGCTCTTTCTCCCAATTACATTGTTACTACCATTCCTCCAACGATATTTTTTACGTTCTTCCCCCAATTACATTGTTACTCTCTTTCCCCCAACGATATTATTACGCTCTTTCCCCCAATTACATTGTTACCCTCTTTCCTCCAACGATATTGTTACGCTCTTTCCCCCTAATTACATTCTTACTCCCTTTCCTCCAACGATATTGTTACGCTCTTTCTCCCAATTACATTGTTACTACCATTCCTCCAACGATATTTTTTACGTTCTTCCCCCAATTACATTGTTACTCTCTTTCCCCCAACGATATTATTACGCTCTTTCCCCCCAATTACATTGTTACCCTCTTTCCTCCAACGATATTGTTACGCTCTTTCCCCCTAATTACATTCTTACTCCCTTTTCTCCAACGATATTGTTACGTTCCTTTCACATAATTACATTCTTACTCCCTTTCCCCCAACGATATTATTAGACTCTTTCCTCCATTTACATTGTTACCCTCTTTCCTCCAACGATATTGTTACGCTCTTTCCCCCTAATTACATTCTTACTCCCTTTCCTCCAACGACATTTTTACGTTCTTCCCTCAATTGCATTCTTACTCCCTTTCCTCCAACGATATTGTTACGTTCTTCTCCCCAGTTACATTCTTACTCTCTTTCCTCCAACGATATTGTTACGCTCTTTCCCCCTAATTACATTCTCTACTCCCTTTCCTCCAACGATATTTTTTACGATCTTTCTCCCAATTACATTGTTACTACCTTTCCTCCAACGATATTGTTACGTTCTTTCCCCCTAGTTACTTTGTTACTCTCTTTCCTCCAACGATATTGTTACGCTCTTTCCCCCTAAGTAATTTCTTACTCCCTTTCCTCCAACGATATTGTTACGCTCTTTCCCCTTAATTACATTCTCTACTCCCTTTCCTCCAACGATATTTTTTACGTTCTTCCCCCAATTACATTGTTACTCTCTTTCCCCCAACGATATTATTACGCTCTTTCCCCCAATTACATTGTTACCCTCTTTCCTCCAACGATATTGTTACGCTCTTTCCCCCTAATTACATTCTTACTCCCTTTCCTCCAACAATATATTGTTACGCTCTTTCTCCCAATTACACTGTTACTACCATTCCTCCAACGATATTTTTTACGTTCTTCCCCCAATTACATTGTTACTCTCTTTCCCCCAACGATATTATTACGCTCTTTCCCCCAATTACATTGTTACCCTCTTTCCTCCAACGATATTGTTACGCTCTTTCCCCCTAATTACATTCTTACTCCCTTTCCTCCAACGATATTGTTACGCTCTTTCTCCCAATTACATTGTTACTACCATTCCTCCAACGATATTTTTTACGTTCTTCCCCCAATTACATTGTTACTCTCTTTCCCCCAACGATATTATTACGCTCTTTCCCCCAATTACATTGTTACCCTCTTTCCTCCAACGATATTGTTACGCTCTTTCCCCCTAATTACATTCTTACTCCCTTTCCTCCAACGATATTGTTACGCTCTTTCTCCCAATTACATTGTTACTACCATTGCTCCAACGATATTTTTTACGTTCTTCCCCCAATTACATTGTTACTCTCTTTCCCCCAACGATATTATTACGCTCTTTCCCCCAATTACATTGTTACCCTCTTTCCTCCAACGATATTGTTACGCTCTTTCCCCCTAATTACATTCTTACTCCCTTTTCTCCAACGATATTGTTACGTTCCTTTCACATAATTACATTCTTACTCCCTTTCCCCCAACGATATTATTAGACTCTTTCCTCCATTTACATTGTTACCCTCTTTCCTCCAACGATATTGTTACGCTCTTTCCCCCTAATTACATTCTTACTCCCTTTCCTCCAACGATATTTTTACGTTCTTTCCCCCCAATTGCATTGTTACTCTCTTTCCTCCAACCATATTTTTACGCTCTTTCCCCCTAATTACACTGTTACTCTCTTTCCTCCAACCATATTGTTACGCTCTTTTCCCCTAATTACATTCTTGCTCCCTTTCCTCCAACGATATTTTTACGTTCTTTCCCCCCTAATTACATTCTTACTCCCTTTCCTCCAACGATATTGTTACGTTCTTCCCCAATTACATTGTTACTCTCTTTCCTCCAACGATATTGTTACGCTCTTTCCCCCTAATTACATTCTTACTCCCTTTCCTCCAACGATATTGTTACGTTTTTTCTCCCTAATTACATTCTTACTCCCTTTCCTCCAACGACATTTTTACGTTCTTCCCTCAATTGCATTCTTACTCCCTTTCCTCCAACGATATTGTTACGTTTTTCTCCCCAGTTACATTCTTACTCTCTTTCCTCCAAAAATATTGTTACGTTCTTTCCCCCAATTACATTCTTACTCCCTTTCTTCCAACGACATTGTTACGCCCTTTCCTCCAAACGACTTTTTTACCTCCTTTCCTCCGATATTGTTTCCTCCGATTTGTTAATTCTGTAATGACAATGTACAGGCGTAATAAAAGTGGCGTATGGAATATCCCTGATGTGGTGATATGTGAAATCATTTTTCATTTTTAAACTTAAGAAACTTACATTAACTCTCGTATAGATTTTTATTATTGTTTCATAAATACGAAGGTTGAATATGGACCAAATTTTTGACGTCACTTAAGTAGTCCTTTCCATAGAGACACTTCTTATATTTTTGATTCTAATATTATTACTAGTGGACTCTTGTGCTGATCTTTATACTAATGTTTATCTATAAATATATTTTATTTAGAAAGAAAATTATTCGTATTTATTACCAAATATAATAATGCTAATTAATAGAAATAATTTTTCTCCTAAATAAAACATATTTATAGATAAACATTAGTATAAAAATTAGCACAGAGTTCATCAGTAATAATATTTAAATCAAAAATATAAGAAGTGTCTATATGGTAGGATTATTTAAGCTGACGTTATAAATTTGGTCCCATGGCTTTCTGTTAAAGGATGTGTTGACCAAACTCTTACACAGGAAGTTGACGTCCTTCTAATCGGGTGTTCAGCCGAGTTTCCGTTTTCAAGAAACAACATGTGAACTCACTGGATGGACGATGGTCTGAGAAAAAGATTTAGCATCGCCATCCCATTTAACCTTAAAATCTTTTCCATGTGACTTCATCCTCATCCTTGTTGGGGGTGTTTGTGACCTGGCCATTTATCCCTACGAGAATCACAGTATAGCCCAACAACTGCCTTACTGTTTAAAGTGACATCACTCTCGGTATTCGTCTTCTTAATCCCGCACACGTAATATAACTCATCTTGACTGGTGATCTGTTCTGTTCTGTTCCTTCCACTCCCCCGCTACAGCATCTCGAAAGAGCCAAAAATAATCCTTCTCCATCCTCCCCAACATCCCCTACCACCATCCCTTTTCGTTGTCATCAGAAAGCTAAATGCGTGCAACAACTCATTTAAATCTGAACTCCAGAGACAGTGATGGAACAGAAACTCGAGAGGAGGGAGAGGAAGACATCGTGCATACTCCTCCTCTTACAGCACCCTCCCCCCTATTTCTGTAAAGGAATTTAGACGACGATGCGTAGGGAGAGGTATGAAGACCTCAAGGACCGAAAATAAGAGGGAGATTATTACGTGGTAGAGGAGGAATAGAAGGAGGAGGTAAAGAAAAAAGAGGAGGGAGGAAAAAAAAGGAGGAAGACTGCAGGGATTTGATAGGATGAGGAAGATTAATAAGTTTTCTACGATGATTAATAATATTTTGGTGACTACTATTTGTTAGTGGATTAATATTAAGTAAAGTATTTTTTGATGATGATGAGAAAAATGATAAGTTTTATGATGATAAATAAGAAGTAGATGATTAAGAGGAGGAAGATTATGGCGAGGAAATAAACGTTGAGAAGGGAAATTAAAGAGATGGTCAGGATGACAATAATAAGAAGATGATTATAAAGAGAGGAGGATTATGTGCGTATTGAAAATTATGAATGAGAAGAGGAGGATGAAAGGAAAAGGATTAACGTGCCTAATATACATGGTGAATATGAAGACGAAGATGAATAAAGGATTGCACACTCAATGGAGATGATGAATAAGAGGGATGAAGGTAGGAGGATTTCGCATTTAAGAAGATTAATAGTATGAGAATGAGGAAGATAGTGTGCGTAATGAATGTGATGAATAAGAAGAGGAGGAAGAAGAGAGAAAGAATACGCACCTAATGAGGAGGAGGATGAATAAGAAGAAGGTGAAGAGAGAAGCAAAACGCACATAATGAAGATGATGAATAAAAAGAGGAGGGTGAAGAGAGAAAGATTACGCACCTAATGAGGAGGAGGATGAATAAGAAGAGGAGGGTGAAGAGAAAAAGATTACGCTCCTAATGAGGAGGAGGATGAATAAGAAGAGGAGGGTGAAGAGAGAAAGATTACGCTCCTAATGAGGAAGATGAATAAGAAGAGGAGGGTGAAGAGAGAAAGATTACGCTCCTAATGAGAAAGATGAATAAAAAGGGAAGGGTGAAGAGAGAAAGATTACGCTCCTAATGAGGAAGATGAATAAGAAGAGGAGGGTGAAGAGAGAAAGATTACGCTCCTAATGAGGAAGATGAATAAGAAGAGGAGGGTGAAGAGAGAAAGATTACGCTCCTAATGAGGAAGATGAATAAGAAGAGGAGGGTGAAGAGAGAAAGATTACGCTCCTAATGAGGAAGATGAATAAGAAGAGGAGGGTGAAGAGAGAAAGATTACGCTCCTAATGAGAAAGATGAATAAAAAGGGAAGGGTGAAGAGAGAAAGATTACGCTCCTAATGAGGAAGATGAATAAGAAGAGGAGGGTGAAGAGAGAAAGATTACGCTCCTAATGAGGAAGATGAATAAGAAGAGGAGGGTGAAGAGAGAAAGATTACGCTCCTAATGAGAAAGATGAATAAAAAGGGAAGGGTGAAGAGAGAAAGATTACGCTCCTAATGAGGAAGATGAATAAGAAGAGGAGGGTGAAGAGAGAAAGATTACGCTCCTAATGAGAAAGATGAATAAAAAGGGAAGGGTGAAGAGAGAAAGATTACGCTCCTAATGAGGAAGATGAATAAGAAGAGGAGGGTGAAGAGAGAAAGATTACGCTCCTAATGAGGAAGATGAATAAGAAGAGGAGGGTGAAGAGAGAAAGATTACGCTCCTAATGAGGAAGATGAATAAGAAGAGGAGGGTGAAGAGAGAAAGATTACGCTCCTAATGAGGAAGATGAATAAGAAGAGGAGGGTGAAGAGAGAAAGATTACGCTCCTAATGAGAAAGATGAATAAAAAGGGAAGGGTGAAGAGAGAAAGATTACGCTCCTAATGAGGAAGATGAATAAGAAGAGGAGGGTGAAGAGAGAAAGATTACGCTCCTAATGAGGAAGATGAATAAGAAGAGGAGGGTGAAGAGAGAAAGATTACGCTCCTAATGAGAAAGATGAATAAAAAGGGAAGGGTGAAGAGAGAAAGATTACGCTCCTAATGAGGAAGATGAATAAGAAGAGGAGGGTGAAGAGAGAAAGATTACGCTCCTAATGAGAAAGATGAATAAAAAGGGAAGGGTGAAGAGAGAAAGATTACGCTCCTAATGAGGAAGATGAATAAGAAGAGGAGGGTGAAGAGAGAAAGATTACGCTCCTAATGAGGAAGATGAATAAGAAGAGGAGGGTGAAGAGAGAAAGATTACGCTCCTAATGAGAAAGATGAATAAAAAGGGAAGGGTGAAGAGAGAAAGATTACGCTCCTAATGAGGAAGATGAATAAGAAGAGGAGGGTGAAGAGAGAAAGATTACGCTCCTAATGAGGAAGATGAATAAGAAGAGGAGGGTGAAGAGAGAAAGATTACGCTCCTAATGAGGAAGATGAATAAGAAGAGGAGGGTGAAGAGAGAAAGATTACGCTCCTAATGAGAAAGATGAATAAAAAGGGAAGGGTGAAGAGAGAAAGATTACGCTCCTAAAGAGGAAGATGAATAAGAAGAGGAGGGTGAAGAGAGAAAGATTACGCTCCTAATGAGAAAGATGAATAAAAAGGGAAGGGTGAAGAGAGAAAGATTACGCTCCTAATGAGAAAGATGAATAAAAAGGGAAGGGTGAAGAGAGAAAGATTACGCTCCTAATGAGGAAGATGAATAAGAAGAGGAGGGTGAAGAGAGAAAGATTACGCTCCTAATGAGGAAGATGAATAAGAAGAGGAGGGTGAAGAGAGAAAGATTACGCTCCTAATGAGAAAGATGAATAAAAAGGGAAGGGTGAAGAGAGAAAGATTACGCTCCTAATGAGGAAGATGAATAAGAAGAGGAGGGTGAAGAGAGAAAGATTACGCTCCTAATGAGGATGATGAATAAGAAGCGAAGGAGGATGAAAAGGTAAGAACTGCCCACCTAATGAAGGCGATGAATAAAAAGATGCTATCATCGGCAACTGGAGTTATCTCCATCGTGGTTGACTGGATAATAAGCGCCTTCGTCTTTTGCCGATAGGAGAGCCAATCAGTGATGGTTGGGTAACGGCTCGTGAACTGAAATCAATCAAGCACGATGACGACGATACTACGTCATCATGGTAATAAATGATTAAGCTCAGCGGAAGTATACGTTTCCATGAGAACTGTCGTTCTTCAGGTACATTTTTTCGTTCTGCTCCATCGTAATCCTAAAGGCTGATGTTTATTACAGAAAAAAAGGGGGGAATTCTGCTGACCCCCACCTTATCTTCGGTCAGAAAGAGGACATCGATGATATTTGAATGGCCGCCGTCCGTCAAATGGGATGCTACTCCGTGTGCACAAGAACCACACCCTTATGCACGTTAAATAATACGCTGGACTGCCACTTGATGATGATATCCCTTCCTCAGCTATAAGCTATTGTGGCCTTTGTCACCTGATCGTTCAGCCTATAATGTGTACAAAAGTGACGCTCAGGGGTAAAAAAAAAACACCAGCACAATTTTTCCGCCTTCAGTTCCACTTGGAAAAAAGAAATAAAAAAGCAAATCTAAATTAGTGTATTTACAGTCGCTCAAAAAAGTATCCGAACACCATGGTTGATTACAGAATTCAGAAAAATTATCTGGAGCGTGTACAGCAACTGTACACGCTCCAGTTTGCTGTGAACGGTAACTGCACACACTCAATATTTCCGTGAGTGAGCCCACACGATCTAGTATCAAAATAATATGACCACCTACAGTCGCTCAAAAAAGTATCCGAACACTATGATCGATTACAGAATTCAGAAAAAATATCTGGCAACGATTTTTTTTTTAAATTAGTGATCTGGCAACCTTCGTGTCACGTGATTACAGAATTCAGTAAAAATATTTGGAGCGTGTACAGTAACTGCACACGCTCAATATTTCCGTGAGTGAGCCCACACGATCTAGTATCAAAATAATATGACCACCTACAGTCGCTCAAAAAAGTATCCGAACACTACGGTTGATTACAGAATTCAGAAAAAATATCTGGCAACGTTTTTTTTAGAAATCAGTGATCTGTCACGTGACACAAAGGTTGCCAGATCGCTAATTTCTAAAAAAAAAAAAGTGGCCAGATATTTTTCCAGAATTTTGTAATCAACCATAGTGTTCGGATACTTTTTTTTTGACACGAAGGTTGCCAGATCACTAATTTCTGAAAAAAAAAATCTTTTCCAGATATTTTTCTTAATTCTGTAATCAACCATAGTGTTTGGACACTTTTTTTTTGACACGAAGGTTGCCAGATCACTAATTTCTGAAAAAAAAAATCTTTTCCAGATATTTTTCTTAATTCTGTAATCAACCATAGTGTTTGGACACTTTTTTTTTGACACGAAGGTTGTCAGATCACTAATTTCTGAAAAAAAAAAATCTTTTCCAGATATTTTTCTTAATTCTGTAATCAACCATAGTGTTTGGACACTTTTTTTTTGACACGAAGGTTGCCAGATCACTAATTTCTGAAAAAAAAACTCTTTTCCAGATATTTTTCTTAATTCTGTAATCAACCATAGTGTTTGGACACTTTTTTTTTTGACACGAAGGTTGTCAGATCACTAATTTCTAAAAAACAAAATCTTTGTCAGATATTTTTTCTGAATTCTGTAATCAACCATATGGTTCGGATACTTTTTTGAGCGACTGTACCTAAAATAATGTCTACCTTCATGCTTTCTCCAAATCATCATTTATCTTCTCCTCATCTCCATCATCATAATCATCCACTTTTTTTTTCTTTCTCTCTATCTCTTTTTTATCGTTCACAATAAAGATGGGCAAAATACTGCAAGGGGGCCGCATTGATTTTTTTTTTTTGCGGCCCGGGAACTTTTCGTAAGAACGGAAAATCTATAATTGAATGTAAAAATACATAAAAAAGAATTCGAGATTTCAAGAAAAAAAAGTTTTTTTTTTTCTTCCTGATATAATTTTAGAAGAAAAGAACTTTTTCTTATTTTAACCATTTAGCTCAATTGAAATACAGTGGACCCCCGATATAACGCGCATGTCGGGCGGGAAACAACACCCGCGTTATAAGGTGAACCGCGTTATACCGAGCGGCGCGGTGGCGACACAATAAATTTCACACTGCAAGCTTTTCTTTTACTCATCATGCATACAATAATTAAACACTATTCAAAATACATGCAGGAACTCAATACATACACAATTGCTCAATACGCAGTAACAATAAAATGCGATACTCACTAACGCCGCACGGACCTGTATAAACATGTTTGAACTTATCGCGAACATCGCCCGCGCTATAACCGAGTGCGCGGTATAGCGAGCAGCGCTATAACGAAGGTCCACTGTATTTCAATATACGTAAGATTGTAAAAAACAATAATTGGCAATAGGCATCTTATTACTAAAATCGTCTGAACTCTTTCATTACTAAAACACACAACAAATACCTACGTAAAAAGTCTGGAATTCTTGTAATATCTATTGCTATGAAAAATAGAAAACGAATTTATACCTAAATAAAAAATTTAAAATCATTTTGATTATATTAAAAAAAAAACAACTAAATTTTTAAACATATTTCTAAAGTTATTAGAATGGCATCATCGGGAGAATCATCAACGAATTGCGCATCTTATGCAGCCCGCCAAAAGACTGATATTCCTCATGCGCCCGCCAAAAGACTGATATTCCTCATGCGCCCGCCAAAAGACTGATATTCCTCATGCGCCCGTGGAACAAATTTTCGGGACACCGCTGGTCCAAAATTTAGTCTCCGTCCCACCCAAACCGCTGGTTAACCTCATTTGCCAATTTTGCTTTTGTTTTAACCATCCCTTCCACTATAAAATATCTTGCTGAAGCCCCCCTATCCCCCTATCTTCCTCTTCTTCATCACCTTCCTTTCCTCTTCAGCTCATTTTCTTCCTCTCCTCCTCCTCCTCCTCCTCCTCCTCCTCACTTCCTCCTTACCATATTTTATTCCTCACCTCCTCGACATCCTCATACCTTCCTCCCCCAATTCCTCCTCTTGTTCAGCAATTCCTCTTCTTCACATTTCATTCCTCCCCTTCTCAATATCCTCAAGCCTTCACCTCTTCTTCCTCCTCACTACATTTCATTCCTCATCTCCTCAACATCCTCACTCTTCATCCTTCCTACCTATTCTTCCTCAACTCCTCTTCTCCATCTCCCTCACCTCCTCTTTTCCAACTCCCCTTCTTCATCTCCTCCACCTCCTCTTCCACTCTTCTTCTTCCTCTCCCTAACCTCCTCTGCTTCAACTCCCATTCTTCATCTCCTCCACCTCCTCTTCTTCATCTCCTTCACCTCCTCTTCTTCATCTCCCTCACATCCACTTCCTCTTCCACTACTTAAAAGATTCTCTTCCCACCGCAGCTGTAATCGGAGACCCCATCTTCTTCCATCTGCCAACAGATGGCGTTACGTGCAACGTCACCGTTCGCGAGAACGTTGTGAAGCTTGCGGTGACGTCAGCACACGTCTAATCGGTGCTGTCGAGAAGCCCCAAAACGAACGCCGAGTCATCAGTATCCTCTTATTTTTTTCGGACGAACGTCCACTTTTTCTTTTGTGGCGCCATCATCGAAGCTTATGTTAATCTGTCAAGATACTGTTTAATGCATCTCCAAAAAAAAAAAACAGAAAAAAAATAGAATGTCGGTCGATTTAAACTCCAAATAGAGTTGTTATTGGATTGTTTTATATCTAAGGCGTACTTTTCTGCACACAATAAGCTAAATGCCAGGGCACAAGGACCCCAAGGGCTCAGAGAAGGCTGGAGGAAGACGACCCACTGCTGTTTAGCAGACACATGATAGCCTCCAGTTGAGGACCAGCCAACGTGATCTTTAACTGTAAGGGGAATATCTCTCTTGTACACTGGAACGCGGCTTAACGTCCCTCCCGATAAACGGCTACCTTTCTTAGCCCATTGGAGATCTCTTTCCTCACCGAGGGCAGAAGGAGGGTAAGCGAGGAAATTCTCCCAGACTCAGTTGAGACTCAATCTGGTAGAGGCGGGGGTGGCTCAGTTGGTAGCGTGCCAGAATCGTAATCTGCAGTTTCCAGGTTCGAGTCCCATCTGGGTCAGCGTTGAGATTCATCCCCGCAAAATTCCCCGTCCTGTCCACGGCCAGTAGGGGACACAGATGGACTTGGAAAGGCCGCCGTCCGTCGGATGGGACGTTAACCCGTGGCCCCGTGTGCGAGAGAGTCATACCCTGTGCATGTTAAAGAACAGGCTGGACGGCCTTGACAAGAGGCTACCGTCTGTCTTCCAACAGCTGTCCAGTGGGTCCCCTCCCCCAACCTTCTCTGAGCCTTCGAGGTTCATGTGACCTGGCCATTTAGCCCATGGTGTGCAAAAAAGTGCCGCTCAGAGGTAAAACAACCCAACGTTAAAGAACACGCTGGAGTGCCTTGACGGGAGGCTACCATCTGTCTCCCAACAGCTGTTCCAGTGGGTCCCCTCCCCCAACCTTCTCTGAGCCTTCGGGGTCCATGTGACCTGGCCATTTAGCCCATGGTGTGCAAAAAAGTGCCGCTCAGAGGTAAAACAACCCAACGTTAAAGAACACGCTGGATGGCCTTGACGGGAGGCTACCATCTGTCTCCCAACAGCTGTTCCAGTGGGTCCCCTCCCCCAACCTTCTCTGAGCCTTCGGGGTCCTTGTGACCTGGCCATTTAGCCCATGGTGTGCAAAAAAGCGCCGCTCAGAGGTAAAACAACCGAACGTTAAAGAACACGCTGGATGGCCTTGACGGGAGGCTACCATCTGTCTCCCAACAGCTGTTCCAGTGGGTCCCCTCCCCCAACTTTCTCTGAGCCTTCGAGGTTCATGTGACCTGGCCATTTAGCCTATGGTGTGCAAAAAAGTGCTGCTCAGAGGTAAAACAACCCAACGTTAAAGAACACGCTGGATGGCCTTGACGGGAGGCTACCATCTGTCTCCCAACAGCTGTTCCAGTGGGTCCCTTCCCCCAACCTTCTCTGAGCCTTCGAGGTTCATGTGACCTGGCCATTTAGCCCATGGTGTGCAAAAAAGTGCCGCTCAGAGGTAAAACAACCCAACGTTAAAGAACACGCTGGATGGCCTTGACGGGAGGCTACCATCTGTCTCCCAACAGCTGTTCCAGTGGGTCCCCTCCCCCAACCTTCTCTGAGCCTTCGGGGTCCTTGTGACCTGGCCATTTAGCCCATGGTGTGCAAAAAAGCGCCGCTCAGAGGTAAAACAACCGAACGTTAAAGAACACGCTGGATGGCCTTGACGGGAGGCTACCATCTGTCTCCCAACAGCTGTTCCAGTGGGTCCCCTCCCCCAACCTTCTCTGAGCCTTCGGGGTCCTTGTGACCTGGCCATTTAGCCCATGGTGTGCAAAAAAGTGCCGCTCAGAGGTAAAACAACCCAACGTTAAAGAACACGCTGGATGGCCTTGACGGGAGGCTACCATCTGTCTCCCAACAGCTGTTCCAGTGGGTCCCCTCCCCCAACCTTCTCTGAGCCTTCGGGGTCCTTGTGACCTGGCCATTTAGCCCATGGTGTGAAAAAAAGCGCCGCTCAGAGGTAAAACAACCGAACGTTAAAGAACACGCTGGATGGCCTTGACGGGAGGCTACCATCTGTCTCCCAACAGCTGTTCCAGTGGGTCCCCTCCCCCAACCTTCTCTGAGTCTTCGGTGTGCAGGTGACCTGGCCATTTAGCCCATGGTGTGCAAAAAAGTGCCTCTCAGAGGTAAAACAACCAACCAACAACTCCAACTGGGAACTGCAGATTAGAAGTCAGTCGCGCTACCGACACAGCCAAACCACGCCCTAACAGACGAGCCATTCATATAACAAGAGTGAACCTTTTTTCTCTAACTGGCACTCCTCCCTCCCACTTCCCTTGCCATATAGAGCTAAACTCGTAAATCTGACGTTTTCCGGGTTCGATTCCCTGCTGTTACTCAGTTGTTTTATTTCGCTAATCGTAGCTCTGACTTAGTTGGGGAAAGTGCGCCGACTGGCTTGGAAAGTCAGCCCTCCGTTGCGCGTGATGTTAAGCCGTGACCCCTCACGCAGCAAAACAGTACCCTCAATTGTTAATTTACCCCAGCGAGAAAAATCTTGCTGTTTGGAATATTTTTAGGTCGATTTACACTTGTTCCCATAAATTAAGTAAAATCCGTATGTTAATTTCAATAGGGTTGGGTTGTTTTACCTCTGAGCGGCACTTTTTTGCACACCATGGGCTAAATGACCAGGTCATAAGGACCCCGAAGGCTCAGAGAAGGTTTGGGGAGGGGACCCACTGGAACAGCTGTTAGGAAACAGATGGTAGCCTCCCGTCAAGGCCATCCAACGTGTTCTTTAACATTGGGTTGTTTTACCTCTGAGCGGCACTATTTTGCACACCATGGGCTAAATGGCCAGGTCACATGGACCCCGAAGGCTCAGAGAAGGTTGGGGGAGGAGACCCACTGGAACAGCTGTTGGGAGACAGATGGTAGCCTCCCGTCAAGGCCATCCAACGTGTTCTTTAACATTGGGTTGTTTTACCTCTGAGCGGCACTATTTTGCACACCATGGGCTAAATGGCCAGGTCACATGGACCCCGAAGGCTCAGAGAAGGTTGGGGGAGGAGACCCACTGGAACAGCTGTTGGGAGACAGATGGTAGCCTCCCGTCAAGGCCATCCAGTGTGTTCTTTAACCTGCACAGGGTATGTCTCTCCCGCACACGGGGCCACGGCTTAACGTCCCATCCGACTGACGGCGACCTTTCCAAGCCCATCGGTGTCCCCTACTGACCGTAGGCAAGGCGGGAAATTTTGCGGAGATAAATCTCAACGCTGACTCAGCTGGGACTCGAACCTGGGAACTACAGATTACGAGCCTGACGACTGAGCCACCCCAGCCCATATTGATGAGAGTATAGATGCATTGTTACCGCCGCGCAATTGTCAAAAACACAATGCGATGATCGATTTACTAACATTCAACCAATTGAAATGCCAGCGAAGGCATTGTCAGCATTCTCAGTAAGCGAGCAATTGCTGATGAATAACAATACTTCCTGACGCATTGTTATTGTCGTTAAATAGCAGAGTTGAATAATATGTAAAAATATATTGTCACCTAGCCAGAAAACTGGGACATCAATGAGCTCGAAAAAGCCGCCATTCGTCGGACTGGGGACGTACAGTCGCTCAAAAAAGAATCCGAACACTATGGTAGATTACAAAATTCAGAAAAAAATATCTGGCAACGATTTTTTCCTAGAAATTATTTAGAAATTATTTTATTTTATTTATTTTTTTATTTTAATAAATTAATTTATTTCAGAAATTATTTTTAATTCGTGTCACGTGACACGAAGGTTGCCAGACCACTAATTTCTAAAAAAAAAGTCGTTGCCAGATATTTTTTCTGAATTCTGTAATCTACCATAGTGTTCGGATATTTTTTTAATATATATATATAATGCGTATGAATATATAATGCAATGAATATGGAGCCTGTGCAGTTACCGTTCACAGCAAACTGGAGCGGTTGCGGTTAATGTTCACAGCACATTGGATCGTGTGAGCTCACAAAAACCTGGATCGTGTGGGCTCACTCACGGAAATATTGAGCGTGTGCAGTTACCGTTCACAGCAAACTGGAGCGTGTGCAGTAACTGCACACGCTCCAGTTTGCTGTGAACGGTAACTGGAGCGTGTACAGTTGCTGTACACGCTCCAGATATTTTTCCTGAATTCTGTAATGACGTGACACGAAGGTTGCCAGATGACTAATTTCTAAAAAAATCAGTGCCAGATATTTTTTCTGAATTTTGCAATCAACCATAGTGTTCGGATACTTTTTTGAGCGACTGTAACAGTTTCTGACAGTAGCTAAGGATTTTACACACAGCGAAGGAAATATATATATATAGATTAAAAGCTCAGCATATTTGAAATTGAGGTTATACTTCCTCCTGTTCTAAACGCCTCCGCCTATTAAGCCAATGGGCGGGATGCTGAGAGAACTGGGAAGATGATGATGAATTCAACACTCTTCTTCTTTTTACTGAAGTAGGACTGAAACGGAAACTTCTTAAAAAAATGATCAATCAAGTGTCTGTCTTAGCCATCTAGCTACGGCATGATTTAAAAGAAATAACATTCCTTAACGAAATAACTACTAGTCGGGGATTAATAAAATACTCCTCTTTAAGTTCTCACTTCCAAATAAGTCTCTCGATTTCTATTCTCCATCCCCACAAAGGAATCTTATTCCTTTTCCTGTCGTGAATTGGGATCTCCATCTCTTTTGAGCGTCGCTCGCCAGATCCCATGTCCAATTCGATTAGTTCCTTATCTCCCCCCCCCCCCCCCGTAGAAAGATCCAATTTGGCCTCTTCCTTTAGACATTGACGATGATGCCAACTTTTCTTGAACCACGTCTTTCAGTCCCTGGTGCTCTAACGACATCCGTTTCCATGACAACAACTATCTCAGTTTATACCCGAGCCTAATCCCCACCCTACCACGAATTCTCCTCCTCCTCCTCCTCCTCCTCCTCCTCCTCCTCCTCCTCCTCCTCCTCCTCCTCCTCCTCCTCCTCCTTTGTCTGTTTATTTTCTTCCTAATCATCCCTTCTGCCCAGCATCTCAGGTTGTTACGAAGAACAGCTCCGATGCGTCTCTTAGTTACTGCTGCTATCATCTTATCCGTCCACGGAAGACCAGGAACCTTCTGAGACATTGGAAACGCCCACGGAACCTCCTTAGCTGCTGCAGTGTTGCTCCTTCTGCGTCCAGCGTGATCAGTGGGCGCGAGTCAACGCACGAGCGTGGCGGATGATTGCACGCAGCACTCGTCGAACAACACCGACGAGTGCCGCGTGCAATCATCCGTCGACCAGTGACTTTTAATCGGTTCTCTTTAACAGCTGGATTCCCTTTTACCAAAATAAACTCTTCCTTTACACTGTTACCTAATGCTGTCGTACGTTTATTAACTGATATCATAAAACATTGTCAGAGACACCGAGAGGCACCAAGCGATCTCCTTAATGTACAGTCGCTCAAAAAAGTATCCGAACACTATGGTAGATTACAGAATTCAGAAAAAATATCTGGCAACCTTTGTGTCACGTGATTACAGAATTCACGAAAAATATCTGGAGCGTGTACAGCAACTGTACACGCTCCAGTTTGCTGGGAACGGTAACTGCGCACGCTCAATATTTCCGTGAGTGAGCTCACACGATCTAGTATCAAAATAATATGACCACCTACAGTCGCTCAAAAAAGTACGATTTTTTTAGAAATTAGTGATCTGGCAACCTTCGCCGTGGGCAGGGCGGGGACCCCCGCCCCATGGGCGGGGGTGGCTGTGGGTGCCGGGGCCGGCGCCCTACTCAGTGTGGGTTGGCGGTCCCCTCCCCCAGCCTTGACACGAAGGTTGCCAGATCACTAATTTCTAAAAAAAAATCGTTGCTAGATATTTTTTCTCAATTCTGTAATCAACCATAGTGTTCGGATATTTTTTTGAGCCACTGTACTTGTATCTTTTCTTCCCCTCAACTGATTTTTTTGTAGTGATAATCATTAAATCACTAGGGTGATCGTAACGAAGTCTTTTTTTTTTATCTTAAGAGTGTTTTTACCACACCATGAATCGTTCAGCTAAGTAGACCTCCATGAAATCGTCACAATTTCAACAACGTCTATAAAAGCGAACTCTTCTTCAAATCTGCTTTTGTTAAACACTCAAAAGTAAATTCCAGAAAGCTAATTACCGAGTAAACAGATCATCCAGAGCGTTTAATGATAAACGAAGAGGCGCGGTTACCATGGTGACCGCATCCTCCATAAGCCACCACAACGATCTCATTTTTTTGTGAGGTTTTTCGCGTCCCGTGAATGTAATTTTTTTAGCGTCTTTTTAGCTAAAGAGAGGTGAAAAGGACTGATGCAGAATAGATGCGGAAGAAAAGTATTTTTTTTTACCACGAGAAGTCTGGAATTTTTTTTGATCCTTTAGATTTAAAGAGGATTGAGTTTGGAAGATGGAGAGTGAATGAAAAATGGGCGATGGAAGAGGAAATAATTTCAGCGGGAATCATCTCGAGGAGAAATTAGGAAGGGATATTGAGGATACATATTGCATAAGAAAATTTTCAAATCAATTTGGGGGAGGGGTTAATTAATGTTTAAATTATTTCTTTCGGGGGATGGGGTTTTTTGGAGAGAGGGATGTACAATTATTGTATATCAGGATCACCCTAATGCTAGAATTTAATGTTTTTATCAGCAATTAGGAGGGATTTTGAGTAAATCGATGGGGCGGGGGTGGCTCAGTCGGTAGCGCGTCAGGCTCGTAATCTGTAGTTCCCAGGTTCGAGTCCCGGCTGGGTCAGCGTTGAGATTTATCTCCGCAAAATTCCCGGCCCTGCCCACGGTGAGTAGAGAACACCGATGGGCCTGGAAAGGCCACCGTCCGTCGGATGGACCGTTAAGCCGTGGCCCCGTGTGTGGGAGAGCCATACCCTGTGCACGTTAAAGAACACGCTGGATGGCCTTGACGCGAGGCTACCATCTGTCTCCCAACAGCTGTTCCAGTGGGTCCCCTCCCCCAACCTTCTCTGAGCCTTCGGGGTCCATGTGACCTGGCCATTTAGCCCATGGTGTGCAAAAAAGTGCCGCTCAGAGGTAAAACAACCCAACGTTAAAGAACACGCTGGATGGCCTTGACGGGAGGCTACCATCTGTCTCCCAACTGCTGTTCCGGTGGGTTCCCTACCCCAACCTTCTCTGAACCTTCGGGGTCCATGTGACCTGGCCATTTAGCCCATGGTGTGCAAAAAAAGTGCCGCTCAGAGGTAAAACAACCCAACTTGAGTAAATCGATAGCGCGCCAGACTCATAATTTTTAGTTCTAAGGTTCGAGTCCCAGTCTGGGCCAGAGTTGAGACTTATCTCCGCTAAACCCTTTACCTTACCCCCGATCAGAAAGGGTTGTTTTAAAAAGGGACTGACAAACGGAGCAGACAACAAAGTAAAAACAATAGGCGTTGCTTTTTTTTTTCACTTTTTAAAAAAAAATCCAGTTAAAAATGAGACTGGTGTCGTCACTATCAAAGGGGAAACACTCAACCGTGCGATGCGTCACTTCCGGAATGTTAAAGTAGTGTAAGTCGCTTGAGAGCTCTCGCGCGTCCGTCCAAAATTCCATCGGATGCAGGAGGAGAGGGAAGAGGCAGACGCGATGCCGTAGAACGTGACAGGAACAGTCTTCGGCGATGAAGATGACGATGAAGGGAGAAGAATTGGAAAGAGCGGCTCAAATTGGATGTGTCAAGTACAGAGAAGAACTTGACGGACGAGGCATCTGAAAGTTTTTGAATACCTCCCCGTGAAGAGGGAGTAAGGGGTGAGGGGGGGTTAAAGAAGGAAAAAGTCACTCATGCCTTGAACGAGAGGTACTGTCTGTCTCATCTTTAACGCGCTCCCGAGACGCAGAGAGAGAGAGAGACAGCAGAGCGAGCTAGGAGCCGACCCATTCCCTCATCCTCCTCCACCGGCCACGTGGACCCGAGAATCGATCTTCTAATAATAGACTCGATCGACCCGCTGCAGAGTTTTGAAAGGCGTATGGGGCAACTGGAAGTGCGCAGACTCCAGATTCCCGTTTGCCCGAAAGGGCAGACGGTCTTCTGCAAGAATGCCAAAGAGGAATTTTGTTTTTTGTTTTATCCAGAGGGTGAGGAAAGTTTTTGAGACTTCGTGTTTGAACTGAAGAGTGGTTTTCCGGGTTATCACTTTAGGATTCGCTATCCGTTTTTTTTTTTATGGCTCTTCACGTGTCCTTTTAGCTCATTTTCTGGGGCGGGGTAGCTCAGTCGGTAGCGCGCCAGGCTCGTAATCTGTAGTTTCCAGGTTCGAGTCCCAGCTGGGTCAGCGTTGAGATTTATCTCCGCAAAATTTCCCACCCTGCCCACGGTCATTAGGGGACACCGATGGGCTTGAAAAGGCCGCCGTCCGTCGGATGGGACGTTAAGCCGTGGCCCCGTGTGCGGGAGATCCATACCCTGTGCACGTTAAAGAACACGCTGGATGGCCTTGACGGGAGGCTACGATCTGTCTCCCAACAGCTCTTTCAGTGGGTCCCCTCCCCCAACCTTCTGTGAGCCTTCGGGGTCCATGTGACCTGGTCATTTAGCCTATGGTGGACAGAAAAGTGCCGCTCAGAGATAAAACAACCCAACGTTAAAGAACACGCTGGATGGCCTTGACGGGGGCTACCATCTGTCTCCCAACAGCTCTTTCAGTGGGTCCCCTCCCCCAACCTTCTGTGAGCCTTCGGGGTCCATGTGACCTGGTCATTTAGCCTATGGTGGGCAGAAAAGTGCCGCTCAGAGATAAAACAACCCAACGTTAAAGAACACGCTGGATGGCCTTGACGGGAGGCTATCATCTGTCTCCCAACAGCTCTTTCAGTGGGTCCCCTCCCCCAACCTTCTGTGAGCCTTCGGGGTCCATGTGACCTGGTCATTTAGCCTATGGTGGGCAGAAAAGTGCCGCTCAGAGATAAAACAACCCAACGTTAAAGAACACGGTGGATGGCCTTGACGGGAGGCTATCATCTGTCTCCCAACAGCTGTTCCAGTGGGTCCCCTCCCCCAACCTTCTCTGAGCCTTCGGGGGTCCATGTGACCTGGCCATTTAGCCCATGGTGTGCAAAAAAGTGCCGCTCAGAGGTAAAACAACCCAACCCAACTTAGCTCATTTTCCAAAAAAGAAAAGTGCCGACTTTCTCACTTTGTCATTTTTCTGTCCGTTTGTAAATATTAATTTGTGTTTTTTTTAGAGATAAATTAAAAAAATCTTTTTTTGGGGGGTTGGATGATTATCGATGAAATCTTGATATTCCCACTTTACGAATCTTTTGGAAGCTATAATTGCACCCTCTAGCGGAGGAAAAATTTTGAAAATCTTTTAAAAGAATACTGCCAGCGATGTAACTAGGTTAAAAAATTGGGTAATAGGGTTTGATAATCAGGGGGCTTATACCTATAATAATGGTAGAGGTATAATCGATGATTTATCCCATAACCACCAGGGTGCGTAGATTTAAATTTCTTCTTGTGTTGCCTGCAGAACTGGACAAAAAAATGGAAACAGTTGCATGTTATATCAATAGATCAGAGTGGATTCCAATAGATATTACAGAATTACAGAATTGAGAAAAAAATATCTGGGAAGGATTTTTTTAGAACTTAGTGATTTGGCAACCTTCGTGTCACGTGATTACAGAATTCAGGAAAAATGTCTGGAGCGTGTACAGCAACTGTACACGCTCCAGTTACAGTTACAACAAACTGGAGCGTGTGAAGTTACTGCACACGCTCCACTTTGCTGTGAACGGTAACTGCACACGCTCAATATTTCTGTGAGTGAGCCCACACGATCTAGTATCAAAATAAAATGACCACCTACAGTCGCTCAAAAAAGTATCCGAACACTATGGTTGATTACAGAATTCAGGAAAAATATCTGGAGCGTGTACAGCAACTGTACACGCTCCAGTTACCGTTCACAACAAACTGGAGCGTGTGAAGTTACTGCACACGCTCCAGTTTGCTGTGAACGGTAACTGCACACGCTCAATATTTCCGTGAGTGAGCCCACACGATCTAGTATCAAAATAAAATGGCCACCTACAGTCGCTCAAAAAAGTATCCGAACACTATGGTTGATTACAGAATTCAGGAAAAATATCTAGAGCGTGTACAGCAACTGTACACGCTCCAGTTACCGTTCACAACAAACTGGAGCGTATGAAGTTACTACACACGCTCCAGTTTGCTGTGAACGGTAATTGCACACGCTCAATATTTCCGTGAGTGAGCCCACACGATCTAGTATCAAAATAATATGACCACCTACAGTCGCTCAAAAAAGTATCCGAACACTATGGTTGATTACAGAATTCAGGAAAAATATCTAGAGCGTGTACAGCAACTGTACACGCTCCAGTTACCGTTCACAACAAACTGGAGCGTGTGAAGTTACTGCACACGCTCCAGTTTGCTGTGAACGGTAATTGCACACGCTCAATATTTCCGTGAGTGAGCCCACACGATCCAGTATCAAAATAAAATGGCCACCTACAGTCGCTCAAAAAAGTATCCGAACACTATGGTTGATTACAGAATTCAGGAAAAATATCTAGAGCGTGTACAGCAACTGTACACGCTCCAGTTACCGTTCACAACAAACTGGAGCGTATGAAGTTACTACACACGCTCCAGTTTGCTGTGAACGGTAATTGCACACGCTCAATATTTCCGTGAGTGAGCCCACACGATCTAGTATCAAAATAATATGACCACCTACAGTCGCTCAAAAAAGTATCCGAACACTATGGTTGATTACAGAATTCAGGAAAAATATCTAGAGCGTGTACAGCAACTGTACACGCTCCAGTTACCGTTCACAACAAACTGGAGCGTGTGAAGTTACTGCACACGCTCCAGTTTGCTGTGAACGGTAATTGCACACGCTCAATATTTCCGTGAGTGAGCCCACACGATCTAGTATCAAAATAAAATGGCCACCTACAGTCGCTCAAAAAAGTATCCGAACACTATGGTTGATTACAGAATTCAGGAAAAATATCTAGAGCGTGTACAGCAACTGTACACGCTCCAGTTACCGTTCACAACAAACTGGAGCGTATGAAGTTACTGCACACGCTCCAGTTTGCTGTGAACGGTAACTGCACACGCTCAATATTTCCGTGAGTGAGCCCACACGATCTAGTATCAAAATAAAATGGCCACCTACAGTCGCTCAAAAAAGTATCCGAACACTATGGTTGATTACAGAATTCAGGAAAAATATCTAGAGCGTGTACAGCAACTGTAAACGTCCAGTTACCGTTCACAACAAACTGGAGCGTATGAAGTTACTGCACACGCTCCAGTTTGCTGTGAACGGTAACTGCACACGCTCCATATTTCCGTGAGTGAGCCCACACGATCTAGTATCAAAATAAAATGGCCACCTACAGTCGCACAAAAAAGTATCCGAACACCATGGTTGATTACAGAATCCAGGAAAAATATCTGGCAACTTTTTTTTTTTAGAAATTAGTGATCTGGCAACGATTTGTTTAGAAATTAGTGATCTGTGAAAAATTTTTTTTTAGAAATTAGTGATCTGGCAACGTTTTTTTAGAAATTAGTGATCTGGCAACCTTCGTGTCACGTGACACGAAGGTTGCCAGATCACTAATTTCTAAAAAAAAATCTTTGCCAGATATTTTTTCTGAATTATGTAATCAACTAAACGAAGGTTGCCAGATCACTAATTAAAAAAAACCGTTGACATATATTTTTTCTGAATTCTGTAATCAATCATAGTATTCGGATACTTTTTTGAGCGACTGTACAGAGCATTTATCAATTTTATACACAATTTGGCGGCTATCATATTTTTATGCGTCAATTTTAGCGTTTGATCGATAACTTGCGATAATCCTTGTTCTTTTGCTAATGGGTTGGGTTGTTTTACTTGTGAGCGGCACTATTTTGCACACCATGGGCTAAATGGCCAGGTCACATGGACCCCGAAGGCTCAGAGAAGGTTGGGGGAGGGGACTCACTGGAACAGCTGTTGGGAGACAGATGGTAGCCTCCCATCAAGGCCATCCAGCGTGTTCTTTAACGTGCACAGGGTATGGCTCTCCCGCACACGGGGCCACGGCTTAACGTCCCATCCGACGGACGGCGGCCTTTCCAAGCCCATCGGTGTCCCCTACTGACCGTGGGCAGGGCGGGGAATTTTGCGGAGATAAATCTCAACGCTGACCCAGCTGGGACTCGAACCTGGGAACTACAGATTACGAGCCTGGCGCGCTACCGACTGAGCCACCCCCGCCCCTCTTTTGCTAATGGATGAACTCCATTTAACATCGGCACGCTCTGCACTTTGAAATAAAAAGTGGACTTTTTTTTTTAATTCTTTTATCTAGAGTACCAAAATTCAAAATTAAAATTTAATGTTTTCTCAGAGCTCTGCGTATTATTGCTATTTAAATACTCGTTTTTATGGTTCTAATTTCTTGTCCAGGGAGATGATTCATTTCATTGATGACTTGTTAATGTTCATCGATGAATAAATGATGATTTTATGTTCATTGATGACGACTTAATTATTGTTCTGTCTTCTGATGACTTATTGTTGTTCCTCATTGTTTGGGGCGGGGGTGGCTCAGTCGGTAGCGCGCTTGGCTCGTAATCTGTAGTTCCCAGGTTCGAGTCCCAGCTGGGTCAGCGTTGAGATTTATCTCCGCAAAATCAAATTATCAGTAGGGGACACCGATGGGCTTGGAAAGGCCGCCGTCCTCGGATGGGACGTTAAGCCGTGGCCCCGTGTGTGAGAGAGCCATACCCTGTGCACGTTAAAGAACACGCAGGATGGCCTTGACGGGAGGCTACCATCCGTCTCCCAACAGCTGTTCCAGTGGGTCCCCTCCCCCAACCATCTCTGAGACATCGGGGTCCAAGTGACCTGGCCATTTAGCCCATGGTGTGCAAAAAAGTGCCACTCAGAGGTAAAACAACCCAACGTTAAAGAACACTCTGGATGGCCTTGACGGGAGGCTACAATCTGTCTCCAAACAGCTGTTCCAGTGGGTTCCCTCCCCCAACCTTCTCTGAGCCTTCGGGTCCTTGTGACCTGGCCATTTAGCCCATTGTGTGCAAAAAAGTGCCGCTCAGAGGTAAAACAACCCAACATTAAAGAACACGCTGGATGGTCTTGACGGGAGGTTATCATCTGTCTCTGAACAGCTATTCCAGTGGGTCCCCTCCCCCAAAACTTCTCTGAGCCTTCGGGGTCCTTCTGATCTGGCCATTTAGCCCATGGTGTGCAAAAAAGTGCCGCTCAGAGGTAAAACAACCCACAATCCTCATTGTTCTGTCTCATAGCTTATTGTTGCTCTCTATTCTTCTTCCTGATTCTTTATTATTGCTCTTTCCTCTCCTCACATGACTTATTATTGTCTCTTTATCATTCCTTCTCATGAATCATTGTTGCTCTCTATCATTTCCCATGATACATCATTGTTGCTCTTTATGGCTCCATCTAATGGTTTACTCTTACCCCTTATCATTTCTTCCAAACGATTGATTGCTCCTATTTATCTTTCTTCCTGATGACTTATTGTTGCTCTTTGTAGTTTCTTTTGATGATTTATTCTTGCTCTTTATGGTTCCTTGTAATATTTTTATTTCATTACTCTTTATCATTGCTCCTAATGATACTTATGACCCTTTATTATTCTTTTTTTTATTTATGCTCTTTATCTTTATCCTTGATAATCTACACTTGCTCTTTATTGTTAGACACATGACCTACAGTTGTTCTTTACTGTTTGACCGATGACTCGAGCTGCTGTTTACTATTCAACTGATGACCTACAGTTGTTCTTTACTGTTCGATTAATAACCTACAGTTGTTCTTTACCGTTCCACTGATGACCTATTCTTTTTCTTTACTGTTCGATTAATAACCTACAGCTGTTCTTTACTGTTCAACTGATGACCTATTCTCTTTCTTTACTGTTCGATTAATAACTTACAGTTTTTCTTTACCGTTCAACTGATGACCTATTCTTCTAATTTATTGTTCGATTAATAACCTACAGTTGTTCTTTACCGTTCAACTGATGACCTATTCTTCATCTTTGTTGTTTGATTAATAACCTACAGTTGTTCTTTACCGTTCAACTAATGACCTATTCTTTTTCTTTATTGTTCGATTAATAACCTATATTTGTTCTTTACCGTCCAACTGATGACCTATTCTTTTTCTTTACTGTTCGATTAATAACCTACAGTTTTTCTTTACCGTTCAACTGATGACCTATTCTTTTTCTTTACTGTTCGATTAATAACCTACAGCTGTTTTTTACCGTTCAACTGATGACCTATTCTTTTTCTTTACTGTTCGATTAATAACCTACAGTTGTTCTTTACCGTTCAACTGATGACCTATTCTCCTTCTTTACTGTTCGATTAATAACTTACAGTTTTTCTTTACCGTTCAACTGATGACCTATTCTTCTTCTTTATTGTTCGATTAATAACCTACAGTTGTTCTTTATCGTTCAACTGATGACCTATTCTTCATCTTTGTTGTTCGATTAATAACCTACAGTTGTTCTTTACCGTTCAACTAATGACCTATTCTTTTCCTTTATTGTTCGATTAATAACCTATATTTGTTCTTTACCGTCCAACTGATGACCTATTCTTCTTCTTTACTGTTCGATTAATAACCTACAGTTTTTCTTTACCGTTCAACTGATGACCTAATCTTCTTCTTTATTGTTCGATTAAAACCTACAGTTGTTCTTTACCGTTAAATTGATGACCTATTCTTTTTCTTTACTGTTCGATTAATAACCTACAGTTGTTCTTTACCGTCCAACTGATGACCTATTCTTTTTCTTTACTGTTCGATTAATAACTTACAGTTTTTCTTTACCGTTCAACTGATGACCTATTCTTCATCTTTGTTGTTCGATTAATAACCTACAGTTGTTCTTTACCGTTCAACTGATGACCTATTCTCCTTCTATACTGTTGGATTAATAACCTACAGTTGTTCTTTACCGTCCAACTGATGACCTATTCTCTTTCTTTACTGTTCGATTAATAACTTACAGTTTTTCTTTACCGTTCAACTGATGACCTATTCTTCTTCTTTATTGTTCGATTAATAACCTACAGTTGTTCTTTACCGTTCAACTGATGACCTATTCTTCATCTTTGTTGTTCGATTAATAACCTACAGTTGTTCTTTACCGTTCAACTAATGACCTATTCTTTTTCTTTATTATTCGATTAATAACCTATATTTGTTCTTTACCGTCCAACTGATGACCTATTCTTTTTCTTTACTGTTCGATTAATAACCTACAGTTGTTCTTTACCGTTCAACTGATGACCTATTCTTTTTCTTTACTGTTCGATTAATAACCTACAGCTGTTTTTTACCGTTCAACTGATGACCTATTCTTTTTCTTTACTGTTCGATTAATAACCTACAGTTGTTCTTTACCGTCAACTGATGACCTAATCTTCTTCTTTATTGTTCGATTAATAACCTACAGTTGTTCTTTACCGTTAAACTGATGACCTATTCTTTTTCTTTACTGTTCGATTAATAACCTATATTTGTTCTTTACCGTCCAACTGATGACCTATTCTTTTTCTTTACTGTTCGATTAATAACCTACAGTTTTTCTTTACCGTTCAACTGATGACCTATTCTTTTTCTTTACTGTTCGATTAATAACCTACAGCTGTTCTTTACCGTTCAACTGATGACCTATTCTTCATCTTTGTTGTTGGATTAATAACCTACACTTGTTCTTTACAGTTCAAATGATGACCTATTCTTCTTCTTTACTGTTCGATTAATAACCTACAATTGTTCTTTACCGTTCAACTGATGACCTATTTTTCTTTTTACTGTTCGATTAATAACCTACAGTTGTTCTTTACCGTTCAACTGATGACCTATTCATCTTCTTTACTGTACGATTAATAATCTACAATTTTTCTTTACCGTTCAACAGATGACCTATACTTCTTCTTTACAGTTCGATTAATAACCTACATTTGTTCTTTACCGTTCAACTGATGACCTATGTTCTTCTTTACCGTTCGATTAATAACCTAGAGCTGTTCTTAACCGTTCAATTGATGACCTATTCTTCATCTTTGTTGTTCGATTAATAACCTACAGTTGTTCTTTACCATTCAACTGATGACCTATTCTCCTTCTTTACTGTTTGATTAATAACCTACAGTTGTTCTTTACCGTTCAACTGATGACCTATTCTTCTTCTTTAATGTTCGGTTAATAACCTACAGTTGTTCTTTACCGTTCAACTGATGACCTATTCTTTTTCTTTACTGTTTGATTAAAAACCTACAGTTGTTCTTTACTGTTCAACTGTCACCTATTCTTTTTCTTTACTGTTCGATTAATAACCTACAGTTGTTCTTTGCCGTTCAACTGATGACCTATTCTTTTTCGTTACTGTTCGATTAATAACCTACAGTTGTTCTTTACCGTTCAACTGATGACCTATTCTTCTTCTTTACTGTTCGATTAATAACCTACAGTTGTTCCTTACCGTTCAACTGATGACTTATTCTTTTTCTTTACTGATCGATTAATAACCTACAGCTGTTCTTTTCCGTTCAACTGATGACCTATTCTTCGTCTTTATTGTTCGATTAATAACCTACAGTTGTTTTTACCATTCAACTGATGACCTATTCTCCTTCTTTACTGTTCGATTAATAACCTACAGTTGTTCTTTACCGTTCAACTGATGACCTATTCATTTCTTTATTGTTCGATCAATAACCTACAGTTGTTCTTTACCGTCCAACTGATGACCTATTCTTTTTCTTTACTGATCGATTAATAACCTACAGCTGTTCTTTTCCGTTCAACTGATGACTTATTCTTTTTCTTTACTGATCGATTAATAACCTACAGTTGTTCTTTATCGTTCAACTGACCTATTCTCCTTCTTTACTGTTCGATTAATAACCTACAGTTGTTCTTTGCCGTTCAACTGATGATCTATTCTTTTTGTTTACTGTTCGATTAATAACCTACAGTTTTTCTTTACCGTTCAACTGATGACCTGATTCTTTTTCTTTACTGTTCGATTAATAACCTACAGCTGTTCTTTACCGTTCAACTGATGACCTATTCTTCATCTTTGTTGTTTGATTAATAACCTACAGTTGTTCTTTACCATTCAACTGATGACCTATCCTCCTTCTTTACTGTTCGATTAATAACCTGCAGTTTTTCTTTACCGTTCAACTCATGACCTATTCTTCTTCTTTACTGTTCGATTAATAACCTACAGTTGTTTTTACCGTTTAACTGATGACCTATTCTTTTTCTTTACTGTTCGATTAATAACCTACAGTTGTTCTTTGCCGTTCAACTGATGACTTATTCTTTTTCTTTACTGTTCGACTAATAACCTACAGTTGTTCTTTACCGTTCAACTGATGACCTATTTTTTTCTTTACTGTTCGATTAATAACCTACAGTTGTTCTTTACCGTTCAACTAATGACTTATTCTTTTTCTTTACTGATCGATTAATAACCTACAGCTGTTCTTTACCGTTCAACTGATGACCTATTCTTCGTCTTTATTGTTCGATTAATAACCTACAGTAGTTCTTTACCGTTCAACTGATGACCTATTCTCCTTCTTTACTGTTCGATTAATAACCTACAGTTGTTCTTTGCCGTTCAACTGATGACCTATTCTTTTTCTTTACTGTTCGATTAATAACCTACAGTTGTTCTTTACCGTTCAACTGATGACCTATTCTTTTTCTTTACTGTTCGATTAATAACCTACAGTTGTTCTTTACCGTTCAAATGATGACCTAGTCTTTTTCTTTACTATTCGATTAATAACCTACAGTTGTTCTTTACCGTTCAACAGATGACCTAGTCTTTTTCTTTACTATTCGATTAATAACCTACAGCTGTTCTTTATCGTTCAACTGATGACCTATTCTTCGTCTTTACTGTTCGATTAATAACCTACAGTTGTTCTTTACCGTTCAACTGATGACCTATTCTTTTTCTTTACTGTTCGATTAATAACCTACAGTTTTTCTTTATCATTCAACTGATGACCTATTCTTCGTCTTTATTGTTCGATTAATAACCTATAGTTGTTCTTTACCGTTCAACTGATGACTATTCTCCTTCTTTACTGTTCGATTAATAACCTACAGTTGTTCTTTACCGTTCAACTGATTACCTATTCTCCTTCTTTACTGTTCGATTAATAACCTACAGTTGTTCTTTACCGTTCAACTGATGACCTATTCTTTTTCTTTACTGTTCGATTAAAAACCTACAGGTGTTCTTTACCGTTCAACTGTGACCTATTCTTTTTCTTTACTGTTCGATTAATAACCTACAGTTGTTCTTTACCGTTCAACTGATGACCTATTCTTTTTCTTTACTGTTCGATTAATAACCTACAGTTGTTCTTTACCGTTCAACTGATGACCTATTCTTTTTCTTTACTGTTCGATTAATAACCTACAGCTGTTCTTTACCGTTCAACTGATGACCTATTCTTCGTCTTTATTGTTCGATTAATAACCTAGAGATTTTGTTTACCGTTCAACTGATGACCTATTTTCCTTCTTTACTGTTCGATTAATAACCTACAGTTGTTCTTTACCGTTCATTTGATGACCTGTTCTTCTTCTTTACTGTTCAATTAATAACCTACAATTGTTCTTTGCCGTTGAACTGATGATCTATTCTTTTTCTTTACTGTTCGATTAATAACCTGCAGTTGTTCTTTACCGTTCAAATGATGACCTATTCTTCTTCTTTGCTGTTCGATGAATAACCTGCAGTTGTTGTTTACCGTTCAACTCATGACCTATTCTTTTTCTTTACTGTTCGATTAATAACCTACAGTTTTTCGTTACCGTTCAACTGATGACCTATTCTTTTACTTTACTGTTCGATTAATAACCTATAGCTGTTCTTTACCGTTCAACTGATGACCTATTCTTCTTCTTTGTTGTTCGATTAATAACATACAGTTTTTTTTACCGTTCAACTGATGACGTATTCTTCTTCTTTACTCTTCGGTTAATAACCTACAGTTATTCTTTATCGTTCAACTGATGACCTATTCTTTTTCTTTACTGTTCGATTAATAACCTACAGTTGTTTTTTACCGTTCAACTGATGACCTATTCTTTTTCTTTACTGTTCGATTAATAACCTACAGCTGTTCTTTATCGTTCAACTGATGACCTATTCTTCGTCTTTATTGTTCGATTAATAACCTAGAAATTTTGTTTACCGTTCAACTGATGACCTATTTTCCTCCTTTACTGTTCGATTAATAACCTACAGTTTTTCTTTACGTTCAACTGATGACCTATTTTCCTCCTTTACTGTTCGATTAGTAACCTACAGTTTTTCTTTACCGTTCAACTGATGACCTATTCTCCTTCTTTACTGTTCGATTAATAACCTACAGTTTTTCTTTACCGTTCAACTGATGACCTATTCTCCTTCTTTACTGTTCGATTAATAACCTACAGTTGTTCTTTACCGTTCAACTGATGACCTATTCTTCTTCTTTACTGTTCGGTTAATAACCTACAGTTGTTCTTTGCCGTTGAACTGATGATCTATTCTTTTTCTTCACTGTTCGATTAATAACCTACAGTTTTTTTTACCGTTCATCTGATGACCTAGTCTCCTTCTTTACTGTTCGATTAATAACCTACAGTTGTTCTTTGCCGTTGAACTGATGATCTATTCTTTTTCTTTACTGTTCGATTAATAACCTACAGTTGTTCTTTACCGTTCAACTGATGACCTATTCTTTTTCTTTAGTGTTCGATTAATAACCTACAGTTGTTCTTTACCGTTCAACTGATTACCTATTCTCCTTCTTTACTGTTCGATTAATAACCTACAGTTGTTCTTTACCGTTCAACTGATGACCTATTCTTTTTCTTTACTGTTCGATTAAAAACCTACAGGTGTTCTTTACCGTTCAACTGTGACCTATTCTTTTTCTTTACTGTTCGATTAATAACCTACAGTTGTTCTTTACCGTTCAACTGATGACCTATTCTTTTTCTTTACTGTTCGATTAATAACCTACAGTTGTTCTTTACCGTTCAACTGATGACCTATTCTTTTTCTTTACTGTTCGATTAATAACCTACAGCTGTTCTTTACCGTTCAACTGATGACCTATTCTTCGTCTTTATTGTTCGATTAATAACTTAGAGATTTTGTTTACCGTTCAACTGATGACCTATTTTCCTTCTTTACTGTTCGATTAATAACCTACAGTTGTTCTTTACCGTTCAACTGATGACCTATTCTTTTTCTTTACTGTTCGATTACAAACCTACAGGTGTTCTTTACCGTTCAACTGTGACCTATTCTTTTTCTTTACTGTTCGATTAATAACCTACAGTTGTTCTTTACCGTTCAACTGATGACCTATTCTTTTTCTTTACTGTTCGATTAATAACTTACAGTTGTTCTTTACCGTTCAACTGATGACCTATTCTTTTTCTTTACTGTTCGATTAATAACCTACAGCTGTTCTTTACCGTTCAACTGATGACCTATTCTTCGTCTTTATTGTTCGATTAATAACTTAGAGATTTTGTTTACCGTTCAACTGATGACCTATTTTCCTTCTTTACTGTTCGATTAATAACCTACAGTTGTTCTTTACCGTTCAACTGATTACCTATTCTCCTTCTTTACTGTTCGATTAATAACCTACAGTTGTTCTTTACCGTTCAACTGATGACCTATTCTTTTTCTTTACTGTTCGATTACAAACCTACAGGTGTTCTTTACCGTTCAACTGTGACCTATTCTTTTTCTTTACTGTTCGATTAATAACCTACAGTTGTTCTTTACCGTTCAACTGATGACCTATTCTTTTTCTTTACTGTTCGATTAATAACCTACAGTTGTTCTTTACCGTTCAACTGATGACCTATTCTTTTTCTTTATTGTTCGATTAATAACCTACAGCTGTTCTTTACCGTTCAACTGATGACCTATTCTTCGTCTTTATTGTTCGATTAATAACCTAGAGATTTTGTTTACCGTTCAACTGATGACCTATTTTCCTTCTTTACTGTTCGATTAATAACCTACAGTTGTTCTTTACCGTTCATTTGATGACCTGTTCGTCTTCTTTACTGTTCGATTAATAACCTACAATTGTTCTTTGCCGTTGAACTGATGATCTATTCTTTTTCTTTACTGTTCGATTAATAACCTGCAGTTGTTCTTTACCGTTCAAATGATGACCTATTCTTCTTCTTTGCTGTTCGATGAATAACCTGCAGTTGTTGTTTACCGTTCAACTCATGACCTATTCTTTTTCTTTACTGTTCGATTAATAACCTACAGTTTTTCGTTACCGTTCAACTGATGACCTATTCTTTTACTTTACTGTTCGATTAATAACCTACAGCTGTTCTTTACCGTTCAACTGATGACCTATTCTTCTTCTTTGTTGTTCGATTAATAACATACAGTTTTTTTTACCGTTCAACTGATGACGTATTCTTATTCTTTACTGTTCGGTTAATAACCTACAGTTGTTCTTTATCGTTCAACTGATGACCTATTCTTTTTCTTTACTGTTCGATTAATAACCTACAGTTGTTTTTTACCGTTCAACTGATGACCTATTCTTTTTCTTTACTGTTCGATTAATAACCTACAGTTGTTCTTTACCGTTCAACTGATGACCTATTTTTTTTCTTTACTGTTCGATTAATAACCTACAGCTGTTCTTTACCGTTCAACTGATGACGTATTCTTCGTCTTTATTGTTCGATTAATAACCTAGAAATTTTGTTTACCGTTCAACTGATGACCTATTTTCCTCCTTTACTGTTCGATTAATAACCTACAGTTTTTCTTTACCGTTCAACTGATGACCTATTCTCCTTCTTTACTGTTCGATTAATAACCTACAGTTGTTCTTTACCGTTCAACTGATGACCTATTCTTTTTCTTTACTGTTCGATTAATAACCTACAATTGTTCTTTACCGTTCAACTGATGACCTATTCTCCTTCTTTACTGTTCGATTAATAACCTACAGTTGTTCTTTACCGTTCAACTGATGACCTATTCTTCTTCTTTATTGTTCGGTTAATAACCTACAGTTGTTCTTTGCCGTTGAACTGATGATCTATTCTTTTTCTTCACTGTTCGATTAATAACCTACAGTTTTTTTTACCGTTCATCTGATGACCTATTCTCCTTCTTTACTGTTCGATTAATAACCTACAGTTGTTCTTTGTCGTTGAACTGATGATATATTCTTTTTCTTTACTGTTCGATTAATAACCTTCAATTGTTCTTTACCGTTCAACTGATGACTTATTCTTTTTCTTTACAGTTCGGTTAATAACCTACAGTTGTTCTTTGCCGTTGAACTGATGATCTATTCTTTTTCTTCACTGTTCGATTAATAACCTATAGTTTTTTTTACCGTTCATCTGATGACCTAGTCTCCTTCTTTACTGTTCGATTAATAACCTGCAGTTGTGCTTTACCGTTCAACTGATGACCTATTCTCCTTCTTTACTGTTCGATTAATAACCTACAGTTGTTCTTTGCCGTTCAACTGATGACCTATTCTTTTTCTTTACTGTTCGATTAATAACCTACAGTTTTTCTTTACCGTTCAACTGATGACCTATTCTTTTTCTTTACTGTTCGATTAATAACCTACAGTTGTTCTTTGCGTTCAACTGATGACTTATTCTTTTTCTCTACTGATCGATTAATAACCTACAGCTGTTCTTTACCGTTCAGCTGATGACCTATTCTTTTTCTCTACTGTTCGACTAATGACCTATAGTTGCTCTTTAGTCTTCGACTGAACACCTATTGTTGCTCTTTATGGTTTCTTCCGATGACATATCGCTGCTCTTTATAGTTCTTTCTAATGACACAATGTTGATTCATGTAGTTCTTTGCGATGATTTATTATTTATCTTCCCTCCTCATAGTTTATTCTCTTCGAGCAGCTGATGATCTATTACTCATTATAGCTCATCCAAATGTTTATTGGTTTGCTCCTCATTTTCCTATCTGACGACTTATTTTTACATTTGATTGTTTCGCCTAGTAACTTGCTCAGATTGGATTGGATTGTTTTACCTCTGAGCGGCACTTTTTTGCACACCATGGGCTAAATGGCCAGGCCACAAGGACCCCGAAGGCTCAGAGAAGGTTGGGGGAGGGGACCCACTAGAACAGCTGTTGGGAGACAGATGGTAGCCTCCCGTCAAGGCCATCCAGCGTGTTCTTTAACGTGCACAGGGTATAGCTCTCCCGCACATGGGGCCACGGCTTAACGTCCCATCCGACGGACGGCGGCCTTTACCAAGCCCATCGGTGTCCCCTACTGACTGTGGGCAGGGCGGGGAAATTTTGCGGAGATAAATCTCAACGCTGACCTAGCTGGGACTCGAACCTGGGAACTACAGATTACGAGCCTGGCGCGCTACCGACTGAGCCACCCCCGCCCTAGTAACTTGTTCAGTTTTTTTACCTTGTCCGATGGTTCCTGATGAATTTGTTGTGTCGCCAAGAATTTTTTATCTTATTTGCTATTCTGTCCCTTGATCAATTGTCAGTTACGATCTTTTCTTTACCCACTACCACGATTTTTTTTTCTTCGCTTTATATTTCCGTCGAATAATTTATTTTATGGTCGACTTATTCATAAAATTCTTTTTTTTTCAATCATTGCCTATTTTTTGATTTTTTTAAATTTTTATATCTGTCAATCTAACCTCAGGAGCATACCCGGATCTTGAAAAATATCGACATGGGGGGGGGCGTTGTTTAACCTCTGAGCGGCACTTTTTTGCACACCATGGGCTAAGTGGCCAGGTCACAAGGACCCCGAAGGCTCAGAGAAGGTTGGGGGAGGGGACCCACTGGAACAGCTGTTGGGAGACAGATGGTAGCCTCCCGTCAAGGCCATCCAGCGTGTTCTTTAACGTTGGGTTGTTTCACCACTGAGCGGCACTTTTTTGCATACCATGGGCTAAGTGGCCAGGTCACAAGGACCCCGAAGGCTCAGAGAAGGTTGGGGGAGGGGATCCACTGGAACAGCTGTTGGGAGACAGATGGTAGCCTCCCGTCAAGGCCATCCAGCATGTTCTTTAACGTGCACAGAGTATGGCTATCTCCCATATACATGACCACGTCTTAACGTCCCATCCGTCGGACGGCGGCCTTTCCAAGCCCATCGGTGTCCCCTACTGAACATGGGCAGGGCGGGGATATTTTCGGAGATGAATCTCAACGCTGACCCAGCTGGTACTCGAATCTGGGAACTACAGATTACAAGCCTGGCGCGCTACCAACTGAGCCACCCCCGCCCCGACCAACGGAGGATGAGTGATGGTAATGATGGAGGATAAGTAATGGTGATGATAGAGGATGCGGGGTTGTGATTGGACCACTCGAAAACGTTAAAGACTAAAAATTATTTCAGCAGATGCTGCTGTGCATTCTCGACCTTTCGCCATTGATTTTTACGAAATATCCCCATTCAATTACAGAGCGTAGATCTGGTCGTCGAGCTTGCATCGTTGTAATCCGCTTACAGATTAGGGGGGAGAGGGAGAGAGGAGGGGGGGGGGAAAGCTCTTGAATGTGTCTGATAATTGCATGAAACAAATCCTTTGTAATACTTAATTCATTCCTTCGTAAACTTCGGCCAATGAGATTTGTCGGAATATTGTTCCCAGGCATTCTCTCTCTACCCCCCACCCTCCATCTCGTCAACCCCCCCCCCCAAAAACCCTTCTCCTTATGCATTAATGTACCAACGGAAGTTAATTGCATCGAAACTGTTCCAAACTACGAAACAATGTTGTGCGTCAGGCGAGCCACATATATCTAATGATCGAAGGGATGTCGAAGGCGAGTGCATCCTCGAGAGGGATCCTCTTAGTCCTCTTTTCGAGTTGAAGAAGTAGGGAGGGATATTTGTGCGTGTTGGGGGGGGGGAGAGCAGTCAAATGCTGGAAAAAAGTAATTTTTATTTTTCTCGTTTGTTTTTGCAGTGTGTAATTTTTTTTTTAACGACACTCGGTGATGAATGGATGTCATTGTTTTCACTGAATGTTGAGGTTATTATTCTTACCACTTGGTCATGTTGTAGAGAAATTCGTTTAATTCAATGTACAGTCGCTCAAAAAATATCCGAACACTATGGTTGATTACAGACTTCAGAAAAATATCTGGCAGCGATTTTTTTTTCAGAAATTAGTGATCTGGCAACCTTCGTGTCACGTGATTACAGAATTCAGGAAAAATATCTGGAGCGTGTACAGCAACTGTACACGCTCCAGTTACCGTTCACAGCAAACTGGAGCGTGTGCAGTAACTGCACACGCTCCAGTTTGCTGTAAACGGTAACTGCACACGCTCAATATTTCCGTGAGTGAGCCCACACGATCTAGTATCAAAATAATATGACCACCTACAGTCGCTCAACAAAGTATCCGAACACCATGGTTGATTACAGAATTCAGAAAAAATATCTGGCAACGATTTTTTTTTAGAAATTAGTGATCTGGCAACCTTCGTGTCACGTGATTACAGAATTCAGGAAAAATATCTGGAGCGTGTACAGCAACTGTACACGCTCCAGTTACCGTTCACAGCAAACTGAAGCGTGTGCAATAACTGCACACGCTCCAGTTTGCTGTGAACGGTAACTGCACACGCTCAATATTTCCGTGAGTGAGCCCACACGATCTAGTATCAAAATAATATGACCACCTACAGTCGCTCAACAAAGTATCCGAACACCATGGTTGATTACAGAATTCAGAAAAAATATCTGGCAGCAATTTTTTTTAGAAATTAGTGATCTGGCAACCTTCATATCACGTGATTACAGAATTCAGGAAAAATATCTGGAGCGTGTACAGCTGGCGTCGTGTGGGCTCACTCACGGAAATATTGAGCGTGTGCAGTTACCGTTCACAGCAAACTGGAGCGTGTGCAGTAACTGCACACGCTCCATTTTGCTGTGAACGGTAACTGGAGCGTGTACAGTTGCTGTACACGTTCCAGATATTTTTCCTGAATTCTGTAATCACGTGACACAAAGGTTGCCAGATCACTAATTTAAAAAAAAATCGTTGTCTGATATTTTTTCTGAAGTCTGTAATCAACCACAGTGTTCGGATATTTTTTTTTGAGCGACTGTACGTAAATGTTTTAGCGTAACTATTGTGTCAGTAACTAATTAGTGAATGTGACAGAGCCGTCACATCTAATTATTGCATGTTTATTAGCGCATGCGCCGTCAGTATTTAACTATTCATTGTATCTGAGCTGTGAAAGCCTACTTTCGCTGTTTAGTCTAAAATTGCATCATTATCTAATAATTTCATTGTCATTTATTATTATTATTATGAGATTATTATGCAATTGATAGTATTGCGCAATTGAATATTATTTATTATTACGCTATTATATATATAAATACACTATTACCTAACGATTATTGAAAATTTCTTTATTAACTAACAATTGGATGCAGTTAAGGCTATGTCTGTTAGCACTTAACAAACTGAAGAGGACGAATCTTTCTGACTTTTACTATCAATTGAACGTGTCAAAATCATGGCTTTCACTATCTAACAATTTAAACTGAAGAAATTATGTCTTTCATTGTCTAACAGTTAAAAGGTGTCGAATTTTGGTTTTCAGTGTCTAACAGTTAAAAGGTGTCGAATTTTGGTTTTCAGTGTCTAACAGTTAAAAGGTGTCGAATTTTGGTTTTCAGTGTCTAACAGTTAAAAGGTGTCGAATATTGGCTTTCAGAGTCGGACAGTTAAAAGGTGTCGAAATGTTGGTTCTCAGTGTCTAACAGTTAAAAGGTGTCGAATTTTGGTTTTCAGTATCTAACAGTTAAAAGGTATCGAATTTTGGTTTTCAGTATCTAACAGTTAAAAGGTGTCGAATTTGGTTTTCAGTGTCTAACAGTTAAAAGGTGTCGAATTTTGGTTTTCAGTATCTAACAGTTAAAAGGTGTCGAATTTTGGTTTTCGGTGTCTAAGAGTTAAAAGGTGTCGAATTTTGGCTTTCAGAGTCTGACAGTTAAAAGGTGTCGAATTTTGGTTTTCAGTGTCTAACAGTTTAAAGGTGTCGAATTTTGGTTTTCAGTATCTAACAGTTAAATGTGTCGAATTTTGGTTTTCAGTATCTAACAGTTAAAAGGTGTCGAATTTTGGTTTTCAGTATCTAACAGTTAAAAGGTGTCGAATTTTGGTTTTCAGTGTCTAACAGTTAAAAGGTGTCGAATATTGGCTTTCAGAGTCGGACAGTTAAAAGGTGTCGAAATGTTGGTTCTCAGTGTCTAACAGTTAAAAGGTGTCGAATTTTGGTTTTCAGTATCTAACAGTTAAAAGGTATCGAATTTTGGTTTTCAGTATCTAACAGTTAAAAGGTGTCGAATTTGGTTTTCAGTGTCTAACAGTTAAAAGGTGTCGAATTTTGGTTTTCAGTATCTAACAGTTAAAAGGTGTCGAATTTTGGTTTTCGGTGTCTAAGAGTTAAAAGGTGTCGAATTTTGGCTTTCAGAGTCTGACAGTTAAAAGGTGTCGAATTTTGGTTTTCAGTGTCTAACAGTTTAAAGGTGTCGAATTTTGGTTTTCAGTATCTAACAGTTAAATGTGTCGAATTTTGGTTTTCAGTATCTAACAGTTAAAAGGTGTCGAATTTTGGTTTTCAGTATCTAACAGTTAAAAGGTGTCGAATTTTGGTTTTCAGTGTCTAACAGTTAAAAGGTGTCGAATATTGGCTTTCAGAGTCGGACAGTTAAAAGGTGTCGAAATGTTGGTTCTCAGTGTCTAACAGTTAAAAGGTGTCGAATTTTGGTTTTCAGTATCTAACAGTTAAAAGGTATCGAATTTTGGTTTTCAGTATCTAACAGTTAAAAGGTGTCGAATTTGGTTTTCAGTGTCTAACAGTTAAAAGGTGTCGAATTTTGGTTTTCAGTATCTAACAGTTAAAAGGTGTCGAATTTTGGTTTTCGGTGTCTAAGAGTTAAAAGGTGTCGAATTTTGGCTTTCAGAGTCTGACAGTTAAAAGGTGTCGAATTTTGGTTTTCAGTGTCTAACAGTTTAAAGGTGTCGAATTTTGGTTTTCAGTATCTAACAGTTAAATGTGTCGAATTTTGGTTTTCAGTATCTAACAGTTAAAAGGTGTCGAATTTTGGTTTTCAGTATCTAACAGTTAAAAGGTGTCGAATTTTGGTTTTCAGTGTCTAACAGTTGAAAGGTGTCGAATTTTGGCTTTCAGAGTCTGACAGTTAAAAGGTGTCGAATTTTGGTTTTCAGTGTCTAACAGTTAAAAGGTGTCGTATTTCGGTTTTCAGTATCTAACAGTTAAAAGGTGTCGAATTTTGGTTTTCAGTATCTAACAGTTAAAAGGTGTCGAATTTTGGTTTTCAGTATCTAACAGTTAAAAGGTGTCGAATTTTGGTTTTCAGTATCTAACAGTTAAAAGGTGTCGAATTTTGGCATTCAGAGTCTGACAGTTAAAAGGTGTCGAATTTTGGTTTTCAATGTCTAACAGTTAAAAGGTGTCGAATATTGGCTTTCAGAGTCTGACAGTTGAAAGGTGTCGAAATTTTGGTTTTCAGTGTCTAACAGTTAAAAGGTGTCGAATATTGGCTTTCAGAGTCTGACAGTTAAAAGGTGTCGTATTTCGGTTTTCAGTATCTAACAGTTAAAAGGTGTCGAATTTTGGTTTTCAGTATCTAACAGTTAAAAGGTGTCGAATTTTGGTTTTCAGTATCTAACAGTTAAAAGGTGTCGAATTTTGGTTTTCAGTATCTAACAGTTAAAAGGTGTCGAATTTTGGCATTCAGAGTCTGACAGTTAAAAGGTGTCGAATTTTGGTTTTCAATGTCTAACAGTTAAAAGGTGTCGAATATTGGCTTTCAGAGTCTGACAGTTGAAAGGTGTCGAAATTTTGGTTTTCAGTGTCTAACAGTTAAAAGGTGTCGAATATTGGCTTTCAGAGTCTGACAGTTAAAAGGTGACGAAATTTTGGTTTTCAATGTCTAACAGTTAAAAGGTGTCGAATAGTGGCTTTCAGAGTCTGACAGTTAAAAGGTGTCGAATTTTGGTTTTCAATGTCTAACAGTTAAAAGGTGTCGAATATTGGCTTTCAGAGTCTGACAGTTAAAAGGTGTCGAATTTTGGTTTTCAGTATCTAACAGTTAAAAGGTGTCGAATTTTGGTTTTCAGTGTCTAACAGTTAAAAGGTGTCGAATTTTGGCTTTCAGTGTCTGACAGTTAAAAGGTGTCGAATTTTGGTTTTCAGTGTCTAACAGTTAAAAGGTGTCGAATTTTGGTTTTCAGTATCTAACAGTTAAAAGTGTCGAATTTTGGTTTTCAGTATCTAACAATTAAAAGGTGTCGAATTTTGGTTTTCAGTATCTAACAGTTAAAAGTGTCGAATTTTGGTTTTCAGTGTCTAACAGTTAAAAGGTGTCGAATTTTGGCTTTCAGAGTCTGACAGTTAAAAGGTGTCGAATTTTGGTTTTCAGTATCTAACAGTTAAAAGTGTCGAATTTTGGTTTTCAGTATCTAACAGTTAAAAGGTGTCGAATTTTGGTTTTCAGTATCTAACAGTTAAAAGGTGTCGAATTTTGGTTTTCAGTGTCTAACAGTTAAAAGGTGTCGAATTTTGGCTTTCAGAGTTTGACAGTTAAAAGGTGTCGAATTTTGGTTTTCAGTGTCTAACAGTTGAAAGGTGTCGTATTTCGGTTTTCAGTATCTAACAGTTAAAAGGTGTCGAATTTTGGTTTTCAGTATCTAATAGTTAAAAGGTGTCGAATTTTGGTTTTCAGTATCTAACAGTTAAAAGGTGTCGAATTTTGGTTTTCAGTATCTAACAGTTAAAGGTGTCGAATTTTGGTTTTCAGAGTCTGACAGTTAAAAGGTGTCGAATTTTGGCATTCAGAGTCTGACAGTTAAAAGGTGTCGAATTTTGGTTTTCAGTGTCTAACAGTTAAAAGGTGTCGAAATTATGGCTTTCAGTATCTTAACAATTAAAAGCGATGAAATTATGTCTTTCAGTATCTAACATTGAAATGTGCCGAAATTATGGCTTTCGGTGTCTAAAATAATTCAATGCGTCAAAATTGTGGCTATCAGTAATCTAACAGTTGAAAGTGAGAACTTTTGGTGTTACTAATAATTCAACTTTTTTAAATTATGCTGTCAGACTCTAACAATTGACAGTTACTGCAAACCAGGGTCTGAACTGTCAGGGAGGAGGGGGTCCATGCCCGCCCCCCTTTCAGAAGCAAAAAAATGTTCTGTCGAACTGATCAATTGAATTATGACTGTTAAAATTATAAGCGTTTAAATGATAACTTATGACTGCCAATATCGAAACAATTTTGAGCTTTGTTAAATTGAGCATTGGAATATCTAAACAATAGAACGACGTTCTAGGGCGTTAATATGCTACATTTCCTCTTAGTAAGTCGACTTTTGTTGTTTGGTCTAAAATTACATTCCTTATACAGTCGCTCAAAAAACGTTCTGAGCGATTGTAGCATTAGAAAACTATTTTCCTACCGAAAGCATCCCCTTGCCCGATTGGTTAACTTTTCTATATTGACCATAAAGACCTGGGTTCGAGCCTAGGTTAAGGTATGGATGTTACATGTATATTTCATGTAATATATTAACAATTAATAAAGGAATTTTTTTATTTTGCACATTAGTTTTTCATTTTCATTAATATTTTCATTTTTAAAACACATCTACCTGATTTCAAAAATGTAATAATATCGTGACCCAAGCATTGCTAAAAAAAACAAATGAATTGGGGACCGGAAAAGTTATTACGCCTTACATTGTTGTCGTTCAATAGTTAACAATTGATTTAAATACCTTCTTGCATTGTTGTCAGGAAAGTTATGCAACCACTGCTTTAAAATCGGTTTTCATTGTATCCGTTACTATCCACTGCTTTAAATATCACATTGTTGTCGTTGAATTGTTAATCATTGCTTTAAATATCACATTGTTGTCGTTGAATTGTTAATCATTGCTTTAAATATCACATTGTTGTCGCTGAATCGTTAATCATTGCTTTAAATATCACATTGTTGTCGTTGAATTGTTAATCATTGCTTTAAATATCACATTGTTGTCGTTGAATTGTTAATCATTGCTTTAAATATCACATTGTTGTCGCTGAATCGTTAATCATTGCTTTAAATATCACATTGTTGTCGTTGAATTGTTAATCATTGCTTTAAATATCACATTGTTGTCGTTGAATTGTTAATCATTGCTTTAAATATCACATTGTTGTCGTTGAATTGTTAATCATTGCTTTAAATATCACATTGTTGTCGTTGAATTGTTAATCATTACTTTAAATATCACATTGTTGTCGTTGAATCGTTAATCATTGCTTTAAATATCACATTGTTGTCGTTGAATTGTTAATCATTGCTTTAAATATCACATTGTTGTCGTTGAATTGTTAATCATTGCTTTAAATATCACATTGTTGTCGTTGAATTGTTAATCATTGCTTTAAATATCACATTGTTGTCGTTGAATTGTTAATCATTGCTTTAAATATCACATTGTTGTCGTTGAATTGTTAATCATTACTTTAAATATCACATTGTTGTCGTTGAATTGTTAATCATTGCTTTAAATATCACATTGTTGTCGTTGAATTTTTAGTCAGTGTTTTTTTAAATATCACATTGTTGTTAAATTGTTAATCACTGTTTTAAATATCATATTGTTATTAAATTGTTAAACTGTTACCCACCGCTTTATATCTATTCACATTGTTGTCGTTTTTTGTCGTTATATCGTTTGGAAGCCATTTTTACCATTTTTTTTTAAATAATTGCTGTTGAATTTTTTTAAGCCCAACTTTAATCATCTCTCGTAGTTGTCATTAAATTATAATCACTGGTTTAAATCATTACGTATTCTCTAAAGATTATAATTGTTAGTCATTAATATAAATATTTTCTCTCTTGTTAAAAGTTTCTAACCTGTGCTTCAATTTATCATCATTGTTGACTTGTCAACAATTTCAAACCTTTTATTGTCGTTAATGTTTATTTACTGCTTCAAATCATGGTCTATTAATTGTCGTTACATCATTATTTAACGATTGTCTCTCATCTCGCAACCTGGTACATGGTTCCACACTCTTAGGGGTGGGTGTGGCTCAGTAGGTAGCGCGCCAGGTTCGTAATTTGTAGCACCCAGGTTCGAGTCCCAGTTGGATCAGCGTTGAGATTTATCTCCGCAAAACTCCCCGCCCTGCCCACGGTCAGTAGGGGACACCGATGGGCTTGGAAAGGCCGCCGTCCGTCGGATGGGACGTTAAGCCGTGGTCCCGTGTGAGGGAGAGTCATACACTTTGCACGTTAAAGAACACGCTGGATGGCCTTGACGGGAGGCTACCATCTGTCTGCCAATAGCTGTTCCAGTGGGTCCCCTCCCCCAAACTTCTCTGAGCCTTCGGGGTTCTTGTGACCTGGCCATTTAGTCCATGGTGTGCAAAAAAAGTGCCGCTCAGAGGTAAAACAACCCAACGTTAAAGAACACGCTGGATGGCCTTGACGGGAGGCGACCATCTGTCTCCCAACAGCTGTTCCAGTGGGTCCCCTACCCCAACCTTCTCTGAGCCTTCGGGTCCATGTGACCTGGCCATTTAGCCCATGGTGGGGAAAATACAACCCAATCCAAATCCACACTCTCATCAGTTTCGTGCCATCATCGAGTGCGCATGCGTTACTCATCCACCCCGATGTAGAATCGACGGCTATTTTTCCCTAAAAAACTCCGCAAATCTTCGCGAGTTATGGAAGGGAAGAAAAAAAAGCTCTTATTGTCGCGAGCGTCGAAAGCAGAGCTCGAGGAAAGACCACTATAACGTCTGTTTCTAAATCTCGCCACTGAATGAAAGAGAGACAATCTGTCGGCTCTTCCTTCAGGAATCGCGACGCAAAAGTTTTTTTTTTATTTTTGATCTTGATCGTCATAAACGACGCAATCGTCAGAGAAAACGTTTACAATCCCGGCGGAGGATTTTAAATGAAGAATGGGAGAACCGAACAAACAGCACGTGGGCTCCCATTCCTCCTAGGGATCAGTGTGTACAGGGAAAGACACAAATAGAGGACGAAATCCAGTCTTTTGCTGAAGGAAAGTATCTCTTGACAATCTTTTTCGCACAATGGGCTAAATGAACAGGTAACAAAGGCCCCGAGGACTTGGAGAAGGTTGGGGAAGGGGACTTATTGGACAGCTGTTTGGAGACAGATGATAGCCTCCCGTCAAGACCATCCAGATGGTTCTTTAACATGCATAGGTATTGTTTTACCTCTGAGTGGCACTTTCTTTTGCGCACAATGGGCTAAATGAACAGGTAATAAAGGCCCCGAGGACTTGGAGAAGGTTGGGGAAGGGGACTTATTGGACAGCTGTTTGGAGACAGATGATAGCCTCCCGTCAAGACCATCCAGATGGTTCTTTAACATGCATAGGTATTGTTTTACCTCTGAGTGGCACTTTCTTTTGCGCACAATGGGCTAAATGAACAGGTAATAAAGGCCCCGAGGACTTGGAGAAGGTTGGGGAAGGGGACTTATTGGACAGCTGTTTGGACACAGATGATAGCCTCCCGTCAAGACCATCCAGATGGTTCTTTAACATGCATAGGTATTGTTTTACCTCTGAGTGGCACTTTCTTTTGCGCACAATGGGCTAAATGAACAGGTAATAAAGGCCCCGAGGACTTGGAGAAGGTTGGGGAAGGGAACTTATTGGACAGCTGTTTGGAGACAGATGATAGCCTCCCGTCAAGACCATCCAGATGGTTCTTTAACATGCATAGGTATTGTTTTACCTCTGAGTGGCACTTTCTTTTGCGCACAATGGGCTAAATGAACAGGTAATAAAGGCCCCGAGGACTTGGAGAAGGTTGGGGAAGGGGACTTATTGGACAGCTGTTTGGAGACAGATGATAGCCTCCCGTCAAGACCATCCAGATGGTTCTTTAACATGCATAGGTATTGTTTTACCTCTGAGTGGCACTTTCTTTTGCGCACAATGGGCTAAATGAACAGGTAATAAAGGCCCCGAGGACTTGGAGAAGGTTGGGGAAGGGAACTTATTGGACAGCTGTTTGGAGACAGATGATAGCCTCCCGTCAAGACCATCCAGATGGTTCTTTAACATGCATAGGTATTGTTTTACCTCTGAGTGGCACTTTCTTTTGCGCACAATGGGCTAAATGAACAGGTAATAAAGGCCCCGAGGACTTGGAGAAGGTTGGGGAAGGGGACTTATTGGACAGCTGTTTGGAGACAGATGATAGCCTCCCGTCAAGACCATCCAGATGGTTCTTTAACATGCATAGGTATTGTTTTACCTCTGAGTGGCACTTTCTTTTGCGCACAATGGGCTAAATGAACAGGTAATAAAGGCCCCGAGGACTTGGAGAAGGTTGGGGAAGGGGACTTATTGGACAGCTGTTTGGAGACAGATGATAACCTCCCGTCAAGACCATCCAGATGGTTCTTTAACATGCATAGGTATTGTTTTACCTCTGAGTGGCACTTTCTTTTGCGCACAATGGGCTAAATGAACAGGTAATAAAGGCCCCGAGGACTTGGAGAAGGTTGGGGAAGGGGACTTATTGGACAGCTGTTTGGAGACAGATGATAGCCTCCCGTCAAGACCATCCAGATGGTTCTTTAACATGCATAGGTATTGTTTTACCTCTGAGTGGCACTTTCTTTTGCGCACAATGGGCTAAATGAACAGGTAATAAAGGCCCCGAGGACTTGGAGAAGGTTGGGGAAGGGGACTTATTGGACAGCTGTTTGGAGACAGATGATAGCCTCCCGTCAAGACCATCCAGATGGTTCTTTAACATGCATAGGTATTGTTTTAGCTCTGAGTGGCACTTTCGTTTGCACACAATGGGCTAAATGAACATGTAACAAAGGCCCCGAGGACTTGGAGAAGGTTGGGGAAGGGGACTTATTGGACAGCTGTTTAGAGACAGATGATAGCCTCACGTCAAGACCATCCAGATGGTTCTTTAACATGCATAGGTATTGTTTTAGCTCTGAGTGGCACTTTCTTTTGCGCACAATGGGCTAAATGAACAGGTAACAAAGGCCCCGAGGACTTGGAGAAGGTTGGGGAAGGGGACTTATTGGACAGCTGTTTGGAGATAGATGATAGCCTCTCGTCAAGACCATCCAGATGGTTGTTTAACATGCATAGGTATTGTTTTACCTCTGAGTGGCACTTTTTTCGCACACAATGGGCTAAATGAACAGGTAACAAAGGCCCCGAGGACTTGGAGAAGGTTGGGGAAGGGGACTTATTGGACAGCTGTTTGGAGATAGATGATAGCCTCTCGTCAAGACCATCCAGATGGTTGTTTAACATGCATAGGTATTGTTTTACCTCTGAGTGGCACTTTTTTCGCACACAATGGGCTAAATGAACAGGTAACAAAGGCCCCGAGGACTTGGAGAAGGTTGGGGAAGGGGACTTATTGGACAGCTGTTTGGAGATAGATGATAGTCTCTCGTCAAGACCATCCAGATGGTTGTTTAACATGCATAGGTATTGTTTTACCTCTGAGTGGCACTTTTTTCGCACACAATGGGCTAAATGAACAGGTAACAAAGGCCCCGAGGACTTGGAGAAGGTTGGGGAAGGGGACTTATTGGACAGCTGTTTGGAGATAGATGAGAGCCTCTCGTCAAGACCATCCAGATGGTTGTTTAACATGCATAAGTATTGTTTTACCTCTGAGTGGCACTTTTTTCGCACACAATGGGCTAAATGTCCGACGGAAGATCGACAGGAGAGTAGAGGAGAAAATTCTCAACCGTGGCACAGTTCTGACTCGAACCTGGGAATTGCATATTACGATACGTGCGCGGCGGGCTACCAACTGATTCCCCATCCACTCATTCGTCCACCTAGACGGTAAAACAACACAAAACTAACCTTTGGAATGTCACTATTTGACACATTAATATCCTATACTTTTAAAACTTCAGAAATACTTCCAAGTACATGGACCGATGCCATTTTCACCACTCTCTTCCTCCCATTATCTTCACTCCCCACCTTTTTTCATCCCCACCACCATCTCCCCAATTCTCAGTTCAACGTAAGCATCCCAAATCCGAACGCCTAGATTAGAAATTTCCTCTTTTATTGCGCTTTCTCCCCCTCTTTCCATCCCTCGCTGCTTCCAACATCCCCCCTCCCCCCCCCTGTAAAATCCCTTCCTCAGTGGCCTAGAAGAGGAAGCAGACGCCTACGACTGCGATGCCGAACGCGCTGGCTGGTTGGTTCCTCCTTCGACGTCACAATGTAGGTCATCGATTTTTCCTCCCTGTAAACATGAGATCTGGCTTTCTCCGCATCTCTTCCGCAGCCTCGCGCTAGTTGTCAAAGGGCTGGCCAGCCTCTTCCTCCTCCTCTTCTTCTTCCTCCTCATCCTTCTCCATGTGCACCCGGGAATGCCAGCTTCCATCTGTAATGGCGGAAATGGCATCCTACTGACGTTCTTCCGCTATTCTTTCTTTCTGCTCAACGTTCTTCGATACTTTTCTCGCTTCGAGGATTTTTCTATTTCGCATTTTTCGCCTTTTTTTTATTCTTCATCTGTCCCAGTTTTGGTATTTCTTTCTTCGTTTTTATTCTCCCCAGCTCAACCTTTAACTTTCCTTGACCTTTATTCCTCCTCTTCACCTACCCATTTACCTCACATGTACCTTTACCTTCTATGTACAGTCGCTCAAAAAAATATCCGAACACTGTGGTTGATTAAAGAATTCAGAAAAATATCTGGCAATGATTTTTTTTAGAAATTAGTGATCTGGCAACCTTCGTGTAAAAAAAGTATCCGAACACTATGGTTGATTACAGAATTCAGAAAAAATATCTGGCAACGATTTTTTTTTAGAAATTAGTGATCTGGCAACCTTCGTGTCAAAAAAGTATCCGAACACTATGGTTGATTACGGAATTCAGAAAAAATATCTGGCAACGATTTCTTTTAGAAATTAGTGATCTGACAACTTTCATGTCAAAAAAGTATCCGAACACTATGGTTGATTACGGAATTCAGAAAAAATAACTGACAAAGATTTTTTTTAAAAATTAGTGATCTGGCAACCTTCGTGTCAAAAAAGTATCCGAACACTATGGTTGATTACGGAATTCAGAAAAAATATCTGGCAACGATTTCTTTTAGAAATTAGTGATCTGACAACTTTCATGTCAAAAAAGTATCCGAACACTCTGGTTGATTACGGAATTCAGAAAAAATAACTGACAAAGATTTTTTTTTAAAATTAGTGATCTGGCAACCTTCGTGTCAAAAAAGTATCCGAACACTATGGTTGATTACGGAATTCAGAAAAAATATCTGGCAACGATTTCTTTTAGAAATTAGTGATCTGACAACTTTCATGTCAAAAAAGTATCCGAACACTATGGTTGATTACGGAATTCAGAAAAAATAACTGACAAAGATTTTTTTTAAAAATTAGTGATCTGGCAACCTTCGTGTCAAAAAAGTATCCGAACACTATGGTTGATTACGGAATTCAGAAAAAATATCTGGCAACGATTTCTTTTAGAAATTAGTGATCTGACAACTTTCATGTCAAAAAAGTATCCGAACACTATGGTTGATTACGGAATTCAGAAAAAATAACTGACAAAGATTTTTTTTAAAAATTAGTGATCTGGCAACCTTCGTGTCAAAAAAGTATCCGAACACTATGGTTGATTACGGAATTCAGAAAAAATATCTGGCAAAGATTTCTTTTAGAAATTAGTGATCTGGCAACTTTCATGTCAAAAAAGTATCCGAACACTATGGTTGATTACGGAATTCAGAAAAAATATCTGGCAACGATTTCTTTTAGAAATTAGTGATCTGACAACTTTCATGTCAAAAAAGTATCCGAACACTATGGTTGATTACGGAATTCAGAAAAAATAACTGACAAAGATTTTTTTTAAAAATTAGTGATCTGGCAACCTTCGTGTCAAAAAAGTATCCGAACACTATGGTTGATTACGGAATTCAGAAAAAATATCTGGCAACGATTTCTTTTAGAAATTAGTGATCTGACAACTTTCATGTCAAAAAAGTATCCGAACACTATGGTTGATTACGGAATTCAGAAAAAATAACTGACAAAGATTTTTTTTAAAAATTAGTGATCTGGCAACCTTCGTGTCAAAAAAGTATCCGAACACTATGGTTGATTACGGGATTCAGAAAAAATATCTGGCAACGATTTCTTTTAGAAATTAGTGATCTGACAACTTTCATGTCAAAAAAGTATCCGAACACTCTGGTTGATTACGGAATTCAGAAAAAATAACTGACAAAGATTTTTTTTAAAAATTAGTGATCTGGCAACCTTCGTGTCAAAAAAGTATCCGAACACTATGGTTGATTACGGAATTCAGAAAAAATATCTGGCAACGATTTCTTTTAGAAATTAGTGATCTGGCAATTTTCATGACAAAAAAGTATCCGAACACTATGGTTGATTACGGAATTCAGAAAAAATAACTGACAAAGATTTTTTTTAAAAATTAGTGATCTGGCAACCTTCGTGTCAAAAAAGTATCCGAACACTATGGCTGATTACGGAATTCAGAAAAAATATCTGGCAACGATTTCTTTTAGAAATTAGTGATCTGACAACTTTCATGTCAAAAAAGTATCCGAACACTATGGTTGATTACGGAATTCAGAAAAAATAACCGACAAAGATTTTTTTTAAAAATTAGTGATCTGGCAACCTTCGTGTCAAAAAAGTATCCGAACACTATGGTTGATTACGGAATTCAGAAAAAATATCTGGCAACGATTTCTTTTAGAAATTAGTGATCTGGCAACTTTCATGTCAAAAAAGTATCCGAACACTATTGTTGATTACGGAATTCAGACAAAAATATCTGGCAACGATTTTTTTTTTAGAAATTAGTGATCTGGCAACTTTCATGTCAAAAAAGTATCCGAACACTATGGTTGATTACAGAATTGAGAAAAAATATCTCGCAACGATTTTATTTAAGAAATTAGTGATGTGGAAACCGTGTAAAAAAAAAAGTATCCGAACACTATGGTTGATTACAGAATTCAGAAAAAATGTCTGGCAACGATTTTTTTAGAAATTAGTGATGTGGCAACCGTGTCAAAAAAAGTATCCGAACACTATGGTTGATTACAGAATTCAGAAAAAATGTCTGGCTACGATTTTTTTTGTAGAAATTAGTGATCTGGCAACCTTTGTGTCGAAAAAAAGCATCCGAACACTGTGGTTGATAACAGAATTCAGAAAAAATATCTGGCAACGATTTTTCTTTAGAAACTTGTGATCTGACAACCGTGTCAAAAAAGTATCCGAACACTATGGTTGATTACAGAATTCAGAAAAAATATCTGGCAACGATTTTTTTTTTAGAAATTAGTTATCTGGCAACCTTCGTGTCAAAAAAGTATCCGAACACTATGGTTGATTACAGAATTGAGAAAAAATATCTGGCAACGATTTTTTTTAAAAAAATTAGGGATGTGGCAACCGTGTAAAAAAAAGTATCCGAACACTACGGTTGATTACAGAATTCAGAAAAAATGTCTGGCAACGATTTTTTTAGAAATTAGTGATGTGGCAACCGTGTCAAAAAAAGTATCCGAACACTATGGTTGATTACAGAATTCAGAAAAAATGTCTGGCTACGATTTTTTTTTTAGAAATTAGTGATCTGGCAACCTTTGTGTCAAAAAAAAACATCCGAACACTGTGGTTGATAACAGAATTCAGAAAAAATATCTGGCAACGATTTTTCTTTAGAAACTTGTGATCTGACAACCGTGTCAAAAAAAGTATCCGAACACTATGGTTGATTACAGAATTGAGAAAAAATATCTGGCAACGATTTTTTAAAAAAAAATTAGTGATGTGGCAACCGTGTAAAAAAAAGTATCCGAACACTACGGTTGATTACAGAATTCAGAAAAAATGTCTGGCAACGATTTTTTTTAGAAATTAGTGATGTGGCAACCGTGTCAAAAAAAGTATCCGAACACTATGGTTGATTACAGAATTCAGAAAAAATGTCTGGCTACGATTTTTTTTAGAAATTATTGATCTGGCAACCTTCGTGTCAAAAAAAGCATCCGAACACTATGGTTGATAACAGAATTCAGAAAAAATATCTGGCAACGATTTTTTTGGCAACGATTTTTTTGTCACGTGACACGAAGAATGCTAGATCACCAATTTCTAAAAAAAATCGTTGCCAGATATTATTTCTGAATTCTGTAATGAACCATACTGTTCGGATATTTTTTTGAGCGACTGTACTAATCTCAACCTCGCCAAAGTTTTAAATCAAACTATAAAAGAGAAATTCCATTTTTTAAGTTTTTGTTCGTAGCGGGAATTAGAAATTTAAACAATGATCCTAATTTGATCCAATGATTTTGGGACAGGCCTTGACGCAGAACAAATTTTGAGACCCCCACGTAACTAACACAATGTATATTTAATCACCATGTGTGTACAGTCGTTCAAAAAAGTATCCGAACGCTATAATTGATTGCAGAATTAAGAAAAAATATCTGGCAACGATTTTTTTAGAAATTAATGATATGGCACCCTTCGTGTCACTTGACGCGAAGGCTGCTAGATCATTAATTTCTAAAAAAATCGTTGCCAGATATTTTTTCTGAATTCTGTAATCAATCACAGCGTTCGGATACTTTTTTGAGCGACTGTACAGTCGGTCAAAAAAGTATCCGAACACTACGGTTGATTGCAGAATTCAAAAAAAATATCTGGAGCGTGTACAGCAAGTGTACACGCTCCAGTTACCGTTCACAGCAAACTGGAGCGTGTGCAGTTACTGCACACGCTCCAGTTTGCTGTGAATGGTAACTGCACACGCTCAATATTTCCGTGAGTGAGCCCACACGATCTAGGATCAAAATAATATGACCACCTACGGTCGCTCAAAAAAGATCACTAATTTCTAAACCTAATTTCTAATTTCTTCAACCTTCGTGTCACGTGACACGAAGGTTGCCAGATCACTAATTTCTAAAAAAATCGGTGCCAGATATTTTTTTCTGAATTCTGTAATCAACCATAGTGTTCGGATACTTTTTTGAGCGACTGTATGTATATTGAATCAATATTTTTGCGGTCGCTACTATTGCGTAAATCCGTTCGAGTTGGAAGAAGTTTTTTTAACAGATGAAACGTAATTTTTAATGCAAAAATGGGTGGAAAATATCTTGTTTTATTTGGAAACAGGCCCTGATCCAAAAATAAAATGGAGAAAGTGGGAGTGGGGCAAGAGACTGGTTTTTTAAATTTTTTTTAAACATTTTTCCCTTCGTTTAGAAGTCTTAAAAATCTCTTGAAAAATGCTTTAAATGTGCAAAAGTTCCACAATGTTTTGGCTCCATTACTCTTACTAGCATTCTCAGAGGCGGGAGGATGACCCACTTGCCCTCCCTCCCCCGAAAAAATTATGTTATTTCCAATGCTGTGTTTCGGGGGGAATTCTCCCCCCTCTCCACCAACATTTTATACTCTCAGTTGACCTGTGTTCCAAATTCTGTGACTCTTAAATGTTCTATAAGTCTAATAATATAGCTGGAAATAAGGTTTTTTTAACGGTTTGGTTGAGAGTATTAAGTCAATGTCTTCTGACTTTTTTACGAAAAGAAATAAAAATGCTAATTTAGAAATTGTAGAAAATTGAAATTTTGTTTTACATTGTTTAACAGGCACATGCCCGAGTGCTTTTGCTAATGTACAGTCGCTCAAAAAAAAATATCCGATGACCATGGTTGATTACAGAATTCAGAAAAAATATCTGGCAACGGTTTTTTTCTGAATTCTGTCGCAATGGTTGGCAGATTACTAATTTCTAAAAAAAATCGTTGCCAGATATTTTTTCTGAATTCTCTCACGAAGATTGCCAGATCACTAATTTCTAAAAAAAAAAAATCGTTGCCAGATATTTTTTCTGAATTCTGTCACGAAGGTTGCCAGATTACTGATTTCTAAAAAACAATCGTTGCCAGATATTTTTTTCTGAATTCTGTAATCAACCGTAGTGTTCGGATATTTTTTTTTTGAGCGACTGTACATCTTTAAGCTCAGAAATGGTTTTAAGCTATTCTCTATCATTACGTCCCATTTTGACCACTGCTGAAATCTGTTTTTCAGTTTTTTTTTTAAATTTTATTAATTAATTAATAAAATTAATTAAATAATTAAATTTATATTAAATTTTAAAATTCTGTTTTTCGTAAACCTTTACTAAATAACCTGAAACAAAACTAACAATTCTTTTCTCTTTCTTTCTTTGCAGAAACGATAAGTTCATCACCACCAGGAGGACACCACCCATCAGACGACTTCTTGAACCATCGACATCGGTCAAAACAATAAAGAAGAAAAGAATCCAGCATCCCTCTCCACGCGCGTCTGAACCATCGCGGTCATCCATCACTTCAACGTGGACGCCACCAAATCTGCATTCTCACGAGGTGGGCAGACGCAATCCAAGACGAGGCCACGAAGGTCATAGCAACAGTGACATCATGCACGTGGAGATCCAAGTCGCTCTCAACTTCTTCATCTCATTCCTCTACAACAAACTCCCGAGGAGGAGGGTCAACCAGTTCGGGGAGGAGCTCGAAAAGGCCCTCAAACACAAATTCGAGGGTCACTGGTATCCAGAGAAACCCTTCAAGGGGTCTGCCTTCAGATGCATCAAGACCGCACCACCCCTCGACCCAGTGTTCGAGGTCGCAGCTCACGAGAGTGGGATGGACTTGTCCGACATCCAGGAGAATCTTCCAGAAGAGCTGAGCATCTGGATCGACCCCGGTGAAGTGTCGTACAGGCTCGGGGAGAAAGGGTGCGTGAAGATACTTTACACCGAGTCCGAGAGTTCCGAGGATAGAGCGGATAGAGAGATCTACCGAACCTTTAACCCCGAGGCTCAGTGTTTCAAACCCATCGACAGCGTCGCCTCTCAGCTCGGTTCTCTGTCCCTGTCGTCTGGGTCCTCCTCCAGCAGCCCCTTCGGCAACTCTCCGTCGCCGACGTACAAATCATCGGCCACCAGCCCAATCAATGGCTTCATACCAAAGGTCACCACACCACTCACATTCACGACGGCCACTTTTGCTCAGACGAAATTCGGCTCCACGAAGCTGAAGACTAACGGCAAGCGATCCCACCGCATGTCCCCGACGGAGTTCAGCAGCTACATCAAGCAGCGTGCCATCCTGCAACAGCAGCAACAGCAGCAGCAACAGCTGGGGGTGTCTTCACATCACCACCCCTCGTCGGCAGCTACTGCAGCAGCCATGTTTGCCGCTGCAGCTGCGGCAGCCGCCAACGCTCCCCAGCGACCTAGGTCGCTGTCCCCCAGTCCACCGCCGTCTGTCCCTCAAAATCAGCAACAGCAGCAACAGCAACAACAGCAGCAACAGGCACAACAACAGTTGGATACCAACAGCTTCCTGCTGCTGGCGTCGGCTTCCCAGCAGCAGCAGTCTCAGCCTCAGCAACAGCAGCCGCAGCCTCCACAGCAGTATGCATCCCCATCAACTCAGTCTCCCTTCTCGCCACAGGCTACGAGAGGCTATGCAACTGTCCCTTCTTCAGGTGTAGGTGGAATCTTCGAGAACGTCAACGGCTATCTCACCGACTTGTTTGCGCCATCCCCAACTGGGATTAACGCCGTGACAGTCAACTCCAACTCCAAGGTCAGCCACCAGCACCACCACCATCACTCACAGCAGCAGCAACCACCTCGCCCCGTTGCCACCAATATGGCGGCCGCTGCAGCCGCCAACGCCAACGCATTATCGCTCTTTTTTGACAATAAGTCCATTCTCAGCAATGGTGGCGGGGGCAACGCTGCGTCCACAGCGGGTGGCATCAACATGACCTTTAACCTATCCGGAGACTCTGCCAACAACAACAAGGCATATAGCAATCTTGACGGGATGAACTTCAACGTCGGAGCGATGTCTTACCCTAATCAGCATCTCCTGATGGCCAACTGAAAAAAAAAAGTACTCGAAGAAGAGAATTTGATGAAATAAAAAAAAAAACCAATCTCCTCCAGATTTCTCTGGGAAGATGGTGAGAAAGTGATAGACTCTGATGATGAAGATGATAAAAAAAATGTCTTTCCTTTTTGTTAAATGTACAACTAAGAAGCATCTAGTTTTAGATGAGGCAATGCTTTAGTCCAAAACTTAAGAAAGATCTGGATGATCAAGTGATAAAAACACTTACTAAGAAAAATAGAGATTGTGCATAAAGATGACCATAAAGATTAAAAAAAAGAAAGTGGATGAAAAAAAAAGCAGTAAGAGTGTGTGGTACATTGTTTCTTTTTTTCATAATTTTAAGTTTTGGAGCTGAAATTTTAAGAATGCTGATGTTGTTATGTTTAGTAAACGAGTACAAATTCAAAAAGCTTTTCTTAACTGCTCTACCAGGTACAAAACAATTTTGTCTGTTCCAGTCTGTCTTTTCTGTCTGTCTGTCTGTTCTGAGGTGGTAAAATGAATCGATCTTAAAGTTTAGGGGGGGAGGGGACGTTAATAGAAAGTGCCATCCCCACAAAAAGAAAAAGAGAGACATACTTTTGGCTCTATCTACACAACTATCGTAGTAGGCTTATATCTGAATGTTGTCATTTTTCGTAGTAAAAGATGTCGTTTCTAGAGAGCTTGTGCAACTTGCTGACTTTTTTTTCAAAGACTGTGAAAAAAAAATATATTTCACATATTTTTGCTGGAGCACATTTGTTGCTTGCGGGTGCAGGTTGACTGTTACGTAACACAGAGGGCTTAGTGGATGTCTTAAAAATAAATAAATAAAAAAGTGGCACATTGTTATATGGCGTGCACTGTTCTTGGCTCAGAAAAAGAGTGGGAAACAGTATTGTTGTTAAACACAGTACCTGAAAAAAAATAATGAAACTGTTACGTTTGTTCCTAATACGTAATAAAGCAATTGAGAAGTTTTTAACTGTTACATAATAACAGTGCCTACTGAGCGAAGGAATTGTGGAAGATTCTTGTCGATTGGCTCTGTTGCCTCGATGCTTCCTTTTTCTGGAGTGTTTTGAAAGATGGTTTATTGTTGGCTCTTTCTGATCGAGGAGTGATTGTTGATTATTGACCGTTTTTTTTCCTTCCGGGTCTTTCTCTGATTGTAGCAAGTTGCCCAAGCATCGACTTCTACAAATTTTAAGCAGTTGCAGTGTTCATAGTTTAAGACTTCAAACCACCAGCTTCTGATGTTCAGCTGTTTCCATAGCAATTAAGGTCGTTTATCGACAGTGTGACCTCTCTAAACCGACTTCGTTCACAGCCAATATAAAAAATAAGTAACAGGAAATGATGTTTCTTCGTGTTGGTAGCCCTATAATTCGAAAGCAGCTGTAACACTTCTTTACGTTAACACTCGTAGATGACATTATTATATTTGGCGTTTTTTTTTTATATAGACATGTTGTTGGAGAGCGTTGATACTAAATAACAATAATTACAGAGAATGAAATTTAATCGTATAGTTGGAGTCACCCAACTTTTTTCTTTATTATTTTGATGGTCTGGAAGACCTATTGGTTAAAAAGGTTTATTATGGCTTGGAGACGTTAATATTTTGAGAGCATGTATTCTTGTTCTCTGATTTCAATACTTATATATATATGCACGTTTACGACGTTCCAAGTCTGTGTAATATTTAGTCATTTCCCAGATTGTAAAACTTACCAGCGGGTATATTTTCTTACTGCGTATGGTGTAAATTGTGTTAGTACATATATATATATCATTGTATGTGAAATGTATTAAGAAATGATATAAAGGCAAATTATATATTTCAATATTCTTTCTAAAGTATATAAAGGGGTACGAGCAAATGACTGAAAATGGTATTTTATCTTTTCTACTTGGGATTTCACTTGTAATGCTATTAGCTTACTTTTATAAAAAATAATCGTTAACAGGTATGGAATAATTATTGTAAAGGTTTTTCATAGTCTGTGGTTTCTACAAGTAGCCAAAAAAAAACCTGTGTGCGTCTAGTGTGGTTGTTTATGTGTGCGCGTGAGTGTGTGGGTGAGTTCATTTGTGCGCATGCGTGAGAATATGGCGGCCTAATAAATAGAATGATGATAATAATAATCTGCCTTGCCTACAATCCTCTTCGAATAGCGCCTTTAAGAAGAAGCGAAAAATAAATAATAATAAAAAAAAAGCAAAGATATTCCCCCTACAATAAAAGTCCTGTTCTTTACCCCATTCTTGCTCTATCTATCTATATCAAGTTCTGCCCCCCTAGGAATCTTTTCAACCCATGATAAATATACAAGCTGATCACATCGCTCGTATTTTGTCGGTGGCAACGCTGATTGATAACAACTTCGTTCACAACTATGTTGTACCTATGATGTGAAGTGCACACCTAAGATTTAGTCGTAACAGTTTTTCATACGTTCTTATATTTTTAAGTTTTGTAATAAACGTTTGAGTATTATTTCTATACTGCTGTGCTGTCCTTGTCTTATTCTTTTCGCTGTGATCAATACACACGTGTATAGGACACGCTGGGAACACGCTCAAAGTGTGTCACAACACACACGTGCATAGGACATGCTGGGTACACTCACAGTGTCACACACGTGCATAGAACAAGCTGGGAACACGCTCAAAGTATCACAATATACACATGCATAGGATACGCTGGGAACATGCTCAAAGTGTGTCATAATACACACGTGCATAGGACATGCTGGGAATATGCTTAAAGTGAGTCACAACACACACGTGCATGGGACACCCTCAAAGTGAGTCACAACACACGTGTATAGGACACGCTGGGAACACGCTCAAAGTGTCACAACACACACGTGCATAGGACACGCTGGGAACACGCTCAACGTGTTTCACAACACACACGTGCATAGGAATGCTGGAAACACTCACAGTGTCACAATACACACGTGCATAGGACACGCTGGGAACACGCTCAAAGTGTCACAATATACACGGGCATAGGATAAGCTGGGAACACGCTCAAAGTGTGTCACAACACACACGTGCATAGGACACGCTGGGAACACGCTCAAAGTGTGTCACAACACACACGTACATAGGACACGCTGGGAACACGCTCAAAGTGTCACAACATACACGTGCATTGGATACGCTGGGAACACCTCAAAGTGTCACAACGCACATGTGCGGAGGACATGCTGCGAACACACTCAAAGTGTCGCACACGTACATAGGACAGGCTGGGAACATACAGGAAACAAACTAACGAATATAAGCATAAAGGGAAATATCAGAAATAAACATAAAGAAATGGAATTGACTAATATGAACAGAAATGAATGGAACTGACAGAATATGAACAGAAAGGGAACTAACGGATGTAGACAAAAAGGAAGGAAACACGTGCATATAAACGGAAAATTAACTGCAGGATAAAAACAAAAAGAGAAATCACGATATACACGGAAAGGAAAAGAACTTATCGATATAAACAGAAAGAAAGGATATTCGTGAATATAAACAAGAAGAGCAAAAAAAAAACCCGGATATATAAATATAAACGGATATATAAGCAGAAAAAAGGAAATAACGGAAATAAATAGGAAAGGAACTGGAGGATATAAACAGAAAGGGGACTAAGGAATAGAAACAGAAAGGGAACTGACGGATATAAATAGAAAGGAAGTGAACTAACGGGTATAAATAGAAAGGAAAGGAAATAAAGGATATAGAAAGGAAGGGAAATAAGGAATATGAATAGAAAGGAAGAAAAATAAGGAATACAAAAAGAAAGAAAGAAAGGGAACTAACGAATATAAACTGAAAGGAAGGGAAATAAGGGATATAAATAGAAAGGAAGGGAAATAAGGGATATAAATAGAAAAGAAGAGAAATAAAGAATATGAATAGAAAGGAAGGGAAATAAGGGATATAAATAGAAAAGAAGAGAAATAAAGAATATGAATAGAAAAGAAGGGAAATAAGGGATAGAAACAGAAAGGAAGGGAAATAAGGGATATAAATAGAAAAGAAGAGAAATAAAGAATATGAATAGAAAGGAAGGGAAATAAGGAATATTAATAGAAAGGAAGGGAAATAAGGGATATAAATAGAAAAGAAGAGAACTAAAGAATATGGATAGAAAGGAAGGGAAATAAGGAATATTAATAGAAAGGAAGGGAAATAAAGAATATGAATAGAAAAGAAGGGAAATAAGGAATATTAATAGAAAGGAAGGGAAATAAGGGATATAAATAGAAAAGAAGAGAACTAAAGAATATGAATAGAAAAGAAGGGAAATAAGGAATATTAATAGAAAGGAAGGGAAATAAGGGATATAAATAGAAAAGAAGAGAAATAAAGAATATGAATAGAAAAGAAGAGAAATAAAGAATATTAATAGAAAGGAAGGGAAATAAGGAATATTAATAGAAAGGAAGAGAAATAAAGAATATGAATAGAAAAGAAGGGAAATAAGGAATATTAATAGAAAGGAAGGGAAATAAGGGATATAAATAGAAAAGAAGAGAAATAAAGAATATGAATAGAAAAGAAGAGAAATAAAGAATATTAATAGAAAGGAAGGGAAATAAGGGATATAAAAAGAAAAGAAGAGAAATAAAGAATATGAATAGAAAAGAAGGGAAATAAGGAATATTAATAGAAAGGAAGGGAAATAAGGGATATAAATAGAAAAGAAAAGAAATAAAGAATATGGATAGAAAGGAAGGGAAATAAGGGATATAAATAGAAAGCAAGGGAAATAAGGGATATAAATAGAAAGCAAGGGAAATAAGGGATATAAATAGAAAAGAAGAGAAATAAAGAATATGAATAGAAAGGAAGGGAAATAAGGGATATAAATGGAAAAGAAGAGAAATAAAGAATATGAATAGAAAAGAAGGGAAATAAGGGATAGAAACAGAAAGGAAGGGAAATAAGGGATATAAATAGAAAAGAAGAGAAATAAAGAATATGAATAGAAAGGAAGGGAAATAAGGGATATAAATAGAAAAGAAGAGAAATAAAGAATATGAATAGAAAAGAAGGGAAATAAGGGATAGAAACAGAAAGGAAGGGAAATAAGGGATATAAATAGAAAAGAAGAGAAATAAGGAATATGGATAGAAAGGAAGGGAAATAAGGAATATTAATAGAAAGGAAGGGAAATAAAGAATATGAATAGAAAAGAAAGGAAATAAGGAATATTAATAGAAAGGAAGGGAAATAAGGGATATAAATAGAAAAAAGGAGAAATAAAGAATATGAATAGAAAGGAAGGGAAATAAGGGATATAAAGAGAAGAAGAGAAATAAAGAATATGAATAGAAAAGAAAGGAAATATGGGATAGAAACAGAAAGGAAGGGAAATAAGGGATATAAATAGAAAAGAAGAGAAATAAAGAATATGAATAGAAAGGAAGGGAAATAAGGGATATAAATAGAAAAGAAGAGAAATAAAGAATATGAATAGAAAGGAAGGGAAATAAGGAATATTAATAGAAAGGAAAGGAAATAAGGGATATAAATGGAAAAGAAGAGAAATAAAGAATATGAATAGAAAAGAAGGGAAATAAGGGATAGAAACAGAAAGGAAGGGATATAAGGGATATAAATAGAGAAGACGAGAAATAAGGAATATGGATAGAAAGGAAGGGAAATAAGGAATATTAATAGAAAAGAAGAGAAATAAAGAATATTAATAGAAAGGAAGGGAAATAACGGATATAAATAGAAAAGAAGAGAAATAAATAATATGAATAGAAAGGAACGGAAATAAGGGATATAAATAGAAAAGAAAAGAAATAAAGAATATGAATAGAAAGGAAGAAAAATAAGGAATGCAAAAAGAAAGAAAGGGAACTAACGAATATAAACTGAAAGGAAGGGAAATAAGGAATATGGATAGAAAGGAAGGGAAATAAGGAATATTAATAGAAAGGAAGGGAAATAAGGGATATAAATAGAAAAGAAGAGAAATAAAGAATATTAATAGAAAGGAAGGGAAATAAGGGATATAAATAGAAAAGAGGAGAAATAAAGAATATGAATAGAAAAGAAAGGAAATAAGGGATATAAATGGAAAAGAAGAGAAATAAAGAATATAAATAGAAAGGAAGGGAAATAAGGGATATAAATAGAAAAGAAGAGAACTAAAGAATATGGATAGAAAGGAAGGGAAATAAGGAATATTAATAGAAAGGAAGGGAAATAAGGGATATAAATAGAAAAGGAGAGAAATAAAGAATATGAATAGAAAGGAAGGGAAATAAGGGATATAAATAGAAAAGAAGAGAAATAAAGAATATTAATAGAAAGGAAGGGAAATAAGGGATATAAATAGAAAAGAGGAGAAATAAAGAATATGAATAGAAAAGAAAGGAAATAAGGGATATAAATGGAAAAGAAGAGAAATAAAGAATATAAATAGAAAGGAAGGGAAATAAGGGATATAAATAGAAAAGAAGAGAACTAAAGAATATGGATAGAAAGGAAGGGAAATAAGGAATATTAATAGAAAGGAAGGGAAATAAGGGATATAAATAGAAAAGGAGAGAAATAAAGAATATGAATAGAAAGGAAGGGAAATAAGGGATATAAATAGAAAAGAAGAGAAATAAAGAATATGGATAGAAAGGAAGGGAAATAAGGAATATTAATAGAAAGGAAGGGAAATAAGGGATATAAATAGAAAAGAAGAGAAATAAAGAATATGAGTAGAAAGGAAGGGAAATAAGGGATATAAATAGAAAAGAAGGGAAATAAAGAATATGAATAGAAAAGAAGGGAAATAAGGGATATAAATAGAAAAGACGAGAAATAAGGAATATGGATAGAAAGGAAGGGAAATAAGGAAATATTAATAGAAAGGAAGGGAAATAAGGGATATAAATAGAAAAGAAGAGAAATAAAGAATATGAATAGAAAGGAAGGGAAATAAGGGATATAATTAGAAAAGAAGAGAAATAAAGAATATGAATAGAAAGGAAGAAAAATAAGGAATACAAAAAGAAAGAAAGGGAACTAACGAATGTAAACTGAAAGGAAGGGAAATAAGGAATATGGATAGAAAGGAAGGGAAATAAGGAATATTAATAGAAAGGAAGGGAAATAAGGGATATAAATAGAAAAGAAGAGAAATAAAGAATATGAATAGAAAAGAAGGGAAATAAGGGATAGAAACAGAAAGGAAGGGAAATAAGGGATAGAAACAGAAAGGAAAGGAAATAAGGGATATAAATAGAAAAGACGAGAAATAAGGAATATGGATAGAAAGGAAGGGAAATAAGGAATATTAATAGAAAGGAAGGGAAATAAGGGATATAAATAGAAAAGAAGAGAAATAAAGAATATTAATAGAAAGGAAGGGAAAAAAGGGATATAAATAGAAAAGAAGAGAAATAAAGAATATGAATAGAAAGGAAGGGAAATAAGGGATGTAAATAGAAAAGAAGAGAAATAAAGAATATGAATAGAAAGGAAGAAAAATAAGGAATACAAAAAGAAAGAAAGGGAACTAACGAATATAAACTGAAAGGAAGGGAAATAAGGAATATGGATAGAAAGGAAGGGAAATAAGGAATATTAATAGAAAGGAAGGGAAATAAAAGATATAAATAGAAAAGAAGAGAAATAAAGAATATGAATAGAAAAGAAGGGAAATAAGGGATATAAATAGAAAAGAAGAGAAAAAAGAATATGAATAGAAAAGAAGGGAAATAAGGGATAGAAACAGAAAGGAAGGGAAATAAGGGATATAAATAGAAAAAACGAGAAATAAGGAATATTGAGAGAAAGGAAGGGAAATAAGGAATATTAATAGAAAGGAAGGGGTCTAAGGGATAGGAACAGAAAGGAAGGGAAATAACGGATATAAATAGAAAGCAAGGGAAATAACGGATATAAATAGAAAGGAAGGGGCCTAAGGGATAGAAACAGAAAGGAAGGGAAATAAGGGATATAAATAGAAAGGAAGAGAAATAAGGAATATGAATAGAAAGGAAGGGTACTCGTAGTTAGAAAAGAAGGGAAATCGTAGTTATAAACAGAAAGGAAGGGAACTAAGGGATATAAAAGGAAGAGAAATAACGGACAGAAAAGTTGGAAAGTAATTTATATCTTTAGAAGGGAAAGATTTTCTTTTACGTGAAGTACGGAGATATCAATATTGAAAGGAATGTAAAATGCTTAAAAGGAAGTAGGATATAAGTGTACAAAGGCAAAGAAATGGGAAGCTCTTTCCTCTACGTAAACCATAACGAATGAAGCAAAATAATAATTAAAACATCTTCATTGTGAAATTGGGAACATGTATATAAGCAAGAAGGAGTGAAAAGTCTTTGAACATAAGGGGCGGGGGTGGCTCAGTCGGTAGCGTGCCAGGCTCGTAATCTGTAGTTCCCAGGTTCGAGTCCCAGCTTGGTGAGCGTTGAGATTTATCTCCGCAAAATTCCACGCCCTGCCCACGGTCAGTAGGGGACACCGATGGGCTTGGAAAGGCCGCCGCCCGTCGGATGGGACGTTAAGCCGTGGCCCGTGTGTGGGAGAGCCATACCCTGTGCACGTTAAAGAACACGCTGCATGACCTTGACGGGAGGCTACCATCTGTCTCCCAACAGCTGTTCCAGTGGGTCCCCTCACCTAACCTTCTCTGAGCCTTCGGGGTCCATGTGACCTGGCCATTTAGCCCATGGTGTGCAAAAAAGTGCCGCTCAGAGGTAAAACAACCCAACGTTAAAGAACACGCTGGATGGCCTTGACGGGAGGCTACCATCTGTCTCCCAACAGCTGTTCCAGTGGGTCCCCTCCCCCAACCTTCTCTGAGCCTTCGGGGTCCATGTGACCTGGCCATTTAGCCCATGGTGTGCAAAAAAGTGCCGCTCAGAGGTAAAACAACCCAACCCAACCTTGAACATAAAGTTACAGAAGGTAGTAAAACATTTTGAATATATAATTGGGCACAAAGATACACTATATACAAAGGGAATGGGAAGTTCTTCTTGTATATAAGTTTCACAAAGGAATATAAACACAGAGGTCTAACAAACTTATTAAAGTTGAGAACAGGGAAATGAATTAAGAATGGGATATCTTTGCACATAAAGTTATACAGAGGAATAAGCATTTTAATATGGACACTGCTCGACATAGAAAACGCCACAACTTGAAGGGTTGGGTTGTTGGGTTGTTTTACCTCTGAGCGGCACTTTTTTGCACACCATGGGCTAAATGGCCAGGTCACAAGGACCCCGAAGGCTCAGAGAAGGTTGGGGGAGGGGACCCACTGGAACAGCTGTTGGGAGACAGATGGTAGCCTCCAGTCAAGGCCATCCAGCGTGTTCTTTAACGTTGGGTTGTTTTACCTCTGAGCAGCAGTTTTTTGCACACCATGGGCTAAATGGACAGGTCACAAGGATCCCGAAGGCTCAGAGAAGGTTGCGAGAGGAGACCCACTGGAACAGCTGTTGGGAGACAGACGGTAGCCTCCCGTCAAGGCCATCCAGCGTGTTCTTTAACGTTGGGTTGTTTTACCTCTGAGCGGCACTTTTTTGCACACCATGGGCTAAATGGACAGGTCACAAGGATCCCGAAGGCTCAGAGAATGTTGGGGGAGGGGACCCACTGGAACAGCTGTTGGGAGACAGATGGTAGCCTCCAGTCAAGGCCATCCAGCGTGTTCTTTAACGTTGGGTTGTTTTACCTCTGAGCAGCACTTTTTTGCACACCATGGGCTAAATGGACAGGTCACAAGGATCCCGAAGGCTCACAGAAGGTTGGGAGAGGAGACCCACTGGAACAGCTGTTGGGAGACAGACGGTAGCCTCCCGTCAAGGCCATCCAGCGGGTTCTTTAACGTTGGGTTGTTTTACCTCTGAGCAGCACTTTTTTGCACACCATGGGCTAAATGGACAGGTCACAAGGATCCCGAAGGCTCAGAGAATGTTGGGGGAGGGGACCCACTGGAACAGCTGTTGGGAGACAGATGGTAGCCTCCCGTCAAGGCCATCCAGCGTGTTCTTTAACGTTGGGTTGTTTTACCTCTGAGCGGCACTTTTTTGCACACCATGGGCTAAGTGGTCAGGTCACAAGGACTCCGAAGGCTTAGAGAAGGTTGGGAGAGGAGACCCACTGGAACAGCTGTTGGGAGACAGATGGTAGCCTCCCGTCAAGGCCATCCAGCGTGTTCTTTAACGTTGGGTTGTTTTACCTCTGAGCAGCACTTTTTTGCACACCATGGGCTAAATGGACAGGTCACAAGGTGCCGAAGGCTCAGAGAAGGTTGGGGGAGGGGACCCACTGGAACAGCTGTTGGGAGACAGATGGTAGCCTCCCGTCAAGGCCATCCAGCGTGTTCTTTAACGTTGGGTTGTTTTACCTCTGAGCGGCACTTTTTTGCACACCATGGGCTAAATGGTCAGGTCACAAGGGCTCCGAAGGCTCAGAGAAGGTTGGGAGAGGAGACCCACTGGAACAGCTGTTGGGAGACAGACGGTAGCCTCCCGTGAAGGCCATCCAGCGTGTTCTTTAACGTTGAGTTGTTTTACCTCTGAGCAGCACTTTTTTGCACACCATGGGCTAAATGGACAGGTCACAAGGTGCCAAAGGCTCAGAGAAGGTTGGGGGAGGGGACCCACTGGAACAGCTGTTGGGAGACAGATGGTAGCCTCCCGTTAAGGCCGTCCAGCGTGTTCTTTAACGTTGGGTTGTTTTACCTCTGAGCAGCACTTTTTTGCACACCATGGGCTAAATGGACAGGTCACAAGGTCCCGAAGGCTCAGAGAAGGTTGTGGGAGGGGACCCACTGGAACAGCTGTTGGGAGACAGATGGTAGCCTCCCGTCAAGGCCATCCAGCGTGTTCTTTAAAGTTGGGTTCTTTTACCTCTGAGCAGCTTTTTTTTGCACACCATGGGCTAAATGGCCAGGTCACAAGGATCCCGAAGGCTCAGAGAGGGTTGTGGAAGGGGATCCACTGGAACAGCTGTTGGGAGACAGATGGTAGCCTCCCGTCAAGGCCATCCACAGTGTTCTTTAACGTGCACAAGGTGTGGCTCTCCTGCTCACGGACCATGGCTTAACGTCCCATCCGACGGATGGTGGCCTTTCCAAGCCCATCGGTGTTCCCTATTGACATTGGGCAGGGCCGGGAGTTTTGCAGAGACAAATCTCGACGCTGACTCAGCTGGGACTCGAACCTCTGAGCGGCACTTTTTTGCACTCCATGGGCTAAATGGCCAGGTCACAAGGACCCCGAAGGCTCAGAGAAGGTTGGGGGAGGGGACCCACTGGAAGAGTTGTTGGGAGACAGATGGTAGCCTCCCGTCAAGGCCATCCAGCGTGTTCTTTAATGTGCACAGGGTATGTCTCCCACACACGGGGCGACGGCTTAACGTCCCATCCGACGGACGGCGGCCTTTCCAAGCCCATCGGTGTCCCCTACTGACCGTGGGCAGGGCAGGGAATTTTGCGGAGTTGAATCTCAACGCTGACCCAGCTGGGACTCGAACCTGGGAACTACAGATTACGAGCCTGGAGCGCTACCGACTGAGCCAACCCCGTCCCCCCTCTTTCGATCTATGGAGACTGAGCTAGATGTGATGTACTCCCTATTCGGAATGCGATGGGACGTGGCCGCCGGAAGACGATGTATTTTTTGTATTATTACTTCACCTTCTATTCGGTGAAAAGACAGGTTCGCGGATTTTTAGACCCGTGGCACTGCACTCCTCTGAAGAGACTGGTGTTGAATGATGAATAACAACAGTCCATTAATTAATCGGACGGGAGTTATATAGGGACGACACAATTTATTCTCACTATATACAGCTACATGCTGGGAATGCGTGCCACTCCGTGGGCCTTTGCTGCTTCACTGCTGCAAGCAATAATATATTGAGATGGAGAATCGTAAGCTCTGCGAATCCTCACTTTACAGACCTCAAAACTCGGTGAAAGGATAACCAACCTTTGCCTACACTGTAGTTCCTTCTGAATCCACCAAACTATTATCAGATTCACACAAGAATCTCGATTTCCTTTTGGAATCGCACCCTCCCTTTGAGGAGTACTTCGAGTAAGGGGCAGCGTTCTTTTGACGCTTGTTGAAACGACCTTTCTCTCAACGTGGGGTGGGGGTGGCTCAGTCGATAGCGTGCCAGGCTCGTAATCTGTAGATCCCAGGTTCGAGTTCCAGCTAGGTCAGCGTTGAGATTTATCTCCGCAAAATTTCCCATCCTGCCTACAGTCAGTAGATGACACCGATGGGCTTGGAAAGGCCGCCGTCCGTCGGATGGGACGTTAAGCCGTGGCCCCGTGTGCAGGAGAGCCATACCGTGTGCACGATAAAGAACACGCTGGATGGCCTTGACGGAAGGCTACCATCTGTCCAGTGGGTCTCCTCCCAACAGCTGTAGTGTGGGTTTCCTCCCCCAACCTTCTCTGAGACTTTGCTGTCCTTGTGACCTGGCCATTGAATTCTTTATTTTCAAAACAATTCTAACGTTATTATTCTTCTCTCCTGCAGATAAGCAGATGCTTTGCGGCTCATTTGTTTAAACTTTTGTATAACTAACATGAATATGAATAAAGATTATTATTATTATTAAATGGCCAGGTCATAAGGAACCCAAAGGCTCAGAGAATGTTGGGGGAGGGGACCCACTGGAACAACTGTTGGGAGACAGAGGGTAGCCTCCCGTCAAGGCCATCCAGAGTGTTCTTTAACGTGCACAAGGTGTGGCTCTCCTGCTCACGGACCATGGCTTAACGTCCCATCCGACGGACGGTGGCCTTTCCAAGCCCATCGGTGTTCCCTATTGACATTGGGCAGGGCAGGGAGTTTTGCACAGACAAATCTCGACGCTGACTCAGCTGGGACTCGAACCTGGGAACTGCAGATTACGAGGCTGGCACGCAACCAACTGAGCCACCCCTGCCCCTAATTTCTGAGGAATTATATGAATGCGATTGGCGAGGTGACAGTATAATGTGGCCCAAGTCATTATGTCGGGTGATCTCCATTCTGGACTATACATTTGGCAACACGGCGTGGCATTGAGTGAAAATGTTCCCAGATGGTGTGCTGAGATATTGTGGACCATGCGTCGTTGGCCTGTGTCCATAATTCATCAACATTGGGATGATCGTGCAGAGGGATGAAATCATCTGACAATGATTCCCCATGCATTCTTTATTGGGAAGAAATCTGATGATCGTGATGTCCTCCCTCTTTCCAGTTGGGTTGTTTGGGTTGTTTTACCTCTGAGCGGCACTTTTTTGCACTCCATGGGCTAATTGGCCAGGTCACAAGGACCCCGAAGGCTCAGAGAAGGTTGCGGGAGGGGACCAACTGGAACAGCTGTTGGGAGAGAGATGGTAGCCTCGCGTCAAGGCCATCCAGCGTGTTCTTTAACGTGCACAGGGTATGTCTCTCCCGCACACGGGGTGACGGCTTAACGTCCCATCCGACAGACGGCGGCCTTTCCAAGGCCATCGGTGTCCCCTACTGACTGTGGGCAGGGCAGGGAATTTTGCGGAGATAAATCTCAACGCTGACCAAGCTGGGACTCGAACGTGGGAACTACAGATTACGAGCCTGGAGCGCTACCGACTGAGCCAACCCCGTCCCCCCTTTTTCGATCTATGGAGACTGAGCTAGATGTGATGTACTCCCTATTCGGAATGCGATGGGACGTGGCCGCCGGAAGACGATGTATTTTTTGTATTATTACTTCACCTTCTATTCGGTGAAAAGACAGGTTCGCAGATTTTTAGACCCGTGGCACTGCACTCCTCTGAAGAGTCTGGTGTTGAATGATGAATAACAACAGTCCATCAATTAATCGCACGAGAGTTATATAGGGACGACACAATTTATTCTCACTATATACAGTTACATGCTGGGAATGCGTGCCACTCCGTGGGCCTTTGCTGCTTCACTGCTGCAAGCAATAATATATTGAGATGGAGAATCGTAAGCTCTGCGAATCCTCACTTTACAGACCTCAAAACTCGGTGAAAGGATAACCAACCTTTGCCTACACTGTAGTTCCTTTTGGAATCGCACCCTCCCTTTGAGGAGTACTTCGAGTAAGGGGCAGCGTTCTTTTGACGCTTGTTGAAACGACCTTTCCCTCAACGTGGGGTGGGGGTGGCTCAGTCGATAGCGTGCCAGGCTCGTAATCTGTAGTTCCCAGGTTCGAGTTCCAGTTAAGTCAGCGTTGAGATTTATCTCCGCAAAATTCCCCGCCCTGCCTACAGTCAGTAGATGATACCGACGGGCTTGGAAAGGCCGCCGTCCGTCGGATGGGACGTTAAGCCGTGGCCCCGTGTGCAGGAGAGCCATACCCTGTGCACGATAAAGAACACGCTGGATGGCCTTGACGGAAGGCTACCATCTGTCCAGTGGGTCTCCTCCCAACAGCTGTAGAGTGGGTTCCCTCCCCCAACCTTCTCTGAGACTTTGCTGTACTTCTGACCTGGCCATTGAATTCTTTATTTTCAAAACAACTATAACGTTATTATTCTTCTTTCCTGCAGATAAGCAGATGCTTTGCGGCTCATTTGTTTAAACTTTTGTATAACTAACATGAATATGAATAAAGATTATTATTGTTATTAAATGGCCAGGTAATAAGGAACCCAAAGGCTCAGAGAAGGTTGGGGGAGGGGACCCACTGGAACAACTGTTGGGAGACAGAGGGGCCTCCCGTCAAGGCCATCCAGAGTGTTCTTTAACGTGCACAAGGTGTGGCTCTCCTGCTCACGGACCATGGCTTAACGTCCCATCCGACGGGCGGTGGCCTTTCCAAGCCCATCGGTGTTCCCTATTGACATTGGGCAGGGCAGGGAGTTTTGCACAGACAAATCTCGACGCTGACTCAGCTGGGACTCGAACCTGGGAACTGCAGATTACGAGCCTGGCACGCAACCGACTGAGCCACCCCTGCCCCTAATTTCTGAGAAATTATATGAATGCGATTGTCGAGGTGACAGTATAATGTGGCCCAAGTCATTATGTCGGGTGATCTCCATTCTGGACTAAACATTTGGCAACACGGCGTGGCATTGAGTGAAAATGTTCCCAGATGGTGTGCTGAGATATTGTGGACCATGCGTCGTTGGCCTGTGTCCATAATTCATCAACATTGGGATGATCGTGCAGAGGGATGAAATCATCTGACAATGATTCCCCATGCATTCTTTATTGGGAAGAAATCTGATGATCGTGATGTCCTCCCTCTTTCGAGTTGGTTTGTTTGGGTTGTTTTACCTCTGAGCGGCACTTTTTTGCACTCCATGGGCTAATTGGCCAGGTCACAAGGGCCCCGAAGGCTCAGAGAAGGTTGCGGGAGGGGACCAACTGGAACAGCTGTTGGGAGAGAGATGGTAGCCTCGCGTCAAGGCCATCCAGCGTGTTCTTTAACGTGCACAGGGTATGTCTCTCCCACACACGGGGCGACGGCTTAACGTCCCATCCGACGGACGGCGGGCCTTTCCAAGCCCATCGGTGTCCCCTACTGACCGTGGGCAGGGCAGGGAATTTTGCGGAGATAAATCTCAATGCTGACCAAGCTGGGACTCGAACCTGGGAACTACAGATTACGAGCCTGGAGCGCTACCGACTGAGCCAACCCCATCCCCCCTCTTTCGATCTATGGAGACTGAGCTAGATGTGATGTACTCCCTATTCGGAATGCGATGGGACTGGGCCAAATGTCGTGGCCGCCGGAAGACGATGTATTTTTTGTATTATTACTTCACCTTCTATTCGGTGAAAAGACAGGTTCGCGGATTTTTAGACCCGTGGCACTGCACTCCTCTGAAGAGACTGGTGTTGAATGATGAATAACAACAGTCCATTAATTAATCGGACGGGAGTTATATAGGGACGACACAATTTATTCTCACTATATACAGCTACATGCTGGGAATGCGTGCCACTCCGTGGGCCTTTGCTGCTTCACTGCTGCAAGCAATAATATATTGAGATGGAGAATCGTAAGCTCTGCGAATCCTCACTTTACAGACCTCAAAACTCGGTGAAAGGATAACCAACCTTTGCCTACACTGTAGTTCCTTCTGAATCCACCAAACTATTATCAGATTCACACAAGAATCTCGATTTCCTTTTGGAATCGCACCCTCCCTTTGAGGAGTACTTCGAGTAAGCGGCAGCGTCCTTTTGACGCTTGTTGAAACGACATTTCTCTCAACGTGGGGTGGGGGTGGCTCAGTCGATAGCGTGCCAGGCTCGTAATCTGTAGTTCCCAGGTTCGAGTTCCAGCTAGGTCAGCGTTGAGATTTATCTCCGCAAAATTTCTCGCCCTGCCTACAGTCAGTAGATGACACCGATGGGCTTGGAAAGGCCGCCGTCCGCCGGATGGGACGTTAAGCCGTGGCCCCGTGTGCGGGAGAGCCATACCCTGTGCACGTTAAAGAACACGCTGGATGGCCTTGACGGAAGGCTACCATCTGTCCAGTGGGTCTCCTCCCAACAGCTGTAGAGTGGGTTCCCTCCCCCAACCTTCTCTGAGACTTTGCTGTACTTCTGACCTGGCCATTGAATTCTTTATTTTCAAAACAACTATAACGTTATTATTCTTCTCTCCTGCAGATAAGCAGATGCTTTGCGGCTCATTTGTTTAAACTTTTGTATAACTAACATGAATGTGAATAAAGATTATTATTATTATTAAATGGCCAGGTCATAAGGAACCCAAAGGCTCAGAGAAGGTTGGGGGAGGGGACCCACTGGAACAACTGTTGGGAGACAGAGGGTAGCCTCCCGTGAAGGCCATCCAGCGTGTTCTTTAACGTTGGGTTGTTTTACCTCTGAGCGGCACTTTTTTGCACACCATGGGCTAAATGGCCAGGTCACATGGACCCCGAAGGTTCAGAGAAGTTTGGGAGAGGGGACCCACTGGAACAGATGTTGGGAGACAGATGGTAGCCTTCCGTCAAGGCCATCCAGCGTGTTCTTTAACGTGCAGAGGAAAAACAACCCAACAACCCAATGAAAAAACACCAGGAAAACCGAATAAGGAACTAAATAGAAGCGTTATATTCTCTAAGTAAAGTTACTATCTGAGAAGCAGGCACTTAAGGGTCAGTCTCTTATGATCCCATTTCTCCTCATCCTCTTCCTCCCTCTAAATAGATCGTCTATTTACAACACGCGGCGATAAGTTCCGCGAAGTTCGAGGAATGCTCGGAAGATTCACGAGCCACGTGCATGAGGAGAATTCAGGTTGTCTGTTTCGCGCACTTTTCCATGTAAATCTTTCGTGAAACGACGGAGACGTGCGTCTTCCGGAGCACGTGCCACTCTCCCTCGCGCAACGGAAGGAATCGGGCTCCTACGCTCTGACAATCTCGAGCTGCGTGTCGGGAGGGAATGAAAAATATCTCACTCTGTTTTTAGACAGGCAGTGTCGGAATGAGGCTGGAGTCGTTCGCAGATACGAACAAAGGGTGGTTTTCACTCATTTTCACATAATGGCAATGTGTTGTTGTGATGTTTTACCTCTGAGCGGCACTTTTTTGTACACCATCGGCTAAATGGCCAGGTCACATCGACCCCGAAGGCTCAGAGAAGTTTGGGAGAGGGGACCCACTGGAACAGCTGTTGGGAGATAGATGGTAGCCTCCCGTCAAGGCCATCTAGCGTGTTCTTTAACGTTGGGTTGTTTTACTCTGAGCGGCACTTTTTTGCACACCATGGGATAAATGGTAAGGTCACAAGGACCCCGAAGGCTCAGAGAAGGTTGGGGGAGAGAACCCACTGAAACAGCTATTGGGAGACAGATGGTAGCCTCCCGTCAAGCCATTCAGCGTGTTCTTTAACGTTGGGTTTTTTTACCTCTGAGCAGCACTTTTTTTTGCACACCATGGGCTAAATGGCCAGGTCACAAGGACCACGAAGGCTCAGAGAAGTTTGGGTGAGGGGATCCACTAACAGCTGTTGAGAGACAGATGGTAGCCTTCCGTCAAGGCCATCCAGCGTGTCCTTTAACGTTGGGTTGTTTTACCTCTGAGCAGCACTTTTTTTGCACACCATGGACTAAATGGCCAGGTCACAAGGACCACAAAGGCTCAGAGAAGGTTGGGATAGGGGATCCACTGGAACAGCTGTTGGGAGACAGATGGTAGCCTTCCGTCAAGGCCATCCAGCGTGTCCCTTGACGTTGGGTTGTTTTACCTCTGAGCAGCACTTTTTTTGCACACCATGGACTAAATGGCCAGGTCACAAAGACCACGAAGGCTCAGAGAAGTTTGGGTGAGGGGATCCACTGGAACAGTTGTTGGGAGACAGATGGTAGCCTCCCGTCAAGGCCATCCAGCGTGTTCTTTAACGTGTACAGGGTATGGCTCTCCCGCATACGGGCCACGGATTAAAGTCGCATTCGGCGGATGGCCGACCGCGGACTGACCGTGGGCAGGACGGGTAGTTTTGCGGAGATAAATCTCAACGCTGTCTCAGCTGGGACTCCAGATTACGAGCTTGGCGCGCTACCGACTGGGCCACCCCCGCACCACAGAGAAGGTTGAGGAAGGAATTAAGTTCTTTTACTTCTGAACGGACTTCTTTTGCACACAATGGGCTAAATGCCCAGATCATAAGGACTCCGAGGGCTCAGAGAAGTTTTGGGGAGGGAATTCACTAGACAGCTTTTAGGAGAGGCTCCTGCACATGACGTCATAGATTTACGTCATATCTGAAGGAAGACTTACTTTCCAAAATGGTAAACAAAATTTCTTTAACATTACCAAATTATTGCCATGTAAGTCTGACAAGAGCCTTGCAGTTTCTTAGGGGCGGGGGTGGCTCAGTCGGTAGCGCGCCAGCTGGGTCAGCGTTGAGATTTATCTCCGCAAAATTCCCCGCCCTGCCCACAGTCAGTAGGGGACACCGATGGGCTTGGAAAGACCGTCGTCCGCCGGATGGGACGGTAAGCCGTGGCCCCGTGTGTGGGAGAGCCATACCCTGTGCACGTTAAAGAACACGCTGGATGGCCTTGACGGGAGGCTACCATCTGTCTCCCAACAGCTGTTCCAGTTGGTCCCCTCCCCCAACCTTCTCTGAGCCTTCGGGGTCCATGTGACCTGGCCATTTAGCCCATGGTGTGCAAAAAAAGTGCCGCTCAGAGGTTAAACAACCCAACCCAACCCTTCCAGTTTAATAAGCGACAATAGAAGGTCTGTGAACATGGCGGGACCTCAGCAGAAAGACAAAACAAACATCCATGCTTTCCCCGGAACTCGAACCCAGATCCCTCTGATCAGCAGCCAAGAATGCTAACCACTCGGCTGCATATATATATATCTGTGTGTGTGTGTGTGTGTGTGTGTGTGTAGGGGCGGGGGTGGCGCAGTCGGTAGCGCGCCAGGCTCGTAATCTGTAGTTCCCAGGTTCGAGTCCCTACTGGGAGAGCGTTGAGATTTATCTCCGCAAAATTCCCCGCCCTGCCCACGATCAGTAGGGGACACCGATGGGCTTGGAAAGGCCGCCGTCCATCGGATGGGACGTTAAACCATGGTCCAATGTGTGGGAAAGAGCCATACCCTGTGCACATTAAAGAACACTCTGGATGGCCTTGGCGGGAGGCTACCATCTGTCCAGGTCCAGTAGGGGTCTCGTAGGGGACCTACGGGACCTGGGTTGGAGCCCCGGGTAAGGCATGGTTGTATGTGTCGTTTTTCTGCTGAGGTCCTGCCATCCTCTCAGACCTTCTACTACAGCACATTGGATCGTGTGAGCTCACAAAAACCTGGATCGTGTGGGCCCACTCACAGAAATATTGAGCGTGTGCAGTTACCGTTCACAGCAAACTGGAGCGGTTGCGGTAAATTTTCACAGCACATTGGATCGTGTGAGCTCACAAAAACCTGGATCGTGTGGGCTCACTCACGGAAATATTGAGTGTGTGCAGTTACCGTTCACAGCAAACTGGAGCGGTTGCGGTTAATGTTCACAGCACATTGGATCGTGTGAGCTCACGAAAACCTGGATCATGTGGGCCCACTCACGGAAATATTGAGCGTGTGCAGTTACCGTTCACAGCAAACTAGAGCGGTTGCGGTTAATGTTCACAGCACATTGGATCGTGTGAGCTCACAAAAACCTGGATCGTGTGGGCCCACTCACAGAAATATTGAGCGTGTGCAGTTACCGTTCACAGCAAACTGGAGCGGTTGCGGTTAATGATCACAGCACATTGGATCGTGTGAGCTCACAAAAACCTGGATCGTGTGGGCCCACTCACGGAAATATTGAGCGTGTACAGTTGATGTACACGTTCCTGAGGTCCTGCCATCCTCTCAGACCTTCTACTATAGCATATAAACTGACAGGCTCTTGTCAGACCTCTGTGGCAAGCAGCTGCTTGAGGGGATATTTATTTTTTATTATTTTGCTCAGGTAACACACGGATTTAACCGACGATGTTAATCTTCTTCGCATTTGTTTCCGATGACGTTTGGATCAGTTTGCAAAGAGAACGCGCAACAAAACATCAGCAAAAGGAAAAGAATTGTTTCTATCGTTCTTTTGTTGAGACCAAGAGACAACAATGATCTCTTGCAATAACTGAATTTCCAATAAACAGCAGCGCACTCGTGATGTCCATTGTCGTCGCCTCGTCATCTGTTTCACGACGAACAGCATTATTATTCTATCTGATGCCATTGTTCATTCCGTTTGCCTGTTTATTGGGGGGCGGGGGGGACACGAATCGAGTCGGCAGAGTGTGACGTAACTTAAGAGAGACAACACTTAAAAATGTGGATAATGGAAACTGCTTTCTATGTTATGAAACCTTTGTGAAATTATTCTGGGATTTTATTATATTGAGGACTTTCTTATATTGTAAAACATAGATATTTCTTTGATTCATCAAAATACACTCGCTCAACAAAATATCCGAACACTATGGTTGATTACAGAATTCAGAAAAAATATCTGGCAAAGATTTTTTTCTTTTTTTTTTTAGAAATTAGTGATCTGGCAACCTTCGTGTCACGTGATTACAGAATTCAGGAAAAATATCTGGAGCGTGTACAGCAACTGTACACGCTCCAGTTACCGTTCACAGCAAACTGGAGCGTGTCCAGTTACTGCACACGCTCCATTTTGCTGTAAACGGTAACTGTACACGCTCAATATTTCCGTGAGTGAGCCCACACGATCTAGTATCAAAATAATATGACCACCTACAGTCGCTCAAAAAAGTATCCGAACACTTTATTCGGATATTTTATTCGGATTTTTATTCGGATACCGAACACTTTATTCGGATTGATTACAGAATTCAGGAAAAATATCTGGCGACGATTTTTTTTTTGGAAATGAGTAATCTGGCAACATTCGTGTTGTTCAATCATAGTGTTCGGATATTTATTTGAGTTACAGTCGCTCAAATATATAACATTTATCTGAGCGACTGTACTCAGTGAGTAGCGCGCCAGGCTCGTAATCTACAGTTTCCAGGTTCGAGTGCCAGCTGGGTTAGCATTGAGTTTTATTTCTGAAAATTCCCCGCCATGCCCCCAGTCAGTAGGAGACACAGATGGGCTTGGAAAGGCCGCCGTCCATCAGATGGGACGTTAAGTCGTGGCGCCGTGTGCCGAGAGCCATATCCTGTGCACGTTAAAGAACACGCTGGATGGACTTGACGGGAGGTTACCATCTGTCTCCCCACAGCTGTTCCAGTGGGTCCTCTCCCCCAACCTTCTCTGAGCCTTCGGGGTCCTTGTGACCTAGCCATTTAGCCCATGATGTGCAAAAAAGTGCCGCTCAGAGGTAAAACAATCCAACGTTAAAGAACACGCTGGATGGTCTTGACGGGAGGCTACCCTGTGTCTCCCAACAGCTGTTCCAGTGGGTCCCCTCCCCCAAACTTCTCTGAGCGTTCGGGGTCCTTGTGACCTACCCATTTAGCCCGTGGTGTGCAAAAAAAAGTGCCGATCAGAGGCAAAACCACCAACCAAATCGACTCATGGATTAGACCTCTCAAGTGCACGTCAATAAATATCCTTAAAGCTGTCTGATAAAAACTTGCCAGACATTTAGGTTTGTCTGAGAGAAGACTGGTGACGAAGGCAATGTCATTCTCCTAGTGATAATGGCAAGTATCCACGTGACCAATCTCAATTTGAACCCATTCTCGTGTCGTTCCAGCGCGCGTGACCAGCGCTGAAACTGCGGCACAACCTACGCACGAGGACTGTCACTGCGCTTTTCTTCTGCGCACGTGGCTCGTGCTGACTCTAGGCATCCACCAACCTCCTCCCTCTTTAGTGCAACTTATCGCCACGTGTTGCAAATAGACGATCTATTTAGAGGAAAGAAGAGGATGGGGAGAAATGGGATTACAAGAGACTTAACAACCCTTAACAGCTATTGCGATACCAGAAAAATGGCTCCTTCTTTGACAACATCTTTGGGGCGGGGGTGGCTCAGTCGGTAGCGCGCCAGGCTCGTAATCTGTAGTTCCCAGGTTCGAGTCCCAGCTGGGTCTGCGTTGAGATTTATCTCCGCAAATTTCCCTGCCCACGGTCAGTAGAGGACACCGATGGGTTTGGAAGGCCCCCGTCCATCGGATGGGACGTTAAGCCGTGGCCCCGTGTGCGTGAGAGCAATATCCTGTGCACGTTAAAGAACACGCTGGATGGCCTTGACGGGAGGCTACCATCTGTCTCCCAACAGCTGTTCCAGTTGGTCCCCTCCCCCAACCTTCTCTGAGCTTTCGGGGTAAATGTGACCTGGCCATTTAGCCCATGGTGTGCAAAAAAAAAAGTGTTGCTCAGAGGTAAAACAACGGAACATTAAAGAACATGCTGGATGGCCTTGACGGGAGGCTACCATCTGTCTTCCAACAGCTGTTTCTGTGGGTCCTCTCCCCAACCTTCTCTGAGCCTTCGGGTCCATGTGACCTGGCTATTTAGCCCATGGTGTGCAAAAAAGTGCCGCTTAGAGGTAAAACAACCCAACCCAGACAACATCTTTGCTAAGAGAGTTTTTTTCTCTGTATTCTAAGAGAATTTATTTTCTTATTTTCCACTTCAAGCATTTTTTATCGCTGTTATTTAACATGAGAGGGAGTGCTTATGTTGGTTTCGGTTCAATAATTTTATCCCCCGCGCGACGCCGATTATTGTTATTTTGCCCTCACTAGATTAAACAGACAGATCACCAAATTATCCGGGTGCTCAATTACCTCATTAGCCATTCAGCTCCGAATTTGATTGACAATTGTCTGATAACCGTAACCTGGATCTGTTCTTTGAAAAGTAACAGCTGTTTATAAAAATATGTACCAAAAATCAAAAGGTGTCGAAAGAACCGTACTTCTTGAATTCTAGATCGTTACTACGACCTCCGTTTGACTTTGAACGCGACACCAGTCCTCCATTTGACTTTGAACGCGACACCAGTCCTCCATTTGACTTTGAATACGACACCAGTGCTCCATTTAACTTTGAACGCGACACTAGTCCTCCATTTGACTTTGAACGCGACACCAGTCCTCCGTTTGACTTTGAACGCGACACCAGTCCTCTGTTTGACTTTGAACGCGACACCAGTCCTCTGACTTTGAATGTCACACCAGTCCTCCGTTTGACTTTGAACGCGACACCAGTCATCTGTTTGATTTTTGAACGTCACACCACTCCTCTGTTTGACTTTGAACGCGACACCAGTCCTCCGTTTGACTTTGAACGCCACACCAATCCTCCGTTTGACTTTGAACGCGACACCAGTCCTCTGTTTGACTTTGAACCCAACACCAGTCCTCTATTTGACTTTGAACGCGACACCAGTCCTCTGTTTGATTTTGAACGTCATACCACTCCTCTGTTTGACTTTGAACGCGACACCAGTCCTCCGTTTGACTTTGAACGCCACACCAGGCCTCTATTTGACTTTGAACGTCACACCAGTCCTCCGTTTGACTTTGAACCAGTCGCTGAACGTTTGACTTTGAACCAGTCGCTGTTTGATTTTGAACGACACACCAGTCCTCCGTTTGACTTTGAATGCGACACCAGTCCTCCGTTTGACTTTGAACGCGACACCAGTCCTCTGACTTTGAATGTCACACTAGTCCTCCGTTTGACTTTGAACGCGACACCAGTCCTCTGTTTGATTTTGAACGTCACACCACTCCTCCGTTTGACTTTGAACACCACTCTTCCGTTTGACTTTGAACGCCACACCAGTCCTCTATTTGACTTTGAACGTCACACCAGTCCTCCGTTTGACTTTGAACGCGACACCAGTCCCTGTTTGATTTTGAACGTCACACCACTCCTCTGTTTGACTTTGAACGCGACACCAGTCCTCCGTTTGACTTTGAACGCCACACCAGTCCTCTATTTCACTTTGAACGTCACACCAGTCCTCCGTTTGACTTTGAACGCGACACCAGTCCCTGTTTGATTTTGAACGCCACACCAGTCCCCCGTTCAAAATCAAAAGGTGTCGAAAGCACCGTACTTCTTGAATTCTAGATCGTTACTACGACCTCCGTTTGACTTTGAACGCGACACCAGTCCTCCATTTGACTTTGAACGCGACACCAGTCCTCCATTTGACTTTGAATACGACACCAGTGCTCCGTTTAACTTTGAACGCGACACTAGTCCTCCATTTGACTTTGAACGCGACACCAGTCCTCCGTTTGACTTTGAACGCGACACCAGTCCTCTGTTTGACTTTGAACGCAACACCAGTCCTCTATTTGACTTTGAACGCGGCACCAGTCCTCTGTTTGATTTTGAACGTCACACCACTCCTCCGTTTGACTTTGAACACCACTCCTCCGTTTGACTTTGAACACCACTCCTCCGTTTGACTTTGAACGCCACACCAGTTCTCTATTTGACTTTGAACGTCACACCAGTCCTCCGTTTGACTTTGAACGCGACACCAGTCCCTGTTTGATTTTGAACGTCACACCACTCCTCTGTTTGACTTTGAACGCGACACCAGTCCTCCGTTTGACTTTGAACGCAACACCAGTCCTCTATTTGACTTTGAACGTCACACCAGTCCTCCGTTTGACTTTGAACGCGACACCAGTCCCTGTTTGACTTTGAACGCCACACCAGTCCTCCGTTTGACTTTGAATGCAACACCAGTCCTCCGTTTGACTTTGAACGCCACACCAGTCCTCCGTTTGACTTTGAACGCCACACCAATCCTCCGTTTGACTTTGAACGCCACACCAATCCTCCGTTTGACTTTGAACGCGACACCAGTCCTCTGTTTGATTTCGAACGTCACACCACTCCTCCGTTTGACTTTGAACGCCACACCAGTCCTCTATTTGACTTTGAACGTCACACCAGTCCTCCCTTTGACTTTGAACGCGATACCAGTCCCTGTTTGATTTTGAACGTCACACCACTCCTCTGTTTGACTTTGAACGCGACACCAGTCCTACGTTTGACTTTGAACGCAACACCAGTCCTCTATTTGACTTTGAACGTCACACCATTCCTCCGTTTGACTTTGAACGCCACACCAGTCCTCTATTTGACTTTGAACGCCACACCAGTCCTCCGTTTGACTTTGAACACGACACCAGTCCTCTATTTGACTTTGAACGTCACACCAGTCCTCTGTTTGACTTTGAACGCGACACCAGTCATCCGTTTGACTTTGAACGCAACACCAGTCTTCTATTTGACTTTGAACGTCACACCAGTCCTCCATTTGACTTTGAACGCCACACCAATCCTCCGTTTGACTTTGAACGCCACACCAATCCTCCGTTTGACTTTGAACGCCACACCAATCCTCCGTTTGACTTTGAACGCAACACCAGTCCTCTGTTTGACTTTGAACGCAACACCAGTCCTCTGTTTGATTTTGAACATCACACCACTCCTCCGTTTGATTTTGAACGCCACACCAGTCCTCTATTTTACTTTGAACGTCACACCAGTCCTCCGTTTGACTTTGAACGCGACACCAGTCCCTGTTTCATTTTGAACGTCATACCACTCCTCTGTTTGACTTTGAACGCGACACCAGTCCTCCGTTTGCCTTTGAACGCAACACCAGTCCTCTATTTGACTTTGAACGTCACACCAGTCCTCCGTTTCACTTTGAACGCCACACCAATCTTCCGTTGGACTTTGAAAGCCACACCAATCCTCCGTTTGACTTTGAACGCGACACCAGTCCCCTGTTTGACTTTGAACGTCACACCAGTCCTCCGTTTGACTTTGAACGCCACACCAGTCCTCCGTTTGACTTTGAACGCGACACCAGTCCTCTGTTTGACTTTGAACTTCACACCAGTCCTCTGTTTGACTATGAACACGACACCAGTCCTCCGTTTGACTTTGAACGCGAGACCAGTCCTCCGTTTGACTTTGAACGCTACACCAGTCCTCTGTTTGACTTTGAACGCGACACCAGTCCTCTGACTTTGAATGTCACACCAGTCCTCCGTTTGACTTTGAACGCGACACCAGTCCTCTGTTTGACTTTGAACGTCACACCACTCCTCTGTTTGACTTTGAACGCGACACCAGTCCTCTATTTGACTTTGAACGTCACACCAGTCCCTGTTTGACTTTGAACTTCACACCAGTCCTCTGTTTGACTATGAACACGACACCAGTCCACCGTTTGACTTTGAACGCAAGACCAGTCCTCCGTTTGATTTTGAACGCTACACCAGTCCTCTGTTTGACTTTGAACGCGACACCAGTCCTCTGACTTTGAATGTCACACCAGTCCTCCGTTTGACTTTGAACGCGACACCAGTCCTCTGTTTGATTTTGAACGTCACACCACTCCTCTGTTTGACTTTGAACGCGACACCAGTCCTCTATTTGACTTTGAACGTCACACCAGTCCTCCGTTTAAATTTGAACGCGACACCAGTCCCTGTTTGACTTTGAATGCCACACCAGTCCTCCGTTTGACTTTGAACGCGACACCAGTCCTCCGTTTGACTTTGAACGCGACACCAGTCCTCCGTTTGACTTTGAACGCGACACCAGTCCTCCGTTTGACTTTGAACACGACACCAGTCCTCTATTTGACTTTGAACGTCACACCAGTCCTCCGTTTGACTTTGAACGCGACACCAGTCCCTGTTTGACTTTGAACGCCACACCAGTCCTCCATTTGACTTTGAATACGACACCAGTGCTCCATTTAACTTTGAACGCGACACCAGTCCTCTGTTTGACTTTGAACGCGACACCAGTCCTCTGTTTGACTTTGAACGTCACACCAGTCCTCCGTTTGACTTTGAACGCGACACCAGTCCTCTGTTTGACTTTGAACGTCACACCAATCCTCCGTTTGACTTTGAACGCGACACCAGTCCTCCGTTTGACTTTGAACGCCACACCAATCCTCCGTTTGACTTTGAACGCGACACCAGTCCTCTGTTTGACTTTGAACGCAACACCAGTCCTCTATTAGACTTTGAACGCGACACCAGTCCTCTGTTAGACTTTGAACGCCACACCAGTCTTCCGTTTAAATTTGATCATGACACTAGTCCTCCATTTGACTTTGAACGCGACACCAATCCTCCATTTGACTTTGAACGTGACACCAGTCCTCCATTTGTCTTTGAACGCGACACCAGTCTTCCGTTTAAATTTGAACATGACACCAGTCCTCCGTTTGACTTTGAACGCCACACCAGACCTCCGTTTGACTTTGAACGTGACACCAGTTCTCTGTTTGACTTTGAACGCCACACCAGTCCTCCGTTTGACTTTGAACGCCACACAAGTCCTCCGTTTGACTTTGAACGCGATACCAGTCCTCTGTTTGACTTTGAACGTCACACCAGTCCTCTGTTTGACTATGAACACGACACCAGTCCTCCGTTTGACTTTGAACGCGAGACCAGTCCTCCGTTTGACTTTGAATGCTACACCAGTCCTATGTTTGACTTTGAATGCTACACCAGTCCTATGTTTGACTTTGAACGCGACACCAGTCCTGTGACTTTGAATGTCACACCAGTCCTCCGTTTGACTTTGAACGCGACACCAGTCCTCTGTTTGATTTTGAACGTCACACCACTCCTCTGTTTGACTTTGAACGCGACACCAGTCCTCTATTTGACTTTGAACGTCACACCAGTCCTCCGTTTGACTTTGTACGCGACACCAGTCCCTGTTTGACTTTGAACGCCACACCAGTCCTCCGTTTGACTTTGAACGCCACACCAGTCCTCTGACTTTGAACGTCACACCAGTCCTCTGACTTTGAACGTCACACCAGTCCTCCGTTTGACTTTGAACGCGACACCAGTCGTCTGTTTGATTTTGAACATCACACCAGTCCTCTGTTAGACTTTGAACGCGACACCAGTCCTCTGTTTAACTTTGAACGTGACACCAGTCCTACGTTTGACTTTGAACGCGACACCAGTCCTCTGTTTGACTTTGAACATGACACCAGTCTTCCGTTTAAATTTGAACGCGACACCAGTCCTCCATTTGACTTTGAACGCGACACCAGTCCTCCATTTGACTTTGAACGTAACACCAGTCCTCCATTTGACTTTGAACGCGACACCAGTCCTCTGTTAGACTTTGAACGCCACACCAGTCTTCCGTTTAAATTTGAACATGACACTAGTCCTCCATTTGACTTTGAACGCGACACCAATCCTCCATTTGACTTTGAACGTGACACCAGTCCTCCATTTGTCTTTGAACGCGACACCAGTCTTCCGTTTAAATTTGAACATGACACTAGTCCTCCATTTGACTTTGAACGCGACTCCAATCCTCCATTTGACTTTGAACGTGACACCAGTCCTCCATTTGTCTTTGAACGCGACACCAGTCCTCCGTTTGACTTTGAACGTCACACCAGTCCTTCGTTTGACTTTGAACGCGACACCAGTACTCTGTTTGACTTTGAACGCGACACCAGTCCTACGTTTGACTTTGAACGAGACACCAGTCCACGATCTGGCAACCTTCGTGTCACGTAGGTTGCCAGATCACTAATTTCTAAAAAAAATCGTTGAAAGATATTTTGCTGAATTCTGTAATCAACCATAGAGTTAGGATATTTTTTCAGCGACTGTACCTCCTGAAAACTCCTTGCCCTCGGTCAGTAGGGGACATCGATGGGCTTGGAAAGGCCGCCGTCCGTCTGATGGGACGTTAAGCCGTGGCTCCGTGTGCGGGATTGCCATACCCTGTGCACGTTAGAGAACTTTAGTTACAAAATAATAAGAAATTTGAAATGAGTTTTTTTTATGAGATCGTTATTTTCTTTATCCATTTCTTAATGGCAAGGTCACAAGGACCCCGAAGGCTCACAGAAGGTTGGGGGAGGGGACCCACTGGAACAGTTGTTTGGAGATAGATGGTAGCCTCCCGTTAAGGCCATCCAGCGTGTTCTTTAACGTTGGGTTGTTTTACCTCTGAGCGGCCCTTTTTGGCACACCATTGGCTAAATGGCCAGGTCACAAGGACCCCGAAGGCTCAGAGAAGGTTGGGGGAAGGGACCTACTGGAACAGCTGTTGGGAGACAGATGGTAGTCTCCCATCAAGGCCATCCAGCATGTTCTTTAACGTTGGGTTGTTTTACCTCTGAGCGGCACTTTTTTGCACACCATGGGCTAAATGGCCAAGTCAGAAGGACCCCGAAGGCTCAGAGAAGGCTGGGGGAGGGGACCCACTGGAACAGCTGTTGGGAGACAGATGGTAGCCTCCCGTCAAGGCCATCCAGCGTGTTCTTTAATATTGGGTTGTTTTACCTCTGAGCGTCACTGTTTTTGCACACCATGGGCTAAATGGCCAGGTCACAAGGACCCCAAAGGCTCAGAGAAGGTTGGGGGAGGGGACCCACTGGAATAGGTGTTGAGAGACAGATGGTAGCCTCCCGTCAAGGCAATCTAGCGTGTTCTTTAACTTTGGGTTGTTTCACTTCTGAGCGGCACTTCTTTGCACACAGTGGGGTAAAGGGCCAGGTCACAAGGACCCCGAAGGCTTAGAGAAGGTTGGTGGAGGAGACCCATTGGAACAGTTGTTGGGAGACAGATGATAGCCTCCCGCCAAGGCCATCCAGCGTGTTCTTTAATATTGGGTTGTTTTACCTCTGAGCGTCACTTTTTTGCACACCATGGGCTAAATGGCCAGGTCACAAGGACCCCAAAGGCTCAGAGAAGGTTGGGGGAGGGGACCCACTGGAACAGGTGTTGAGAGACAGATGGTAGCCTCCCGTCAAGGCAATCCAGCGTGTTCTTTAACGTTGGGTTGTTTCACCTCTGAGCGACATTTTTTTCTATTTTTAATTTTTTTTAAAAATAAAAGAAAAATTTCTCTAGATTTATGGCAGATTCAATTAGCAAAAATTCATGCGGTCGCATGACAAACCGACCGCGCGTAACGACAAAGTGAACCAGCACGAAAAAAAATCTTTTAATTCTACAATTTTATTAATTTTCGATAATACAGAGATGCTTTGCAAATTGTTTTTTCGTCTCATAATACTCTTTGATTCAATCTATTTAATAATTAATTTTTAGAACGCTAAAACACATCTTATTTCGCTTGAAAGGCAAACAATAAGTACGACAATCAAACACAAGAGTTAAGAATTCTGTGCAAGCTTTATTACTCAACATTATTTATAATTGAACATCAACAAGGATTTTTTTGCTCCTTAAAAACCAATTTTTTACGTTTCGTAATTACACATACGGTGTTTTAAATATTCAACAGATTCTAGAGAGAGTCTTTAAAAGGTAGACAACCTTTAACTTGGTAAGTTATTAAAAAACACGAGCAGCCAGTTATATATATATATAGTACACACTTCTCGGCTAAAATATTAGATTTATTGGGTAGTTTAACCTCTGAGAGGCACTTTTTTTGCACACAATGGGGTAAATGGCCAGGTCACAAGGACTCCGAAGGCTCAGAGAAGGTTGGGGGAGGGGACCCACTGGAACAGCTGTTGGGAGACAGATGGTAGCCTCCCGTCAAGGCCATCCAGCGTGTTCTTTAACGTTGGGTTGTTTTACCTCTGAGAGTCATTATTTTTGCGCACCATGGGCTAAATGGCCAGGTCACAAGGACCCCGAAGTCTCAGAGAAGTTTAGGGGAGGGGACCCACTGGAACAGCTGTTGAAGACAAATGGTTGCCTCCCGTTAAGGCCATCAAGCGTGTTCTTCAGCGTTAGGTTGTTTTACCTCTGAGAGGCATTATTTTTGCACACCATGGGCTAAATGGCCAGGTCACAAGGACCCCCGAAGTCTCAGAGAAGTTTAGGGGAGGGGACCCACTGGAACAGCTGTTGGAGACAAATGGTAGCCTCCCGTTAAGGCCATCCAGCGTGTTCTTTAACGTTAGGTTGTTTTACCTCTGAAAGGCACTTCTTTGCACACAATGGGGTAAAGGGCCAGGTCACAAGGACTCCGAAGACTCAGAGAAGGTTGTGGGAGGGGACCCACTGGAACAGCTGTTGGGAGACAGATGGTAGCCTCACGTCAAGGCCATCCAGCGTGTTCTTTAAAGTTGGGTTGTTTTACCTCTGAGAGTCACTTTTTTGCACACCATGGGCTAAATGGGCAGGTCACAAGGACCCCAAAGGCTCAGAGAAGGTTGGGGGAGGGGACTCACTGGAACAGCTGTTCGGAGACAGATGGTAGCCTCCCGTCAAGGCCATCCAGTCTGTCCCCTACTGACCGTGTTCTGGGCAGGGAATTTTGCAGAGATAAATCTCAACGCTGACACAGCTGAGACTGGTTCAGTCTCAGCTCTTCAGTCGAAGCTGGTTCAGCATTGAGGTATATTTCGTCGGATGGGACGTTAAGCCGTGACCCCGTGTTCGGGAGAGCCATACCTTTCCCCAACCTTCTCTGACCTTCTCTGAGTCCCCTCCCCCAACCTTCTCTGAGTCTTCGGGGTCCTTGTGACCTGGCCATTTAGCCCATGGTGTGCAAAAAAGTGCCGCTCAGAGGTAAAACAACCCAACGTTAAAGAACACGCTGGATGACCTTGACAGGAGGCTACCATCTGTCTCCCAACAGCTGTTCCAGTGGGTCCCCTCCCCCAACCTTCTCTGAGCCTTCGGGGTCCATGTGACCTAGCCATTTAGCCCATGGTGTGCAAAAAAGTGACGCTCAGAGGTGAAACAACCCAACGTTAAAGAACACGCTGGATGACCTTGACAGGAGGCTACCATCTGTCTCCCAACAGCTGTTCCAGAGTGTCCCCTCCCCCAACCTTCTCTCAGCCTTCAAGGTCTTTGTGACCTGGCCATTTATCCCACTGTGTGCAAAAAAAATAAGTCTTTAATATACCTTTTCACTGCCTTCTGAAATTTAAGAATATTGCAGACTTTTGGTACGATTTCTACATTGTATTGTATACGCCGAATTTCAGTAATAAAAATTTTGTTATGGCATAAACAAAGCATTTTGGTCTGAAGCTATTACATATACATCTGTGCAAAATGGCTTTGAACATATTGAAGCTGTTTGAAAATCAATACAAATATCTCTAAAACATCACAAAAACTTCTACAGTTTTTAAAACTAGTTTCATTTTACACCCTTAATGAGGAGAAAAAAATTCCACAAGACTTGAAAAAGATTATATCGACTTATTAGTAAAACAAGGCCGTTCAGATAAAGTTAAAATAACAGTTCGGCTTTCGTTGCTAATGATTCATTATTTCCTAACAATGCAGCCAGTTTGAACAACACAGGATCGAAACAATCAATGGCCAGCTTCTGTTGCGAAATTAAACAGAGAGAAAAATGAAAAGCGCTTTGCTTGTCGAACGAAATCAGCCAACAACGCAGGGAAAAAGGCTCTTTCGCCGCCTCCAAGTGACGTCACGGATGTCCTCGCGCTGTCCGGCTTGCTGCCAGATCTGCCATCTCGAAACTGCGAATTCAGCGTTAAGAATAAAAGCGGTCAGGCTGACGAAAAGGCGATTCGTGATCTTGCTGTCGAAGCGTCTGGGATTGCACGTGAAACAGTTGGCGGGAAAGTTTCTTTAACGAGATATTAATGATTTATCTTTCTCTTCAATGGAGTTGGGTTGGGTTGTTTTACCTCTGAGCGGCACTTTTTTGCACACAATGGGCTAAATGGCCAGGTCACATGGACCCCGAAGGCTCAGAGAAGGTTGGGGGAGGGGACCCACTGGAACAGCTGTTGGGAGACAAATGGTAGCCTCCCGTCAAGGCCATCCAGCGTGTTCTTTAACGTGCACAGAGTATGGCTTTCCCGCACACGGGGCAACGGCTTAACGTCCCATCCGACGGACGGCGGCCTTTCCAAGCCCATCGGTGTCCCCTACTGACCGTGGGCAGGGCGGGGAATTTTGCGGAGATAAATCTCAACACTAACCCAGCTGGGACTCGAACCTGGGAGCTACAGATTACGAGACTGGCGGGCTACCGACTGAGCCACCCCCTCCCCGAAGCGTCTGGATTGCACGTAAAACGGTTGGCGGGAAAGTTTCTTTAACGAGATATTAATGATTTATCCTTCTCTTCAATGGAGTAATTTATTATTTTAAATTTTTTTTTTTTGGTTGCAAATATTGATTTCTTTTTATCGGTTCTTTGTTGGGTTGTTTTACTCCAGGCCGCATTATTTTTTTGCACGTATTGGGATAAATCGCTAGGTCACAAGGACCCCTAGGGTTCGGAGAAGATTGGGAATCTAAAAAAAAATGGATTTTTTTTTTAATTGATTTGGGAAAAAATGGATTTTTATTTTTTGAAAATTGATTGGGAAAAAAATTTTTGGAATAAAAAAAAAGCTTCAAAAATCTCCAAAAAAAATACTGGACAGCTGTTAGGAGACAGCATGGAAGCCCCCTATAAAAGGATATCCAGGGATTCCTTTAAAGTGCACAGGATATGGCTCTCCTGCACACGGCTTTACATCCCATCCGACGGACGTCGACTACCTTCCCCCCCCCCCCCCCTCCTCCTTGAGTACGTTTTTTTGGCCCTGGGAAGAACGAATAAGCCAATGAAAAAGGGAATGAACGAACCGACGATCAAATAAACGAAAGATGAACGAGTGATTGAAAAAACAAAATAAATGAATAAAAGATGGACAAACAAATGAACGGACGAAGGAATGCACGAAAGAAAATAACAAATAAACGGAAGAACAAATGAACAGAAGTGTAAGTGACGGACGCATAAATGAATGAACGAAAAGAACAAACAAACAGACCAAGAAATGGAAGAAAGAAGAAATAAACAATAAACTAACGGAGAAATGAACGACAGATTAAATGAAGAGGCGAAGGAATGAACGGACGAAAGAATGAACGAAAGGACAGCGAATAAACAATTGATGAAGAAAACAAACAAAAAGCGAAGAGAATTGGCTCAGTCGGTAGAGGGCCAGCTTTCAATTTTCAATTGCGAGGTTTGAGTAGTTATCAATCGGTTAAATGGCCAGGTCATAAGGACCCCGAAGGCTCAGTTGTGTTGGGTTGTTTTACCTCTGAGCGGCACTTTTTTGCACACCATGGGCTAAACGGCCAGGTCACAAGGACTCAGAAGACTCAGAGAAGGTTGGGGGAGGGGACCCACTGGAACAGCTATTAGGAGACAGATAGTAGCCTTCCGTCAAGGCCATCCAGCGTGTTATTTAATGTGCATAGAGTATGGCTGTCCCATACACGGAGTCACGGCTTAACGTCCCATCCAACGGACGGTGGCCTTTCCAAGCCTATCGGTGTCCCCTACTGACCGTTGGCAGAACGGAGAATTTTGCGGAGATAAATCTCAATGCTGACCCAGCTGGGACTCGAATCTGGGAACTACAGATTACGAGCCTGGCGCGCTACCGATTGAGGCACCCCCACACCACCCAGCCCCACGAAGGCTCAGAGAAATTACGAGATGGGGACCCACTGGAACAGCTGTTGGGATGCAGATGGTAGCTCCTGTTAAGGCAATCCAGCGTGTTCATTAACGTGCATAGGATATGTCTCTCCCCCACACGGACCAGGTCTTAACTTCCCATCCGATGGTCCGTGACCTTTCCAAGCCCATCGGTGACCCCTATTGACTGAGGGCAGGGCGGGGAATTTTCCGGAGATAAATCTCAATTCAGGCCCAGCTGGGACTCGAATCTGGGATCTGCAGATTACGAGCCTGGCACGCTACCGTCTGAGTCACCTACGCCACGCACACTTTAAAGAACACGCTGGATGGGCCTTTGTGATCTGGCAATTTAGCTCATTGCGTACAAAAAAATCCCATCAGAGGTAAAACAATCCATACCCTATGCACGTTAAAAACCCTCTGGATAGCCTTGACAGAAAGCTACCATTTGTCACCTAATAGCTGTTCCAGTGGGTCCCCTCCCTCAACCTTACCTGAGTCGTTGGGGTCCTTGTGACCTTTCCATTTAGTCCATTGTGTGCAAAAACTGCCGATTAGAGATAAAATAACCCAACGTTAAAGAAAACACTGGATGGCCTTAACGGGAGGCTACCATTTATCTCCCAACAGGTGTTCAGTGGGTCCTCTCCACCTAACCTTCCCTGAGCCTTCGGGGTCCTTATGACCTGGCCATTTAGCCCATTGTGTGCAAAAACTACTGCTCAGAGATAAAATAACCCAAAGTTAAAGAACACACTGGATGGCCTTAACGGGAGACTACCATTTATCTCCCAACAGGTTTTCAGTGGGTCCTCTCCTCCTAACCTTCCCTGAGCCTTCGGGGTCCTTATGACCTGGCCATTTAGCCCATTGTGTGCAAAAACTGCCGCTCAGAGATAAAATAACCCAACGTTAAAGAACACACTGGATGGCCTTAACTGGAGGCTACCATTTATCTCCCAACAGGTGTTCAGTGGGTCCTCTCCTTCTAACCTTCCCTGAGCCTTCGGGGTCCTTATGACCTGGTCATTTAACCCATTGTGTGCCAAAACTGCCGCTCAGAGATAAAATAACCCAACGTTAAAGAACACACTGGATGGCCTTAACGGAAGGCTACCATTTATCTCCCAACTGGTGTTCAGTGGGTCCTCTCCTCCTAACCTTCCCTGAGCCTTCGGGGTCCTTATGATTTGGCCATTTAGCCCATTGTGTGCAAAAACTACCGCTCAGAGATAAAATAACCCAAAGTTAAAGAACACACTGGATGGCCTTAACGGGAGACTACCATTTATCTCCCAACAGGTTTTCAGTGGGTCCTCTCCTCCTAACCTTCCCTGAGCCTTCGGGGTCCTTATGACCTGGCCATTTAGCCCATTGTGTGCAAAAACTGCTGCTCAGAGATAAAATAACCCAACGTTAAAGAACACACTGGATGGCCTTAACTGGAGGCTACCATTTATTTCCCAACAGGTGTTCAGTGGGTCCTCTCCTTCTAACCTTCCCTGAGCCTTCGGGGTCCTTATGACCTGGTCATTTAACCCATTGTGTGCCAAAACTGCCGCTCAGAGATAAAATAACCCAACGTTAAAGAACACACTGGATGACCTTAACGGGAGGCAACCATTTATCTCCCAACAGGTGTTCAGTGGGTCCTCTCCTCCTAACCTTACCTGAGCCTTCGGGGTCCTTATGACCTGGCCATTTAACCCATTGTATGCCAAAACTGCCGCTCAGAGATAAAATAACCCAACGTTAAAGAACACACTGGATGGCCTTAACGGGAGGCTACCATTTATCTCCCAACTGGTGTTCAGTGGGTCCTCTCCTCCTAACCTTCCCTGAGCCTTCGGGGTCCTTATGACCTGGCCATTTAACCCATTGTGTGCAAAAACTGCCGCTCAGAGATAAAATAACCCAACGTTAAAGAACACACTGGATGGCCTTAACGGGAGGTTAGCCTTTATCTCCCAACAGGTGTTCAGTGGGTCCTCTCCTCCTAATCTTCCCTGAGCCTTCGGGGTCCTAATGACCTGGCCATTTAACCCATTGTGTGCAAAAAAAGTGCTGTTCACAGGTAAAACAACTGAACCGAACCCAAGCAACTTTAATCATGAAAGATCAGATAGAATTAAAGAGCTTTCCATTCCTTTGTCACAAAGACCCATCCTGCAAAAACACCAATATTATGACGAAATGAGAAAAGACACTATACCGAAATTCTTTTATACTGTAAGAAGGGGGGCGGGGGTGGCTCAGTCGGTAGCGCGCCAGGCTCGTAATCTGTAGTTCCCAGGTTCGAGTCCCAGCTGGGTCAGCGTTGAGATTTATCTCCGCAAAATTCCCCGCCCTGCCCACGGTCAGTAGGGGACACCGATGGGCTTGGAAAGGCCGCCGTCCGTCGGATGGGACGTTAAGCCGTGGCCATGTGTATGGGAGAGAGCCATACTCTGTGCACGTTAAAGAACACGCTGGATGGCCTCGACGGGAGGCTACGATCTGTCTCCCAACAGCTGTTCCAGTGGGTTCCCTCTCCCAACCTTCTCTGAACCTTCGGGGTCCTTGTGGCCTGGCCATTTAGCCCATGGTGTGCAAAAGAGTGCCTCTCAGAGGTAAAACAACCCAACGTTAAAGAACACGCCTGATGGCCTTGACGGGAGGCTACCATCTGTCTCCCAACAGCTGTTCCAGTGGGTCCCCTCCCCCAACCTTCTCTGAGCCTTTGGGGTCCATGTGACCTCGCCATTTAGCCCATGGTGTGCAAAAAAGTGCCGCTCAGAAGTAAAACAACCCAACCCAACCTTATACTATAAGAAATAAAAACAAATATTTTTTTGAACATCTACTTTTACTTCAATAAAAAAAACTCAATCTCGGAAAACAATGAGTCAACAATTACCCGCAGGATCGAAAATGGAAACTGTGTTGCCTCAACAACACGGAATCAGACAAGAATGTAAATAAATTTTAATTCTTGCGCCATATTCTTTCTCTTTCAAGAATCACTAAATCCTTTTCGGCCGTATCGAATTTCCATGGAAACTTAATAATGCGTGTTGGCGGATTCTCCGCTGGCGTGTTTATTTTTTCACGAAAATCGTGACCAATAGACGGAAGAATGGAGAAGCCTAGTGGAAGGCAGGCAGGCCTCGGGATCAGGAATTTTTTGACAACACATTAAGCTAACGTCGTCAAAAAGGGAACCGCCGTAAATCAAAATGGATTGCTCCAAAAAGAGGCCAAACTATTTGTTCCAGCGTTTCATTATTTTGTTATTGGAATGGAATGAAATTCGATTTTCTGCGTAAGTTGGGGGTGAGGGGGGTGGGGAGAGTAATTATCACGTGACGTAAGAAAATTTCAGCGTGGGGGGGGGGGGGGGGTTTGAGAAGAATGTACAGTCGCTCAAAAAAATATCCGAAAGCTATGGTTGATTACAGAATTCAGAAGAAATATCTGGAAACGATTTTTTTAGAAATTAGTGATCTGGCAATCTTCGTGTTACGTGACACGAAGGTTGCCATATCACTACTGTCTAAGTGTCGCATACTCATAGCTTCTGTCTAAGTGTCGCATACTCAAACTACAGTCTAAGTGTCGCATACTCATAACTACAGTCTAAGTGTCGCATACTCATAACTACAGTCTAAGTGTCGCATACTCATAACTACAGTCTAAGTGTCGCATACTCATAACTACAGTCTAAGTGTCGCATACTCATAGCTACTGTATAAGTGTCGGATACTCACAGCTTCTGTCTAAGTGTTGCATACTCATAGCTACTGTCTAAGTGTCGCATACTCATAGTTTCTATCTAAGTGTTGCATACTCATAGCTACTGTCTAAGTGTCGCATACTCATAGTTTCTGTCTAAGTGTTGCATACTCATAGCTTCTGTCTCTGTGTCGGATACTCATAGCTACTGTATAAGTATCGGATACTAACAGCTACCATCTAAGTGCGCATACTCATAGCTACTGTCTAAGTGTCGCATACTCATAACTACAGTCTAAGTGTCGGATACTAAAAGCTACTGTATAAGTTTAGGATACTCAGCTACTGTTTAAGTGTCAGATACTCATAGCTACTGTCTAATTGTTGCATACTCATAGCTACTGTCTAATTATTGCATACTCATAACTACTGTCTAATTATTGCATACTCATAGCTACTGTCTAAGTGTCACATACTCATAGCTACTGTCTAATTGTTGCATACTCATAGCTACTGTCTAAGTGTCACATACTCATAGCTACTGTCTAATTGTTGCATACTCATAGCTACTGTCTAAGTGTCGCATACTCATAGCTACTGCCTAAGTGTGACATACTCATAGCTACTGCCTAAGTATCGCATTCTCATAGCTACGGTCTAAGTGTCGCATACTCATAGCTACTGTCTAAGTGTTTAAGTGGGTTTGGAAAGACATCCCTCATAGCTACTGTTTAAGTGTTTAAGTGGGCTTGGAAAGACATCCCTTATAGCTTCTGTCTAAGTGGTTAAATGGGCTTGAACAGATATCTCTTATAGCTTCTGTCTAAGTGTTTAAGTGGGCTTGGACAGACATCCCTCATAGCTGCCGTTTAAGTGTTTAAGTGGGCTTGGAAAGACATCCCTCATAGCTACTGTCTAAGTGTTTAAGTGGGCTTGGAAAGATATCCCTCATAGCTGCTGTCTAAACGTTTAAGCGGGCTTGGAAAGACATCCCTCATAGCTACTGTCTAAGTGTTTAAGTGGGCTTGGAAAGAGACATCCCTCATAGCTGATGTCTAAGCGTTTAAGTGGGCTTGGAAAGACATCCCTCATAGCTGCTGTCTAAGCGTTTAAGTGGGCTTGGAAAGACATCCCTCATAGCTACTGTCTAAGTGTTTAAGTGGGCTTGGAAAGACATCCCTCATAGCTACTGTCTAAGTGTTTAAGTGGGCTTGGAAAGACATCCCTCATAGCTGCTGTCTAAGCGTTTAAGTGGACTTGAACAGACATCCCTTATAGCTTCTGTCTAAGTGGTTAAATGGGCTTGAACAGATATCTCTTATAGCTTCTGCCTAAGTGTTTAAGTGGGCTTGGATAGACATCCCTCATAGCTGCCGTTTAAGTGTTTAAGTGGGCTTGGAAAGACATCCCTCATAGCTGCTGTCTAAGCGTTTAAGTGGGCTTGGAAAGACATCCTTTATAGCTTCTGTCTAAGTGGTTAAATGGGCTTGAACAGATATCTCTTATAGCTTCTGTCTAAGTGTTTAAGTGGGCTTGGATAGACATCCCTCATAGCTGCCGTTTAAGTGTTTAAGTGGGCTTGGAAAGACATCCCTCATAGCTACTGTCTAAGTGTTTAAGTGGGCTTGGAAAGATATCCCTCATAGCTGCTGTCTAAACGTTTAAGCGGGCTTGGAAAGACATCCCTCATAGCTACTGTCTAAGTGTTTAAGTGGGCTTGGAAAGACATCCCTCATAGCTACTGTCTAAGTGTTTAAGTGGACTTGGACAGACATCCCTCATAGCTGCTGTCTAAGTGTTTAAATGGGCTTGGAAAGACATTCCTCATAGCTTCTGTCTAAGTGTTTAAGTGGGCTTGGAAAGACATCCCTCATAGCTGCTGTCTAAGTGTTTAAGTGGGCTTGGAAAGACATCCCTCATAGCTATTGTCTAAGTGTTTAAGTGGGCTTGGAAAGACATCCCTCATAGCTGCTGTCTAAGTGTTTAAGTGGGCTTGGAAAGATATCCCTCATAGCTGCTGTCTAAGTGTTTAAATGGGCTTGGAAAGACATCCCTCATAGCTTCTGTCTAAGTGTTTAAGTGGGCTTGGAAAGACATCCCTCATAGCTGCTGTCTAAGTGTTTAAGTGGGCTTGGACAGACATCCCTCATAGCTACTGTCTAAGTGTTTAAGTGGACTTGGACAGACATCCCTCATAGCTGCTGTCTAAGTGTTTAAATGGGCTTGGAAAGACATCCCTCATAGCTTCTGTCTAAGTGTTTAAGTGGGCTTGGAAAGACATCCCTCATAGCTGCTGTCTAAATGTTTAAGTGGGCTTGGAAAGACATCCCTCATAGCTACTGTCTAAGTGTTTAAGTGGGCTTGGAAAGATATCCCTCATAGCTACTGTCTAAGTGTTTAAGTGGGCTTGGAAAGACATCCCTCATAGCTACTGTCTAAGTGTTTAAGTGGACTTGGACAGACATCCCTCATAGCTGCTGTCTAAGTGTTTAAATGGGCTTGGAAAGACATCCCTCATAGCTTCTGTCTAAGTGTTTAAGTGGGCTTGGAAAGACATCCCTCATAGCTGCTGTCTAAATGTTTAAGTGGGCTTGGAAAGACATCCCTCATAGCTACTGTCTAAGTGTTTAAGTGGGCTTGGAAAGATATCCCTCATAGCTACTGTCTAAGTGTTTAAGTGGGCTTGGACAGACATCCCTCATAGCTGCCGTCTAAGTGTTTAAGTGGGCTTGGAAAGACATCCCTCATAGCTTCTGTCTAAGTGTTTAAGTGGGCTTGGAAAGACATCCCTCATAGCTTCTGTCTAAGTGTTTAAGTGGGCTTGGACAGACATCCCTCATAGCTGCCGTCTAAGTGTTTAAGTGGGCTTGGAAAGACATCCCTCATAGCTTCTGTCTAAGTGTTTAAGTGGGCTTGGAAAGACATCCCTCATAGCTGCTGTCTAAGTGTTTAAGTGGGCTTGGAAAGACATCCCTCATAGCTGCTGTCTAAGTGTTTAAGTGGGCTTGGAAAGACATCCCTCATAGCTGCTGTCTAAATGTTTAAGTGGGCTTGGAAAGACATCCCTCATAGCTACTGTCTAAGTGTTTAAGTGGGCTTGGAAAGATATCCCTCATAGCTACTGTCTAAGTGTTTAAGTGGGCTTGGACAGACATCCCTCATAGCTGCCGTCTAAGTGTTTAAGTGGGCTTGGAAAGACATCCTTCATAGCTTCTGTCTAAGTGTTTAAGTGGGCTTGGAAAGACATCCCTCATAGCTGCTGTCTAAGTGTTTAAATGGGCTTGGAAAGACATCCCTCATAGCTACTGTCTAAGTGTTTAAGTGGGCTTGGACAGACATCCCTCATAGCTGCCGTCTAAATGTTTAAGTGGGCTTGGACAGACATCCCTCATAGCTGCCGTCTAAGTGTTTAAGTGGGCTTGGAAAGACATCTCTCATAGCTGCTGTCTAAGTGTCGCATACTCATATACTACGCAGTCTCATAGTCTTCCCAGACAGAAAAGATGCCTTGGAAGTTTTTTTTTCTTTCTTTGTACAACCACGAAAGTGTTGATGGGGGGAGTTTAGTCAGTTTCTTTGCAGGGCTCTCTCAACCAGTGATATCTCGATCAAATACGTTTTCTTTCCTCTTTATCTTTTCTCATAAAAAAGACGCCCTGAAACTCAACAGTGAAAAAGAGAAGGACGTTAAGGGCGAGAAATGGATAAAAAAAGAAAAAGAACCGACTTAAAAGCAAGTTTTTAAAATTAATGTTTTAAAGTCATTCACAAATCTTTTGTTGTTGTTGTTGTTAATCTCTCGTTGCCCGTGGACAAGAAAACAACTTAAAAAGATTACTGCAAAAAAAAGGATGCAGAAAGATTGCTCTTTTGAAAACGCTCTTTTCTATAGACACACCTAACTCCTCCCTCTTACCGCTACTTTTTCTTTTTTTTCTTTTTGCCCCTCCCCCCTCCCCCACACTGATCCCTTCCCCCCTGAAACCTTTAAAATAAACTGCCCCAGCAAGTTTTGTAGTCAAGGTATCGTTCATCTTAGTAACCGAACGTTAATCTGGCTCGCTCCACACGCATACACCAGAGAGAGGAGGCACTGTTGTTGATGCCGTTATTGGCTCTGGACGTTGCCTATGGCAACGGAGTGTGCGCAGTGCAGCGGTCTAAATGCGGAAACGAAGCCCGCTGTCTCGTTCGCTGCCTGCGAGCGGAGACGCATGCACGGCACCGTAAGTGCAGTTGAACTTTGGTATTTGGGATGAAAAGCGAGGTAGAGGCGGGCAAGAAGGAGGAGGGAGGAGAATGCGAAGAAGGTGGGTGGAAGAGAAAGGAAGGTAGGAGGAGGAGGAATTGAATAGAAGTGAGAAAATACGATGGGTGAGGGAGGAGAAGATTGAGGAGGAAGAATATATAGAGGGAACAGAGAGGGAGGCAAAGAAAGAGATGGGGTGTGATGAGAGTTGGGGAGAGAGAGATTATTACGGAGGATGAGGAGTGGATAGGTAGAGAAAGAGGTAAGAGAAGGCGAAAGATGACGATCACGATGATGATGATGGTGAGGGGAGAAGGAGGAAGAAAAGATGATGATCAGAGGTGAAGGAGAGCAAATGGAGATTAAGATGATGAGGAGAGGATATGTTGGCGAAGAAGGAAAAGTATGAGGATGGGGGAGAAAGAGGGTAATGAGGGGGAGGAATAAAAATTGTTAATGAGGGAGAAGAGCGGGTATGTTGATGAAGAGATAAGATACTGTCTAAGTGTCACATGACATTGCTAAAATTCATATTTCGCCTCATCTTACTTCTCCAAAAGATGAAAAGGATAAAGATGAGGATGGCGAAAAGGGATAAAGAGGAAGAGAAGGTGATGAGGATGAAGGAAAGATGCTACAGAGGAGGAGCAGGAGGAAAGAACATGTTGGTGAAAAGTAAGATAAGGCGAAATAGGAGGAGGCAGGGAAGAGCAGCTGATTGGATAAGGGAAGAGAAAGGACTTTGGTAAGGAGGAGGAGGAGGAGGAGGAGGAGGAGGAGGAGGAGGAGGACGAGGAGGAGGAGGAGGAGGAGGAGGAGTATGTTGGTGAAGAAGTAAGATAAGGCGAAATATGAACAATATATCGCGAAATATGAGAATATGAATAATTGTGAGCTGATTGGATATGGGAAGAGGAAGGTCTAAAGGGAGGATGAGGGAGTGATTTTACTGAGGAGGAACAGGAGGAGAAATAGAAAGATTAAATAGGGAGGGAAGGAGAAAAAAGGATAAGATGTAGGGTGAGATGAAAGTGGAGGAGAAGGAGGGGAAAAGATGGTGGAGATGAAGAAAAGGAATAATGTAGGAAAATTAAAACAAATGAGGAATATGATAGGGGGGGAGCAGTAGGAGTGAAGAAAAGTTACAAAGAGTGAAGTAGGAAGAAGAAGAGGAAAGGGAGATGATGAGGAAGAGCAATAGCAGAGGAAAGTAGAAGGAAGAATGGTTGGAATGTAAAAGAGGAATAGACAAAAGGGAAAAAGTGAACGATAAAGATTATGCTGGTGAGGAGTGATAGCGATGAGGAAGAACTTAGAGACAGAAAGGCTGGAGGATGTGAAATGACTTTGCCTTGGACAGAGTGATCGAGAGAGCGCGCTTGCAATGGAAAATGCGATACTGAAAGCGGGATGCCCGGGATGGGAGACGATCGATCGATCGCCAGTGCGTTGGCGGATAAGTGTGGGAAGAAGCAGCAAAGGGGTAAGAAGGATGAGAGATGAGGAGATGGAGAAGAGCGATGGAGCATTCGTTAGTTAGGAGAAGGAGGAGGAGGAGGACTCTGAGAGGAAGAAAAGGCTCTTGATGAGAATGGAGGGGAGATGTGGGACATTTAGGGGAGGGAAGAAAGGTACGTTTTTAGTGGGGGGGGGGGAGCTGTTGCGAAATAGAAGAGTCCTTTTCTTTATTAGTTTACCGTCTAAAGGAAAATGTGATGATCAATTTTAGAGCATTAAAGATTCATTATCTATCTCCTTGGAAAAAACGAAAAGGATGGTTGTTTCTGAGGATCGGTTGGCGAACTTTTCAAAGTGTTGCGTTCGGGAAATTACGAATGTCACGGGCTGACATCGATGGATTTTTTCGAAGTAAACAGCGCATGCGCGTGATGCTGAATTCGCCGATGAATCCGAACATTTTTTTGTTTTCAAAAAAGAAACAACTCTGTTTTCTTTCTCTGTTGAAAATCTAAGTGTTTACGTCACGAAAATGCATTGTTCAGAATTGCATTGCGTAAGGGTTGGGTTGGGTTGTTTTACCTCTGAGCGGCACTTTTTTGCACACCATGGATTAAATGGCCAGGTCACAAGGACCCCGAAGGCTCAGAGAAGGTTGGGGGAGGGGACCCACTGGAACAGCTGTTGGGAGATAGATGGTAGCCTCCCGTCAAGGTCATCCAGCGTGTTCTTTAACGTTGGGTAGTTTTACCTCTGAGCGGCACTTTTTTGCACACCATGGGTTAAATGGCCAGGTCACAAGGACCCCGAAGGCTCAGAGAAGGTTGGGGGAGGGGACCCACTGGAACAGCTGTTGGGAGACAGATGGTAGTCTCCCGTCAAGGCCATCCAGAGTGTTCTTTAACGTGCACAGGGTATGTCTCTCCCGCACACGGGGCCACGGCTTAACGTCCCGTACGACGGACGGCGGCCTTTCCAAGCCCATCGGTGTCCCCTACTGACCGTGGGCAAGGCGGGGAATTTTGCGGAGATAAATCTCAACGCTGACCCAGCTAGGACTCGAACCTGGGAACTACAGATTACGAGCCTGGCGCGCTACCGACTGAGCTACCCCGGCCTACCGCCAGAGTTGAGACTTATCTCCGCTAAACCCTTTACCTTACCCCCGATCAGAAAGGGTTGTTTTAAAAAGGGACTGACAAAACGGAGCAGACAACAAAGTGAAAACAATAGACGTCGTTTTTTTCACTTTTTAAAAAAATCCAGTTAAAAAGAGATTGGTGTCGTCACTATCAAAGGGGAAACACTCAACCGTGCGATGCGTCACTTCCGGAATGTTAAAGTAGTGTAAGTCGCTTGAGAGCGTTCGCGCGTCCGTCCAAAATTCCATCGCATTCAATCTCAACGCATTCAATCTCAACGTTGACCCAGCAGGGACTCGAACCTGGGAACTGCAGATTACGAGCCTGGCGCGCTACCGACTGAGCCACCCCCGCCCCGAATTTAAGGTAGAACCTCAGTGATATTATGAATTGCATTCATCTGATGATTACAGTCTCATTGATGGATTGAATTGGATTAATTTTAAGGATTAAATTGCAATCGTTTAAAGATTAGGATATTCTTCATTTGAGGTGTCACTGATATCTGCCTAGAATGAAAACTCAATAATAATGTGAATTGCGATCACTTGAAATATAGGAACTCACTATCGTCGCTATCGATGAATCACTATCGTTCTGAAAGCATTTAAAATTTGATTAAAAAAAATGTCAAAAAATAATACTACTTTTTTTTGAAATGAGAAAAAAATTCTAAATAACGTGACGAAAAGAAATAAAAATCTAAAGGAGAAAAATGGAGAGCAACGTGAAACGAATTTAAAAAAATGAAAAGAAATTAAATAAACAAAACCGAAGTGCAAAAAACATCGAATGAAAAAACACACAATTTTAAAACTGATAGACGACAAGTTAACAGATTAAAAAAAATTGCCGCTTCTCACGTTGCGAGTGAGTTCTTTCGCTGCCACATATTAATGACGTCATCGATGTGACCTTCGTCTGATCGATCGGCTTCAATTCTCATTGGCCGTGGCCATGACCGACGAGGAGAGAACGACGACGCCAACAACAAACTGGAGAGAAAGAAGAGGAAAATGGAAAAAAAAACAAGGTAAAATGGGAGCTCGAGAAGAGAGAAAAAAAAAAACTTCTCAGTTCTGAGTGACATTCAATCGAAACGACAAATAGGATGCCAGCATTGCCGACCATGTGACGGGCTTCATCCAATGAGAGCAGAGAAGAATCTCTTGCAGACCTCGCCAACTTCGTACATTTGTATTCGTGATGACCTTGCTGTTCCTTCCTAACCTAGATACGCCGAGAAGCGTCGTCTGGCAGCGTGCCTCGTTTGTTGGCGACGTGCCAGAGGAGCAAAAGGGGAGAGAGGGGGGGTATAAATAAGGAAGGGATGTGGGGGGAGGGTAATTGGTTCAGTGTCTCTGAAGTTAGGGGTGGTGGTTGCACAAGAGAGTTTCAATTTAATTTAAACAACATTTTTTTCTATGGAATTATTATTTTCACTTTTTTAAAGATGTTTTAATTTTTATGTTGAGAATAAATCTAAGCTTTGAAGGTGAGATTTTTTTTATGGCGTTCGTAGCACTCCAGCCTCGTAATCTGAAGTTCTCAGGTTCGAGTCCCCCTTGGCCCGGTATTGAGATTCATCTCCGCAAATCTCTCGTCCTTTCCTCTGTCAGTAGGGGACATCAATGTGCTTGGAAAGGCCGCCGTCCGTCGGATGGGACGTTAAGCCACAGGCACGTATGCAGAAGAACGATTCGCTGTACACGTTAAAGAACACGCTGGGTTGATTTGACGGGAAGCAACCATCTGTCTCCTAACAGTTGTTCCAGTGGGTCCCCTTCCTCCCAACCTTCTTTGAGTCCTCGGGGTCCTTGTGACCTGGTCATTTAGCCCATGGTGTGCAAAAATGTGCCGATCAGAGGTAAAAAAAACCTAACTTTAAAGAACACGCTGGATGACCTTGACGGGAGGCTACCATCAGTCTCCCAATAGCTGTTTCAGTGGGTCCCCTCCCCCAACCTTCTCTGAGCCTTCGGAGCCCTTGTGACTTGGCCATTTAGCCCATGGTGTGTAAAAAAGTGCCGCTCAGAGGTAAAACAACCCAACGTTAAAGAACACGCTGGATGGCCTTGACGGGAGGCTACCATCTGTCTCTCAACCGCTGTTCCAGTGGGTCCCCTACCCTAACCTTCTCTGAGCCTTCGGGGTCCATGTGACCTGGCCATTTAGCCCATGGTGTGCAAAAAAGTGCCGCTCAGAGGTAAAACAGCCCAACGTTAAAGAACACGCTGCATGGCCTTGACGGAAGGCTATTATCTGTCTCCCAACAACTGTTCCAGTGGGTCCCCTCTCCCAACCTTCTCTGAGCCTTCGGGGTTCATGTGACCTGGCCATTTAGCCCATGGTGTGCAAAAAAGTGCCGCTCAGAGGTAAAACAACCCAACGTTAAAGAACACGCTGGATGGCCTTGACGGGAGGCTACCATCTGTCTCCCAACAACTGTTCCAGTGGGTCCCCTCTCCCAACCTTCTCTGAGCCTTCGGGGTCCATGTGACCTGGCCATTTAGCCCATGGTGTGCAAAAAAGTGCCGCTCAGAGGTAAAACAACCCAACGTTAAAGAACACGCTGCATGGCCTTGACGGAAGGCTATCATCTGTCTCCCAACAACTGTTCCAGTGGGTCCCCTCTCCCAACCTTCTCTGAGCCTTCGGGGTCCATGTGACCTGACCATTTAGCCCATGGTGTGCAAAAAAGTGCCGCTCAGAGGTAAAACAATCCAACGTTAAAGAACACGCTGGATGACCTTGACGGGAGGCTACCATCTGTCTCCCAACAGCTGTTCCAGTGGGTCCCCTACCCTAACCTTCTCTGAGACTTCGGGGTCCATGTGACCTGGCCATTTAGCCCATGGTGTGCAAAAAAGTGCCGCTCAGAGGTAAAACAACCCAACGTTAAAGAACACGCTGGATGGCCTTGACGGGAGGCTACCATCTATCTCCCAACAACTGTTCCAGTGGGTCCCCTCTCCCAACCTTCTCTGAGCCCTTGGGGTCCTTCTGACCTCGCCATTTAGCCTGTTGTGTGCAATAAAAGTGCATCTCAGTAGTAAAACAACTCAACGACACATTTTGAAAGCACGTGTCTTTGCTGAAAAAAACTCGTGATAGAAAAAATAAACATATCACGTGACAAGGTTGACATCCAGTTTCAAACACGAAGTGAAGCCTGAAGAAGATTTTATTTCATTTTGCAGAAAATTTTCTCTTTCAGGAGCGAACAGTTTCGTCTAGTTTGTCGTAATTGATCTGTCCGACCTCAATCCCAAAAACAAACAAGAATTGACTTCCAAACTCTAAGTCGATGGAAAGAATCTCCGCATCTTCAAGTGATGTTGTGCATCCGACTCTTAAAAAGAAGCCTGAGGTTACGAAATGACTGGAGAGGCGAGTTCGAAGTCATCATCCTCATCCTCAAGCAGCCATGGGCTACGGAGGTCCAACCAGACCGTGCAATCTAGTTCTCCAAGCAAGTCTATCCTGAGCTACATCTACTGCATCTGTCCACTGCACACCAATTCTAACAAGGTCCTGTTTGACATTGTCTGCCCACCGCATCCTAGGTCTCCCCATCTTTCTGAGGCCTTTAGGCACACTGTTCATAACCCTATTCGCCAATCTATAATTATCCATACGGGCAACATGGCCAAACCAACGGAGTCTCTCTCTGCACAATATACTGCTTAAAGGAGGTTGCAAACTCCTTTGCCTAACCTCATCATTAGTTAGAAAGTTGAACCACCTAATGCGCAAGATACTGCGTAAGCATCTGGAATCAAAAGCATCTAGTTTCCTGTTATCTTGTTTACAAAGTGTCCAAGTTTCACTACATAACTAACCCTAGAAAGAACCAAACTATTATACAGTCTAATTTTAGTCTTTAGGTGTATACGCCTATTTCTCCACACTCTCCATAGATTCTTAAAAGTCCCAGCAGCAATCCCTATTCGTCTGTTAATCTCATGCCGCACATCACCAGTATCAGTTACATAGCTCCCAAGATAATTAAACTGTGACACCTGCTCAAGACTGCAGCCATTCAGATTAATTGAATCACAGCCTGCCTGACCAATTTTCATCACTTTAGTTTTCTCTCTGTTTATAACCAAACCAACTCTACTACCAGTCTCATCAACAGCTCGAATGAAAGAGTTCATCTCATCAACATCATTAGCCAAAAGGGCTAAATCATCAGCATAATCTACATCAGAAATTTTTGTATCTCCAGCCCATTTAAGGCCAAAATCTTTCCCTTGAAGTGAATTTCGCGTAACATAATCAACAACCAAACTAAAGAGAAAAGGAGACAAAATGCACCCTTGTCGAACACCAGAAGTAATGCTAAACCAATTGCTACAAGACTTACCAACCCTCACACATGACTCAGTGTTATTATAGAGAGCTTTCATAACGTTAACTAACTTGTCTAGTATACCATATGATCTCAGAATCAACCACAAATTATGACGATCAACAGAGTCGAAAGCCTTTTTGAAATCAACAAAGTTAGCAACCAAAGGTTTCTGAAACTCTAAACATTTCTCAAGAATCTGCCTAAGTGAAAATATCTGATCCACACATCCCCTACCACTTCTGAATCCACATTGCTCATCACGCAATTGACTGTCAACCAGATTCTTAATTCTATTAAGCACAATCATGGAAAGAACTTTACCTGGAACAGAGAGTAGGCTGATACCCCTATAGTTATCACAAGAACTGCGATCACCTTTTTTGAAAATAGGGATAACAATAGCTCTGGTAAAATCCTTAGGAACCATGCCTTTATCATAAAAGATATTCAGAATTTCAGTCATCCAAGTGGTAACCGAAACATTCCCAGCTCTAAGCATTTCCGTAGTAATTTAATCTACCCCTGGGGATTTATGAAGTTTAAGTTTAGAAACAGCCAAAATAACTTCAGATTGTGTTATAGGTCCAACATTAAAGCCACCAATGCATCTATATCATTGCAAACAATGGGAGTAGAACTAACTACATTGTTTAGAACATCACTGAAATGCTCAGCCCACCTAGCCATGACAGAATCCTCCCCTTCTATAACCTTACCTTGTTTATCCTTCAATCCTTGTATGCCTGTCCGTTTTCTACCACACAAAACATTAACTATCTGGTACAGCTCTCTGCTGTTGTGCTGTCTAACTGCTTCCTCGGCTTTGTCAGCCAAATCATCAAGCCAAAGATTCTTATCAGCAGCTAACTGATCCTTTACAAGTTTATTAAGTTCTCTGTAATGCTTTCTATTCGGACTAGTAGGGTATTGATTAAGGACATTCCTGCAGTTCTTTCTTTCCGAAATAAGCTCAAGTGCCTTATCACTCAGATAATTTTGCCTCTTCTGCTCCTTTTTTCCTAAAAGAGTACTGTTAGTGTCCAAAAAAGCCTGTTTAAAATGATCCCATTCTTCCTCAACTTCAGTAGTAAGCAAACCATGACTGTCATAATGACTAAGTAACCTATCATGGTAAGCTTTGGCTATAACTGGATCTTTCAGAGCTTCAGTATTAAAAGTAAATTTTTTAACCCTAGCACAACACTTTTAAAGCAGCAAATGGGCTAGTTCTGTTAAGAAACTTTTTTGCTGAACTTTTAAGTTCAGCAAATTTTTTAACCCTAGCACAACACTTTTTAAGTTTAAGTTGCAAGACACTTTTAACAAGGTAATGGTCAGATCCAATTTCAGCTCCCCTATATGCCCTGGTATTCCTAACAGAACTAGCCCATTTGCTGCTAATTAATATGTAATCAATCATATTCTTATGCAGCCCATCAGGTGAAACCCATGTGTACTTATGTATGTCGCGGTGTTTGTAATAAGTGTTAGTTATTCTGAATCCATTGAGTTTACTTACCTGTAGGAGACGTTGCCCATTGCCCTTGCAGCTACCAATACCAAAAGGGCCTATTACTCCTCCCCAAAGGTCAGAATCAGTACCAACTTTGGCATTGAAGTCACCAAGAACAAGGGTAATATCTCCTTTCTTGACAGAATTCAAAATATCCTGAAGTTGTCTGTAAAACCTATCCTTCTCCTCCTCATCGGCATCCTCAGTGGGGGCATAACAGCAAATAACATTCAAGTCTTTAACACTTGTCTGAAATTTTGCTGTAAGAAACCTTTCATTAATGCACTCATATCCTAGAAGAGCATCGCAAGCGTGTCTGCTGAGAAGCAGACCCACGCCTTGGTGATGCTTATTGTCGTCCCTCCCTGAAAAGAGAAATTTAAGATTATTTTTAAGAATCTGACCTTTATCTGTCCATCTGGTCTCTTGCAAGCCGAGAATATCTAAATTATAATGGTGGAATTCTTGTGCGAGGGCATCAAGAGAAAAAGCTCTGTGCAGAGTCCTCACATTCCAACTACCTATGGAGAGAAAATAGTTAGTAGGATGTTTAAAGAAACTATGTTTATTGAGAGAGGGAATGCCGACAATATCAAACAGCCCCCTAATCGCAGACATGGGGCAAAGACCCGTTCCCATACTACTAAAGGCTGAAGCCATCTACACTGGAAGACTTCCTCCAATGTAGAATTTGACGATGCCAATAGAAGCAAAGAGTTCAGGTGCCTGCGATGACTTCTGCTCAGGATTATCCACCAGCTGATAAACATATCCTGTGAATCTATTCACTTGGGGCTGTCAACCCACAAACAAACAGAAAACACAGCGGAAGATTTTCCCTCCACAGAAGCCCACCAGTGCAGCAAAATCAGGATCCATAATCAAGCTCAGAGCCATATATCTGTCCAGTCCAGTAGGTTTATATGGTCAGCACCAGGACCCTGTGTGGTTGACCACTCCTCAGCAGGGTAGAAAAAAAAGAAAAGTAGCCATAGTTGTCCAGATCAGTAGGCTAATCATCCATTTTATTTCTACATTAGTGCTAAAAATACAGTAACAATAATTACTGCTGCACAAAGTTCTGTGTTCCAGTGCAAGCACATAGGACTATCTTCAAAAGGACAATGGGTTAACAAATATTGCTTCCTACTCATAAACTCTGTTTAGGTAGTATTATATCTGGCTCAACTTCTGATCTAATTATTGAGAGTAATGTTTTGAAATAATGTACCTAAATCACTTTTAAATTTTATATAATGTAATAAATAAACTACCCACTTCAGCAATTGTCTACTTTTATAAAAATTTTATAACTTTCGTAAAAGCGTTAGACATCATAAAATTTAAAATTTGAATCGAAAATGGCTGTCATAAAGAAAGGAATCAGTTTTAATGATTTCTGTAATCTCTGACTAACTAAATAATGATCTAGATTAGGGAGGGGTTCTCAACGTGGGATATGCGGTAAAAAATTTTGGGGTACGCTGCAAGACCTCAAAAGTCACCATATATGTTTATATATATATATTGTTACGACAGAAGAATCTGGCAACCGAAAGCAAAGTTTCAGCCAACGAATAAGAACGTTGGGAGAATTTGGAGAAGAAGAGTGGAGCGTTAACGGTCGTTGTGTTGTAACGGTCGGAGAGTTCGAAAATGGACGGTGAGCTGTTCTGAGACAGTGCGCGTAAGTATCAAGAAGTAACTTGATGTGTTGTGTATACGCGGAAGGATAAAAGTGGGATCTTTTATCGTTAAGTATCAAGAAGTAACTTGATGTGTTGTGTATACGCGGAAGTATAAAAGTGGGAACTTTTATGGCTAACTTCGAATGTCTACACGGACTGTCTTTTTGTTCGGCTAGTGTGTGAAAAGTTATTAGCACAGGACGAGAATTGGTTTACGAGTGAAGATCGTCGGGTGACCTGGTAAATCAAGTAAAAGGTAGTATTTAGTAAAATACACAGAGCTGATGTTGTGTGCTCTACGTGAAGATTGATGACTTGTGCATGTTAATAGTTGATTTGTTAATAAGATACTTCATCCATATTTCCTTTGTAACAATTTACCTTGTATTGAATTTGGTTTTGAAATATAGCTTTTAATACTCACGCTCAGTGGCTATCCATTTTTTTTGTAATCCGCAACATTTGGTGTCAGAAGTGGGATAATTAATTGAATGCCGTTAACTAGAAGTATGGATGAATTAGTAAAGTTGATGACTGATATTAAAGGTGAAATTGGTGACCTTGCTAGACAAAGTGATAACTTGAAAGCCGATATGACTGATATTAAAGGTGATCTAGCTGCCCAAAGCAACAAAATTGGTGACCTTGCTAGACAAAGTGATAGCTTGAAAGTTGATATAGCTGCCCAAAGCAATAAAATAGGTGACCTGGCCGCACAAAATAATGAGTTGAGAACGGAGATAGTTTCTCAAAAAGATGATTTGAAAGCCGAAATGGCCGCACAAAATAATGAGTTGAGAACGGAGATAGTTTCTCAAAAAGATGATTTGAAAGCCGAAATAGCCGCACAAAATACTGAGATGAGAGCTGAAGTGGCTTCTCAAATTGATAAGATTATTGATCAGTTCAAGGATAGTAAAACCGAACTCAATAGACAATGCAATAGTTTAAATGTTGAATTTGTCAGTGAAAAAGATGATCTTGATAGTGTTAAGTTAGATTGTAAACATGGAAAAGAAAAAGAGAAAGGCAACGCATATAAAAATGTGGATCTGCTACTGGAAATCAAGAATCGTAGAGATAGCGCAGATAATGCCTTTGACCACGCAACTACTGGTAATGCATGGCAGAGTGTCTATGTCGCTGGTGACATGTTTAGGAACTGTGAAGAACAATCACACAGATCAGAGAGATGTGAGACTATACAGTACGCTTTGCACTTCAAAATACCTAGGTATACAAGTCTGGCACGATCTGAAGAGAGATCCACACGAAAGGTATTCTATTCCTCGCCGTCAGCAAAATGCGTCATGGACAATTATCGCAAAGGCAGAGTAACGAGTGGTAATGAGGGGGAAGTCGGAGAGATTATTCCGAAGCATATAGCCACACTTGAATCGTTTATAGAAAGTGGAGATTTAAGAAAGAAGAATTCCGAAGAATGGCTTAGAAGCGTAACAGGTGATGCTAGTAGAGGAGCTTCAGGCAGAGACAGTACTTCAAAGACTAACTTTCTGGATGAAACTAAGCCTCAGAGTTACGATCAGAGAGAAGTGAATCCCTCAGATAATTTCAACGTAGCCACGCTGAATTTCTTTTCTGAACAGTCAATGTGCAGATTTGGACATTATAACCATTTAGATTATAAGGATATAGAAAAGTTTTATCACGACTACAAGAGCTCTAAAGTGGACAATATCATGTTACAAAACTCGTCGCTGATCTCCAGAATGAACAATTTGGCAATCATGACTGATGTTTCCCTGGCTAATTACAATGAGAGCTCCAAGAAAGTGAATTCCGAAGAAACAGCAACTATGACCTCCTCGGGTCATGTGTTTTGCTGGAGACCCGAATGGCGCCATCGGATGGTAGATAAATACGGTACAGGAGGTGTCGGCGACAAAGTGAGTCTTGTCTTGGCTCCTGCACTTGCTGCTTTAGGTCTCAAGGTCCCTATGATCTCCGGTCGTGCTCTCCAATTGACGGGAGATACTCTGTACAAATTGGAATCCATCCCTGGCTTCACAGTCGACTGCACTAAAGATAAAATCGAGCAGATGATGGAAGACGTCGGATGCTGCATCGTAGGACAGACAGAGGAGCTGGTGCCAACAGATAAGGAGATTTACCGCTGCAAGGATCTGATGGCTACCATAGATAGCGTTCCTCTAATGATATGCTCAATTGTGTCCAAAAAGCTGGCTGAAGGAGTGTGTGCTTTGGTTTATGATGTTGAATTCGGAAAAGGAGCTATTGATCTCATCAGTACAGAAGATGTTGCTGTTGATTTAGTTAAGAAAGTGGTTGCAGCATCACAAGCTCGTGGAATGAAGAGTTTGAGTTGTTCAGCTGTTATCAGCAACATGGATTCACCTCTTGAAAACTCTGTTGACAGCTCTCTGGAAGTGATGGAAGCTGTTCAGTGTTTCCTTGGTAACGGATCCTTGGAACTGCAAGAGCTCGTCGAAGAGTTAGGAGGAGAACTTCTGCGTTTGGTGAACATTGTGGATAATAGGGTAGATGAAGCATCACGTGTCCGTAAGGTTCTGCATAACGGCAATGCTTTGAACAAGTTTCGTAACATGTTAATAGAACAAGGAGTATCTGAAGATGTTGCAAGCTGGCTATGTGAAGGTAAAACAGAAAAAATATTGCTAGCAGCCCGACACATCACTGATTTCACTTATACAGGAGAAACAGGTAAGGTTGTCGGATTAGAAGCTGCAGTTCTAGCAAGAGTATGGAAGGAGGAGATGGACCGAAGAGCTAAAAAGAATTATGGAGCTGATATAATTGTGAAGCACCTTGGGGATCAAATTGAATCAGGTGAAATATGGCTGAAGGTTCATCACGACAGTTCTGAATTAAGTGAAAGTCAACTGACAAAAGGGTCAGACTGGAGGATGAAACTCCTCCCTAGATTTTATGTCACTAATGACTTTCATTCCTTGTTACTGTTGATAGAAGTAAAAATCCAAAGAAGAAAACTTTCGACAAAGAAGAAAACTTTTTACAGGTTTTGCACGAAAACTCTTAGTCGATTCTTCTCCCTGCGGAGACATAAACGTGTTCACAAGGGCTATAGGCCTTACACGTATTATGTTTGTGGACGAGGCTTCAGTCAGAAAAGAAATCTACGTCATAATGAGATTCGCTTTCATTTTGACACAGACGTGGTATATCGCATTCGTCGATGTCCAGCTACAAAGTGCAAGGTGGTTCACGTGGATCATTTGGCCCCGTTTCATCGAAGAACTGAAGAAGCTTTGGAATCCAGAATTGTTCGGGACGAACAAGACCTAGGAAGGGGGCAGTGTTACGACAGAAGAATCTGGCAACCGAAAGCAAAGTTTCAGCCAACGAATAAGAACGTTGGGAGAATTTGGAGAAGAAGAGTGGAGCGTTAACGGTCGTTGTGTTGTAACGGTCGGAGAGTTCGAAAATGGACGGTGAGCTGTTCTGAGACAGTGCGCGTAAGTATCAAGAAGTAACTTGATGTGTTGTGTATACGCGGAAGGATAAAAGTGGGATCTTTTATCGTTAAGTATCAAGAAGTAACTTGATGTGTTGTGTATACGCGGAAGTATAAAAGTGGGAACTTTTATGGCTAACTTCGAATGTCTACACGGACTGTCTTTTTGTTCGGCTAGTGTGTGAAAAGTTATTAGCACAGGACGAGAATTGGTTTACGAGTGAAGATCGTCGGGTGACCTGGTAAATCAAGTAAAAGGTAGTATTTAGTAAAATACACAGAGCTGATGTTGTGTGCTCTACGTGAAGATTGATGACTTGTGCATGTTAATAGTTGATTTGTTAATAAGATACTTCATCCATATTTCCTTTGTAACAATTTACCTTGTATTGAATTTGGTTTTGAAATATAGCTTTTAATACTCACGCTCAGTGGCTATCCATTTTTTTTGTAATCCGCAACAATATGTTTTATTTTTATTCCCATTGTTATACTATAACTATAGTTTTATCTATCTATACAAGGGGTATGCCAGTTACATACACATTTCCAGGGAGTATGTGAAGCATAAAAGGTTGAGAACCACTGATCTAGAGTAATCTGGAGCATGTGTTATGAAACAAGGCTTGTAGCTGTGCATTGTCAGGGGGAGAGCAATAAAGCATTTCCCTCTCACCCTTCTAGATTTCAGAAATCCTTAAATTTGTTTGTACTTGCATTATTTTATCCTTTCACAATTTGGAATAATTCCTGTCAATGCCCATTCTTCTCACAACACTTGCTTAACAGTTGAAATAATTTCTCATTTGCATCAAACTCACAGTGAATGGTAGTCTGACATTTCTTTAATCATATAGAAAAAAATATCTGGAAACGATTTTTTTTTTCAGAAATTAGTGATCTGGCAACCTTCGTGTCACGTGACACGAAGGTTGCCAGATCACTAATTTCTAAAAAGAAATCTTTTCCAGATATTTTTCCTGAATTCTGTAATCGACCACAGTGTTCGGATACTTTTTTGAGCGACTGTAGGTGGTCATATTATTTTGATACTAGATCGTGTGGGCTCACTCACGGAAATATTGAGCGTGTGCAGTTACCGTTCACAGCAAACTGGAGCGTGTGCAGTAACTGCACACGCTCCGGTTTGCTGTGAACGGTAACTGGAGCGTGCACAGTTGCTGTACACGCTCCAGATATTTTTCCTGAATTCTGTAATCACGTGACACCAAGGTTGCCAGATCACTAATTTCTGAAGAAAAATCGTTGCCAGATATTTTTTCTGAATTCTGTAATCGACCGTCGTGTTCGGATACTTTTTTGAGCGACTGTAGGTGGTCATATTATTTTGATACTAGATCGTGTGGGCTCACTCACGGAAATATTGAGCGTGTGCAGTTACCGTTCACAGCAAACTGGAGCGTGTGCAGTTACCGTTCACAGCAACCTGGAGCGTGTGTAGTAACTGCACACGCTCCAGTTTGCTGTGAACGGTAACTGGAGCGTGTACAGTTGCTGTACACGCTCCAGATATTTTTCCTGAATTCTGTCATCACGTGACACGAAGGTTGCCAGATCAGTAATTTCTAAAAAGAAATCGTTGCCAGATATTTTTCCTGAATTCTGTCATCACGTGACACGAAGGTTGCCAGATCACTAATTTATAAAAAAATAATCGTTGTCAGATGTTTTTTCTGAATTCTGTAATCAACCGTAGAGTTCGGATACTTTTTTGAGCGACTGTAGGTGGTCATATTATTTTGATACTAGATCGTGTGGGCTCACTCACGGAAATATTGAGCGTGTGCAGTTACCGTTCACAGCAAACTGGAGCGTGTGCAGTAACTGCACACGCTCCAGTTTGCAGTGAACGGTAACTGGAGCGTGTACAGTTGCTGTACACGCTCCAGATATTTTTCCTGAATTCTGTAATCAACCATAGTGTTCGGATACTTTTTTGAGCGACTGTACAACATTGACACAAAGCAGGCTGTCTAAATGCGGACTGGAATGATCCTGGATCGCTTCCAGTGTCAGGTCTGCTCAGTTGGTTTCTTCTCCATCGCAGAGAGTCCTGTTAAAACACCCAGATGCAAAAACAAAACGTCAGCTGTCACATGACCCTGGGATGAGTCCAAGCTGTTCGAGATGCTGATGATATTTAAGAATGAATCAGCCCCACTGGGAAAGGTCCACGTCAGTGAGCAGGGGAGGGGTGATGTCGCTTTCAGAGGAGACGTTAGCATAGAGGCAGTTTTTAGAGTAGAAATCTGAATGTCTTTGAAGACAAATTTTCCCGTCTCCTTGACAACCATCCACTAAGTCTCATTACGAATTTTTTCTACTTAGTTCCTTGCGACCTGGACAAATTTAGTTCCATCGAACCCAAACTTAGTGAAGGATTGGGTTGTTTTACCTCTCAGGGGGGGGGGGGGGTCTCAGTCGGTAGCGCGTCAGGCTCGTAATCTGTAGTTCCCAGGTTCGAGTCCCAGCTGGGTCAGTGTTGAGATTTATCTCCGCAAAATTCCCCGCCCTGCCCACGGTCAGTAGGGGACACCGATGGGCTTGGAAAGGCCGCCGTCCATCGGATGGGACGTTAAGCCGTGGCCCCGTGTGCGGGAGAGCCATACCCTGTGCACGTTAAAGAACACGCTGGATGGCCTTGACGGGAGGCTACCATCTGTCTCCCAACAGCTGTTCCAGTGGGTCCCTCCCCCAACCTTCTCTGAGCCTTCGGGGTCCATGTGACCTGACCATTTAGCCCATGGTGTGCAAAAAAGTGCCGCTCAGAGGTAAAACAACCCAACGTTAAAGAACACGCTGGATGGCCTTGACGGGAGGCTACCATCTGTCTCCCAACAGCTATTCCAGTGGGTCCCCTCCCCCAACCTTCTCTGAGCCTTCGGGGTCCATGTGACCTGGCCATTTAGCCCATGGTGTGCAAAAAAGTGCCGCTCAGAGGTAAAACAACCCAACGTTAAAGAACACGCTGGATGGCCTTGACGAGAGGCTACCATCTGTCTCCCAACAGCTGTTCCAGTGGGTCACCTCCCCCAACCTTCTCTGAGCCTGCGGGGTCCATGTGACCTGGCCATTTAGCCCATGGTGTGCAAAAAAGTGCCGCTCAGAGGTAAAACAACCCAACGTTAAAGAACACGCTGGATGGTCTTGACGGGAGGCTACCATCTGTCTTCCAACAGCTGTTCCAGTGAGTCCCCTCCCCCAACCTTCTCTGAGCCTTCGGGGTCCATGTGACCTGGCCATTTAGCCCATTGTGTGCAAAAAAGTTCCGCTCAGAGGTAAAACAACCCAACGTTAAAGAACACGCTGGATGGCCTTGACGGGAGGCTACCATCTGTGTCCCAACAGCTGTTCCAGTGGGTCACCTCCCCCAACCTTCTCTGAGCCTGCGGGGTCCATGTGACCTGGCCATTTAGCCCATGGTGTGCAAAAAAGTGCCGCTCAGAGGTAAAACAACCCAACGTTAAAGAACACGCTGGATGGTCTTGACGGGAGGCTACCATCTGTCTTCCAACAGCTGTTCCAGTGAGTCCCCTCCCCCAACCTTCTCTGAGCCTTCGGGGTCCATGTGACCTGGCCATTTAGCCCATTGTGTGCAAAAAAGTTCCGCTCAGAGGTAAAACAACCCAACGTTAAAGAACACGCTGGATGGTCTTGACGGGAGGCTACCATCTGTCTTCCAACAGCTGTTCCAGTGAGTCCCCTCCCCCAACCTTCTCTGAGCCTTCGGGGTCCATGTGACCTGGCCATTTAGCCCATGGTGTGCAAAAAAGTGCCGCTCAGAGGTAAAACAACCCAACGTTAAAGAACACGCTGGATGGTCTTGACGGGAGGCTACCATCTGTCTTCCAACAGCTGTTCCAGTGGGTCCCCTCCCCCAACCTTCTCTGAGCCTTCGGGGTCCATGTGACCTGGCCATTTAGCCCATTGTGTGCAAAAAAGTTCCGCTCAGAGGTAAAACAACCCAACCTCTGAGCGGCACACAATGGGCTAAGTGACCAGGTCACAAGGACCCAGAGGACTCAGGGAAAGTTGAAGGGAGATTAAAACTACCCACTGGACAGCTGTTAGGAGACAGATAATAGCATTTCGTAAAGGTCATCCAGTGTGTTCTTTAACGTGCACAGAATATGGGACCCTCGCACACTGAGTCACGGCTTAAAGTCCCATCCGACGGACGGCAGCCATTCGAAGTTCTTCGGTCAGTACTGACCAAGGAAAGTGAAAGTTTTGCGGAGATAAATCTCAAAGCTGACCCAGGCGGGACTCGAACCTGTGAACTACAGATTATGAGCCCGGTGCGCTACCGACTGAGCCACCCTACCAAATAGCCACTAGGGGAAAAAAATTTTTTTCTTAACGAGTTGCAAAAGAAATTCTATACTTACAAACAAAAATAATCTCTAATGAATAATAAATTGAAAACAAATATATATATATTTTTCTTGAAGAAAATTCCCTGTTTAAAGAAAAAACAGAAATATACAGGGTGAATCTGAAAAAGTGGGCAAAACTTTACGGGGTGGTAGAACGCAGCTATACGAGCAATATTCGTCGTAGAATGTATGGTCGGAACGTAAGTGGTGAGAAGTTAAAAGGTAGTTTTCCACTGTCACATTTAAAGAATGAACACAAGAAGGAGAGGAGATACTTCAGAAAACATTTTATTAACAGGAATGTAATTGAGGTACATGCTCAAAGAAATTGCTCAAAAGAGCATATCCGCCATTTCGTGGTTAGTATAACCAGCCATCCTCTCGGCAATCCACGGTAGAAATGCCGTTGGGTGCGAGGACCGACCCTTTTATATCATTTCCAACGCCACCTAGCGGCTCGCCGTTTGCGTTCCGTCCATACTTTCTATGACGAATATTGCTCGTAATAGCTGCGTTCTACCACCCCGTAAAGTTTTGCCCACTTTTTCAGATTCACCCTGTATATATTTTTAATTAAAACTACGGGTTGGGAGAATTGTTTAGTGTTCGAACCCAAGCGTCTCTTGCTTCGAAAGCTAACTGCAGAAGGTTCTCGGCATTGCGAAGCAATTCGTCGACGATCGTCACGAAGTGATTTCGGAGGAAAAGCGATCCGTTCTGAAGAGCACAGAGACGCAAAAGATGAAGAGAGATTTAGGAGGATTCCGCCCCCCCCCCCCCCATGCAACATCCAGCAACGTCGAATCGGTCCCGACTTAAGAAGCCTTTGTAAGTCGCTCAAAAAAGTATCCGAACGCTATGATTGATTACAGAATCTAGAAAAAATATCTGGCAACGATATTTTTTTAGAAATTAGTGATCTGGCAACCTTCGTGTCACGTGATTACAGAATTCAGGAAAAATATCTGGAGCGTGTACAGCATTACGGAATTCAGAAAAAATATCTGGAGCGTGTACAGCAACTGTACACGCTCCAGTTACCGTTCACAGCAAACTGGAGCGTGTGCAGTTACTGCACACACTCCAGTTTGCTGTGAACGGTAACTGCACACGCTCAATATTTCCGTGAGTGAGCCCACACGATCCAGGTTTTTGTGAGCTCACACGATCCAATGTGCTGTGAGCATTAACCGCAACCGCTCCAGTTTGCTGTGAACGGTAACTGCACACGCTCAATATTTCCGTGAGTGAGCCCACACGATCTAGGTTTTTGTGAGCTCACACGATCCAATGTGCTGTGAACATTAACCGCAACCGCTCCAGTTTGCTGTGAACGGTAACTGCACACGCTCAATATTTCCGTGAGTGAGCCCACACGATCCAGGTTTTTGTGAGCTCACACGATCCAATGTGCTGTGAGCATTAACCGCAACCGCTCCAGTTTGCTGTGAACGGTAACTGCACACGCTCCATATTCATTGCATTATGTATTCATACGCATTATATATATTAAAAAGTATCCGAACGCTACGATTGATTACAGAATGCAGAAAAAATATCTGGCAACGATTATTTTTTTTTTTTAGAAATAATGATCTGGCAACCTTTGTGTCACGTGACACGAAGGTTGCCAGATCACTAATTTGTAAAAAAAATAATCGTTTCCAGATATTTTTTCTGAATTCTGTAGTCAACCACAGTGTTCGGATATTTTTTTGAGCGACTGTAGACACTTTAACTATTAAAATGTTCGTGTTATTGTCTCACAGACGGAGTAGGATATTGAATCTGATAATGATCTGATTTTTGACTCAAAATTTGAGTCTACACATATATATTTTTCAGTCCATCCTCTCAGACCTTCTACTATGACATATAAACTGACAGGCTCCTGTCAGACCTCTGTGGCAAGCAGCTGCTTGAGGGGGTATTTATTTTATTTTTATTATTAATAAAGCTTTTATTATTTTTATTTTCGTGTAAGGAATGAATTTTTCGCGGGAAAAATGAATCTTCCTCTCTATTTTCATGAATTTTTTTTTATATACGGAATGTTTTTTTTTCTGCCTAAGGAACTATTGTTCCCCAAAGTTAACGAATTTTTGGTTTAGGAAACGAATTTTTCGTATTAAATGAATATTTCGTGTAAAAAACTATTTTTTTCGTGTAAAATGAACGTTCCGCGTAATAAACGATTTTTTTTTTTTCGTGTAAAATAAACTTTTTATTTAAGAAATAAATATTTCTAATTTCGTAAATGTTCGGCTTCGGAAATGAATTTTTTGTTAAGAAATTAATTTTTCCTCTAAGAAACGAATTTTCCGTTTGAGCAAGGAATTCCACCCACAAAGAAATGAACTTCCCTCGACGGCGATTAAGCGGAGCAATATCTCGAGACCACACTGCCACTGCTGTGAACTGGGTTCGAATCCCTAACACGATCCATCATCGAATTTCGGGGGCGGGGGTGGCTGAGTCGGTAGCGCGCCAGGCTCGTAATCTGTAGTTCCCAGGTTCGAGTCCCAGCTGAGGCAGCGTTGAGATTTATCTCTGCAAAATTCCCCGCCCTGCCCACGGTCAGTAGGGGACACCGATGGGCTTGGAAAGGCCGCCGTCCATCTGATGGAACGTTAAGCCGTGGCCCCGTGTGCGGGAGAGCCATACCCTGTGCACGTTAAAGAACACGCTGGATGGCCTTGACGGGAGGCTACCATCTGTCTCCCAACAGCTGTTCCAGTGGGTCCCCTCCCTCAACCTTCTCTGAGCCTTCGGGGTTCATGTGACCTGGCCATTTAGCACATGGTGTGCAAAAAAAATGCCACTCAGAGGTAAAACAACCCAACGTTAAAGAACACGCTGGATGGCCTTGACGGGAGGCTACCATCTGTCTCCCAACAGCTGTTCTAGTGGGTCCCCTCCCCCAACCTTCTCTGAGCCTTCGGGGTCCATGTGACCTGGCCATTTAGCCCATGGTGTGCAAAAAGTGCCGCTCAGAAGTAAAACAACCTAACGTTAAAGAACACGCTGGATGGCCTTGACGGGAGGCTACCATCTGTCTCCCAACAGCTGTTCCAGTGGGTCCCCTCCCTCAACCTTCTCTGAGCCTTCGGGGTTCATGTGACCTGGCCATTTAGCACATGGTGTGCAAAAAAAGTGCCACTCAGAGGTAAAACAACCCAACGTTAAAGAACACGCTGGATGGCCTTGACGGGAGGCTACCATCTGTCTCCCAACAGCTGTTCCAGTGGGTCCCCTCCCCCAACCTTCTCTGAGCCTTCGGGGTCCATGTGACCTGGCCATTTACCCCATGGTGTGCAAAAAAGTGCCGCTCAGAGGTAAAACAACACACAACTAGACAGCCACCACATAATAATCAATAACTCCCCAACACCATCGTATACACTAAAAACACACATGGGCGAACATTAATCCAAAATAATTTTTAAAAAAAACTATCTGGATGAACTTATTCAACCTTTTCGAACTAATATAATGTTCTCATCAAAATTTTGTGTTGAGAAAGCCTGAAGAAGGAAATCTCATTGGAACGTAACGTGTAAGAAACCAACAAACGTGGCACAGAATCCACGGCTCGAGTCACCAATCCTCTTCTATTTATACCGCTCCGCAATTCGACCTCGTACAGTCAAGGTCACCGGGTGGCAACGTCGGGCGGAATTCTGCCGACGCAAATGACAGATTCAGAGACGAGAGCGAGGCCGCGGACGCTCGATATTCACGGACTCGCTCCTGACAGACGCACGCGAATCGAGCGAACACTTTTTTTTTTCTCCTTTTTTAATTCTCTGTCCTCCGCTGGGACAGAGCACGCGCTGCAGGAGCTTTGCACGTGAAGCTTTAGAGGGAGAGAGAGATTCTTCAGAAAGGTTAGAGAAAGGAGATCGCTAATTAAGTCTATTTTTTCCAAAACAGTCTATTTTCGTATATCTTTAACTCATTTTGTGGTTGAGTAGTCATTTTTCGAAAATGGTTGTGACGGAATGAAATGGCGGACTTCTGATGTTTGTAAATGGGAATAATTGCGGAGGAGAGGAGCTCACGAGGGAGAGGAGAGGAAGAAAAAAATAGGGTTCCAAAGGGATGGAAATATTAAGAGATTCGTGTTTAATCTAATTGAAGTCTTAATTAGTTTACTTTTTTTTTTTTGCAAAACGAAGCTTTGATGCTTAAAGAATTATAGAGGAGGAGACGTTCAAAGGTTGAATTAATGAAATGGTTTCAGTGAAGTGCATCAAGATGGAAGGGTGTGTTTGTGGAGTGGAGGAGGAGGAGGAAGGTTAAGGAGGAGAAGGGTTAGAGAGAAGGAGAAGGGTGAAGTAGGAGGTTATTTAAGGGGGGAAGGGATAGTGAGGGGCAGCGCTGGCGAAAAGAGGGAAGTGTTAAGATAGAGGGTGGTTAAGGATAAGTAAGTGAGGAGGAAGGTTAGAGAAGGAGAATGGTAAGTGAGGAGGAAGGTAGAGGAGGAGAATGGTAAGTGAGGAGGAAGGTTAGAGAAGGAGATTGGTTAGTAAGGAGGAAGGTTAGAGAAAGACGATGGTTAGTGAGAAGGAAGGTTAGAGAAGAAGAGTGGTTAGCGAGGAGGAAGGTCTTCGTGTCACGTGACACGAAGGTTGCCAAATCACTAATTTCGAAAAAAAAAAGTTGCCAGATATTTTTTCTGAATTCTGTCACGAAGGTTGCCAGATCACTAATTTCTAAAAAAAAAATCTTTGCCAGATATTTTTTCTGAATTCTGCAGTCAACCATAGTGTTCGGATATTTTTTTGCGCGACTGTACATACTGAACATTTAATTTCGTTTAATTTTGTTAAATGCGGCAATGGCAAAGTATATCATGGAGATCTCGAATCTAGAAGTATCTTTACCCGATTTACATAAGTTTCTATAAGACACTAATTTGCATACGCTACCGTGCGAAATCAGCGATTGAGAATGTAAACAGATGTATTTAAAGACAGTTGAGACTTTCCAGAGATCAGGGGGATTCTCATTACATCCCCCCCACTTCTTTGCCCCTTCAGGCGCCATGGAGTTTGGGATTAAAAGCAGCAGACGATGTCTTTACACATTTTCTATTCCATTTTCTCTCCTCCGTGTTAAATTTATACATAGATTTCAATGCCTTGAATAGGAATGAGAATTTTTTTGGGGGTGGGGGTAGGGGGGTGGAAGATGAGAAGTAGTTTGTAATGGGGATGGAGGGAGGGGGCTGAAGCGAGAGCCAGCCGAAATGTTGCGAAGGTATTGCGTGTGATCGGTGTTTACGGTGGAAACACGTGGCAATGTTCGGTTGCCAATTTGGGGAGTCGCCCGTGGATTTCTGCCATCTTGGATGCAAATGGCAGAGAGATCGGTTGAGGGGGGGGAGGAGATATAGGGGAATAAGAAGAGGGGGGATGTCCCGCCACTCCCTTTTCGAACATGCTTGGCCCTCCGGTTGCCACCATCTCTCCATCGGAAGAGAGAGAAGATGTGATGATGATGATGCTCTTAGTGTTCCTTTTTGCATTTAGAAGTGTCCTTGGAGGACGATAGGGGCTAAGAATAGGAGTCGGGGATATGGGAGGTGAGGGGGGGGGGGCATTAGACAGAGAGAAACTCGAGTGGGGAAGTTCTTTATCTCCATTCTCAATTGCGTTGTTGTCTACAGAGTTTATTGTTATGTTTGATTACAATGATCGAGTGCTTGTTGTTTACAGCGCGAGATAAGAACATTGAATGTGTTACAGAGACACCTGTGAAGAGAAGGGCCAATCATTTCTCCGAGGGAATGTGGAGAGTTAATATTTTTTTCAAGATGTTAGAGAAGGATTATGGTTAGCGAGGAGGAAGGTTAGAGAAGGAGAATAATTAGTGAGGAGAAAGGTCAAGTGGTGGTCAAGATGGGTTTTCAAGAAGAGTGGTTAGCAAGGAGGAATGTTAGAGGAGGAGGATGGTTAGTGAGGAGGAAGGTTAGAGGAATAGGATGGTTAGTGAGGAGGAAGGTTAGAGGAAGAGGATGGTTAGTGAAGAGGAAGGTTAGAGGAAGAGAATGGTTAGTGAGGAGGAAGGTTAGAGGAAGAGAATGGTTAGTGAGGAGGAAGGTTAGAGGAAGAGGATGGTTAGTGAGGAGGAAGGTTAGAGGAAGAGAATGGTTAGTGAGGAAGATTAGAGTAAGAGGATGGTTAGTGAGGAGGAAGGTTAGAGGAAGAGGATGGTTAGTGAGGAGGAAGGTTAGAGGAAGAGATTGGTTAGTGAGGAGGATGGTTAGTGATGAGGAAGGTTAGAGGAAGAGGATGGTTAGTGAGGAAGAAGGTTAGAGGAAGAGGATGGTTAGTATTAGTGGTCTGTCAACCTTCGTGTCACGTGTCCAGATCACTAATTTATAAAAATTAATCGTTGCCAGATATTTTTTCTGAATTCTGTAATCAACCATAGTGCTGGGATACTTTTTTGAGCGACTGTAGGTGGTCATATTATTTTGATATTAGATCTTGTGGGCTCACTCACGGAAATATTGAGCGTGTGCAGTTACCGTTCTGGAGCGTGTACAGTTGCTGTACACGCTCCAGATATTTTTCCTGAAATCTGTAATCACGTGACACGAAGGTTTCCAGACCACTAATTTATAAAAAATAATCGTTGCCAGATATTTTTTCTGAATTCTGTAATCAACCGTAGTGTTCGGATACTTTTTTGAGCGGCTGTACATCTTCATAAAGGTTTCTAATTCAGTGGCCGGTGTGTGTATATTAATAAAGATTTTATGCTATATAGCAATAATTTCATTATAGGGAATATAATATTAATATATCGGAAGCAACATATGGTTAATAATATTGAAAATATCACCATCCGTCCAATGAGACATTAAACCGTGGTTCCGTGCGCACAAGACTCATCCAATAATAAAGACCTCGCTGAAAGGCCTATCTCCACTAAATTCCGACTCTGCTGTTTGCGAGAAGGCGAACATCGGTGTGCTTTGAAACATCGCCGTCCGTTGGATGAGACATTAAGCCATGGCGCAGTGTGCATTCTGGGCACATTAAAGTACGCGCTGGATGATCGTGAACGAGAGGCTTCCCTCTGTCTCCTAACAGACGTCTAATGGGTTCCCGTCCCCCGACGTTCTCTGAGCCTTGGGGTCCTCGTGACCTGGCCATTTAGCCCATGGTGTACAAAAAAGTGCCGCTCACAGGTAAAACAACCCAACGTTAAAGAACACGCTGGATGGATTTGACCGGAGGATATCATCTGTCTCTCAACAGCCGTTCCAGTGGGTCCCCTCCCCCAACCTTCTCTGAGCCTTCGGGGTCCTTGTGACCTGGCCATTTAGCCCATGGTGTATAAAAAAGTGCCGTTCACAGGTAAAACAACCCAACGTTAAAGAACACGCTGGATGGCCTTGACGGGAGGCTACCATCTGTCTCCCAACAGCTGTTACAGTGGGTCCCCTCCCCCAACCTTCTCTGAGCCGTCGAGGTCCTTGTGACCTGGCCATTTAGCACATGGTGTATAAAAAAGTGCCGTTCACAGGTAAAAAAACCTAAGGCTAAAGAACACTCTGGATGGTCTTGACGGGAGGCTACCATCTTTCTCCCAACAGCCGTTTCAGTGGGCCCCCTCCCCCAACCTTCTCTGAGCCAACCTTCTCTGAGCCTTCGGGGTCCTTGTGACCTGGCCATTTAGCCCATGGTGTGCAAAAAAAGTGTCTCTTAAAGGTGAAACTATAATAAACCAACCCAAACTAAGGGCTTTCGTCGCTAAAGAACACAATGAAAAGAAAAGAGAAATGAAAAAGATTATATCTCATCCCGGTGTTCTTCTGTCCCATTCGTTGCAGCCTCCACTTCTCCTCCCACAATAAAAGCGATTTCTTCCTCCTCCAGAAAACGGGAGTCGTGACGTCAGCAGCAAACGAGAAGTTTCAACACTGGCCGACGTTTAACAATGGCAGCTCATCTGTTGCCTGGCGTCGCAACACCCTCGGCAACAATAGCCGCACGCATCGCAGTCTCGAAACCAATCCCACCAGCTGTGTACTGAAGTGACGCAACCCGGGTGCTTGTACAGCGGTTGCAGCCCACGTGCGTGTACAAATAAGGTGGCGCGAGCATCTGCCTCCGCGCGCAGAACGTGAGAAAAGCATCGAGCGCTCGGCACAGGAAGTGTGCGGATCGCTCTGACGTCGCATCGACGTCGACAAGAGGAAGCCCCTGCATGAAAATATAATCAGCTGTTCAGAAGGAAAGCAGAACGTGCTCAATGTTTGTGGGGGGGGGGGGTGAGGGGGGGGGATAAGTGACAAAATGTCTCTTCATTTTAGTTTAGTAACTAGCAATAACAGTCGTAGTTTGCGATGTTTTTGTTGTGTTTATTTATTTGATAGATGCATCTAGTGACCTTCATGTTTATTGCTTTTTTTCCATCTTAATTCGATTGGTTGTTTTACCTCTTACACGCTGACGTATATACTTTATTGCCCTTTTTTCGCACACCATGAGCTAAATGGCCAGGTCACAAGGACCCCAAAAGCTCAGAGAAGGTTGGGAGAGGGGACCCACTGGAACATCTGTTGGGAGACAGATGGTAGCCTCCCGTCAAGGCCATCCAGAGTGTTCTTTAAAGTTGGATTGTTTTACCTCTGAGCGGCACTTTTTTGCACACCATGGGCTAAATGGCCAGGTCACAAGGACCCCGAAGGCTCAGAGAAGGTTGGGGGAGGGGACCCAGTGAAACAGCTGTTGGGAGACAGATGGTAGCCTCCCGTCAAGACCATCCAGTGTGTTCTCTAACTTTGGGTTGTTTTACCTCTGAGCGGCACTTTTTTGCACACAATGGGCTAAATGGCCAGGTCACAAGGACCCCGAAGGCTCAGAGAAGGTTGGGGGAGGGGACTCACTGGAACAGCTGTTGGGAGACAGATGGTAGCCTCCCGTCAAGACCATCCAGCGTGTTCTTTAACGTTGTGTTGTTTTACCTCTGAGCGGCACTTTTTTGCACACCATGGACTAAATGGCCAGGTCACAAGGACCCCGAAGGCTCACGGAAAATTGGGGGAGGGGACCAGCTGTTGGGAGACAGATGGTAGCACACGGGGCACCGGTTTAACGTCCCATCCGACGGACAGCGGCCTTTCCAAGCCCACCGGTGTTCCCTACTGACCGTGGGCAGAGCGGGGAATTTTGCGGAGATAAATCTCAACGCTGACCCAGCTGGGACTCGAACCTGGGAACTACAGATTACGAGCCTGACGCGCTACCGACTGAGCTCGCCCCCCAGTTTTTTGGAACCGCTTCAAATGGTTTAATACTTTTGCTGTCGGCAGCACCGTTTTTTACTTTAATTAACTTCCTGATTACGACACATACAATATATCGCTCCATAAAATACGCAAAATCATTGAAAAGGTTCGTGATATTATTTTAGAAAAACACATATATTTATATAATAGAATAACATACAAATAGATGCGCACATATACATATTTAAACAGCATCTATTTAACATGCTATGCAAAGAAAGAAAGCCTCGTTCAAAGCTCTTTTAACTTTGTAAACAACATTTATAGAAAAAGAAATTGTCACCAGAATCAAACTGAAGATGTAACGCAAATCTCTAAATAATTGTCATGCGTTACAGCAGGGCGCTGTCCTTACTCTAATCCCAGACGTTTTACAATAAATAGTAAAAACAAATGATAGAATCCTTGCACAACTTCACGACAATATCCGTTTTATAGTAAACAGTTGAATATAATAGTTAGGATTTGCTTTGTTTACCTCGTGCGATCATTTTTGTTCATGACTGGTGAGTGCTTCTGTTAAATACTCCATTTGCATTATTATATCACCATTATATTACGACTTCGGTTGTAGAAATAACAGAGACAATTGCGTGCTGTGATTCAGTGAGGATTTTATTTTTTTAATTATCACTCTTGTAATGGCGTGAATGTGATTATAATTTCAACCTTTAAACCAGTCTTTTGTAATTTCGAATAAGTTCATTTCAACTTTTCATTTTTTTTTCCTTTTTAGATATTCTGTCTCTTTCATTAATAAATCTCTCTTATCGTTTATAATATACACTGGCGGAAATTGAAACACAGAGTTAGAGATGATCGAAGGCTCAGAGAAGGTTGGGGGAGGGGACCCACTGGAACAGCTGTTGGGAGACAGATGGTAGCCTCCCGTCAAGGCCATCCAGCGTGTTCTTTAACGTTGGGTTGTTTTACCTCTGAGCGGCACTTTTTTGCACACCATGGGCTAAATGGCCAGGTCACATGGACCCCGAAGGCTCAGAGAAGGTTAGGGTAGGGGACCCACTGGAACAGCTATTGGGAGACAGATGGTAGCCTCCCGTCAAGGCCATCCAGCGTGTTCTTTAACGTTGGATTGTTTTACCTCTGAGCGGCACTTTTTTGCACACCATGGGGTAAATGGCCAGGTCACATGGACCCCGAAAGCTCAGAGAAGGTTAGGGTAGGGGACCCACTGGAACAGCTGTTGGGAGACAGATGGTAGCCTCCCGTCAAGGCCATCCAGCGTGTTCTTTAACGTGCACAGGGTATGGCTCTCCCGCACACGGGGCCACGGCTTAACGTCCCATCCGACGGACGGCGGCCTTTCGAAGCCCATCGGTGTCCCCTACTGACCGTGGGCAGGGCGGGGAATTTTGCGGAGATAAATCTCAACGCTGACCCAGCTGGGACTCGAACCTGAGAACTACAGATTACGAGCCTGGCGCGCTACCAACTGAGCCACCCCCGCCCCCCAGAGAAACAGGAAAGCAGCAGGTATAAAGAGGTGATGGGAAGATTAATAGAGAGGCAAGTTTTGGATTGAGTTGTTTGACTTCTGAGCTGTACTTTTCTGCGGAAAATAGCCAGAATGACTAGGTCATAAGGATCCCAAAGGCTGAGAAAAAATGTGGAAGAGATGCACTGGACAGGAGAGACAGATCGAAGCTCCCCGTCAACTCCATCCAGCATGCTCTTTAAAGGGTATGGCTCTGTACAACAGAAGAGGACACTGCCTAACTCTCATCCGACAGAGAATAACTGTAGGACAGACACAAGAACAGATAGAATTAGACAGGGCCGAATGGTTAGCACGCTTGGCTACTGATCTAAGGGACCTGGGTTCGAGCCCCGGAATTTAGGATGGATGTGTGTGTCGTTTTTCTGCTGAGGTCCTGCCATCCTCTCAGATATCCTACTGTGGCATATAAACTGACAGGCTCCTGTCAGACCTCTGTGGCAAGCAGCTGCTTGAGGGGGTATTTATTTTTATTTTTTTTTAAGGATGGATAGAATTAGACAGACGCAGGAAAAAATAGAATAGACAGACAGACCAGGTAGAATTAGATAGATAGACAGAAGGACAGATGGAATAAAACAGACAGACACAAGAACAGACAGAATTAGGGACAGATATAAGAACAGACATAATTAGACAGACAGACACAAGAACAGATATAATTAGACAGACAGAGAGACATAAGGATATACAAAATTAGACAGACGCAAGGAAAAATAGAATTAGACAGACAGGCATAAAGAATAAGAACAGATGGAATTAGATAGACATACATTAGAACCGATAGAATTAGACAGACAGAAGAACAGATGGAATAAAACAGACAGATCCAAGAACAGACGGAATGGACACAGATTCAAGAACAGACATAATTAGACAGATAGCCACAAGAACAGATATAATTAGACAGACAAACATAGGGACAGGCAGAATTAGACGAATAGACAGAATTAGATAGATAGGACGCATGAATAGACAGAATTAGACAGCCACAAGAACAGATAGAATTAGACAGACAAAGACAAGAATGGACATAATTGGGCAGACCGACATAAGAGCAGACAGAATCAGACTGATAGACACAAGAACAAATATAATTCGAAAAAAAGACACAAGAGCAGACAGAATTCGACAGATTGACAGATGGACAGAAATCCAGAGAGAAGAGAATATTGATCTGAAGAAGGAATGGACAGACATATAGACGAGATTGGCGTAAAGAGGGCAGCCAGGGACGGAAATAAATGCCTCAACATATAGGCAGGCGGACAAAGAGATAGAAAGAAGATAAAAAGAAAAGGATAGACAGAAAGGAGAGCTTTGTTGTGCTTCAGAGAAATGAGGCAAAGGATGAGAAGGAAACAATCAGTTAAGATGGTTCCATTATTTGAGAGGGCAGAACATCAGAGAGGAAGATGAAAAGATGTCGAGGAGGTCCGAAGAAGAAAAGTAGCTCAGAGGGGGGCATAAAAAAACGAAACAAAAAGAAAAAAAAAAGGGAAAGAAACGCATCATTTGTCGAAAGTGAGGTCGCATCGATTGCGTTCACCTGTTAGAGGCTGTCGGAGGCAGTTGGCTGTAGCTAACAAGAGAGAACACCAGGAGTGGACCCATTAGGAGGATGGAGAGTTACGATGGAGAGGCCAGCCTCTCAGCATCCCTACTCAGAGAGAAGGAAGAGTTAAGACGCATCGGTGGGAGACAGGAGCGCCATGATTCCCGGAATATGCGTCATAACCGGAAGGACTACGGCGGTTGGCAAGACGACGGGATGCAGTAATTCCCGTCGTAAAAATCTCTCGAACCACCACCACCGAGGCACAAATAATGGGAACATCTCGAAAGCACGAGTCTCCTCTTCCTCCTCTTCGTAGTAATCGGTCGGATACCGTGAGTTAACCTTTTACCTTCTTTTTTCTTGGGTGTAAGTGTGCAAAGAAAAAGGTCTTTCGTCGCTATTGGTTATGATGCACTTCAAATTCTTTATTGTCCGCCATTCCTCTGAGGTATCAAAATTTATTAAGGCCCCCCCCCCCCCCAGGATACTTCAAAGCCAACGAGCTATTCATTGTTTTTGATTTGATTTAAAATAATGTATCATTGCATCGAAAGCAGAACTTTTAATGGTTCTGTAAATGAGGATGAGGATGCTTTTAAAAAACACAGAAGCAGTGGATAACGCAAAGGCAATGGGAAACACAGAGGTAATGGAAGGAAGGGAAGTAATGGAAAGAAGAGAGGTAATGGAAAGAACGGAGGTAATGCAGAGAAGACAGGTAATGGAAAGAAGAGAAGTAATGGAAAGAAGAGAGGTAATGGAAAGAACAGAGGTAATGGAAAGAAGAGAGGTAATGGAAAGAAGGGGGGTAATGGAGAGAAGACAGGTAATGGAAAGAAGAGAAGTAATGGAAAGAAGAGAGGTAATGGAAAGAAGAGAGGTAATGGGAAGAAGAGAAGTAATGGAAAGAACGGAGGTAATGGAAAGAAGAGAGGTAATGGAAAGAACGGAGGTAATGGAAAGAAGAGAGGTAATGGAAAGAAGAGAGGTAATGGAAAGAAGAGAGGTAATGGAAAGAAGAGAGGTAATGGAAAGAAGAGAGGCAATGGAAAGAACGGAGGTAATGGAAAGAAGAGAGGTAATGGAAAGAAGAGAGGTAATGGAAAGAACAGAGGTAATGGAAAGAACAGAGGTTATGGAAAGAAGAGAGGTAATGGAAAGAAGAGAGGTAATGGAAAGAACAGAGGTAATGGAAAGAAGAGAGGTAATGGGAAGAAGAGAAGTAATGGAAAGAAGGGAAGTAATGGAAAGAAGAGAGGTAATGGAAAGAACGGAGGTAATGGAAAGAAGAGAGGTAATGGAAAGAACGGAGGTAATGGAAAGAACGGAGGTAATGGAAAGAAGAGAGGCAATGGAAAGAACGGAGGTAATGGAAAGAAGAGAGGTAATGGAAAGAAGAGAGGTAATGGAAAGAACAGAGGTAATGGAAAGAAGAGAGGTAATGGAAAGAAGAGAGGTAATGGAAAGAAGAGAGGTAATGGAAAGAACGGAGGTAATGGAAAGAAGAGAGGTAATGGAAAGAACGGAGGTAATGGAAAGAAGAGAGGTAATGGAAAGAAGAGAGGCAATGGAAAGAACGGAGGTAATGGAAAGAAGAGAGGTAATGGAAAGAAGAGAGGTAATGGAAAGAACAGAGGTTATGGAAAGAAGAGAGGTAATGGAAAGAAGAGAGGTAATGGAAATAAGGGAAGTAATGGAAAGAAGAGAGGTAATGGAAAGAACGGAGGTAATGGAAAGAAGAGAAGTAATGGAAAGAAGAGAGGTAATGGAAAGAAGAGAGGTAATGGAAAGAACAGAGGTTATGGAAAGAAGAGAGGTAATGGAAAGAACAGAGGTAATGGAAAGAAGAGAGGTAATGGGAAGAAGAGAAGTAATGGAAAGAAGGGAAGTAATGGAAAGAAGAGAGGTAATGGAAAGAACGGAGGTAATGGAAAGAAGAGAAGTAATGGAAAGAACGGAGGTAATGGAAAGAAGAGAGGTAATGGAAAGAACGGAGGTAATGGAAAGAAGAGAAGTAATGGAAAGAAGAGAGGTAATGGAAAGAACGGAGGTAATGGAAAGAAGAGAGGTAATGGAAAGAAGAGAGGTAATGGAAGGAACAGAGGTAATGGAAAGAACAGAGGTAATGGAAAGAAGGGAGGTAATGGAGAGAACACAGGTAATGGAAAGAAGAGAAGTAATGGAAAGAAGAGAGGTAATGGAAAGAACAGAGGTAATGGAAAGAAGAGAGGTAATGGGAAGAAGAGAAGTAATGGAAAGAACGGAGGTAATGGAAAGAAGAGAGGTAATGGGAAGAAGAGAAGTAATGGGAAGAACAGAGGTAATGGAAAGAAGAGAGGTAATGGGAAGAAGAGAAGTAATAGAAAGCACAGAGGTAATGGAAAGAAGAGAGGTAATGGAAAGAAGAGAGGTAATGGAAGGAACAGAGGTAATGGAAAGAAGAGAGGTAATGGGAAGAAGAGGAGTAATGGAAAGAAGGGAAGTAATGAAAAGAAGAGAGGTAATGGAAAGAACGGAGGTAATGGAAAGAAGAGAAGTAATGGAAAGAACGGAGGTAATGGAAAGAAGAGAGGTAATGGAAAGAACGGAGGTAATGGAAAGAAGAGAAGTAATGGAAAGAAGAGAGGTAATGGAAAGAACGGAGGTAATGGAAAGAAGAGAGGTAATGGAAAGAACAGAGGTAATGGAAAGAAGAGAGGTAATGGAAAGAAGGGAGGTAATGGAGAGAAGACAGGTAATGGAAAGAAGAGAAGTAATGGAAAGAAGAGAGGTAATGGAAAGAACAGAGGTAATGGAAAGAAGAGAGGTAATGGGAAGAAGAGAAGTAATGGAAAGAACGGAGGTAATGGAAAGAAGAGAGGTAATGGAAAGAAGAGAAGTAATGGAAAGAAGAGAAGTAATGGAAAGAAGAGAGGTAATGGAAAGAACAGAGGTAATGGAAAGAAGAGAGGTAATGGGAAGAAGAGAAGTAATGGAAAGAAGGGAAGTAATGGAAAGAAAAGAGGTAATGGAAAGAACGGAGGTAATGGAAAGAAGAGAGGTAATGGAAAGAACGGAGGTAATGGAAAGAAGAGAAGTAATGGAAAGAAGAGAGGTAATGGAAAAACGGAGGTAATGGAAAGAAGAGAGGTAATGGAAAGAACGGAGGTAATGGAAAGAAGAGAGGTAATGGAAAGCACAGAGGTAATGGAAAGAAGAGAGGTAATGGAAAGAACGGAGGTAATGGAAAGAAGAGAGGTGATGGAAAGAAGAGAGGTAATGGAAAGAACGGAGGTAATGGAAAGAAGAGAGGTAATGGAAAGAAGAGAGGTAATGGAAAGAACAGAGGTAATGGAAAGAAGAGAGGTAATGGAAAGAAGGGAGGTAATGGAGAGAAGACAGGTAATGGAAAGAAGAGAAGTAATGGAAAGAAGAGAGGTAATGGAAAGAACAGAGGTAATGGAAAGAAGAGAGGTAATGGGAAGAAGAGAAGTAATGGAAAGAACGGAGGTAATGGAAAGAAGAGAGGTAATGGAAAGAACGGAGGTAATGGAAAGAAGAGAAGTAATGGAAAGAAGAGAAGTAATGGAAAGAAGAGAGGTAATGGAAAGAACAGAGGTAATGGAAAGAAGAGAGGTAATGGGAAGAAGAGAAGTAATGGAAAGAAGGGAAGTAATGGAAAGAAGGGAAGTAATGGAAAGAAAAGAGGTAATGGGAAGAACGGAGGTAATGGAAAGAAGAGAGGTAATGGAAAGAACGGAGGTAATGGAAAGAAGAGAAGTAATGGAAAGAAGAGAGGTAATGGAAAGAACGGAGGTAATGGAAAGAAGAGAGGTAATGGAAAGAACGGAGGTAATGGAAAGAAGAGAGGTAATGGAAAGCACAGAGGTAATGGAAAGAAGAGAGGTAATGGAAAGAACGGAGGTAATGGAAAGAAGAGAGGTGATGGAAAGAAGAGAGGTAATGGAAAGAACAGAGGTAATGGAAAGAAGAGAGGTAATGGAAAGAAGAGAGGTAATGGGAAGAAGAGAAGTAATGGAAAGAAGGGAAGTAATGGAAAGAAGAGAGGTAATGGAAAGAACGGAGGTAATGGAAAGAAGAGAAGTAATGGAAAGAACGGAGGTAATGGAAAGAAGAGAGGTAATGGAAAGAACGGAGGTAATGGAAAGAAGAGAAGTAATGGAAAGAAGAGAGGTAATGGAAAGAAGAGAGGTAATGGAAAGAAGAGAGGTAATGGAAGGAACAGAGGTAATGGAAAGAAGAGAAGTAATGGGAAGAACAGAGGTAATGGAAAGAAGAGAGGTAATGGGAAGAAGAGAGGTAATGGAAGGAACAGAGGTAATGGAAAGAAGAGAAGTAATGGAAAGCACAGAGGTAATGGAAAGAAGAGAAGTAATGGAAAGCACAGAGGTAATGGAAAGAAGAGAGGTAATGGAAAGAAGATAGGTAATGGAAAGAACAGAGGTAATGGAAAGAAGATAGGTAATGGAAAGAACAGAGGTAATGGAAAGAAGAGAGGTAATGGAAAGAAGAGAAGTAATGGAAAGAAGAGAGGTAATGGAAAGAAGAGAGGTAATGGAAATAAGGGAAGTAATGGAAAGAAGAGAGGTAATGGAAAGAAGGGAGATAAATCTCCTCGCTGACCCAGCTGGGACTCGAACCTGGGAACTACAGATTACGAGCCTGGCGCCTTATTACGATCTGGCAACCTACGTGTCACGTGACACGTAGGTTGCCAGATCACTCATTTCTTCAAAAAAAATCGTTGCTAGATATTTTTTCTGAATTCTGTAATCAACCATAGTGTTCTGATACTTTTTTATGCGACTGTATATAATAGCATTTATTAATACTCTGATATATATAATAAGTATAAAATAGCATTTATTAAATACTGTATATAAATATGTGAGGAATATATATACTTCGATATATACTACGAATTACGCAATAATGTGACATGCTTCTTAATCATCAAAAAGATATTTAAAAAAAAAAATATGAGTAAAAAAAATAGTAGCACCTGAAAAAATAATAGTAAGAAGAAAGAATTAAGGGTTAAAGAATTGCGAACTAATAAAAACGAAAAAAAGCCAACAAATAAATAAAAACAGAAGGAAAAAAATCCGTAATGGATCAAATTTGATTATAAAAAAAATCAAGGCATAAATATGAAACATCGCCTAGAAAAGAAACAGACTAATGCAAAGAAAACAGACTAATGCAAGATTTAATTAAAAATCTTTTTTGTTTTTCATTGTTCTTATTATTTTTTAAGATACTGGAGAAGACTTGGATTTCCTCCCTCTGATTAAAATTTAAAAAAAATTGAAACAACGAAGCGAATGAGGTGAAAAAAAAACTTATTTATTCATCTTTCCTCGTAAGAAATCCCTCCTCAGAAATTTATCTCTGATCTCTGCTTTTTTGACTCTCTTTGTCTCAACAAAGAACTTTTAACCGATTTATTCGCGGCTTCCACTTCAGAAGCAATCTTCAGACTTCTGAGCACGGAAATCCTAATCTTTGGATGATTTTCTTTTTTGCTCCCCGCAGAATCTTCCTCTTCTTCTTCGTCTGACGATATAGGTAAAGAGTTTAAAGGAGAAGAAGAAAAAACACTAGCAGAAGATACTAATTACGATCTTTCGCTTCATTTCTCCTCCTCCTCCTCCTCCTCCATCTTCATCATTCTCAACGTGCTCCTCTTCCATCCCTTTTCTTCTCGATTCTCTCGTATTCTTCCATTCATAAACCAATAATTTTGAAGTGTGTGTTTTATTCCTTTTCCCACCGATTTTATAAAAGAGTCTCCCTCCTCCTTTAAACGATAAACTTAAAAAAGAGTCTCCCTCTTCCTTTAAACGATAAACTTAAAAAAGAGTCTCCCTCCTCCTTTAAACGATAAACTTAAAAAAGAGTCTCCCTCCTCCTTTAAACGATAAACTTAAAAAAGAGTCTCCCTCCTCCTTTAAAGGATAAACTTAAAAAAGAGTCTCCCTCCTCCTTTAATCGATAAACTTAAAAAAGAGTCTCCCTCCTCCTTTAAACGAGAAACTTAAAAAAGAGTCTCCCTCCTCCTTTAAACGAGAAACTTAAAAAAGAGTCTCTCTCCTCCTTTAATCGATAAACTTAAAAAAGAGTCTGCCTCCTCCTTTAAACGATAAACTTAAAAAAGTCTAACTCCTCTTTAAACGATAAACTTAAAAAAGAGTCTCCCTCCTCCTTTAAACGATAAACTTAAAAAGAGTCTCCCTCCTCCTTTAATCGATAAACTTAAAAAAGAGTCTCTCTCCTCCTTTAATCGATAAACTTAAAAAAGAGTCTCCCTCCTCCTTTAAACGATAAACTTAAAAAAGTCTAACTCCTCTTTAAACGATAAACTTAAAAAAAGAGTCTCCCTCCTCCTTTAATCGATAAACTTAAAAAAGAGTCTCCCTCCTCCTTTAATCGATAAACTTAAAAAAGAGTCTCCCTCCTCCTTTAAACGATAAACTTAAAAAAGAGTCTCCCTCCTCCTTTAAACGATAAACATAAAAAAGAGTCTCTCTCCTTCTTTAAACGATAAACTTAAAAAAAGAGTCTCCCTCCTCCTTTAAACGATAAGCTCTTCCTCTAATCCATCTTCATTGCTGATGATCCGCAATTTATTTTAAATTAACTATTGAATTATTATTATTATACACATATAATCGAAATATTCGAAACACAGTCAATGACACAAAAAAGAAACAAAAAATCATTGGCTGGCGGTTTGAGTTGATCCAAGTTTCAGCCTGAGACCTAAGTATCAACTAGGTATCGTCGTAAGATGTATTTAGTTCCAAGTAGTGCTGTCTTTTTCAGTTCTGAGGATGTTATATCAGATATCTGCAGCTTCTTGAGATGGTTTATAAAATTTTTTGAGATGACAACGGGGGACAACAGAAGTGTGTTTAGCCCACAGTCTAGTAACTTCAATTGCTAAATCTCTATATTTTGTCATTTTTTTCTTGTTCTTTATCCTCAATTCGGGCATCACCTGGAATTGCAATGTCTACTATCCACAGTTTTCTATTTTCAATTACAATTATATCTGGTGTATTATGTTCGAGATGTCGATCAGTTTGGTTTCTAAAGTCCCACAGGATCTAAACTTGGTCATTTTCAACCATCTTCTCTTAACTGATGTTCTCACGATTTCTCTGACACTGGCAAATTGTATTTTTTGCATAAAGATCTGTGGATCAACTTCGCAACTCTATCATACCTGTTCTTATAGTCTGCTGGAACAATTTTGCTGCATTCACAAATAAGATGAGACACAGTTTCATCGTTTTGCTGACAAAGTCGACATTTTGAATTTTCAGTAATTTTCTGAATTCTAGCTTTCATAGCATTTGTTTGTAATGCCTACTCTTGTGCAGCAAAAATCAGACCTTCAGTTTCTTTCTTTAAAGTACCCAGGTTCGAGTCCCAGATGGGTCAGTTTTGAGATTTATCTCCGCAAAACTCCCCGCCCTGCCCACGGATAGTAGGGGACACCGATAGGCTTGGAAAGGCCGTCGTCCATCGGATGGTACGTTAAACCGTGGCCCCGTGTGCGGGAGAACCACACCTTGTGCACGTTAAAGAACACGCTGGATGGCCTTGACAGGAGGCTACCATCTGTCTCCCAACAGCTGTTCCAGTGGGTCCCCTCCCCCCAACCTTCTCTGAGCCTTCGGGGTTCTTGTGACCTGACCATTTAGCACATTATGTGTAAAAAGTGCCTCTCAGAGGTAAAACAACACAACGTTAAAGAACACGCTGGATGGCCTTGACCGGAGGCTACCATCTGTCTCCCAACAGCTGTTCCAATGGGTTCCCTCCCCCCAACTTTCTCTGAGCCTTCGGGGTCCTTGTGACCTGGCCATTTAGCCCATGGTGTGCAAAAAAGTGCCGCTCAGAGGTAAAACAACCCAGCATCATCATTATTTAATAATAATAATTATTATTATAAAAAAAATAGTTCTTTATTTATCAAACAAATTGTTTAGAATAATGTTTAGAGTTTGTTCATCTGCACGAGATTATTTTCTGAAAAAAAAAATATGCTAAATCTAGCTTAATTTTTTTCTGAAGTGTTTTAATATTGTTTAAGTTATCATATTTTGGTGTCAGGTGATCAGGGTTAGGATGATAGTGACTAAAGAAATAACCATGGGAAAAATTACGATGATCGGAATTATTAGGAGCGATGATAAGGTTTAGGGTAGATTATTAGGATTGGGTCCATTTGGATTAGCTAACATTGTCAATCATGATGATCAGAATTATTATTAGAAGCAATGATCAGGTTGAAGTTTATTGCGTAAAGTAGTGATGGTTTTTAACAGAAGAAATAATTTTAGTATTATGATTATCAGGATTAGTCAAGATTATTAACAGTGATGATCAGATTTGACAAGACGATTTAAATATATGATCAGTATTAGTTAACTTGATTAAGAACTATTATCAGGATTATTATTAGCAGAAATAATCAAGTTTGTTAATGACGAAAACTACTGATGACGAATATTAGGATAAATATTATTAGGATCATGATGATTGCGATTTAGGATAAACATTGTTGGAACCATGATGATCCGGATTAGGATGCGCATTATTAGGATCATTATGATCCGGATTAGGATGCGCATTGTTAGGATCATTATGATCCGGATTAGGATGTGCATTGTTAGGATCATTATGATCCGGATAAGGATGCGCATTGTTAGGATCATTATGACCGGATTAGGGTGCGCATTGTTAGGATCATTATGATCCGGATTAGGATGCGCATTGTTAGGATCACAATGATCGTGATTATATTAAACATTGTTAGCATCGTGATGATTAGGAGTAAGAGAAATAATGTTAGGATCACGATGATCGGAATAAGTAGAAATATTGTTAAGGTTACGATGATCAGAATTAGTTAACATGGTTAAAAGCGATGACCAGCATTCTTATTTTTGTTGATGATGATGACGACCAGTTGAAGAAAAGTAGTGTTGATCGGGGTTAAGATGAATAATTCTAGAATATATTGATCATCTTTCAGATCCTTGCTCTTTAAAGATGCAAACGAGAAATACGAGAATATTGTGACTGGTGAGGAAGAGGAGGATTCGAGGATGATGATGATGATGATGATGATGATGATGATGATGATGATGATGATGATGATGATGATGATGATGAGGAGGAGGAGGAGGAGGAGGAGGAGGAGGAGGAGGAAGAAGATTCGACGACGACGACGACGATGATGATGATGATGATGATGATGATGATGATGATGATGAGGAGGAGGAGGAGGAGGAGGAGGAGGAGGAGGAGGAGGAGGAGGAGGGGGATCAGTAAATATTTTAGAACCTTTCTATTTAAAGAGCCAAGATGGAAACTCTCGAGTGAATCTCGCCTCGTGCTCCTAATCGACATCGCAAATTGTAGGCGATAACAATAACGAGCGATGAGGCAACAGTTTTGGGAACCGTGGGATTGGACGAATTGGTAGAACTTTATGGCCTCTTCGAGCTGCAAGGGGGCAGGAGCGAGGGGGGAATTATAATCACCTCGTGCTTCTGTCTACGGTCGCGAGACTTAATTGAACCCTTAGAACCGTCTGGCCCACGGAGAGCGAATGAGGTAAGCACACTTCTCCCAAATCGAGCGTGAATTCTGGCGCAATTTTGGCATCTTGTTAGTTTGAATCTGTTTTGAAGAGGTTCTCCACAGTTTTGTCTTTCGCCATGTCTGTGACATTAAACTGACGTTGTGATTTAATCGTTTAAAAAAGGATAACTGGCGGTTTTTGAAGACCTGTAGGCGGTCCTCCGCGTCGTTCGATTTGTTTACGTGAATACCTTCATTTTGCGGGCTTTTTTTTTATTTTAGTAGTCAGTGTAATGGATATTTAGTGACGCTGAAAGCTCCGAGGATGTATACAAGGTGCAGAAAGACGATCGTAAAAACCTACGCCAGAGGGGTTCGGGATGGGGAATGTAATCGAGTGGCCATTGGCTATTATTAAAAGAAAAAAAATATTTAAAAAAAAAGCCTGTCAGTTTAAAACGCCATAGTACAGTCGCTGAAAAAAAAATATCCGAACACTATGGTTGATTACAGAATTCAGGAAAAAATATCTGGCAACGATTTTTTTTTAGAAGTTAGTGATCTGGCAAACTTCGTGTCACGTGATTACAGAATTCAGGAAAAATATCTGGAGCGTGTACAGCAACTGTACACGCTCCAGTTATCGTTCACAGCAAACTGGAGCGTGTGCAGTTGCTGCACACGCTCCAGTTTGCTATGAACGGTAACTGCACACGCTCAATATTTCCGTGAGTGAGCCCACACGATCTAGTATCAAAATAATATGACCACCTACAGTCGCTCAAAAAAGTATCCGAACACTATGGTTGATTACAGAATTCAGGAAAAAAATCTGGCAACGATTTTTTTTTGAAATTAGTGATCTGGCAACCTTCGTGTCACGTGACACGAAGGTTGCCAGATCGGATTTTTTTTGAGCGACTGTATTTTAATAATTAAAATCATCGTAATACTTAAAATAACAACTAAATCTTTTCTACCTTCATTAGAACCTCTCTTAAGACCATTATTTCCACAATTGTCCACCATTTCAAGTTATAAATAACGGCTTTCCACAATGGAACCACAGCGGCGCCAAACGGCAATAATATTTTTCATTAATTTCCTACCAGCAGTGGCTTAGTTGTGGCAATATATAAAATAATAACATGCTAGGATAAAAATTTTAATTATGGTTATATACACATTTATTGTTTTAATTTTTATATTTATATATATATATCAGGTTTCTTCCCTGTAGGCTTACAAACGGTTTTTTAATTGTATCTTTTCTTCCTTTTTTTGCATTTTTTAACTGGCGTAATCGGGTCTAGCCACAACAATTGCCTTGAATATCACTGTAAGAAAGACACAGAAAAATATACATAAAATAAATTCACTGTTATCTCTCACAGAATCGCGTGCGTCCGCAGTTTGAAGCCGAACGAGATCTGCCATTTGGGACCGAAAATGTTTTTTTTATCCGGCGACAGTCGCTCTTCCGACGAAGGACAATCACTCCATAAATAAATAAACAAACAATTCATTAAACGACTTTGTTTTTACGACGCGTTTGCCTTGCATAATGCATTCAGTCGTCTGTTTCCATTGAGTGCCCACAAAAAAAAAAGAGATGGTTGGCATGGCAACAGAAATCCTGCAGGGGCCTCAAAATTAGGTTATTTAACGCGAATGAATCAAGGATGGTGACACGCGACACCACTTACAGATACACTAATGATAATTGATTAAATGAGAGCTACGTTGTGGGTTCCAAAATGCCGCTCTCCAGAAATATACAATATTATTAGCCCCTATATGTTGTTTTGCCTGCGTACATTTAACAAATGCAGGAAAGACTGTTTCAAAGGGGTGAAAAGACTCGCAGAATTAAAAAGAGTTCATTTGAGTACTTCCACCGGAAGAAGCAAAAGTTGGTCTCTTTTTTTTATTCGCGATGACGTCAAGGCTTTCGTCACCGCACGTGACGGTATGACGCAGGTTTGACGTCAGCACGGAAAGAGGAGTAGGGAAGTACATCCGGGATCGGTCGATGAGATGGAAGTGGGTGATGATAGAACGCAAAATGGGTGGAACAGAAGTACCAGAATAAATATATACGCAAACGTATATGACCGAGTCATCTTCATCAAAATCGCGGGGTTTATTTATTTATTTATTTATTTATTTCGGTTATTTTCAAGTCATTTAAAGGAATTCCTGAAGTATTTTGGGTTAAAAAAAATGGACGATTACAGGAAGGTGGTCAACGATAAAATGAAGTTTTTTTTTTCAGTTTTCGTATATACAGTCGTTCAAAAAAATATCCGAACACTATGGTTGATTACAGAATTCAGAAAAAAATATCTGGCAACGATTTTTTTTTCTTTTTTCTTTTTTTAGAAATTAGTGATCTGCAAATTTTCGTGTCACGTGACACGAAGGTTGACAGATTACTAATTTCTAAAAAAAATCGTTGCCAGATGTTTTTTCTGAATTCTGTAATGAACCATAGGGTTCGGATACGTTTTTGACACGAGGGTTGTCAGATCACTAATTTCTAAAAAAAATCGTTGACATATATTATTTCAGAATTCTGTAATCAACCATAGTGTTCGGATATTTTTTGAGCGACTGTACATTTAGAAGCAGTTCAGATACATTCGAATCCTGTTCTTAAAACACAAAAAGATTCTTTGCTTTGTTAAAAAACAATGTTCTCTGTGTTAGTGGCTGAGAAATGCAAAATTTTAAAACTTCCCTAATAAATTTCTCGCTTGCTGATTAGCGTCTTATTTGAAGCTAGGACCTACTCGGGGAGAGCCCCGTAACTCTCCCCCCCCTCCCTCCCAGAAAATCCACTCAATTCATAAGAAATCTCAAACTTGTGTACATGCTTTGAAATCCATAACAGGGAACTTTTGCTTTTTTTATATAATTTCATTTTAACCTGATATTACATGCCCGAACCTAAAATCAGATTTTAATCTAACTCAACTCCCACAATCCCTGGGGCGGGGGTGACTCAGTCGGTAGTGCGCCAGGCTCGTAATCTGTAGTTCCCAGGTTCGAGTCCCAGCTGGGTCAGCGTTGAGATTTGTCTCCGCAAAATTCCCCGCCCTGCCCACGGTCAGTAGGGGACACCGATGAGCTTGGAAAGGCCGCCGTCCGTCGGATGGGACGTTAAGCCATGGCCCAGTGTGCGGGAGAGCCATACCCTGTGCACGTTAAGGAACACGCTGGATGGCGTTGACGGGAGACTATCATCTGTCTCCCAACAGCTGTTCCAGTGGATCCCCTCCCCCAACATTCTCTGAGCCTTCGGGATCCTTGTGACCTGGCCATTTAGCCCATGGTGTGCAAAAAAGTGCCGCTCAGAGGTAAAACAACCCAACGTTAAAGAACACGCTGGATGGCTTGACGGGAGGCTACCATCTGTCTTCCAACAGCTATTCCAGTGGGTCCCCTCCCCAACCTTCTCTGAGCCGTCGAGGTCCATGTGACCTGGCCATTTAGCCCATGGTGTGCAAAAAAGTGCCGCTCAGAGGTAAAACAACCCAACGTTAAAGAACACGCTGGATAGCTTTGACGGGAGGCTACCATCTGTCTCCCAACAGCTGTTCCGGTGGGTCCCCTCCTCCAACCTTCTCTGAGCCTTCGGGGTCCTTATGACCTGGCCATTTAGCCCATGTTGTGCAAAAAAGTGCCGCTCAGAGGTAAAACAACCCAACGTTAAAGAACACGCTGGATGGCCTTGACGGGAGGCTACCATCTGTCTCCCAACAGCTATTCCAGTGGGTCCCCTCCCCCAACCTTCTCTGAGCCGTCGAGGTCCATGTGACCAGGCCATTTAGCCCATGGTGTGCAAAAAAGTGCCGCTCAGAGGTAAAACAACCCAACCCACAATCCCTTCTGATCACCCGATCTCACCTCCGAGCGAAAACATTCCTGACAACAATCTTCATCCAACGAAACGCCAAAGATTTACAATTCTACCATCTTTCCCATTCTCGGAAACATTCTCTTTAACTCTATTCCTGTCCCCCCCCCCATCCCCACCCCTCTTTTAACGCGCATGCGCACTCGGTAGTTATCCGTTAACTAAAACTTTTCTCACTCTCTGTCTTTCCCTGTTCTGCTAGCCAAAGGTAATTCATTAGACCCAGTGCATAATAGAATTAATTAAACCAAATGCCCGGATGACCTACTCTTAATTTGTGCGCATTGTTAATTAAAACGAGGATAACCCAATTGTTGGAACTTTCGTTGTTAAGGTCGCTTTGGATTATCTTTTCTCTGTCGTCCTCTCCCCCCCCCCTTCTCCCCAAACAATATTACTTTTCTGGCGCGAGAGTTAACGGGTTGTAATTCTGGAAATTATAATTCACATTCACCTGTGGCAACAGGAGACTTATTGTTAAAAATACATTCAACGTATGTTATATTCGACATTTTGGAAGTGTATGGGGTCGTTTCATAACTGAGCAGTCCACACTGGGCTAAAGGGTTAGGTCACAAAGACCCCGATTGTATTGTTTGGATTAATTTATCTCTGAGCGACACTTTTTTGCACACCATGGGCTAAATGGCCAGGTCACATGGAACCCGAAGGCACAGAGAAGGTTGGGGTAGGGGACCCACTGGAACAGCTGTTGGGAGACAGATGGTAGCCTCCCGTCAAGGCCATCCAGCGTGTTCTTTAACGTTGGGTTGTTTTACCTCTGAGCGGCACTTTTTTACACACCATGGGCTAATGGCCAGGTCACATGGACCCCGAAAGCTCAGAGAAATTGGGGGAGGGGACCCACTGGAACAGCTGTTGGGAGACAGATGGTAGTCTCCTGTCAAGGCCATCCAGCGTGTGGTTTAACGTTGGGTTGTTTTACCTCTGAGCGGCACTTTTTTACACACCATGGGCTAATGGCCAGGTCACATGGACCCCGAAGGCTCAGAGAAGGTTGGGGGAGGAGACCCACTGGAACAGCTGTTGGGAGACAGATGGTAGCCTCCCGTCAAGGCCATCCAGCGTGTTCTTTAACGTTGGGTTGTTTTACCTCTGAGCGGCACTTTTTTACACACCATGGGCTAATGGCCAGGTCACATGGACCCGAAAGCTCAGAGAAATTGGGGGAGGGGACCCACTGGAACAGCTGTTGGGAGACAGATGGTAGTCTCCCGTCAAGGCCATCCAGCGTGTTCTTTAACGTTGGGTTAACGATGGGCTTGGAAAGGCCGCCGTCGGTCGGATGGGACACTAAGCCATAGCCCCGTGTGCGGGAAAGCCATACCCTGTGAACGTTAAAGAACACGCTGGATGGTCTTGACGGGAGGCTACCATCTGTCTCCCAACAGCTGTTCCAATGGGTTCCCTTCCCCTAATCTTCTCTGAATCTTCGGGGTCCTTGTGACCTGGCCATTTAGCCCATGGTGTGCAGAAAGATGCCGCTCAGAGATAAAGTAATCCAAAACCAAAACCTGTTCACGTTAAAGAGCAGACTGGACGACCTTGACGGAAAGTTACCATCTGTTCTTAACAGTTATCCAGTAGGTTCTCTTTTTCTAACCTTTTCTGAGCCCTTGGGGTCCTTGTGACCTGGCCCTTTAGTCCATTGTATTCGCAAAAATTCCATCCATAAGTAAAAGAATCCAACACCTTTCCTAGCAAACTCTGAACCTTTGGGGTGCTTGTGAATTATAATCCACCAGAAAAAAATGCTATCTAGAAATTAAAAAAAGACAGATTTGCTCCAAAACAATTTATCAGTTGACAACAATCATTTTCTCCAAAAACTGACGTAAAAATAAAAGCCGAACGCAGCGTCCTTTCCTTCCTCACGGGGAGTCTCGCAGTCAGGTACAGTCGCTCAAAAAAGTATCCGAACACTATGGCTGATTACAGAATTCAGAAAAAATATCTGACACGAAGGTTGCCAGATCACTAATTTCTAAAAAAAATTGTTGCCAGATATTTTTTCTGAATTCTGTAATCAGCCATAGTTTGCGGATACTTTTTTTGACACGAAGGGTGCCAGATCACTAATTTCTAAAAAAAATCGTTGCCAGATATTTTTTCTGAATTCTGTAATCAACCATAGTGTTCGGATATTTTTTTTACACGAAGGGTGCCAGATCACTAATTTCTAAAAAAAAAAATCGTTGCCAGATATTTTTTCCTGAATTCTCTCATCAACCATAGTGTTCGGATACTTTTTTGAGCGACTGTACTAACCCCTAGTAGAAAATATAGCGCAATCTCACGACTTGCTGCTCTCCTAGAATAAAAATAAAGTAGCAAGTTATTTTACACTGTAACTAAAAGTATAATCACTGGAAATGAAAACGCTGATTTTTCTGCCTGACTTCTCACCGCCTTGTTGTGTTTTTACTACCCACGACCCTCCTCTCGTGCACTAATAAAATCCTCCAATGATCCCTATCTTTCATCGTTCCCAGAGATGTGCTCTAGCATCTTTTCCCGCATCCTCATCATCGGGCCATTGATTCTCATCTGCAAGCTTCATTAAGCACGCTATTCGCTCTCTGGAAACGCCGAAACTCTTCGCCACCACCAAAAGATGGGCACGATTATCCATTTCCGATGTCCTCCCCCAACTATCAAAACGATTACTTTGGCTAAATGTTCGTCCTCTTCAGAACCTCGTCTTCTGCTGCATCCTTCAGCGATGCCAATTAATCCGCCAGACAACATTACTTAATACCAGAGCATTATTCTCTAAGCTCTTTCAAGTACTAACAACATTTCACGCCGACGCAGCACTTTCTCGCGCACTGACTCCCCACCCCCGTCTCGTCACTCCCCCTTCTCCTGCACACAGGGATGATGATCGAATGAATGGCGATTACAGCGCCATCTGGGGATTAGATTTGTCATTATGTAGGGGTAAATACACTCGTCGGACAGTTTGATGGGTGTTGTGTTGGGCTGTTTTACCTCTAAGCGGCACTTTTTTGCACACCATGGGCTAAATGGCCAGGTCACAAGGACCCCGATGGCTCAGAGAAGGTTGGGGGAGGGGACCCACTGGAACGGCCGTTGGGAGACAGATGGTAGCTTCTCGTCAAGGCCATCCAACATGTTCTTTAACGTTGGGTTGTTTTGCCTCTGAGCGACACTTTTTTCCACACCATGGGCTAAATGGCCAGGTCACAAGGACCCCGAAGGCTCAGAGAAGGTTGGGGGAGGGGACCCACTGGAATAGCTTTTGGGAGACACATGGCAGCCTCCCGTCAAACCATCCAGCGTGTTCTTTAACGTTGGCTTGTTTTACCTCTGAGGGGCACTTTTTTGCACACCATGGGCTAAATGGCCAGGTCACAAGGACCTCGAAAACTCAGAGAAGGTTGGGGGGGACCCACTGGAGCAGCTGTTGGGAGACAGATAGTAGCCTCCTGTCAAGGCCATCCAGCGTGTTCTTTAACGTGCACAGGGTATGGCTCTCCTGCACACGGAACCACGGCTTAACGTCCCATCCGACGGACGGCGGGCTTTCCAAGCCCATCGGTCTCCCCCTACTGACCGTGGGCAGAGCGGGGAATTTTGCGGAGATAAATCTCAACGCTGACTCAGCTGGGACTTGAACCTGGGAATTACAGATTACGAGCCTGGCGCGCTACCGACAGCCATTTGATGGGTGTAGTCTCTATGTTATGTGAATAATGACTCAATAACTTTTTAATTAGGTTTTTTTTTTATGAAAAAATGTGATTGAGTATAATTTAAATATTTCAGTCAAATTTATTTCAAACTCGATTTCTGATGATATTAGTTCGGTATCTAGATGATTACGAGAATACTTAACATCAATAATCAGAGCGATATTTTGGGGAGGGCATAGGAGCCCCCCCCCCCCCCGACGTTGAGAATGCTAATAAAGATAATGGAGAACCAAACAATATTAATCTTGCGCATATTCCACGCATCTTTCGTGATTTTTTTAAAGACCTCTAAAAACAAACAAAAAAAATGTTACACTTCAATGGAAATCTAGTCTTTTGCACACACACCCGCCCACCTTTTCCCAGATCGTTTGAGTCGCTTTCGCCCCCCTCCCTTTTTTTTTCTTCTAGATCTTGTCTGCTCGATTCCTGATAATAGATGGCGCCACTGGAGAAGCAATAAAAAATTGAGGGTTGGGTTGGGTTGTTTTACCTCTGAGCGGCACTTTTTTGCACACCATGGGCTAAATGGCCAGGTCACATGGACCCCGAAGGCTCAGAGAAGGTTGGGGGAGGGGACCCACTGGAACAGCTGTTGGGGGACACATGGTAGCCTCCCGTCAAGGTCATCCAGCGTGTTCTTTAACGTTGGGTTGTTTTACCTCTGAGCGGCACTTTTTTGCACACCATGGGCTAAATGGCCAGGTCACAAGGACCCCGAAGGCTCAGAGAAGGTTGGGGGAGGGGACCCCACTGGAACAGCTGTTGGGAGACAGATGGTAGCCTCCCGTCAAGGCCATCCAGCGTGTTCTTTAACGTGCACAGGGTATGGCTCTCCCGCACACGGGGCCACGGCTTAACGTCCCATCCGACGGACGGCGATCTTTCCAAACCAATCGGTGTCCCCTACTGACCATGGGCAGGGCGGGGAAATTTTGCGGAGATAAATCTCAACGCTGGGACTCGAACCTGGGAACTACAGATTACGAGCCTGGCGCGCAACCGATTGAGCCCCCCCCCCCCAAAAAAAAAAAAATATTTGTGGAAAAGCTTATATGTCGCTTGTTGAAGAAGTGGTTAGTTTTTTGGTGGTCTAGCGGTTTGTCCCCCTCCCCCCCCGCAGCTTCTGGGAGACTTGGGTTCGATTCCCACTCAGGAGAACTAATTTTTCCAACTGTTTCTTGTCTACAGATTTGTCTTTCCTGTGATACTTTACTATTGAATAGTTTAAATAATTTCTCTGAAAAGTTAACGAAAGCCATAATCATCACACAAGACTGTACTAACACGTGCAAAAGTATTTTTAACAGTTCGCATTATAATTACGCTAATTTTCGGCAATTTTGAACGATTTTTTTGCGGAACGAGCTAACTTGTTAGATGATGAACCAGCAGATGAATTAAAGTCTTTGACTTCTAAATGTTCTTAAAATTTTCGAAAAATCTATTTTAAAAAGATTTCTGTGGTTTCCTGATGGAAAAAATATCTTCTCTGATCATTTCCATGGATTTAGAAGAGGTACAGTCACTCAAAAAAATATCCGAACACTATGGTTGATTACAGAATTCAGAAAAAAATATCTGGCAACGATATGTTTAGAAATTAGTGATCTGGCAATGATGACAGAGATGTGGAGGAGAGAAAAGAAGACAATGATGAGAGAGATGTGGAGGAGAGAAAAGAAGACAATGATGAAAGAGATGTGAAGGAGGAGAGAAAAAAAGACAATGATGAGAGAGATGTGGAGAGGAGGGAAAATAAGACAATGATGACAGAGATGTGGAGGAGGACGGAAAAGAAGACAATGTTGACAGAGATGTGGAGGAGGAGAGAAAAGAAGACAATGATGAGAGAGATGTGGAGGAGGAGGGAAAAGAAGACAATGTTGACAGAGATGTGGAGGAGGAGAGAAAAGAAGACAATGATGAGAGAGATGTGGAGGAGGAGAGAAAAGAAGACAATGATGAGAGAGATGTGGAGGAGGAGGGAAAAGAAGACAATGATGACAGAGATGTGGAGGAGGAGGGAAAAGAAGACAATGATGACAGAGATGTGGAGGAGGAGAGAAAAGAAGACAATGTTGACAAAGATGTGGAGGAGGAGGAGGAGGGAAAAGAAGACAACGTTGACAGAGATGTGGAGGAGGAGATAAAAGAACTCAATGATGAGAGAGATGTGGAGGAGGAGAGAAAAGAAGACAATGTTGACAGAGATGTGGAGGAGGAGGGAAAATAAGACAATGATGACAGAGATGTGGAGGAGGAGATAAAAGAAGACAATAATGACAGAGATGTGGAGGAGAGAAAAGAAGACAATGATGACAGAGATGTGGAGGAGGAGAGAAAAGAAGACAATGATGAGAGAGATGGAGGAGGAGAGAAAAGAAACAATGATGACAGAGATGTGGAGGAGTTGAGAAAAGAAGACAATGATGAGAGAGATGTGGAGGAGGAGAGAAAGAAGCCAATGATGATAGAGATGTGGAGGAGGAGGGAAAAGAAGACAATGATGATAGTAATAAAGAGGATGAGGAGGAAAAGAAGACAAAAATTATTAGAAGGAGGAGAAAAGACAAATATAATGATGAGGAGGAGGAGAATAAGATGTCAATGATAATGATGAAGAGGAGATCTTTCCAGAAAAAGGAGGAAAAAGGAGGAGGAAGATAAAGACAAAGATAACGAGAAGGATGGTAAAACAATTATGATGATGAGGGGAATAGTTGAACAATTATGAGACTGATAATTACGAGAACGATAATGACAATAATGAGAGAGATGATGACAACAGTGATAAGAAGGGAGAGGAGGACAATTACGACGACAATAATAATAATGATAATAATACCCTTCATCAATGCGATAATGTATTTGTTTATATTTCTTAAGTTTTTAAAGCGGAATTTAAATACATAATTATTCTAAGATGGCCAGGAATTCAACTGTTACTGGAAGTAGGTATCATATGAAATGAAGAAAAACGCATTAAGCTTGCGGCGTACTGTGCAATACGAGAACAGTCCTGCTGTTTAAATTCGCTTTGAGCAGCAGACATGGAAACAAAATTCCCATTTCTCAGAATCTGCATCTTCCAAGTATATATGCAAACAAAATATCTTATGCATTTGTTTCTGGTTTCATCAGTTCCTTTATTATTCTGATTACTTCCGGCATCGACTTGCTCAGCTAGCATCCCGATCTGGTAAAGTCTTTACAAACGACATTGCGGCGGAAGAACGTAGCAAACGAGGAAGGGATGCTGGAAAAGATGAGCAAAGGATGATGCAAAAGAGCAAAAGATGCTGCCAGTGAGAAAGAGATAGAGAAAGGTTTTGAGTACATCTACTTTTTTTTTCCTTTTGTTCTTTTTTTCTTCATTCTCCCCCACTCGCTGCATCCTTCATGTTAGTTCCTCGTGATATGTCACCATCGGGAGCATCAAGAGCATCATTCTGACCGCCATCATGCTACTACAATGGTCTACGCCATCTCCCAAGCTTCCCCCATCCCATCACGAGGAAGGGCACGAGGGACTCATCGTCACTCTTTCCAGAAAAAGATAGAAAAAGAAAAACGTGGAGAAAAGATTGAAAAAAAAAAAAATGAAGAAAGAAAAAAGAAAGGAATAAAATGAGTTGGAGCGAATGAGAGGAATGAACAGAAGGAGCGAGCCTTGGAAGGAAATGACATTGATGGGAGGAGAAACAAACAAAGAAACAAAACAGGGAAGAGATGGGGATGAGGTGGAGGGAAGAGACGGGATGCTGAATTTTATTAAGGAAAAAGGAGGACGGATGATGAGTAGCAGAGGCAGTTGCTAGGCAACTGAAAAGAACGATGTTGTCAACAAGCTGTTCCAACTGGATAAAATGGGATTCGCACGAAGAAATAGCAGCGCGCGCATTTGTTGAGAGAGGATGGTGATTATGTTCCTTGGGGGTGGTGACCTTTGACACGAGACATTAAACGGATTGTTGTAGTTGTTTTTGTCATCATTTAGTTTCGCGTTTAAGAGATAAATTCGTCATGTTGCGTAGAGAATGCGAAATCTTCGCAAATGGATGCAAACCGAAAGAAATCCATTCCTCCTCTGGAGAATCTCGTTTTCAAAGTGGATGCAGTTTTTCTTTCTTTTTTACTTTTTACCTCTAGCACCTTCTGATAGTGGAAATTCGAGATAATAAATATTTTGGGAAAATGAGAAGAATAATATTTTATCAGCATTTATCAAATTGGAAATAATTTTTATGTTTAAAAAAATATCACATCTACCCCTTAGGTTCAGGGGTCAAATTGATGCTTGCCAATTGCTCTTGATCATTACAATCCCCATCAACCGAATAAAAAATTTGAGCTTAAATAAATCTTTTGAAGATAAAATTTTGTTCTGAATTTTGTAATCAACCACAGTGTTCGGATATTTTCTTGAGAGACTGTACACAGAAATTGACTAAGAGGAAGATGAAATATTTGCTTTTGTTTTTTGGCTGGATATGTTTCAATTCCTTTTTGGCGAATTAAGGACTTGTTTTTTTACTTCTGACATCACTTTTTTTGCCCATAATAGAAGACAGGATGAAGAGATGTGGATGAAGTGATGCGGAAGATGAAAGATGGGAACATATCTTTTCGGTTGGAATATAAATAATAATGATAAAAAGATTAATTTGAAAGAATGTAAGTTTTCCTGAACTCATTTTTAAGGGGTTTTGGATAGGGAATTGTAGAGGGGGGGGGGGGCATGTGTTCTCTCCCACGCCCCGCCCCCAACACGCAAATTTTGGACCTTTTTTTTTTATTTGCTTTTTACAATTCAAGATGTATTTTGACTCGAGCGGATTTCTTTTACCTCTGAGCGGCACTTTTTTACACACAATGGGCGATATGGCCAGGTCAGAAGGACCCCGAAGGCTCAGAGAAGGTTGGAAACCCACTGGAATAGCTGTTGGGAGACAGATGGTAGCTTCCCGTCAAGGTCATCCAGCACGTTCTTTAAAGTGCACAGGGTGATATTCTTAAACAAAAACTAAAAACAAATTTCGAAATATTGTCTATTTTCGCTTTTTGTAACCGTTTCTCACAAAAACGCTCTTGATTATTGCTACACAAACGAATGAATAAGTTATGAGCCAACAATATCGCTCTTGATTATTGTTACAGAAACGAATGAATAAGTTATGAGCCAACAATGTCGCTCTTGATTATTGTTACAGAAACGAATGAATAAGCTGTGAGCCAACAATATCGCTCTTGATTATTGTTGCTGAAACGAATGAATAAGTTATGAGCCAACAATATTGCTCTTCATTATTGTTGCCGAAACGAATGAATAAGTTATGAGCCAACAATATCGCTCTTGATTATTGTTGCTGAAACGAATGAATAAGTTACGAGATAACAATATCGTTCTTCATTATTGTTACAGAAACGAATAAGTTATGAGCCAACTCTCCCGCACATGGAGCCACGGCTTAACATCCTATCCGACGGACGGCGGCCTTTTCAAGCCCATCGGTGTCCCCTACTGACCGTGGACAGGGCGGAGAGTTTTGGGGAGATAAATCTCAACACTGACCTAGCTGGGACTCGAACCTGGGAACTCCAGATTACGAGCCTGGCGCGCTAACGAATGAGCCAGACCCTCAAATTGTTATGGTATTAAATTCTTCTACTCCCGAATGATCGCCCCTCAAATTCTTTTGGCTATCAACACTTCCGTTAAATGTCTTCCAATTCTCTTTGTACAATTAAAATAAAGAAAATCGATATTCATATTTGAAAGATATCTTCAGTTTACAACCAGGGATATTTTTTCGGTCGAAATCTAATTTTCTTTTTCAAATTTCTAAAAGCTTTCAATGTAGATTTCGATTCACCTGACATTAAAATCTGCTAATGAATTTTGCAGAGCCGTGTACAGACCTTCAAGAAAAAGAAATCCTCGGGAAAATTTTCGAAATGGATTTTAAGCAAGACACCTATCTCCAGAAGCTTATTGAGCCAACATCTAATCAATAAATCAAATTTAGTTTGTAGTATTGCAGAATAATGACTTTGATATTCTTAAACAAAAACTAAAAAAATTTCTAAATATTGTCTATTTTCTCCTTTTGTAACCATTTCCTCCGAAAAACGCTCTTGATCTATCTATCTATCTATCTCTTATCAATCTATTATCTATCTATTTGTTCCTGGCGGGGGTGGCTCAGTCGGTAGCGCTCCAGGCTCGTAATCTGTAGTTCCCACGTTCGAGTCCCAGCTGGGTCAGCGTTGAGATTTATCTCCGCAAAATTCCCCGCCCTGCCCACGGTCAGTAGGGGACACCGATGGGCTTGGAAAGGCCGCCGTCCGTCGGATGGGACGTTAAGCCGTGGCCCCGTGTGCGGGAGAGACATACCCTGTGCACGCTAAAGAACACGCTGGATGGCCTTGACGGGAGGCTACCCTCTGTCTCCCAACAGCTGTTCCAGTGGGTCCTCTCTCCCAACCTTCTCTGAGCCTTCGGGGTCCTTGTGACCTGGCCATTTAGCCCATGGTGTGCAAAAAAGTGCCGCTCAGAGGTAAAACAACCCAACGTTAAAGAACACGCTGGATGGCCTTGACGGGAGGCTACCATCTGTCTCCCAACAGCTGTTCCAGTGGGTCCCCAACCTTCTCTGAGCCTTCGGGGTCCTTGTGACCTGGCCATTTAGCCCATGGTGTGCAAAAAAGTGTCGCTCAGAGGTAAAACAAGCCAATGTTAAAGAACACGCTGGATGGCCTTGACGGGAAGCTACCACCTGTCTCCCAACAGCTGTTCCAGTGGGTAACCTCCCTCAATCTCCTCTGAGCCTTCGGGGTCCATGTGACCTGGCCATTTAGTCCATGGTGTGCAAAAAAGTGCCGCTCAGAGGTAAAACAACCCAACCCAACTCTATCTATTTGTTACAGAACCGAATGAATAAGTTATGAGCCAACAATATCAATAATGCAGATCCACGTAACTGAATTCTTTCGACAGCGCAAGAATGGTAGATCTGTCGGGATTGTTGCGCCTCCGATGGCTCTTTCCAATCTCCATGGCAACAGCTTCTTCGCTTCTTCCCGCGCTTCTTTTTTTCTCTCTATCACCATTGTCAACACTTCGACAGCTAATCTGTTAAGTACGGTTTCGAAAAACAACTCACACCACACGCGCAAACGACATCCGCGATTATCTGTCATTTTTTTTATTTTTTATTTTGAGTGGGCCAAAGCTGGAAAAAAAAACACAGGAAAACTTTTAAATATTTACAGACGTAGAATAAACATTCGATTGCTAGGAATAGAGAGATTTTATTTGTTGTTTTTTTTTACAAGTTTCATTTGTCCAATCAGATTTCTTGATTTTTCTGGGGAGCCAAAGTTTAGTGAGTTGGTGCAAATATGGAGTAAGCCGAGGGTGGGGGGGGAGGGGTGAAAGTGCGCAGAAAATAGAGAAGGAAGAAGTTTTTTGAAAATAAATAAATAAATAAATACCCCCTCAAGCAGCTGCTTGCCACAGAGGTCTGACAGGAGCCTGTCAGTTTATTTGCCATAGTAGAAGGTCTGTGAGGATGGCAGGACCTCAGGAACGTGTACAGCAACTGTACACGCTCCAGTTACCATTCACAGCAAACTGGAGCGTGTGCAGTTACTGCATACGCTCCAGTTTGCTGTGAACGGTAACTGCATACGCTCCAGTTTGCTGTGAACGGTAACTGCACACGCTCAATATTTCTGTGAGTGGGCCCACACGATCCAGGTTTTTGTGAGCTCACAAGATCCAATGTAAATAAAATAAAAATAAATACCCCCTCAAGCAGCTGATTGCCACAGAGGCCTGACAGGAGCCTGTCAGTTTATATGCCATAGTAGAAGGTCTGAGAGGATGGCAGGATCTCAGCAGAAAAACGACACATACATCCATGCCTTACCCGGGGCTCGAACCCAGGTACCGTCTTCTAAATCGAATAAGTAAATTGAAAAAAAAAGAGGCAGATGTTTTTTTTTCTTATATCTCTTTCTCGTATTGTTTTGCCGACAATCAAAAAGTCACCTCCTCCCCCCTCAAACATAAAAAGCTTTCACCCCGTACTAAGCGCGCAGAATCCTGAAATAAATTTATTTTAAAAAATAAAGTTGATTTGATGGTAAAATAAAATGTATAAGAACAATATATTAAGGAAGCAACTTCAAAGATAAGACAGAACTTATCACAAACGATTTTTTTTCCAGCACGTGTACAGGGTGATTGCAAATTATTAGAGTGATTTCAAAGGGTTTGAGCGGCCTTTTTTTTTTGCACATTGTCGACTAAACGGCCAAGTCACAAAGACCCCGACGACTCGGAGACGGTTAGGGGAAGGGGACAGATGGTAGTCTGTCTCTTAAGGACATCCAGTATGTTCTTTAAGTGCGCAGTCGCTCAAAAAAATATTCGAACACTATGGTTGATTACAGAATTCAGAAAATAAAATCGTTGCCAGATATTTTTTCTGAATTCTGTAATCTACCATAGTGTTCGGATACTTTTTTGAGCGACTGTGGGTGGTCATATTATTTTGATACCAGATCGTGTGGGCTCACTCACGGAAATATTGAGCGTGTGCACAGTTACCGTTCACAGCAAACTGCAGAGTGTGCAGTAACTGCACACGCTCCAGTTTGCTGTGAACGGTAACTGGAGCGTGTACAGTTGCTGTACACGCACCAGATATTTTTCCTGAATTCTCTAATCACGTGACACGAAGGTTGCCAGATCACTAGTTTCTAAAAAAAATCGTAGCCAGATATTTTTTCTGAATTCTGTAATCGACCGTAGTGTTCGGATATTTTTTTGAGCGACTGTACTTGGTGAAGCTGGAATCGATCACTCCATGTAGTATCGAAATCGAGTGCACATTTTCCCATTAAATGCATATTTTAGGAGTTATAGGGCTTCGATGTCACATTCCCATTGGAAAAACAAGAAGATTAATTATTTGGTAGTTCAGTATATATTAGTATATGCATTTTACCAATCATCAATTATTTCAAATTTTTCCTAGAAAGTGTAACAGTCGAAAATAAAAGCGCCAAAAAACTTAATTCTCTTTGGAAATGAGCATCGCACATTCTATGTAAATTCCATCCATATTACATATACAAATTCTAAAATGCATTTAATGGAAAAATGTGTACTCGTTTTCAATATCACATGAAGTACTCGATTCCAATATCATATCAAGTACTCGATTTCAATATCGTATCAAGTACTCGATTACAATATCGTATCAAGTGTTCGATTCCAATATCATATCAAGTACTCGATTCCAGTATCGTGTCAAGTACTCGATTCCAGTATCGCATCAAGTACTCGATTCCAATATCGCATCAAGTACTCGATTCCAATATCGCATCAAGTACTCGATTCAAATATCGCATCTAGACTCGATTCCAGTATCGCATCAAGTACTCGATTCCAATATCGTATCTAGTACTTGATTCCAATATCGCACAAGTACTCGATTCCAATATCGCATCAAGTACTCGATTTCAATATCATATCAAGTACTCGATTTCAATATCGTATCAAGTACTCGATTACGATATCGTATCAAGTGTTCGATTCCAATATCATATCAAGTACTCGATTCCAATATCGTGTCAAATATTCGATTCCAATATCGTGTCAAATATTCGATTCCAGTATCGCATCAAGTACTCGATTCCAATATCGCATCAAGTACTCGATTCAAATATCGCATCTAGACTCGATTGCAATATCGTATGTAGTACTCGATTCCAATATCGTATCTAGTACTCGATTCAAATATCGCACAAGTACTCGATTCAAATATCGCATCTAGACTCGATTCCAATATCGTATATAGTACTCGATTCCAATATCGTGTCAAATATTCGATTCCAATGTCGTGTCAAATATTCGATTCCAGTATCGCATCAAGTACTCGATTCCAATATCGCATCAAGTACTCGATTCAAATATCGCATCTAGACTCGATTGCAATATCGTATGTAGTACTCGATTCCAATATCGTATCTAGTACTCGATTCCAATATCGCACAAGTACTCGATTCAAATATCGCATCTAGACTCGATTCCAATATCGTATATAGTACTCGATCCCAATATCGCATCAAGTACTCGATTCAAATATCGCATCTAGACTCGATTGCAATATCGTATGTAGTACTCGATTCCAATATCGTATCTAGTACTCGATTCCAATATCGCACAAGTACTCGATTCAAATATCGCATCTAGACTCGATTCCAATATCGTATCTAGTACTCGATTCCAATATCGTGTCAAATATTCGATTCCAATATCGTGTCAAATATTCGATTCCAGTATCGCATCAAGTACTCGATTCCAATATCGCATCAAGTACTCGATTCAAATATCGCATCTAGACTCGATTGCAATATCGTATATAGTACTCGATTCCAATATCGTATCTAGTACTCGATTCCAATATCGCACAAGTACTCGATTCAAATATCGCATCTAGACTCGATTCCAATATCGTATATAGTACTCGATTCCAATAACGCATCAAGTACTCGATTCCAATATCGCATCAAGTACTCGATTCAAATATCGCATCTAGACTCGATTGCAATATCGTATGTAGTACTCGATTCCAATATCGTATCTAGTACTCGATTCCAATATCGCACAAGTACTCGATTCAAATATCGCATCTAGACTCGATTCCAATATCGTATATAGTACTCGATTCCAATATCGCATCAAGTACTCGATTCCAATATCGCATCAAGTACTCGATTCAAATATCGCATCTAGACTCGATTCCAGTATCGCATCAAGTACTCGATTCCAATATCGTATCTAGTACTTGATTCCAATATCGCACAAGTACTCGATTCAAATATCGCATCTAGACTCGATTCCAATATCGTATCTAGTACTCGATTCCAATATCGTGTCAAATATTCGATTCCAATATCGTGTCAAATATTCGATTCCAGTATCGCATCAAGTACTCGATTCTAATATTACATCCAGCATTCGATTTTAGCAATTGAACATGTTATCCTTCTTCTGGGTTAGGGAGAGAGAAAAAGAAGAATTATTCGTCCAAACAGTTTACAAAAAGCGAAATACACAGTCGTATCAGAATAACATGACCACCTACCACGGTATATGTATTGTTGGTGGTCATATTATTCTAATACGACTGTGTATGTATAACAAAGAAATCATTCTAAGTGAATTAACAATGGAGCTAATAATACCTTGTCCTTCATCATTCTTGAGTCGGGCGGGATTAACAGAGGAAGAAAGCAAGAGAAGGACGCTCATTTCGTTTCTTTGTTGAAGCTGATTAACAATGATTTAGGTCGATAATTAGAATTGCAACAACTGAATTCTGCTTTACTGTTTAATTTGGGTCATTCTTGGACGCATTCTTGGCTGGAAGAAAAGTTGGAATGAAGCAGGATTCGGTAATTAATGGGGATACAGAGGAGATAAAAAAAAAAAGAAGGATTTGGGAGGAGGGTGATGTTGCGAAAGAGTAATCCTCCGAATATGATCAATGAGGGATGCAACTTCCTTCTAATTACCATCATGATGATGAAAAGAAATGCACAAAATGCCAGATAATTAGAAGATAATGATGATCATGATCTACGGACTGGATACATACTAATTGGCACGAGATGTTTGTAGCAACCGAGTCTGAGACACTTTTTATCTTTGTTATTAACTTCTGTCTATACGGAAATTTATTTTTTATTTTTTTCGTTTCTGAGTCAGTTTGCGCTAAAATGCATCGTGGGATTGTAAAAGTTGCGGAATTTTAATTTTGACAAACGAATTCACCCGTTCAGGGATGTGCAAATGAAGGCAGGGATTAAATATCAAACTTGTCTGGCTGCTTTTGAAATCCAAAACAGTTAATCTCTGTGTAATTTTATTTTAGCTCCATATTATATGTCCGATGCTAAAAAAAAAAAGATAATAAAAATTATAGAATCTCATTTCTTGTAGAATATCATTTTGATCTTTTCTGTCTGGTGGAACATTTTATTGATTGGGAAACTTTACTCAAGACTTATTCTCAGATGCTTCTCTCTCCCCCTTTCATACAGCCCCCCCCCCCTCCCCCTAACATAACGATTTTAGGAAGAAAAGCTTTCTTAAAATTAAGCACTTTTGATGTTGCGAAGACAGGTAATGTGCAAGCGTTCGTAAATTTAGAGTTCCAAGTTCAATTCTGAGCTGCGCTTGCGTCTAGATTTAACTCTGCTAACACTATCCTGGATCCCTTCTGCCCTCAGTCGCTTCTTGCCCTCAATTGCTTCTTGCCCTCATTTAGTTCTGTTCTTTCTTGCCCTCAATTGCTTCTTGCCCTCATTTAGTTCTGTTCTTTCTTGCCCTCAATTGCTTCTTGCCCTCAGTTTGTTCTGTTCTTTCTTGCCCTCAGTTGCTTTTTGACCTCATTTAGTTCTGTTCTTTCTTGCCCTCAATTGCTTCTTGCCCTCAGTTAGTTCTGTTCTTTCTTGCCCTCAGTTAGTTCTGTTCTTTCTTGCCCTCAGTTAGTTCTGTTCTTTCTTGCTCTCAGTTGCTTCTTTCCCTCAGTTAGTTCTGTTCTTTCTTGCCCTCAGTTAGTTCTGTTCTTTCTTGCCCTCAGTTGCTTCTTTCCCTCAGTTAGTTCTGTTCTTTCTTGCCCTCAGTTAGTTCTGTTCTTTCTTGCCCTCAGTTGCTTCTTTCCCTCAGTTAGTTCTGTTCTTTCTTGCCCTCAATTGCTTCTTGCCCTCAGTTAGTTCTGTTCATTCTTGCCCTCAATTGCTTTTTGACCTCATTTAGTTCTGTTCTTTCTTGCCCTCAATTGCTTCTTGCCCTCAGTTAGTTCTGTTCTTTCTTGCCCTCAGTTAGTTCTGTTCTTTCTTGCCCTCAGTTGCTTCTTTCCCTCAGTTAGTTCTGTTCTTTCTTGCCCTCAATTGCTTCTTGCCCTCAGTTAGTTCTGTTCTTTCTTGCCCTCAGTTAGTTTTGTTCTTTCTTGCCCTCAGTTGCTTCTTTCCCTCAGTTAGTTCTGTTCTTTCTTGCCCTCAATTGCTTCTCCCCTCAGTTAGTTCTGTTCTTTCTTGCCCTCTGTTGCTTCTTTCCCTCATTTAGTTCTGTTCTTTCTTGCCCTCAGTTAGTTCTGTTCTTTCTTGCCCTCAATTGCTTCTTGCCCTCAGTTAGTTCTGTTCTTTCTTGCCCTCAATTGCTTCTTGCCCTCATTTAGTTCTGTTCTTTCTTGCCCTCAGTTAGTTCTGTTCTTTCTTGCCCTCAGTTGCTTCTTTCCCTCAGTTAGTTCTGTTCTTTCTTGCCCTCAATTGCTTCTCCCCTCAGTTAGTTCTGTTCTTTCTTGCCCTCAGTTGCTTCTTTCCCTCAGTTAGTTCTGTTCTTTCTTGCCCTCAATTGCTTCTTGCCCTCAGTTAGTTCTGTTCATTCTTGCCCTCAATTGCTTTTTGACCTCATTTAGTTCTGTTCTTTCTTGCCCTCAATTGCTTCTTGCCCTCAGTTAGTTCTGTTCTTTCTTGCCCTCAGTTAGTTCTGTTCTTTCTTGCCCTCAGTTGCTTCTTTCCCTCAGTTAGTTCTGTTCTTTCTTGCCCTCAGTTGCTTCTTTCCCTCATTTAGTTCTGTTCTTTCTTGCCCTCAATTGCTTCTCCCCTCAGTTAGTTCTGTTCTTTCTTGCCCTCTGTTGCTTCTTTCCCTCATTTAGTTCTGTTCTTTCTTGCCCTCAGTTGCTTCTTTCCCTCATTTAGTTCTGTTCTTTCTTGCCCTCAATTGCTTCTTGCCCTCAGTTAGTTCTGTTCATTCTTGCCCTCAATTGCTTTTTGACCTCATTTAGTTCTGTTCTTTCTTGCCCTCAATTGCTTCTTGCCCTCAGTTAGTTCTGTTCTTTCTTGCCCTCAGTTGCTTCTTTCCCTCAGTTAGTTCTGTTCTTTCTTGCCCTCAGTTGCTTCTTTCCCTCATTTAGTTCTGTTCTTTCTTGCCCTCAATTGCTTCTTTCCCTCAGTTAGTTCTGTTCTTTCTTGCCCTCAATTGCTTCTCCCCTCAGTTAGTTCTGTTCTTTCTTGCCCTCTGTTGCTTCTTTCCCTCATTTAGTTCTGTTCTTTCTTGCCCTCAGTTGCTTCTTTCCCTCATTTAGTTCTGTTCTTTCTTGCCCTCAATTGCTTCTTGCCCTCAGTTAGTTCTGTTCATTCTTGCCCTCAGTTGCTTTTTGACCTCATTTAGTTCTGTTCTTTCTTGCCCTCAATTGCTTCTTGCCCTCAGTTAGTTCTGTTCTTTCTTGCCCTCAGTTAGTTCTGTTCTTTCTTGCCCTCAGTTGCTTCTTTCCCTCAGTTAGTTCTGTTCTTTCTTGCCCTCAGTTAGTTCTGTTCTTTCTTGCCCTCAATTGCTTCTTGCCCTCAGTTAGTTCTGTTCTTTCTTGCCCTCAGTTAGTTCTGTTCTTTCTTGCCCTCAATTGCTTCTTGCCCTCAATTGCTTCTTGCCCTCAGTCGCCTCTTGCCCTCATTTAGTTCTGTTCTTTCTTGCCCTCAATTGCTTTTTGCCCTCAGTCGCTTCTTGCCCTCAGTTAGTTCTGTTCTTTCTTGCCCTCAATTGCTTCTTGCCCTCAATTGCTTCTTGCCCTCAATTGCTTCTTGCCCTCAGTTGTCTCTTGCCCTCATTTAGTTCTGTTCTTTCTTGCCCTCAATTGCTTCTTGCCCTCAGTTAGTTCTGTTCTTTCTTGCCCTCAGTCGCTTCTTTCCCTCAGTTAGTTCTGTTCTTTCTTGCCCTCAGTTGCTTCTTGCCCTCAATTGCTTCTTGCCCTCAGTTAATTCTGTTCTTTCTTGCCCTCAGTCGCTTCTTGCCCTCAATTGCTTCTTGCCCTCAGTTAGTTCTGTTCTTTCTTGCCCTCAGTCGCTTCTTTCCCTCAGTTAGTTCTGTTCTTTCTTGCCCTCAGTTGCTTCTTGCCCTCAATTGCTTCTTGCCCTCAGTTAATTCTGTTCTTTCTTGCCCTCAGTCGCTTCTTGCCCTCAATTGCTTCTTGCCCTCAGTTAGTTCTGTTCTTTCTTGCCCTCAGTCGGAGAGGAGACACCAACAGGCTTGGAAAGGCTCCCTATCGTCGGATGGGACGTTAAACTGTGGTCCCTTTTGCAGGAGAGCCATACCCTGTGCATGTTAAGAACACACTGGAAGGCTACCATCAGTCTCCCAACCCCTTCTCCCCAACCTTCTCTGAGCCCTCGGAGTTCTTGTGACCTGGCCATTTGGTCCATGGTGTGAAAAAAAGTGCCTCTCAGAGATAAACAATTCATATCCTGTACACGTTAAAGAACATGTTGAATGACCCTGACGGGAGGCTCCATCTGTTTCCTAACAGATGTCCTGTGGGTCCCCTCACCCTAACCTTCTCGAGACTTTGGGGTCCTTGTGACCTAGTCCTTTACACCAACGTCTGCACAAAAATGCCGCTCAGAGGTAAAACAAAACCATTCATGTTAAAATACTTTTTGAATTGCAAAAACACAACCTCGTTCAAGTTTGCGTTTATGTGGGCGGGGAAAGAGAACACAGGGTCTGCATCTTGTAATTCAATCACTCACACACATACATACCCCCACACACATACCCACACACCCATACCCTCACACACATACCCTCACACACACACACAACCACATACACACCCACCCATACCCTCACACACATACAAACAACCACATACAACCCATCCACACCCTCACATACATACCCCCACACACATACACACAACCACATACACACCCACCCACACCCTCACATACATACCCCCACACATATACACACAACCACATACACACCCACACACACCCTCACATGCATACCCCCACACACATACACACAACCACATACACACCCACCCACACCCTCACATACATACCCCCACACACATACACACAACCACATACACACCCACCCACACCCTCACACACATACCCCCACACACATACACCCAACCACATACACACCACCCACACCCTCACATACACACACACAACCACATACACACCCACATACCCTCACACACATACCCCACACACATACACACAACCACATACACACCCACCCACACCCTCACATACACACACACAACCACATACACACCCACATACCCTCACACACATACCCCACACACATACACACAACCACATACACACCCACCCACACCCTCACACACATACACACAACCACCTACACACCCACCCACACCCTCACACACATACCCTCACATACATACCCACACACATACACACACATACCCTCACACACATACCCCCACACACATACACACAACCACATACACACCAACCCACACCCTCACATACATACCCACACACACGTACACACACACACGTACACACACACACATACCCTCACACATACCCCCACACACATACACACAACCACCTACACACCCACCCACACCCTCACACACATACCCCACACACATACACACAACCACCTACACACCCACCCACACCCTCACACACATACCCCCACACACATACACACAACCACATACACTCCCACCCACACCCTCACATACATACCCACACACACATACACACACATACCCTCACACACATACCCCCACACACATACACACAACCACATACACACCAACCCACACCCTCACATACATACCCACACACACGTACACACACATACCCTCACACACATACCCCCACACACATACACACAACCACCTACACACCCTCACACACATACCCCACACACATACACACAACCAACTACACACCCACCCACACCCTCACACACATACCCCCACACACATACACACAACCACATACACTCCCACCCACACCCTCACATACATACCCACACACACATACACACACACATACCCTCACACACATACCCACACACATACACACAACCACATACACACCAACCCACACCCTCACATACATACCCACACACATACACACACATACCCTCACACACATACCCCCACACACATACACACAACCACCTACACGCCCACCCACACCCTCACACACATACCCCACACACATACACACAACCACCTACACACCCACCCACACCCTCACACACATACCCCCACACACATACACACAACCACATACACTCCCACCCACACCCTCACATACATACCCACACACACACATACACACACACACACATACCCTCACACACATACCCCCACACACACAACCACAAACACAACCACCCACACCCTCACATACATACCCGCACACACATAAACACACCCATACCCTCACACACATACCCCCACACACATACACACAACCACATACACACCAATCCACACCCTCACACACATACCCCCCACACATACACACACATACACACAACCACATACACACCCATCCACACCCTCACACACATAACTTCACACACATACACACAACCACATACACACCCACCCACACCCTCACACACATACCCCCCACATATAACTTCACACACATACACACAACCACATACACACCCACCCACACCCTCACACACATACACACACCCATCCTCACACTCACATACCACCACACTCATACACACAACCACATACACACACACCTTCACACACATATCCCCACACACATACACACAACCACATACACACATACCTTCACACACATATTCCCCACACACATACCCACAACCACATACACACATACCTTCACACACATATTTCCCCCACACAAACACCTTCACACACACACCCTCACACACATACCCCCACACAGATACACACAACCCATTTAAACAATGAGTTTAGCAAAAGTTACATTCTTTTAAATCAACCTTCTATTTTCACATTTTTATCATTATTATTTATATTCCAACTGAAAAGGCATGTTTCCATCTTTCATCTTCCGCATCACTTCATCCGCATCCTCTCTTCCCACTCTTCACCAGATGACCTTTAAATGCTCCTTTTTTTGTGTGGGTTGTTGTTTCTCGCCTTTGAATTCGATAATTGCAGCTTTGCGCGTAGTGCGCATGCGCGCGCAGAACACTTCCGGGTTTTCACCGGACCGCTATGTTTGCCGGGTTTCCTGTCAGCTGGGATGCTGCAGAGGAGCCGTCTCATTGATTACCTGCCATCTCGGCCTGCTCCCGGTGTTCCGGGGGAGCGAGCACAAACTGCGAATCTGTGGCGATCCAATTTCCAATAAAAGTATTTAATGTTTCGGTTGTAGGCTGTTGTTATTTTTAATCGTAAACGCGAACATTTATTCATTCCGCAAATTCTCTCTGTTTTTTTTTTTAATTGGTAGTAAAAAAAAGTATCCTGTTGATGACTTAGAAGAGTTTTTATGCCAGAATGTTTTTTTTCTACCGCTGTGCTAATTGTATTAAAGCGCGTTGTTAAATAGTGCCGCTCTTTAATACAATCCATCGGTTTAATTCTTGGACAAATCACAGTTTTTCAATTGGATTGTTTCACCCCTGAGAGTGACTTTTGTGCACTGAATAGACGATACAACCAGGTCACAAGGACCCCTACAGGCTCAGAGTAAAGGTAGAGGAAGAGAAGCTACTAGACAGCTGATAGGATACTGATGAAAGATAATCCAGACTAGATCCATCAAGTCTATCCAGCGTGCCACTATAATGTGAGCAGCTTAGGCTTAATGTCCCATAAGACGGATGGTGGATTTTAAAGCCCATCAATGTCATATTTTTCAAGGAGGGTTGGTTCAATCGCTAGTACGCCAGGCTCATAATCTGCAGTTCCCAGGTTCGAGTCCCAGCTGGGTCATCATTCAGTATTTATTTCCTGAATATTCCCCTCCCTGGCCACGGTCAGTAGGGGACACCGATGGGCTTGGAAAGGCCGCCGTCCGTCGGATGGGACGTTACGCCGTGGCCCCGTGTGCGGGAGAGCCATACCCTGTGCACGTTAGAGAACACGCTGGATGCCCTTGACAGGAGTCTTCCAACAGCTGTTCCAGTGGGTCCCCTTCCACAACCTTCTCTGAGCCTTCGGGGTCCTCGTGACCTGGCCATTTAGCCCATGGTGTGCAAAAAAAGTGCCGCTCAGAGGTAAAACAACCCAACGTTAAAGAACACGCTCGATGGCCTTGACGAGAGGCTACCACCTGTCTCCCAACAGCTGTTCCAGTGGGTCCCCTCCCCCAACCTTCTCTGAGCCTTCGGGGTTCTTGTGACCTGGTCATTTAGCCCATGGTGTGCAAAAAAAGTGCCGCTCAGAGGTAAAACAACCCAACGTTAAAGAACATGCTCGATGGCCTTGACAGGAGGCTATCATCTGTCTCCCAACAGCTGTTCCAGTGGGTCCCCTCCCCCAACCTTCTCTGAGCCTTCTGGGTCCTTATGAGCTGGCCGTTTAGCCCATGGTGTGCAAAAAAGTGCCGCTCAGAGGTAAAGCAACCCAACGTTAAAGAACACGCTGGATGGCCTTGACGGGAGGCTACCATCTGTCTCCCAACAGCTGTTCCAGTGGGTCTCCTCCCCCAACCTTCTCTGAGCCTTCGGGGTCCTTATGAGCTGGCCGTTTAGCCCATGGTGTGCAAAAAAGTGCCGCTCAGAGGTAAAGCAACCCAACGTTAAAGAACACGCTGGATGGCCTTGACGGGAGGCTACCATCTGTCTCCCAACAGCTGTTCCAGTGGGTCTCCTCCCCCAACCTTCTCTGAGCCTTCGGGGTCCTCGTGACCTGGCCATTTAGCCCATGGTGTGCAAAAAAAGTGCCGCTCAGAGGTAAAACAACCCAATCCATATCTTGCACCATTATTATTTAATACTTTACGTTCAGAAATTTGAAATGAAAATAATCTTATGTTATTTATAAAATACTAATTAAAAAAAATTATTATTATTAGTTGTGAGAGGAAGTGGACGAATGAGGGGAAGTGAGACGAATGATGAGGACAGAGTCACGTGAGAGGACGGAATGGGAGCTCGATCACTTCCTGTGCCGCGTCAGCTGAGTGTCCTATTGTTCTGACCTTTGACCTTTCGTGGTTCTTCGTCTGCTGCGGTGCGGAAGTGATTCTTCTTCCTCAAACGAAAGAAAGAAAAGTCGTTTGAAACAGTAAATAAAATAAAAAAAATACCCCCTCAAGCAGCTGCTTGCCACAGAGGTCTGACAGCAGCCTGTCAGTTTATATGCCGTAGTAGAAGGTCTGAGAGGATGGCAGGACCTCAGGAACGTGTACAGCAACTGTACACGCTCCAGTTACCGTTCACAGCAAACTGGAGCGTGTGCAGTTACTGCACACGCTCCAGTTGGACGCAGGGGGTCCCCTCCCACAACCTTCTCTGAGCCTTCGCGGAGAACAGGAGCGTGTGCAGTTACTGCACACGCTCCTGCACACGCTCCAAACTGGAGCGTGTGCAGTTACTGCACACGCTCCAGTTTGCTGTGAACGGTAACTGCACAAGCTCAATATTTCTGTGAGTGGGCCCACACGATCCAATGTGCTGTAGTAGAAGGTCTGAGAGGATGGCATGACCTCAGCAGAAAAGCGACACATACGTCCATGCCTTACCCGGGGCTCGAACCCAGGGCCCTTAGATCAGTAACCAGGAAACAATGCAAATTGTCTCGCCATTAAATCATGTGACATGAGAACCAGGCCGAGACCTAAAAAAAAACAAGGTGGGGGGGGGGCGTAAAAACACAATAGAGCGTGAATAAATGTAAAACGGGGGTGCCACGAGCCTCTATTTCCAATGCATTAATAACATTTCACATTCAGTTTTACAGGCCTTTACAAAATTTCTTGAAAAATCCATGATATGTAAATAATTTAAATTTTTTTTTTACCTCTGTTATCCTTACTATCGTTCTGAAAGGAGGGGGAAGGAGGGGGGACCGTGCAACCCCTAAATCCGGCCCTGGTTGGAAGGCTGCCGTTTCTAATCGTGACGTCAGACGCAGCATTCTGTGTTTTACAAGTGAATTTCATTCGCAAAGATGCATTTAAAGGAAGTACTGTGACTCATCCATAATTCTGATCAGTGTACAGTCGCTCAAAAAAATATCCGAACACTATGGTTGATTACAAAATTCAGAAAAATATCTGGCAACGGTTTTTTTTTTTTTTTTTTTTTTAGAAATTAGTGATCTGGCAACCTTCGTGTTACGTGACACTAAGGTTGCCAGATCACTAATTTCTAAAAAAAAAAATCGTTGCCAGATATTAAAATCTATGCCCACTGGAACAGCTGTTGGGAGACAGGTGGTAGCCTCCCGTCAAGGCCATCCAGCGTATTCTTTAACGTTGGGTTGTTTTACTTCTGAGCGGCACTTTTTTGCACACCATGGGCTAAATGGCCAGGTCACATGGACCCCGAAGGCTCAGAGAAGGTTGGGGGAGGGGACCCACTGGAACAGCTATTGGGAGACAGGTGGTAGCCTCCCGTCAAGGCCATCCAGCGTATTCTTTAACATTGAGTTGTTTTACCTCTGAGCGGCACTTTTTTGCACACCATGGGCTAAATGGGCAGGTCACAAGGACCCCGAAGGCTCGGAGAAGGTTGGGGGAGGGGACCCACAGGAACAGCTTTTGGAAAACAGATGGTAGCCTTCCGTCAAGGCCATCCAGCGTGTTATTTAACGTGCACAGTGTTGGCTTATTCTCTTAAATTGAGTAAAACATATCCCCGTTACCTTCGTTAGCATAAAATAGGAATAACGGAAGACTATCTTCGTGTGAAAAAAGTATCCGAACACTATGGTTAGTTACAAAATTCAGAAAAAATATCTGGCAACGATTTTTTTTATAAATTAGTGATCTGGCAACCTTCGTGTCACGTGACACGAAAATTGCCAGATCACTAATTTCTAAAAAAAAATCCTTGCTAGATATTTTTTTCTGAATTCTGTGATCAACCATAGTGTTCGGATACTTTTTTGAGCGACTGTAGGTGGTCATATTATTTTGATACTAGATCGTGTGGGCTCACTCACGGAAATATTGAGCGTGTGCAGTTACCGTTCACAGCAAACTGGAGCGTGTGCAGTAACTGCACACGCTCCAGTTTGCTGTGAACGGTAACTGGAGCGTGTACAGTTGCTGTACACGGTCCAGATATTTTTTCTGAATTCTGTAATCAACCATGGTGTTCGGATACTTTTTTGAGCGACTGTACTTCTCTTTCCATTTTCGAAGTAAGTGAAGGAAGTCAAAGCCTACAGATAATGATCACCGCGAAAATAACATATTCTTACGCTCTACCGATGCACATTCGATAGGTTTATTGTTACCGAACAATACTGTTAAACAATGTATTGCACTGTTCTCAGCGTTTCAACGGCTAATCGCTTTGTTTTATACTCTAACAATATCTAAATTTATCCGTAACAAGAGAGTAGGAAACAATAAAAACTAATCCGCGTTTCCAAGGAAACGAAAGAGAGGATTGCCGGCTCGCGATTCATTGTTAAGCTTTTTATTTAGATGGCAGAACAATCCCACAAAGTTAACATAATTCATGACCGGAAGCGGTAGGGATTTTGAAAGTTTTTTTCTGCAAAATAATTATTTGCTGCTTTAAGCATCGTGTATAAATATTTCGAATACATGCCTCGGGGAAGAAATGGCTTTAACAAAAAGAATTCGAACTTTTTTTTCTAACCACTGAGCGCCATTTGTTTTGCACACATTGGGCTGAATGGCCAGGTCACAAGGACCCCGAAGACTCAGAGAAGGTTGGGGGAGGGGACCCACTGTAACAGCTGTTGGGAGACAGATGGTAGCCTCCCATTCAAGGCCATCCAGCGTGTTCTTTAACGTTGGGATGTTTTACCTCCTAGCGGCACTTTTTCTGCACACCATAGGCTAAAAGGTCAGTTCATAAGGACCCCGAATGTTCAGAGAAGGTTGGGGGAGGGGACCCACTGGAACAGCTGTTGGGAGACAGATGGTAGCCTCCCGTCAAGGCTATCCAGCGTGTTCTTTAACGTTGGATTGTTTTACCTCTGAGCGGCACTTTTTTGCACACCATAGGCTAAATGGTCAGGTCATAAGGACCCCGAAGGTTCAGAAAAGGTTGGGGGAGGGGACCCACTGGAACAGCTGTTGGGAGACAGATGGTAGTCTCCCGTCAAGGCCATCCAGCGTGTTCTTTAACGTTGGGTTGTTTTACCTCTGAGCGGCACTTTTTTCCACACCATGGGCTAAATGGCCAGGTCACAAGGACCCCGAAGTTTCAGAGAAGTTTGGGGGAGGGGACGCACTAGAACAGCTGTTGGGAGACAGATGGTAGCCTCCCGTCAAGGCCATCCAGCGTGTTCTTTAACGTTGGATTGTTTTACCTCTGAGCGGCACTTTTTTGCACACCATAGGCTAAATGGTCAGGTCATAAGGACCCTGAAGGTTCAGAGAAGGTGGGGGAGGGGACCCACTGGAACAGCTGTTGGGAGACAGGTGGTAGCCTCCCGTCAAGGCCATCCAGCGTGTTCTTTAACGTTTTGTTGCTTTACCTCTGAGCGGCACTTTTTTGCACACCATGGGCTAAATGGCCAGGTCACAAGGACCCCGAAGGCTCAGAGAAGGTTGGGGGAGGGGACCCACTGGAACAGCTGTTGGGAGACAGATGGTAGACTCCCGTCTAGGCCATCCAGCGTGTTCTTCAACATTTAATTGTTTTATCTCTGAGCGGCACTTTTTTGCACACCATGGGCTAAATGGCCAGGTTACGAGGACCCCGAAGGTTCTGAGATGGTTGGAGGTAGCGTACCCACTGGAACAGCTGTTAGGAGACAGATGGTAGCCTCTAGTCAAGGCCTTCCAGTGTATTCTCTAACGTGAACACGGGGCCACGGCTTAACGTCCCATCAGACGGACGGCGGTCTTTCCAAGCCCATTGGTGTCCCCTACTGACCGTGGGCAGGGCGGGGAATTTTGCGAAGATAAATATCAATGCTCAGCTGGGACTCGAACCTGGGGACTGCAGATTACCAGCCTGGCCCGCTACAGACTAAAACAACTCCCCCCCCCCCGCCAAAAAAATCAATTTCTAAAATTTTGCTTCATTTTTTGCTTCAGCAATTAAAAACATTTTATCTATACAGTCGCTAAAAAAATCCGAACACTATGGTTGATTACAGAATTCAGAAAAAAATATCTGGCAATGTTTTTTTGGGGGGAGGGGGGTTTAAATTAGTGATCTGGCAACCTTCGTATTACGTGACACGAAGGTTGCCAGATCATTAATTCCTAAAAAAATCATTGTCAGATGTTTTTTCTGAATTCTGTAATCAACCATAGTGTTCGGATACTTTTTTGAGTGACTGTACACGAAGGTTGCCAGATCACTAATTTCTAAAAAAAATCATTGCCAGATATTTTTTTCTGAATCTAGTGATCAACCATAGTGTTCGGATACTTTTTTGACACGAAGGTTGCCAGATCATTAATTTGTAAAAGAAAAAAGAAAAAATCGTTGCGGATAATTTTTTTTCTGAATTCTGTAATCAACCATAGTGTTCGGATACTTTTTAGAGCGACTGTAAGTTAAAATGGAATGTGAACAGTTCTTATTTTTCAGTAATCTTCCGAGATGATACTAAACATAAAACTGAAGCGTTTATAATTGAACTAGTTAATACGTTTATTCATTTGCTTGGAGGGGGGGGGGGAGAGTTGGCTCAGTCGGTAGCGGATCAGGATCGTAATCTTCATTTCCTAGGTTTGAGCTCCATCTGTGTTAGGGTTAGATTTATCTCCGCAAAACTCCCTGGCCACGGTCAGTAGGGGACACCGATTGGCTTGGAAAGGCCGCCGTCCGTCGGATGGTCCATTAAGCCATGGCTCCGTGTGTGTGAGAGAGCCATACCCAGTTCACATTAAAGAACACGCTGGATGGCCTTGACGGGATACTACCAGCTGTCTCCTAACAACTGTCCAGTGGGTCCCTTCCCCCCCCCCCCAAACTTTTATGGATCATCGGGGTCCTTGTGACCTGGCTACTTAGCCCATTGTGTGCAAAACAAGTGCCTTTCAGGCATAAAGCAACCTATTAAGTAGTAAGGAGGAATGGACTCCCGATATGGCAGTGACTTACTGTGTGATCGTTTTCTTACTTCCGACCGTGCACTGTACTCGAGAAACGACACACACACCCTCTTCTTGCCTTATCCCCCCTAATCCGGTCTTGATCGCTTCCCATTTGGCGATTTTGGCAGCAAAACTGATCGAATGCTTCGCCGATGAACGGTGGCGGAGGAGGGATAAAGAGGCAGCACCTTTTTCGATGCGGCACTTTTGCAAGAAGCGGCTCTTTTTTGGAAGCGCCACTTTTACAAGAGGCGGCACCTTTCTCGACTTTAGCGTTCGCCGCTCGCTCAAACGTAAACACACCTACGCACGGGAAGAAACAACGCAGATGGGACGCGAATAGGAAGAGCGGGAGAGACGCATGCACGTGGCAGCACAGGAGTAACCGTAGGAGGAGAAGGAGAAGGCTATCCGTCTTGAGGTGGCCACGCGCACGACACGAAGCCTCGTGAACTTTGGTATTTGGAAAGAGAGAGGGAGGAAGATGGAGATGATGATTCGGAGAAGCAAGAGAAGATGGAGCTGAGGGATGGGATTGTCAGAGGAGTAAAATCGCCGCCATAACTGACATTTCTTTTCTTGTAGAGGGCATCTTTGCATTCGTTAGATACGATAGACATTTTAGGCGAGATTAAGATGTTTAGGCAAGAAGTTTTCCGAATATGTGGGGGGATCGCACGAGATGGGGGGGAAAATGAAGGTGTAGAGATATGACGAAATGAGTGATCGAAGTGTAAAAGCGAAATGGGGGATCGAGATGACGAAATCGTTTCTTAAGTGAGTCAACAGAGGAGCAAAAACTGAATTATAGAGTTCAACAGAGGAGCACGTGACACGAAGGTTGCCATATCACTAATTTCTAAAAAAAATCGTTGCCAGATGCTTTTTCTGAATTCTGTAATCAACCATAGTGTTCGGATACTTTTTTGACACGAAGGTTGCCAGATCACTAATTTCTAAAAAAAAAACGTTGCCAGATACTTTTTCTGAATTCTGTAATCAACCATAGTGTTCGGATACTTTTTTGACACGAAGGTTGCCAGATCACTAATTTCTAAAAAAAATCGTTGCCAGATACTTTTTCTGAATTCTGTAATCAACCATAGTGTTCGGATACTTTTTTCACACGAAGGTTGCCAGATCACTAATTTCTAAAAAAAAAAATCGTTGCCAGATACTTTTTCTGAATTCTGTAATCAACCATAGTGTTCGGATACTTTTTTGACACGAAGGTTGCCAGATCACTAATTTCTAAAAAAAATCGTTGCCAGATACTTTTTCTGAATTCTGTAATCAACCATAGTGTTCGGATACTTTTTTGACACGAAGGTTGCCAGATCACTAATTTCCAAAAAAAAAAATCGTTGCCAGATACTATTTCTGAATTCTGCAATCAACCATAGTGTTCGGATGCTTTTTTGACACGAAGGTTGCCAGATCACTAATTTCTAAAAAAAATCGTTGCCAGATACTTTTTCTGAATTCTGTAATCAACCATAGTGTTCGGATACTTTTTTGACACGAAGGTTGCCAGATAAAAAATTTCTAAAAAAAATCGTTGCCAGATACTTTTTCTGAATTCTGTAATCAACCATAGTGTTCGGATACTTCTTTGACACGAAGGTTGCCAGATCACTAATTTCTAAAAAAAAAATCGTTGCCAGATACTTTTTCTGAATTCTGTAATCAACCATAGTGTTCGGATACTTTTTTGACACGAAGGTTGCCAGATCACTAATTTCTAAAAAAAAAATCGTTGCCAGATACTTTTTCTGAATTCTGTAATCAACCATAGTGTTCGGATACTTTTTTGACACGAAGGTTGCCAGATCACTAATTTCTAAAAAAAAAACGTTGCCAGATACTTTTTCTGAATTCTGTAATCAACCATAGTGTTCGGATACTTTTTTGACACGAAGGTTGCCAGATCACTAATTTCTAAAAAAAATCGTTGCCAGATACTTTTTCTGAATTCTGTAATCAACCATAGTGTTCGGATACTTTTTTGACACGAAGGCTGCCAGATCACTAATTAAAAAAAAAACGTTGCCAGATACTTTTTCTGAATTCTGTAATCAACCATAGTGTTCGGATACTTTTTTGACACGAAGGTTGCCAGATCACTAATTTCTAAAAAAAATCGTTGCCAGATACTTTTTCTGAATTCTGTAATCAACCATAGTGTTCGGATACTTTTTTGACACGAAGGTTACCAGATCACTAATTTCTAAAAAAAATCGTTGCCAGATACTTTTTCTGAATTCTGTAATCAACCATAGTGTTCGGATACTTTTTTGACACGAAGGTTGCCAGATCACTAATTTCTAAAAAAAAATCGTTGCCAGATACTTTTTCTGAATTCTGTAATCAACCATAGTGTTCGGATACTTTTTTGACACGAAGGTTGCCAGATCACTAATTTCTAAAAAAAATCGTTGCCAGATACTTTTTCTGAATTCTGTAATCAACCATAGTGTTCGGATACTTTTTTGACACGAAGGCTGCCAGATCACTAATTAAAAAAAAAACGTTGCCAGATACTTTTTCTGAATTCTGTAATCAACATAGTGTTCGGATACTTTTTTGACACGAAGGTTGCCAGATCACTAATTTCTAAAAAAAAAATCGTTGCCAGATACTTTTTCTGAATTCTGCAATCAACCATAGTGTTTGGATACTTTTTTGACACAAAGGTTGCCAGATCACTAATTTCTAAAAAAAAAAATCGTTGCCAGATACTTTTTCTGAATTCTGCAATCAACCATAGTGTTCGGATACTTTTTTGACACTAAGGTTGCCAGATCACTAATTTCTAAAAAAAAATCGTTGCCAGATACTTTTTCTGAATTCTGTAATCAACCATAGTGTTCGGATACTTTTTTGACACGAAGGTTGCCAGATCACTAATTTCTAAAAAAAATCGTTGCCAGATACTTTTTCTGAATTCTGTAATCAACCATAGTGTTCGGATACTTTTTTGACACGAAGGTTGCCAGATCACTAATTTCTAAAAAAAAAATCGTTGCCAGATACTATTTCTGAATTCTGCAATCAACCATAGTGTTCGGATGCTTTTTTGACACGAAGGTTGCCAGATCACTAATTTCTAAAAAAAATCGTTGCCAGATACTTTTTCTGAATTCTGTAATCAACCATAGTGTTCGGATACTTTTTTGACACGAAGGTTGCCAGATCACTAATTTCTAAAAAAAATCGTTGCCAGATACTTTTTCTGAATTCTGTAATCAACCATAGTGTTCGGATACTTTTTTGACACGAAGGTTGCCAGATCACTAATTTCTAAAAAAAATCGTTGCCAGATACTTTTTCTGAATTCTGTAATCAACCATAGTGTTCGGATACTTTTTTGACACGAAGGTTGCCAGATCACTAATTAAAAAAAAACGTTGCCAGATACTTTTTCTGAATTCTGTAATCAACCATAGTGTTCGGATACTTTTTTGATACGAAAGTTGCCAGATCACTAATTTCTAAAAAAAATCGTTGCCAGATACTTTTTCTGAATTCTGTAATCAACCATAGTGTTCGGAAACTTTTTTGATACGAAAGTTGCCAGATCACTAATTTCTAAAAAAAATCGTTGCCAGATACTTTTTTTTAATTCTGTAATCAACCATAGTGTTCGGATACTTTTTTAACACGAAGGTTGCCAGATCACTAATTTCTAAAAAAAAAATCGTTGCCAGATACTATTTCTGAATTCTGCAATCAACCATAGTGTTCGGATGCTTTTTTGACACGAAGGTTGCCAGATCACTAATTTCTAAAAAAAATCGTTGCCAGATACTTTTTCTGAATTCTGTAATCAACCATAGTGTTCGGATACTTTTTTGACACGAAGGTTGCCAGATCACTAATTTCTAAAAAAAATCGTTGCCAGATACTTTTTCTGAATTCTGTAATCAACCATAGTGTTCGGATACTTTTTTGACACGAAGGTTGCCAGATCACTAATTTCTAAAAAAAATCGTTGCCAGATACTTTTTCTGAATTCTGTAATCAACCATAGTGTTCGGATACTTTTTTGACACGAAGGTTGCCAGATCACTAATTAAAAAAAAACGTTGCCAGATACTTTTTCTGAATTCTGTAATCAACCATAGTGTTCGGATACTTTTTTGATACGAAAGTTGCCAGATCACTAATTTCTAAAAAAAATCGTTGCCAGATACTTTTTCTGAATTCTGTAATCAACCATAGTGTTCGGAAACTTTTTTGATACGAAAGTTGCCAGATCACTAATTTCTAAAAAAAATCGTTGCCAGATACTTTTTTTTAATTCTGTAATCAACCATAGTGTTCGGATACTTTTTTAACACGAAGGTTGCCAGATCACTAATTTCTAAAAAAAAAATCGTTGCCAGATATTTTTTCTGAATCCTGTAATCAACCATAGTGTTCGGATACTTTTTTGATACGAAAGTTGCCAGATCACTAATTTCTAAAAAAAAATCGTTGCCAGATATTTTTTCTGAATTCTGTAATCAACCATAGTGTTCGGATACTTTTTTAACACGAAGGTTGCCAGATCACTAATTTCTAAAAAAAAAATCGTTGCCAGATATTTTTTCTGAATCCTGTAATCAACCATAGTGTTCGGATACTTTTTTGACACGAATGTTGTCAGATCACTAATTTCTAAAAAACAAATCGTTGCCAGATATTTTTTCTGAAGTCTGTAATCAACCATAGTGGTCGGATACTTTTTTAACACGAAGGTTGCCAGGTCACTAATTTATAAAAAAAAAAATCGTTGCCAGATATTTTTTCTGAATTCTGTAATCAACCATAGTGTTCGGATACTTTTTTGAGCGACTGCAGCTCTGAATATTAACTCTTCATTGATTATATCATTGATAATGATTTGAGTCTGAGTGACTTTGTTATTTACATGTTATTCATTGCAGTATTAGAAAATATAGTTTCTGTCCCCGATCATAGATGGCGCCATGGGTCACGAGTTCAGGATTGATTTGTAAATCACATTACTAGATAAACCCAGTGCTGGTTGAGTGGTTAGAACAGTCACAAACCTGGAGAAAAGCGGTTTGAATCACAAAACTATTTAATGATTTATTGACTTATGTATCAAACAAGTGACTGTGTACAGTCACTCAAAAAAGATTCGAACACTATGGTTGATTACAGAATTCAGAAAAAATATCTGGCAAAGGTCTTTTTAGAAATTAGTGATCTGGTCCGTCACGTGACACGAAGGTTGCCAGATCACTAATTTCTAAATAAAATCGTTGACAGATATTTTTTCGGAATTCTGTAATCAACCATAGTGTTCGGATACTTTTTTTGAGCGACTGTACGTTTCGCCCCTCCAAAAAATAAGAATTGCTATTGTTTTCATTTTCTCCTCTGTAGGTACTAATCATCTTTTTTTTTCTGGTCTTTTTTATCAAATGAATTAGAATTTAAATCATTACTGTTCTCAGTCTGTTCCGTAACAAAAATTCGAAATTTTGGTGATAGAAAGTGATTGGTCAAGAGGTTTTGCATTGACGGCAGTGATTTGCTTTCTCCCCTCGGGGGATAACCATTAGAATACGCTGAATGGCTCTTTATCTTTCCCCCCCCCATCCCCCCTACCTTTTTCCTCTCTCTCTATCAGCTCTTTGTTTCAAAGGGTTTCTTTTTTTCCTTCGAATGGTTTTCCTTCGAAAAGTGCTCCTCCTCGCTTTCAACTACCCGTCCCTATTTCTATTCTTCGTTAATGTTTATTAACGAAGAATAGAAATAGGGACGGGTAGTTGAAAGCGAGGAGGAGCACTTTGATTTGAGGAAGAGTAGATGCAGAGGAAGAGTAAGGTCAGACGAGGGGGAAGAGCAGATGAAAAGAGTGAAACAAGCGAAGGAGTAGGGTAGAATAGGAGGAGGGGCAAATGCAGAGGAAGCATAAGAGCAGTCGAAGAGGAAGAGCCTGAGGAGAGTAAAGATCAGACGAATAGGAAGAAGAGAAAGAGTAGGAGTAGATGAGGGAAAACAGACGAGAGAGTAAGAGGAGATGAAGAGGAAAAACTGATGCAGAAGAATAGTAAGAACTCTGAAGAGGAAGGGTAGAGGAAAAGAATGACAGCAAATGAAGTGGAAGAGGAAATGTAGATGAAAAGTAAGAGCAGGTGAAGAGGAAGGGCACACGAAGAGCAGGCGAACAGTGAGAGCATAGAAAGAGTTAGAGTTTCAGCAGATGAAGAAGTATAAGAGCAGATGAAGAAGAGAAACAAGCGAAAGAGGGAGAGTAGATGAAGAGGAATAGTAAGTGCTGCTAAAGAGGAAGAGAAGATGTAGGTGGAGCAGTCGAAGAGGAAGAGTAGATGAAGAGTGAGAGGAGATGCAGAGGAAGCGTAAAAAGCAGGAGAAGACGAAGAGTAGATGAAGAGTGAGAGCAGATGCAGGGGAAGCGTAAAAAGCTGGAGAAGAGGAAGAGTAGATGAAGAGTGAGAGCAGATGCAAGCGAAGCGTAAAAAAAGCTGGAGAAGAGGAAGAGTAGATGAAGAGTGAGAGCATATGCAGAGGAAGTGTAAAAAAGCTGGAGAAGAGGAAGAGTAGATGAAGAGTGAGAGCAGATGCAGATGCAGAGAAAGCGTAAAAAAGCTGACAAAGAGGAAGGGTGGATGAAGAGTGAGAGCAGATGCAGGGGAAGCGTAAAAAGCTGGAGAAGAGGAAGAGTAGATGAAGAGTGAGAGCAGATGCAAGGGAAGCGTAAAAAAGCTGGAGAAGAGGCAGAGTAGATGAAGAGTGAAAGACAGATGCAGGTGCAGAGAAAGCGTAAAAAAGCTGACGAAGAGGAAGAGTAGATAAAGAGTGAGAGCAGATGCAGGGGAAGCGTAAAAAGCTGGAGAAGAGGAAGAGTAGATGAAGAGTGAGAGCAGATGCAGAGAAAGCGACGAAAGTTGGAGAAGAGGAAGAACCAATGAAGAGAAAGAGCAGGTGAATAGTGAGAGCAGATGAAGAAGAGAAGATACAGAGAAAGAGAAAGAGCTCGTGAAGAGGAAGATATTTATTGGTGAAGAAAACTAAAGGCATGAAACGTGAATGAATAAAATGATGCGGAAATAAAAACAAAAGAATTGAAGATGAAGATGGAAAAAAAAAAAGAATTGAATACGAAGAAAAGAGACGAGAAAAGATAAAGAGGAATGTCGGCAACCTCCAAATGCGGAGGAGACAGAAGGAGGAAGACAATGCTTTGCTAGAGTCCGTCTGCTCAGCATCTGACGCTAACTAAACCAATTAATCGGATCAAATCATCGTAATCCAAGCAGATAGCAATTTACGCATCTTGACGAAACAAATTAGAAAGGAAACTCAACTGGAGAAGAAATGAAATAAATAGAAAAGAAGGAACTGCAACTGACTTACCACGCGAGGAGAAACAAAATAAAAGTGGGAGGGGGAAGAAGGAGGGGGGAGATAAACTTAGGCTGAAATCAATAAAGTCGTTTGGCTAGAAAATGGCACAATCGTCTTCGTGTGTTTCGGTATGAAGGATTTGAAAAAGATTTCCTTGTGTTTTAGCTTCTTGGTTGTTGTTTCTTTTGCGCTATTTCTGGCGAAATAACTTTGCTAATCTTCTTCCGAAACTATTAAGTCCAAAAAAGTTTTTTTTTGTGAAAAAAAATCGTTTTTTTTTTATTGTATCAAAGGTCAGAAAGAGGGCACAAGAGGCGTTTTTTTTCCCCCGATGATATAATTCTTTAGTGGCGTTGGGTTGTTTTACCTCTGAGCGGCACTTTTTTTGCACACAATGGATTAAATGACCAGGTCACAAGGACCCCGAGGGCTCAGAGAAGGCTGGGGGAGAGGACCCACTGGAACAGCTGTTGGGAGACAGATGGTAGCATCCCGTCAAGGCCATCAAGAGTGTTCTTTAACGTTGGGTTGTTTTACCTCTGAGCGGCACTTTTTTGCACACATGGGCTAAATGGCCAGGTCACAAGGACCCCGAAGGCTCAGAGAAGATTGAGGGGAGGGGACCCACTGAAACGGCTGTTGGGAGAAAGATGGTAGCCTCCAGTAAAGGGTTGGGTTGTTTTACCTCTGAGCGGCACTTTTTTTGCACACCATGGGCTAAATGGCCAGGTCACATGGACCCCGAAGGCTCAGAGAAGGTTGGGGGAGGGGACCCACTGGAACAGCTGTTGGGAGACAGATGGTAGCCTCCCGTCAAGGCCATCCAGCGTGTTCTTTAACGTGCACAGGGTATGGTTCTCTCCCGCACACGGGGCCACGGCTTAACGTCCCATCCGACGGACGGCGGCCTTTCCAAGCCCATCGGTGTCCCCTACTGACCGTGGGCAGGGCGGGGAATCCTCCCGTCAAGACCATCCAGCGTGTTCTTTAACGTTGGGTTGTTTTACCTCTGAGCGGCACTTTTTTGCACACCATGGGCTAAATGGCCAGGTCACAAGGACCCTGAAGGCTCGGAGAAGGTTGGGGGAGGGGACCCACTGGAACAGCTGTTGGGAGACAGATGGTAGCCTCCCGTCAAGGCCATCCAGCGTGTTCTTTAAAGTTTTGGTTTGTTTTACCTCTGAGCGGCACTTTTCTGCACACCATGGGCTAAATGGCGAGGTCAGAAGGACCCCGAAGGCTCAGAGAAGGTTGGGGGGAGGGGATCCACTGGAATAGTTGTTGACAGACAAATGGTAGCCTCCCGTCAAGGCCTTCCAGCGTGTTCTTTAACGTGCATAGGGTATGACATTTTTTTGCACACCATGGGCTAAATGGCCATGTCACAAAGATCCCGAAGGCTCAGAGAAGGTTGGGGGAGGGGACCCACAGGACAGCTGTTGGGAAACAGATGGTAGCCTCCCGTCAAGTCAATCCAGCGTGTTCTTTAACGTGCATAGGGTATGGCTTAAATCACACGGAGCCACGGCTTAATGTCCCATCTGACCGACTTCCCAAGCCCTTGAGTGTCTCCTACTCACCGTGGGCGGGGAGTTTTGCAGAGATAAATCTCAACGTTGACCCAGCTGGGACTCGAACCAGGGAACTGCAGGTTATGAGTCTGGCGGCTGCCTACTGAGTCTGAGTCTCCTTCCATCTATCTATAACATTATTTGATAAAATCCTGAGGATTAAACTTTTCATAATTAAAAAACAAATGAAGTTTACTAAGCTATGTACAAAAACCGAATTATTCTGTTACTCTATATCAGAGGTTCTCAAACTTATTTCTCCTACCGCACCCTTTTCAGAAAAAAAAATTGCTCAGCGTCCCCCTGGAAATCTACCTTCTCTAAGCGAACAAACAGAAAGATGCAGTGACAAATTTGCGTCCTTTCATGTACAGTCGCTCAAAAAAGTATCCGAACACTATGGTTGATTACAGAATTGAGAAAAAATATCTGGCAACGATTGTATTTTTATAAATTAGTGGTCTGGCAACCTTCGTGTCATGTGATTACAGAATTCAGGGAAAATATCTGGAGCGTGTACAGTTGCTGTACACGCTCCAGTTACCGTTCACAGCAAACTGAAGCGTGTGCAGTTACTGCACACGCTCCAGTTTGCTGTGAACGGTAACTGCACACTCTCAATATTTCTGTGAGTGAGCCCACACGATCTAGTATCAAAATAATATGACCACCTACAGTCGCTCAAAAAGTATCCGAACATTTTGGTTGATAACAAAATTCAGAAAAAATATCTGGCAACGATTTTTTTTAGAAATTAGTGATCTGACAACCTTCGTGTCACGTGATTACAGAATTCAGGAAAAATATCTGGAGCGTGTACAGCAACTGTACACGCTCCAGTTACCGTTTACAGCAAACTGAAGCGTGTGCAGTAACTGCACACGCTCCAGTTTGCTGTGAACGGTAACTGCACACGCTCAATATTTCCGTGAGTGAGCCCACACGATCTAGTATCAAAATAAAATGACCACCTACAGTCGCTCAAAAAAGTATCCGAACACTATGGTTGATTGCATTGTCACGTGTCACGTGACACCTGCGTGTCACGTGACACGAAGGTTGCCGGATCACTGATTACTAAAAAAATCGTTGCCGGATATTTTTTCTGAATTCTGCAATCAACCATAGTGTTCAGATTTTTTTAAATATATATAATGCGTATGAATATATAATGCAATGAATATGGAGCGTGTGCAGTTGCTGTGCACGCTCCAGATATTTTTTCTGAATTCTGTAATCAACCATAGTGTTCGGATACTTTTTTGAGCGACTGTATCTATTTTTCTACCTACGTCTTACAACATATGAAAGAAAAATGTTGCTGTCGATAAGACACCTTGAATCTGGAAATTATTAAATTATTTATTAAAATCAACCATAGTAACATTCGACTTTACCTCTATGTTACACTACAGATGAAACATGTACGAACGTTTTTTCAAAATTTTCTTATCTTCCCTTCTTTCTTTTTGCTTCCACAGCCCCCCCCCCCGCCCCCCACAACTGCACCCGAGGCTACTACCGACCTCCTGGATCGTTCCAGCGCCCCCCCCCGAGGGGACGGTATCGCCAACTTTGGGAAACATTGATCTATACCATTAATGTCCAACGTATTAGTATGAAGGCTACCTGCTACAGCCATTAAAAAAATACCCCCTCAAGCAGCTGCTTGCCGCAGAGGTCTGACAGGAGACTGTCAGCTTATATGCCATAGTAGAAGGTCTGAGAGGATGGCAGGACCTCAGGAACGTGTACAGCAACTGTACACGCTCCAGTTACCGTTCAGAGCAAACTGGAGCGTGTGCAGTTACTGCACACGCTCCAGTTTGCTGTGAAAGGTAACTGCACACACTCAGTATTTCTGTGAGTGGGCCCGCACGATCCAGGTTTCTGTGAGCTCACACGATCCAGGTTTCTGTGAGCTCACACGATCCAATGTAAAGAAAATAAAAAAAAATATCCCCTCAAGCAGCTGCTTGCCATAGAGGTCTGACAGGAGCCTGTCAGTTTATATGCCATAGTAGAAGGTCTGAGAGGATGGCAGGACCTCAGCAGAAAAACGACACATACATCCATGCTTTACCCGGGGCTCGAACCCAGGTCCCTTAGATCAGTAGCCAAGCGCGCTAAACAAAATATAACATTAAAGAAAACTCCTTCAGAGGCAATAGTACTCTTTCCAAACCCATCGGTAACCTCTGTCTCAGGAGCAGGGTTGGCTCAATCGGTAGCGCGACAGGCTCGTATACTGTAGTTCCCTGGTTCGAGTCCCACCTCAGCCAGCGTTGAGATTTATCTGCGTAAAACTCCCTGCCCTTGGCAGTAGGGGACACGGATGGGCTGAGAAAGGCCACCGTCCGTCGGATGGGACGTTAAGCCGTGTCTCCGTGTGCGGGAGAGCCATACCCTGTGCACGTTAAAGAACACGCTAGATGGCCTAGACGGGAGGCTACCATTTGTCTCCCAACAGCTGTTCCAGTGGGTCTCCTCTCCCAACCTTCTCTCAGCTTTCGAGGTCCTTGTGACCTGGCCATTTAGCCCATGGTGTACAAAAAGTGCCTCTCAGAGATAAAACAACCCAAAGTTAAAGAACACGCTGGACGGCCTTGACGGGAGGCTACCATTTGCCTCCCAACAGCTGTTCCAGTGGGTCCCCTCCCCCAGCCTTCTCTGAGCCTTCGGGGTCCTTGTGACCTGGCCATTTAGCCCATTGTGTTACTCTTCTTCGTACCACCCCCTTCGCAATAACTAAACTTGAACCTTTCCCCATACTATCACCCCTTGTGATCAGTTGACTGTTCCCTGTACAGCCGCTCAAAAAAGTATCCGAACACTATGGTTGATTACAGAATTCAGAAAAAGTATCTTGGAACGATCTTTTTTTTAGAAATTAGTGATCTGGCAACCTTCGTGTCACGTAACACGAAGGTTGCTAGATCACTAATTTCAAAAAAAAGAAAAAAATCGTTGCCAGATATTTTTTCTGAATTCTGTAGTCAACCATAGTGTTAGGATACTTTTTTGAGCGACTGTAGGTGGTCATATTATTTTGATACTAGATCGTGTGGGCTCACTCACGGAAATATTGAGCGTGTGCAGTTACCGTTCACAGCAAACTGGAGCGTGTGCAGTAACTGCACACGCTCCAGTTTGCTGTGAACGGTAACTGGAGCGTGTACAGGTGCTGTACACAGTCCAGATATTTTTCCTGAATTCTGTAATCACGTGACACGAAGGTTGCCAGATCACTAAGTTCTAAAAAAATCGTTGCCAGATATTTTTTTCTGAATTCTGTAATCAACCGTAGTGTTTGGATACCTTTTTGTGTGACTGTACTCAGGACGTTCGTATCCTTCCCCCTTTATGTACATTTGCATAATTGCCGTCATAATCACCCCCAAAATCCGTTCTTTTGCCTTGGATGATCCCCGAAGATTGAATCCTCTCCCTCCACCTTCCCCCACCCCGTACTAATTGACCTTTCGCAAACAACCTCTTCCAATCCTCCCACGACTCTTTCGTCGTGTCAACACAGCACGTGATCACTTAACGTGAAAGATTGTCCCGTCACGGGAATTAAACAAATCTGAATCTATAATAAGCACGTGCTCAAGACTCAGACTGCAATTTTGCATCCCTCGCAGCAGAGGACGACGACTGGCTGAGCGCGCGGGGTTTTGTTCAAATACATCTGACGCTCGTGTCGAACACGACAGCTAAATGCGTCGGGATGTTGTATGAAGAGCTGAAGGAGGAGGATGGGAGGAGGATGGATAAATATTTATCGAAATGGCTTTTAGCTGAAGGAGGCAGAGGTCAAACAAGAATTCATCAAACCTCTCGTTCTGCGGATGGCAGAAGAGACGGCCATTCAGCATCTCTATCCCTCGGAGGAGGAGGAGGATATTTGTTTATCGAAGATGGAGATACCTCGGAACATTTAACGGACCAAATGTCGTCAAACGAGAGAGAACTCTAGAGGACTGGAGCGGAAGGGAAGAGATGTAAACGCAACGGTTGCTAGGAGGAGGCGGAAGGAAGTGCGGAAGATGAGGATGGAGTGCTTGTGTGATGATGTAGAAGATGAGGAGATGTAGCCGCTTCCTTCTCATTTGCATAAACATGTTCTCATCTGCATTTGGTTCCTTCTTCCGAGGATTGTTCATTCATGAGATGAAGTTCTAATTTGGAGAGGTAGAATCTCAATTAAGAGTTTAGGAATTTATTCAGAAAGATCCCAAACTCATGACACATCATCACGTTCAGCAAGATATCAATTTGCACGTACGTATGTACTTACCTAAATACATACATACATCCCCCATACACGTCTTCCCTGCAGCTACATCTTCTACATCTGGCCACTGCACACCAATTCTAATAAGGACCTGTTTGACATTGTCTGCCCACCGCATCCTAGGTCTCCTCCTCTCTCTGAGGCCTTTCTCTCTGAGTCTCACACTGTTCATAACCCTATTCATCCTCCTCCTCCTCCTCCTCAAGGATCCATGGGCTACGGAGGTCCAACCAGACCGTGCAATTTAGTTCTCCAAGCAAGTCTATCCTGAGCTATATCTGCTGCATCTGGCCACTGCACACCAATTCTACCAAGGTCCTGTTTGACATTGTCTGCCCACCGCATCCTAGGTCTCCCCCTCCTTCTGAGGCCTTTAGGCACACTGTTCATAACCCTATTCGCCAATCTATAATTATCCATACGGGCAACATGGCCAAACCAACGGAGTCTCCCTCTGCACAATATGCTGCTTAAAGGAGGTTGCAAACTCCTTTGCCTAACCTCATCATTAGTTACAAAGTTGAACCACCTAATACCCAAGATACTGCGTACGCATCTAGAATCAAAAGCATCTAGTTTCCTGTTATCTTGTTTACAAAGTGTCCAAGTTTCACTACCATAACTAACCCTAGAAAGAACCAAACTATGATACAGCATAATTTTAGTCTTAGATATTTACACCTTTTTCAACGCTAAAAATTAAAAATGCATTGACTACTACGTCTGAAAAGACCGCTGTTATTCAAAAAAGTTTTCCATCAATTAGAAGTTTAAAACTCAAACGACGTATTCACTTGCAACAATTACTCATAAAAGTGCGATTACGAGTCGAGTTCGAAAAGGTCTTGACACGCATCTGCAGAACAAACCCATTGCACTCAGCTCAACAACACTTTTACTCCCCCCCCCCAGAACATATGCAAAGTTCCAGACGTCTACGCCAATTCTGGAACGCTTGGATTGTGTTGTTTTACTTCTGAGCGGCACTTTTTTGCACACCATGGGCTAAATGGCCAGGTCACAAGGACCCCGAAGGCTTAGAGAAGGTTGGAGGAGGGGACCCACAGGTGGTAGCCTCCCGTCAAGGCCATCAAGCATGTTCTTTAACGTTGGGTTATTTTACCTCTGAGCGGCACTTTTTTTGCACACCATGGGCTAAATGGCCAGGTCACAAAAACCACGAAGGCTCAGAGAATGTTGGGGGAGGGGACCCACTGGAACAGCTGTTGGTAGACAGGTGGTAGCCTCCCGTCAAGGCCATCCAGCATGTTCTTTAACGTTGGGTTATTTTACCTCTGACCGGCACTTCTTTGCATACAATGGGCTAAATGGCCAGGTCACAAGGACCCCGAAGGCTCAGAGAAGGTTTGGGGAGGGGATCCACTGGAACAGCTATTGGGAGACACATGGTAGCCTCCCGTCAAGGCCATCCAGCGTGTTCTTTAACGTTGGGTTGTTTTACCTCTGAGCGGCACTTTTTTGCACACAAATGGGCTAAATGGCCAGGTCACAAAGACCCCGAACACTCTGAGAAGGTTGGGGGAGGGGACTCACTAGAACAACTGTTGGGAGACATATAGTAGCCTCCCGTCAAGGCCATCCAGCGTGTTCTTTAACGTTGGGTTGTTTTACCTCTGAGCGGCTTTTTTTGGCACACAAATGGGCTAAATGGCCAGGTCACAAAGACCCCGAACACTCTGAGAAGGTTGGGGGAGGGGACTCACTGGAACAACTGTTGGGAGACATATAGTAGCCTCCCGTCAAGGCCATCCAGCGTGTTCTTTAACGTTGGGTTGTTTTACCTCTGAGCGGCTTTTTTTTGGCACATAAATGGGCTAAATGGCCAGGTCACAAAGACCCCGAACACTCTGAGAAGGTTGGGGGAGGGGACTCACTGGAACAACTGTTGGGAGACATATAGTAGCCTCCCGTCAAGGCCATCCAGCGTGTTCTCTAACATGCACAGAATATGGCTCTCCCAGGCACGGGGCTTTACGTCCCATCGGACGGACGGCGGCCTTTCCAAACCCATCGGTGTCCCCTACTGACCGTGGGCAGGGCGAGGAGTTTTGCGGAGATAAATCTTAACGCTGACCCATCTGGGATTCGAACCTGGGACCTGCAGATTACGAGCCTGGCGCACTACCGACTGAGACACCCCCGCCTCCTGGAACGCTTAGTGATACTCCTGTTGGGGAATACTCCGCAACTCTGAATGAATGCGTTTTTCAAGGTCTTGCACCTTCGTGTCTGCAACTTCGGAAGGTCTGCAACATTCGTGTCACGTGACACGAAGGTTGCCAGATCACTCATTTAAAAAAATCGTTGCGAGATTTTTTTTGTTTTGTTTTGAATTTTGTAATCAACCATAGTGTTCGGATATTTTTTTGAGCGACTGTACCAACTGTTGCACTGAAATCACCATCTACAAGAGAAATATCTCCTTTCTTGATAGAATTCAAAAATCTTTTTCATTTCATCAGTATCCTCGGTGGGGGAATAACAACAGAAAAATATTCAAGTGTTTAATCGTAGTTTTAAATTTAGTTGTAAGGAATCTTCCATTAATTCGTCATTTCCTAGAAGGATTGGATTGGATTGTTTTACCTCTGAGCGGCACTTTTTTGCACACCATGGGCTAAATGGCCAGGCCACAAGGACCCCGAAAGCTCAGAGAAGGTTGGGGGAGGGGACCCACTGGAACAGCTGTTGGGAGACAGATGGTTGCCTCCCGTCAAGGCCATCCAGCGTGTTCTTTAACGTGCACAGGGTATGTCTCTCCCGCACACGGGGCCACGGCTTAACGTTCCATCCGACGGATGGCGGCCTTACCAAACCCATCGGTATCCCCTACTGACCGTGGGCAGGGCGGGGAAATTTTGCGGAGATAAATCTCAACGCTGACCCAGCTGGGACTCGAACCTGGGAACTACAGATTACGAGCCTGGCGCGCTACCAACTGAGCCACCCCCGCCCCATTTCCTAGAAGAGCGTTATTGACGTATCTGTTGAGAAGTGGACAACGTCTTTCAGTTGTTTTTCTTTCTCCTCGCTTCAAGAGAAATTTATTTTTGAAAATATCTGATATTTATCTGCCAGTCTGATCTTTTGCAAGCCAAGAATGTGTAGAGTGTAACTCTGGAATTCCTGTGTGATATCAAGAGAATAATCTCTGAGCAACATCCTCACATTCCACGTACCTGTGGAGAGAAAATGATTGGTAGGATTTTTAAAGAAACTATGTTTATTGGGGGAAGTAGGGGATATTCAGTATCAAGCAGCCCCTAGTGGCAGCCATGGGACAAAAACCAGTTTGCCATTTTCTAAAAGGGTGGAGAGGAAAAGGAATGAGAAGTGTAAAAACTGAAGAGATTGGGAAAGAGGTAATGAACTGAAAAAGGTGATGAAAGAAGAAGAGATTGGGAAAAGAGGTAATGAAGTGAAAAAGGTGATGAAAGAAGAAGAGATTGGGAAAGAGGTAATGAAGTGAAAAAGGTGATGAAAGAAGAAGAGATTGGGAAAGAGGTAATGAAGTGAAAAAGGTGATGAAAGAAGAAGAGATTACGAAAAGAGGTAATGAAGTGAAAAAGGTGATGAAAGAAGAAGAGATTGGGAAAAGAGGTAATGAAGTGAAAAAGGTGATGAAAGAGGAAGAGATTGGGAAAAGAGGTAATGAAGTGAAAAAGGTGATGAAAGAAGAAGAGATTGGGAAAGAGGTAATGAAGTGAAAAAGGTGATGAAAGAATAAGAGATTGGGAAAAGAGGTAATGAAGTGAAAAAGGTGATGAAAGAAGAAGAGATTAGGAAAAGAGGTAATGAAGTGAAAAAGGTGATGAAAGAAGAAGAGATTAGGAAAAGAGGTAATGAAGTGAAAAAGGTGATGAAAGAGGAAGAGATTGGGAAAAGAGGTAATGAAGTGAAAAAGGTGATGAAAGAAGAAGAGATTGGGAAAGAGGTAATGAAGTGAAAAAGGTGATGGAAGAAGAAGAGATTAGGAAAAGAGGTAATGAAGTGAAAAAGGTGATGAAAGAGGAAGAGATTGGGAAAAGAGGTAATGAAGTTAAAAAGGTGATGAAAGAAGAAGAGATTGGGAAAGAGGTAATGAAGTGAAAAAGGTGATGAAAGAAGAAGAGATTAGGAAAAGAGGTAATGAAGTGAAAAAGGTGATGAAAGAAGAGGAGAAGATGGAGGTGAATGTGAAGAAAAGAGAATGATGAAGAAGGATGTGAGAAATGTAGAAAGCTATAGGAGGGAGTGGAGAGGATTATGGTGGAGAGAGGAGGAAGGAGAAGAAAACAAATAGGCGAAAGAGAGAATGAGATTGAGTAGCAGGAAGGAGTAAGACGGACAGAATGGAAGAAGGTGTAAGGAAGACAAGAGAAAAAGTGGAGAAGGAGATAGGGTGGAGAGAGGGAGGAGATGGAGGAGAAGCAGAAAAGTTGAATAGTGGAGTATGAGGAAGGAGAGGAGAGGAGGGAGAAAGAAGAGAAATGTATGAGGTGAAATGGTGAAGAAGGATGGAGAGAAGGAATAAGATAAAAGAAAAGCAGAAAGATGAAGATTGGAGGTGGAAAAGAAAGTGTAGCAAGAGAAGGAGGTAAAGATAAAGGAGGATGAAGAAACAGAAAAGATGAATAAGAATGGAGGAACCGAAAAGGTAAAGGAGAAGATAAAGAAGTAAAAAGATGCAACCAAAAGAAGGAGGTGAAAAAGATGAAGAAGATTGAAGGAGCAGAAAGGGTGATGGAGGGGAAATAAGGAAGAAGATGTAGGAGAAGGATAAAACGAGATGGGGAAGCAAAAAAATTAAGATGGAGAAAACAATGAAAAAAGAAGTGTAAGAGGAAGAGGTGAAAAAGATGAAGGAGAATGAAGGAGCAGAAAGGATGAAGGAAGGGAAGACAAGTAAGGATATGTAAAGGAAGGAGGAGGATTTTAAATAAAGGGATAAGTTAGCGAGGAGAGTTAGCAAAAAGTCGAAAGATGAGGGAGGATGAGGAGGGGATGAAGTGGAGAAAAAAGTGAAGGAAAAGGGAATGAAGAAATCAAGAAAATGAAAGAGGAAGTGGAGAAAGAGGGGGAGGAAAACAAAAAGGTAATACAGCAGATGAGGTAGAAAATAAAAGAAAAGAATACAGGGTAGGGGAATGGGAAGAGGGAAGAGAGAAAGAAGTGATGATCTCACTGTAAAGGAAGTGAAGAATGGAGTGCCAAGTGTCATATTTCTTTCCAAAATTCCAAAAAGCAATTTTCAGCTTTGATGGATTTTCGCATACCTGATATTGGCTCGCGGGAAGATGTGACGATAGAGAATAGGCGAACTATTCTTCCTCGTGACGGAATTTCGGGATGTAGAATCTTCGACGAAACAGGATAAAGAAGATGAAAATTCTCCTCTCTCTCTCTCTGTCTCTTTCCCCTCCCCCTAACCGTTCATCTTTCACCTTTTCTCCTCAAAGCAATGTCTACAAATTCATTTTTTAACATCCATATCCTTATTTTTTTTTCCAGTTTCGCCCCGTTTCTTGTGAGAAGAAAATGGAAGCTGACAATCCCTTCTTCCAGTTCGTGTCTCGAGGTGGTGATGATCTCTCGCGCCTGATGCTGACGTCGTATGCTTTGCCAATAGCATTTCCCAACACATTTGTCTTTTTGGGGAGTGGATATATTTCGGAATTGTCTTTTTACAATTTAAACCGATATTTTTTTTTTATCTTTTCTTTCTGAACTTCTGTCGGACGTAATTCCTCACGGAATTTAAATCGATCGTAGAGTAGTGTTATTGTTCAGTTAGCAGCTAGCCTGTTGGCAGTTTATAGTTGAAATTGATGCAGGAACGAAATATTTATCTAGGAAAAAAAATTACAGCAAATCATCTGTGGGGAAACAGAAACAGAACAACTTTGTAATTTAGTAAATCATCAATGGGTATAGCAGAGACAGAACAAGATTCCAAGAATCACAGAACAACTTTGGGATTTATCTGTGTACAGTCGCTCGAAAAATTATTTGAACACTATGGTTGATTACAGAATTCAGAAAAATATCTGACAACGATTGTTTTTTTAGAAATTAGTGATCTGGCAACCTTCGTGTCACGTGATTACAGAATTCAGGAAAAACATCTGGAACGTGTACAGCAACTGTACACGCTCCAGTTACCGTTCACAGCAAACTGGAGCGTGTGCAGTTACTACACACGCTCCAGGTTGCTGTGAACGGTAACTGCACACGCTCCAGTTTGCTGTGAACGGTAACTGCACATGCTCAATATTTCCGTGAGCGAGCCCACACGATCTAGTATCAAAATAATATGACCACCTACAGTCGTTCAAAAAAGTATCCGAACACTACGGTTGATTACAGAATTCAGAAAAAATATACGGCAACGATTTTTTTTTAGAAATTAGTGATCCGGCAACCTTCGTGTCACGTGATTACAGAATTCAGGAAAAATATCTGGAGCGTGTACAGCAACTTTACACGCTCCAGTTACCGTTCACAGCAAACTGGAGCGTGTGCAGTTACTACACACGCTCCAGGTTGCTGTGAACGGTAACTGCACACGCTCCAGTTTGCTGTGAACGGTAACTGCACACGCTCAATATTTCCGTGAGCGAGCCCACACGATCTAGTATCAAAATAATATGACCACCTACAGTCGCTCAAAAAAGTATCCGAACACTACGGTTGATTACAGAATTCAGAAAAAATATACGGCAACGATTTTTTTTTAGAAATTAGTGATCCGGCAACCTTCGTGTCACGTGATTACAGAATTCAGGAAAAATATCTGGAGCGTGTACAGCAACTGTACACGCTCCAGTTACCGTTCACAGCAAACTGGAGCGTGTGCAGTTACTACACACGCTCCAGGTTGCTGTGAACGGTAACTGCACACGCTCCAGTTTGCTGTGAACGGTAACTGCACACGCTCAATATTTCCGTGAGCGAGCCCACACGATCTAGTATCAAAATAATATGACCACCTACAGTCGCTCAAAAAAGTATCCGAACACTACGGTTGATTACAGAATTCAGAAAAAATATACGGCAACGATTTTTTTTTAGAAATTAGTGATCCGGCAACCTTCGTGTCACGTGATTACAGAATTCAGGAAAAATATCTGGAGCGTGTACAGCAACTGTACACGCTCCAGTTACCGTTCACAGCAAACTGGAGCGTGTGCAGTTACTACACACGCTCCAGGTTGCTGTGAACGGTAACTGCACACGCTCCAGTTTGCTGTGAACGGTAACTGCACACGCTCAATATTTCCGTGAGCGAGCCCACACGATCTAGTATCAAAATAATATGACCACCTACAGTCGCTCAAAAAAGTATCCGAACACTACGGTTGATTACAGAATTCAGAAAAAATATACGGCAACGATTTTTTTTTAGAAATTAGTGATCCGGCAACCTTCGTGTCACGTGATTACAGAATTCAGGAAAAATATCTGGAGCGTGTACAGCAACTGTACACGCTCCAGTTACCGTTCACAGCAAACTGGAGCGTTTGCAGTTACTACACACGCTCCAGGTTGCTGTGAACGGTAACTGCACACGCTCCAGTTTGCTGTGAACGGTAACTGCACACGCTCAATATTTCCGTGAGCGAGCCCACACGATCTAGTATCAAAATAATATGACCACCTACAGTCGCTCAAAAAAGTTTCCGAACACTACGGTTGATTACAGAATTCAGAAAAAATATACGGCAACGATTTTTTTTTTTAGAAATTAGTGATCTGGCAACCACACGAAGGTTGCCACACCTTCCTCCTTGGTAAATAGCGCCATACCGTCCAGTGGACGAGTGACTAGCGCGCTTGGCTACTGATCTAAGGGATCTGGGTTCGAGCCCCGTCTGTTGAGGTCCTGCCATCCTCTCAGACCTTCAACTATGACGTATTAAACTGACAGACTCCTGTCAGACCTCTGTGGCAAGCAGCTGCTTGAGGTGGTATTTATTTAATATGTGTAAAAGACAAGGAAGGGAGACAAAATGGGAAATAAACTGAAAAGTAAGGGAAGAGAAAGAAAAGTTTAACGAACACGTGCAAGACAAAAAAAAATAGGACAGAGAAGACAAAATAAACCCGCACAGAACCACCTCAGTGAGGTTACTGTGTAGAGAAAAAAAAAGACAGGATATATTGTCGTCCTTCAGATGGGATGTTAAGACGTGGACACGAGTTTAGGTATGAATACTTTGAATACTTTAAAGACCACAGTAGATGGCCTTTAACGGAGTCATCCACTATCTTGGTTATCCTTTTCCTCTCTTTCTCCTAAAACCTATCCGCTGAATCCTTTTCCTCTCTTTCTCCTAAAAACTATCCGCTGAATCCTTTTCCTCTCTTTCTCCTAAAAACTATCCGCTGAATCCTTTTCCTCTCTTTCTCCTAAAGACTATCCGCTGAATCCTTTATCTCTGTTTCTCCTAAAAAATATCCGCTGAATCCTTTTCCTCTCTTTCTCCTAAAAACTATGTGCTGAATCTTTTTCCTCTCTTTCTCCTAAAAACTATGCGCTGAATCCTTTTCCTCTCTTTCTCCTAAAAACTATCCGCTGAATCCTTTTCCTCTCTTTCTCCTAAAAACTATCCGCTGAATCATTTTCCTCTCTTTCTCCTAAAACCTATCCGCTGAATCCTTTTCCTCTCTTTCTCCTAAAAACTATCCGCTGAATCCTTTTCCTCTCTTTCTCCTAAAAACTATCCGCTGAATCCTTTTCCTCTCTTTCTCCTAAAAACTATCCGCTGAATCCTTTTCCTCTCTTTCTCCTAAAGACTATCCGCTGAATCATTTTTCTCTCTTTCTCCTAAAAAATATCCGCTGAATCCTTTTCCTCTCTTTCTCCTAAAAAGTATGCGCTGAATCCTTTTCCTCTCTTTCTCCTAAAAACTATGTGCTGAATCCTTTTCCTCTCTTTCTCCTAAAAACTATGCGCTGAATCCTTTTCCTCTCTTTCTCCTAAAATCTATCCGCTGACTCCTTTTCCTCTCTTTCTCCTAAAAACTATCCGCTGAATCCTTTTCCTCTCTTTCTCCTAAAAACTATCCGCTGAATCCTTTTCCTCTCTTTCTCCTAAAAGCTATCCGCTGAATCCTTTTCCTCTCTTTCTCCTAAAAGCTATCCGCTGAATCCTTTTCCTCTCTTTCTCCTAAAGACTATCCGCTGAATCCTTTTTCTCTCTTTCTCCTATAAAATATCCGCTGAATCCTTTTCCTCTCTTTCTCCTAAAAACTATGTGCTGAATCCTTTTCCTCTCTTTCTCCTAAAAACTATGTGCTGAATCCTTTTCCTCTCTTTCTCCTAAAAACTATGTACTGAATCCTTTTCCTCTCTTTCTCCTAAAAACTATGCGCTGAATCCTTTTCCTCTCTTTCTCCTAAAAACTCTCCGCTGAATCCTTTTCTTCTCTTTCTCCTAAAAACTATCCGCAGAATCATTTTCCTCTCTTTCTCCTAAAAACTATCCGCTGAATCCTTTTCCTCTCTTTCTCCTAAAAACTATCCGCCGAATCCTTTTCCTCTCTTTCTCCTAAAAACTATGCGCTGAATCCTTTTCCTCTCTTTCTCCTAAAAACTATCCGCTGAATCCTTTTCCTCTCTTTCTCCTAAAAACTATCCGCTGAATCCTTTTCCTCTCTTTCTCCTAAAAACTATCCGCTGAATCGTTTTCCTCTCTTTCTCCTAAAAACTATGCGCTGAATCCTTTTCCTCTCTTTCTCCTAAAAACTATCCGCTGAATCCTTTTCCTCTCTTTCTCCTAAAAACTATCCGCTGAATCCTTTTCCTCTCTTTCTCTTAAAACCTATCCGCTGAATCCTTTTCCTTAACCTTCTCTGAGCCCTTGGGGTCCTTCTGACCTGTACATTAGTCCATTAGTTGTGGGGAAAAGCGTCATTAGAAACAAAAAACAATCCAGCCCAACTTAGCTCACTGTGGAAGGTACCTCCCTTGAAAATATCTCCCTCCACCAAAGAATTCTCTCACTTTCCATTTATGCTCTCTCTTCCTTTCTTCTTACTTCCAAGGCTGCTAATATTGGGAAGCAAAACGAAAAGAATTGCTCAGAACATGAATACAATATTAACATCTGTTCCCAAGGCGCTTAAAGCAATCAGAAAGCTAAATTCAGACTTTTACTACAACGTATAATGATTTTGAATAATTCAGCAAATGAGCTCACACATTACCATAATGGAATTTATCTCTTAAACAATGAGTGAAATATTTCGCTAGTTTTTTTAACTTTAACCAGAAGCTTCTGTTAAGTATTACGTATCTCACGAATATTTTCTTTTCGAGGGGGAGGAATTTTTCTTTTTCTCACACTCCGTGAATTGTTAACAGATGCTTTTGTTTTGTTGCATGACGGGAAATATTGTAGATCATATATTGTTTTCACACCTGTGTTGGATAAACGACCGTGATTATATTGTCATCTCTATTGTTGGGTTGGGTTGTTTTACCTCTGAGCGGCACTTTTTTGCACACCATGGGCTAAATGGCCAGGTCACATGGACCCCGAATGCTCAGAGAAGGTTGGGGGAGGGGACCCACTGGAACAGCTATTGGGAGACAGATGGTAGTCTCCCGTCAAGGCCATCCAGCGTGTTCTTTAACGTTGGGTTGTTTTACCTCTGAGCGGTACTTTTTTGCACAACATGGGCTAAATGGCCAAGTCACATGGACCCCGAAGACTCAGAGAAGGTTGAGGGAGGGGACCCACTGGAACAGCTGTTGGGAGACAGATGGTATCCTCCCGTCAAGGCCATCCAGCGTGTTCTTTAACGTTGGGTTGCTTTACCTCTGAGCGGAACTTTTTTTTGCACACCATGGGCTAAATGGCCAGGTCACAAGGACCCCGAAGGCTCAGAGAAGGTTGGGGGAGGGGACCCACTGGAACAGCTGTTGGAAGACACATGGTAGCCTCCCGTCAAGGCCATCCAGCGTGTTCTTTAACGTTGGGTTATTTTACTTCTGAGCGGCACTTATTTGCACACCGTGGGCTAAATGGCCAAGTCACAAGGACCCCGAAGGCTCAGAGAAGGTTGGGGGAGGGAACCCACTGGAACAGCTGTTGGGAGACAGATGGTAGCCTCCCGTCAAGGCCATCCAGCGTGTTCTTTAACGTTGGGTTATTTTACTTCTGAGCGGCACTTATTTGCACACCGTGGGCTAAATGGCCAAGTCACAAGGACCCCGAAGGCTCAGAGAAGGTTGGGGGAGGGAACCCACTGGAACAGCTGTTGGAAGACACATGGTAGCCTCCCGTCAAGGCCATCCAGCGTGTTCTTTAACGTTGGGTTATTTTACTTCTGAGCGGCACTTATTTGCACACCGTGGGCTAAATGGCCAAGTCACAAGGACCCCGAAGGCTCAGAGAAGGTTGGGGGAGGGAACCCACTGGAACAGCTGTTGGGAGACAGATGGTAGCCTCCCGTCAAGGCCATCCAGCGTGTTTCTTTAACGTTGGGTTGTTTTACCTTTGAGCGGCACTTATTTGCACACCATGGGCTAAATGGCCAAGTCACAAGGACCCCGAAGGCTCAGAATAGGTTGGGGGAGGGAACCCACTGGAACAGCTGTTGGGAGACAGATGGTAGCCTCCCTTCAAGGCCATCCAGCGTGTTCTTTAACGTTGGGTTGTTTTACCTCTGAACGGCACTTTTTTTTTGCACACCATGGGCTAAATGGCCAGGTCACAAGGACCCCGAAGGCTCAGAGAAGGTTGGGGGAGGGGACCCACTGTAACAGCTGTTGGGAGACAGATGGTAGCCTTCCGTCAAGGCCATCCAGCGTGTTCTTTAACGTTGGGTTGTTTTACCTCTGAGCGGCACTTTTTTTGCACACCATGGGCTAAATGGCCAGGTCACATGGACCCCGAAGGCTCAGAGAAGGTTGGGGGAGGGGACCCACTGGAACAGCTGTTGGGAGACAGATGGTAGCCTCCCATCAAGGCCATCCAGCGTGTTCTTTAACGTTGGGTTGTTTTACCTCTGAGCGGCACTTTTTTTTGCACACCATGGGCTAAATGGCCAGGTCACAAGGACCCTGAAGGCTCAGAGAAGGTTGGGGGAGGGAACCCACTGGAACAGCTGTTGGGAGACAGATGGTAGCCTCCCGTCAAGGCCATCCAGCGTGTTTCTTTAACGTTGGGTTGTTTTACCTTTGAGCGGCACTTATTTGCACACCATGGGCAAAATGGCCAAGTCACAAGGACCCCGAAGGCTCAGAATAGGTTGGGGGAGGGAACCCACTGGAACAGCTGTTGGGAGACAGATGGTAGCCTCCCTTCAAGGCCATCCAGCGTGTTCTTTAACGTTGGGTTGTTTTACCTCTGAACGGCACTTTTTTTTTGCACACCATGGGCTAAATGGCCAGGTCACAAGGACCCCGAAGGCTCAGAGAAGGTTGGGGGAGGGGACCCACTGGAACAGCTGTTGGGAGACAGATGGTAGCCTCCCGTCAAGGCCATCCAGCGTGTTCTTTAACGTTGGGTTGTTTTACCTCTGAGCGGCACTTTTTTTTGCACACCATGGGCTAAATGGCCAGGTCACAAGGACCCCGAAGGCTCAGAGAAGGTTGGGGGAGGGGACCCACTGGAACAGCTGTTGGGAGACAGATGGTAGCCTCCCGTCAAGGCCATCCAGCGTGTTCTTTAACGTGCTCAGGGTATGGCTCTCCCGCACACGGGGCCACGGCTTAACGTCCTATCCGACGGACGGCCGCCTTTCCAAGCCCATCGGTGTCTCCTACTGACCGTGGGCAGGGCGGGGAATTTTGCGGAGATAAATCTCAACGCTGACGCAGCTGGGACATCTCTATTTTTACTGCAGTGAAATAATGGGAATGATAAAAAATTGAGTTTAGAAAAAGCAATTCTTACGATTCATTGGGACATGACGTAACAATGGTTGTTTCGATCTTATTGTATGTTTTAGTAATCAAACGAAATGACGCATATTTCTAAAAAAATCGCTATTTTGTTTGGGGGGGGGGATAATTGTTCTAAAACAAGAGCTGTCTTATTGCTATGAACTCTTTCTAAATCTTGAAGTTTATAAGAAGATATTTATTTCATAATTAAAGATTCTTTGTGATTGTAATGCTAAGTGAAGTATCTTGCATCAAATGGGGGGCGGGGGTGGCTCAGTCGGTAGCGCGCCAGGCTCGTAATCTGTAGTTCCCGGGTTCGAGTCCCAGCTGGGTCAGCGTTGAGATTTATCTCCGCAAAATTCCCCGCCCTGCCCACCGTCAGTAGGGGACACCGATAGGCTTGGAAAGGCCGCCGTCCGTCGGATGCGACGTTAAGCCGTGGCCCCGTGTGCGGGAGAGACATACCCTGTGCACGTTAAAGAACACGCTGGATGGCCTTGACGGGAGGCTACCATCTGTCTCCCAACAGCTGTTCCTGTGGGTCCCCTCCCCCAACCTTCTCTGAGCCTTCGGGGTCCATGTGACCTGGCCATTTAGCCCATGGTGTGCAAAAAAGTGCCGCTCAGAGGTAAAACAAACCAACGTTAAAGAACACGCTGGATGGCCTTGACGGGAGACAACCATCTGTCTCCCAATAGCTGTTCCAGTGGGTCCCCTCCCCCAACCTTCTCTGAGCCTTCGGGGTCCTTGTGACCTGGCCATTTAGCCCATGGTGTGCAAAAAAGTGCCGCTCAGAGGTAAAATAACCCAACCCAATGCATTAAATGGCGGAATCCTCACTTATCATTCTGTGCTGCAGGCCATGTACAGTCGCTCAAAAAAAAATCCGAACACTATGGTTGATTACAGAATTCAGAAAAAATATCTGGTAACGATTTTTTTTTTTAAGAAATTAGTGATCTGGCAACCTTCGTGTCACGTGACACGAAGGTTGCCAGATCACTAATTTCTGAAAAAAAATCGTTGCCAGATATTTTTTTCTGAATTCTGTAATCAACCACAGTGTTCGGATACTTTTTTGAGCGACTGTAGGTGGTCATATTATTTTGATAAAAGATCGTGTGGGCTCACTCACGGAAATATTGAGCGTGTGCAGTTACCGTTCACAGCAAACTGGAGCGTGTGCAGTAACTGCACACGCTCCAGTTTGCTGTGAACGGTAACTGGAGCGTGTACAGTTACTGTACACGGTCCAGATATTTTTCCTGAATTCTGTAATCACGTGACACGAAGGTTGCCAGATCACTAATTTCTAAAAAAATTGTTGCCAGATATTTTTGCTGAATTCTGTAATCAACCATAGTGTTCTGATACTTTTTTGAGCGACTGTACAATCATAATATAAACTTTAATAATTAGAAGAACTTCATCAAAATCGTTTTTAACTTAGTCTTACTAGTTATTTACAAAAAAAAAGAAAGAAAAGATCTCCTTTCCCCCTTCCTTCCCCCCTCCCTCCCCATTTCGTACCCCCTCTCCTCATCCACCTACTTTACAAAGTCAACGAATTTTCTGAAACTGTTTTACACTTAAACTTCCAATGGCCAAGTTTTACTGATAACCGCTCCGCTGGGAATTTGTCGATTTAATCCACTCTTTCCCAGCGACCTCTGCATCGCTTGTGACGTCAGGCGGCATAATCTGATATCCCCCTCCTCACCTTCTCACTTTTCCTCCAGCTCCCCCCCCCCCCCTGTTAACCGAGTTCTCTGCAAAATGATCAATATTCGATATAAGCTGAGCTGTAGTCAGCAAGGGGAAACACTTCAGCGGAGATAAGCAGCTTGACGGCCGAAAGGGGGCGCTCTTTTCCCCTCTTCTTCCTCCCTTAAAGCAACATTCCTTCTATATTTAGTCAATTTAATCGACGAGCGCCATCTTAACGGTCTGATGCAGCTGTGGCACTCAATACACGTTATTGCATTTTATTTTTATTCAAAAGTCTGAGCTTTTCTGACCCCTGCGAAACGAAAACAAAATAATCGTAATAATCCTTTGAAAATCAAATCCAAAGGCATCTCGCCACAAAGTTTTCAGTGTAAATTCAATGGTTTCCAAAGTGTTTTTTTTTTTTTTTTTGGGGGGGGGGGGAGGCTTTCGATCTCTTTGGTGCGGAGGGGCCGACTAGCTGATTAGGTGGGTGAGGGGAGTATTTTCAAAGAAAATATCTAGTAAAATAAAAGTTCAAAGTGTCAAAGATCTTTGTTCAGTTTCCGCCGATTCTTTCAGAAAAGGGGACGGGGGTTGCTCAGTCGGTAGCGCGCCAGGCTCGTAATCTGTAGTTCCCAGGTTCGAGTCCCAGCTGGGTCAGAGTTGAGATCTATCTCCGCAAAATTCCCCGCCATGCCCACGGTCAGTAGGGGACACCGATGGGCTTGGAAAAGCCGCCGTCCGTCCGATGGGACGTTAAGCCGTGGCCCCGTTAGTGGGAGAGCAATACCCTGTGCACGTTAAAGAACATGCTGGATGGCCTTGACGGGAGGTTACCATCTGTCTCCCAACAGCTGTTCCAGTGGGTCCCCTCCCCCAACCTTCTCTGAGTCTTCGGGGTCCATGTGACCTGGCCATTTAGCCCATGGTGTGTAAAAAAGTGCCGCTCAGAGGTAAAACAACCCAACGTTAAAGAACACGCTGGATGGCCTTGACGGGAGGCTACCATCTGTATCCCAACAGCTGTTCCAGTGGGTCCCCTCCCCCAACCTTCTCTGAGCCTTCGGGGTCCATGTGACCTGGCCATTTAGCCCATGGTGTGCAAAAAAGTGCCGCTCAGAGGTAAAACAACCCAACGTTAAAGAACACGATGGGTGGCCTTGACGGGAGGCTACCATCTGTCTTCCAACAGCTATTCCAGTGGGTCCCCTCCCCCAACCTTCTCTGAGCCTTCGGGGTCCATGTGACCTGGCCATTTAGCCCATGGTGTGCAAAAAAGTGCCGCTCAGAGGTAAAACAACTCAACGTTAAAGAACACGCTGGATGGCCTTGACGGGAGGCTACCATCTGCCTCCCAACAGCTGTTCCAGTGGGTCCCCTCCCCCAACCTTCTCTGAGCCTTCGGAGTCCATGTGACCTGGCCATTTAGCCCATGGTGTGCAAAAAAGTGCCGCTCAGAGGTAAAACAACCCAACCCACATCTTTATGACCTAAATAACCATTTTCCAGACAAGCACAAACGCTGCAACATTACATCGAAGCGATGAACAACGTTTGTCAAAACACGGACACACAAAAATCAAATCTCAAATGGGAAAGAATAGAATAAAACTGCTTCTAAAGACGCTGAGAATATTGATGTTTATATGACGCATGCGCATTGACTGCAAGAGAGTGAAGAATTCTTCCATAAAACCCACCCCTTGCTCTAAAAGGAAACGGCATCGGTATAAGACGTATCCATGGCAACTGAAAGCACTCTTGGTCAAAATGACCTTCACGTGTATTTGCCGGCACACTTACCTCCCTCCCGCCCCCCACCAATGGATCACTTGTGTGGAAAAAGACATCTTTCGAAGAGAATGGCACGAGCTAGAAGCGAAATAAGACATTCAACCGAGACACCCGGTCTTGCAGGAACAACTCTCTTTTCCTCTCTTAGAAAAGTCGAGTGTCCAATTCTGTTCCTTGCATTGCACTTTCAGTCTTCCATTGCAAACTCTCTCTCTTCTGTTTATCATAGTCAAGGGACGGGAGTGGCTCAGTCGCTAGCGCGCCAAGATCGTAATCTGTAGTTCCCAGGTTTGAGTCCCTGCTGGGTGAGCGTTGAGATTTATCTCTGCAAAATTCCATGCCCTGCCCACGGTCAGTAGGGGACACCGATGGTCTTGGAAAGGCCGCCATCCGTCGGATGGGACGTTAAGCCGTGACCCCGTGTGCGGGAGAGACATACCCTGTGCACGTTAAAGAACATGCTGGATGGCCTTGATGGGAGGCTACCATCTGTCTCCCAATCAGCCGTTCCTGTGAGTCTCCTCCCCCAACCTTCTCTGAGCCTTCGGGGTCCATATGTGACCTGGCCATTTACCCCATGGTGTGCAAAAAAGTGCCGCTCAGAGGTAAGACAACACAACCCATCTGTCTTGGCTACCATCTCTCTTCCAACAGCTGTTCCAGTGGGTTCCCTCCCCCAACCTTCTCTGAGCCTTCGGGGTCCATGTGACCTGGCCATTTACCCCAAGGTGTGCAAAAAAGTGCCGCTCAGAGGTAAGACAATGCAACCCATCTGTCTCGGCTACCATCTCTCTTCCAACAGCTGTTCCAGTGGGTTCCCTCCCCCAACCTTCTCTGAGCCTTCGGGGTCCATGTGACCTGGCCATTTATCCCATGGTGTGCAAAAAAGTGCCGCTCAGAGGTAAGACAATGCAACCCATCTGTCTCGGCTACCATCTCTCTCCCAACAGCTGTTCCAGTTGGTCCCCTCCCCCAAACTTCTCTGAGCCTTCGGAGTCCATGTGACCTGGCCATTTACCCATGGTGTGCAAAAAAGTGCCTCTCAGAGGTAAAACAACACAACCCATCTGTCTCGGCTACCATCTCTCTCCCAACAGCTGTTCCAGTTGGTCCTCTCCCCCAACCTTCTCTGAGCCTTCGGGGCCCATGTGACCTGATCATTTAGCCCATGGTGTGCAAAAAAGTGGCGCTCAGAGGTAAAACAATTAACCAACCAGGAATCATCGTCATTGTTCCACTTGTCTCAGGTGACGTCATTCTTTCGACGCTTCCGGTTCTCATCGTCATTGTTTCCGTTCTTCGAATTGTGGCTGTTGATTGTTTTCACGTGTCGTTTACATTGTTAAACTAGTTTCCGTTATCCTTTGCCTTTTCTAAAATTGCTTCCTCTCTTCCTGTCGTTGTTTATCTCAAAATTAACAATTTAAAATTGTTATCTTTATTTCGTTTCCTCAGTGATCTCATTTCCACCAATGACTTTGTGTCGTAATTGGCATGTTTTGTGTCACTGTAGTTGTTTTTTTTTTCGTATCTATTTTGGAGCTTCATAATTTTAATCATTGTTTTTTGTATGTTTATGTTCTTAAAAATTTTTGTCTTTCGTTGCTCTGATTGTGTTGTTATTGTTTAATCACTTGTTTCCTTCTTTGTATTCATATTTTCAAATTTTTTGTTATTGTTTTCTTAATTTGAGTTTTTATCGTCATAACTTGTTCTCTTCTTTCCTTCGTTTGTCTTCTAATTTTTTTTCCTCTTAATATTTTTTCTTTCTTCGGTTACGTCACTTCCGGCCACGGCCACTTCCAGTTGCATAACTTGTTTCCGGTTACATAACTTCTTGTCACCGATGGGCTTGGAAAGGCTGCCGTCCGTCGGATGGTACGTTAAGCCGTGGCCCCGTATGCGGGAGAGCCATACCCTGTGCACGTTAAAGAACAGGCTGGATGGCCTTGAAGGGAGGCTACTATCTGTCTCCCAACAGCTGTTCCAGTGGGTCCCCTCCCCCAATCTTCTCCGAGCCTTCGGGGTCCATGTGACCTGGTCATTTAGCCCATGGTGTGCAAAAAAGTGCCGCTTAGAGGTAAAACAACCCAACGTTAAAGAACACGCTGGATGGCCTTGACAGGAGGCTACCATGTGTCTCCTAACAGCTGTTCCAGTGGGTCCCCTCCCCCAACCTTCTCTGAGCCGTCGGGGTCCATGTGACCTGGTCATTTAGCCCATGGTGTGCAAAAAAAGTGCCGCTCAGAGGTAAAACAACTCAACCCAACTCATAACTTCTTGTTACGTAACCGGAAGTATCATTGTTGTTGCATAACTTGTTTCCAGGTACGTAACTTCTGATTACATAACCGGAAGTTACGTAGCCGGAAACAAGTTATGGAACAGGAAGTGGGACCTCACAGGGGGAAAGCACTATGCATGGGGGCTGGGTTGGCATGTAACTACTCACGTCTATCCTCCAAGTCAATACATGAAAATTCCTCCTCTCTTACCCAGATGTTATAAGTTTTACTATTGATTGTATTATTTTCTTCCTTTTTGTTCTCATTAACACAATTTTTGTCATTGTTATGATTCTAATTTAATTTGCTTCCTTTGCATTCTTATTGTCACAATTTCCGTCGCTTTCCTTTTTTTTCTACCTCGATTTAGTACAAAATTTTCGCCATTTCACTCTCTGCCTTGGGGCGGGGGTGGATCAGTCGGTATCGCGCCAGGCTCGTAATCGTGTAGTTCCCAGGTTCGAGTCCCAGCTGAGTCAGCGTTGAGATTTATCTCCGCAAAATTCCCCGCCCTACCCACGATCAGTAGGGGACACCGATGGGCTTGGAAAGGCCGCCGTCTGTCGGATGGGACATTAAGCCGTGGCTCCGTGTGTGGGAGAGCCATACCCTGTGCACGTTAAAGAACACGCTGGATGGCCTTGACGGGAGGCTACCATCTGTCTCTCAACAGCTGTTCCAGTGGGTCCCCTCACCCAACCTTCTCTGAGCCTTCGGGGTCCTTGTTACCTGGCCATTTAGCCCATGGTGTGCAAAAAAGTGCCGCTCAGAGGTAAAACAACCCAACGTTAAAGAACACGCTGGATGGCCTTGACTGGAGGCTACCCTCTGTCTCCCAACAGCTGTTCCAGTGGGTCCCCTCCCCCAACCTTCTCTGAGCCTTCGGGGTCCATGTGACCTGGTCATTTAGCCCATGGTGTGCAAAAAAGTGCCGCTCAGAGGTAAAACAACCCAACCCAACTCTCTGCCTTCTCATTTGCATAATTTTTGTCAATGTCTACGTTCTTCGTGTTATCCTTCATTTTGCAGTAAATAAAACAATGACGATAATTGAACACAAAACGCAAACAATGAGTTGTTTTGCTGTCATAATTAACAATGTCAAAACATTTCGTTTTTGATTCTTATTCTCATTGTTTCCTCTTTTCTTTTCTCTGTTCTTCTTATCGTAAGTTGTGCCATTATTTGTTTTCATTGTCGTTCTAGTTTTCATAATTTTTTTTTGTTTGTTTCTTTTTTGTACATTTTAGCAAAATTGGTATCACTTTTTTCACTTTTTTTGTTTTTCATTCCAATGTTGTGTTATTGTTTGCTTTGCGTGAGTTTTCATTGTTATAATGTTTTTACTGCATGCTTTGTGTTCTCTTTCCTGCAATTTCCTTTTCTTACACTCTCACTCTCATTGCTTTGTTTGTATCCTCATTGTCGCGATACTTTTATTGTTTGGTTTCGGGTCTCATTGTTGTGATACTTCTATTGTTGTACGTCCTATTGTCGTGATACTTTTATTGTTTGGTTTCGGGTCTCATTGTTGTGATACTTCTATTGTTGTACGTCTTATTGTCGGGATACTTTTATTGTTTGGTTTCGGGTCTCATTGTCGTGATACTTCTATTGTTGTACGTCTTATTGTCGTGATACTTTTATTGTTTGGTTTTGGGTCTCATTGTTGTGATACTTCTATTGTTGTACGTCTTATTGTCGCGATACTTTTATTGTTTGGTTTCGGGTCTCATTGTTGTGATACTTCTATTGTTGTACATCTTATTGTCGTGGTACTTATATTGTTTGGTTTCGGGTCTCATTGTTGTGATACTTCTATTGTTGTACGTCTTATTGTCGTGGTACTTTTATTGTTTGGTTTCGGGTCTCATTGTTGCGATGCTTCTATTGTTGTACGTCTTATTGTCGTGATACTTTTATTGTTTGGTTTCGGGTCTCATTGTTGTGATGCTTCTATTGTTGTACGTCTTATTGTCGTGATACTTTTATTGTTTGGTTTCGGGTCTCATTGTTGTGATACTTCTATTGTTGTACGTCTTATTGTCGTGATACTTTTATTGTTTGGTTTCGGGTCTCATTGTCGTGATACTTCTATTGTTGTACGTCTTATTGTCGTGATACTTTTATTGTTTGGTTTCGGGTCTCATTGTTGTGATACTTCTATTGTTGTACGTCTTATTGTCGGGATACTTTTATTGTTTGGTTTCGGGTCTCATTGTTGTGATACTTCTATTGTTGTACGTCTTATTGTCGTGATACTTTTATTGTTTGGTTTCGGGTCTCATTGTCGTGATACTTCTATTGTTGTACGTCTTATTGTCGTGATACTTTTATTGTTTGGTTTCGGGTCTCATTGTTGTGATACTTCTATTGTTGTACGTCTTATTGCCGTGGTACTTTTATTGTTTGGTTTCGGGTCTCATTGTTGTGATACTTCTATTGTTGTACGTCTTATTGTCGTGGTACTTTTATTGTTTGGTTTCGGGTCTCATTGTTGTGATACTTCTATTGTTGTACGTCTTATTGTCGTAGTACTTTTATTGTTTGGTTTCGGGTCTCATTGTTGTGATACTTCTATTGTTGTACGTCTTATTGTCGTGGTACTTTTATTGTTTGGTGTCGGTTCTCATTGTCGTGATACTTTTATTATTGTACGTCCCTCTCACTCTTTTCATCCGCTCTTCCTCCTCGTCTGACCTTACTCTTCCTCTGCATCTACTCTTCCTCAAATCAAAGTGCTCCTCCTCGCTTTCAACTACCCGTCCCTATTTCTATTCTTCGTTAATAAACATTAACGAAGAATAGAAATAGGGACGGGTAGTTGAAAGCGAGGAGGAGCACTTTTCGAAGGAAAACCATTCGAAGGAAAAAAGAAACCCTTTGAAACAAAGAGCTGATAGAGAGAGAGGAAAAAGGTAGGGGGGATGGGGGGGGGGGAAAGATAAAGAGCCATTCAGCGTATTCTAATGGTTATCCCCCGAGGGGAGAAAGCAAATCACTGCCGTCAATGCAAAACCTCTTGACCAATCACTTTCTATCACCAAAATTTCGAATTTTTGTTACGGAACAGACTGAGAACAGTAATGATTTAAATTCTAATTCATTTGATAAAAAAGACCAGAAAAAAAAAGATGATTAGTACCTACAGAGGAGAAAATGAAAACAATAGCAATTCTTATTTTTTGGAGGGGCGAAACGTACAGTCGCTCAAAAAAAGTATCCGAACACTATGGTTGATTACAGAATTCCGAAAAAATATCTGTCAACGATTTTATTTAGAAATTAGTGATCTGGCAACCTTCGTGTCACGTGACGGACCAGATCACTAATTTCTAAAAAGACCTTTGCCAGATATTTTTTCTGAATTCTGTAATCAACCATAGTGTTCGAATCTTTTTTGAGTGACTGTACACAGTCACTTGTTTGATACATAAGTCAATAAATCATTAAATAGTTTTGTGATTCAAACCGCTTTTCTCCAGGTTTGTGACTGTTCTAACCACTCAACCAGCACTGGGTTTATCTAGTAATGTGATTTACAAATCAATCCTGAACTCGTGACCCATGGCGCCATCTATGATCGGGGACAGAAACTATATTTTCTAATACTGCAATGAATAACATGTAAATAACAAAGTCACTCAGACTCAAATCATTATCAATGATATAATCAATGAAGAGTTAATATTCAGAGCTACAGTCGCTCAAAAAAGTATCCGAACACTATGGTTGATTACAGGATTCAGAAAAAATATCTCGCAACGATTTTTTTTTTTAAATTAGTGATCTGGCAACCTTCGTGTCAAAAAAAAGTGTCCGAACGCTATGGTTGATTACAGAATTCAGAAAAATATCTGGCAACGATTTTTTTAGAAATTAGTGAGTGGCAACCTTCGTGTATTTGTACGTGATATGTTCGTGTCGTGTAATTAACCATAGTGTTCGGATACTTTTTTCAGCGACTCTAGGTGGTCATATTATTTTGATACTAGATCGTGTGGGCCCACTCACAGAAATATTGAGCGTGTGCAGTTACCGTTCACAGCAAACTGAAGCGTGTGCAGCAACTGCACACGCTCCAGTTTGCTGTGAACGGTAACTGGAGCGTGTACAGTTGCTGTACACGCTCCAGATATTTTTCCTGAATTCTGTAATTACGTGACACGAAGGTTGCCAGATCACAAATTTCTAAAAATATTCGTTGCCAGATATTTTTTCTGAATTCTGTAATCAACCATAGTGTTCGGATACTTTTTTGAGCGACTGTAGGTGGTCATATTATTTTGATACTAGATCGTGTGGGCTCACTCACGGAAATATTGAGCGTGTGCAGTTACCGTTCACAGCAAACTGGAGCGTGTGCAGTAACTGCACACGCTCCAGTTTGCTGTGAACGGTAACTGGAGCGTGTACAGTTGCTGTACACGCTCCAGATATTTTTCCTGAATTCTGTAATCACGTGACACGAAGGTTGCCAGATCACAAATTTCTAAAAAAAAAAATCGTTGCCAGATATTTTTTCTGAATTCTGTAATCAACCATAGTGTTCGGATATTTTTTTTGATCGACTGTACTTAGAAGTCGTTAGAAATCCCAACAACGTCAAGATTTCACGCCCAATCCATTCTCTTCACGAGCATCAATAACATCTGTTTTTTTTCCCCTTTCTTATTGCCGATTCTAAATTTCCTGCGCGAAACCAAAATTCTTGGCGCAAAATCAAAATAAGGATGCTTCCGTTGTCTTGGCGACGGTCGTCGTGACTACGTGTCTGGAAGCGAGTTCGCGGAGTCTGCAGTGATCATTAAGTTCGCTACGCCTTTGAAGTGGACACGAAGTTCGGACGACTTCTTTAAAAAAAATGTTTTTTTTTTTTAAACCGTCGCTATTGGAGTTCTGATTTTTTTTATCACTGAAGTTTTTTTCCACCTTTACCTAGTAATAACGACTTTAAAGGATTTAAAAAAACTTTTTTTTAATTTTAAAATTTCTCACCCTAAATTGTTGATTATAGGTGAATGAGAAGTTGAAATTTGCAATTTCTGTTTTAAAAATAATTTAATTTCTTTTTATTTTTAAATTCTTAAATTTAGAAAAATTAAAATTTAAAATTGGAATTTGGAATCAAAAATATCGTGAGGAGGAGGGCAAAGCATGGATTTCCTCTCCCCTTGTAATTTCGAAATATATATCTCTATATATATTATATATATACACCGTCTGGCAAAAATTATTATATAATTACACTTGCAATTTCCTGAAATGTTAGAGTCCACATTGGTTAGGCAATTACGTGAATGGTGTAAAATCTCATTGGTATCAGGAATTCAGAAAGAGGGGGGGGGGGTGGCTCAGTCGGTAGCGCGCCAGGCTCGAAATCTGCAGTTCCCAAGTTCGAGTCCCAGCTGCGTCAGCGTTGAGATTTATCTCCGCGAAATTCCCCGCCCTGCCCACGGTCAGTAGGGGACACCGATGGGCTTGGAAAGGCCGCCGTCCGTCGGATGGGACGTTAAGCCGTGGCTCCGTGTATGGGAGAGCCAGACACTGTGCACGTTGAAGAACACGCTGGATGGTTTTGACGGGAGGCTACCATCTGTCTCCCAACAGCTGTTCCAGAGGGTCCCCTCTCCCAACCTTCTCCGAATCTTCGGGGTCCACGTGACCTGACCATTTAGCCCATGTTGTGCAAAAAAAGTGCCGCTCAGAGGTGAAACAACCCAAGGTTAAAGAACACGCTGAATGCCCTTGACGGGAGGCTACCATCTGTCTCCCAATAGCTGTTCCAGTGGGTCCCCTCCCCCAACCTTCTCTGAGCCTTCGGGGTCCATGTGACCTGGCCATGTAGCCCATGGTGTGCAAAAAAGTGCTGCTCAGAGGTAAAACAACCCAACGTCAAAGAACACGCTGGATGGCCTTGACGGGAGGCTACCATCTGTCTCCTAACAGCTGTTCCAGTGGGTCCCCTCCCCCAACCTTCTCTGAGCCTTCATGTTCCATGTGACCTGGCCATTTAGCCCATGGTGTGCAAAAAAGTGCCGCTCAGAGGTAAAACAACCCAATGTTAAAGAACACGCTGGATGCCCTTGACGGGAGGCTACCATCTGTCTCCCAACAGCTGTTCCAGTGGGTCCTCTCCCCCAACCTTCTCTGAGCCTTCGGGGTCCATGTGACCTGGCCATTTAGCCCATGGTGTGCAAAAAAAGTGCCGCTCAGATTTGAAACAATCCAACCTCCTCGTCCCTCTTCCTCCGTAATCCTCGTTGCCTCCATTTCCCTCTGACCTGAGTCTCGAGCCAGCATCCTCTCCTCGAGACAGACAGATAATCGTTTGCCTCGTTAGTTCCAATCGGAATGACAGAACAGGAGCTCGCTCTGTTCTAGGAATAAGTAATTTAGTTCGACATTGAGGGGGGGGGAGTAAAAAGGTTAGAGGGAAGCTCAATGTCTCGCCCCCCTCCCCCCTTCCAAAATGACGAAGTTCGGGGGAGGGGATGAAGAGAAAAGAGAGCAGAAGGCATTTCTGATGAGAAATGACCGATTCGGTGAGCTCTTTCACTGCGTAGATAAATTTATGAACTTTTAACTTGGATAATTTATAATTTATGAACTTTTAACTTGGTTTGGTTGTTCAGTTATTTTAGCTCTGGGGGGCACTTTTTTTTTTCTGGTACATGATGAGCTGAATGGCCAGGTCACAAGGACCCTGAGGGCTCAGAGAAGGTTGGGGGAAGGGGACTCTCTGGGAAGCTGTTAGGAGACAGGTGGTTGCCCAATCCAGCGTGTTTTTTAACGTGAGCAGGGTATGATTGGTTTTTCCTCCACGTGGGACCACGGCTTAACGTCTCATAAGGCGGGCGTCAGTCTTTCCAATCAAATCGATTTCCATTTCCTGATTTAAAGCAGGATCGAGGTTGGGTTGGGTTGTTTTACCTCTGAGCGGCACTTTTTTGCACACCACGGGCTAAATGGCCAGGTCACAAAGACCCCGAAGGCTCAGAGAAGGTTGGGGGAGGGGACCCTCTGGAACAGCTGTTGGGAGACAGATGGTAGCCTCCCGTCAAGGCCATCCAGTGTGTTCTTTAACGTTGGATTGTTTAACCTCTGAGCGGCACTTTTTTGCACACCATGGGCTAAATGGCCGGGTCACATGGACCCCGAAGGCTCAGAGAAAGTTGGGGGAGGGGACCCACTGGAACAGCTTTTGGGCCATCCCATCAAGGCCATCCCAGCGTGTTCAAGGCCATCCCATCAATCCATCATCATGGTAGCCTCCCATCAAAGCCATCCAGCGTGTTCTTTAACGTTGGGTTGTTTTATCTCTGAGCGGCACTTTTTTGCACACTATGAGCTAAATGGCCAGGTCACAAGGACCCCGAAGGCTCAGAGAAGGTTGGGGGACGGGACCCACTGGAACAGCTGTTGGGAGACAGATGGTAGCCTCCCGTCAAGGCCATCCAGCGTGTTCTTTAACGTGCACAGGGTATGGCTCTCCCGCACACGGGGCCACGGCTTAACGTCCCATCCGACGGACGGCGGCCTTTCCAAGCCCATCGGTGTCCCCTACTGACCGTGGGCAGGGCGGGGAATTTTGCGGAGAAAAATCTCGACGCTGACCCAGCTGGGACTCGAACCTGGGAACTACAGATTACGAGCCTGGCGCGCTACCGACTGAGCCACCCCCGTCCCACCAGGATCGAGGTGTAATGGAGAAAAATTGTATTATAAAAGGTCCTTTTTTTTTCCTTCCATTACGAACTGCTTTGAGCGCATCTAAGTTACTTCCGTTCCTGCCACCAGAGGGGGCGGGGGTGGTTCAGTCGGTAGCGCGCCAGGCTCGTAATCTGTAGTTCCCAGGTTCAAGTCCCAGCTGGGTCAGCGTTGAGATTTATCTCCGCAAAATTCCCCGCCCTGCCCACGGTCAGTAGGGAACACCGATGGGCTTGGAAAGGCCGCCGTCCATCGGATGGGACGTTAAGCCGTGGCCCCGTGTGCGGGAGAGCCATACCCTGTGCACGTTAAAGAACACACTGGATGGCCTTGACGGGAGGCTACCATCTGTCTCCCAACAGCTGTTCCAGTGGGTCCCCTCCCCCAATCTTCTCTGAGCCTTCGTGGTCCATGTGACCTTGCCATTTAGCCCATGGTGTGCAAAAAAGTGCCGCTCAGAGGAAAACAACCCAACCCAAATCCTGCCACCAGCCACGTGCTGCATCCTCCACAAAATATCTTCCAAGAAGGGTATCCCTTTATCCCTCTCCCACCCCCCTGCCATTAAGATTACGGGGGGCGGGGGGGGGAATGAACGATGTCCTAGCGACGGTTGCGGAGGACGTGTAATTGCCACTTAACAAACCGGAGACAAGAATCTGAACACGATTATTTCAGAGTGGCTATGAGGTGATTGGGATATGGAAAGAGGTGGATGATGTCGGGAGGAGGGGAGGGAGTATCCTACGTCTCGTGTCTCATCTGTTGTCATGGGAACCCATCACACGAGATGGCTCCGCATCGCTTGTTTTATTGCGTCCAATAGTGGACGATGTAGGCCGATAATAAGTCAAGAGGAAAGATGAAGGTGATGCTGAAATGATCTGGTTGATGTCCGGGAGAGATGGAGAGGATGTTGATGAGGATGGAGAGCGAAGGAGGATAGAAGAGGCAATGACTCCTGCTCCTCCTTTATTGAAATCATAAAATGATAAAGTGATATTTGCTTTAATATAATCTTGAAAACATCAAGTGGTTACCAGAAAAATTAATATATTTTTGTTCTTTTTTTAATTAGTTATTTTTTTAAGTCCAGTGACAGCGCAAGGTGGGAGGTGGGGGGGGGGGGACGGCGGTCATCGTAAAGTTGAAAAATGTTTTCAGTTAATAGGGCGATATCTCAGATTCAGAGAGAAGTGGATTTGGGTTGTTTTACCTCTGAGCGGCACTTTTTTGCACACCATGTGCTAAATGGCCAGGTCACATGGACCCCGAAGGCTCAGAGAAGGTTGGGGGAGGGACCCACTGGAACAGCTGTTGGGAGACAGATGGAAGCCTCCCGTCAAGGCCATCCAGCGTGTTCTTTAACGTCCACAGGGTATGGCTCTCCCGCACACGGAGCCACGGCTTAACGTCCCATCCGACGGACGGCGTCCTTTCCAAGCCCATTGGTGTCCCCTACTGACCGTGGGCAGGGTGGGGAGTTTTGCGGAGATAAATCTCAACGCTCACCCAGCTGGGACTCGAACCTGGGAACTACAGATTATGAGCCTGGCACGCTACCGACTGAGCCACCCCCGCCCCCAGAGAAGTGGATATGGCGTGACTGCTGTTGACATAGTCCATCTCTCGTTCGAGACTAAATTGGGCACTTCAATTATGTCATTGCTCTGTGGTTGACACGGCGGTGATTGGCTCAGTGGGTAGCGCGCCAGGCTCGTAATTTGCAGTTCACATATTCGAGTCCCTCCTCGGCCAGGGTTGACATTTATCTCCGCAAAACTCCCCGCGCTGCCTTCGATCGTTATGGGACACCGATGGGCGTGGAAAGTCTGCCGTCCGTTGGATGGGACGTTAAGCCGTAGCACGGTGTACGGGAGAGAAAAAGCTCGCAAAAAAAGGGTACGCATCTGGATGACCTTGACGGAAAACTACCATCTGTCTCCCAACAGCTGTACCAGTGGGTGCTCTCCCCCAACCTTCTCTGAGCCTTCGGGGTCCTTATGACCTGGCCATTTAGTCCATGGTGTGCAAAAAAGTGCCGCTCAGAGGTAAAACAGCCCAACGTTAAAGAACACGCTGGATGGCCTGGACGGGAGGCTACCATCTGTATCCCAACAGCTGTTCCAGTTGCTCCCCTCCTCCAACCTTCTCTGAGCCTTCGGGGTCCACGTGACCTGGCCATTTAGTCCATGGTGTGCAAAAAAAATTGCCGCTCACAGGTAAAACAATCCAATGTTGAAGAACACGCTGGATGGCCTTGACGGGTGGCTACCATCTGTCTCCCAACAGTTGTTCCAGTGGGACCCTCCCCCAACCTTCTCTGAATCTTCGGGGTCCTTGTGACCTGGCTATTTAGCCCATGGTGTGCAAAAAATTGCCGCTCAGAGGTAAAACAACCCAACGTTAAAGAACAGGCTGGATGGCCTTGTCGGAAGGCTACCATCTGTCTCCCAACAGCTGTTCCAGTGGGTACCCTCCTCCACCTTCTCTGAGCCTTCGGGTCCTTGTGACCTGGCCATTTAGCTCATGGTGTGCAAAAAAAATTGCCGCTCACAGGTAAAACAATCCAATGTTGAAGAATACGCTGGAGGGCCTTGACGGAGGCTACCATCTGTCTCTCAACAGCTGTTCCAGTGGGTCCCCTCCCCCATCCTTCTCTGAGCCTTCGGGTCCATGTGACCTAGCCATTAGCCCATGGTGTACAAAAAAAGTGCAGCTCAGAGGTAAAACAACCCAACGTTAAAAAACACGCTGGATGGCCTTGACGGGAGGCTACCATCTGTCTCAGAAAAACTGTTCCAGTGGGTCCCTTCCCTCAGCCTTCGGGATCCATGTGACCTGGCCATTTAGCCCATGGTGTGCAAAAAAAGTTCCGCTCAGAGGTAAAACATCCCAACCCAACGACCCACCACAATCCAATCCTCGCTGCAGAAAGTGAAATAGATTCTTCCCATACCGAATCATCAGAAGAAGAAAAAATAAGTTACCTAGCGCAAGATTCTATTTTTAGCTCTCTAATGTACTTCCTAAGCAGGTAAAACCTCTACTCCTTCCCTTCCACGCGCCCACCCCTTTTGTCGTTCACTTCCTCCAGATAAAAAGCTTGACCTCCCCCATCCTTCTCCTCCCCCCCCCCAAAAAAAAAGGAAAGTTTTCCCCCTCAATCCTTGTAGCGACCAACTAACTTCCTATCAATCTCTGGATGGAAACGCGGTGCGGACGCAGACACAAGCAGGGCGAAGTGTAATCACAGAAACTTCGATTCGCTTAAAATCGAGGCATTGGGGGGAGGGGGGAGAGGGGGAGGGGAATCTCGCTAAGGCAAAAATCGATCGACCTTGGCATTCCGGCAAGAGAGCCGACGTCAGCGCGCAAGAGCTCCGCGTGCCACGTACAGAGGGAGGATGACCGACCCGCCCTCTATGGACGAGTGAAATGCCGATCGTCTACGGGCCCGGAAATAAGAACTGGACTGAAAAGAAAGTGGGATAAAATGAAGAAGAAAAAGAAAAAATGTGGATGAAAGGATTGAGATTGAAAAGGAATTTAATAGGCTTTCAGAGGTGTAATTAAATTTCTTAAGAAGGGTGACTCCAGACGTCTGGGAGGTGTGAAGGAGTTCTCTCAAGTGAACTCTTTTTTTTTTTCTTAAAGACAATAAGTGTGAAGAAATAGGAAATGGATTTCTTTTCCTTTTTTTTTTGTTTAATGAGTGAGGATCAAGTGAATGTTGACGAATATGAAAATATAAAATAAAAATAACTACCCCCTCAAGCAGCTGCTTGCCACAGAGGTCTGACAGGAGCCTGCCAGTTTATATGCCATTGTAGAAAGTCTGTGAGGATGGCAGGCCCTCAGCAGAAAGTCAAAGCAAACATCCATGTCTAGGACTCGAACCCAGGTGTCTTTGATCAGTAGCCAAGCGCGCTAACCACTCGGCCACGATACTTGATCGCAGGGAGAGGGCATGGTAGCCTCCCGTCAAGGCCATCCAGCGTGTTCTTTAACGTGCATAGGGTATGGCTCTCCCGCACACGGGGCCACGCCTTAACGTCCCATCCGACGGACGGTGGCATTTCCAAGCCCATCGGTGTCCCCTATTGACCGTGGGCAGGGCGGGGAATTTTGCGGAGATAAATCTCAACGCTGACCCAGCTGGGACTCGAACCTAGGAACTACAGATTACGGGCCTGCCGCGCTACCAGACTGAGCCACCCCCGCCCCAAAAAAATCTGGGAGAAAGAAGTCTGTGAGAAAAAAATCTGGGAGAAAGAAGTCTGTGAGAAAAAAATCTGGGAGTAAGAGAATCAGTGAGAAAAAGTCTGGGAGAAAGAAGTCTGTGAAAAAGAGAATCAGTGAGAAAAAAAATCTGTGAGAAAGAGAATCAGTGAGAAAGAAATCTGGGAGAAAGAAGTCTGTGAGGAAAAAAGATCTGGAAAAAAAGTGAATCAGTGAGAGAAAGAAGTCTGTGAGAAAGAGAATCAGTGAGAAAAAATATGGAGAAAGAAGTCTTTGAGGAAAAAAAATCTGGGAGAAAGAAGTCTGTGGAAAAGAGCATCAGTGAGAAAAAAATCTGGGAAAAAGAAGTCTGTGAGAAAGAGAATCAGTGAGAAAAAATCTGGGAGAAAAAAGTCTGTGAGGAAAAAAGATCTGGAAAAAAGAGAATCAGTGAGAGAAAGAAGTCTGTGAGAAAGAGAATCAGTGAGAAAAAATATGGAGAAAGAAGTCTTTGAGGAAAAAAAATCTGGGAGAAAGAAGTCTGTGGAAAAGAGCATCAGTGACAAAAAAATCTGGGAGAAAGAAGTCTGTGAGAAAGAGAATCAGTGAGAAAAAATCTGGGAGAAAAAAGTCTGTGAGAAAGAGAATCAGTGAGAAAAAATCTGGGAGAAAGAAGTCTGTGAGGAAAAAAGATCTGGGAAAAAGAGAATCAGTGAGAGAAAGAAGTCTGTGAGAAAGAGAATCAGTGAGAAAAAATATGGAGAAAGAAGTCTTTGAGGAAAAAAAATCTGGGAGAAAGAAGTCTGTGGAAAAGAGCATCAGTGAGAAAAAAATCTGGGAGAAAGAAGTCTGTGAGAAAGAGAATCAGTGAGAAAAAATCTGGGAGAAAGAAGTCTGTGAGGAAAAAAGATCTGGAAAAAAGAGAATGAGTGAGAGAAAGAAGTCTGTGAGAAAGAGAATCAGTGAGAAAAAATATGGAGAAAGAAGTCTTTGAGGAAAAAAAATATGGGAGAAAAAGTCTGTGGAAAAGAGCATCAGTGAGAAAAAAATCTGGGAGAAAGAAGTCTGTGAGGAAGAGAATCAGTGAGAAAAAATCTTGGAGAAAGAAGTCTGTGAGGAAAAAAGATCTGGAAAAAAGAGAATCAGTGAGAGAAAGAAGTCTGTGAGAAAGAGAATCAGTGAGAAAAAATATGGAGAAAGAAGTCTTTGAGGAAAAAAAATCTGGGAGAAAGAAGTCTGTGGAAAAGAGCATCAGTGAGAAAAAAATCTGGGAGAAAGAAGTCTGTGAGAAAGAGAATCAGTGAGAAAAAATCTTGGAGAAAAAAGTCTGTGAGGAAAAAAGATCTGGGAAAAAGAGAATCAGTGAGAGAAAGAAGTCTGTGAGAAAGAGAATCAGTGAGAAAAAATATGGAGAAAGAAGTCTTTGAGGAAAAAAATCTGGGAGAAAGAAGTCTGTGGAAAAGAGCATCAGTGAGAAAAAAATCTGGGAGAAAGAAGTCTGTGAGAAAGAGAATCAGTGAGAAAAAATCTGGGAGAACAAAGTCTGTGAGGAAAAAAGATCTGGGAAAAAGAGAATCAGTGAGAGAAAGAAGTCTGTGAGAAAGAGAATCAGTGAGAAAAAATATTGAGAAAGAAGTCTTTGAGGAAAAAATTCTGGGAGAAAGAAGTCTGTGAGAAAGAGAATCAGTGAGAAAAAATCTGGGAGAAAAAAGTCTGTGAGGAAAAAAGATCTCGGAAAAAGAGAATCAGTGAGAGAAAGAAGTCTGCGAGAAAGAGAATCAGTGAGAAAAAATATGGAGAAAGAAGTCTTTGAGGAAAAAAATCTGGCAAAAAGAAGTCTGTGGAAAAGAGCATCAGTGAGAAAAAAATCTGGGAGAAAGAAGTCTGTGGAAAAGAGCATCAGTGTGAAAAAAATCTGGGAGAAAGAAGTCTGTGGAAAAGAGCCTCAGTGAGAAAAAAAATCTGGGAGAAAGAAGTCTGTGAGAAAGAGAATCAGTGAGAAAAAATCTGGGAGAAAGAAGTCTGTGAGGAAGAGAATCAGTGACAAAAAATCTTGGAGAAAGAAGTCTGTGAGGAAAAAAGATCTGGAAAAAAGAGAATCAGTGAGAGAAAGAAGTCTGTGAGAAAGAGAATCAGTGAGAAAAAATATGGAAAAAGAAGTCTGTGAGGAAAAATTCTGGGAGAAAGAAGTCTGTGGAAAAGAGCATCAGTGAGAAAAAATCTGGGAGAAAGAAGTCTGTGATGAAGAGAATCAGTGAGAAAAAATCTTGGAGAAAGAAGTCTGTGAGGAAAAAAGATCTGGAAAAAAGAGAATCAGTGAGAGAAAGAAGTCTGTAGAAAGAGAATCAGTGAGAAAAAATATGGAGAAAGAAGTCTTTGAGGAAAAAATCTGGGAGAAAGAAGTCTGTGGAAAAGAGCATCAGTGAGAAAAAAATTTGGGAGAAAGAAGTCTGTGAGAAAGAGAATCAGTGAGAAAAAATCTGGGAGAAAAAAGTCTGTGAGGAAAAAAGATCTGGAAAAAAGAGAATCAGTGAGAGAAAGAAGTCTGTGAGAAAGAGAATCAGTGAGAAAAAATATGGAAAAAGAAGTCTTTGAGGAAAAAATTCTGGGAAAAAGAAGTCTGTGGAAAAGAGCATCAGTGAGAAAAAAATCTGGGAGAAAGAAGTCTGTGAGGAAGAGAATCAGTGAGAAACAATCTGGGAGAAAGAAGTCTGTGAGGAAAAAAGATCTGGAAAAAAGAGAATCAGTGAGAGAAAGAAGTCTGTGAGAAAGAGAATTAGTGAGAGAAAGAAGTCTGTGAGAAAGAGAATCAGTGAGAAAAAATATGGAGAAAGAAGTCTTTGAGGAAAAAAATCTGGGAGAAAGAAGTCTGTGGAAAAGAGCATCAGTGAGAAAAAAATCTGGGAGAAAGAAGTCTGTGAGGAAGAGAATCAGTGAGAAAAAATCTGGGAGAAAGAAGTCTGTGAGGAAAAAAGATCTGGAAAAAAGAGAATCAGTGAGAGAAAGAAGTCTGTGAGAAAGAGTGTGGAAGTGAGAAAAAATATGGAGAAAGAAGTCTTTGAGGAAAAAAATCTGGGAGAAAGAAGTCTGTGGAAAAGAGCATCAGTGAGAAAAAAATCTGGGAGAAAGAAGTCTGTGAGAAAGAGAATCAGTGAGAAAAAATCTGGGAGAAAGAAGTCTGTGAGGAAAAAAGATCTGGAAAAAAGAGAATCAGTGAGAGAAAGAAGTCTGTGAGAAAGAGAATCAGTGAGAAAAAATATGGAGAAAGAAGTCTTTGAGGAAAAAAATCTGGGAGAAAGAAGTCTGTGGAAAAGAGCATCAGTGAGAAAAAAATCTGGGAGAAAGAAGTCTGTGAGGAAGAGAATCAGTGAGAAAAAATCTGGGAGAAAAAGTCTGTGAGGAAAAAAGATCTGGAAAAAAGAGAATCAGTGAGAGAAAGAAGTCTGTGAGAAAGAGAATCAGTGAGAAAAAATATGGAGAAAGAAGTCTTTGAGGAAAAAAAATCTGGGAGAAAGAAGTCTGTGGAAAAGAGCATCAGTGAGAAAAAAATCTGTGAGAAAGAAGTCTGTGAGGAAGAGAATCAGTGAGAAAAAGTCTTGGAGAAAGAAGTCTGTGAGGAAAAAAGATCTGGAAAAGAGAGAATCAGTGAGAGAAAGAAGTCTGTGACAAAGAGAATCAGTGAGAAAAAATATGGAGAAAGAAGTCTTTGAGGAAAAAAATCTGGGAGAAAGAAGTCTGTGGAAAAGAGCATCAGTGAGAAAAAAATCTGGGAGAAAGAAGTCTGTGAGGAAGAGAATCAGTGAGAAACAATCTGGGAGAAAGAAGTCTGTGAGGAAAAAAGATCTGGAAAACAGAGAATCAGTGAGAGAAAGAAGTCTGTGAGAAAGAGAATCAGTGAGAAAAAATATGGAGAAAGAAGTCTTTGAGGAAAAAAATCTGGGAGAAAGAAGTCTGTGGAAAAGAGCATCAGTGAGAAAAAAATCTGGGAGAAAGAAGTCTGTGAGAAAGAGAATCAGTGAGAAAAAATCTGGGAGAAAGAAGTCTGTGAGGAAAAAAGATCTGGAAAAAAGAGAATCAGTGAGAAAAAATATGGAGAAAGAAGTCTTTGAGGAAAAAAATCTGGGAGAAAGAAGTCTGTGGAAAAGAGCATCAGTGAGAAAAAAATCTGGGAGAAAGAAGTCTGTGAGGAAGAGAATCAGTGAGAAAAAATCTTGGAGAAAGAAGTCTGTGAGGAAAAAAGATCTGGAAAAAAGAGAATCAGTGAGAGAAAGAAGTCTGTGAGAAAGAGAATCAGTGAGAGAAAGAAGTCTGTGAGAAAGAGAATCAGTGAGAAAAAATATGGAGAAAGAAGTCTCTGAGGAAAAAAATCTGGGAGAAAGAAGTCTGTGGAAAAGAGCATCAGTGAGAAAAAAATCTGGGAGAAAGAAGTCTGTGAGGAAGAGAATCAGTGAGAAAAAATCTGGGAGAAAGAAGTCTGTGAGGAAAAAAGATCTGGAAAAAAGAGAATCAGTGAGAGAAAGAAGTCTGTGAGAAAGAGTGTGGAAGTGAGAAAAAATATGGAGAAAGAAGTCTTTGAGGAAAAAAATCTGGGAGAAAGAAGTCTGTGGAAAAGAGCATCAGTGAGAAAAAAATCTGGGAGAAAGAAGTCTGTGAGAAAGAGAATCAGTGAGAAAAAATCTGGGAGAAAGAAGTCTGTGAGGAAAAAAGATCTGGAAAAAAGAGAATCAGTGAGAGAAAGAAGTCTGTGAGAAAGAGAATCAGTGAGAAAAAATATGGAGAAAGAAGTCTTTGAGGAAAAAAATCTGGGAGAAAGAAGTCTGTGGAAAAGAGCATCAGTGAGAAAAAAATCTGGGAGAAAGAAGTCTGTGAGGAAGAGAATCAGTGAGAAACAATCTGGGAGAAAGAAGTCTGTGAGGAAAAAAGATCTGGAAAAGAGAGAATCAGTGAGAGAAAGAAGTCTGTGAGAAAGAGAATCAGTGAGAAAAAATATGGAGAAAGAAGTCTTTGAGGAAAAAAATCTGGGAGAAAGAAGTCTGTGGAAAAGAGCATCAGTGAGAAAAAAATCTGGGAGAAAGAAGTCTGTGAGGAAGAGAATCAGTGAGAAACAATCTGGGAGAAAGAAGTCTGTGAGGAAAAAAGATCTGGAAAAGAGAGAATCAGTGAGAGAAAGAAGTCTGTGAGAAAGAGAATCAGTGAGAAAAAATATGGAGAAAGAAGTCTTTGAGGAAAAAAATCTGGGAGAAAGAAGTCTGTGGAAAAGAGCATCAGTGAGAAAAAAATCTGGGAGAAAGAAGTCTGTGAGAAAGAGAATCAGTGAGAAAAAATCTTGGAGAAAGAAGTCTGTGAGGAAAAAAGATCTGGAAAAAAGAGAATCAGTGAGAGAAAGAAGTCTGTGAGAAAGAGAATCAGTGAGAAAAAATATGGAGAAAGAAGTCTTTGAGGAAAAAAATCTGGGAGAAAGAAGTCTGTGGAAAAGAGCATCAGTGAGAAAAAAATCTGGGAGAAAGAAGTCTGTGAGGAAGAGAATCAGTGAGAAAAAATCTGGGAGAAAAAAGTCTGTGAGGAAAAAAGATCTGGAAAAAAGAGAATCAGTGAGAGAAAGAAGTCTGTGAGAAAGAGAATCAGTGAGAAAAAATATGGAGAAAAAAGTCTTTGAGGAAAAAAAATCTGGGAGAAAGAAGTCTGTGGAAAAGAGCATCAGTGAGAACAAAATCTGGGAGAAAGAAGTCTGTGAGGAAGAGAATCAGTGAGAAAAAGTCTTGGAGAAAGAAGTCTGTGAGGAAAAAAGATCTGGAAAAAAGAGAATCAGTGAGAGAAAGAAGTCTGTGAGAAAGAGAATCAGTGAGAAAAAATATGGAGAAAGAAGTCTTTGAGGAAAAAAATCTGGGAGAAAGAAGTCTGTGGAAAAGAGCATCAGTGAGAAAAAAATCTGGGAGAAAGAAGTCTGTGAGGAAGAGAATCAGTGAGAAACAATCTGGGAGAAAGAAGTCTGTGAGGAAAAAAGATCTGGAAAAAAGAGAATCAGTGAGAGAAAGAAGTCTGTGAGAAAGAGAATCAGTGAGAAAAAATATGGAGAAAGAAGTCTTTGAGGAAAAAAATCTGGGAGAAAGAAGTCTGTGGAAAAGAGCATCAGTGAGAAAAAAATCTGGGAGAAAGAAGTCTGTGAGAAAGAGAATCAGTGAGAAAAAATCTGGGAGAAAGAAGTCTGTGAGGAAAAAAGATCTGGAAAAAAGAGAATCAGTGAGAGAAAGAAGTCTGTGAGAAAGAGAATCAGTGAGAAAAAATATGGAGAAAGAAGTCTTTGAGGAAAAAAATCTGGGAGAAAGAAGTCTGTGGAAAAGAGCATCAGTGAGAAAAAAATCTGGGAGAAAGAAGTCTGTGAGGAAGAGAATCAGTGAGAAAAAATCTGGGAGAAAGAAGTCTGTGAGGAAAAAAGATCTGGAAAAAAGAGAATCAGTGAGAGAAAGAAGTCTGTGAGAAAGAGAATCAGTTAGAAAAAATATGGAGAAAGAAGTCTTTGAGGAAAAAAATCTGGGAGAAAGAAGTCTGTGGAAAAGAGCACCAGTGAGAAAAAAATCTGGGAGAAAGAAGTCTGTGAGAAAGAGAATCAGTGAGAAAAAATCTGGGAGAAAGAAGTCTGTGAGGAAAAAAGATCTGGAAAAAAGAGAATCAGTGAGAGAAAGAAGTCTGTGAGAAAGAGTGTGGAAGTGAGAAAAAATATGGAGAAAGAAGTCTTTGAGGAAAAAAATCTGGGAGAAAGAAGTCTGTGGAAAAGAGCATCAGTGAGAAAAAAATCTGGGAGAAAGAAGTCTGTGAGAAAGAGAATCAGTGAGAAAAAATCTGGGAGAAAGAAGTCTGTGAGGAAAAAAGATCTGGAAAAAAGAGAATCAGTGAGAGAAAGAAGTCTGTGAGAAAGAGAATCAGTGAGAAAAAATATGGAGAAAGAAGTCTTTGAGGAAAAAAATCTGGGAGAAAGAAGTCTGTGGAAAAGAGCATCAGTGAGAAAAAAATCTGGGAGAAAGAAGTCTGTGAGGAAGAGAATCAGTGAGAAACAATCTGGGAGAAAGAAGTCTGTGAGGAAAAAAGATCTGGAAAAGAGAGAATCAGTGAGAGAAAGAAGTCTGTGAGAAAGAGAATCAGTGAGAAAAAATATGGAGAAAGAAGTCTTTGAGGAAAAAAATCTGGGAGAAAGAAGTCTGTGGAAAAGAGCATCAGTGAGAAAAAAATCTGGGAGAAAGAAGTCTGTGAGGAAGAGAATCAGTGAGAAACAATCTGGGAGAAAGAAGTCTGTGAGGAAAAAAGATCTGGAAAAGAGAGAATCAGTGAGAGAAAGAAGTCTGTGAGAAAGAGAATCAGTGAGAAAAAATATGGAGAAAGAAGTCTTTGAGGAAAAAAATCTGGGAGAAAGAAGTCTGTGGAAAAGAGCATCAGTGAGAAAAAAATCTGGGAGAAAGAAGTCTGTGAGAAAGAGAATCAGTGAGAAAAAATCTTGGAGAAAGAAGTCTGTGAGGAAAAAAGATCTGGAAAAAAGAGAATCAGTGAGAGAAAGAAGTCTGTGAGAAAGAGAATCAGTGAGAAAAAATATGGAGAAAGAAGTCTTTGAGGAAAAAAATCTGGGAGAAAGAAGTCTGTGGAAAAGAGCATCAGTGAGAAAAAAATCTGGGAGAAAGAAGTCTGTGAGGAAGAGAATCAGTGAGAAAAAATCTGGGAGAAAAAAGTCTGTGAGGAAAAAAGATCTGGAAAAAAGAGAATCAGTGAGAGAAAGAAGTCTGTGAGAAAGAGAATCAGTGAGAAAAAATATGGAGAAAGAAGTCTTTGAGGAAAAAAAATCTGGGAGAAAGAAGTCTGTGGAAAAGAGCATCAGTGAGAACAAAATCTGGGAGAAAGAAGTCTGTGAGGAAGAGAATCAGTGAGAAAAAGTCTTGGAGAAAGAAGTCTGTGAGGAAAAAAGATCTGGAAAAAAGAGAATCAGTGAGAGAAAGAAGTCTGTGAGAAAGAGAATCAGTGAGAAAAAATATGGAGAAAGAAGTCTTTGAGGAAAAAAATCTGGGAGAAAGAAGTCTGTGGAAAAGAGCATCAGTGAGAAAAAAATCTGGGAGAAAGAAGTCTGTGAGGAAGAGAATCAGTGAGAAACAATCTGGGAGAAAGAAGTCTGTGAGGAAAAAAGATCTGGAAAAAAGAGAATCAGTGAGAGAAAGAAGTCTGTGAGAAAGAGAATCAGTGAGAAAAAATATGGAGAAAGAAGTCTTTGAGGAAAAAAATCTGGGAGAAAGAAGTCTGTGGAAAAGAGCATCAGTGAGAAAAAAATCTGGGAGAAAGAAGTCTGTGAGAAAGAGAATCAGTGAGAAAAAATCTGGGAGAAAGAAGTCTGTGAGGAAAAAAGATCTGGAAAAAAGAGAATCAGTGAGAGAAAGAAGTCTGTGAGAAAGAGAATCAGTGAGAAAAAATATGGAGAAAGAAGTCTTTGAGGAAAAAAATCTGGGAGAAAGAAGTCTGTGGAAAAGAGCATCAGTGAGAAAAAAATCTGGGAGAAAGAAGTCTGTGAGGAAGAGAATCAGTGAGAAAAAATCTGGGAGAAAGAAGTCTGTGAGGAAAAAAGATCTGGAAAAAAGAGAATCAGTGAGAGAAAGAAGTCTGTGAGAAAGAGAATCAGTTAGAAAAAATATGGAGAAAGAAGTCTTTGAGGAAAAAAATCTGGGAGAAAGAAGTCTGTGGAAAAGAGCACCAGTGAGAAAAAAATCTGGGAGAAAGAAGTCTGTGAGAAAGAGAATCAGTGAGAAAAAATCTGGGAGAAAGAAGTCTGTGAGGAAAAAAGATCTGGAAAAAAGAGAATCAGTGAGAGAAATAAGTCTGTGAGAAAGAGAATCAGTGAGAAAAAATATGGAGAAAGAAGTCTTTGAGGAAAAAAAATCTGGGAGAAAGAAGTCTGTGAGGAAAAAAGATCTGGAAAAAAGAGAATCAGTGAGAGAAAGAAGTCTGTGAGAAAGAGAATCAGTGAGAAAAAATATGGAGAAAGAAGTCTTTGAGGAAAAAAATCTGGGAGAAAGAAGTCTGTGGAAAAGAGCATCAGTGAGAAAAAAATCTGGGAGAAAGAAGTCTGTGAGGAAGAGAATCAGTGAGAAAAAATCTGGGAGAAAAAAGTCTGTGAGGAAAAAAGATCTGGAAAAAAGAGAATGAGTGAGAGAAAGAAGTCTGTGAGAAAGAGAATCAGTGAGAAAAAGTATGGAGAAAGAAGTCTGTGAGGAAAAAATTCTGGGAGAAAGAAGATCTGTGGGAATGACAAAAAATATCAGATAAAAAAAAACATCCTTCTGTTTGTCCTGGATTCAGACCAAGATCTTTTTACTACACAGTCAGCCAGTCTGTGTTATTGGAATCATGCAGGATCTAGAGAGAGGGTGGGGTAGCGGGGGGGGGGGGGGGGGGGGGGGGGAATTGTCCTCTTGTTCCCTCTCCCCCCTAGATCCTCTACCATGGAGAATACTAGTTACTGAATCAGTGGGAAAAAGTCTGGGAGAAAGAAGTCTCTGAGAAAGAGAACACGTGACACGAAAGTTGTCACGTGATTCTCTTTCTGTCTGTCACGTGTCACGAAAGTTGTCACGTGATTCTCTTTCTGTCTGTCACGTGACACGAAGGTTGCCACGCGATTCTCTTCCTGTCTGTCACGTGACACGAAGGTTGCCACGCGATTCTCTTTCTGTCTGTCACGTGACACGAAGGTTTCCACGTCATTCTCTTTCTGTCTGTCACGTGACACGAAGGTTGCCACGTGATTCTCTTTCTGTGACACGTGACACGAAGGTTTCCACGTGATTCTCTTTCTGTCTGTCACGTGACACGAAGGTTGCCACGCGATTCTCTTTCTGTCTGTCACGTGACACGAAGGTTGCCATGCGATTCTCTTTCTCTCTGTCACGTGACACGAAGGTTGCCACGCGATTCTCTTTGTCACGTGACACGAAGGTTGCCAGATCACTAATTTATAAAAAAAATCGTTGCCAGATATTTTTTCTGAATTCTGTAATCAACCATAGTGTTCGGATACTTTTTTGAGCGACTGTACGTAAAGCCGTATCCCTTTGACAAGGAGAGTCATACCCCGTGTACAGTCGCTCAAAAAAAAGTATCCGAACACTATGGTTGATTACAGAATTCAGCAAAAATATCTGGAAAATATTTTTTTTAGATATTAGTGATCTGGCAACCTTCGTGTCACGTGACACGAAGAAGGTTGCCATATCACTAATTTCTAAAAAAAAATCAATGCTAGATCAACCATAAAATAAAAAAAAATAAAAATACCCCCTCAAGCAGCTGCTTGCCACAGAGGTCTGACAGGAGCCTGTCAGTTTATATGCCATAGTAGAAGGTCTGAGAGGATGGCAGGACCTCAGGAACGTGTACAGCAACTGTACACGCTCCAGTTACCGTTCACAGCAAACTGGAGCGTGTGCAGTTACTGCACACGCTCCAGTTTGCTGTGAACGGTAACTGCACACGCTCAATATTTCTGTGAGTGGGCCCACACGATCCAGGTTTTTGTGAGCTCACACGATCCAATGTAAATAAAATAAAAATAAATACCCCCCTCAAGCAGCTGCTTGCCACAGAGGTCTGACAGGAGCCTGTCAGTTTATATGCCACAGTAGAAGGTCTGAGAGGATGGCAGGACCTCAGCAGAAAAACGACACATACATCCATGCCTTACCAGGGGCTCGAACCCAGGTCCTTAGATAAGCAGCCAAGTGCGCTAACCACTCGGCCATGGATCGGGTATTTTTCTGAGCGACTGTACATTACAGAACGCTCTTGGAGGAAGGGACCCACTGGAACAGCTGTTGGGAGACAGATGGTAGTCACCCGTCAAGGCCATCCAGAGTGTTCTTTAACGTTGGGTTGTTTTACCTCTGAGCGGCACTTTTATGCACACCATGGGCTAAATGGCCAGGTCACATGGACCCCGAAGGTTCAGAGAAGGTTGGTGGAGGGGACTCACTGGAACAGCTGTTGGGAGACAGATGGTAGCCTCCCGTCAAGGCCATCCAGCGTGTTCTTTAACGTTGGGTTGTTTTACCTCTGAGCGGCACTTTTTTGCACACTATGGGCTAAATGGCCAGGTCACATGGACCCCGAAGGTTCAGAGAAGGTTGGTGGAGGGGACTCACTGGAACAGCTGTTGGGAGACAGATGGTAGCCTCCCGTCAAGGCCATTCAGCGTGTTCTTTAACCTGAACAAGGTATGACTCTACCGCATACGAGGTCACGGCTTAACATCCCATCCGACGGATTTTCCAAGCTTTTCGCTGTCCCCTATTGACCGTTTGCAGGGCGGGCAGTTTTTGCAGAGATAAATCTCAACGCTGCCCCAGCTGGGATTCGAACCTGGGAACTACAGATTACGAGCCTGGCGCGCTACCGAATTAGCCACCCTGTATTGTCGATGCAAAAATTTGAAACAATAGCTGACATTTTTTCCATAGGTTAGCATTTCCGGTTCTCACTTTTATAAAAATTATTTGGCCAGCTGCTCCCCACTTTAAATTCTAAAGCCCTCCTTTTTGCTTTCAGCTGTTTACGATCTACGGGGCGGTGGTGGCTCAGTCGGTAGCGCGCAAGGCTCGTAATCTGTAGTTCCCAGGTTCGAGTCCCAGCTGGGTCAGCGTTGAGATTTTTCTCCGCAAAATTTCCCCGCCCTGCCCACGGTCAGTAGGGGACACCGATAGGGTTGAAAAGGCCGCCGTCCGTCGGATGGGACGTTAAGCCGTGGCCCCGTGTGCGGGAGAGCCATACCCTGTGCACGTTAAAGAACACGCTGGATGGCCTTGACGAGAGGCTACCATCTGTCTCCCAACAGCTGTTCCAGTGGGTCCCCTCCCCTAACCATCTCTGAGCCTTCGAGGTTCATGTGACCTGGCCATTTAGCCCATGGTGTGCAAAAAAGTACCGCTCAAAGGTTAAACAACCCAACGTTAAAGAACACGCTGGATGGCCTTGACGGGAGGCTACCATCTGTCTCCCAACAGCTGTTCCAGTGGGTCCCCTCCCCCAGCCTTCTCTGAGCTTTCGGGGTCCATGTGACCTGGCCATTTAGCCATGGTGTGCAGAAAAGTGCCGCTCAGAGGTAAAACAATACAATACAATAAGTTTACGATCTCATCACATCATCACAGTTGCAAAAGATAAACGTTTAAAAAAAAATCTTCGATGTAGACGATGCAAGTTACGGTTTGAAACTAAGTGTGGACCTGGTGCGCCATCTGATGAGAAATAACTGAATTAAAATGCATGGCGAAAGAGAAATTATTGAAATAAAATGTTGAATAGAGTTGCACATCAAGACGAAAAAATGTTCACATTCTAAACGATATTTATAAAAGGATATTTTCAGAAGACGAATTATCTTTATAATACTGTAAAATAATATAATGAATAATACAGCCAGGAAGGGGTGAATTTATAGGTACAGTCGCTCAAAAAAGTATCCGAACACTGGTTGATTACAGAATTCAGAAAAAAAAATATCTGCTACGATTTTTTTTAGAAATTAATAATCTTCGTGTCACGTGACATGAAGGTTGCCAGATCACCATTTCTAAAAGAAAAAAAAATCGTTGTCAGACATTTTTTTCCTCAATTCTGTAATTAACCATAGTGTTCGGATACTTTTTTCAGCGACTGTAAGTGGTCATATTATTTTGATACTAGATCGTGTGGGCTCACTCACGGAAATATTGGGGCGGGGGTGACTCAGTCGGTACCGCGCCAGGCTCGTAATCTGTAGTTCCCAGGTTCGAGTCAAAGCTGTGTCAGCGTTGAGATTTATCTCCGCAAAATTCCCCGCCCTGCCCACGGTCAGTAGGGGACACCGATGGGCTTGGAAAGACCGCCGTCCGTCGGATGGTACGTTAAGCCGTGGTCCGTGTGCGGGAGATCCATACCCTGTGCACATTAAAGAACACGCTGGATGGCCTTGACGGGAGGCTACCATCTGTCTCCCAACAGCTGTTCCAGTGGGTCCTCTCCCCCAACCTTCTCTGAGCCCTCGGGGTCCTTGTGACCTGACCATTTAGCCCATGGTGTGCAAAAAAGTGCCGCTCAGAGGGTTGGGTTGTTTTACCTCTGCGCGGCACTTTTTTGCACACCATGGGCTAAATGGCCAGGTCACATGGACCCCGAAGGTTCAGAGAAAGTTGGGGGAGGAGACCCACTGGAACAGCTGTTGGGAGACAGATCGCAGCCTCCCGTCAAGGCCATCCAGCGTGTTCTTTAATATGCACAGAGTATGGCTCTCCCGCACACGGGGCCACGGCTTAACGTCCCATCCGACGGACGGCGGCCTTTCCAAACCCATCGGTGTCCCCTACTGACGGTGGGGAGGACGGGGAATTTTGCGGAGATAAATCTCAACGCTGACACAGCTGGGACTCGAACCTGGGAACTACAGATTACGAGCCTAGCGCGCTACCGACTGAGCCACCCCCGCCCCTACATCGCTCAGAGGTAAAACAACCCAACGTTAAAGAACACGCTGGACTGCCTTGACAGGAGGCTACCATCTGTCTCCCAACAGCTGTTCCAGTGGGTCCCCTCCCCCAACCTTCTCTGAGCCTTCGGGGTTCTTGTGACCTGGCCATTTAGCCCATGGTGTTCAAAAAAAGTGCCGCTCAGAGGTAAATCAACCCAACGTTAAAGAACACACTCGATGGCCTTGACGGGAGGCTACCATCTGTCTCCCAACAGCTATTCCAGTAGGTCCCCTCCCCCAACCTACTCTGAATATTCGGGATCCTTGTGACCTGGCCATTTAGCCCATGATGTGCAAAAAAGTACCGATCTGAGGTAAAAACAATACAACGTTAAAGAACACGCTGGATGGCCTTCACGGGAGGCTACCTTCTGTCTCAACAGCTGTTCCAGTGGGTCCCCACCCCCAACTTTCTCTGAGTCTTCGGGGTCCTTGTGACCTAGCCATTTAGCCTATGGTGTGCAAAATAGTACCGCTCAGAAGTAAAACAACCCAACGTTAAAGAACATGCTAGACGGCCTTGACGGGAGGCTACCATCTGTTTCCCAACAGCTGTTCCAGTGGGTCCCCTCTCCCAACCTTCTCTGAGCACTTGGGTCCTTGTGACCTGGACATTTAGCCCATTGTGTGCAAAAAAGCGCCGCTCAGAGGTAAAACAACCCAACGTTAAAGAACACGCTGGATGGCCTTGACGGGAGGCTACCATCTGTCTCCCAACAGCTGTTCCAGTGGGTCCCCTCCCCCAACCTTCTCTGAGTCTTCGGGGTCCTTGTGACCTGACCATTTAACCCATGTTGTGCAAAAAAGTACCGCTCAGAGGTAAAACAATCCAACGTTAAAGAACACGCTGGATGGCTTTGACGGGAGGCTACCTTCTGTCTCAACAGCTGTTCCAGTGGGTCCCCTTCCCCAACCTTCTCCGAGTCTTCGGGGTCCTTGTGACCTGGCCATTTAGCCCATGTTGTGCAAAAAAGTACCGCTCAGAGGTAAAACAATCCAACGTTAAAGAACACGCTGGATGGCTTTGACGGGAGTCTACCATCTGTCTCACAACAGCTGTTCCAGTGGGTCCCCTCCCCTAACCTTCTCTGAGCCTTCGGGGTCCTTGTGACCTGGCCATTTAGCCCATGGTGTGAAAAAAAGTACCGCTCAGAGGTAAAACAATCCAACGTTAAAGAACACGCTGGATAGCGTTGACGGGAGGCTACCATCTGTCTCTCAACAGCTGTTCCAGTGGGTCCCCTCCTCCAACCTTCTCTGAGTCTTCGGGGTCCTTGTGACCTGGCCATTTAGCCCATGGTGTGCAAAAAAGTGCCGCTCAGAGGTAAAACAACCGAACTTTAAAGAACACGCTGGATGGCCTTGACGGGAGGCTACCATCTGTCTCCCAACAGCTGTTCCAGTGGATCCCCTCCCCCAACCTTCTCTGAGCCTTCGGGGTCGATGTGACCTGGCCATTTAGCCCATGGTGTGCAAAAAAGTGCCGCTCAGAGGTAAAACAACCCAACGTTAAAGAACACGCTGGATGGCCTTGACGGGAGGCTACCATCTGTCTCCCAACAGCTGTTCCAGTGGGTCCCCTCCCCCAACCTTCTCTGAACCTTCGGGGTCGATGTGACCTGGCCATTTTGCCCATGGTGTGCAAAAAAGTGCCGCTCAGAGGTAAAACAACCCAACGTTAAAGAACACGCTGGATGGCCTTGACGGGAGGCTACCATCTGTCTCCCAACAGCTGTTCCAGTGGATCCCCTCCCCCAACCTTCTCTGAGCCTTCGGGGTCGATGTGACCTGGCCATTTAGCCCATTGTGTACAAAAGAACCGCTCAGATGTAAAACAACCCAAACCAATTCCGCGAAAAGATTTCTCTTGCGTCATCATCAACATTTCTCTTTCCGTTTTCCGCGTCAGACGACAGACAATAACTCAATCACTGAAACAACTGGACCAGCGGGCGCAGAAGGGTGGGAGGGGTGCTAAACCAGTGGGGGGGGAACGATAGGGGGGGTGGATAGCGAAAAATGAGCAAAAAAAGAGCCGAGAAGAGGTCGCCTCGAACGACCACGACATTGGTCGATTTCTCTCGGAACTCCCAGACGTTAACTGGATGGACGAATAAGAAAAAGGATTCTCCCTGGCAACGGCTGCACTTCGACGACAGTAACGACACCTGGTGGAATACTCTAGCCCCCCCCCCTGCTCCTCCTCCTTCCCCCCATTTCGTAAGGGAGAAGGAAAACCAAAAAAATCCTGTTAGCTTTCTTCTCGCCTTTGACGTCACACATTTTACGATTTGCTTTGTCCACTAGATGGCGCTAACAAAGTTCGTCCATTCTTTTGTCTCTCGTAATGTAGAAAGGAGGCGATTGGAATGCTGATTCAACAAATTGGGGTTAGAATGAGTTTTGGGGATTTTTTTTTTTCCAATTCGTCGTTTCGGGAGTTAAGAACAGAGTGAGCAGTTCTGAAAAGTAAAGAGAATTTTTTTTTTTCAGAATGAGATGAAGTAGAAGAAATTTTTTTTCGAAAAATTGTTGTTCGGGGAAAGGTTGGCTGTTAATTTATCTGCTCTTAGGGCAACAGAACTGGGTTGTCAATTGGGTTGGTTCACCCCTGAGACCTGGCCTCAATGGCCAGGTCACAAGGACCCCGAAAGCTCAGAGAAGGTTGGAGGAAGGGACCTACGGGAACGGCTGTTGGGAGACAGATGGTAGCCTCCCGTCAAGGCCATCCAGAGTGTTCTTTAACGTTGGGTTGTTTTACCTCTGAGCGGCACTTTTTTGCACACCATGGGCTAAATGGCCAGGTCACATGGACCCCGAAGGCAAAGAGAAGGTTGAGGGAGGGGACCCACTGGAACAGTTTGGTTTGGTTTGGTTGTTTGGGGTTTTTTGGCGCAAGAGCAACAGGGCTATATTGCGCCAAACAAAAAGATATAAATTGATAAAAGTCATTGAACCCACAACCAAAGTTAAAAACACACAGAAACATAAGCAGAACAACAAAGAAAAGTAAAAATGGCAAAAATAACAACACGTGTAAAATCGACAATAAAATGGGTGTATAGGACCCAGTAAAAAACAGAAACAAGCGTAAAATCAAAGTAACAAAGTAAAAAGGTTCATAAACGCATAAAATATCCAGTAAAACGTAAAAAGTCAAAAACAGGAGTTAAAAACGATTCATCGGATAAAAGATGTCCGAGTGTAAGGGGCTCGGACGTAAAATCATGAGAGGTAAAAAACATTCTTCTTTCAAGGTTAAAACAAACACAGTCAATTAAAATATGCTTCACAGTTAAAACGGTGTCACAAAACTCGCACTTAGGTACTGCGTCCGCCTTAAGTAGAAAAGAGTGGGTTAAAAACGAGTGACCTAAGCCCACTGGAACAGCTGTCGGGAGACAGATGGTAGCCTTCCGTCAAGGCCATCCAGCGTGTTCTTTAACGTTGGGTTGTTTCACCTCTGAGCGACAGTTTTTTGCACACCATGGGTTAAACAGCCAGGTCATAAGGACCCCGAAGGCTCAGAGAAGGTTGGGTGAGGAGACCCACTGGAACAGCTGTTGGGAGACAGATGGTAGCCTCCCGTCAAGGCCATCCAGCGTGTTCTTTAACGTTGGGTTGTTTCACCTCTGAGCGAAACTTTTTTGCACACCATGGGCTAAATGGCCAGGTCACATGGACCCCGAAGGCTCAGAGAAGGTTGGGGGAGGGGACCCACTGGTACAGCTGTTATGAGACAGATGGTAGCCTCCCATCAAGGCCATCCAGCGTGTTCTTTAACGTTGGGTTGTTTCACCTCTGAGCGAAACTTTTTTGCACACCATGGGCTAAATCGCCAGGTCACATGGACCCCGAAGGCTCAGAGAAGGTTGGGGGAGGGGAACCCATTGGAACAGCTGTTGGGAGACAGATGGTAGCCTCCCGTCAAGACCATCCAGCGCGTTCCTTAACATGCACAGGGTATGAATGCCAGATCACTAATTTCTAAAAAAAATCGTTGCCAGATATTTTTTTCTGAATTCTGTAATCAACCATAGTGTTCGGATACTTTTTTGAGCGACTGTACATTTCACCTTATTAAATTGCATCTAAAAGCCCTTCAAAAAAACAGAACAACTCAAACCCCAATGTCAGAGAGAGATTTCTGTTTTGATCTAACCACAACTACAAAGATGAATAATAAAGTAACGGTTGAAAGCAAAAAACATCAGGCAGCATCCGACCTCTCCATCTTTGAATAAAAGAGGAAGTCTTACATCGCAAATGTATTGTCAGAGGAGCAAATAAATGTTAAGACTACCGAAGGCTTCTCCACGAAGCCCGACGTCAGTCAATCCAACTCTCCCGGCAGAAACACGAAGCCTCTTGATCCGTCTCCTCTTCCTCCTCCCCATCCTCCGTTGCATCATCCGTCACTCGTGCGACTTATCATGCCCCTCGGGTTGCAGTCTCTCATCTCGCAGCTTCTGCGAATCCCTTCTTTGATCATTGATTCGCATCCTCCTCTCCCCTTACATCGTCTCTACGAACACAGACTGAAAGAAGGAGACGAGGGATCCTTCTATTTTTATCTCTTCTAGGCGTCATTATTTTTTATATCATTACCCAGTTCCTGTTTTTTTTCGTCTTCAGTCTTTCGTTCCTGTTTCTCTAATCCCAGATCCACACTCTTTGGTCTTTTCCGAGAGCCATCTTGCTCTCGTAGCTGACCTTGACCACTCCCTTGAACCTTGGTTTGGTTTTACCTCTAAGCCGCATCTTTTCCACACCATGGACTAAATGGCCAGGTCACATGGACCCCGAAGGCTCAGAGAAGGTTGGGGGAGGGGACCCACTGGAACAGCTGATGGGAGACAGATGGTACTCTCCCGTCAAGGCCATCCAGCGTGTTCTTTAACGCTGGGTTGTTTTTCCTCTGAGCGGCACTTTTTTGCAAACCATGGGCTAAAAGGCCAGGTAACAAGGACCCGGAAGGCTCAGAGAAGGTTGGGGGAGGGGACCCACTGGAACAGCTGTTGGGAGACAGATGGTAGCCTCCCGTCAAGGCCATCCAGCGTGTTCTTTAACGTTGGGTTGTTTTACCTCTGAGCGGCACTTTTTTGCACACCATGGGCGAAATGGCCAGGTAACAAGGACCCGGAAGGCTCAGAGAAGGTTGGGGGAGGGGACCCACTGGAGCAGCTGTTGGGAGACAGATGGTACTCTCCCGTCAAGACCATCCAGCGTGTTCTTTAACGCTGGGTTGTTTTACCTCTGAGTGGCACTTTTTTGCACACCATGGGCTAAATGGCCAGGTCACAAGAACCCCAAAAGCTCAGAGAAGGTTGGGAGAGGGGACCCACGGGAACAGCTGATGGGAGACAGATGGTACTCTCCCGTCAAGGCCATTCAGCGTGTTCTTTAACGTTGGGATGTTTTACCTCTGAGTGGAACTTTTTCGCACAACATGGGCTAAATGGCCAGGTCACAAGGACCCCGAAAGCTCAGAGAAGGTTGGGGGAGGGGACCCACTGGAACAGCTGTTGGGAGACAGATGGTACTCTCCCGTCAAGGCCATCCAGCGTGTTCTTTAACGTTGGTTTGTTTTCCCTCTGAGTGGAACTTTTTCGCACAACATGGGCTAAATGGCCAGGTCACAAGAACCCCGAAGGCTCAGAGAAAATTGGGGGAGGGGACCCACTGGAACAACTGTTGGGAGACAGATGGTACTCTCCCGTCAAGGCCATTCAGCGTGTTCTTTAACGTTGGGTTGTTTTACCTCTGAGTGGAACTTTTTCGCACACCATGGGCTAAATTGCCAGGTCACAAGAACCCCGAAGGCTCAGAGAAGGTTGGGGGAGAGGACCCACTGGAACAGCTGTTGGGAGACAGATGGTAGCCTCCCTTCAAGGCCATCCAGCGTGTTCTTTAACGTTGGGTTGTTTTATCTCTGAGCGGCACTTATTTGCACACCGTAGGCTAAATGGCCAAGTCACAAGGACCCCGAAGATTCAGAGAAGGTTGGGGGAGGGAACCCACTGGAACACCTGTTGGTAGACAGATGGTAGCCTCCCGTCAAGGCCATCCAGCGTGTTCTTTAACATTGGGTTGTTTTACCTATAAGCGGCACTTTTTTTTTTGCACACCATGGGCTAAATGGCCAGGTCACAAGGACCCCGAAGGCTCAGAGAAGGTTGGGGGAGGGAACCCATTGGAACAGCTGTTGGGAGACAGATGATAGCCTCCCGTCAAGGCCATCCAGCGTATTCTTTAACGTTGTGTTGTTTTACCTCTGAGCGGCACTTATTTGCACACCATGGGCTAAATGGCCAAGTCAGAAGAACCCCGAAGGCTCAGAGAAGGTTGGGGGAGGGGACCCACTGGAAAAGCTGTCGGGAGACAGATGGTAGCCTCCCGTCAAGGGCATCCAGCGTGTTCTTTAACATTGGGTTGTTTTACCTATGAGCGGCACTTTTTTTTTTGCACACCATGGGCTAAATGGCCAGGTCACAAGGACCCCGAAGGCTCAGAGAAGGTTGGGGGAGGGAACCCATTGGAACAGCTGTTGGGAGACAGATGATAGCCTCCCGTCAAGGCCATCCAGCGTATTCTTTAACGTTGTGTTGTTTTACCTCTGAGCGGCACTTATTTGCACACCATGGGCTAAATGGCCAAGTCAGAAGGACCCCGAAGGCTCAGAGAAGGTTGGGGGAGGGGACTCACTGGAAAAGCTGTCGGGAGACAGATGGTAGCCTCCCGTCAAGGGCATCCAGCGTGTTCCTTAACGTTGGGTTGTTTTACCTCTGAGGGGGGCGGGGGGGGCTCAGTCGGTAGCGCGCCAGGCTCGTAATCTGTAGTTCCCAGGTTCGAGTCCCAGCTGGGTCAGCGTTGAGATTTATTTCCGCAAAAATTCCCCGCCCTGCCCACGGTCAGTAGGGGACACCGATGGGCTTGGAAAGGCCGCCGTCCGTCGGATGGGACGTTAAGCCGTGGCGCCGTGTGCGGGAGAGCCATACCCTGTGCACGTTAAAGAACACGATGGATGGCCTTGACGGGAGGCTACCATCTGTCTCCCAACAGCTGTTCTAGTGGGTCCCCTCCCCCAACCTTCTCTGAGCCTTCGGGGTCCATGTGACCTGGCCATTTAGCCCATGGTGTGCAAAAAAGTGCCGCTCAGAGGTAAAACAACCAACAACCAACCAACCTCTGAGCGGCACTTTTTCACACCCCGTGGGCTAAATGGCCAGGTCACAAGGACCTCGAAGGCTCAGAGATGGTTGGGGTAGGGGAATCACTGGAACAGCTGTTGGGAGACAGATGGTAGCCTCCCGTCAAGGCCATCCAGCGTGTTCTTTAACGTTGGGTTGTTTTACCTTTGAGTGGCACTTTTTTGCACACCATGGGCTAAATGGCCAGTTCACAAGAACCCCGAAGGTTCAGAGAAGGTTGGGGGAGGGGACATACTGGAAAAACTGTTAGACAGATGGTTAAAGAACACGCTGGATGTCAAGGCCATCCAGCGTGTTCTTTAACGTTGGATTGAGTATGGCTCTCCCGCACACGGGGCCACGGCTTAACGGTCCATCCGACGGACAGCGGCCTTTCCAAGCCCATCGGTGTCCCCTACTGACCATATGCAGGGCGGGGAATTTTTGCGGAGATAAATCTCAACGCTGGCCCAGGTGGGACTCGAACTTGGGAAACACAGATTACGAGACTGGCGCTCTACCAACTGAACCCTCCCCCTTCCAGTTCTAGTAAACTAGATTTAATAAAACTAAAACCAACGTACATCGTTTAAAAGTTTTACGTTTTCTTTCCTAACGTGCTTGAATTCCATCCCTCTTTGTCTGCGTTTCCTTTTCTAATCGCACAAAAGACTCGCTCACAAAATCTGGCCATTTCATTTCCCCCTCCTCCCCTCCCTCCTCCGCGCTATTTCGTCTAGACCCGTTGCTATGCCAACGTCTACCTCAAACCAGGTCGCCATTTGCCCTTTTCAAGTAAAGCATCCGATTTTAATTAAAATCTCCACGTGGATCTGCTCCTTCCGCATCATTACGACACCATCATCCCTTGGTCCGAGGACTCTCCCATCCCAACTCTCGGAGAATAGTTAGCATTCCTTAAAACAATGCAAAACGAAATGATTAATTTTTGTTGTTTGTGGAAAGATCTCTGCAGACTGCATCCCGCAGCGAGACTCCAAAAGAGTTCAGAATGTTAAAAGTTCCCAGACGAGTCAGTGGTACTTTGTTGCTAGTCAGGATACCGTGTTGGGTTGTTTTACCTCTGAGCGGCACTTTTTTGCAAACCATGGGCTAAATGGCCAGGTCACAAGAACCCCGAAGGCTCAGAGAATGTTGGGGGAGGGGACCCACTGGAACAGCTGTTGGGAGACAGATGGTAGCCTCCCGTCAAGGTCATCCAGCGTGTTCTTTAACGTTGGGTTGTTTTACCTCTGAGCGGCACTTTTTTGCACACCATGGGCTAAATGGCCACGTCACATGGACCCAGAAGGCTCAGAGAAGGTTGGGGGAGGGGACCCACTGGAACAGCTATTGGGAGACAAATGGTAGCCTCCCGTCAAGGTCATCCAGCGTGTTCTTTAACGTTGTGTTGTTTTACCTCTGAGCGGCACTTTTTTGCTCACCATGGGCTAAATGGCCAGGTCGCATGGACCCCGAAGGCTCAGAGAAGGTTGAGGGAGGGGACCCACTGGAACAGCTGTTGAGACAGATGATAGCCTCCCGTCAAGGCCATCCAGCGAGTTCTTTAACGTGCACAGGGTATGGCTCTCCCGCACACGGGCCAACGGCTTAACGTCCCATCCGACGGACGGAGGCCTTTCCAAGCCCATCGGTGTCCCCTACTGACCGTGGGCAGGGCGGGGAGTTTTGCGGAGATAAATCTCAACGCTGACCCAGATGGTACTCGAACCTGGGAACTACAGATTACGAGACTGGCGCGATATCGACTGAGCCACCCCCGCCCCCAGGATACCGTGCGGATTGCTCACAGGTATTGGCAGAGGGAAATCAACATCCTAACCATGAATGTGAAAAAAAAATTTCTCCATTTTTAAGTTCTTAATCAACACGAAATGCAGCCTCGTAATTAAAATTTTCAGGTTTGAGAGTAGAGGATTTCTAATGCCTGAAAGTAACGCGGAGAACCCCCCCCCCCCCACCAAAGTGAAAATGATCACGGGGAAACCAAAGCTTGCACGTAGTTGTTAACTTGTTGGAGTCTAATGGGATTGAGAGGTTGACATATATGAATGTGGGTAGGTTTGTTTTACCTGTAAGCGGCACTTTTTTTGCACACCATGGGCTAAATGGCCAGGTCACAAGGACCCCGAAGGCTCAGAGAAGGTTGGGGGAGGGAACCCACTGGAACAGCTGTTGGGAGACAGATGGTAGCCTCCCGTCAAGGCCATCCAGAGTGTTCTTTAACGTTGGGTTGTTTTACCTCTGAGCGGCACTTTTTTGCACACAATGGGCTAAATGGCCAGGTCACAAGGACCCCGAAGGCTCAGTGAAGGTTGGGGGAGGGAACCCACTGGAACAGCTTTTGGGAGACAGATGATAGTCTCCCGTCAAGGCCGTCCAGCGATATTTGAATGTGAAAAGGGGGTTGACACATTTGAGCCTAACAGATAAGGGTTAAGTAGTTGGCTTCAATTCCATATATTTTGAAAATATGCAAGCCCCTCATGAAGAGGGTAGGGTAGGTTAGACCTCGAAAGAAGGGTTGGGGAGGCTGGACCCTCGAGAGAAGGGTTGGGAAGCTGGATTCTCGAGAGAAGGGTTGGGGAGGTTGGACCCTCGAGAGAAGGGTTGGGGAGGCTGGACGCTCGAGAGAAGGGTTGGGAAGCTGGATCCTCGAGAGAAGGGTTGGGGAAGTTGGACCCTCGAGAGAAGGGTTGGGGAAGTTGGACCCTCGAGAGAAGGGTTAGGGAGGCTGGATCCTTGAGAGAAGTGTTGGGGAAGTTGGACTCTCAAGAGAGTGGTTGAGGAGGCTGGGCCATCGTGAGAAGGATTGGGAAGCTGGGTCCTCGAGAGAAGGGTTGGGGAGGCTGGACCCTCGAGAGAGTGGTTGGGGTGGCTGGGCTCTCGAGAGAAGGATTGGGAAGCTGGATCCTCGAGAGAAGGGTTGGGAGGTTGGACCCTTGAGATAGTGGTTGGAAGGGCTGGCCCTCGAGAGAAGGGTTGGGGAAGTTGGACCCTCGAGAGAAGGGTTAGGGAGGCTGGATCCTTGAGAGAAGGGTTGGGGAAGTTGGACTCTCAAGAGAGTGGTTGAGGAGGCTGGGCCATCGTGAGAAGGATTGGGAAGCTGGGTCCTCGAGAGAAGGGTTGGGGAGGCTGGACCCTCGAGAGAGTGGTTGGGGTGGCTGGGCTCTCGAGAGAAGGATTGGGAAGCTGGATCCTCGAGAGAAGGGTTGGGAGGTTGGACCCTCGAGATAGTGGTTGGGGAGGCTGGCCCTCGAGAGAAGGATTGGGAAGCTGGATCCTCGAGAGAAGGGTTGGGAGGTTGGACCCTCGAGATAGTGGTTGGGGAGGCTGGCCCTCGAGAGAAGGGTTGGGGAGGTTGGACCCTCGAGAGAAGGGTTGGGGAGGCTGGACACTCGAGAGAAGGGTTGGGAAGCTGGATCCTCGAGAGAAGGGTTGGGGAAGTTGGACTCTCAAGAGAGTGGTTGAGGAGGCTGGGCCATCGTGAGAAGGATTGGGAAGCTGGGTCCTCGAGAGAAGGGTTGGGAAGGCTGGACCCTCGAGAGAGTGGTTGGGGTGGCTGGGCTCTCGAGAGAAGGATTGGGAAGCTGGATCCTCGAGAGAAGGGTTGGGAGGTTGGACCCTCGAGATAGTGGTTGGGGAGGCTGGCCCTCGAGAGAAGGGTTGGGGAGGTTGGACCCTCGAGAGAAGGGTTGGGGAGGCTGGACACTCGAGAGAAGGGTTGGGAAGCTGGATCCTCGAGAGAAGGGTTGGGGAAGTTGGACTCTCAAGAGAGTGGTTGAGGAGGCTGGGCCATCGTGAGAATGATTGGGAAGCTGGGTCCTCGAGAGAAGGGTTGGGAAGGCTGGACCCTCGAGAGAGTGGTTGGGGTGGCTGGGCTCTCGAGAGAAGGGTTGGGAAGCTGGATCCTCGAGAGAAGGGTTGGGGAAGTTGGACCCTCGAGAGAAGGGTTGGGGAGGCTGGACACTCGAGAGAAGGGTTGGGAAGCTGGATCCTCGAGAGAAGGGTTGGGGAAGTGGGACCCTCGAGAGAAGGGTTGGGGAGGCTGGATCCTCGAGAGAAAGGTTGGGAAGTTGGATCCTCGAGAGAAGGGTTAGGGAGGCTGGACCCTCGAGAGAAGGATTGGGAAGCTGAATCCTCGAGAGAGTGGTTGGGGAGGCTGGGCCCTCGAGAGAAAAGTTGGGAAGTTGGATCCTCGAGAGAAGGGTTAGGGAGGCTGGACCCTCGAGAGAAGGATTGGGAAGCTGGATCCTCGAGAGAAGGGTTGGGGAGGCTGGACCCTCGAGAGAAGGATTGGGAAGCTGGATCCTCGAGAGAAGGGTTGGGGAAGTTGGACCCTCGAGAGAAGGGTTGGGGAGGCTGGATCCTCGAGAGAAGGGTTGGGGAAGTTGGACCCTCGAGAGATGGGTTGGGGAGGCTGGATCCTCGAGAGAAAGGTTGGGAAGTTGGATCCTCGAGAGAAGTGTTAGGAAGGCTGGACCCTCGAGAAAAGGGTTGGGAAGCTGGATCCTCGAGAGAAGGTTTGGGGAGGTTGGGCCCTCGAGAGAAGGATTGGGAAGCTGGATCCTCGAGAGAAGGGTTGGGGAAGTTGGACCCTCGAGAGAAGGGTTGGGGAGGCTGGATCCTCCAGAGAAGGGTTGGGGAGGCTGGGCCCATATGCTGGTCGAGACCAGCATCTTTTTGAAATGGAACAGAAAATAGAGTGGATCTCACAAACTTGGGTCGCGAAGTAAAATGAATTTCGTATTGTGGGCCGCGGTCAAAAATGTTTGAGAAAAACCGATGTAGATTACGTTAAAATCATGACATAAAATAAAGGAGAAAAAAAAAATGAATAAAAAGGAAAACAATAAAATGATAAAAGTGATGCTTTTCATCGGAAGGGTTTATCATCAACCATTCTAACAATTTTTCATCGACATCAGAAATTTTACTTAATTACCATTTCTCTAAGAGCTACAGCAGGTGATCTATTATGAAATTTGGAACGGCATAACACATCAGAGGATTTGCACAAAACTTTTCATTACGAAATCAGCACAACAGTGAAATAAAAAAAAATTAAATTTTTTGTCATCCAAAATCGGATAAATACATCATTTTAGGATTTACGTCATCTCAGAAAACCCTCCTTGTAACCAACCAATCTTGTAATCTGTAGTTCCCAGGTTCGAGTCACAACTGGGTCAGCGTTGAGATTTATTTCCGCAAAATTCTCTGCCCTGTCCACGGTCAGTAGAGGACACCGATGGGCTTGGAAAGGTCACCGTCCGTCGGATAGGACGTTAAGCCGTGGCCTCGTGTGCAGGAGAGCTATAATCTGTGCACGTTAAAAAACACGCTGGATGGCCTTGACAGGAGGCTACCATCTGTCTCCCAACAGATGTTCCAATGTGTCCCTCTCCCAACCTTCTCTGAGCCTTCGGGGTCCTTGTGACCTGGCCATTTAGCCCATGGTGTGCAAAAAAAGTGCCGCTCAGAATAAAACTACCTCTGAGCGGCTTTTTTTTTTTGCAACTTTTTTTGTAACTGACAAAAAAAAAATGAGGAGGCATGCTACTTATGGAATGAAAAAAAATGTAAATTCAAAGAATAAATTCTACACAATTGGTAGCAAAAGTCCACAAGAAAAATAATCGAGGAATCTTTATTTCAAAAGCGAAAGAATATTTTATACATTCGCTTCATGTTCGATGTTGACAAGAAAATAAGAAAGTTTATTACAATCCTTTCTTTCCGTTGATTGGAAAATTGGAGAAAATAAACACTGAAAAAAAAAAAAGCTATAGAGCTTCCAAGTTTTATATACAGCAGCAAAAAACAACAATAGTCCGAAATTAAAAATGTCTAAACTTCAAATCGATTAAGTTCTAAAATCGGCGTTTGACATTATAGAACATTTTTTTTTAATTATTCTTGTCACCAAAAAAACTATGACGTCAACGTTGGGTTGTTTTACCTCTGAGCGGCACTTTTTTGCACACCATGGGCTAAATGGCCAGGTCACAAGGACCCCGAAGGCTCAGAGAAGGTTGGGGGAGGGGACCCACTGGAACAGCTGTTGGGAGACAGATGGTAGCCTCCCTTCAAGACCATCCAGCATGTTCTTTAACGTGCACAGGGTATGGCTCTCCCGCACACGGGACCACGGCTTAACGTCCATCCGACGGACGGCGGCCTTTCCAAGCCCATCGGTGTCCCCTAATGACCGTGGGCAGGGCGGGGAATTTCGCGGAGATAAATCTCAACGCTGAGCCAGCTGGGATTCGAACCTGGGAACTACAGATTACGAGCCTGCGCGCTACCGACTAAGCCACCCCCGTTAACTTTGTCTAAGAAGGGTTTAAAAAGGCGCCACTAAGATCACTTATAGCATTAAATTTGACAAATCCAAAATGTAAAAAAAAATTGCAAATTGCTAAAAAAAATCTAATGGGACCTGGGTTCGAACCCCGGATAATGATTGGATGAATTTTGTCGTTTTTCTGCTGAGGTCCTGCCATCCTCACAGACCCTCTACATTGGCATGTAAACTGTCAGACCTCTTTGGCAAGCAGCTGCTTGAGGGGGTATTTAAATTAAATTATTTCAAGATAATTTAAAAATGGAGTATTCCTAACCTAGATCTCAAGCTCTCTTAAACAAAAGAACTACAAATTTTGGTTAAGAAAAACTGAGTGGACGGTGAACTCCTAAATTTCGTTAAAAAAATTTACAAAATATTTTTTCAAAAAGAAACTCTTCCCTATTTCGCTGAAAACGGAAAAAAATTCTCTCAATGTCATAAATCTATAATTTCAGTTCGATTTCCTCTCCCCGAGATACACGGGGAGGGTTGTTGTTGGGTTGTTTTACCTCTGAGCGGCACCTTTTTTGCACACAATGGGCTAAATGGCCAGGTCACATGGACCCCGAAGACTCAGAGAAGGTTGGGGGAGGGGACCCACTGGAACAGCTGTTGGGAGGCAGATGGTAGCCTCCCGTCAAGGTCATTCAGTGTGTTCTTTAACGTTGGGTTGTTTTACCTCTGAGAGGCACTTTTTGTACACCATGGGCTAAATGGCCAGGTCACATGGACCCCGAAGGCTCAGAGAAGGTTGGGGGAGGGGACCCACTGGAACAGCTGTTGGGAGGCAGATGGTAGCTTCCCGTCAAGGTCATTCAGTGTGTAGGGGCGGGGGTGGCTCAGTCGGTAGCGCGCCAGGCTCGTAATCTGTAGTTCCCAGGTTCGAGTCCCAGCTGGGTCAGCGTTGAGATTTATCTCCGCAAAATTCCCCGCCTTGCCCACGGTCAGTAGGGGACACCGATGGGCTTGGAAAGGCCGCCGTCCATCGGATGGGACGTTAAGCCCTGGCCCCGTGTGCGGGAGAGCCATATCCTGTGCACGTTAAAGAACACGCTGGATGGCCTTGACGGGAGGCTACCATCTGTCTCCCAACAGCTGTTACAGTGGGTCCCCTCCCCCAACCTTCTCTGAGCCTTCGGGGTCCATCTGACCTGGCCATTTAGCCCATGGTGTGCAAAAAAGTGCCGCTCAGAGGTAAAACAACCCAACCCAACCCATTCAGTGTGTTCTTTAACGTTGGGTTGTTTTACCTCTGAGAGGCACTTTTTGTACACCATGGGCTAAATGGCCAGGTCACAAGGACCTCGAAGGCTCAGAGAAGGTTGGGGGAGGGGACCCACTGGAACAGCTGTTGGGAGACAGATGGTAGCTTCCCGTCAAGGCCATCCAGCGTGTTCTTTAACGTGCACAGGGTATGGCTCTCCCGCACACGGAGCCACGGCTTAACGTCCCATCCGATGGACGGCGGCCTTTCCAAGCCCATCGGTGTCCCCTTAGTGACCGTGGGCAGGGCAGGGAATTTTGCGGAGATAAATCTCAACGCTGACCCAGCTGGGACTCGAACCTGGGAACTACAGATTACGAGCCTGGCGCGCAATCGACTGAGCCACCCCCGCCCCACACGGGGAGGGGAATCAACAACACCCTCCACTGAAAAACCGCTGTAAATCAGTTCCGGCATTTTTCAGTTATTGGTAAGGATGCAGATGGACTTAAAAAAAATTCTAACAATTTTTGAAATATGATGCACAGTCGCTCAAAAAAATATCCGAACCCTATGGTTGATTACAGAATTCAGAAAAAATATCTGGCAACGTTTTTTTTTTTAAAGAAATTAGTGATCTGCCAATCTTCGTGTCCACGTGACACGAAGATTGCCAGATCACAAATTTCTAAAAAAAATCGCTGCCAGATATTTTTTCTGAATTCTGTAATCGATCATAGTGTTCCGATACTTTTTTGAGCAACTGTGCATGACTATTTAATAACAATGTGTCAATCTTGCGTTTTCTTACAAAAAAAGGGATAAGAATACTTAATGTCGCGTATTATCTGTTGGTTTTAATTTTGAATGAAAATTTGCCAGAAAGTAACTTCTTAACTTCAAAAAAGGTGTTAAGACACACGAGGACACGAGTTTAAATGGGTAGGAGGGGATTTGTGTTGGGTTGCTTTACATCTCAGGGTCACTTTTTTGTACATCATAGGCTAAATGACCAGGCCACAAGGACCCAAAGTCTCAGAGAAGGTTGGGGGACGGGACCCACTGGAACAGCTGTTGGGAGACAGATGGTAGCTCCTGTCAAGGCCATCCAGCGTGTTCTTTAGCGTTGGGTTGTTTTACCTCTGAGCGGCACTTTTTTACACACAATGTGCTAAATGGCCAGGTCACAAGGGCCCCGAATCTCAGAGAAGGTTGGGAGAGGTGACCTACTGTACAGCTGTAAGACGACAGATGGTAGCCTCCCGTCAAGGCCATCCAACGTGTTCTTTAACTTTCACAGGGTATGGCTATCCCATATACGGGACCACGGCTTAACGTCCCATCCGACGGACGGCGGCCTTTCCAAGCCCATCGGTGTCCCCTACTGACCGTGGGCAGGGCGGGGAATTTTGCAGAGATAAATCTCAACGCTGACACAGCTTGGACTCGAACGTGGGAATTGATTACGAGCTTGGCGCGCTACCGACTGAGCCACCCCCGCCCCACTGGGGGAGGGGATAAAAATTCAGGTAAAATAACATCATATATATCGATGGTCCCTTAATTCATTTATTCTTTAAACATTAAAGAGAATACTTTAAAAAGGCAAAGATTTTAAGAAGCTGCACTTAAATCTTCATCGAGTTTTTTATTTTAAAAGTTATTCGGTTTCAAGCATTGTCTTATGTCCATAACACATAAAAAACACTCATTATTATGCAACAGCACCCACGAACGCATTCATATTTCCAACAATTAAAAGTCTGCACATTGTTCCCGTTGCTATAGATACATGGACGGTAGTCTCGGTCCTTCTCTGAATCTCGTGTCGGAGAAGGAAGATGTAGAGATGTTTGGCTGCGAGGCATGGATGCGGGAAGGTCTCAGATGGACCACCTGACTATCCTCCGGTGAAAGATGAGAAGGAGAGATCATTGGAGGTTGAACGGGCGTCGCTTTTCGAGCTGGTAACCTCTGAGGCATTCCATAATCACTAGGAGGCTGAAATGAAATTGCGAACGAATTATTCACAATGAAAATAATCTTCGATATTATAAAAGAATGCACTTATTTTAAATTGTTATAGTTCGTTTAACAATTAAGCAACCAAAGTAATTGTGGGTTCAAAAATGTGCAGAAACTGTCAAAGTTTCTTTGTCATGATGACGTCAAATTAGCGTCGCACGATGGAGTTAGTATTGGAGTTAGTACAGCATGGTGTAAAAAAACTTACTATACATTGTATGAAAATCCTTAACCCTATGTTCCAGGCATTCGTGTGGTAAATAAAACCTTTCAGTGCATGCTATGAAAATCCTTAACCCTGTGACCAGGCATTCATGTGGTAAATAAAACCTTTCTGTGAATTCTAAAAAAATCCTTAAACCTGCGTTCAGGCATTCGTGTGGTAAAGAAAACCTTCCTGTGCATGCTATGAAAATCCTTAAACCTGTGACCAGGCATTCATGTGGTAAATAAAACCTTTCTGTGCGTTCTACGAAAATCCTTAAACCTGCGTTCAGGCATTCGTGTGGTAAAGAAAACCTTCCTGTGCATGCTATGAAATTCCTTAACCCTGTGACCAGGCATTCATGTGGTAAATAAAACCTTTCTGTGCATTCTATGAAAATCCTTAAACCTGCGTTCAGGCATTCGTGTGGTAAAGAAAACCTTCCTGTGCATGCTATGAAATTCCTTAACCCTGTGACCAGGCATTCATGTGGTAAATAAAACCTTTCTGTGCGTTCTACGAAAATCCTTAAACCTGAGTTCAGGCATTCATGTGGTAAAGAAAACCTTCCTGTGCATGCTATGAAATTCCTTAACCCTGTGACCAGGCATTCATGTGGTAAATAAAACCTTTCTGTGCATTCTACGAAAATCCTTAAACCTGCGTTCAGGCATTCGTGTGGTAAAGAAAACCTTCCTGTGCATGCTATGAAAATCCTTAACCCTGTGACCAGGCATTCATGTGGTAAATAAAACCTTTCTGTGCGTTCTACGAAAATCCTTAAACCTGAGTTCAGGCATTCATGTGGTAAAGAAAACCTTCCTGTGCATGCTATGAAAATCTTTAACCCTGTGACCAGGCATTCATGTGGTAAATAAAACCTTTCTGTGAGTTCTATGAAAATCCGTAAACCTGCGTTCAGGCATTCGTGTGGTAAAGAAAACCTTCCTGTGCATGCTATGAAAATCCTTAACCCTGTGACCAGGCATTCATGTGGTAAATAAAACCTTTCTATGCGTTCTATGAAAATCCTTAAACCTGCGTTCAGGCATTCGTGTGGTAAAAAAAAAACCTTCCTGTGCATGCTATGAAAATCCTTAACCCTGTGACCAGGCATTCATGTGGTAAATGAAACCTTTCTGTGCGTTCTATGAAAATCCTTAACCCTGTGACCAGGCATTCATGTGGTAAATGAAACCTTTCTGTGCGTTCTATGAAAATCCTTAAACCTGCGTTCAGGCATTCGTGTGGTAAAGAAAACCTTCCTGTGCATGCTATGAAAATCCTTAACCTGTGACCAGGCATTCATGTGGTAAATAAAACCTTTCTGTGCGTTCTACGAAAATCCTTAACCCTATTTGTGGTGTTCCATGATACTGAAGAAAATCTCATCATGCATGGTAGGAATAATGCATGATGAGATTTACTTCAGTATCTTGGAACACCACATACAGGGTTAAGAAGATTCATAGCATGCACAGAAAGGTTTTCTTTATCACATGAATGCCGGAACACAGGATTAAGGAGATTCACAATGAGAAACAACATGCTGTACTATACGTCATATTTGTTTTTTTTTTTCATTATTATTCCCATGTTCATAATCCTAAAAAATCTCTTTTCAGAGGGGGCGGGGGTGGCTCAGTCGGTAGCGCGCCAGGCTCGTAATCTGTAGTTCCCAGGTTCGAGTCCCAGTTGGGTCAGCGTTGAGTATTTATCTCCGCAAAAGTCCCCGCCCTGCCCACAGTCAGTGGCCCCGTGTGCGGGAGAGCTCATACCCTGTGCACGTTAAAGAACACGCTGGATGGTCTTGTCGGGAGGCTACCATCTGTCTCCCAATAGCTGTTCCAGTGGGTCCGCTCCCAACAACCTTCTCTGAGCCTTCGGGTTTAGCCCATGGTGTTGAAAAACGTGCCGCTCAGAGGTAAAATAACCCAAAATCCCTTTTCAGAAGAGACGAAATCTCTTTTGCTTTCAAAAGTCAACTCATTAATTACCTGAGAAGTTCCTGGGATGGAAGTTTTTGACCTTACTGAAGACACTGTTGCCGTGTGCAGAGGTAGAGTAGAGTACTTTGAACTCTCTGGCAGAGGGTCATTTGTCCCGTCCAATATTCTAGAATCTCTCTTTCTCGTTCTGGAGGGGAATAAATAATAATGTATTAAAATTACTATCATTCAAAAGTACAGTCGATCAAAAAAGTATCCGAATAGTATTGTCGATTATAGAATTCAGAAAAAAATATCTGGTAACGATTCTTTTAGAAATTAATGCTCTGGCAACCTTCGTGTCACGTGATTACAGAATTCAGGAAAAATATCTGGAGCGTGTACAGCAACTGTACACGCTCCAGTTACCGTTCACAACAAACTGGAGCGTGTGCAGTTACTGCACACGCTCCAGTTTGCTGTGAACGGTAACTGCACACGCTCAATATTTCCGTGAGTGAGCCCACACGATCTAGTATCAAAATAATATGACCACCTACAGTCGCTCAAAAAAGTATCCGAACACCATGGTTGATTACAGAATTCAGAAAAAATATCTGGCAACGATTTTTTTTTTTTAGAAATTAGTGATCCGGCAACCTTCGTGTCACGTGACACGAAGGTTGCCAGATCACTTAAAAAAATCGTTGCCAGATATTTTTTCTGAATTCTGTAATCAACAATACTGTTCGGATATTTTTTTTTTGAGAGACTGTACTGTAAAACATATACATATATCTTTAATATGAGAACATCTACTTCAGAATTTGGTGCCATGCCATAAAAATGCAATTTTGTAGTTTTCTTTTTAAACTCTAGTAAAAAAATTGAAAAAATGACCGAAAATTTCAAATATTTGCTTTTGGTCTCTAGAAGGAAAAATAGATAAAATTAAAAAAAAAGTCTAGTTTGCAACAAAAATACCGACATTGAAAAAAATGAAAGTAGAAAATGCTATCATACATAATAACCATTAAATATATAAATGGCATAAAAGTTACATACCATTCCACTAGATGTCGCCACTTATCCACGACATTACCCACGTTGAGTGAAAGCGAAGCTCGGGCAAAGTTAATTCAAAAATGTTTTAGCGTTCAAGAAATAAAAAAAAAACGACATTTACGAGGGCTAAACTTTTAAGCAATTAAATTACTGTTAAGGAATTTAGTAGTTTTTTCAAGTAAACATAATAAAAAAAAATAAATAAATACCCCCTCAAGCAGCTGCTTGCCACAGAGGTCTGACAGGAGCCTGTCAGTTTATATGCCAAAGTAGGTGCTGATAATTATTTTATGAATAAAATTTCAGACTATTAGAAACTATTAGAATACAATATGAGTTTTCAACAAGTTTTTATAATATTTGTAGAGCATCAGGCAAAGAAATTTTTTTTTTACATGCTTGTCTGCATCTTAGGAAATTGAACTTAATAAAATTGTAACATCATTGAATTTTGCTTTAGCTGCTTGCCCTGAAATTGAGATTAATCAAATGCTGATCCGTGGAAAGGTGTTCTTAGAAGCGAGAGAAATATCTTGGAAAGGGAAGAGGTGTCCAGAAAATGGGGGGAGAAGTGTCCAGAATATGGGGGGAGAAGTGTCCAGAATATGGGGGGAGAAGTGTCCAGAATATGGGGGGAGAAGTGTCCAGAATATGGGGGGGAGAAGTGTCCAGAATATGGGGGGAGAAGTGTCCAGAATATGGGGGGAGAAGTGTCCAGAATATGGGGGGAGAAGTGTCCAGAATATGGGGGGAGAAGTGTCCAGAAAATGGGGGGAGAAGTGTCCAGAAAATGGGGGGAGAAGTGTCCAGAAAATGGGGGGAGAAGTGTCCAGAAAATGGGGGGAGAAGTGTCCAGAAAATGGGGGAGAAGTGTCCAGAAAATGGGGGGAGAAGTGTCCAGAAAATGGGGGGAGAAGTGTCCAGAAAATGGGGGGAGAAGTGTCCAGAAAATGGGGGGAGAAGTGTCCAGAAAATGGGGGGAGAAGTGTCCAGAAAATGGGAGGAGAAGTGTCCAGAAAATGGGGGAGAAGTGTCCAGAAAATGGGGGAGAAGTGTCCAGAATATGGGGGGAGAAGTGTCCAGAATATGGGGGGAGAAGTGTCCAGAATATGGGGGAAGAAGTGTCCAGAATATGGGGGGAGAAGTGTCCAGAAAATGGGGGAGAAGTGTCCAGAAAATGGGGGAGAAGTGTCCAGAAAATGGGGGAGAAGTGTCCAGAAAATGGGGGAGAAGTGTCCAGAAAATGGGGGAGAAGTGTCCAGAAAATGGGGGAGAAGTGTCCAGAATATGGGGGGAGAAGTGTCCAGAATATGGGGGGAGAAGTGTCCAGAATATGGGGGAAGAAGTGTCCAGAAAATGGGGGAGAAGTGTCCAGAATATGGGGGGAGAAGTGTCCAGAATATGGGGGGGAGAAGTGTCCAGAATATGGGGGGAGAAGTGTCCAGAATATGGGGGGAGAAGTGTCCAGAATATGGGGGGAGAAGTGTCCAGAATATGGGGGGAGAAGTGTCCAGAAAATGGGGGAGAAGTGTCCAGAAAATGGGGGAGAAGTGTCCAGAAAATGGGGGGAGAAGTGTCCAGAAAATGGGGGGAGAAGTGTCCAGAATATGGAGGGAGAAGTGTCCAGAAAATGGGGGAGGTATTCAGAAAATGGGGGTATCCAGAAAATGGGAGGAGAGGTATTCAGAAAATGGAAGGAGATGTTTGCAGAAAAAAAAAGGGGGGGGGGGGAATGGTGTCCAGAAAAAACGAGTGGAATCCAGGAATACCATTAGCCGTACCTGGGCTAGTGTTTAGGGTACCTGACTACTATTCCAGCAGGCACGTCCTTGATTGTTTCTATGTTGTACTCCTTGTGTAAGTTTTTCTATCGTGTAGGAGAAACCAAAACAAACCAAACGCCTACATGTTTTTTCAGTCCCTTTAAAAATAAAATGGGAAAGGTACCCAGATCTGAGGAAAAGATACCCTTGTGGGGGGAGAATTATCTTGGAAAGGGGAGAGGTATCTAGAATATGGGAAGAAGTATCTTGGAAAGGGGAGAGCTATCTACAATATGGGAAGAAGTATCTTGGAAAGGGGAGAGCTATCTACAATATGGGAAGAAGTATCTTGGAAAGGGGAGAGGTATCTAGAATATGGGAAGAAGTATCTTGGAAAGGGGAGAGGTATCTAGAATATGGGAAGAAGTATCTTGGAAAGGGGAGAGGTATCTAGAATATGGGAAGAAGTGTCTTGGAAAAGTATCTTTGGAAATGGGAGAGGTATTCAGCATCTGGGGAGAGATATCTAAAAAATTTCTTTTCGTTTACCAACATAAAATGGCTTTAATTCTGTTCTCCTCCCACCACTTACTTCCTCGAGTGAAAACGTCTAGTTCTATTCCTTCCAAGTATCTAGAATACGGGGAAGAAGTATCTTCGAAAGGGGAGAGGTATCTAGAATATGGGAAGAAGTATCTTGGAAAGGGGAGAGGTATCTAGAATATGGGAAGAAGTACCTTGGAAAGGGGAGAGGTATCTTTGGAAATGGGAGAGGTATTCAGCATCTGGGGAGAGATATCTAAAAAAATTTCTTTTCGTTTACCAACATAAAATGGCTTTAATTCTGTTCTCCTCCCACCACTTACTTCCTCGAGTGAAAACGTCTAGTTCTATTCCTTCCAAGTATATAGAATACGGGGAAGAAGTATCTTGGAAAGGGGATAGGTATCTAGAATATGGGAAGAAGTATCTTGGAAAGGGGAGAGGTATCTAGAATATGGGAAGAAGTACCTTGGAAAGGGGAGAGGTATCTTTGGAAATGGGAGAGGTATTCAGCATCTGGGGAGAGATATCTAAAAAAATTTCTTTTCGTTTACCAACATAAAATGGCTTTAATTCTGTTCTCCTCCCACCACTTACTTCCTCGAGTGAAAACGTCTAGTTCTATTCCTTCCAAGTATCTAGAATACGGGGAAGAAGTATCTTCGAAAAGGGAGAGGTATCTAGAATATGGGAAGAAGTATCTTGGAAATGGGAGAAGTATCTTTGGAAATGGGAGAGGTATTCAGCATCTGGGGAGAGATATCTAAAAAAATTTCTTTTCGTTTACCAACATAAAATGGCTTTAATTCTGTTTTCCTCCCACCACTTACTTCCTCGAGTGAAAACGTCTAGTTCTATTCCTTCCAAGTATCTAGAATACGGGGAAGAAGTATCTTGGAAAGGGGATAGGTATCTAGAATATGGGAAGAAGTATCTTGGAAAGGGGAGAGGTATCTAGAATATGGGAAGAAGTACCTTGGAAAGGGGAGAGGTATCTTTGGAAATGGGAGAGGTATTCAGCATCTGGGGAGAGATATCTAAAAAAATTTCTTTTCGTTTACCAACATAAAATGGCTTTAATTCTGTTCTCCTCCCACCACTTACTTCCTCGAGTGAAAACGTCTAGTTCTATTCCTTCCAAGTATCTAGAATACGGGGAAGAAGTATCTTCGAAAGGGGAGAGGTATCTAGAATATGGGAAGAAGTATCTTGGAAATGGGAGAAGTATCTTTGGAAATGGGAGAGGTATTCAGCATCTGGGGAGAGATATCTAAAAAAATTTCTTTTCGTTTACCAACATAAAATGGCTTTAATTCTGTTTTCCTCCCACCACTTACTTCCTCGAGTGAAAACGTCTAGTTCTATTCCTTCCAAGTATCTAGAATACGGGGAAGAAGTATCTTGGAAAGGGGATAGGTATCTAGAATATGGGAAGAAGTATCTTGGAAAGGGGAGAGGTATCTAGAATATGGGAAGAAGTACCTTGGAAAGGGGAGAGGTATCTTTGGAAATGGGAGAGGTATTCAGCATCTGGGGAGAGATATCTAAAAAAATTTCTTTTCGTTTACCAACATAAAATGGCTTTAATTCTGTTCTCCTCCCACCACTTACTTCCTCGAGTGAAAACGTCTAGTTCTATTCCTTCCAAGTATCTAGAATACGGGGAAGAAGTATCTTCGAAAGGGGAGAGGTATCTAGAATATGGGAAGAAGTATCTTGGAAATGGGAGAAGTATCTTTGGAAATGGGAGAGGTATTCAGCATCTGGGGAGAGATATCTAAAAAAATTTCTTTTCGTTTACCAACATAAAATGGCTTTAATTCTGTTTTCCTCCCACCACTTACTTCCTCGAGTGAAAACGTCTAGTTCTATTCCTTCCAAGTATATAGAATACGGGGAAGAAGTATCTTGGAAAGGGGATAGGTATCTAGAATATGGGAAGAAGTATCTTGGAAAGGGGAGAGGTATCTAGAATATGGGAAGAAGTATCTTGGAAAGGGGATAGGTATCTAGAATATGGGAAGAAGTATCTTGGAAAGGGGAGAGGTATCTAGAATATGGGAAGAAGTACCTTGGAAAGGGGAGAGGTATCTTTGGAAATGGGAGAGGTATTCAGCATCTGGGGAGAGATATCTAAAAAAATTTCTTTTCGTTTACCAACATAAAATGGCTTTAATTCTGTTTTCCTCCCACCACTTACTTCCTCGAGTGAAAACGTCTAGTTCTATTCCTTCCAAGTATCTAGAATACGGGGAAGAAGTATCTTCGAAAGGGGAGAGGTATCTAGAATATGGGAAGAAGTATCTTGGAAATGGGAGAAGTATCTTTGGAAATGGGAGAGGTATTCAGCATCTGGGGAGAGATATCTAAAAAAATTTCTTTTCGTTTACCAACATAAAATGGCTTTAATTCTGTTTTCCTCCCACCACTGACTTCCTCAAGTGAAAACGTCTAGTCCATCTCCTCAGTGTTTACCGGAAGCTTTGATTTCTGAAAGAGTCGACCACCTACCTGGGCGAATCTTGTCTGTTGTTACTTTCTGTGTTGGGCGATTCAGTCAATGGCTCCGTGTACGAAAGAGGGAACCAGCCTGACCTGCCGAAATAAAATGAATTCAATAACATTTTTTGGGCCACATACAGATGAAAGATTTCACATATCAATTGTCACACATTTGTAATAAATTTCTATCATACATACCTTTGTGTATTCTTTATAACACGGGTTCCCAACGCGGTAAAATTTTTGTGGGTACGCTCGTGAGAGCTCAAAAGTCGCTAGATCTAGTAACAAAGTCGTTAAGTTGGCAACACTGTTGCGCAAAAATGTCATTTTTCTTGCGTTTATCGATACACATAATTTATGAAAACAAAATGTATATATGTTTTATTTTATTCCCATTGTTATATTATATCTATAGTTTTATCTATCTATACAAGGGGTACGCCAGTTACACATTTACAGGGGATACGTGAAGCATAAAAGGTTGAGAACCACTGATATATATGTTTTATTTTATTCCCATTGTTATACTATAACAATAGTTTTATCTATCTATACAACGGGTACGCCAGTTACATACACATTTCCAGGGGGTACGTGAAGCATAAAAGGTTGAGAACCACTGATATATATGTTATATTTTATTCCCATTGTTATACTATAACTATAGTTTTATCTATCTATACAACGGGTACACCAGTTACACATTTCCAGGGGGTACATGAAGCATAAAAAGGTTGAGAACCACTGATATATATGTTTTATTTTATTCCCATTGTTATATTATAACTATAGGTTTAACTATCTATACAAGGGGTAAGCCAGCTACATACACATTTCCAGGGGGTACGTGAAGCATAAAAGGTTGAGAACCACTGATGTATGTTATATTTTATTCCCATTGTTATACTATAACTGTAATTTTATCTATCTATACAAGGGGTACGCCAGTTAGATACACATTTCCAGGGGGTACGTGAAGCACAAAAGGTTGACAACCACTGTTTTATAGGTTCGAGTTCCATCCCTGTCCTTGGTCAGAAAGGAAATACCGATGGGTCTGTAAAAGCCACGGTCCGTCGGATGGGACGTTAAGCCGTGGCTCCGTGTGCCGAAGAGACATACCCTGTGCACGTTAAAAGAACACGCTGGATGACCATGATGGGAGGCAACCATCTTCCCTGAAACTTAGAGGGAGTCCTTGTGACCTTGCCATTGTGTGCAAGAAAAAGTGAAGCTCTGAGATAAAACAACCCAACCTCTTTTTCAAAATCTAAAGTTCTTTATCCGTAACAGAAACTCCCTTGCAGAAAACCTCATTCTATATCCTTGACTTTCAAAACAATTTTGTAAATATCCTTCTCTTCATCCACATCATCACGTGTTCGGAGAATGGATCAGCTGGGGGTTTGTTTCAGTCCAAATCTCTTTCAATGGGATTGTGCCAGATGGGTTGTTTTACCTCTGAGCGGCACTTTTTTGCCCACCATGGGCTAAATGGCCAGGTCACAAGGACCCCGAAGGCTCAGAGAAGGTTGGGGAAGGGGACCCACTGGAACAGCTGTTGGGAGACAGATGGTAGCCTCCCGTCAAGGCCATCCAGCGTGTTCTTTAACGTTGGGTTGTTTTACCTCTGAGCGGCACTTTTTTGCCCACCATGGGCTAAATGGCCAGGTCACAAGGACCCCGAAGGCTCAGAGAAGGTTGGGGAAGGGGACCCACTGGAACAGCTGTTGGGAGACAGATGGTAGCCTCCCGTCAAGGCCATCCAGCGTGTTCTTTAACGTTGGGTTGTTTTACCTCTGAGCGGCACTTTTTTACACACCATGGGCTAAATGGCCAGGTCACATGGACCCCGAAGACTCAGAGAAGGTTGGGGGAGGGGACCCACAGGAACAGTTGTTGGGAGACAGATGGTAGCCTCCCGTCAAGGTCATCCAGTGTGTTCTTTAACGTGCACAGGGTATGGCTCTCCCGCACACGGGCCACGGCTTAAAGTCCCATCCGACGGACGGCGGCCTTTCCAAGCCCATCGATGTCCCCTACTGACCGTGGGCAGGGCGGGGAATTTTGCGGAGATAAATCTCAACGCTGACCCAGCTGGGACTCGAACCTGGGAACTACAGATTACGAGACTGGCGCGCTACCGACTAAGCCACCCCTGCCCCAAAACTTAACAACACGTCTCCCCGTCAACCCGTCTCGACAACACGCCCGCCTGTTGTCGAGACTTGTGCCAGAAGTCTCGACAACAGATAAAGAATAAACTGGAAGGTTTCCAGAATTCGAAAACAAACTTTTTTTTTAAAGTTCTCTCTCTAATATAGATTTGGATCTTTTTGTTAGATTTTTTTTCCATTATGATGTTAAACAACATTCTAGAAAATTTAGTTCTTAGATTTCTATTTTGTTTATCAAGCAGTTCTGTAAAAATGGTGAAGAGAGAGAAGTCCTTGGTTTCTAAACAACGCCCCCCCCCCCCACCCCCGTTGGGGCCTTCTGCCTCTGAGCGACACAATTTTACAACAAAAAAAACATTGCAAGCAAATTGTATAAGAAGATTTTACGCTTCAGGCTGCAATTATAAAACGTATTATTTTTTTATGTTTCTGTCTTGGAAAGATTATCTCTCTCTCCGAAGTATTCACGGCAGGCTTCTTGAATCGAAATAAATCAAAACAATTGAGAAACTTATTTTAGGATGCATGCTGCAGAAAAATAAATAATCACACTCCTAGCGTACAATTTGCTTTTCAAACGTGTCTGTCCTGAGTTAAGATTCCTGCATTCTGCAGTTGAAATAATTTTTATGTCAATTGAGAACATTGGTTGGGGTTGGGTTGTTTTACCTCTGAGCGGCACTTTTTTGCACACAATGGGCTAAATGGCCAGGTCACATGGACCCCGAAGGTTCGGAGAAGGTTGGGGGAGGGGACCCACTGGAACAGTTGTTGGGAGACAGATGGTAGCCTCCCGTCAAGGCCATCCAGCGTGTTCTTTAACGTTGGGTTGTTTTACCTCTGAGCGGCACTTTTTTTTGCATACCATGGGCTAAATGGCCAGGTCACATGGACCCCGAAGGCTCAGAGAAGGTTGGGGGAGGGGACCCGCTGGAAGAGTTGTTGGGAGACAGATGATAGCCTCCCGTCAAGGCCATCCAGCGTGTTCTTTAACGTTGAGTTGTTTCACCTCTGACCGCCACTTCTTTGCGCACAATGGGCTAAATGGCCAGGTCACATGGACCCCGAAGGCTCAGAGAAGGTTGGGGGAGGGGACCCACTGGAACAGCTGTTGGGAGACAGATGGTAGCCTCCCGTCAAGGCCATCCAGGGTGTTCTTTAACGTTGGGTTGTTTCACCTGTGACCGCCACTTCTTTGCGCACAATGGGCTAAATGGCCAGGTCACATGGACCCCGAAGGCTCAGAGAAGGTTGGGGGAGGGGACCCACTGGAACAGTTGTTGGGAGACAGTCTTTAATGTGCACAGGGTATGGTTCTCCCGTACACGTTGCCACGTCTTAACGTCCCATCCGACGGACGGAGGCCTTTCCAAGCCCATCGGTGTCCCCTATTGACCGTAAGCAGTGTGAAAAGTTTTGCGGATATAAATCTCTACGCTGACCCAGCTGGGACTCGAACCTGGGAACTACATATTACGAGCCTAGAGCGCTACCGATTGAGCCACCCCCCATCCCAGAAGGAAAGTTTCAAAAACGTTGCCACCTCCTCGGAAGACGATCCCAATCAAGGTTCGAAATATTAGGAATGTTACTCGCAAGTAAGTGAATCCTGGTCTTAAGTTTTCAAATTATAATACACTAACTATTCTAAGACAGCCATGAATACAATAATTAGATAATATCATTATACAATTTTATTGATTCTTAATCAATGACTGCGAATTCAGATTACCAGCACTGTTAAGATCAAATTGTTGCAAAATTTGCACTCTCGAAACCTGGAGTCTTGTTACCCAACAACAAAGCTCCAACATCTCTGCTGCCAACGCGCAACCTCCCTTTGTAACAGAGGGCGGGGGGTGGCTCAGTCGGTAGCGCGCCAGGCTCGTAATCTGTAGTTCCCAGGTTCGAGTCCCAGCTGGGTCAGCGTTGAGATTTATCTCCGCAAAATTCTCCGACCTGCCCACGGTCAGTAGGGGACACCGATGGGCTTGGAAAGGCCGCCGTCCATCGGATGGAACGTTAAGACGTGGCCACGTGTACGGGAGAACCATACCCTGTGCACATTAAAGACTGTCTCCCAACAACTGTTCCAGTGGGTCCCCTCCCCCAACCTTCTCTGAGCCTTCGGGGTCCATGTGACCTGGCCATTTAGCCCATTGTGCGCAAAAAAGTGCCGCTCAGAGGTAAAACAACCCAACCCCTCCCCCAACCTTCTCTGAGTCTTCGGGGTCCATGTGACCTGGCCATTTAGCCCATTGTGCGCAAAAAAGTGCCGCTCAGAGGTAAAACAACCCAACCCCTCCCCCAACCTTCTCTGAGTCTTCGGGGTCCTTGTGACCTGGCCATTTAGCCCATTGTGCGCAAAAAAGTGCCGCTCAGAGGTTAAACAACCCAACCCCACCCCCAACCTTCTCTGAGTCTTCGGGGTCCATGTGACCTGGCCATTTAGCCCATTGTGCGCAAAAAAGTGCCGCTCAGAGGTAAAACAACCCAACCCCTCCCCCAACCTTCTCTGAGTCTTCGGGGTCCTTGTGACCTGGCCATTTAGCCCATAGTGTGCAAAAAAGTGCCGCTCAGAGGTAAAACAACCCAACCCCTCCCCCAACCTTCTCTGAGTCTTCGGGGTCCTTGTGACCTGGCCATTTAGCCCATGGTGTGCAAAAAAGTGCCGCTCAGAGGTAAAACAACCCAACCCCTCCCCCAACCTTCTCCGAGTCTTCGGGGTCCTTGTGACCTGGCCATTTAGCCCATAGTGTGCAAAAAAGTACCGCTCAGAGGTAAAACAACCCAACCCCTCCCCCAACCTTCTCTGAGTCTTCGGGGTCCATGTGACCTGGCCATTTAGCCCATTGTGCGCAAAAAAGTGCCGCTCAGAGGTAAAACAACCCAACCCCTCCCCCAACCTTTTCTGAGTCTTCGGGGTCCATGTGACCTGGCCATTTAGCCCATGGTGTGCAAAAAAGTGCCGCTCAGAGGTAAAACAACCCAACCCAAATGCACTCTTGAAACCTCGAGTCTTGTTAGCCAACAACAAAGCTCCAACATCTCCGCTGCCAAAGCGCAACCTCCCTTTGTAACAGACTAACTCTTTACACACGAGTGCGCATGTCCATTAGCGCAACCCTTACTTCATCTCATTATCGTACATGACTTGCTATTTCTTGAAGAAGTGATTCAGTTCAAATTTCTCTTCCTGATTATTTTTCTTCGCAACTTGCCTCACTTGAAACATAAAGCTGTTTTTGCTGCATCATCGCATTTGCATTTCCTGGATCACAACCTCTTTCTCTCTACAAATGCAGAGGTCTTGCTTTGCCTCCGAGACACACTTTCACACATTTCAATAACAAATGAAAGTTCGTCGTCTAATAACATCGTTTTGTGGGGGCGGGGTTGGCTCAGTCGGTAGCGCGCCAGGCTCGTAATCTGCAGTTCCTAGGTTCGAGTCCCAGCTGGGTCAGTGTTGAGACTTATCTCCTGAAAACTCCCCTCCCTGGCCACGGTCAGTAGGGAACACCGAGGGGCTTGCAAAGGCCGCCGTCCGTCGGATGGGACGTTAAGCCGTGGCCCCGTGTGCGGGAGAGCCATACCCTGTGCACGTTAAAGAACACGCTGGATGGCCTTGACGGGAGGCTACCATCTGTCTCCCAACAGCTGTTCCAGTGGGTCATCTCCCCCAACCTTCTGAGCCTTCGGGGTCCCTGTGACCTGGCCATTTAGCGCATTGTGTGCAAAAAAGTGCCGCTCAGAGGTAAAACAAACCAACGTTAAAGAACACGCTGGATGACCTAGACGGGATCTACCATCTGTCTCCCAACAGCTATCCCAGTGGGTCACCTCCCCCAACCTTCTCTGAGCCTTCGGGGTCCTTTCGGTCTCCTGTGCAGTAACTGCACACGCTCCAGTTTGCTGTGAACGGTAACTGGAGCGTGTACAGTTGCTGTACACGATCCAGATATTTTTTTCTGAATTCTGTAATCACGTGACACGAAGGTTGCCAGATCACTAATTTCTAAACAAATCGTTGCCAGATATTTTTTCTGGTTCCTGTAATCGACCATAATATTCGGACATTTTTTTGAGCGACTGTACGTCTATTATTTATTGTCATGATAATGATCATGCTCGGTTCTAGAAAAGAGTAGGTGACGTAATCGAGACGGAAAAGGGTTGAGTTAGAGGGGGGGGGGGGGGGGCAAAGAGATTTTTTCCCTTTCAGTGTATCATTTCCCCCCCCCCCTTCGTTTCGGAGGATTTTTTAAAATTTATGACAAACGGGTGAAACGGGAACAAAGTTATTTTTTGTCCTTCATTGGCTTACAAGCATTCTCAAGGAGGGGGATGGCCCCCTCATCCCCTCTTCTCCTGGATCCGGCCCTGGTAATCATTACTGAGAATGGCGTTATTGTTTTGTAAAGTATATCAAAGAGATTATGTGAAAGAGGTGGACATAAGATACGTTCATTTATTGGAACCACGCTAGAATCTAGAAGGGGGCGGGGGTGGCTCAGTCGGTAGCGCGCCAGGCTCGTAAACTGTAGTTTCCAGGTTCGAGTCCCAGCTGGGTCAGCGTTGAGATTTATCTCCGCAAAATTCCCGCCCTGCCCGTGGTCAGTAGGGGACACCGATGGGCTTGAAAAGGACACTGTCCGTCGGATGGGACGTTAAGCCGTGGCCCCGTGTGCGAGAGAGCCATACCCTTTGCACGTTAAAGAACACGCTGGACGGCCTTGACGGGAGGCTACCATCTGTCTCCCAACAGCTGTTCCAGTGGGTTCCCTCCCCCAACCTTCTGAGCCTTTGGGGTCCATGTGACCTGCCCATTTAGCCCATGGTGGGCAAAAAAGTGCCGCTCAGAGGTAAAACAACCCAACGTTAAAGAACACGCTGGATGGCCTTGACGGGAGGCTACCATCCGTCTTCCAACAGCTGTTCCAGTGGGTCTCCTCTCCCAACCTTCTCTGAGCCTTCGGGGTCCATGTGACCTGGCCATTTAGCCCATGGTGTGCAAAAAAGTGCCGCTCAGAGGTAAAACAACCCAACTCGTCTTCTGGCAGCCACGACATTTGGCCCAGTCCCATCGCATTCCGAATAGGGAGTACTCACATCTAGCTCAGTCTCCATAGATCGAAAGAGGGAGGACATCACGATCTCCAGATTTCTTCCCAATAAAGAATGCATGGGGAATCATTGTCAGATGATTTCATGCCTCTGCACGATCATCCCAATGTTGATGAATTATGGACACAGGCCAACGACACATGGTCCACAATATCTCAGCACACCATCTGGGAACATTTCTACTCAATGCCACACCGTGTTGCCAAATGTATAGCCCAGCATGGAGTTGGGTTGGGTTATTTTACCTCTGAGCGGCACTTTTTTGCACACCATGGGCTAAATGGCCAGGTCACAAGGACCCCGAAGGCTCAGAGAAGGTTGGGGGAGGGGACCCACTGGAACAGCTGTTGGGAGACAGATGGTAGCCTCCCGTCAAGGCCATCCAGCGTGTTCTTTAACGTGCACAGGGTATGGCTCTCCCGCACACGGGGCCACGGCTGAACGTCCCATCCGACGGACGGCGGCCTTTTCAAGCCCATCGGTGTCCCCTACTGACCGTGGGCAGGGCGGGGAATTTTGCGGAGATAAATCTCAACGCTGACTCAGCTGGGACTCGAACCTGGGAACTACAGATAACGAGCCTGGCGCGCTACCGACTGAGCCACCCCCGCCCCTGAAAAGAGTAAAAAATAATAATCGTTTTAAGAAGCCAAAATAAATTTTTTAACAGAAAAACAAATCTTTAAATAATATTGAAAAAAAAAATGTAAACTAGACACCAGTCTTACTTTTTGGTCATAAAATTGTCTCCGAACTGCCACCCAGTAAGATTCCGTGGTCCAGTGAAAGCGATGACGTCACCTTCCTCGAGACTTATCTGATGATCCCCATTGGCCTTGTAGGTGTACAGCGCCCTCACGTGGCTGTTCGTGCTATTGCTCACTTCTCCGTTGTACTCGACGATTCGGTTGAATCTCGACGGAGCAGAATCTGAAAATAAATAAATAATAAATAAATACCCCCTCAAGCAGCTGCTTGCCACAGAGGTCTGACAGGAGCCTGTCAGTTTATATGCCACAGTAGGAGATCTGAGAGGATGGCAGGACCTCAGCAGAAAAACGACACATACAGTCGCTCAAAAAAATATCCGAACACTATGGTTGATTACAAAATTCAGAAAAAATATCTGGCAACGATTTTTTTAGAAATTAGTGATCTGGCAACCTCCGTGTCACGTGATTACAGAATTCAGGAAAAATATCTGGAGCGTGTACAGCAACTGCACACGCTCAATATTTCCGTGAGTGAGGCCACACGATCCAGGTTTTTGTGAGCTCACACGATCCAATGTGCTGTAGTAGAAGGTCTGAGAGAATGGCAGGCCCTCAGCAGAAAAAAAAACACATACAGTCGCTCAAAAAAATATCCGAACACTATGGTTGATTACAGAATTCAGAAAAAATATCTGGAGCGTGTACAGCAACCAAACTGGAGCATGTGCAGCTACTGCACACGCTCCAGTTTGCTGTGAACGGTAACTGCACACGCTCAATATTTCTGTGAGTGGGCCCACACGATCCAGGTTTTTGTGAGCTCACACGATCCAATGTGCTGTGAACATTAACCGCTCCAGTTTGCTGTGAACGGTAACTGCACACGCTCAATATTTCTGTGAGTGGGCCCACACGATCCAGGTTTTTGTGAGCTCACACGATCCAATGTGCTGTGAACATTAACCGCTCCAGTTTGCTGTGAACGGTAACTGCACACGCTCAATATTTCTGCGAGTGGGCCCACACGATCCAATGTGCTGTGAACATTAACCGCAACCGCTCCAGTTTGCTGTGAGCGGTAACTGCACACGCTCAATATTTCTGTGAGTGGGCCCACACGATCCAGGTTTTTGTGAGCTCACACGATCCAATGTGCTGTGAACATTAACCGCTCCAGTTTGCTGTGAACGGTAACTGCACACGCTCAATATTTCTGTGAGTGGGCCCACACGATCCAATGTGCTGTGAACATTAACCGCAACCGCTCCAGTTTGCTGTGAGCGGTAACTGCACACGCTCAATATTTCTGTGAGTGGGCCCACACGATCCAGGTTTTTGTGAGCTCACACGATCCAATGTGCTGTGAACATTAACCGCTCCAGTTTGCTGTGAACGGTAACTGCACACGCTCAATATTTCTGTGAGTGGGCCCACACGATCCAATGTGCTGTGAACATTAACCGCAACCGCTCCAGTTTGCTGTGAGCGGTAACTGCACACGCTCAATATTTCTGTGAGTGGGCCCACACGATCCAGGTTTTTGTGAGCTCACACGATACAATGTGCTGTAGTAGAAGGTCTGAGAGAATGGCAGGACCTCAGCAGAAAAACGACACATACATCCATGCCTTACCCGGGGCTCGAACACAGGTCCCTTAGATCAGTAGCCACGCGCGCTAACCACTCGGTCACGGGACGGTTGGGTTGTTTTACCTCTGAGCGGCACTTTTTTTGCACACCATGGGATAAATGGCCAGGTCACATGGACCCCGAAGGCTCAGAGAAGGTTGAGGGAGTGGACCCACTGGAACAGCTGTTGGGAGACAGATGGTAGCCTCCCGTCAAGGCCATCCAGCGTGTTCTTTAACGTTGGGTTGTTTTACCTCTGAGCGGCACTTTTTTGCACACCATGGGCTAAATGGCCAGGTCACAAGGACCCCGAAGGCTCAGAGAAGGTTGGGGGTTGGTTGGTTGTTTTACCTCTGAGCGGCACTTTTTTGCACACCATGGGATAAATGGCCAGGTCACATGGACCCCGAAGGCTCAGAGAAGGTTGAGGGAGTGGACCCACTGGAACAGCTGTTGGGAGACAGATGGTAGCCTCCCGTCAAGGCCATCCAGCGTGTTCTTTAACGTTGGGTTGTTTTACCTCTGAGCGGCACTTTTTTGCACACCATGGGCTAAATGGCCAGGTCACAAGGACCCCGAAGGCTCAGAGAAGGTTGGGGGTTGGTTGGTTGTTTTACCTCTGAGCGGCACTTTTTTGCACACCATGGGCTAAATGGCCAGGTCACAAAGACCCCGAAGGCTCAGAGAAGGTTGGGTGAGGGGACCCACTGGAACAGCTGTTGGGAGACAGATGGTAGCCTCCCGTCAAGGCCATCCAGCGTGTTCTTTAACGTGCACAGGGTATGTCTCTCCCGCACACGGGGCCACGGCTTAACGTTCCATCCGAAGGACGGCGGCCTTTCCAAGCCCATCGGTGTTCCCTACTGACCGTGGGCAGGGCAGGGAATTTTGGGGAGATAAATCTCAACTCTGACCCAGCTGGGACTCGAACCTGGAAACTACAGATTACGAGCCTGGCGAGCTACCGACTAAACTACCCCCGCCCCCACGGGACGGCTCCATTTTCATGGATACACATAAAAAAAAACGACTAACAAACCTTCTTCTGTGATGGAGGCCGACGAAGGCAAGTTGTAGTCTGACTTCGCCCTTGCAATGGGTCGTGCGTAGATGCCACTGTTGTGCTCTACAACATAGGTGGTGAGAGGCCTGGGAGCAGAAATGACGGAATCTCTCTCTCGGCGATGTCCCTTGATGTTGTGGAGGCTGCTACTGCTCTTCGAGATGCTGTTGGAGGGCAGCTCCGCGTAGGTGGCATACTCCAGATCGCTCTGATGGCAGAGAGAGAGAAAAGAGGGGAAAATTGGTCAGAGGATGGAAGAAGTTTCTTTATATACAGTCGCTCGAAAAAGGATCCGAACACTATGGTTGATTACAGAATTCAGAAAAAAAATATCTGGCAACGATTTTTTTTTTAGGAATTAGTGATCTGGCAACCTTCGTGACAGAATTTAAAAAATATATCTGGCAACGTTTTTTTTTTAGAAATTAGTTATCTGGCAACCTTCGTGACATAATTTTAAAAAAATCTGGCAACGATTTTTTTAGAAATTAATGATCTGGCAACCTTCATGAGAGATTCAGAGAAAATATCTGGCAACGACTTTTTTTAGAAATTAGTGATCTGGCAACCTTTGTGTCACGTGACACGAAGGTTGCCAGATCACTAATTTCTAAAAAAAAAAAATCGTTGCCAGATATTTTTTATAAATTTTGTGATCAACCATAGTGTTCCGATAGTTTTTTGAGCGACTGTAGTTACACCATTCAGTAACCAGCTTTTTTTTAATCAAAAGTGACAATTGTGATGTCGCCAGCATGATTTTGACCCCCCCCCCCCTCTCCTCCGATTGTCGGCTGCATCCTTACCTCCGTGTGATCGGCAATCTGTCGGAAGTTGTCGTCACAGAACTTCGGGAGCATCTCTTTTGTGTCGGCCAATTCCTCCCACTGAGGGATGTGATGCTGAAGGATTTCGCTGCCCTGGAAACAAAAGAAGAGGGAGATCTTACTGAATCTCAACAATCAGTTTCACGAATTCCAGACGAATTAAAAAAAAACACTAACCTTTTAAAGTTTCTACAGCTTAAAACATCACATTTCACCACTTGATGGCTAATTTTTCCCTTTTCGAACAGGTTACCCGAGCGACCAGGGCACGCATCTGATCCTGCGAGTGTAATTTGAAGGTTACGAAGTGGACTGATGCTCATCAGGAATCATAACAGCTATCCCTTAGTTTCAATGCAGAGGTTGCCTCATTCCGCAGAGGAAGAGACTCCTAAGACATTCCGCAGCGGACAGTAAATGTTGTCAGTTTCGGTGCTTAGGTTGTTTTACCTGTGAGAGCCACCTTTTTTTGCACACACTGCGCTAAATGATCAGGTCACAAGGACCCCGAGGGGTCAGAGAAGATCGGGAGTTGCGTTGGTTTACCTCTGAGCGGCACTTTTTTGCACACCATGGGCTAAATGGCCAGGTCACATGCACCCCGAAGGTTCAGAGAAGATTGGGGGAGGGGACAGACTGGAACAACTGTTGGGAGACAGATGGTAGCCTCCCGTCAAGGCCATCCAGCGTGTTCTTTAACGTTGGGTTGTTTTACCTCTGAGCGGCACTTTTTTGCACACCATGGGCTAAATGGCCAGGTCACAAGGACCCCGAAGGCTCAGAGAAGGTTGGAGGAGGGGACCCACTAGAACAGCTGTTGGGAGACAGATGGTAGCCTCCCGTCAAGGCCATCCAGCGTGTTCTTTAACGTTGGGTTGTTTTACCTCTGAGTGGCCCTTTTTCGCACACCTTGGGCTAAATGGCCAGGTCACATGGACCCCGAATGCTCAGAGAAGGTTGAGGGAGGGGACCCACTGGAACAGCTGTTGGGAGACAGATGGTAGCCTCCCGTCAAGGCCATCCAACGTGTTCTTTAACGTGCACATGGTGTGGCTCTCTCCCACACACGGGGCCATGGCTTAACGTCCCATCCGATGGACGGTGATCTTTCCAAGACCTGCAGTGTCCCCTACTAAACGAGGGCAGGTCGGAGAGTTTTACGTAGATTAATCTCAATGCTGGCCCAGCTGGAACTCGAACCTGGGAACTGCAGATTACGAGCTTGGCGCGTTACCGAGTAAGCCACCCCCGCCCGTGTAGCTCGGGAGAGATCAGTTAAAAAAAATTATACAGTATGGGTGCGACTTTCAGTTTGTATATAACATGCAACCTAAAACAAGCTTCGCAATTAATTCATTCAGAAACTTACCTTGATGTGAAAGATGGAGAATTGTTTGGAAAGAGCGCATTGTCTCTCCAACACTGTACCATAAAGAATGCGTTCTTGGATCACAGCCTGAAACAAAACAATGAAATGTAAACTTTCTCTTTTGTTGTAACATTCATCGAAACCAGTTTTACAAAAGAATTTCTGTAAAAATAAAATTCCCTTTCAAGCAGATGATAGCCACAGAGGTTTGACAAGATCCTGTGAGTATATTTTGCTGTAGAGGACCCTGCGAGAATAATTTGATGTAGAGGATTCTGCGAGTATAATTTGCTGTAGAGGATCCTGCGAGTATAATTTGCTGTAGAGGATTCTGCGAGTATAATTTGATGTAGAGGATCCTGCGAGTGTAATTTGATGTAGAGGATTCTGCGAGTGTAATTCGATGTAGAGGATCCTGCGAGTGTAATTTGCACCAGAGGATCCTGCGAGTGTAATTTGATGTAGAGGATCCTGCGAGTGTAATTTGATGTAGAGGATCCTGCGAGTATAATTTGCTGTAGAGGATCTGCGAGTATAATTTGCTGTAGAGGATCCTGCGAGTATAATTTGCTGTAGAGGATCCTATGAGTATAATTTGCTGTAGAGGATCCTGCGAGTATAATTTGATGTAGAGGATCCTGCGAGTAATTTGCTGTAGAGGATTCTTCGAGTGTAATTTGCTGTAGAGGATTCTGCGAGTGTAATTTGATGTAGAGGATCCTGTGAGTATAATTTGCTGTAGAGGATCCTGCGAGTATAATTTGATGTAGAGGATTCTGCGAGTATAATTTGATGTAGAGGATCCTGCGAGTATAATTTGCACCAGAGGATCCTGCGAGTATAATTTGATGTAGAGGATCCTGTGAGTATAATTTGCTGTAGAGGATCCTGCGAGTATAATTTGATGTAGAGGATCCTGCGAGTATAATTTGATGTAGAGGATCCTGCGAGTATAATTTGCACCAGAGGATCCTGCGAGTATAATTTGAGGTAGAGGATCCTGTGAGTATAATTTGATGTAGAGGATCCTATGAGTATAATTTGATGTAGAGGATCCTGTGAGTATAACTTGATGTAGAGGATCATGCGAGTATAATTTGCACCAGAGGATCCTGCGAGTATAATTTGCACCAGAGGATCCTGCGAGTATAATTTGCACCAGAGGATCCTGCGAGTATAATTTGCACCAGAGGATCCTGCGAGTATAATTTGATGTAGAGGATCCTGTGAGTATAATTTGCACCAGAGGATCCTGCGAGTATAATTTGATGTAGAGGATCCTGTGAGTATAATTTGATGTAGAGGATCCTGTGAGTATAATTTGATGTAGAGGATCCTGTGAGTATAATTTGATGTAGAGGATCCTGTGAGTATAATTTGATGTAGAGGATCCTGTGAGTATAATTTGATGTAGAGGATCCTGTGAGTATAACTTGATGTAGAGGATCCTGTGAGTATAATTTGCACCAGAGGATCCTGCGAGTATAATTTGCACCAGAGGATCCTGCGAGTATAATTTGCACCAGAGGATCCTGCGAGTATAATTTGATGTAGAGGATCCTGTGAGTATAATTTGATGTAGAGGATCCTGTGAGTATAATTTGATGTAGAGGATCCTGCGAGTATAATTTGCACCAGAGGATCCTGCGAGTATAATTTGATGTAGAGGATCCTGTGAGTATAATTTGATGTAGAGGATCCTGTGAGTATAATTTGATGTAGAGGATCCTGTGAGTATAATTTGATGTAGAGGATCCTGTGAGTATAATTTGATGTAGAGGATCCTATGAGTATAATTTGATGTAGAGGATCCTGTGAGTATAACTTGATGTAGAGGATCCTGTGAGTATAATTTGCACCAGAGGATCCTGCGAGTATAATTTGCACCAGAGGATACTGCGAGTATAATTTGCACCAGAGGATCCTGCGAGTATAATTTGATGTAGAGGATCCTGCGAGTATAATTTGCACCAGAGGATCCTGCGAGTATAATTTGATGTAGAGGATCCTGCGAGTATAATTGATGTAGAGGATCCTGCGAGTATAACTTGATGTAGAGGATCCTGTGAGTATAATTTGATGTAGAGGATCCTGCGAGTATAACTTGATGTAGAGGATCCTGCGAGTATAACTTGATGTAGAGGATCCTGTGAGTATAATTTGATGTAGAGGATCCTGCGAGTATAATTTGATGTAGAGGATCCTGCGAGTATAATTTGATGTAGAGGATCCTGCGAGTATAATTTGCACCAGAGGATCCTGCGAGTATAATTTGAGGTAGAGGATCCTGTGAGTATAATTTGATGTAGAGGATCCTATGAGTATAATTACTGCGAGTATAATTTGCTGGATCCTGTGAGTATAACTTGAAATTATACTCACAGGAGAGGATCCTGTGAGTATAACTTGATGTAGAGGATCCTGTGAGTATAATTTGCACCAGAGGATCCTGCGAGTATAATTTGCACCAGAGGATCCTGCGAGTATAATTTGCACCAGAGGATCCTGCGAGTATAATTTGCACCAGAGGATCCTGCGAGTATAATTTGCACCAGAGGATCCTGCGAGTATAATTTGATGTAGAGGATCCTGTGAGTATAATTTGATGTAGAGGATCCTGTGAGTATAATTTGATGTAGAGGATCCTGTGAGTATAATTTGATGTAGAGGATTTGTTTGTCTCAGTGGCCTGCCAGGATCCTGTCCTTTTCAAATTTAAGCGAATATTCAAAGATTAAGAGAGACTTTCTTTACCCATTTTAAATCCTTTTAAGAATACACGAATTTTGTATATATATTGTTACGACAGAAGGAATCTGGCATCCGAAAGCAAAAGGTATCAGCCAACGAATAAGAACTTTGGGAGAATTTGAAGAAGAACAGTGGAGCGTGTAACGGTCGTGTGTGTAACGGTCCAGAGTTCGAAAATGGACGGTTAGCTGTTCTGAGACAGTGCGCGTTAAGTATAAAGAATTATCTTTATGTGATGTGTACGCGGGAAATATAAAAGTGGTATCTTTTATGTGACGTGTACGCGGACGGTCGTATGGTTCTGCTAGTGTGAGTTAGCGAACTAGCACAGGACGATTTTGTTTGTGTATGAAGATGTTCAAGCGACATGGTAATCAAGTAAAAAGGTAATATTTAGTGGAATAGACAGAGCTAATGTTGTGTGCTCTGCGCAGGAAGGTTGATGACTTGTGTATGAATAATAGTTGATTTGTTTATAAGATACTTCATCCATATTTTCTTTGTAACAATTTACCTTGTATTGAATCTGGTTTTAAAATATAGTTTTTAATATCACGCTCAGTGGCTATCCATTTTTGTAATCCGTAACAATATATACACACACACATACAGAACACTCCAAGTTTCGACACTTGCATTCTATGGAGCATTTCCAACTTGTAAAAATAGCGATTTTCAGGAAGAAATAGCGCTTGAGAGGTATTGCACATTTCGCTGAAATCTGTATAAACCCAGATTTTTAAAAATGTTTGCCGTCCTGTGGCCGAGTGGTTAGCACGCTTGACTACTGATCTACGGGACCTGGGTTCGAGCCCCGGGTAAGGCATGGATATTCGTGTTGTTTTCTGCTGAGGTCCTGCCATCCTCTCAGATCTTCTACTCTGGCATATAAAGTGACAGGCTCCTGTCAGACCTCTGTGGCAAGCAGCTGCTTGAGGGGGTATTTATTTATTTTTTATTTCAAATAATTAAAAAAATTTTTGAAGCCGGAATATTTAATAGCAGAAATTGCTACACTCACTCTAATAAACGCCTTCCTTTAAATTGAACAAAAACTTAAAAAAAAAAAATTGCATCGCAAATTAAAAAAGTTACATTTACTTTTATAAAACATTTGTTACAACAGTAATCATTGTGTTTCAATCAACTGCTTAACTTAAATCTTACGGATTTAGTACATCTTAAATATTTCAGCTTTAAAAAGGTTGGGTTGTTTTGCCTCTGAGCGGCACTTTTTTGCACACAATGGGCTAAATGGCCAGGTCACAAGGACCCCGAAGGCTCAGAAGGTTGGGAGAGGGAACCCACTGGAACAGCTGTTGGTTGACAGATAGTAGCCTCCCATCAAGGCAATCCAGCGTGTTCTTTAACGTTGGGTTGTTTTACCTCTGAGCGGCACTTTTTTGCACACCATGGGCTAAATGGCCAGTTCACAAGGACCCCGAAGGCTCAGAGAAGGTTGGGGGAGGGGACCCACTGGAACAGCTATTGGGAGACTTTAATTGGAGACCTTTTATTTTTAATGATAGCGTTCGGTCAAGCCATCCAGCGTGTTCTTTAACGTTGGGTTGTTTTACCTCTGAGTGGCACTTTTTTCACACCATGGGCTAAATGGCCAGGTCACAAGGACCCCGAAGGCTCAGAGAAGGTTGGAAGAGGGGACCCACTGGAACAGCTATTGGGAGACAGAGGGTAGCCTCCCGTCAAGGCCATCCATCGTGTTCTTTAAGGTTGGGTTGTTTTACCTCTGAGCAGCACTTTTTTGCACACCATGGGCTAAATGGCCAGGTCACAATGGCCCCGAAGGCTCAGAGAAGGTTGGGGGAGGGGACCCACTGGAACAGCTGTTGGGAGACAGATGGTAGCGTCTCGTCAAGGCCATCCAGCCTGTTCTTTAAGGTTGGGTTGTTTTACCCTTGAGTGGCACTTTTTTCACACCATGGGCTAAATGGCCAGGTCACAATGGCCCCGAAGGCTCAGAGATGGTTGGGGGAGGGGACCCACTGGAACAGCTATTGGGAGACAGATGGTAGCGTCCCGTCAAGCCATCCAGCGTGTTCTTTAATGTTGGGTTGTTTTACCTCTGAGCGGCACTTTTTTGCACACCATTGGCTAAATGGCCAGGTCACAAGGTCCACGAAGGTTCAGAGAAGGTTGGATGAGGGTACCCACTGGAACACCTGTTGGGAGACAGATGGTAGCCTCCCGTAAAGGCCATCAAGTGTGTTCTTTAACGTGCACAGGGTATGGCTCTCCCGTATACGGAGCCACGGCTTAACGTCCCATCCGACGGACGGCGGCCTTTCCAAAGGAAGGAATGAGGAATCGGAAACAATATCTGTTTGGTTAGAAGTCTAATAAAAAGAATCTCCACCATCATGCCAACAATGCTTACCTCTCTCAAGCTGTCTTCACAGAACTCGTCCATTCTCAGTTTCGTTTCTTCCATCATCTTCATTTGCTGAAAATAGAGATGAAAAATTACTAAGTTCTCAAAGTGCGCAGCTTATAAATGCCAAAGAAAACTTTCATTATCAATTTCCCAGAAGTGCGCAGATTTTTCTCTGAAATAACCAGAGCACGCACCTCTCGTCCGAGTGACCAGAGCACGCTACTCTCGTCCGAGTGACCAGGGCACGCAACTCTCGTCCGAGCGACCAGGGCACGCAACTCTCGTCCGAGCGACCAGAGCACGCAACTCTCGCCCGAGAGACCAGAGCACGCAACTTCCGCCCGAGCGACCAGAGCACGCAACTTCCGCCCGAGCGACCAGAGCACGCAACTTTCGCCCGAGCGACCAGAGCACGCAACTTTCGCCCGAGCGACCAGAGCACGCAACTTTCGCCCGAGCGACCAGAGCACGCAACTTTCGCCCGAGCGACCAGAGCACGCAACTTCCGCCCGAGCGACCAGAGCACGCAACTTCCGCCCGAGCGACCAGAGCACGCAACTTTCGCCCGAGCGACCAGAGCACGCAACTTCCGCCCGAGCGACCAGAGCACGCAACTTCCGCCCGAGCGACCAGAGCACGCAACTTCCGCCCGAGCGACCAGAGCACGCAACTTTCGCCCGAGCGACCAGAGCACGCAACTTTCGCCCGAGCGACCAGAGCACGCAACTTCCGCCCGAGCGACCAGAGCACGCAACTTTCGCCCGAGCGACCAGAGCACGCAACTTCCGCCCGAGCGACCAGAGCACGCAACTTTCGCCCGAGCGACCAGAGCACGCAACTTTCGCCCGAGCGACCAGAGCACGCAACTTTCGCCCGAGCGACCAGAGCACGCAACTTTCGCCCGAGCGACCAGAGCACGCAACTTCCGCCCGAGCGACCAGAGCACGCAACTTCCGCCCGAGCGACCAGAGCACGCAACTTCCGCCCGAGCGACCAGAGCACGCAACTTCCGCCCGAGCGACCAGAGCACGCAACTTCCGCCCGAGCGACCAGAGCACGCAACTTTCGCCCGAGCGACCAGAGCACGCAACTTCCGCCCGAGCGACCAGAGCACGCAACTTTCGCCCGAGCGACCAGAGCACGCAACTTCCGCCCGAGCGACCAGAGCACGCAACTTCCGCCCGAGCGACCAGAGCACGCAACTTCCGCCCGAGCGACCAGAGCACGCAACTTTCGCCCGAGTGACCAGAGCACGCAACTTTCGCCCGAGTGACCAGAGCACGCAACTTTCGCCCGAGCGACCAGAGCACGCAACTTCCGCCCGAGCGACCAGAGCACGCAACTTTCGCCCGAGCGACCAGAGCACGCAACTTCCGCCCGAGCGACCAGAGCACGCAACTTTCGCCCGAGCGACCAGAGCACGCAACTTTCGCCCGAGCGACCAGAGCACGCAACTTCCGCCCGAGCGACCAGAGCACGCAACTTTCGCCCGAGCGACCAGAGCACGCAACTTCCGCCCGAGCGACCAGAGCACGCAACTTCCGCCCGAGCGACCAGAGCACGCAACTTCCGCCCGAGTGACCAGAGCACGCAACTTCCGCCCGAGCGACCAGAGCACGCAACTTTCGCCCGAGCGACCAGAGCACGCAACTTTCGCCCGAGCGACCAGAGCACGCAACTTTCGCCCGAGTGACCAGAGCACGCAACTTTCGCCCGAGTGACCAGAGCACGCAACTTTCGCCCGAGTGACCAGAGCACGCAACTTCCGCCCGAGCGACCAGAGCACGCAACTTCCGCCCGAGCGACCAGAGCACGCAACTTCCGCCCGAGCGACCAGAGCACGCAACTTTCGCCCGAGTGACCAGAGCACGCAACTTTCGCCCGAGTGACCAGAGCACGCAACTTCCGCCCGAGCTCAGAGATGGTTAGAGGACCCACTGGAGCAGCCGTTAGGAGACAGATGGTAATCTCCCGTCAACGCCATCCAGCGTGTTCTTTAACAAGCACAAGGCATGGATCTCCCGCACACGGAGCCACGGCTCAACATCCCATTCAACAGATGGCTGCCTTTCCAAGCCCATCGATGTCCCCCACTGACCGTGGGCAGGGTGGAGATCAATCTCCATGCTGGCCCAACTGGGACTCGAACCTAGAAACTGCAGATTACGAGCCAGGCACGCTACTAACTGATCCAATCCCCACCCAGAATTCGTTAGGGGATGATAGGAAATTGAAAAGCTCTCACCATCAGCTGTTTGTCCGTGTTGGTGTTTTTCTTTCTCCTCGTCTTCTTGAGAGTCGAAACGCATTTCATGTACGCCTCTCGTCTGCTTTTGTACTGATGCTGGAATCTCTTCTGCTCCCTCTGACATTTAAAAAACAATATCGTCAACATCACCGCAAAAAAAGAAACGGCTACGGTGCAGTATTGGGTCCTAAGCCGCCATGTTGTACTTTTCTCCAGGAAAACCTGTAACGTTGATTTGCAATATGACATACATCTGCATATTCCAATGTTTATGACTGATATATGCTGTTTAGAAAAGTTCTCTATAATGAGATTATTGATTTTCTGGGCTTTTTTTAAGTTCATTCTTCAGCGATGAGTGTTATTAAGGAAATTTACTTTTGATATTTATTTTAGGGGCTTTTTTTAAGTGGGTTGTGTTGTTTTACCTCTGAGCGGCACTTTTTTGCATACCATGGGCTAAATGGCCAGGTCACAAGGACCCTGAAGGCTCAGAGAAGGTTGGGGGAGGGGACCCACTGGAACAGCTGTTGGAAGACAGATGATAGACTCCCGTCAAGGCCATCCAGCGTGTTCTTTAACGTGCACAGGGTATGGCTCTCCCGACACGGGGCCACGGCTTAACGTCCCATCCGAAGGACGGCGGCCTTTCCAAGCCCATCGGTGTCCCCTACTGACCGTGGGCAGGGCGGGGAGTTTTGCGGAGATAAATCTCAACGCTGACCCAGCTGGGACTCGAACCTGGGAACTACAGATTACGAGCCTGGCGCGCTACCGACTGAGCCCCCCCCCCCCCCCCCCGCCGCCCTACCCCCCCCTTTTTTTTTAAGTGCGAAACGAGGTTTCATTGTTTAGCAATAAGCGTTGTTAATTAAATCTTTTGATAAGATTATTATTTTTTTTTTGGCCAGGGGGGTTCCAGTAAGGAATAAAGAATTATTCTTTAGCGATAAGAACTGTTAACGAAATCTAGTTTTGATGAGAATATTTATGTTTGGGGGCTTTTTTTTAAGTGCAGAACGAAGGCTTATTCGTTAGCGATAAGAATTGTTAATAAAATCTTGTTTTGATGATATATATATATACACACATCCTTATAATATATATAATTTAAAGGATATATATATAAAAGGAAGTATATCTATCATCAAAACAATATTTTATTAACAATTCTTATCGCTAACGGGGGCGGGGGGTGGCTCAGTCGGTAGCGCGAAAGGCTCGTAATCTGTAGTTCCCAGGTTCGAGTCCCAGCTGGGTCAGCGTTGAGATTTATCTCCGCAAAATTCCCCGCCCTGCCCACGGTCAGTAGGGGAGACCTATGGGCTTGGAAAGGCTGTCGTCCATCGGATGGGACGTTAAGCCGTGGCTCCCTGTGCGGGAGAGCCATACCCTGTGCACGTTAAAGAACACGCTGGATGGCCTTGACGGGAGGCTACCATCTGTCTCCCAACAGCTGTTCCAGTGGGTCCCCTCCTCCAACCTTCTCTGAGCCTTCGGGGTCCATGTGACCTGGCCATTTAGCCCATGGTGTGCAAAAAAAGTGCCGCTCAGAGGTAAAATAACCCAACGTTAAAGAACACTCTGGATGGCCTTGACGGGAGGCTACCATCTGTCTCCCAACAGCTGTTCCAGTGGGTCCCCTCCCCCAACCTTCTCTGAGCCTTCGGGGTCCATGTGACCTGGCCATTTAGCCCATGGTGTGTAAAACAGTGCCGCTCAGAGGTAAAACAACCCAACCCTTATCGCTAACGAATAAGCCTTCGTTCTGTACTTAAAAAAAAAGCCCCCAAAATAAGTATTCTCATCAAAATTAGATTTCGTTAACAGCTCCTAATATATATCCACAATACGCATCTTAAGGTAGATGCAAAACGGACTACTTTTACCATTCAGATTTTTTTCCAGCGCGCAAAATAAAACAAGATGGCGGCTGAGGACCCTATACTGCAATTCTGCCAAAAAAACATTTAAGAATTAGCAGTTATTTCAAACAGAATGTACAATTTCTCTTTATGAAACGTTATGCAGCTTTCCTTACCAAGATTTCTTAGCAGACACGTTTCTACCAAAATATTCAAGAATTTCAATGTTATGTGAATGGTAATCGAAATTCGAAGCTCTATAACTTCTAAAATATGCATCGAATGGAGACACGTGACTGAAGGTAAATTAAAGGTCATAATCCAATCTATTTATATTCTCGATTTTCAACGATATTCGTTCAGTATTTAAAGAGTTATGGGAACTGGAACCTTACCCCAACAAGTTTGGTATCTTTGTCAGCTGTCGTTTCCATGGGTTCAAGAAAATCGAACTCCAGACTCTTGAGCTGTGAAAGAAAAAATAAGATTCATCACGTGACTAAAAAGAAAAGCAGAAACAGACATTTCATTCTCTGTAAAGGAAATTACACTTATTTCTAAAATATTTTTAAGAAGGGTTGGGTTGTTTTACCTCTGACCGGCACTTTTTTGCACACCATGGGCTAAATGGCCAGGTCACAAGGACCCTGAAGGCTCAGAGAAGGTTGGGGGAGGGGACCCACTGGAACACCTGTTGGGAGACAGATGGTAGCTTCCCGTCAAGGCCATCCAGCGTGTTCTTTAACGTGCACAGGGTATGGCTCTCCCAGACACGGGGCTTAACGTCCCATCCGACGGACGGTGGCCTTTCCAAGCCCATCGGTGTCCTTACTGACCGTGGGCAGTGCGTGGAATTTTGCGGAGATAAATCTCAACGCTGCCCCACCTGGGACTCGAACCTGAGAACTACAGATTACGAGCCTGGCGCGCTACCGACTATTTTAAGAAGGGAGAAGGTACTCCCCTACACAATGAATGGAGATAACCTATTTGGATTATAAACTTATTTGGATTTCGCCTCATGTACAGTCGCTCAAAAAAATATCCGAACATTATGGTTGATTACAGAATTCAGAAAGAATATCTGGCAGCTTTTAGAAATTAGTGATCTGGCAATACCAGATCACTAATTTCTAAAAGCTGCTTAATCCCGAAACCGCATCTAGAAGTTAACAAGGTTTAGAGACAGGGGTAGAGACAGGGGTAGAGAGGTCTCACACGCGCAGACAGGGATAGAGATGTCTCACACGCGCAGACAGGGATAGAGATGTCTCACACGCGCAGACAGGGATAGAGATGTCTCACACGCGCAGACAGGGATAGAGATGTCTCACACGTGCAGACAGGGATAGAGATGTCTCACACGCGCAGACAGGGATAGAGATGTCTCACACGCGCAGACAGGGATAGAGATGTCTCACACGCGGAGACAGGGATAGAGATGTCTCACACGCGGAGACAGGGATAGAGATGTCTCACACGCGGAGACAGGAATAGAGATGTCTCACACGCGGAGACAGGAATAGAGATGTCTCACACGCGGAGACAGGGGTAGAGATGTCTCACACGCGCAGGCAGGGACAGAGATGTCTCACACGCGCAGGCAGGGACAGAGATGTCTCACACGCGCAGGCAGGGACAGAGATGTCTCACACGCGCAGACAGGGACAGAGATGTCTCACACGCGCAGACAGGGACAGAGATGTCTCACACGCGGAGACAGGGACAGAGATGTCTCCCACGCGGAGACAGGGACAGAGATGTCTCCCACGCGCAGACAGGGACAGAGATGTCTCACACGCGCAGACAGGGACAGAGATGTCTCACACGCGGAGACAGGGACAGAGATGTCTCACACGCGCAGACAGGGACAGAGATGTCTCGCAATCGGAGACAGGGACAGAGATGTCTCACACGCGGAGACAGGGACAGAGATGTCTCACACGCGGAGACAGGGACAGAGATGTCTCACACGCGGAGGCAGGGACAGAGATGTCTCACACGCGGAGGCAGGGACAGAGATGTCTCACACGCGGAGGCAGGGACAGAGATGTCTCACACGCGGAGGCAGGGACAGAGATGTCTCACACGCGGAGGCAGGGACAGAGATGTCTCACACGCGGAGGCAGGGACAGAGATGTCTCACACGCGGAGGCAGGGACAGAGATGTCTCACACGCGGAGGCAGGGACAGAGATGTCTCACACGCGGAGGCAGGGACAGAGATGTCTCACACGCGGAGGCAGGGACAGAGATGTCTCACACGCGGAGACAGGGACAGAGATGTCTCACACGCGGAGGCAGGGACAGAGATGTCTCACACGCGGAGGCAGGGACAGAGATGTCTCACACGCGGAGGCAGGGACAGAGATGTCTCACACGCGGAGGCAGGGACAGAGATGTCTCACACGCGGAGGCAGGGACAGAGATGTCTCACACGCGGAGGCAGGGACAGAGATGTCTCACACGCGGAGGCAGGGACAGAGATGTCTCACACGCGGAGGCAGGGACAGAGATGTCTCACACGCGGAGGCAGGGACAGAGATGTCTCACACGCGGAGGCAGGGACAGAGATGTCTCACACGCGGAGGCAGGGACAGAGATGTCTCACACGCGGAGGCAGGGACAGAGATGTCTCACACGCGGAGGCAGGGATAGCGATGTCTCACACGCGGAGACAGGGATAGCGATGTCTCACACGCGGAGACAGGGATAGCGATGTCTCACACGCGGAGACAGGGATAGCGATGTCTCACACGCGGAGACAGGGATAGCGATGTCTCACACGCGGAGACAGGGATAGCGATGTCTCACACGCGGAGACAGGGATAGCGATGTCTCACACGCGGAGACAGGGATAGCGATGTCTCACACGCGGAGACAGGGATAGCGATGTCTCACACGCGGAGACAGGGATAGCGATGTCTCACACGCGGAGACAGGGATAGCGATGTCTCACACGCGGAGACAGGGATAGCGATGTCTCACACGCGGAGACAGGGATAGCGATGTCTCACACGCGGAGACAGGGATAGAGAAGTCTCACACGCGGAGACAGGGATAGAGAAGTCTCACACGCGGAGACAGGGATAGAGAAGTCTCACACGCGGAGACAGGGATAGAGAAATCTCACACGCGGAGACAGGGATAGAGAAGTCTCACACGCGCAGACAGGGATAGAGATGTCTCACATACACATAGAGAAAGGGTGAAGATGACATAGAGTAATTAATAGAGTCAATAAGTTTGAAAGAGAAGATGCATAAATGCAAACCTTACTATGTTGTTCTGGTGGAGAAGCATTTCCTTGTTGATTTCCGCCAGTTCATTTAGAGCTGTACCTGTAACAAAAAAAAAAACATCTTGAATCGTGGATTCAATAATTTAAGAGATAAATAATAACCGAGGCATAAATAAGGTCTTTAACTCAAACAATCAGCTTAGCCCACAATGGAATTCGCAACAATTACAAAACTAAGCTTCCTTTTATTTTCACTAAACAAAGCGAAATATTGCTAATTGTTAAGTCACCTTACAACAAAGATGGAGTCTCTCTTTCTAGAAACAATTATTTGCAGTAGTGACGAAATAAACAAGTTAATTTTATTTTCCAGTTGGGTTCGTCGGTTTCTGGGACTCCAGACTTATCGACAAAAGAACAACTTCAAGCTGACCTTCTGGAATACTCATAAATTTCGGGGAAGGTTGGCTTGTTTTACCTCTGAGCGACACTTTTTTGCACACCATGGGCTAAATGGCCAGGTCACAAGGACCCCGAAGGCTCAGAGAAGGTTGGGGGAGGGGACCCACTGGAACAGCTGTTGGGAGACAGATGGTAGCCTCCCTTCAAGGCCATCCAGCGTGTTCTTTACCGTGCACAGGGTATGGCTCTCCCGCACACGGGGCCCGGGCTTAACGTCCCATCCGACGGACGGCGCCTTTCCAAGCCCATCGGTGTCCCCTACTGACCGTGGGCAGGGCGGAGAGTTTTGCGGAGATAAATCTCAACGCTGACACAGCTGAGACTCGAACTTGGGAACTGTTCATTACGTCCGAATCGCTACCGACTGAATCACCCCTGCTCGGTGTTAAAATCAACCCAATAACTTATCTCTAAAAAAAGATATAAAAAAAAGTTGAATGCTTACTGACGAACCAAAAGTTTTCAAACAATATCTCGGTTTTCTTTTTATAGAAATGACCTTAAAAGAATAGAACTGAATACGTAAATGCAAAAAGCTACCATTGGTTCAAATTAAGATTTTTTTTTTTGCCAGTGACCTAACCCCATCCCTACATGATGGAGGAATGTTTCTTTTTATTTTAAATATCCTCGTTCGTTTCATCTCGATCCCAATTTAGTAGCGAAACAGAGGACGATAACGCTCCCAGCAGAGCATGACGATATCACACAGCTGAGCAAACGCTCGTGCAGAGAGACGAAGGGAAAAAAAACACTCACTTGCGCATGCGTAGAAGAGCTCACCCCCATTCGATCACTTTGTGTGGCTCGACTGCAGTTAACATTAACTTCTGAAATGTACACAATTCGCTCATATGCGAAGGTCATGTTGCGGCATGAGGCAAGGAAAGTGGATTGTGGGGGGGGGGGGGGGTTGAACAATTGAAAGGTGGGGGGGGGTTGATCTAAAAAGGTGCTTTCGGCGCAAGGTCAGTCTGAAGGTTGCAAAGCGGTTTGAAAATCTGCTTCGGAAGTAGAAGCAGACGTTACAAGAAGCGGTGAGCACTTTGTTCTCGATTTCGCAAATTCTATTTACCATTAAATAAATAAATAAATAAATACCCCCTCAAGCAGCTGCTTGCCACAGAGGTCTGACAGGAGCCTGTCAGTTTATATGCCACAGTAGGAGATCTGAGAGGATGGCAGGACCTCAGCAGAAAAACGACACACACATCCATGCCTAATTCCGGGGCTCGAACCCAGGTCCCTTAGCATTTGTCGAAGTTTTATTAATAACGACTAATGTTAACTTTTCGAGGGGGCAGAGGGCCTCCATACACTTCAAGGGGCCAGAAGACCCCACACACTTCAAGGGGCCCGAAGACCCCACACTTCAAGGGACATGAAGACCCCACACTTCAAGGGACATGAAGACCCACACACACACACACACACACGCTTCATAGGGCCAGAGGACCCACACACACGCACACACTTAAAGGGGCCAAAGGACCCACACACACACACACTTCAAGAGGACCCACACACACACACACTTCAAGAGGACCCACACACACACACACTTCAAGGGGACTCCCTCACACACACTTCAAGGGGACTCCCTCACACACACTTCAATGGGACTCCCTCACACACACACTAAAAGGGGACTCCCTCACACACACACTAAAAGGGGACTCCCTCACACACACACACTAAAAGGGGACTCCCTCACTCACACACACACACACACACACACACACACACACACACACACACACTAAAAGGGGACTCCCTCACACACACACACTAAAAGGGGACTCCCTCACACACACACACTAAAAGGGGACTCCCTCACACACACACACTTCAAGGGGATTCCCTCACACACACTAAAAGGGGACTCCGTCGCACACACTTCAAGGGGACTCCGTCGCACACACTTCAAGGGGACTCCGTCGCACACACTTCAAGGGGACTCCGTCGCACACACTTCAAGGGGACACCCTCGCACACACTTCAAGGGGACACCCTCGCACACACACACTACAAGGGACTCCCTCTCTCTCACACACACACACACACACACACACACTTCAAGGGACTCCTTCACACACACTTCAAGGGACTCCCTCACACACACTTCAAGGGGACTCCCTCACACACACTTCAAGGGGACTCCCTCACACACACACACTTCAAGGGGACTCCCTCACACACACTTCAAGGGGACTCCCTCACACACACACACACACACACACACACACACACACACACACACACACACACACACTACAAGGGGACTCCCTCACACACACTTCAAGGGGACTCCTTCACACACACACACACTTCAGGAGGACTCCCTCACACACTTCAATAGGACTCCCTCACACACGCTTCAAGGGGCCAGAGGACCCCACACACGCTTCAAGGGGCCAGAGGACCCCACACACGCTTCAAGGGGCCAGAGGACCACACACGCTTCAAGGGGCCAGAGGACCACACACGCTTCAAGGGGTCAGAGGACCCACACACGCTTCAAGGGGTCAGAGGACCCACACACGCTTCAAGGGGTCAGAGGACCCCACACACGCTTCAAGGGGTCAGAGGACCCCACACACGCTTCAAGGGGTCAGAGGACCCCACACACGCTTCAAGGGGTCAGAGGACCCCCACACACGCTTCAAGGGGTCAGAGGACCCCCACACACGCTTCAAGGGGTCAGAGGACCCCCACACACGCTTCAAGGGGTCAGAGGACCCCCACACACGCTTCAATGGGTCAGAGGACCCCCACACGCTTCAAGGGGTCAGAGGACCCGCACACGCTTCAAGGAGGCCAGAGGACCCCACACACGCTTCAAGGAGGCCAGAGGACCCCACACACGCGCTTCAAGGGGTCACAGGACCCCACACACGCGCTTCAAGGGGCCAGAGGACACCACACACGCGCTTCAAGTGGCCAGAGGACCCCTCACACACACTTCAAGGGGCCAGAGGACCCAAAACACACACTTCAAGAGGCCAGAGGAACCTCTCACACTTCAAGTGACCAGAGGACCCTCTCACACTTCAAGTGACCAGATGACCCCACACACACTTCAAGGGGACAGAGGACCCCTCACACGCACTTCAAGAGACCAGAGGACCCCTCACACACACTTCAAGGGACCAGAGGACCCCTCACACACAAACACTTCAAGGGCCATGGTTCATCCTGCGCGTTAAAAGAACACCTAGAATGGCCTTCAGGGGAGGTTTCCTTCTGTGTCGTAACAGCTGTCGAGCACGTCTACTCTCCCCCAACCTTCTCGGAGTCCTTGCGACATGGCCATTTAGCCCTTTACGTGAAAAAAACACGTAACATCACAAGTAAACCACGTAAATATCCTACCCAGTGATAATAAGGAGCCATGTTGAAAAATTCCATAACTGAAAACGAATATTGCAAAAAATCTCTTCATAATACGATTTTGAAATTTGGGTCCTAGAGTGTGGTGGTCAGGGGTAGCTATTCCACCTACTTGCCACTGGGGAGGTAGGGGGGGGGGGGGGGTTAAACTTGATTTTTTTTAAACAGATGAATAAAAAATTCTCTTTGGCTCAGATAGGGAGATGTATTTTCCCACAACATTTCATCAATATCTATACAATTTTAATTGGATTATTTTCAGCTATTATAATTCGTAATATTTCAGAAGGTTACAGAACCCCACTGAGCACCCCTCACACACGCTTCAAGAGGCCAAAGGACCCCTCACACACGCTTCAATTGGCCAGAGGACCCCTCACACACGCTTCAAGGGGCCAGAGGACCCAACACACACGCTTCAAGAGGCCAGAGGACCCTCTCACACGCTTCAAGAGGCCAGAGGACCCTCTCACACTTCAAGGGGACAGAGGATCAGACACACACACTTCAAGGGGACAGAGGATCAGACACACGCTTCAAGGGGTCAGAGGACCCACACACACGCTTCAAGGGGCCAGAGGACCCACACACACGCTTCAAGGGGCCAGAGGACCCACACACACGCTTCAAGGGGCCAGAGGACCCACACACACGCTTCAAGGGGCCAGAGGACCCACACACACGCTTCAAGGGGCCAGAGGACCCACACACACGCTTCAAGGGGCCAGAGGACCCCACACACACTTCAAGGGGCCAGAGGACCCACACACACACTTCAATGGGCCAGAGGACCCCCCACACACGCTTCAATGGGCCAGAGGACCCCCACACACGCTTCAAGGGGCCAGAGGACCCCCACACACGCTTCAAGGGGCCAGAGGACCCCCACACACGCTTCAAGGGGCCAGAGGACCCCCACACACGCTTCAAGGGGCCAGAGGACCCCCACACACGCTTCAAGGGTTGGGTTGGGTTGTTTTAGCTCTGAGCGGCACTTTTTTGCACACCATGGGCTAAATGGCCAGGTCACATGGACCCCGAAGGCTCAGAGAAGGTTGGAGGAGGGGACCCACTGGAACAGCTGTTGGGAGACAGATGGTAGCCTCCCGTCAAGGCCATCCAGCGTGTTCTTTAACGTGCACAGGGTATGGCTCTCCCGCACACCTGGCCACGGCTTAACGTCCCATCCGACGGACGGTGGCCTTTCCAAACCCATCGGTGTCCCCTACTGACCGTGGGCAGGGCGGGGAACGCTTCAAGGGGCCAGAGGACTCCCACACACGCTTCAAGGGGCCAGAGGACCCCACACACGCTTCAAGGGGCCAGATGACCCCACACACACACTTCAAGGGGCCAGAGGAACACACACTTCAAGGGGCCAGAGGAACACACGCTTCAAGGGGCCAGAGGAACACACGCTTCAAGGGGCCAGAGCACCCCTCACACACGCTTCAAGGGGCCAGAGGACCCCTCACACACGCTTCAAGGAGCCAGAGGACCCCTCACACACGCTTCAAGGAGCCAGAGGACCCATCACACACGCTTCAAGGAGCCAGAGGACCCCTCACACACGCTTCAATGGGCCAGAGGACCCCACACACTTCAAGGAGTCAGAGGACCCCACACACTTCAAGGAGTCAGAGGACCCACACACTTCAAGGAGCCAGAGGACCCACACACTCTTCAAGGGCCAGAGGACCCCACACTCTTCAAGGGGCCAGAGGACCCCACACTCTTCAAGGGGCCAGAGGACCCCACACTCTTCAAGGGGCCAGAGGACCCCACACTCTTCAAGGAGCCAGAGGACCACACACATACTTCAAGGTGCCAGAGGACCCACACACTTCAAGGAGCCAGAGGACCCCACACACTTCAAGGAGCCAGAGGACCCACACACAAAGGAGCGAGAGGACTCACACACACACTTAAAGGAGCCAGAGGACCCACACACACACTTAAAGGAGCCAGAGGACCCACACACACTTAAAGGAGCCAGAGGACCCACACACACGCCAGTTTTCAGTTTTATCTATAAAACTGAAAAAGAAGTTTGAATTTTTCAGTAAAATTAATGTTTAATGTCTACAGACGAGGCAGACAGCAAGATTAAAACTTCAGCTTTTTTTTATAGCCGGCTATTGTTCTTTATTACAGCAATTCTGACGGAGTGGTTAGCGCGCTTGACTACTGATCAAAGGGACCTGGGTTCGAGCCCCGGGTAAGGCATGGATGCTCGTGTTGATTTTCTGCTGCGGTCCCACCATCCTCACAGACCTTCTACTATAGTGACAGACTGACAACTGACAGACTCTTGTCAGACCTGTGTGGCAAAGCAGCTGCTTGAGGGGGGTATTGTTTAATTTTTATTTGATTATATATTACGTAAATAGTATGACTATCAGGTACTTATAAATTTAATTTTATCAACAGAAACTTTAAATTAATAACAGGAACTTTTTTTAACCAACCTCCAAAACTATGCATTTATTAAGGTTTTTCTATCAAAAACAAAAAAAAATGTGTACACTTCGCTCAAAAAATATCCGAACACTATGGTTGATTACAGAAATCAGAAAAAATATCCGGCAACGATGTTTTTTTTAGAAATCAGTGATCTGGCAACCTTCGTGTCACGTGACGCGAAGGTTGCCAGATCACTAATTTCTTATTATTTTGATACTTTTCATATTATTTTGATACTAGATCGTGTGGGCTCACTCACGGAAATATTGAGCGTGTGCAGTTACCGTTCACAGCAAACTGGAGCGTGTGCAGTAACTGCACATGCTCAAGTTTGCTGTGAACGGTAATTGGAGCGTGTACAGTTGCTATAGACGTTCCAGATATTTTTCCTGAACTCTGTAATCACGTGACACGAAGGTTGCCAGATCACTAATTTCCAAAAAAAAATCATTGCCGGATATTTTTTCTGAATTCTCTAATCGACCATAGCGTTCGGATATTTTTTGAGCGACTGTTGAAGGACAGAAACAATTATCTCATTTTCAGAAACTCCTTATTTTAAAGCCACGTTTTTTCGTTTATATTTTGGGTAACGTTTTAAAAGGAAAATCTTCTTCCTCTTTACCTATGTCCCTCGATCCATCCATCGTGCTGTGATTGGCCAGAGTCGCAATCCTCGATAAAGCCTCGTTGTATTGCCTCGAAGCACCAACCATCCCTGAGAGGAATAAAAAATAAAGAAAAAATAACACTAAGAACTACTAAACTTTCCAAACATATTATTATTATTCAACGTTACTTTGCAATGGGAGATCCTTATCCAGACTTTCCCAATTAAAAAGTGTGAATTTATCTTTTCTGTTGAATGGATCTATTTATCTGTTCTTGTCTCCGATTTTTTTGGGTTTTATATATTTTTCTTAGTTTTATTTTATGTTTTTATTATTAATTTAGCCTCCCGTGCTGAGTGGTTAGCGCGCTTGGCGACTGATCTACGGGACCTGGGTTCGAGCCCCGGGTAAGGCATGGATGTTCGTGTTGTTTTCTGCTGAGGTCCTGCCATCCTCTCAGACCTTCTACTATGGCATATAAACTGACAGGCTCCTGTCAGACCTCTGTGGCAAGCAGCTGCTTGAGGGGGGATTTATATATATATTTATTTTTTTATATATTATTAATTTATTATTATTATTTTTTTATATAAGAATAGGGAGTTTTCTTAAATAAAAATTTCTTGTAAGCAGGCATCGCATGCCATCAGATTCAGTTGAATGATAGAGTTAAGAGATTTACTACAGGAATTAATTTCATCCCTGTTAATGTCCATGCATTGAGTCAATGTCAAACCACAGCTAACCATTAAGCAGCATTGGCTTTAGCTGCATCAATTCATTGAGCAGCATTGGCAGCGTCAATTCATTGAGCAGCATTGGCTTCAGCTGCATCGGTTCATTAAGCAGCATCGGCTTTAGCTGCATCAATTCATTAAGCAGCATCGGCTTCAGCTGCATCAATTCATTAAGCAGCATCGGCTTCAGCTGCATCAATTCATTAAGCAGCATCGGCTTCAGCTGCATCAATTCATTAAGCAGCATCGGCTTCAGCTGCATCAATTCATTAAGCAGCATCGGCTTCAGCTGCATCAATTCATTAAGCAGCATCGGCTTCAGCTGCATCAATTCATAAGCAGCATCGGCTTTAGCTGCATCAATTCATTAAGCAACATCGGCTTTAGCTGCATCAATTCATTAATTCATTAAGCAACATTAAGCGAAAGCAATTATTCTCGATTTGATCTCACCTTAATTAACCATCAAGACATCTTTGATTCAATATTAAATAACTAGTAAACATAGTTAGTGTTTAATTTGAGGCTGGGTGTAATATTGGACAAATATTATGGCAACAATTTTTAGCACAACAACAGTAAGCCTAACAATGACCTACATTTCATCATCAATGCCAATAATTAGCCAACATTGGCAGACTCAGTGGGTTCGGTTGTTTTACCTCTGAGCGGCACTTTTTTGCACACAATGGGCTAAATGTCCAGGTCACATGGACCCCGAAGGCTCAGAGAAGGTTGGGGGAGGGGACCCACTGGAACAGCTGTTGGGAGACAGATGGTAGTCTCCCGTCAAGGCCATCCAGCGTGTTCTTTAACGTGCACAGGGTATGGCTCTCCCGCACACGGCGCCACGGCTTAACGTCCCAGCCGATGGACGGCGGCCTTTCCAAGACCATCGGTGTCCCCTACTGACCGTGGGCAGGGCGGGGAATTTTGCGGAGATAAAATCTCAACGCTGACCCAGCTGGGACTCGAACCTGGGAACTACAGATTACGAGCCTGACGCGCTACCGACTGAGCCACCACCGCCCCCCAGACTCAGTGGAGACGGGAACTTGCAGGGAGGAGCTCTCGTGCAGGTACACAGATCTGATCGTACCTCAGCTAAAGTTACCCTCCCTCAATTGCAAATGATACACATCCAGAGTCAGATCTAAGGTGGGGAGGAGAGACAAGGACGCCATCCCTCCCCCCCCCCCCCTTAGATGATGCTAGTAAAGGCAATGGAGGTTAGAAATTATTAAACTTGTGATAATATACCACCCACTATAAGAAATATTTTAAAACATTCTGTAATGAAGGGATAATGTCACCCTGCAATGAAAACCCAGGCCCTTTTATCAGCTCTATTTTGTTTCCCCCCCTCCATAACCCCCCCCCCCCCCCCAAACGCACACACACTTTTTTTTTGCTTTTCCTAGAATCGGGGCTGTGTACAATCGCTCAAAAAAGTATCCGAACACTATGGTTGATTACAGAATTCAGAAAAAATATCTGCCAACGATTTTTTTTTTGAAATTAGTGATCTGGCAACCTTTCGTGTCACGTGACACGAAGTTGCCAGATCACTAATTTCTAAAAAAAATCGTTGCCAGATATTTTTTCCTGAATTGTGTAATGAACCACAGTGTTCGGATACTTTTTTGAGCGACTGTAGGTGGTCATATTATTTTGATACTAGATCGTGTGGGCTCACTCACAGAACTATTGAGCGTGTGCAGTTACCGTTCACAGCAAACTGGAGCGTGTGCAGTAACTGCACACGCTCCAGTTTGCTGTGAACGGTAACTGGAGCGTGTACAGTTGCTGTACAAGCTCCAGATATTTTTTCTGAATTCTGTAATCAACCGTAGTGTTCGGATACTTTTTTGAGCGACTGTAGCACCCTTTTCAAAAATAAACATGCAGATTTTTTCAGTCACTGAACTGCCCCTGTGAACAACGGTGTTCACTGATGACCAAGTTTTGCGAGCAAGCTTTTCGTCGCGGGTACAAAAAATGGAGTTATTTTGCGGTGATTATTTCTGTTTAGTGGAGCATTTCATTGCTTTTTGCAACATTTTCGGAGGAATCTGAAGAGAGAAACATCTTCTGTTGAAGAGGAGATACAGTCGCTCAAAAAAAGTATCCGAACACTATGGTTGATTGCAGAATTCAGGAAAAATATCTGTCAACGATTTTTTTTTTAGAAATCAGTGATCTGGCAACCTTCGTGTTACGTGACACGAAGTTTGCCAGATCACTAATTTCTAAAAAAATCGTTGACGAGATATTTTTTCTCAATTCTGTAATCAACCATAGTCTTCGGATACTTTTTTTGGGAGACTGTACAATCCACTGAATAATAATCGCGGCTGACGATAAATAAGGGAGGTTTAAGGGGGATTTACCTCTGAGCGGCACTTTTTTGCACACCATGGACTAAATAGTCAGGTCACAACGACCCCGAAGGCTCAGAGAAGGTTGGGGGAGGGGACCCACTCTAACAGCTGCTGGGAGACAGATGATAGCCTCCCGTCAAGGCCATCAAGCGTGTTCTTTAACGTTGGTTTCTTTTACCACTGAACGGCACTTTTTTCCACACCATGGGCTAAATGGTCAGGTCACAACGACCCCGAAGGCTCAGAGAAGGTTGGGGGAGGGGACCCACTGGAACAGCTGTTGGGAGACAGATGATAGCCTCCCGTCAAGGCCATCAAGCGTGTTCTTTAACGTTGGTTTGTTTTACCACTGAACGGCACTTTTTTGCACACCATGGGCTAAATGGTCAGGTCACAAGGACCCCGAAGGCTCAGAGAAGGTTGGGGGAGGGGACCCACTGGAACAGCTGTTGGGAGACAGATGGTAGCCTCCCGTCAAGGCCATTCATTGTGTTCTTTAACGTGTACAAGGTATGGATCTTCCGTACGCGGGGTCACGGCTTGACGTCCCATCCGACGGAAGGCGTCCTTTCCAAGCCCATCGGTGTCCCCTACTGACCGTGGGCAGGGCGCGGAATTTTGCGGAGATAAATCTCAACGCTGACCCAGATGGGACTCGAACCTGGGAACTACAGATTACGAGCCTGGCGCGCTACCGACTGAGCCCCCCCCCCCCGCCCCACCAGTCAATCGACACTCCAATATGCTCTGCATCTATGCAAAATGATCCTGACAATGATAAATACTAAATTGATAAACCAATTAGAATATTCGAAAACCAATTCTCAAATCAAAGGTAGAACGTTTACCAGTCATCTTACCACTAATTATCAGTTATCCCTCAATGATACTGATGCACAATTATTTTGTTACCAATCAAAACTACCACCTTAAATCGACGATTTCTTATCATCTCTGCGCACTCCCCAAAGGAAGTCCTTCCTTTACACGGGGTGGCTCAGTCGGTAGCGTGCCCGGCTCGTAATCTGTAGTTCCCAGTTCGAGTCCCAGCTGGGTCAGCGTTGAGTTTTTATCTCCGCAAAACCCCGCCTTGCCTACGGTCAGTAGGGGACACCGATGGGCTTGGAAAAGCCGCCGTCCATCGGATGGGACTTTAAGCCGTGGTCCCGTGTGGGGAGAGCCATACCCCGTGCACGTTAAAGAACACGCTGGATGGCCTTGACGGGAGGCTACCATCTGTCTCCCAACAGCTGTTCCAGTTGGTCTCCTCCTCCGACCTTCTCTGAACCTTCGGGGTCCTTGTGACCTGGCCATTTAGCCCATGGTGTGCAAAAAAAGTGCCCCTCTGAGGTAAAACAACCCAACGTTAAAGAACACGCTGGATGGCCTCGACGGGAGGCTACCATCTGTATCCCAACAGCTTTTTCAGTGCATCCCCTCCCCCAACCTTCTGAGCCCTCGGGGTCCTTGTGACCTGGACATTTAATCCATGGTGTTCAAAACAGTGCCGTTCACAGGTAAAACAACCCAACATTAAAGAACACGTTGGATGGCCTTGACGGGAGGCTACCATCTGTCTCCCAACAGCTGTTCCAGTGGGTCCCCTCCTCCAACCTTCTCTGAACCTTCGGGGTCCATGTGACCTGGCTATTTAGCCCATGGTGTGCAAAAAAGTGCCGCTCAGAGGTAAAACAACCCAACCTTCCTTTACACACTAAAAAAAAATAAACACCCCCTCAAGCAGCTGCTTGCCACAGTATTAACACCTTTTTCCTACTTTATTCTCCTGCTTTTTAAATCCGTCGTGTTCCAATCCATGACGTCATTTACGCAATGTGCGTTATATCTCGTCTGCCTCGTAGCAAGCGATCACGCTTTCATTTGTTGCACGTTCAAAGTCCACTTCAACGTTTCATATTTTGTTCTTCGAATTGAGAAATATGAATTCCAAAACATGTGTTGAATTTTCTGAGTTGGGAAAATTTTACTTTTGAACTGAAAATTACGCGATTTATTTTCAGAAAAAAAAAAAGCGTTTTATATTCTTGAGTTCGTCATCGTTTGATTTTCAATTGGAAAATTTGAATTCGGTTTCAGCAGCGGACACGACTCGAGCGCTGTCACGTTCAGGTGACTCGGTTGCGAAAAAAAAAAGGATTCAAATAGTAAGATCACATCTAAAAATATTTAGAACAATAAAATCATCCCTATTGTGAGTTCAAGGTGTGATTATTATTAGATCGGATAATTACAAGTATGTTACGAAAAGCAAAAATAAGTAGTTTTTTTATCCTGAACCCAAAATGTTTAGTTGATTATTTCTAAAAAAAGAGGAATGTTGTTGTTTTTTTGCACATAGCATTATTTATTGTTTTGATCGATTTCTGTACTCACCATGAAAAGCTTTCAGGTAAGCCTTGCCGGCAGTTACTAATTGCCTCGTTGTGGGAGCGAATTCGTCACTTATGTTCTAAAGAAGGAAAAAAAAAAAGAGATTAGATTAATCAGAAAATGATTAAAGAAAGAGGTTAACAAAAAAAGGGGGGGGGGAGAATAACTTGAAGAAGGGGAGAATAACTTGATGAAGGGGAGAATAACTTGAAGAAGGGAATAATAACTTGAATAAGGGGAGAATAACTTGAAGAAGGGGAAGAATAACTTGAAAAAGGGGAAGAATAACTTGAAGGGGAAGAATGACTTGAAGAAGGGGGAGAATAACTTGAAGAAGGGGGAGAATAACTTGAAGAAGGGGGAGAATAACTTGAAGAAGGGGGAGAATAACTTGAAGAAGGGGGAGAATAACTTGAAGGGGAAGAATGACTTGAAGGGGAAGAATGACTTGAAGAAGGGGAAGAATGACTTGAAGAAGGGGGAGAATAACTTGAAGAAGGGGAGAACAACTTGAAGAGGAGAATAACTTGAAGAAGGGGAGAATAACTTGAAGAAGGGAAGAATAACTTGATGAAGGGAAAGAATAACTTGAAGAAGGGGGAGAATAACTTGAAGAAGGGGGAGAATAAGTTGATGAAGGGGAAGAATAACTTGATTCAGGGGAAGAATAACTTGATGCAGGGGAAGAATAACTTGATGCAGGGGAAGAATAACTTGATGCAGGGGAGAATAACTTGAAGAAGGGGAGAATGACTTGATGAAGGGGAAGAATGATTTGAAGAAGGGGGAGAATGATTTGAAGAAGGGGAGAATAACTTGATGAAGGGAAGAATAACTTGAAGAAGGAGGAGAATAACTTGAAGAAGGAGGAGAATAACTTGAAGAAGGGAAGAATAACTTGAAGAAGGGAAGAATAACTTGATTCAGGGGAAGAATAACTTGATGCAGGGGAAGAATAATTTGATGAAGGGGAAGAATAATTTGATGAAGGGGAGAATAACTTGAAGAAGGGGAGAATAACTTGAAGAAGGGGAGAATAACTTGAAGAGGAGAATAACTTGAAGAAGGGGAGAATAACTTGAAGAAGGGAAGAATAACTTGATGAAGGGGGAGAATAACTTGAAGAAGGGGGAGAATAAGTTGATGCAGGGGGAGAATAAGTTGATGAAGGGGAGAATAACTTGATGAAGGGGAGAATAACTTGATGAAGGGGAGAATAACTTGATGAAGGGGAGAATAAATTGAAGGGGGAGAATAACTTGAAGAAGGGGAAGAATAACTTGAAGAAGGGGAAGAATAACTTGATGAAGGGGAGAATAACTTGATGATGGGGGAGAATAACTTGAAGAAAGGGGAGAATAACTTGATGAAGGGGGAGAATAACTTGATGAAGGGGAGAATAACTTGATGAAGGGGAGAATAACTTGATGAAGGGGAGAATAACTTGATGAAGGGGAGAATAACTTGAAGAAAGGGGAGAATAACTTGATGAAGGGGGAGAATAACTTGATGAAGGGGAGAATAACTTGATGAAGGGGAGAATAACTTGAAGAAGGGGGAGAATAACTTGATGAAGGGGGAGAATGACTTGATGAAGGGGGAGAATGACTTGATGAAGGGGAAGAATGACTTGAAGAAGGGGAGAATGACTTGATGCAGGGGAGAATAACTTGATGCAGGGGAGAATAACTTGATGAAGGGGAGAATAACTTGATGAAGGGGAGAATAACTTGATGAAGGGGAGAATAACTTGATGAAGGGGAGAATAACTTGATGAAGGGGAGAATAACTTGATGAAGGGGGAGAATGACTTGATGAAGGGGAAGAATGACTTGAAGAAGGGGAGAATAACTTGATGCAAGGGAGAATAACTTGATGAAGGGGAGAATAACTTGATGAAGGGGAGAATAACTTGATGAAGGGGAGAATAACTTGATGAAGGGGGAGAATAACTTGATGAAGGGGGAGAATAACTTGATGAAGGGGGAGAATAACTTGATGAAGGGGGAGAATGACTTGATGAAGGGGGAGAATGACTTGATGAAGGGGAAGAATGACTTGATGAAGGGGAAGAATGACTTGATGAAGGGGAGAATAACTTGATGCAGGGGAGAATAACATGATGAAGGGGAGAATGACTTGATGAAGGGGGAGAATGACTTGAAGAAGGGGAGAATAACTTGATGCAGGGGAGAATAACTTGATGCAGGGGAGAATAACTTGATGCAGGGGAGAATAACTTGATGCAGGGGAGAATAACTTGATGCAGGGGAGAATAACTTGATGAAGGGGAGAATAACTTGGTGAAGGGGAGAAAACTTGATCAAGGGGAGAATAACTTGATGAAGGGGAGAATAACTTGATGAAGGGGGAGAATAACTTGAAGAAGGGGGAGAATAACTTGAAGAAGGGGGAGAACAACTTGATGAAGGGGGAGAACAACTTGATGAAGGGGGAGAATAACTTGAAGAAGGGGGAGAATAACTTGAAGAAGGGGGAGAACAACTTGATGAAGGGGGAGAATAACTTGAAGAAGGGGGAGAATAACTTGATGAAGGGGAGAATAACTTGATGAAGGGGAGAATAACTTGATGAAGGGGAGAATAACTTGATGAAGGGGAGAATAACTTGATGAAGGGGAGAATAACTTGATGAAGGGGAGAATAACTTGAAGAAGGGGGAGAATAACTTGAAGAAGGGGGAGAATAACTTGAAGAAGGGGGAGAATAACTTGATGAAGGGGAGAATAACTTGATGAAGGGGAGAATAACTTGATGAAGGGGAGAATAACTTGATGAAGGGGAGAATAACTTGATGAAGGGGAGAATAACTTGATGAAGGGGAGAATAACTTGATGAAGGGGAGAATAACTTTATGAAGGGGAGAATAACTTTATGAAGGGGAGAATAACTTGAAGAAGGGGGAGAATAACTTGAAGAAGGGGGAGAATAACTTGATGAAGGGGAGAATAACTTGATGAAGGGGAGAATAACTTGATGAAGGGGAGAATAACTTGATGAAGGGGAGAATAACTTGATGAAGGGGAGAATAACTTGAAGAAGGGGGAGAATAACTTGAAGAAGGGGGAGAATAACTTGAAGAAGGGGGAGAATAACTTGAAGAAGGGGGAGAATAACTTGAAGAAGGGGGAGAACAACTTGATGAAGGGGGAGAATAACTTGAAGAAGGGGGAGAATAACTTGATGAAGGGGAGAATAACTTGATGAAGGGGAGAATAACTTGATGAAGGGGAGAATAACTTGATGAAGGGGAGAATAACTTGATGAAGGGGAGAATAACTTGAAGAAGGGGGAGAATAACTTGAAGAAGGGGGAGAATAACTTGAAGAAGGGGGAGAATAACTTGATGAAGGGGAGAATAACTTGATGAAGGGGAGAATAACTTGATGAAGGGGAGAATAACTTGATGAAGGGGAGAATAACTTGATGAAGGGGAGAATAACTTTATGAAGGGGAGAATAACTTTATGAAGGGGAGAATAACTTGAAGAAGGGGGAGAATAACTTGAAGAAAAGGGAGAATAACTTGATGAAGGGGAGAATAACTTGATGAAGGGGAGAATAACTTGATGAAGGGGAGAATAACTTGATGAAGGGGAGAATAACTTGATGAAGGGGAGAATAACTTGATGAAGGGGAGAATAACTTGATGACGGGGAGAATAACTTGATGAAGGGGAGAATAACTTGAAGAAGGGGGAGAATAACTTGAAGAAGGGGGAGAATAACTTGAAGAAGGGGGAGAATAACTTGATGAAGGGGAGAATAACTTGATGAAGGGGAGAATAACTTGATAACTAAAGTGAGTGAGGTAACCGAGAAATTAGAAAATATGCGAAACGAAAACAGTGAAAAGGGTGAAAAACAATATGACGAGGTTAGTAAAAATTAGAAAAAAAAATTATGTTAATGGCAAAAAAGTTAGAAAGTATAAGATTAAAAGAAGGGGGGGGGGGTTAAATTAGAAGATTAAGAGGTTAGCGAAAGTGAGAAATTAGGTAAACGAAATAAAAAAAATTAGGAAATATGAAGTTAATGGAAAAAGAGAATTTTAAATACATGAGGTTGGCGAAAAAGAAAAATTAGAAATTATGATGCTAGCGATTGAAAAACGAGGTTTGAAAAGAAATAGAAAAAATTGTTAAAAGTGAAGTTAGCAAAAAAATGATTTAAGTGATTAAAACTTATAAAGCTAACGAAAAAGAAAAAATAATAAAAAATGTATTTATTTAAAGGAAAACAACTGCCATTCATGATATGCCGCCGCTTGAGTGAGTGAGCGGGGGGATTACGACGGCACACCCAGGGGGGATTACGACCAGGGGAGAGATTACGACCGCACACCAGGGGGGGGGGATTACGACCGCACACCAGGAGGGGATATGACCGCACACCCGTGGGGAGAATGCGATGGCACACACCGGGGGGGGGTTACGACCGCACACCCGTGAAGAGAATACGACGGCACACCCCGGGGCGGAATACGACCGCACACCCGTGAAGAGAATACGACGGCACACCCCGGGGCGGAATACGACCGCACACCCGTGGGGAGAATACGACGGCACACACGGGAGGGGAATACGTCACACCCAGGGGGGGTTTCGACGGCACACCCGGGAGGGGATTACGACGGCACATACAGAGGGGGCTCGATTCCAATAATATACTTGATTATGAAGCAAAAGTTCCTAGGTTCGAATCCGAACGGGGCTCTTCAAGAAGAAATTGCTCCGGGGTTTAAATCAGCATCTACCGAAAAAATTGTAGATATGCGATCATCGAAGCAAAAGTTACGAATTTTTTTCTTTGTGTTTTATTTCGATTTGGGGAAGAATGATAGATTAAAAGAATCGCCGAGTGATTCAGACGAGATGCCAGCTGTTCCAACAGATGCTGTCACTCATCCTTCGCCGTCGCAGCTGTTGGCCTCCATCCCTGAACCGAAAGCCTATTTTGGTTTTTCAGATCTGTCACGGAGGCTGAGCTCTCTATTCCAACTGCACGACATCGCCACAATGGGGGTCAAGAGAACGAAAGTCCTCCGAGATGTTATTGTTTGCTATCCTATTTTATCGAAATAGGGTCGGAGAGGATTTGCGACTCTATTTATAGGCATCTATGCGAGAAAGTTTAAGCTTCGGGTCACAGAGCGCAACGAGAAAGTGCTATTTTCGGGATGCTAACAGATCACCTAATGGATTTCATCATTTTTGCATCTAGACTCTACCTCGCTTATCAAAGTACGTGTACCTACTTGGCGGTACGTGAGTTGACTTGTTTTACCTCTGAGCGGCTTTTTTTGCACACCATGGGCTAAATGGCCAGGTCACAAGGACCCCGAAGGCTCAGAGAAGATTAGGGGAGGGGACCCACTGGGACAGATGTTGGGAGACAGATGGTAGCCTCCCGTCAAGGCCATCCAGCGTGTCCTTTAACGTTGGGTTGTTTTACCTCTGAGCGGCACTTTTTTTGCACACCATGGGCTAAATGGCCAGGTCACAAGGACCCCGAAGGCTCAGAGAAGGTTAGGGGAGGGGACCCACTGAAAAAGCTGTTGGTAGACAGATGGTAGCCTCCCTTCAATGCCATCCAGCGTGTTCTTTAACGTGCATAGGGTATGTCTCTCCCGCACACGGGGCCACAACGTCCCATCTGACCGACTTTCCAAGCCCTTCGGTGTCCCCTACTGACCGTGGGCAGAGCCGGGTATTTTGCGGAGATAAATCTCAACACTGACCCAGCTGAGACTCGAACCTGGAAACTGCAGATAACGAGTCTGGCGGCCTTCCGACTGAGCCCCTCCCCCAACTGCTGGAGAGCCATACCCTGTGCACGTTAAAGAACACACTGAATGGCCTTGTTGGAAGACTTCCATCTGTCTTCTAACAACTGTCCAGTGGGTCTCCCCTCCCCAACCTTCTCCGAGCCCTCGAGGTCCTTATGACCTGGCCATTTAGCCCATTGTTTGCAAAAAAAAAGTTTCGCTCATAGGTAAAACAGCGTAACTCACGTACCCTCAAAGCAACAACTCTACCTTCGGACTAATGCATGTCAACCCCCCCCCCCCCCCAATTAAAACTGTACAGTTCGGCTAACAGCACCGACAAAACTCACGAGTCGTCACTGGCATCAGGGGCGGGGGGTAGCTCAGTCGTTAGCGCGCCAGGACCGTAATCTGTAGTTCCAGGGTTCGAGTCAGAGCCGAGTCAGCGTTGAGATTTATCTCCGCAAAACTCCCTCCCCCCCTGCCCACGGTCAGTAGGGGGACACCGATGGGTTTGGAAAGGCCGTCGTCCGTAGGATGAGACGTTAAGCCGTGGCCCCGTGTGCGGGAGAGCCATACCCTGGGCTCGTTAAAGAACACGCTGGATGGCCTTGACGGGAGGCTACCATCTGTCTCCCAACAGCTGTTCCAGTGGGTCCCCTCCCCAACCTTCTCTGAGCCTTCGGGGTCCTTGTGACCTGGCAATTTATCCCATGGTGTGCAAAAAAGTGCCTCTCAGAGGTAAAACAACCCAACGTTAAAGAACACGCTGGATGGCCTTGACGGGAGGCTACCATCTGTCTCCCAACAGCTGTTCCATTGGATCCACTCCCCCAACCTTCTCTGAGCCTTCTGGGTCCTTGTGACCTAGCCATTTAGCCCATGATGTGCAAAAAAGCGCAGCTCAGAGGTAAAACAACCCAACGTTAAAGAACACACTGGATGACCTTGACGGGAGGCTACCATCTGTCTCCCAACAGCTCTTCCAGTGGATCCCCTCCCCCAACCTTCTCTGAGCATTCGGGATCCTTGTTACCTGGCCATTTAGCCCATGGTGTGCAAAAAATTGCCGCTTAGAGGTAAAACAACCCAACGTTAAAGAACACGCTGGATGGCCTTGACGGGAGGCTACCCTCTGTCTCCCAACAGCTCTTCCAGTGGATCCCCTCCCCCAACCTTCTCTGAGCCTTCGGGGTCCTTGTGACCTGGCCATTTAGCCCATGGTGTGCAAAAAATTGCCGCTTAGAGGTAAAACAAACCCAACGCTAAAGAACACGCTGGAAAGCCTTGACGGGAGGCTACCATCTGTCTCCCAACAGCTCTTCCAGTGGATCCCCTCCCCCAACCTTCTCTGAGCCTTCGGGGTCCTTGTGTCCTAGCCATTTAGCCCATGGTGTGCAAAAAATTGCCGCTTAGAGGTAAAACAAACCCAACGCTAAAGAACACGCTGGAAAGCCTTGACGGGAGGCTACCATCTGTCTCCCAACAGCTCTTCCAGTGGATCCCCTCCCCCAACCTTCTCTGAGCCTTCGGGGTCCTTGTGACCTGGCCATTTAGCACATGGTGTGCAAAAAATTGCCGCTTAGAGGTAAAACAAACCCAACGCTAAAGAACACGCTGGAAAGCCTTGACGGGAGGCTACCATCTGTCTCCCAACAGCTCTTCCAGTGGATCCCCTCCCCCAACCTTCTCTGAGCCTTCTGGGTCCTTGTGTCCTAGCCATTTAGCCCATGGTGTGCAAAAAATTGCCGCTTAGAGGTAAAACAACCCAACCCACTGGCATCGCCATACATAGTAATGTTTGATCTGAATATTGCCCTTGTCCATTTCGTAATGTTTTAGGATCCTCTAATTTCCATAAGCCAATAAATGAGCAATAAAATAATAAGATGGCTGTTGACAGCGTCGCGAATTTATCTCCCTCAATAGCTCTGTAAACACGCCAGAGTCGTAATCCGTGAAGTGTTAAAAGTTTCCCTTTGCACGGTTTCAACCAACACGAGATGACTAATAAATGGGTGGATTTATCTGACGGTCTCTATCAGTCGGAAGACTACTTCACTGCCTGTTGCCTGGCAACGAGATTGTTGGAATATTCCCGAACATAAATCACGTTGAATCTAGTCTTGTTCGCAGAAGGAGTCTCTATATCCGAAACCTGTGATGTATAGTCGCTGAAAAAAGTATCCGAACACTTTGGTTGATTACAGAATTCAGAAAAAATATCTATAGTGGCTGTGAACGGTAACTGGAGCGTGTACAGCAACTGTACACGCTCCAGTTATCGTTCACAGCCACGCTCCAGTTTGCTGTGAACGGTAATTGCACGCGCTCAATATTTCCGTGAGTGAGCCCACACGATCTAGTATCAAAAAATTATGACCACCTACAGTCGCTCAAAAAAGTATCCGAACACCATGGTTGATTACAGAATTCAGAAAAAAATATCTGGCAACGATTTTTTTAGAAATTAGTGATCTGGCAACCTTCGTGTCACGTGACACGAAGGTTGCCAGATCACTAATTTCTTTAAAAAAAAAAATCGATACCAGATATTTTTTCTAAATTCTATAATCAACCACAGTGTTCGGATATTTTTTTTCAGCGACTGTGCGGAATAAAATGGAAACTCCATGTTTTACCATTTTGTAACTTTAATAAATGTTAATTTATTACTCTAAGATATTACAATTTATTTTAATATCTTAGAGATTTTTTAAACTATATTTTATTTCAGCATAAACTAAGGGTTGGGTTGTTTTACCTCTGAGCTGCACTTTTTTGTACACCATTGGCTAAATGGCCAGGTCATAAGGTCCCCGAAGGCTCAGAGAAGGTTGGGGAAGGAGACCCACTGGAACAGCTGTTGGGAGACAGATGATAGCCTCCCGTCAAGGCCATCCAGCGTGTTCTTTAACGTTGGGTTGTTTTACATCTGAGCGGCACTTTTTTTGCACACCATGGGCTAAATGGCCAGGTCACAAGGACCCCGAAGGCTCAGAGAATGTTGGAGGAGGGGACCCACAGGAACAGCTGTTGGGAGATAGATGGTAGCCTCCCGTCAAGGCCATCCAGCGTGTTCTTTAACGTTGGGTTGTTTTACATCTGAGCGGCACTTTTTTTGCACACCATGGGCTAAATGGCCAGGTCACAAGGACCCCGAAGGCTCAGAGAATGTTGGGGGAGGGGACCCACAGGAACAGCTGTTGGGAGATAGATGGTAGCCTCCCGTCAAGGCCATCCAGCGTGTTCTTTAACGTTGGGTTGTTTTACATCTGAGCGGCACTTTTTTGCACACCATGGGCTAAATGGCCAGGTCATAAGGACCCCGAAGGCTCAGAGAAGGTTGGGGAAGGGGACCCACTGGAACAGCTATTGGGAGACATATGGTAGCCTCCCGTCAAGGCCATCCAGCGTGTTCTTTAACGTTGGGTTGTTTTACATCTGAGCGGCACTTTTTTGCACACCATGGGTTAAATGGCCAGGTCACATGGACCCCAAAGGCTCAGAGAAGGTTGGGGGAGGGGACCCACTGGAACAGCTGTTGGAAGACAGATGGTAGCCTCCCGTCAAGGCCATCCAGCGTGTTCTTTAACGTTGGGTTGTTTTACATCTGAGCGGCACTTTTTTTGCACACCATGGGCTAAATGGCCAGGTCACAAGGACCCCGAAGGCTCAGAGAATGTTGGGGGAGGGGACCCACAGGAACAGCTGTTGGGAGATAGATGGTAGCCTCCCGTCAAGGCCATCCAGCGTGTTCTTTAACGTTGGGTTGTTTTACATCTGAGCGGCACTTTTTTTGCACACCATGGGCTAAATGGCCAGGTCACAAGGACCCCGAAGGCTCAGAGAATGTTGGGGGAGGGGACCCACTGGAACAGCTGTTGGGAGATAGATGGTAGCCTCCCATCAAGGCCATCCAGCGTGTTCTTTAACGTTGGGTTGTTTTACATCTGAGCGGCACTTTTTGGCACACCATGGGCTAAATGGCCAGGTCATAAGGACCCCGAAGGCGCAGAGAAGGTTGGGGAAGGGGACCCACTGGAAAAGCTGTTGGGAGACAGATGGTAGCCTCCCGTCAAGGCCATCCAGCGTGTTCTTAACGTTGGGTTGTTTTACCTCTGAGCGGCACTTTTTTGCACACCATGGGCTAAATGGCCAGGTCATAAGGACCCCGAAGGCTCAGAGAAGGTTGGGGAAGGGGACCCACTGGAACAGCTGTTGGAAGACAGATGGTAGCCTCCCGTCAAGGCCATCCAGCGTGTTCTTTAACGTTGGGTTGTTTTACATCTGAGCGGCACTTTTTTGCACACCATGGGTTAAATGGCCAGGTCACATGGACCCCAAAGGCTCAGAGAAGGTTGGGGGAGGGGACCCACTGGAACAGCTGTTGGAAGACAGATGGTAGCCTCCCGTCAAGGCCATCCAGCGTGTTCTTTAACGTTGGGTTGTTTTACATCTGAGCGGCACTTTTTTTGCACACCATGGGCTAAATGGCCAGGTCACAAGGACCCCGAAGGCTCAGAGAATGTTGGGGGAGGGGACCCACTGGAACAGCTGTTGGGAGATAGATGGTAGCCTCCCGTCAAGGCCATCCAGCGTGTTCTTTAACGTTGGGTTGTTTTACATCTGAGCGGCACTTTTTTGCACACCATGGGCTAAATGGCCAGGTCATAAGGACCCCGAAGGCGCAGAGAAGGTTGGGGAAGGGGACCCACTGGAAAAGCTGTTGGGAGACAGATGGTAGCCTCCCGTCAAGGCCATCCAGCGTGTTCTTAACGTTGGGTTGTTTTACCTCTGAGCGGCACTTTTTTGCACACCATGGGCTAAATGGCCAGGTCATAAGGACCCCGAAGGCTCAGAGAAGGTGGGGGAGGGGACCCACTGGAACAGCTGTTGGGAGACAGATGGTAGCCCCCCGTCAAGGCCATCCAGCGTGTTCTTTAACATGCACAGGGTATGGCTCTCCCGCACAGGGACCACGGCTTAACGTCCCATCCGACGGATGGCGGCCTTTCCAGGCCCATCGGTGTCCCCTATTGACCGTGGGCAGGGAGGGGAATTTTGCGGAGATAAATCTGAATGCTGACCCAGCTGGGACTCGAACCTGGGAACTACAGATTACGAGCCTGGCGCGCTACCGACTGAGCCACCCCCGCCCTACTGTCTCCAAGAGTTGTTCCTGTGGGTCCCCTCACCCAACTTTCTCTGAGGTTTCGGGGTCCTTGTGACCTGGCCATTTAGTTCATGGTGTGCAAAAAGTGCCGCTCAGAGGTAAAACAAGACAACTCATAAGAACTAATATCACACGTAATAAAAGAAAAAACGATATGATAGAGAAAAATAAATTTTAATTACTATTCTCAATGTCTTAATAATACAAATAAATCTAACTTGTTGAGAGAATCAAGAGCGAAAAAAAGAAGTATGCTTCGCAGCTACTCTGGGTCACTTTGGGTCGTTTTGGTTTTTGGCGGGGTCATTTCCGGTGTGTCATATGTCAGAGGGTGTGTTTCATTGAACTCTATAAGGGTCACTTCCGGTGTGTCACATATAAAGTGTCTCATTGAACTCTATAGTAGAGGTCACTTCCGGTGTGTCACATGTCAGAGTGTCGCACTGAACTCTATAGGAGGGGGTCACTTCCGGTGTCGTATTGAACTCTATAGGAGGGGTCACTTCCGGTGTGTCACATGTCAGAGTGTCTGAAATCTATAGAAGGTGTGTCGCGTCAGAGGGTGTGTGTCATTGAACTCTATAGGAGGGGGTCACTTCCGGTGTGTCACATATCCGAGTGTCGCATTGCACTCTATAGGAGGGTTCACTTCCGGTGTCGCATTGAACTCTATAGGAGGGGTCACTTCCGGTGTGTCACGTCAGAGTGTCACATTGAACTCTATAGGAGGGGTCACTTCCGGTGTGTCACATGTCAGAGTGTCACACTGAATTCTATAGGAGGGGTCTGTCACATGCGAGGGTGTGTGTCATTGAACTCTATAGGAGGGGTCACTTCCGGTTGTCCGATAATTAGGGGGCTTACAGGGGCGTTTTAGTGTCTTTTTGGGACTACTTTTGGACTCTTTTTAGAGTTACTTCCGGTATGACTAGGGTCACTCATTTTTGGGGTCACATTTGGGACATTTTGGGGGCTATTTCAACTACAAGTCGTAAAATATATGAGGATGCAACAGATTGGGAAAACCTTAATAAATAATACCCTTCAATGGATGAGATTCGCTGACAGTGTCACGTGCTTCGATTGCGTGGCTGCCATTGTTGCGCGACTCATTCTTATTCCAAGTTCCTGTCGGGTAACAATTCATCTCTTTCTGTTGCGGCCTTCATTGAAAGCGGTATTTTGGAAACGTAGACAGATGGGAAGGAATTTTATTACCAAAATAGAAATGTTTGAAACGGAAACGCAAAATGCTTTAGTGGGATAGCCACCGAGATATTTACAAAAGTAGAAATCTGAAAATTTCAGAATCAAATGAATAAATATACAGATGTATCAGTAGTAAAGAATCACAGGATATGTACAGTCGGTCTAATAAATGTTCGAACACTACGGTTGATTACTATGGAATTCAGAAAAAATATCTGGCAACGATTTTTTTTTTAGAAATTAGTTATCTGTCAACCTTTGTGTTACACGAAGCTTTCCAGATCACTAATTTCTAAAAAAAATCGTTGCCAGATATTTTTCCTGAATTCTGTAATCGACTATAGTGTTCGGATACTTTTTTGAGCGACTGTAGGTGGTCATATTATTTTGATACTAGATCGTGTGGGCTCACTCACGGAAATATTGAGCGTGTGCAGTTACCGTTCACAGCAAACTGGAGCGTGTGCAGTAACTGCACACGCTCCAGTTTGCTGTGAACGGTAATTGGAGCGTGTACAATTGCTATACACGCTCCAGATATTTTTCCTGAATTATGTAATCACGTGACACGAAGGTTGCCAGATCACTAATTTCTAAAAAAAAATCGTTGCCAGATATTTTTTCTGAATTCTGTAATCAACCGTAGTGTTCGTATATTTATTTGAGCTACTGTACTGTAGATATGGAACTCATGAAATAATAAGCTGAAAAAAATTGGTTTTGCCAAGAGTGGGATTCGAACCCACGTCTCCAGGAAACATGCCTGTTATGCTAACCACTACACCCCCAATGACTAACCTTTTCTCAGCTTGTGTAACCTTATGAGACTGACCTTATGAGGTCACACAAGCTGAGAAATGGTTTGCCATTGGTGGTGTAGTTGGTAGCATAAGAGGCATGTTTCCTGGAGACGTGGGTTCGAATCCCACTCATGGCAAAACAATTTTTAATACAGCTGTATCTTTTAAACCAAATTGGACTAATGTGTAAGAAAATCAAACGGAAAATTAGAATTGGTCGTTTTATCATCAAGTGGTTTCTCCAGGGTAGGGGAGGTACTAAATATGTCAATTTTTTTTTCCATTCTCATGTCACCTGGCAAAAATATCAGTTTCATTTAGTTGGAAAACTACAGCTTCATGATTTTACTGAAGAGTGGAATTATTATCCTTATGAGGGGCAGTTGGGTTGCTTTACCTCTGAGCGTCACTTCTTTGCACACTATGGGCTAAATGGATAGGTCACAAGGACCCCGAAGACTCAGAGAAGGTTGGAGGAGGGGACCCACTGGAACAGCTGTTGGGAGACAGATGGTAGCCTCCCGTCAAGGCCATCCAGCGTGTTCTTTAACGTTCGGTTGTTTTACTTCTGAGCGGCACTTTTTTGCACACTATGGGCTAAATGGCCAGGTCACAAGGACCCCGAAGGCTCAGAGAAGGTTGGGGGAGGGGACCCACTGGAACAGCTGTTGGGAGACAGATGGTAGCCTCCCGTCAAGGCCATCCAGCGTGTTCTTTAACGTTCGGTTGTTTTACCTCTGAGCGGCACTTTTTTGCACACTATGGGCTAAATGGCCAGGTCACAAGGACCCCGAAGGCTCAGAGAAGGTTGGGGGAGGGGACCCACTGGAACAGCTGTTGGGAGACAGATGGTAGCCTCCCGTCAAGGCCATCCAGCGTGTTCTTTAACGTTCGGTTGTTTTACCTCTGAGCGTCACTTTTTTGCACACTATGGGCTAAATGGCCAGGTCACAAGGACCCCGAAGGCTCAGAGAAGGTTGGGGGAGGGGACCCACTGGAACAGCTGTTGGGAGACAGATGGTAGCCTCCCGTCAAGGCCATCCAGCGTGTTCTTTAACGTTGGGTTGTTTTACCTCTGAGCGTCACTTTTTTGCACACTATGGGCTAAATGGGCAGGTCACAAGGACCCCGAAGGCTCAGAGAAGGTTGGGGGAAGGGACCCACTGGAACAGCTGTTGGGAGACAGATGGTAGCCTCCCGTCAAGGCCATCCAGAGTGTTCTTTAACGTTGGGTTGTTTTACCTCTGAGCGTCACTTTTTTGTACACTATGGGCTAAATGGCCAGGTCACAAGGACCCCGAAGGCTCAGGGAAGGTTGGGTGAGGGGACCCACTGGAACAGCTGTTGGGAGACAGATGGTAGCCTCCCGTCAAGGCCATCCAGAGTGTTCTTTAACGTTGGGTTGTTTTACCTCTGAGCGTCACTTTTTTGCACACTATGGGCTAAATGGCCAGGTCACAAGGACCCCGAAGGCTCAGGGAAGGTTGGGTGAGGGGACCCACTGGAACAGCTGTTGGGAGACAGATGGTAGCCTCCCGTCAAGGCCATCCAGAGTGTTCTATAACGTTGGGTTGTTTTACCTCTGAGCGTCACTTTTTTGCACACTATGGGCTAAATGGCCAGGTCACAAGGACCCCGAAGTCTCAGAGAAGGTTGGGTAAGTGGACCCACTGGAACAGCTGTTGGGAGACACATGGTAGCCTCCCGTCAAGGCCATCCAGCGTGTTCTTTAACTTTGGGTTGTTTTACCTCTGAGCGTCACTTTTTTGCACACTATGGGCTAAATGGGCAGGTCACAAGGACCCCGAAGGCTCAGAGAAGGTTGGGGGAAGGGACCCACTGGAACAGCTGTTGGGAGACAGATGGTAGCCTCCCGTCAAGGCCATCCAGAGTGTTCTTTAACGTTGGGTTGTTTTACCTCTGAGCGTCACTTTTTTGTACACTATGGGCTAAATGGCCAGGTCACAAGGACCCCGAAGGCTCAGGGAAGGTTGGGTGAGGGGACCCACTGGAACAGCTGTTGGGAGACAGATGGTAGCCTCCCGTCAAGGCCATCCAGAGTGTTCTATAACGTTGGGTTGTTTTACCTCTGAGCGTCACTTTTTTGCACACTATGGGCTAAATGGCCAGGTCACAAGGACCCGGAAGACTCAGAGAAGGTTGGAGGAGGGGGCCCACTGGAACAGCTGTTGGGAGACAGATGGTAGCCTCCCGTCAAGGCCATCCAGCGTGTTCTTTAACGTGCACAGGGTATGGCTCTCCCGCACACGGGGTCACGGCTTAACGTCCCATCCGACGGATGGCGGCCTTTCCAGGCCCATCGGTGTCCCCTACTGACCGTGGGCAGGGAGGGGAATTTTGCGGAGATAAATCTGAATGCTGACCCAGCTGGGACTCGAACCTGGGAACTACAGATTACGAGCCTGGCGCGCTACCGACTGAGCCACCCCCACCCTACTGTCTCCAAGAGTTGTTCCTGTGGGTCCCCTCACCCAACTTTCTCTGAGGTTTCGGGGTCCTTGTGACCTGGCCATTTAGTTCATGGTGTGCAAAAAGTGCCGCTCAGAGGTAAAACAAGGCAACTCATAAGAACTAATATCACACGTAATAAAAGAAAAAACGATATGATAGAGAAAAATAAATTTTAATTACTAATCTCAATGTCTTAATAATACAAATAAATCTAACTTGTTGAGAGAATCAAAAGCGAAAAAAAGAAGTATGCTTCGCAGCTACTCTGGGTCACTTTGGGTCGTTTGGGTTTTTGGCGGGGTCATTTCCGGTGTGTCATATGTCAGAGGGTGTGTCTCATTGAACTCTATAAGGATCACTTCCGGTGTGTCACATGTCATAAAGTGTCTCATTGAACTCTATAGGAGGGGTCACTTCCGGTGTATCACATGTCAGAGAGTCGCATTGAACTCTATAGGAGTGGTCACTTCCGGTGTCGCATTGAACTTTATAGGAGGGGTCACTTCCGGTGTGTCACATGTCAGAGTGTCTGAAATCTATAGGAGGGGTCTGTCGCGTCAGAGGGTGTGTGTCATTGAACTCTATAGGAGGGGGTTCACTTCCGGTGTGTCACATATCCGAGTGTCGCATTGAACTCTATAGGAGGGTTCACTTCCGGTGTCGCATTGAACTCTATAGGAGGGGTCACTTCCGGTGTGTCACATGTCAGAGTGTCACATTGAACTCTATAGGAGGGGTCACATCCGGTGTGTCACATGTCAGAGTGTCACATTGAATTCTATAGGAGGGGTCTGTCACATGTCAGAGGGTGTGTGTCATTGAACTCTATAGGAGGGGTCACTTCCGGTTGTCCGATAATTAGGGGGTTTACAGGGGCGTTTTAGCGTCTTTTTGGGACTACTCTTTGGACTCTTTTTAGAGTTACTTCCGGTATGACTAGGGTCACTGTCGTTTTTGGGGTCACTTCCGGTCTGTTCTAACATCTGGGACATTTTGGGGCTATTTCAACTACAAGTCGTAAAATATATGAGGATGCAACAGATTGGGAAAACCTTAATAAATAATACCCTTCAATGGACGAGATTCGCTGACAGTGTCACGTGCTTCGATTGCGTGGCTGCCATTGTTGCGCGACTCATTCTTATTCCAAGTTCCTGTCGGGTAACAATTCATCTCTTTCTGTTGCGGCCTTCATTGAAAGCGGTATTTTGGAAACGTAGACAGATGGGAAGGAATTTCATTAACAAAATAGAAATGTTTGAAACGGAAACGCAAAATGCTTTTTATATAGACACAGAGATATTTACAAGAGTAGAAAACTGAAAATTTCAGAATCAAGAGAATAAATATACAGATGTATCAGTAGTAAAGAATCACAGGATATGTACAGTCGGTCAAATAAATGTTCGAACACTACGGTTGATTACTACGGAATTCAGAAAAAATACCTGGCAACGATTTTTTTTAGAAATTAGTTATCTGTCAACCTTTGTGTTACACGAAGCTTTCCAGATCACTAATTTCTAAAAAAAAATCGTTGCCCGATATTTTTTTCTGAATTCTGTAATCGACTATAGTGTTCGGATACTTTTTTTGAGCGACTGTAGGTGGTCATATTATTTTGATACTAGATCGTGTGCGCTCACTCACGGAAATATTGAGCGTGTGCAGTTACCGTTCACAGCAAACTGGAGCGTGTGTAGTAACTGCACACGCTCCAGTTTGCTGTGAACGGTAACTGGAGCGTGTACAGTTGCTGTACACGCTCCAGATATTTTTCCTGAATTCTGTAATCACCTGACACGAAAATTGCCAGATCACTAATTTCTAAAAAAAAAAATTTTCTGAATTCTGTAATCAACCGTAGTGTTCGGATATTTATTTGAGCTACTGTACTGTAGATATGGAACTCATGAAATAATAAGCTGAAAAAAATTGGTTTTGCCAAGAGTGGGATTCGAACCCACGTCTCCAGAAAACATGCCTGTTATGCTAACCACTACACCCCCAATGACTAACCTTTTCTCAGCTTGTGTAACCTTATGAGACTGACCTTATGAGGTCACACAAGCTGAGAAATGGTTTGCCATTGGTGGTGTAGTTGGTAGCATAAGAGGCATGTTTCCTGGAGACGTGGGTTCGAATCCCACTCATGGCAAAACAATTTTTAATACAGCTGTATCTTTTAAACCAAATTCGACTAATGTTTAAGAAAATCAAACGGAAAATTAGAATTGGTCATTTTATCATCAAGTGGTTTCTCCAGGGTAGGGGAGGTACTAAATATGTCAATTTTTTTTTCCATTCTCATGTCACCTGGCAAAAATATCAGTTTCATTTAGTTGGAAAACTACAGCTTCATGATTTTACTGAAGAGTGGAATTATTATCCTTATGAGGGGCAGTTGGGTTGCTTTACCTCTGAGCGTCACTTCTTTGCACACTATGGGCTAAATGGATAGGTCACAAGGACCCCGAAGACTCAGAGAAGGTTGGAGGAGGGGACCCACTGGAACAGCTGTTGGGAGACAGATGGTAGCCTCCCGTCAAGGCCATCCAGCGTGTTCTTTAACGTTCGGTTGTTTTACTTCTGAGCGGCACTTTTTTGCACACTATGGGCTAAATGGCCAGGTCACAAGGACCCCGAAGGCTCAGAGAAGGTTGGGGGAGGGGACCCACTGGAACAGCTGTTGGGAGACAGATGGTAGCCTCCCGTCAAGGCCATCCAGAGTGTTCTTTAACGTTGGGTTGTTTTACCTCTGAGCGTCACTTTTTTGCACACTATGGGCTAAATGGCCAGGTCACAAGGACCCCGAAGGCTCAGGGAAGGTTGGGTGAGGGGACCCACTGGAACAGCTGTTGGGAGACAGATGGTAGCCTCCCGTCAAGGCCATCCAGAGTGTTCTATAACGTTGGGTTGTTTTACCTCTGAGCGTCACTTTTTTGCACACTATGGGCTAAATGGCCAGGTCACAAGGACCCCGAAGTCTCAGAGAAGGTTGGGTAAGTGGACCCACTGGAACAGCTGTTGGGAGACACATGGTAGCCTCCCGTCAAGGCCATCCAGCGTGTTCTTTAACTTTGGGTTGTTTTACCTCTGAGCGTCACTTTTTTGCACACTATGGGCTAAATGGCCAGGTCACAAGGACCCCGAAGGCTCAGAGAAGGTTGGAGGAGGAGACCCACTGAAACAGTTGTTGGGAGACAGATGGTAGCCTCCCGTCAAGGCCATCCAGCGTGTTCTTTAACGTGCACAGGGTATGGCTCTCCCGCACACGGGGTCACGGCTTAACGTCCCATCCGACGGATGGCGGCCTTTCCAGGCCCATCGGTGTCCCCTACTGACCGTGGGCAGGGAGGGGAATTTTGCGGAGATAAATCTGAATGCTGACCCAGCTGGGACTCGAACCTGGGAACTACAGATTACGAGCCTGGCGCGCTACCGACTGAGCCACCCCCACCCTACTGTCTCCAAGAGTTGTTCCTGTGGGTCCCCTCACCCAACTTTCTCTGAGGTTTCGGGGTCCTTGTGACCTGGCCATTTAGTTCATGGTGTGCAAAAAGTGCCGCTCAGAGGTAAAACAAGGCAACTCATAAGAACTAATATCACACGTAATAAAAGAAAAAACGATATGATAGAGAAAAATAAATTTTAATTACTAATCTCAATGTCTTAATAATACAAATAAATCTAACTTGTTGAGAGAATCAAAAGCGAAAAAAAGAAGTATGCTTCGCAGCTACTCTGGGTCACTTTGGGTCGTTTGGGTTTTTGGCGGGGTCATTTCCGGTGTGTCATATGTCAGAGGGTGTGTCTCATTGAACTCTATAAGGATCACTTCCGGTGTGTCACATGTCATAAAGTGTCTCATTGAACTCTATAGGAGGGGTCACTTCCGGTGTATCACATGTCAGAGAGTCGCATTGAACTCTATAGGAGTGGTCACTTCCGGTGTCGCATTGAACTTTATAGGAGGGGTCACTTCCGGTGTGTCACATGTCAGAGTGTCTGAAATCTATAGGAGGGGTCTGTCGCGTCAGAGGGTGTGTGTCATTGAACTCTATAGGAGGGGGTTCACTTCCGGTGTGTCACATATCCGAGTGTCGCATTGAACTCTATAGGAGGGTTCACTTCCGGTGTCGCATTGAACTCTATAGGAGGGGTCACTTCCGGTGTGTCACATGTCAGAGTGTCACATTGAACTCTATAGGAGGGGTCACATCCGGTGTGTCACATGTCAGAGTGTCACATTGAATTCTATAGGAGGGGTCTGTCACATGTCAGAGGGTGTGTGTCATTGAACTCTATAGGAGGGGTCACTTCCGGTTGTCCGATAATTAGGGGGTTTACAGGGGCGTTTTAGCGTCTTTTTGGGACTACTCTTTGGACTCTTTTTAGAGTTACTTCCGGTATGACTAGGGTCACTGTCGTTTTTGGGGTCACTTCCGGTCTGTTCTAACATCTGGGACATTTTGGGGCTATTTCAACTACAAGTCGTAAAATATATGAGGATGCAACAGATTGGGAAAACCTTAATAAATAATACCCTTCAATGGACGAGATTCGCTGACAGTGTCACGTGCTTCGATTGCGTGGCTGCCATTGTTGCGCGACTCATTCTTATTCCAAGTTCCTGTCGGGTAACAATTCATCTCTTTCTGTTGCGGCCTTCATTGAAAGCGGTATTTTGGAAACGTAGACAGATGGGAAGGAATTTCATTAACAAAATAGAAATGTTTGAAACGGAAACGCAAAATGCTTTTTATATAGACACAGAGATATTTACAAGAGTAGAAAACTGAAAATTTCAGAATCAAGAGAATAAATATACAGATGTATCAGTAGTAAAGAATCACAGGATATGTACAGTCGGTCAAATAAATGTTCGAACACTACGGTTGATTACTACGGAATTCAGAAAAAATACCTGGCAACGATTTTTTTAGAAATTAGTTATCTGTCAACCTTTGTGTTACACGAAGCTTTCCAGATCACTAATTTCTAAAAAAAAATCGTTGCCCGATATTTTTTTCTGAATTCTGTAATCGACTATAGTGTTCGGATACTTTTTTTGAGCGACTGTAGGTGGTCATATTATTTTGATACTAGATCGTGTGCGCTCACTCACGGAAATATTGAGCGTGTGCAGTTACCGTTCACAGCAAACTGGAGCGTGTGTAGTAACTGCACACGCTCCAGTTTGCTGTGAACGGTAACTGGAGCGTGTACAGTTGCTGTACACGCTCCAGATATTTTTCCTGAATTCTGTAATCACCTGACACGAAAATTGCCAGATCACTAATTTCTAAAAAAAAAAATTTTCTGAATTCTGTAATCAACCGTAGTGTTCGGATATTTATTTGAGCTACTGTACTGTAGATATGGAACTCATGAAATAATAAGCTGAAAAAAATTGGTTTTGCCAAGAGTGGGATTCGAACCCACGTCTCCAGAAAACATGCCTGTTATGCTAACCACTACACCCCCAATGACTAACCTTTTCTCAGCTTGTGTAACCTTATGAGACTGACCTTATGAGGTCACACAAGCTGAGAAATGGTTTGCCATTGGTGGTGTAGTTGGTAGCATAAGAGGCATGTTTCCTGGAGACGTGGTTTCGAATCCCACTCATGGCAAAACAATTTTTAATACAGCTGTATCTTTTAAACCAAATTCGACTAATGTTTAAGAAAATCAAACGGAAAATTAGAATTGGTCATTTTATCATCAAGTGGTTTCTCCAGGGTAGGGGAGGTACTAAATATGTCAATTTTTTTTTCCATTCTCATGTCACCTGGCAAAAATATCAGTTTCATTTAGTTGGAAAACTACAGCTTCATGATTTTACTGAAGAGTGGAATTATTATCCTTATGAGGGGCAGTTGGGTTGCTTTACCTCTGAGCGTCACTTCTTTGCACACTATGGGCTAAATGGATAGGTCACAAGGACCCCGAAGACTCAGAGAAGGTTGGAGGAGGGGACCCACTGGAACAGCTGTTGGGAGACAGATGGTAGCCTCCCGTCAAGGCCATCCAGCGTGTTCTTTAACGTTCGGTTGTTTTACTTCTGAGCGGCACTTTTTTGCACACTATGGGCTAAATGGCCAGGTCACAAGGACCCCGAAGGCTCAGAGAAGGTTGGGGGAGGGGACCCACTGGAACAGCTGTTGGGAGACAGATGGTAGCCTCCCGTCAAGGCCATCCAGCGTGTTCTTTAACGTTCGGTTGTTTTACCTCTGAGCGGCACTTTTTTGCACACTATGGGCTAAATGGCCAGGTCACAAGGACCCCGAAGGCTCAGAGAAGGTTGGGGGAGGGGACCCACTGGAACAGCTGTTGGGAGACAGATGGTAGCCTCCCGTCAAGGCCATCCAGCGTGTTCTTTAACGTTCGGTTGTTTTACCTCTGAGCGTCACTTTTTTGCACACTATGGGCTAAATGGCCAGGTCACAAGGACCCCGAAGGCTCAGAGAAGGTTGGGGGAGGGGACCCACTGGAACAGCTGTTGGGAGACAGATGGTAGCCTCCCGTCAAGGCCATCCAGCGTGTTCTTTAACGTTGGGTTGTTTTACCTCTGAGCGTCACTTTTTTGCACACTATGGGCTAAATGGGCAGGTCACAAGGACCCCGAAGGCTCAGAGAAGGTTGGGGGAAGGGACCCACTGGAACAGCTGTTGGGAGACAGATGGTAGCCTCCCGTCAAGGCCATCCAGAGTGTTCTTTAACGTTGGGTTGTTTTACCTCTGAGCGTCACTTTTTTGCACACTATGGGCTAAATGGCCAGGTCACAAGGACCCCGAAGGCTCAGGGAAGGTTGGGTGAGGGGACCCACTGGAACAGCTGTTGGGAGACAGATGGTAGCCTCCCGTCAAGGCCATCCAGAGTGTTCTTTAACGTTGGGTTGTTTTACCTCTGAGCGTCACTTTTTTGCACACTATGGGCTAAATGGCCAGGTCACAAGGACCCCGAAGGCTCAGGGAAGGTTGGGTGAGGGGACCCACTGGAACAGCTGTTGGGAGACAGATGGTAGCCTCCCGTCAAGGCCATCCAGAGTGTTCTATAACATTGGGTTGTTTTACCTCTGAGCGTCACTTTTTTGCACACTATGGGCTAAATGGCCAGGTCACAAGGACCCCGAAGTCTCAGAGAAGGTTGGGTAAGTGGACCCACTGGAACAGCTGTTGGGAGACACATGGTAGCCTCCCGTCAAGGCCATCCAGCGTGTTCTTTAACTTTGGGTTGTTTTACCTCTGAGCGTCACTTTTTTGCACACTATGGGCTAAATGGCCAGGTCACAAGGACCCCGAAGGCTCAGAGAAGGTTGGAGGAGGAGACCCACTGAAACAGTTGTTGGGAGACAGATGGTAGCCTCCCGTCAAGGCCATCCAGCGTGTTCTTTAACGTGTACAGAGTATGGTTCTCCCGCACTCGGGGCCACAGCTTGACGTCACATCCGACGGACGGCGACCTTCCCAAGCCCATCGGTATCCCCTACTGACCGTTGGCAGGGCAGGGAGTTGTGCGGAGATATATCTCAACGCTGACCCAGCTGGGACTCGAACCTGGGAACTACAGATTACGAGCCTGGCAGGCTACCGACTGAGACCTCCCCCCCACCACCATTGTGAACAAAAAAAAATAGTATTGTTCAGAGTTAAAAACAATCGAAACCTGGCCTGTCCTTAATCAATGACCACTCCCTCTATAAGTATTCCCCGTCCTGCCCACGGTCAGTAGGGGACACCGATGGGCTTGGAAAGGCCGCCGTCCGTCGGATGGGACGTTAAGCCTTGGCTCCGTGTGCGGGTGGGAGCCATATCCTGTGCACGTTAAAGTACACGCTGGATGGCCTTGACGGGAGGCTACCATCTGTCTCCTAATAGCTGTTCCAGTGGGTCTCCTCCCCAACCTTCTCCGAGTTTTCGGGGTCCTTGTGACCTGGCCATTTAGCCCATGGTGCGCAAAAAGTGCCACTCAGAGGTAAAACAACCGAAGTTAAAGAACACGCTAAATAGACTTGACGGGAGGCTACCATCTGTCTCCCAACAGCTGTTCCAGTGGGTCCCCTCCCCCATCTGTCGGGGCGGGGGTGGTTCAGTCGGTAGCGCGCCAGGATCGTAATCTGTAGTTCCCAGGTTCGAGTCCCAGCTGGGTCAGCGTTGAGATTTATCTCCGCAAAATTTCCCCGCCCTGCCCACGGTCAGTAGGGGACACCGATGGGCTTGGAAAGGCCGCCGTCCGTCGGATGGGACGTTAAGCCGTGGGCGCGTGTGCGGGAGAGATACCCTGTGCACGTTAAAGAACACGGTGGATGGCCTTGACGGGAGACTACCATCTGTCTCCCAACAGCTGTTCCAGTGGGTCTCCTCCCCCAACCTTCTCTGAGCCTTCGGGGTCCTTGTGACCTGGCCATTTAGCCCATGGTGTGCAAAAAAGTGCCGCTCAGAGGTAAAACAACCCAAACAACAACCCCCATCCTTCTCTGAGCCTTCGGGATCCTTGTGACCTGGCCATTTAGCCCATGATGTGCAAAAAAGTGCCTCTCAGAGGTAACCCAACCCTCTATAAGCAAATGCATATGCACACATTTTGGGTTAATAATCATCAAGATTTCACAACTATCGGTATCTAAGCTATGAAATACAGTGAACGATTCGTAAATGCGTTCATCTTCCCTTGTCTCAAATCCGCCTCACCCATTCCTCTTCTTCCTCTGTCACCCACGATTCGTGGTCGCAGTTTCATTTCCGATTTCGTTGCAGATAAGGCCAGAGATGATGTCAAGTGGAGTAAAATAGAATCATCGCTCGTTATGGGAGTGATGATGTGGAAGAATGCTGATGACGTGGATGAGAGGTTTAAAGGAAGTGGCGTAATCACGAAAATGATGCGACAAAAACCACTCGACTTTGTTTTGTTTTTTTAAAAACTTGTTGCTCAACAATCACAATCCATTATCTCAATTAGATCATTAACATTCAATTGCAATGGGATTGGGGTGGCTCAGTTGCTAGTGGGCCAGGCTCGTATTCTGTAGTTCCCTGGTTCGAATCCCACCTAGGCCAAAGTTCAGATTTATCTATGCTAACTCCCCACGCTGCCTTCCGATAAACTCCCCGCCCTGCCCACGGTCAGTAGGACACACCGATGGGCTTGAAAAGGCCGCCTTCCGTTGGATGGGATGTTAAGCCGTGGCCCCGTGTGCAAGAGAGAGCCATACTCTGTGCACGTTAAAGAACAGGTTGGATGGCTTTTACGGGAAGTTACCATCTGTCTTCCAACAGTTGTTCCAGAGAGTCCCCTCCCACAACCTTCTCTGAGCCTTCGGGGTCCTTGTGACCTGGCCGTTTAGCCCATTGTGTGCAAAAAAAATGCCATACCCTTTGCACGTTAAAAAATACGCAAAATGGACTTGACGGGAGGCTACCATCTGTTTCCCAAGAGCTGTTCCAGTGGGTCCCCTCCCCCAACTTTCTCTGAGCTTTTGGGGTCCTTGTGACCTGACCATTTAGCCCATGGTGTGCAAAAAAGTGCCGCTCAGAGGTAAAACAACCCAACTCCACACTTCCCTCGGCTAAAAAGGGATTATTGATGGGTTTGGAAAGTCCATCGGATGGACGGTTTTAGTCGGGGGCCTGTGTTTATTTTGTTGTATTGTATTGTTTTTCCTTTTAGGCACTTTTTTTCCACACAATGGACTAAATGGACAAGTCACAAGGATCCCGAAGGGTCAGAGAAGTTTGGAAGCGGGTACTCACTGGAACATCTCTTGGAAGACAGATGGTAACCTCCCGTCAAAGTCATCCAGCGTGTCTTTAACGTGCACAGGGTATGGTTCTCCCGCACTCGGGGCCACAGCTTGATGTCCCATCCGACGGATGGCGACCTTTTCAAGCCCATCGGTGTCCCCTACTGACCGTGGGCAGGGTGGGAAGTTTTGCGACGATGAATCTGAACGGTGACCCAGCTGGGACTCGAACAGTCCCAGCTGGGTTTCAGTTCATGAGTCTGGTGCGCTACCGACTGAGCCACCCCCACCCCTACATGAATATGAATAACATCATTATTATTTTCAACGTGTGGAATGGGGAGGAGGATTGGGTGAATCCAAATCTTTTTCCTCGAGTCTAGTATCCTGCACTTGCATTTTTAGATGTCACTTCTGTAGACTTTGAACAAAGGCATTTGATAAAGCAATCTCTGTTTGATAAGTGACTCAACGTTGGAATCCATGCTGTAAATGTGTAATCTATTTCCTCATCGGACACACTCGGATAGGGGGGGTGACAAGACGCAATTATCTTCCTGCAGATCTATGGAAGCGGTTGGGTTGTTTTACCTCTGAGCGGTACTTTTTTGCACACCACGGGCTAAATGGCCAGGTCACATGGACCCCGAAAGCTCAGAGAAGGTTGGGGGAGGGGACCCACTGGAACAGCTGTTGGGAGACAGATGGTAGCCTCCCGTCAAGGCCATCCAGCATGTTCTTTAACGTTGGGTTATTTTAACTCTGAGCGGCACTTTTTTGCACACCATGAGCTAAATGGCCAGGTCACATGGACCTCGAAGGCTCAGAGAAGGTTGGGTGAGGGGACCCACTGGAACAGCTGTTGGGAGACAGATGGTAGCCTCCCGTCTAGGCCATCCAGCGTGTTCTTTAATGTGCATAGGGTATGGCTCTCCCACACACGGGGCCACGGCTTAACGTCCCATCCGACGGACGGCGGCCTTTCCAAGCCCATCGGTGTCCCCTACTGACCGTGAGCAGGGCGGAGAATTTTGCGGAGATAAATCTCAACGCTGACTCAGCTGGGACTCGAACCTGTGAACTACAGATTACGAGCCTGGCGCGCTACCGACTGAGCCACCCCCACCCCCTATGAGAAGCGGAGTCGCATTCGAGTGTGTTAGGAACAATTGCTCACAATAGGTGGAAAATATTGCCATTCCGAAAATATGAACGGATCTCTTTAGTTCATATAAGGGGCAAGTTTTAGGTGTCCCTGAGCTCGAAAAAGTTGCCTTTTATAGTCAAGAAAGGGTGGTCACTGCATTAAAAAAAAAGAGTGGTCCACGCATTCAGAAATAAATAGTGGTCCCTGAATTCGGGAAATTAATAGTGGTCCCTGAATTCGGGAAATTAATAGTGGTCCCTGAATTCGGAAAATTAATAGTGGTCCCTGATTTCAGGAAATTAATAGTGATCCCTGAATTCAGGAAATTAATAGTGGTCCCTGATTTCAGGAAATTAATAGTGGTCCCTGATTTCAGGAAATTAATAGTGGTCCCTGATTTCAGGAAATTAATAGTGATCCCTGAATTCAGGAAATTAATAGTGGTCCCTGATTTCAGGAAATTAATAGTGGTCCCTGAATTCAGGAAATTAATAGTGGTCCCTGAATTCGGGAAATTAATAGTGGTCCCTGAATTCGGGAAATTAATAGTGATCCCTGAATTCGGGAAATTAATAGTGATCCCTGAATTCAGGAAATTAATAGTGGTCCCTGAATTCGGGAAATTAATAATGGCCCCTGAATCCAGGAAATTAATAGTGGTCCCTGAATTCAAGAAATTAATAGTGGTCACTGAATTCGGAAAATTAATAGTGGTCCCTGAATTCAGGAAATTAATAGTGATCCCTGAATTCAGGAAATTAATAGTGGTCCCTGATTTCAGGAAATTAATAGTTGTCCCTGAATTCAGGAAAGAATAGTGGTAATCATAAAAAAGAGTGGCCCTTCCTTCTGGAAAACATTTTGAATACATATTTTACACTAATATCTTCCTCTAAAAATCATTAGAATGGAATGGGGAGGAGGGGGGGGGGGTTACTGCAATATTTCCTGTGCATATTTTTATATTATATATTTCACTTCTTTAAATATTCAAAGTTCGATCTCTTATCCACGATATTCCTCCAAAACCAATAGATTTAGAACCGCATTCAGAATAACTATTGCAAACAGAAAAACGACAGTCTCCAGTTTCTTCTTCCCAGGTCCTCAGTACCCAATCTGCCCTCATTTTAAACTCTCCCATCCTCTTCCTTACAAAAAGAAAAAAAAAACTCCGCCATATAAATAGCAACGAAATAACAAGAAAATTCCCGCAGAGGAAGAAGACACGAAAAAACAGCAAAATGGTGGACCGAAATAATTTTGCTCTTGCCCAGAATAAATTTTAAAAATGACAATGCTTCTACAACCCCCTACAAGACTTCGAAATCTCGACCTTTAAAAAGCTTTCTACGACAAATGACTCATTTCATATCCCGGGTAGGGAAAAGCTTACCCTACGATCGGAGAGAGCTTACCCTATGATCGGAGAGAGCTTACCCTACGATCGGGAAGAGCTTACCCTACGATCGGAAAGAGCTTACCCACGATCGGAAAGAGCTTACCCCACGATCGGAAAGAGCTTACCCCACGATCGGAAAGAGCTTACCCCACGATCGGAAAGAGCTTACCCACGATCGGAAACGGCTTTCCCACGATCGGGAACAGCTTACCCTACGATCGGGGAGAGCCTACCCTCCGGTGGGGAAGAACTTATCTTCCGACGGTCACAAAAAAAGGAGCGATCGTGACGCGGAGCTCAAATCCTGAAGTACAAATTTCGCATTTCATTCTCATCTTCTGGGAACGAAAAAGAATAAATACTTTTCTTTTCATAAGTATTTATGAGCGAGCAAGGATTAAAGTGACATCTTTTAAGGAACTGATACGTCATCAGGAAGACTTCATTTAGAAGTTTTTCATTAAAAAGTCTTCTAGAAACAAAAAAAAATCATTTGCTGAGCAATGAATCGAAAGTGGCTTTTGTTTATTTTACCTCTCAGCGGCACTTTCTTGCACACCATTCGCTAAATGGCCAGGTCACATGGACCCCGAAGGCTCAGAGAAGGTTGGGGGAGGGACCACTGGAACAGCTGTTAGAAATACTTTTGTAGTACTGTACTGGAAATACTTTTGTACAGGAAATACTTTTGTTGCCAGATCACTAATTTCTAAAAAAAAATCTTTGCCAGATATTTTTTCTGAATTCCGTAATCAACCACAGTATTCGGATACTTTTTTGAGCAACTGTACCTTGTAACTTTTCGGAATGAATTGCGCACGAGTTTATCTAAACTTAATTTATAGGAATGCAGATAATGTCATTGTTTTCATAGAAGGAAGTGGTGACTCCTGAGCGCAAAGGACAAGATAACATCAAATCTTTATCTAAATTTAATCCTGGTTTCTTCACAAAAACACTTTCACAATGTCACCTCTATTGGTCCAGAAGCCACCTGGAAAATAGCAAGGCCTAGTCATGGACCGATGCAGAACATTTAATTTGGTTGGGGTGGTTTTACCTCTGACTGCACACAATGGGCTAAATGGCCAGTTCACAAGGACCCCGAAAGCTCAGAGAAGATTGGGGGAGAGAACCCATTGGAACAGCTGTTGGGAGACAGATGGTAGCCTCTCTTCAAGGCTATCCATCGTGTTCTTCAATATTGGGTTCTTTTACCTCTGAGCGGCACTTTTTTGCACACCATGGGCTAAATGGTCAGGTCACAAGGACCCCGAAGGCTCAGAGAAGGTTGGGGGAGGGGACCCACTGGAACAGCTGTTGGGAAACAGATGGTAGCCTCCCGCAAGGCCATCCAGTGTGTTCTTTAACGTTGGGTTGTTTTACCTCTGAGCGGCACTTTTTTGCACACCATGGCCTAAATGGTCAGGTCACAAGGACCCTGAAGGCTCAGAGAAAGTTGGGTGAGGGGACCCACTGAAACAGCTGTTGGGAGACAGATGGTAGCCTCCCGTCAAGGCCATCCAGCGTGTTCTTCAACATTGGATTGTTTTACCTCTGAGCGGCACTTTTTTGCACACCATGGGCTAAATGGCCAGGTCACAAGGACCCCGAAAACTCAGAGAAGGTTGGGGAGGAGACTCACTGGAACAGCTATTAGGAGACAGATGGTAGCCTCCCGACAAGGCCATCCAGCGTGTTCTCTAACGTACACAGAGTATGGCTCTCCAGCACACGGGGCCACGGCTTAATGTCCCATCCGACGGACGGCGGCCTTTCCAAGCCCATCTTAAATGAGCTTTTAATCGAAAAATGTGACTGAAGATAACGATCTCAACCAAATGAATTCCGATCTCGATTTCTGACGATACTATTCGTCAGAAAGTTCGGTATTTAGAATTTCGGTATTTAGTTCGGTATTTAGAAATTTAGCGGAGATAAGAATATTTAACAGCGAACAATGCCAGTTTAAATAATTCCTCTGAAAAGTTAATAAAAAGCTAAAACGGAAGCAATAACAGTTATACTAACGCGTAATGATTATGTTAATTTTCGCCATTTTTTTCTTGAATAATTAGTTGATTTGCTAAAGGTTTCAGCTTCCGAAACTCTTTAAATAATGAATGCCTTTGCCTAACCTCATCCTTAGGATGAGGTTAGGCAAAGGAGTCTGCAACCTCCTTTAAGCAGCATATTGTGCAGAGAGAGACTCCGTTGGTTTGGCCATGTTGCCCGTATGGATAATTATAGATTGGCGAATAGGGTTATGAACAGTGTGCCTAGAGGCCTCAGAAGGAGGGGGAGACCTAGGATGCGGTGGGCAGACAATGTCAAACAGGACCTTGGTAGAATTGGTGTGCAGTGGCCGGATGCAGCAGATGTAGCTCAAGACAGATATGCTTGGAGAATTAAACTGCGCAGTCTGGTTGGACCTCCGTAGCCAATGGCTGCTTGAGGATGATGATGATATTGTTGGAAATCGAAATAGATTTGATTCTGATGTTTAAAATATTCTCGTACCGTTTTTTGTTGAATGTTTTATTTCATAAAGGGATTGTTGCTAAGGTTTCACTAGAGGTATTTACAATCCCTATTTTTAACAAAGCCATCCCGTGGCCAAGTGGTTAGCGCGCTTGGCTATTGATCTTAAGGGTCCTGGGTTCGAGCCCCGGGTAAGGCATGGATGTTCGTGTTGTTTTCTGCTGAGGTCCTGCCATCCTCTCAGATCTTCTACTATGGCATATAAACTGACAGGCTCCTGTCAGACCTCTGTGGCAAGCAGCTGCTTGAGGGGGAATTTATTTTATTTTATTTACATTGGATCGTGTGAGCTCACAAAAACCTGGATCGTGTGGGCCCACTCACAGAAATATTGAGCGTGTGCAGTTACCGTTCACAGCAAACTGGAGCGTGTGCAGTAACTGCACACGCTCCAGTTTGCTGTGAACGGTAACTGGAGCGTGTACAGTTGCTGTACACGCTCCAGATATTTTTTCTGAATTCTGTAATCAGCCGAAATGTTCGGATAATTTTTTGACCTACTAGACGTCCCATGGCCGAGTGGTTAGCGCGCTTGGCTACTGATCTAAGGGACCTGGGTTCGATCCTCGGGTAAGGCATGGTATGTGTCGTTTTTCTGCTGAGGTCCTGCCATCCTCTCAGATCTTCTACTATGGCATAGAAACTGCTCTGTGGCGAACAGCTGCTTGAGGGGGTGTTTATTTATTTATATTAAGATTCTTGAGAAATGTTTAGAGTTTAGTTATTATTTTATTTATTATATTAGCGATTGGTTTAGCATTTCTAGTGGAGTTATATAAGGGTTATTTTGTCTCCTTTTCTCTTTTGGTTTGGTGGTTTAACTCTGAGCGGCACTTTTCTGCACACAATGGGCTAAATGGCCAGGTCACATGGACCCCGAAGGCTCAGAGAAGGTTCGGGGAGGGGACCCACTGGAACAGCTGTTGGGAGACAGATGGTAGCCTCCCGTCAAGGCCATCCAGCGTGTTCTTTAACGTGCACAGGGTATGGCTCTCCCACATACGGGGCCACGGCTTAACGTCCCATCCGACGGACGGCGGTCTTTCCAAGCCCATCGGTGTCCCCTACTGACCGTGGGCAGGGCGGGGAGTTTTGCGGAGATAAATCTCAACGCTGACCCAGGTGGGACTCGAACCTGGGAACTACAGATTACGAGCCTGGTGTGCTACGAGTCTATGGCTTAACGTCCCATTCGACGGACGGCAGGCTTTCCAAACCCATCAATGTTCCCTACTGAGGGACTTCGACCAGCCTAGACGGGACTCGAATCTGGAAACTGAAGATTGCAAGCCTGGCTATCTACCCACTGAGCCAACCCAGACCCCAAAATTGATAGGGGTAATTGGTCATCGCTGAATGGGGTTGTTAAGAGTTTCAGAGGATAGTGGCAAAAAGATTTGGTTGCAAAAGAGATCTGGTTTGTTTTACCTCTGAACGGCACTTTTTTGCACACAATGGGATAAATGGCCAGGTCACATGGACCCCGAAGGTTCAGAGAAGGTTGGGGGAGGGGACCCACTGGGCACAGCTGTTGGGAGACAGATGGTAGTCTCCCGTCAAGGCCATCCAGCATGTTCTTTAACGTTAGATTGTTTTATCTCTGAGCGGCACTTTTTTTGCACACCATGGGCTAAATGGCCAGGTCACAAGGCCCCCGAAGTCTCAGAGAAGGTTGGGGGAGGGGACCCACTGGAACAGTTGTTGGGAGACAGATGGTAGCCTCCCGTCAAGGCCATCCAGCGTGTTCTTTAACGTTAGATTGTTTTATCTCTGAGCGGCACTTTTTTTGCACACCATGGGCTAAATGGCCAGGTCACAAGGACCCCGAAGTCTCAGAGAAGGTTGGGGGAGGGGACCCACTGGAACAGTTGTTGGGAGACAGATTGTAGTCTCCCGTCAAGGCCATCCAGCGTGTTCTTTAACGTTAGATTGTTTTATCTCTGAGCGGCACTTTTTTTGCACACCATGGGCTAAATGGCCAGGTCACAAGGACCCCGAAGTCTCAGAGAAGGTTGGGGGAGGGGACCCACTGGAACAGCTGTTGGGAGACAGATGGTAGTCTCCCGTCAAAGCCATCCATCGTGTTCTTTAACGTACACAGGGTATGATGACCTCCCACACACGAGACCATGGCTTAATGTCCCATCCGACGGACGTCTGCCTTTCCAAACCCATCGGTGTCCCCTACTGACCTTGGGCAGGGCGGGGAGTTTTACAGAGTTGGCAAAAAGAACTTTCAAATGAACGAAATACTTTCTGACAACCCACTCCTTAAACCAAAAGAATTTAATGCGACCATTTTACATAAATGCTAAAAACATCTGGCTAAAAAGTTGCACTTTTAAAGGTCACAAACAAACCCTTTCAGAAGAGCAATTTCTGCACCAATCACCTACCGTTTAAAAGGCCGCCGTCTCTAAATTCTTCACACACACACACTAGAGCAGTGAAAGGTAACGTTTCCTCGTTCTTATTCACGGCTCAGTGGACTCGAAAATGACAGCTGCCGTCTCCAGCGGTGTTAAAACATTTCTGTTTACGATTCAAAAGAAAAACCTTTTATTTCCAACTTACCTTATACGTTGTATCCACTAATTTCGCCACCTCGACACAGGTATCCATGGCACTGGTCGATTATTCACCTGTTGGATAACTCTGTCGCGAAGGAATTGTATATTCAGCTGGAGACCAGTAGCACAAGCGCACGACCATCAGAACAAGGAAGTTCTCTCGTCAAAACCATTGAACTATGTACGCAGCGCGAGCAAGCCGAGAGTCCTTCTCCCTACCTGGCCGTTTGCGCACTTTCTGAAAGACCCGATAGCAGAGAAACCAAAGTCCAGTTAAAACTGTTGTGCGTGTGTACAAGCGTTTTGCCGTGACGTCATCATCGTGGAAGCGCGTGTAGGGCCACCTGGCAGTCAGGATTGTGTTGGGATTGTGTTTGTGACGTAGTCGATCACGTTATGAAAGGTCGACTGTTGTTCGTACGAAAGCGCGATAGAGGAACTTTTGAGGATTTCGTGTTTTCTGGATTACAAAGAAAGCATTGTGGATTTTTTTATATTTTTGAGTGTAGCGGAAGTGGAGCCACTCTATATGCGCACACACAGAACGTGGTACGAGTTCGAGAGTCTGCAGTGGCTTTTCAGCAAGCAGAGAAAACGAAAGCGTACTTGACATACCACGGCTGAAGTATGTAGTGGCATTCGGATGAAATAACAGATGTTTGGTTGTTTTTACCTATAAGACGCATTTTTTAAGAATACAATTGGGCTAAATGGAGAAGTCGCAAATACCTCAAAGCTCAGTGTCGGATTCTTTTGCTTCTAGGCTACTTTTTTTTAACAATGGGCTAAATGGAAAAGTCACGGATATCTCAAAGCTCATTGTTTTGCCTCTGGGCTACTTTTTTGTTAACAATGGGCTAAATGGAGAGGTCGCAATTACCTCAAAGCTCATTGTTTTGTCTCCAGGCTACTTTTTTCTTAACAATGGGCTAAATGGAGAAGTCACAAATACCTCAAAGCTCAGTGTCGGATTGTTTTGCCTCTAGGCTACTTTTTTTTAACAATGGGCTAAATGGAGAGGTCACAATTACCTCAAAGCTCATTGTTTTGTCTCCAGGCTACTTTTTTCTTAACAATGGGCTAAATTGAGAGTCACAAATACCTCAAAGCTCAGTGTCGGATTGTTTTGCCTCTAGGCTACTTTTTTCTTAGCAATGGGCTAAATGGAGAAGTCACGGATATCTCAAAGCTCATTGTTTTGCCTCTAGACTACATTTTGTTAACAATGGGCTAAATGGAGAGGTCGCAATTACCTCAAAGCTCAGTGTCGGATTGTTTTGCCTCTAGGCTGCTTTTTTCTTAGCAATGGGCTAAATGGAGAAGTCACGAATATCTCAAAGCTCATTGTTTTGCCTCTAGACTACATTTTGTTAACAATGGGCTAAATGGAGAGGTCGCAATTACCTCAAAGCTCATTGTTTTGTCTCCAGGCTACTTTTTTCTTAACAATGGGCTAAATGGAGAAGTCACAAATACCTCAAAGCTCAGTGTCGGATTGTTTTGCCTCTAGGCTACTTTTTTCTTAGCAATGGGCTAAATGGAGAAGTCACGAATATCTCAAAGCTCATTGTTTTGCCTCTAGACTACATTTTGTTAACAATGGGCTAAATGGAGAGGTCGCAATTACCTCAAAGCTCATTGTTTTGTCTCCAGGCTACTTTTTTCTTAACAATGGGCTAAATGGAGAAGTCACAAATACCTCAAAGCTCAGTGTCGGATTGTTTTGCCTCTAGGCTACTTTTTTACCAATGGGCTAAATGGAGAGGTCGCAATTACCTCAAAGCTCATTGTTTTGTCCCCAGGCTACTTTTTTCTTAACAATGGGCTAAATTGAGAGTCACAAATACCTCAAAGCTCAGTGTCGGATTGTTTTGCTTCTAGGCTACTTTTTTTAACAATGGGCTACATGGAGAAGTCACGGATATCTCAAAGCTCATTGTTTTGCCTCTGGGCTACTTTTTTGTTAACAATGGGCTAAATGGAGAGGTCGCAATTACCTCAAAGCTCATTGTTTTGTCTCCAGGCTACTTTTCTCTTAACAATGGGCTAAATGGAGAAGTCACAAATACCTCAAAGCTCAGTGTCGGATTGTTTTGCCTCTAGGCTACTTTTTTCTTAGCAATGGGCTAAATGGAGAAGTCACGGATATCTCAAAGCTCATTGTTTTGCCTCTAGACTACATTTCGTTAACAATGGGCTAAATGGAGAGGTCGCAATTACCTCAAAGCTCATTGTTTTGTCTCCAGGCTACTTTTTTCTTAACAATGGGCTAAATGGAGAGTCACAAATACCTCAAAGCTCAGTGTCGGATTGTTTTGCCTCTAGGCTACTTTTTTCTTAGCAATGGGCTAAATGGAGAAGTCACGGATATCTCAAAGCTCATTGTTTTGCCTCTAGGCTACTTTTTTGTTAACAATGGGCTAAATGGAGAGGTCGCAATTACCTCAAAGCTCATTGTTTTGTCTCCAGGCTACTTTTTTCTTAACAATGGGCTAAATGGAGAAGTCATAAATACCTCAAAGCTCAGTGTCGGATTGTTTTGCCTCTAGGCTACTTTTTTCTTAGCAATGGGCTAAATGGAGAAGTCACGGATATCTCAAAGTTCATTATTTTGCCTCTGGGCTACTTTTTTGTTAACAATGGGATAAATGGAGAGGTCGCAATTACCTCAAAGCTCATTGTTTTGTCTCCAGGCTACTTTTTTCTTAACAATGGGCTAAATGGAGAAGTCACAAATACCTCAAAGCTCAGTGTCGGATTGTTTTGCCTCTAGGCTACTTTTTTTAACAATGGGCTAAATGGAGAGGTCGCAATTACCTCAAAGCTCATTGTTTTGTCTCAAGGCTACTTTTTTCTTAACAATGGGCTAAATGGAGGGTCACAAATACCTCAAAGCTCAGTGTCGGATTGTTTTGCATCTAGGCTACTTTTTTCTTAGCAATGGGCTAAATGGAGAAGTCACGGATATCTCAAAGCTCATTGTTTTGCTTCTGGGCTACTTTTTTGTTAACAATGGGCTAAATGGAGAGGTCGCAATTACCTCAAAGCTCATTGTTTTGTCTCCAGGCTACTTTTTTCTTAACAATGGGCTAAATGGAGAAGTCACAAATATCTCAAAGCTCAGTGTCGGATTGTTTTGCCACTAGGCTACATTTTTTTTAAAATGGGCTAAATGGAGAAGTCACGGATATCTCAAAGCTCATTGTTTTGTCTCTAGGCTACTTTTTTGTTAACAATGGGGTAAATGGAGAGGTCACAATTACCTCAATGCTCATTGTTTTGTCTCCAGGCTACTTTTTTCTTAACAATGGGCTAAATGGAGAAGTCACAAATACCTCAAAGCTCAGTGTCGGATTGTTTTGCCTCTAGGCTACTTTTTTTAACAATGGGCTAAATGGAGAGGTCGCAATTACCTCAAAGCTCATTGTTTTGTCTCAAGGCTACTTTTTTCTTAACAATGGGCTAAATGGAGAGTCACAAATACCTCAAAGCTCAGTGTCGGATTGTTTTGCATCTAGGCTACTTTTTTCTTAGCAATGGGCTAAATGGAGAAGTCACGGATATCTCAAAGCTCATTGTTTTGCTTCTGGGCTACTTTTTTGTTAACAATGGGCTAAATGGAGAGGTCGCAATTACCTCAAAGCTCATTGTTTTGTCTCCAGGCTACTTTTTTCTTAACATTGGGCTAAATGGAGAAGTCACGGATATCTCAAAGCTCATTGTTTTGCCTCTAGGCTACTTTTTTGTTAACAATGCGCTAAATGGAGAGGTCGCAATTACCACAAAGCTCATTGTTTTGTCTCCAGGCTACTTTTTTCTTAACAATGGGCTAAATGGAGAAGTCACAAATACCTCAAAGCTCAGTGTCGGATTGTTTTGCCTCTAGGCTACTTTTTTTAACAATGGGCTAAATGGAGAGGTCGCAATTACCACAAAGCTCATTGTTTTGTCTCCAGGCTACTTTTTTCTTAACAATGGGCTAAATGGAGAGTCACAAATACCTCAAAGCTCAGTGTCGGATTGTTTTGCCTCTAGGCTACTTTTTTCTTAGCAATGGGCTAAATGGAGAGGTCGCAATTACCTCAAAGCTCATTGTTTTGCCTCCAGGCTACTTTTTTCTTAACAATGGGCTAAATGGAGAGTCACAAATACCTCAAAGCTCAGTGTCGGATTGTTTTGCCTCTAGGCTACTTTTTTCTTAGCAATGGGCTAAATGGAGAAGTCACGGATATCTCAAAGCTCATTGTTTTGTCTCCAGGCTACTTTTTTCTTAACAATGGGCTAAATGGAGATGTCACAAATACCTCAAAGCTCAGTGTCGGATTGTTTTGCCACTAGGCTACATTTTTTTTAAAATGGGCTAAATGGAGAAGTCACGGATATCTCAAAGCTCATTGTTTTGTCTCTAGGCTACTATTTTGTTAACAATGGGGTAAATGGAGAGGTCACAATTACCTCAATGCTCATTGTTTTGTCTCCAGGCTACTTTTTTCTTAACAATGGGCTAAATGGAGAAGTCACAAATACCTCAAAGCTCATTGTTTTGTCTCCAGGCTACTTTCTTTTTAACAATCGGCTAAATGGAGAAGTCACAAATACCTCAAAGCTGTGTCGGATTGTTTTGCCACTAGGCTACTTTTTTTAACAATGGACTAAATGGAGAAGTCACGGATATCTCAAAGCTCATTCTTTTGCCTCTAGGCTACTTTTTTGTTAACAATGGGGTAAATGGAGAGGTCATAATTACCTCAATGCTCATTGTTTTGTCTCCAGGCTACTTTTTTCTTAACAATGGGCTAAATGGAGAAGTCACAAATACCTCAAAGCTCAGTGTCGGATTGTTTTGCCTCTAGGCTACTTTTTTTAACAATGGGCTAAATGGAGAGTCACAAATACCTCAAAGCTCATTGTTTTGTCTCCAGGCTACTTTCTTTTTAACAATCGGCTAAATGGAGAAGTCACAAATACCTCAAAGCTGTGTCGGATTGTTTTGCCACTAGGCTACTTTTTTTAACAATGGACTAAATGGAGAAGTCACGGATATCTCAAAGCTCATTCTTTTGCCTCTAGGCTACTTTTTTGTTAACAATGGGGTAAATGGAGAGGTCACAATTACCTCAATGCTCATTGTTCTGTCTCCAGGCTACTTTTTTCTTAACAATGGGCTAAATGGAGAAGTCACAAATACCTCAAAGCTCAGTGTCGGATTGTTTTGCCTCTAGGCTACTTTTTTTAACAATGGGCTAAATGGAGAGGTCGCAATTACCTCCAATCTCATTGTTTTGTCTCCAGGCTACTTTTTTCTTAACATTGGGCTAAATGGAGAAGTCACGGATATCTCAAAGCTCATTGTTTTGCCTCTAGGCTACTTTTTTGTTAACAATGGGCTAAATGGAGAGGTCGCAATTACTTCAAAGCTCATTGTTTTGTCTCCAGGCTTCTTTTTTCTTAACAATGGGCTAAATGAAGAAGTCACAAATACCTCAAAGCTCAGTGTCGGATTGTTTTGCCTCTAGGCTACTTTTTTAACAATGGGCTAAATGGAGAGGTCGCAATTACCTCAAAGCTCATTGTTTTGTGTCCAGGCTACTTTTTTCTTAACAATGGGCAAAATGGAGAAGTCACAAATACCTCAAAGCTCAGTGTCGGATTGTTTTGCCTCTAGGCTACTTTTTTTTAACAATGGGCTAAATGGAGAAGTCACGGATATCTCAAAGCTCATTGTTTTGCCTCTAGGCTACTTTTTTGTTATCAATGGGCTAAATGGAGAGGTCGCAATTACCTCAAAGCTCATTTTTTTGTCTCCAGGCTACTTTTTTCTTAACAGTGGTCTAAATGGAGGTCACAAATACCTCAAAGCTCAATGTCGGATTGTTTTGCCTCTAGGCTACTTTTTTGTTAACAATGGGCTAAATGGAGAGGTCGCAATTACCTCAAAGCTCAGTGTCGGATTCTTTCTCCTCTAGGCCACTTTTTTTGCTTCTAGGGTACCTTTTTTTCTTAACGGGCTAATTGGAGAAGTCTCAAATACCTCAAAGCTCAGTGTCGTATTGTTTTACCTCTAAGCTACTTTTTTTCTCAACAATGTGCTAAATGGAGAAGTCACTAATACCTCAAAGCTCAGTGTCGGATTTTTTTTGCTTCTAGGCTACTTTCTTTCTTTCTTAACGATGGGCTAAATGGAGATGTCGCAAATAACTCAAAGCTCAGTGTCGGATTGTTTTGCCTCTAGGCTACTTTTTTCTTAACAATGGGTTAAATAGAAGTCACAAATACCTCAAAGCTCAGTGTCGGATTGTTTTGCCTCTAGGCTACTTTTTTCTTAACAATGGGTTAAATAGAAGTCACAAATACCTCAAAGCTCAGTGTCGGATTGTTTTGCCTCTAGGCTACTTTTTTCTTAACAATGGGTTAAATAGAAGTCACAAATACCTCAAAGCTCAGTGTCGGATTGTTTTGCCTCTAGGCTACTTTTTTCTTAACAATGGGTTAAATAGAAGTCACAAATACCTCAAAGCTCAGTGTCGGATTGTTTTGCCTCTAGGCTACTTTTTTCTTAACAATGGGTTAAATAGAAGTCACAAATACCTCAAAGCTCAGTGTCGGATTGTTTTGCCTCTAGGCTACTTTTTTCTTAACAATGGGTTAAATAGAAGTCACAAATACCTCAAAGCTCAGTGTCGGATTGTTTTGCCTCTAGGCTACTTTTTTCTTAACAATGGGTTAAATAGAAGTCACAAATACCTCAAAGCTCAGTGTCGGATTGTTTTGCCTCTAGGCTACTTTTTTCTTAACATTGGGTTAAATAGAAGTCACAAATACCTCAAAGCTCAGTGTCGGATTGTTTTGCCTCTAGGCTACTTTTTTCTTAACAATGGGTTAAATAGAAGTCACAAATACCTCAAAGCTCAGTGTCGGATTGTTTTGCCTCTAGGCTACTTTTTTCTTAACAATGGGTTAAATAGAAGTCACAAATACCTCAAAGCTCAGTGTCGGATTGTTTTGCCTCTAGGCTACTTTTTTCTTAACAATGGGTTAAATAGAAGTCACAAATACCTCAAAGCTCAGTGTCGGATTGTTTTGCCTCTAGGCTACTTTTTTCTTAACAATGGGTTAAATAGAAGTCACAAATACCTCAAAGCTCAGTGTCGGATTGTTTTGCCTCTAGGCTACTTTTTTCTTAACAATGGGTTAAATAGAAGTCACAAATACCTCAAAGCTCAGTGTCGGATTGTTTTGCCTCTAGGCTACTTTTTTCTTAACAATGGGTTAAATAGAAGTCACAAATACCTCAAAGCTCAGTGTCGGATTGTTTTGCCTCTAGGCTACTTTTTTCTTAACAATGGGTTAAATAGAAGTCACAAATACCTCAAAGCTCAGTGTCGGATTGTTTTGCCTCTAGGCTACTTTTTTCTTAACAATGGGTTAAATAGAAGTCACAAATACCTCAAAGCTCAGTGTCGGATTGTTTTGCCTCTAGGCTACTTTTTTCTTAACAATGGGTTAAATAGAAGTCACAAATACCTCAAAGCTCAGTGTCGGATTGTTTTGCCTCTAGGCTACTTTTTTCTTAACAATGGGTTAAATAGAAGTCACAAATACCTCAAAGCTCAGTGTCGGATTGTTTTGCCTCTAGGCTACTTTTTTCTTAGCAATGGGCTAAATGGAGAAGTCACAAATACCTCAAAGCTCAGTGTCGGATTGTTTTGCCTCTAGGCTACTTTTTTCTTAGCAATGGGTTAAATAGAAGTCACAAATACCTCAAAGCTCAGTGTCGGATTGTTTTGCCTCTAGGCTACTTTTTTCTTAGCAATGGGTTAAATAGAAGTCACAAATACCTCAAAGCTCAGTGTCGGATTGTTTTGCCTCTAGGCTACTTTTTTCTTAACAATGGGTTAAATAGAAGTCACAAATACCTCAAAGCTCAGTGTCGTATTGTTTTACCTCTAAGCTACTTTTTTTCTCAACAATGTGCTAAATGGAGAAGTCACTAATACCTCAAAGCTCAGTGTCGGATTTTTTTTGCTTCTAGGCTACTTTCTTTCTTTCTTAACGATGGGCTAAATGGAGATGTCGCAAATAACTCAAAGCTCAGTGTCGGATTGTTTTGCCTCTAGGCTACTTTTTTCTTAACAATGGGTTAAATAGAAGTCACAAATACCTCAAAGCTCAGTGTCGGATTGTTTTGCCTCTAGGCTACTTTTTTCTTAACAATGGGTTAAATAGAAGTCACAAATACCTCAAAGCTCAGTGTCGGATTGTTTTGCCTCTAGGCTACTTTTTTCTTAACAATGGGTTAAATAGAAGTCACAAATACCTCAAAGCTCAGTGTCGGATTGTTTTGCCTCTAGGCTACTTTTTTCTTAACAATGGGTTAAATAGAAGTCACAAATACCTCAAAGCTCAGTGTCGGATTGTTTTGCCTCTAGGCTACTTTTTTCTTAACAATGGGTTAAATAGAAGTCACAAATACCTCAAAGCTCAGTGTCGGATTGTTTTGCCTCTAGGCTACTTTTTTCTTAACAATGGGTTAAATAGAAGTCACAAATACCTCAAAGCTCAGTGTCGGATTGTTTTGCCTCTAGGCTACTTTTTTCTTAGCAATGGGTTAAATAGAAGTCACAAATACCTCAAAGCTCAGTGTCGGATTGTTTTGCTTCTAGGCTACTTTTTTCTTAACAATGGGTTAAATAGAAGTCACAAATACCTCAAAGCTCAGTGTCGGATTGTTTTGCCTCTAGGCTACTTTTTTCTTAGCAATGGGTTAAATAGAAGTCACAAATACCTCAAAGCTCAGTGTCGGATTGTTTTGCTTCTAGGCTACTTTTTTCTTAACAATGGGTTAAATAGAAGTCACAAATACCTCAAAGCTCAGTGTCGGATTGTTTTGCCTCTAGGCTACTTTTTTCTTAGCAATGGGTTAAATAGAAGTCACAAATACCTCAAAGCTCAGTGTCGGATTGTTTTGCCTCTAGGCTACTTTTTTCTTAGCAATGGGTTAAATAGAAGTCACAAATACCTCAAAGCTCAGTGTCGGATTGTTTTGCCTCTAGGCTACTTTTTTCTTAACAATGGGTTAAATAGAAGTCACAAATACCTCAAAGCTCAGTGTCGGATTGTTTTGCCTCTAGGCTACTTTTTTCTTAGCAATGGGCTAAATGGAGAAGTCACAAATACCTCAAAGCTCAGTGTCGTATTGTTTTACCTCTAGGCTACTTTTTTTCTTAACAATGTGCTAAATGGAGAAGTCACAAATACCTCAAAGCTCAGTGTCGGATTTTTTTTGCTTCTAGGCTACTTTTTTTCTTTCTTAACAATGGGCTAAATGGAGATGTCGCAAATACCTCAAAGCTCAGTGTCGGATTGTTTTGCCTCTAGGCTACTTTTTTCTTAACAATGGGTTAAATAGAAGTCACAAATACCTCAAAGCTCAGTGTCGGATTGTTTTGCCTCTAGGCTACTTTTTTCTTAGCAATGGGCTAAATGGAGAAGTCACAAATACCTCAAAGCTCAGTGTCGGATTGTTTTGCCTCTAGGCTACTTTTTTCTTAGAAATGGGCTAAATGGAGATGTCAGAAAAACCACAAATTCAGGGTTCGGTTGCTTTGCCTCCAAGTTACATTTTTTAAACAATGTTCTAAATGGTAAGCTAACAAAGACCACAGAGGCTTAAGTTTGGTTTGTTTTACCTCTAAGCAGGCCCGGATCTAGAAAGAAAATTAGGGAGGGGAGGGCCAAGCGACGTAATCGAAAATGGAGAAAAGTAAGAGGGGAGGGCAAGAGATTGAACTTCTATTGCAGTATAACATTTTCTCCGCCGTTTTCTAGGTCCTCAAGAAATTCGTGAAATATGCACAAGTTAAACAACTTCTTTTTACCTTCATTATCCTTATTGGCATCCGTCAAAGAAGAGAGATCCCTCCCCCTTAGATCCGGCTCTTGTACTAAACATTTTTTGCACGCAATGGACTAAACGAACAAGGGCCACCACAAAGACCCCAAAGGTTTAGTTAGAGGTGAGAAGTAAAAGCAAGTCCATTGAACAGGTGTTACGAGACAGATCAGAGTCTCCAGCGAATTATAACGGGGGAGGGGAGGGGGAGTCTCCAGCGAATTATACCGGGGGAGGGGGATGAGAGTCTCCAGCAAATTATACCGGGGGAGGGGGGGGGCGAATACATTGTATGAGAAGCTTTCATTTGGCATAAATTCGTGTGGGGAGTGTAATCTACATCCCAATTTTATTGAGGGGGGTTGAACGATCTTAGTAAGTTTTATGTGACGTGAAAGCTTTCGGAGTGGGTAGCGCCATCTACTATATACTCTAGAGCAGGGGTTCCCAAACATTTTCAACGGCATACCGCTGTACATTACCGAGCGAAGTTCATGTGCCACTAATGGGTTTCAACCTGTGGGTGTTAATTTTTTACCGATGTCATTTGATACTTTGAAGGTTGATACTTTGAGGGTATAAAAACGGCATCAATTAGAAGTAATGGATGAAATATAAAACGATTATGAAGTGCTGGTAATAAAAATACATGATATAACAAACATACCCCGTACCACCTGTAGTACGCGTAACGTACTTTAGGAATCTCTGCTCTAGAGAGTTTCCGATCTCCCGAAAAAGGGGAAGATTAAATTGTTATCATAGAGAGGGAATAAACTTTCATAATAAGTTCTATGCCAAATGAATATTTCCATTGTTGGGAGTGCCATCTACAATATACTCTTAGAGCAGGGGTTCTTAACGTGGGGTATGTGGTAAAATTTTTTGTGTTTGGGTTGTTTTACCTCTGAGCGGCACTTTTTTGCACACCATGGGCTAAATGGCCAGGTCACAAGGATCCCGAAGGCTCAGGGAAAGTTGGGAGAGGGGACCCACTGGAACAGCTGTTGGGAGACAGATGGTAGCCTCCCGTCAAGGCCATCCAGCGTGTTCTTTAACGTTGAGTTGTTTTACCTCTGAGCGGCACTTTTTTGCACACCATGGGGTAAATGGCCAGGTCACATGGACCCCGAAGGCTCAGAGAAGGTTGGGGGAGGGGACCCACTGGAACAGCTGTTGGGAGACAGGTGGTAGCCCCCGTCAAGGCCATCCAGCGTGTTCTGTAACGTTGGGTTGTTTTACCTCTGAGCGGCACTTTTTTGCACACCATGGGCTAAATGGCCAGGTCACAAGGACCCCGAAGGCTCAGGGAAGGTTAGGAGAGGGGACCCACTGGAACAGCTGTTGGGAGACAGATGGTAGCCTCCAGTCAAGGCCATCCAGCGTGTTCTTTAACGTTAGGTTGTTTTACCTCTGAGTGGCACTTTTTGCACACAATGGGCTAAATGGCCAGGTCACAAGGACCCCGAAGGCTCTGAGAAGGTTGGGGGAGGGGACCCACTGGCACAGCTGTTGGGAGACAGATGGTAGCCTCCCGTCAAGGCCATTTAGCGTGTTTTTTAACGTTGGGCTGTTTTACCTCTCAGCGGCACTTTTTTGCACACCTTGGGCTAAATGGCCAGGTCACAAGGACCCCGAAGGCTCAGGGAAGGTTGGGAGAGGAGACCCACTAGAACAGCTGTTGGGAGACAGATGGTAGCCTCCCGTCAAGACCATCCAGCGTGTTCTTTAACGTTAGGTTGTTTTACCTCTGAGCGGCACTTTTTTGCACACCATGGGCTAAATGGCCAGATCGCAAGGACCCCCGAAGGCTCAGAGAAGGTTGTGGGAGGGGACCCACTGGCACAGCTGTTGGGAGACAGATGGTAGTCTCTCGTCAAGGCCATCCAACATGTTTTTAACGTTAGGTTGTTTTACCTCTGAGCGACACTTTTTTGCACACAATGGGCTAAATAGCTAGGTCACAAGGACCCCGAAGGCTCAGAGAAGGTTGGGGGAGGGGACCCACTGGAACAGCTGTTGGGAGACAGATGGTAGCCTTCAGTCAAGGCCATCCAGCGTGTTCTTTGACGTTAGGTTGTTTTACCTGTGAGCGGCACTTTTTTGCACACAATGGGCTAAATGGCCAGGTCACAAGGACCCCGAAGGCTCTGAGAAGGTTGGGGGAGGGGACACACTGGCACAGCTGTTGGGAGACAGATGGTAGCCTCCCGTCAAGGCCATTTAGCGTGTTTTTTTACGTTGGGTTGTTTTACCTCTCAGCGGCACTTTTTTGCGCACCATGGGCTAAATGGCCAGGTCACAAGGACCCCGAAGGCTCAGAGAAGGTTGGGAGAGGGGACCCACTAGAACAGCTGTTGGGAGACAGATGGTAGCCTCCCGTCAAGACCATCCAGCGTGTTCTTTAACGTTAGGTTGTTTTACCTCTAAGCGGCACTTTTTTGCACACCATGGGCTAAATGGGCAGGTCACAAGGACCCCGAAGGCTCAGAGAAGGTTGGAGGAGGGGACCCACTGGAACAGCTGTTGGGAGACAGATGGTAGCCTCCCGTCAAGACCATCCAGCGTGTTCTTTAACGTTAGGTTGTTTTACCTCTGCGCGGCACTTTTTTGCACACCATGGGCTAAATGGCAGGTCACAAGGACCCCGAAGGCTCAGAGAAGGTTGGGGGAGTGAACCCACTGGAACAGCTGTTGGGAGACAGATGGTAGCCTCCCGTCAAGGCCATCCAGCATGCACATGATATGGCTCTTACACACACGGAGCCAAGGCTTAACGTCCCATACGACGGACGGCGGTCGTTCGAAGGCCATCGGTGTCCCCTACTGACTGTGGCCAGGGCTGGGAGTTTTGCGGAGACAAATCTCAACGACTGACCCAGCTGGGACTCGAACCTGGGAACTACAGATTATGAGCCTGGCGCGCTACCGACTGAACCATCCCCGTCCCCTGGAGTTGAACGATAATAGTTTTATACCAAATGAAACCTTTCAGCGTGGGAGCGTGTCTACTCTGTACTTCAATGGATTAGAAAGGTTCAAAAATCACCTAAAACAGGAGGATAAATTTTCATTGAGGGAGGGGAGGGGGTAAAAGTATCGTAATGTGTTTTATGCCAAATGAAAGCTTCTGGTATGGAGAGTGCAATATACAATCTATGTCCGGAAAGTTCCGAGACTAAATTTATTGCAGACAAACCGGAAATAATCGGCCAGTTTTGCTTCTGCGGCAGTAAAGGAGGATTATTCTGCTACTGTTGTTTTGACATGTTTAGACTTGCATCGCTGCAACGGCTTCCGATTGTACTCTCGATAAAGTCTTATTTAGACGGCTTATATACACTGGCAGAAGTTGAAAAGGAATATCATTAACGATTGAAGCGTAATCTACGAGACTTAATAGAAACAACTTGTTGAGAAAGGACAGTGATCACACTTGTGAAGTGATTCAATGTTTATTGTATCTTTTAATGAGTATTACATTTTAATAAGGTGTTGAACCTCCTCGAGCATAAATACAAGCTTCCAATCTGGCATGCAATCGGTTGTAGAAATGCTGGGGGATACCATTCCATGCGCTTTCAACTTGAACGCGTAATTCAGCGATGGTCGTTGCCTGCCGCTATCCGCAGAAGAATCTTTGTCCGATCCAGTACCAAACATGCTCGATTGGGGACAAGTCCGGAGAGCGTGCTGGCCAAAGAAGTTGGTGCACTGCATGAAGAGCATGTTGAGTTGCCCAGGCAGAGAGTTGCCCGGCCCATGGCAAGACGACCGGCTGTACGATGTCGCTGACGTACGTATTGCTATTCAGTGTACCTTGTACAAACACCAGACACGTACGAGAGTGACAGCTAATCGCTCCCCACACCATGATGCCCGGCGTGGGCCCTGTGTGTCGCTGGTGGATGCTCGATTGAAGAAGCCACTCACCTTGTCACCTTCGGACGCGTAAACGACCATCAGACGCTCCTAAACAGAATCAGCTTTCATCACTGAAGACCACAGACTGCCATTCCTCCCTCCAATGAACTCGTTCTTGATACCACTGCAAACGCGCTCAACAGTGACGAGGTGACAGTGGTAACCGTGCCAGCAGCACGCGTGCCCATAATCCTGTTTCCAAAAGACGATTGCGTATCATTCTTGTAGACACCCTTGATATGATAGAGGATCGAATTTGTGACTCCGTAGCCATTCCCCCTGCCACCGCCGCCCTCCTGATACGCCGATCCTCTCGTGCGTCCGTAACTTATAGGTTGCCCAGAACCACGTCTGCGAGTGTGTGAAAATGCTCTTCTGACCATCAAAGCCACCATCGTACCACTGCCGATACCTATCGTCTAACTCTGTGTGCAATTTGACGAACAGACCAACCTGCTTAGGGTCGGGGATGATCAGTCAGTAGCGCACCAGGCTCGTAATCTGTAGTTCCCAAGTTCGAGTCCCAGCTGGGTCAACGTCGCAAAATTCCCCGCCCTGCCCACAGTCAGTAAGGGACACCGATAGACTTTGAAAGGCCGCCGTCCGTCAGATGGGACGTTAAGCCATAGCCCCGTATGCGGGAGAACTATAACCTGTGCACCTTAATAGATGACCTTAACAGGAGGCTACCATCTGTCTCCAACAGCTGTCCCATTGGGTCCCCTCCCCCAACCTTCTCTGAGCCTTCAGGGTCCATGTAACTTGGCCATTTAGCCCACGGTGTGCAAAAAGTCAGAGGTGAAAATATTATCCGTTTACATTTGCAATTTACCATAGTTCGCTTTTTCTTTTTCGAGAACTGTAAATGGCCGAGTGGTTAGCGCGCTTGGCTACTGATCCAAGGGACCTGGGTTCGAGCCCCAGGTTAAGGCATGGATGTGTGTGTCGTTTTTCTGCTGAGGTCCTGCCATCCTCTCAGATCCTTCTACCATGGCATATAAACTGACAGGCTCCTGTCAGACCTCTGTGGCAAGCAGCTGCTTGAGGGGGTATTTATTATTATTAAATAATTCTCACACACGCATTAAAAATAATTAAAATGAATGTTGCGAAATATTCAGAAAATCGTTAAGCAAATTCAAAAATAAATATGAAAATTACAAATGATTTATGGCAGGCCCATTATAAGCCGTGCTTTCTATTGTATTAAACCAACGTTTTTATAATAACCAAAAAGTTGTATCTAAAAATCAATCCACAGTGAATGCACAGTATTCCCTGTTAAGATAGACATCAAACATTAATTAATAGATTTTGAAAAAAATTCATCGCCGACACCATCCCGCAGTGTCGGTGATGAATTTTTTTCGGAATCTATTAATTATTGTACCATATAGTATACCCAAGAGAAGTGATTTAACACATCCCTTTGATTCAGCAAGTAGTGAGCCAGGCTTGTATTCTGTAGTTCCCAGATTAGAGTCCCACCATGGCCAGGGACGGTAGTCCCAGGCAAACTTAACAGCTTGCCCTTTTTCAGTACGTGGAACACCAATGGGCTTGGGAAAGCCGTTGTCCATCAAATAGTACATTAGGCCATGGCCCCTGTATGCTGGAGTACCAAACCCTTGCACATTAAGCATGCTTGATGGCTAACAGCTGTCCAATGAGTCCCTACCCTTCTGTGTCTTTCTGACCTGTCTATTTTGCCCATTGTGTCCAAAAAATGGTCTTTAGAGGTAAAACAACCCAAAGTTTAAAAAGGCTTAGTAATTGGAAAACCCAGTCTAAAAAAATAAAGGCAGAGAGGAGGACTCGATCGAGCTGGAAAAAACATTCAGGAGACGAATTGCATAACTTTCCCTCTCCATTTTAGTTGCATTTTACAATTTCCTGAAAAGTGCGTGAAATATGCTTAATTTTTTGTCTTATACTAGCTAACGTCCAACGCACCCTCTCCCCCAATATCTGGGCCTGATTGGATTAGTCTTGGAGTTGGGTTTACCTTTGAACACTATGGCTAAATGGACAGGTCACAAAGAACCCGAGGGCTCAAAGGTTGGGGACCCACTCGACAAATGACAGCCTCTCATCAAGCCATAAATCGTGCTCTTTAATGTGCACAGTCAAGGCTTAATGTACCATCCGGTATTGGAACCCCCTACTCCTAGAGGCCAGGGCTGGGAGTTTTGCAGAGATAAACCCTAACGATGGCCCAGGCGAGACTAGAACCTGGGTTGGGTTGATTTACCTCTGAGCGGCACTTTTTTTGCACACCATGGGCTAAATGGCCAGGTCACATGGACCACGAAGGCTCAGAGAAGGTTGGGGGAGGGGACCCACTGGAACAGCTGTTGGGAGACAGATGATAGCCTCCCGTCAAGGCCATCCAGCGTGTTCTTTAACGTGCACAGGGTATGGCTCTCCCGCACACGGGGCCACGGCTTAACGTCCCATACGACGGCCTTTCCAAGCCCATCGGTGTCCCCTACTGACCGTGGGCAGGGCGGGGAATTTTGCGGAGATAAATCTCAACGCTGACCCAGCTGGGACTCGAACCTGGGAACTACAGATTACGAGCCTGGCGCGCTACCGACTGAGCCACCCCCGCCCCCTAGAACCTGGGAACTGCAGATTACGAGCCATTCCTGCCATTATTTCAACCAGTTATCATCACTTCGATTGCAACATAGTTCTGATATTATGCTGCAGTGCATTTCCTTTCCGCACTTAAACCGAAAACAGAATAATTCCTTCGCTATTCTTCAGGTTTAGAGTTCTTAATCTTCGTTTCTGCGTCCTAAGAATGAGAAACCCAATAATTTCAAGGTTCAATGTTAATTTGTTTTCTGTTCCCCGATACGAGAGGTTTATATAGATTTCATTGGCAATTCCGATTAAGAGGCTTTCAGTCTCATACAAAATACACCCAGCCACCTAGTTAGGAGAAAAAAAGTTAGAAATGTAAGAAACGATGGAATTTTGCATGTGCTAATTAGTTTTGAAATATTTCTCATTCTTTTACATGGTATTAAATTTAGGGGGAAATTTAAACTATCCTATCCTCCCAACTTATTTTTTAATTCATTCTATGTTTTCTAGGCGAGTTCGTTGCTCTATATTGACTGGTCTCACAAGAAAATTAATGTTGAATATCAGATGTACCAAAAAAATTCATATTTATTCTTGAGCTAAATACTTCAAGAAACGTGGGCTTATCACTTATTTTTATTAATATGGAGAATATATTTTTACATCTGTTTTCAATTGTTTCTCATTTTTTTCATTTTCGGGGCAACCTTAGTTGCATTAGAGTATGTTTGTATATATGATTACTAATAAATGCAGAAGAAAAACTGCCATTAGCCGGGTGGAATCGGAAGCCACGATCTCCTAATAACTTAGGTGCTCTGACCTACCGGCCTCCGAAAAATCACCCTCTATTCTTGGCTTTACGCATTATACCATGTAGTGATCGGAAATGTATCCGATTGTAATTGATTTATTCAACATATCACCAACAGGTGCATATCTGCGATTTCGTATTATTTCAACACTAACGCTTAGACCCCTCGCATGTTAGCTTAAAAAAAATGCCTCTTGGCGTTTGATGTGGGCTTGTTGTGTGCAGTAACCTGGAAAATGCCTTCTAGACCAGTATTCAATTAGTCAGATACATTTACAATGACTAAATTACTACTTAAAGCCATTGATAGAGCACCTGACATGTTATCAGGAAGTCGTAGGTTCTGATCCCACTCGGTTAATGACAACGTTTCCTCTTTATCTATTCACCCTATTACCCACCAAGCGTATATCTGCAATTTCCTATTATTTCAACACATGAATAGTATTTTTGCAACTGCACTCATTTAATAAATGGCTCAAACATGCATATTTCTATCTGGAAACAGATTTTTTCCCCCTTTTCAGCAGAAAAATTTCTGCGACGGCCATGAATACTGGATATACTGATATTGCAAATGGATAGTCACGTATTGATTTGTTTCGTACTACTTTCCTAGATCATCTTTTAGATAATGTGTACGTTAAAAGAGAGGTTAAGCTGAAAAAGAACTGTTGAAGAATTGTTACAGGTTGAAACTTCTCTACAACAGCATTTTTTTAAATGCACAGGGCGTGCTGAACCATGGGTACTATATCTATCTGATGGATGACACCTTCTCTAATCTCATCACAGTTTGATTTTTTTCACAAAATGCAGACAAGTGAAGCAAATCGAAAAATCCTATTCGAATGAAAAACAATTTCAAACAGATGGAAATATTTTGGTCCAGAATACTTCAAAACACTTGAAAATACCTGTTTATTAACGAAATTATTAAAGTTGGAACTTAAGTTGGTTTTACTTTGCATACAATTGCTTGACTTTTGAACTGCTACATACACAGTCATATCAGAATATGACCACCTATCTAATAATGAGAATAACCACCCTTGGCCCAATTTGTTGGGGCGGGGGTGGCTCAGTCGGTAGCGCGCCAGGCTCGTAATCTGTAGTTCCCAGGTTCGAGTCCCAGCTGGGTCAGCGTTGAGATTTATCTCCGCAAAATTTCCCCGCCCTGCCCACGGTCAGTAGGGGACACCGATGGGCTTGGAAAGGCCGCCGTCCGTCGGATGGGACGTTAAGCCGTGGCCCCGTGTGTGGGAGAGCCATACCCTGTGCACGTTAAAGAACACGCTGGATGGCCTTGACGGGAGGCTACCATCTGTCTCCCAACAGCTGTTCCAGTGGGTCCCCTCCCCCAACCTTCTCTGAGCCTTCGGGGTCCATGTGACCTGGCCATTTAGCCCATGGTGTGCAAAAAAGTGCCGCTCAGAGGTAAAACAACCCAACCCAACCCAATTTGTTTTACCTCTGAGCGGCACTTCACCATGGGCTAAATGGCCAGGTCACATGGACCCCGAAGGCTCAGAGAAGGTTGGGGGATGGGACCCACTGGAACAGCTGTTGGGAGACAGATGGTAGCCTCCCGTCAAGGCCGTCCAGCGTGTTCTTTAACGTGCACAGGGTATGGCTCTTCCGCACAGGGGGCCGCGGCTTAACGTCCCATCCGACGGACTTTCCAAACCCATTGGTTTCCCCTGCTGACCGTGGGCAAGACGGGGAATTTTGCGGAGATAAATCTCAACGCTGACCCAGCTGGGACTCGAACCTGGGAACTACAGATTACGAGCCTGGCGCGCTACCGATTGAGCCCCCCCTTGGCCCAGATGACAGCAGTGAGACGGCGTGGCATGGACGCAATGAGGCCCTGGAAGGTTGCCAGAGGCACACGTGCCCATTCGGATTCCAGCAGAGCGTTGTTTTATCTCTGAGCGGCACATTTTTGCACACCATGGGCTAAATGGCCAGGTCACAAGGACCCCAAAGGCTCAGAGAAGGTTGGGGGAGGGACCCACTGGAACAGCTGTTGGGAGAGATGGTAGCCTCCCGTCAAGGCCATCCAGCGTGTTCTTTAACGTACACAGGGTATGACTCTCCAGCACACAGGCCACGGCTTAACGTCCCATCAGACGGACGGCGGCCTTTCCAAGCCCATCGGTGTCCCCTACTGACCGTGGGCTGGGCGGGGAATTTTGCGGAGATAAATCTCAACGCTGACCCAGCTGGGACTCGAACCTGGGAACTACAGATTACGAGCCTGGTGCGCTACCGACTGAGCCACCCCCATCCCTTCCAGCAGAGCATGGAGGTTCTGGAGATGACGTGGTTGTGGGTCCGCATGCCGAACCTGTCGATCCAAATGGTCCCACAAGTGCTCTATGGGATTTATATCAGGCGATTTTGTCGGTCAAGGGAGAACAGACATTGCTGTAGTGTTCTTGGAACCAATCACGCACCACCTTAGCGACATGGTAAGACACATTGTCCTGTTGCATAACGTGTCCAAACTTTTTGAGTCCTCTGCAGCAGAGGCTCCTAGGCACTTTCATCAATAGTCCACACCTAACCGGGGCTCCAATCCTTTCGGCATGACCTTCAACTTCGTCCTCTCCATTGAGCTGGGCAACCACAGCCTCGGCCTTAACCGTGCCGAGGCCGCTTCGGGGACACCTGGCCAGAAAACCCAGCCGGCGGCCCTCCCACAACCCCGACAAAGCCGTTAGCCTACCGGGGCTTGCATCACCCGGACCACACTTCACAGATGATTGGTTTGGTTTGGTTGTTTGGGGTTTTTTGGCGCAAGAGCAACAGGGCTATATTGCGCCAAACAAAAGGATATAAATTGATAAAAGTCATTTGAACCCACAACCAAAGTTAAAAACACACAGAATCATAACAAGAAAGATAAGTAAAAGCACATGTAAAATCGACAATAAAATGGGTGTATAGGACCCAGTAAAAAACAGAAACAAGCGTAAAATCAAAGTAACAAAGTAAAAAGGTTAATAAACGCATAAAATATCCAGTAAAACGTAAAAAGTCAACAATAACAAGGGGTGTATAGGACCCATGTAAAAAAACAGGTAAAAATCCACTAAAAAGAGAAAATTCATAAACGTGTATAATATCCGGTAAAGCGTAAAAATTCGAAAACAGTAGTTAAAACTGAATCATCGGATAAAAGATGTCCGAGTGTAAGGGGCTCGGACGTAAAATTGTGAAAGGTAAAAAACAAACGTCGTTCAAGGTTAAAAGCTGGACAAGAAATTAAAATATGTTTAACTGTTAAAATGGTGTCACAAAACTCGCACTTAGGTACTGCGTCCGCCTTAAGTAGAAAAGAGTGAGTTAAAAACGAGTGACCTAAGCGGAGCCGAGCAAGGACAACTTCCTCCTTACGATTCCTGCGAAAACAAGACTGCCACGGTTTGACAATGGGCTTGATCTCGAAGAGCTTGTTAGCAACCTTCACAGATGAACCCAAGTTCCTCCACTGCAAAAGCTATATGGCCAAATCTAATTCCGTGGGACTCTTAGTTTGGCTCTTCCATCGATAAGTCCGCTGGCCAGGGTAGCTACTCCCAGCCATGAGCCCCCAATTTCTACCTCTCCATTGTGAACGGGCCTAAGCCCCCCAGTGAACATTCATCCACCTCGATATCAGAGACTGCATCAAAGAGCCCATGGACGAGTGTACGAAGAGGTGTACAACTCAATCCGCGGTACTCCCCGATGGGCCTGCAGAAGACAGGGTTCCCCAAGCCCCGTCCGAGGCCCTTAGAACGGCCAGGTAGCCATTGGAGTTCAGGGACCCATCCAGTGGTACCAGCGGTCCCAGGAAAACATCCCCCCCCCCCCCCAAAACATGCACACTGCTGCTGCCAGCCTGTATTTGACTGACAAGTGTGTCTGGGTGTTGGTTCTTGTGTCCGACGCCGTATCCGCTACTGCCAGTTACATCTGTGGAGTAGAAACCTGATTCGTCAGAGAAAACTTTTTTTTCACTGTCCAATGATGGTAGTCCCATGCAAACTGCAGGTATCGTTGCCGATGGACCTTGGTTAACATGGGCGCCTTTACGCAGCATCGACTCTGGAGACCCATGCGTAACAGGGTCCGCTGTTATTGGGGACACGTACCTGGGTGCTCCAGCGTTCATTTGAGTGCTCACTGTTGCGCGTTGCCGTTTACTAGTCGACAGCCTTTGGGCTCCAGTTATGTCTGGAGGTACTCGGTGTGCCAGCAGTCCATTCTTGGTACACCCTTATTACAGCACTTCGCAAACAGCCCACGTAGTCTGCTGTTTCCGTAATGCTTCCACCCTTGGTGCGGTAGCCGATGATCATTCTTTTTGAACGTCCGTCAAATCAATACCTATTGTTCTCACATTACACACTATGACTCATGTCCTGGCCGGCCATTTATATCTCCATGAAGTCGAACTTGTCATGAGCAATCTGCGATGCGCCTGGGTGAGTACACCGATTCCTTGGGTGGTCATATTATTCTGATACGACTGTGTACTTCAAGTTTTCTTTTAGGCAAAACTACCACCATGACGTCTTTAATGTTTCAAGTAATGCATAAACTTCGTACCATTACCTCATGCTAATAATAGAGCATGTGACTTGAGTAATACTACTATTCAACAGTTAATAGTACAATAAATTATAAGTCCATACTAAAACTTTCAAAAATGGGCTAAAAACGTAACGTTTAAAATATATCAATGCTTGGTAAAGTAATGGCCCATTTTATAAAGTTTTATGCCAGAATAATCAATATTCTACAACGTATTCTGACGTAAAATACGATTCGTTAGGAATTAACAATAATGAGAGCATATTTTTGTTTGTAGAGTTTCACACACAGGAGACTGATGAAAACTAACCTGAAACCGAAAAAAAGTTGTACAACTTTCATAAAGCCTCTCTTTTCTGGAGATTATGGTGTGATAATTTAATATACTGCTCTGAGGGAAACAAGCCTAAAACGTATACAAATGTGCTGAATAACCTAATTTTTTAAAAAATCATTACTAAGCACACAACCCCCACCCCCACCTTAAAACTAATGGAAAATTAAGCATGCTCATCTGCCAGTTAAAAAAACTAGTTTATTAATAAATATATTAATCATGAATTTGAGCATGTCTTGATATGCACCGTCTTTTGATAAAGGCTAGATCATGGTGCACCTTTAACTGTTCAAAGCACAGAATACACTGAAAAAAGTTTAAATATATGAATGAATTTAACTTTAAATTTATTCAGATAGGCCAGTTATTTTTCAGAAGTCTGAAAGGGCCTGCCATTATAGCTGTGGAGAAAATCTGAGTGGAACACAATCCTAGCAGAAACACAACATACATCAGAAAAAAAACTATCCCCAACTCATTTAAGTTTTGGGTCTAGATCCATTTTCTTTGCATTTACCTACATGGTCACTTAGAGGTAACCTTCAAAATATAAATTAAAAATTAAAAAAAAAAATACCTACCTCCCTAAATGCGCCATAAAAAGCAGAAAATAAATCTAAAGCATATCGATGGTGCAAATGTCACTGGTAATCATCTTCTTTTAAAGTGAATATGAACTCATTGACTGATTTCGGTTTATTTTCTACTTTTTAAGGTGCATACAAGAAGATAAATTAAAAAAAAATACCTCGTCACTAAAAACCTACCTTTAGAAACTTTCATTTGATACGTAAACATCTACCACATTTTTCCTTCCTTTTGGAGTCGTGTTTGAAGTAGCTCATGACATTGGAGATGTTACAAACATTTGTGATGCAACTCGTTAACGTCGACAACCACGAAAATCCGAAATAGTTTACGGTTATTAAATGCGCTTTCATTTGACACCTACGCCCTCACATTCGGAAGATATAGAACGACTTTCATATTTCCTTTTTTTTTTGGGGGGGGGGGGGTCAATTTTTAATAGCATATGACACTCCCCGTGGTCAGCTTTCATTTAAAACATAGCTTGTTACTTTCCGCAGATATAGCGGAACAATCTATTTCCTTTCTTTAACGGGGGAAGAAAGCATGGGAGGGTTAAATTTTTTTTAATAGCTTATGAAATTTTAATAGCCCTGCGTCACAAGCTTTCATTTGGCGCATAGCTCACTTTCTGCATTCGCATTCAGGAGATATAGGGGAACAATCATTTTCACATTTTTCCCTTTTTTGAGGGGGGGAGGTAAGAAACCATGGGGGGTCAGTCTTTTATAGCCTATGACACTCCCTGCGTTACAAGCTTTCATTTGACATATAAATCATTAAGTTTCTCCATCGCGTTCGAAAGATAAAGGTGGAATAACTATTTTGATATACCAACAATATATAACAAATGTCAAGCGAAAAACAATAGGATGAGAGGTAATAAAATGAATTCCGACTTGACTGGGACATAACCAATGTTTTCTATGTTAAATACTTTAAAAATAGACTGTAACACAACTGCATATAATAAAATGTGGAGCTACAGCTATTCAGTATACATAAATGCATCACATATATTAACCTAAGTAATCGGTTGTCCAGGATGACTAGAAATTTGTCAGTGAGGAAAGACTTGCATCTTCTTGCACTAAATGAAAAGACAGCCTTTAAAAAAGTTACTTCAAAGTTTCACTTTTTAATAGTGTTAATTGCAAGCTGAGAAGGTTAAGTGCTAAGGTGAATAATTTTCAAGAAAAATAATATTAGTGGCCATTACACGCTGTTATCAATTTTTTAATACAAATTATGGATTTTCAGCCATTTAACATTTTCAGGTAATCAGTTTTAATCCCAAGATCACATGTCTGTCATGTTTACCACCATCAATAGAACAACCAAAAACGTGTGGAATAATTTTCTTTTAGTTTCTTCTTTATTTCTTGCTTTATCACATACTGTAACCTTCATCTACAACTTCTTAATCCTCTAATAATGAAATTGGCATCATTTAAACTGTTTTTCATTGAAAGGCTTTAGAAACAAAAATTGAAAGTTTCTATCATACTATGTATAGGATGTAGAAAAGAAAAAACTTTTATTCATCTCTAGAGTCAAGAATTTGATATTTGTGTGCTCATGTTATGTTTTCTGCAGTACATGATAGTGCAAATACAATTTTAAGTGAAAATAATATTAATATAGCAAAATTATTTTTACTGTTATAACTTATTAGCGTATTTAAATAAAAATTACAATACTAGCATGAGTCACATAAGTGTATTTTGGCCCAAAACAACAAAATGTTTTTCGTGAAAGTTAATAAAAGTCAAAATACTGGATGCTAAATTAGGAAATAAATGAATAATTCTTAGAGTAGGCCTTCATTATGCAAGTGACTAGTTGAGAAACATATGCATATAACTATAATAGATCACAGGCTTCTCTGTCCATTTGTGGTAGAGACCTTGTTTTCTTCAGAAAAATATTCTTTTGATACCATCAAAGTTTACATACTAAAAAGAAAATCGAAAAAGAATTATATTTAAAAGTGCCACGTTTGGTTTGCATACATTATTTTACAAATTAACAATTTAATACATATCTGTACAAATTTACAGTATCAATGGTAGGCAATATCTGATGAAACAATTATGGAAGCACTACTAAAAATATTGTGCCTATTAACATGGATACTCTTGACATGTATATTCCCCTTTTTGAATTTTTTATCATTCTTTTTAATGACAGTTCAGAGCAAGAAAAAAAAAAGCTTCCCTCTGAACAGAAGATATCATTTAATTAGCCACAAATTTAGAATTTTCGGTGTAGCAATATAATAGATGAATATATTAAGAGTCTGCAATCATCAACTACTGAGAACAGAATAAAAGATATGCATAGAATTTGTTAGCAGCAGATGACCTCTGCAATGGTGCTGAAAATGGACAAGTTATTCAAGATGATACTGCATAGACGTAGAAGGTGCAGCAAGTTGGGTGCAAAGTTAGTTATAAGCATACTATGTGCAGCATTGCATCGAAGTACTATAACTGCCTTTAGCACTATTGCAGAATATAATCCACTCTAACAGTTGTTATACAGATCATTTTTTTCCCCTCACTAATCAGTGAACAGTGACTGACATTCAGGTGTTATATTAAAAATCAAAGATTTCGGTAGAGAATTAGTAATTCTGATATGAAAGTTAATATTGAATATGCAATTAATACTAATGTTTGATCTCCTTTCTTTGACACATTTTAGCACACAAAATCAGTAATCAAAAGCTGAAAGCTGATATAGTATCCATGAAATAAACATTAGTATGTTTCCTTTGTTGCTCTATCATAGTTACCTTAAAATATGGCAATTAAAGTGATTTAGCTTCATTATACTAGAACATGTGTCTAAAGCAGTTGTATTCAACTTGCAGCTTATGTGCTGCTGAAGGTTAATCAAGTCAAAATAATGAGCAAATAGTTTTTTTTCCTTCCTGTAACACATGTAGAAAAACATCTGAATGCTTCATTTCCTTTCAAGCCTTGAGTCACAAAAAAAAATTAGGAAAATTTCTGCAAATAACCAAGTTTCCTTTAAGGCAATGTAATGCTCATTAAAATGATGCAAAAATTAAGTGTTTGCCTTTGTGTTTATTTAATGCACATAAAAGTTACTATAAAATATGAATATACACTGCCCTACCAAAATATTACAGAATTTCCGTGTTATTTCAATGGGAATCTAACTTTAAAGCTATATAACTTCTAAAATTTGCATTTAATGGGAAATTGTGAATAAAGATCATACTCTAATCTATTTAAATCTCAATTTTAAACAACATTCATTCAGTATGTAAGGAGTTATGGATACTAGAATATTTGACAACAGTAATATATCACAAGACTTTACCTCAGAAATTAAAACTTTTTGTATCAAGTCATTTAATAAAATATTCATTTTAGAAGTTTGTTTTTACAATTATGATTTTTGTAAAATGAAACAGTTTATTCCAGCTTCCATAACCACTGTTCCATAACACACAAATATTGTTGATAATTGAGATTTAAATAATTATGATTTTTAATTTATCTTGATTCACAATTTTTCATTAAACGCATATTTTAGTTACTGAGCTTTGATGTCAGATTCCCATTGACATAATACGGAAATTCTCTAATATTTTGGTAGGGCAGTGTATATGCCTATATAGTCTAAACTTTGGTTTGAAGGTTTCAATGCAGCTCTCATTCACAAAAAAGTTGGGAAACCACTGGTCTAGAACATCAGTTAAAAGAGGTAGATCAAACATAAGCATTAATTCTGGTATTCTGACAGAAAAACCACTTTTCCATATTTTAAAACAGAATATCACCATTATGCATCCTAAAGAAGTGACTGACAGATGTAATAAAAAATGTACTAATGGTTGCCACCTGTTATGTTCTGCTGCCTCTTTGCTAAAAGCAATATTTAAAAAAAAAATCGAATGTCTCACAGTTGTACATATTTTGTATTTAAATAAGAATGATGAATTACTTAAAGCTTGCAGAGACTATAGAATAAAACACAATACAAAAGTTTTTAATAGAGAGCTTCATTGTACTATTTTCAAGAACTTAATTTATAAATTCACATGTATAAAGCAAATCATTTACAAATTGCTGATAAATATAATGGATGGTGCAGTGCCAAAATATTTCTCACAGAAATGCAGACAGGCAATCCAAAATGCATGGATTTGTGTTTACCTTTGAGTGGCACTTTTTTTGCACACAATGTGGTAAATGACCAGGTTACAAGGACCCCGAAAGCTCAGAGAAGGTTGGGGGAGGGAACCCAATGGAACAGCTGTAGGAAACAGATGGAAACTGCCTGTCAAAACCATCTAGCATGTTCTTTAACATGCATAGGGTATGGCACTCCCGCATACGGGGCCATGGCTTAACGTCCCATCCAACACTAGCATGGATCAACAGTGTCACAAGGGAGAAAATCTTGTTATGGTGCAACATAACATTGGTTCACCGAATTAAAAAGAAAAACACTGCTTCAGTGAACATAATAAATGTTGCTACATATAAATGTTATAATTTGTGGTCAAAGTGCTTTCGAATCTTCATCATGGTGAAATGTGAAATGGAGGTGTTACCATATAGTTAAAAATTTACAAAAAAAATTTAAGGTACAAAGGGAGTTTATCTTTTAAAATGGGCAGGTTGAATTTGCCATAAAGTTCAAATGTAAATGTGCATACAAGCTTGGAACTGGGAATGGGTGGAGACAAGATAAGCTTGCAGAAGTTTTTAAGGGGGTACAGAAATATCAGTAGTATAATGATTGAAAAGTCTAACCACCCTTCAATTGGTCTGAGAACCCGACTGTTTCAAAGAACTTGTCTTTGAATGAGAAACTGTACAAGCTATGAATTCCATGCTTCTTAATACTGTGTGTAACCCACAAGAAAAATATATAATCCAAAACACTGAAAGTGAAACAAAGAAAATTAATTTTCAAAATGAGGTTTTTCATTTATCATTTTTTGCACCCTTTAAAAGTAGTAATTCAAATTAATGGATGATTGGTGATGAACTGCAAATAGTGATAGTTTATTAGTGCTTACAAAACAAAAAGAAATTCTTTCTCATCCCTTAAAACCAAAATGTTGCATTTTTTTCACCACCTTTTTATGGGGAGGGGAGGAATTGCTGCTGTCAGTATAATATCTGACATTCTACCATGTAAATTTAGAATTTCTAACATAGATTGTTTGTAATGTTCATTTTAAAGTTTCGCATTTCCCACATTTAACACCTTCTAATAATAAAAAGTAAAACTAAAAGATTTGAAAAATCATAAACCATATTTCATTAGTACCTATCCAACTAAAAATAAATTTTTTAATTGTCTCTTAAAACTCAAAAAATAAATTTTTTTGTCTCTTTCCCACCACCTTGGTGATAAGAGGGTAGAAATCACTGTTGTGAATGCAAACCTCATAACTTTCACATTCAACACCAAAATTTAAAACTTTTTTTTAAAACCAACTAAAAAGCAGGTAGAACATATCCAAATAAATATAGATATCAAATGTGCAAGAAATAAAAAAGAATGCACATTAACATGACATGGAAAAGGGAAGAAATTTTACTAATTCAAGAGCAAAAATGAGGAGCTGAATTACAAACTAGTGCAGTAGATGTCGAAACAGTTAAATTAAGTGTTGGTTTGTTCAGCTGCATTTGTATACATCAGGTATAACAAGAGGCATGAGATGGGGCAGAGTGGAACTTAGGACACAAATTCTCAAGGCAGGTGTGCTGCAACAAGAGTTTGACTCCAATGAATTTTGAAGAACCTACTGATAACTGAATTAAAAATAGCGTTTTATAATACACAGGATCTAATCAAAGCAAGATCATTTAAAACAGTTTGACTCAGTTGGTTTGGTCATATTTTTGTCTTTTACCACGACATCCACTCCTTGTTTATTTCATGTATATGTTGATAATCCATACTTGTTCTTCCAAGTGTTTTAAGATAGGGTGCTTGCATTTCTGCAAGAAATTTTGAGTACTCTACCATCTTGTGTTTACCAACAGTTTATGAATGATTTGCTTTATATTTTGTTTTTGCTGAGAATCTTAGGGTAAAAAAAGAAATTTGCTTTTATCCTAAATATATGAGGGAGAAAAAAAAATATTTTAATTTCCAGACTAATATTGCATTTCTAGATCAAACAAGCTTTTAATAATTGAAATACTTATCAAAAACATTTTATTTAGGGGCATAGGAATTTCCAGTTTCAAATTGTTGGCAATATTGTCTACATACAATATATATATGCATAATTATAAATAAAATGGCATTGATTCGAGAGTTGAGTAGATCTGATGAATGAATTTTAAAATTCACAAAAAAGAAGTGGCCTTAATAATAGAAAATCAGAATAAGGTAGAAAAATGTCAGATAAACAATATACACTACTGTAAACAAAAAAAAACTATTCCATAAAGACAAACTGGATCCAATTATATTATCTTAAATTGTGTGCAAAATGGCATCTTCATGGTATATACTACATATGATTTTGCAACAAATTATTCTTTCCAATGAGACTAAAAATGTCTGATATATTATTTTATATTACTTTGCTATCATAGGATTTGATTTCAATGTTCCCATCCATGGGGCATGAGGCAGAGTATGTATCCGTCTTTAAACACGAGGAAAGTGGGAGAAGGGGATGAGTTCATCAAAACCAAAAACTCTGAGGTTTCCTTAGAACTCTGAAGGATTTCCTTCTTGTGTCCATATATGATTAATACTATAAAAAATTTTTTTTCAACCAGAAATACATATGGATAAAAATTAGGAACTTATCAGATATTTTAAATTTTTCTCCTAAATTATGCATATTAATAAAATTGGTCAAATTCTTCACATATATATTCGGGAATGAAGTATTGAGGGAAAAATATGCATTTGGATTAAAAGACAATTTATTTTACCTTTACTACAATAAAAACAGAATAGCTAATCTCATTTTTAATCACTCCTAGTTTGCCTTTAAATTTTACAACTGCACCAGAAAATCTTAATTTTTTTTCAATTAGTTACCAACTGTTTAACTATTAAAAGTACTAAGTCCATCATCTTACAAATTTCTTTTTATTATAGCTTAGTTACCAAAATATATTAAATGTGAAAAAATGCTCATGAATGCTTTAGCAACTGAATTTTAATTTAAAAAATATATCAACTGCAGTTTGACATATTGTACAATCTTTTCACTGAAAGTTAAAATTCACTTAAAGATTAAAAAAAAGTATATTGCAATAAAAGAATAAACCCCAAGTCAAAACTTTCTCTGCATTAATAAGTAATCCACATACTGGCCTAAAAAATTTTAAGTAAATTTTTAATTTTTAAGTCCAAATTTAACAAATGGACAAAAAAGTGTTCAATACTGAGATATCATTATGCATTGAATATTTGGAGGTGTGATTGATTCACAGATATATCTAATTTTCCTAAAAATTCAATCCCTTTGTAACATTAAAAAGTAAACCAGCTAATGTGACAATTACATACTCCTGAATGCTAGTGCACAATTAAATAACCAACGAAAGAATATACTCCTAAATGATTTCAAAAGACTATTATGAACTAATATATGCTATTTTGATCTTTAAGTGCATTAAAATAGTGCATATCTCACATCACACTTATGACACAGAAAAATAATGGTAAACAATGGCAAACTTGTAAGAAGAAAACAGAAGTGAATAAAATGTTGTTAAAAAAAATTGCAAAGACATGCTAGAAAAAAAAAAGCATTCACCAATAATGTTGCTCAGACTATTTTCACAGGACTCAATGCATAATCTAAAATAGAGGGAAAGTTTATACTAAATTTGCTTTCTTAATAAGAAACCAGTGTGCATTAATACAGGCTCCTAAAGCAATTCAAAATTTATATTTACTGCGATGAATTTTTATAATATTTTGTAAAAAGTTACATTTGTATTGTGCAACAAGATATATTATTCTTTTGCTAAAACCTACAAAATTAAATTTCTTGTCGTGGCTAAAATATGCAAAAAATATAAGCAGGTGGCAACAAATCAGTGATTTTAGTTAACTATTTCAGCTATTTCTTTCAAATTTTCAATTATAGTAACTGTAAATAAGACAATTTATTTTGTGAAAGCACTAATTTATTACATAATTGGATGTTCCACTGTCACAAGTAACTGTTTAAAAATTCTTTGGTACAACGCCGCAAAAAATTTACATGTGAAACAACAGCAGCAATTAACAATAATCTAATGAAAGTTTTTGAAACATAACATTTTATTCAAATGCTTGAACTTGTTTACACAGAATGCATTATTAATATTATGGGCAAAAATTATTTTTTTTCTTTTGCATGCCAATATGAACTTTGGGTGTTTTGATCAGGTATGCTATGCAAGGACTTTGAGACAGCAGCATTCATGGTTTCACTACAAGAACTTTTCTTTAAAGTTAGTTACTATTGAATGAGCAGAACTTACAGATGTATAAGTATTTTATAAACATCTTTCAATCTTATAACATGCAGAGAAAATTTCTGAAAATTGAACTCTAAAAAAAATACTTTTACATTTATATTGTTTCTGCTCTGACATTTCTTTGCAAAAACTTGTAAGGATCACTTTAGTAATCATATTTAAACTATTTACCCATCACCATATAAGTAATGTGTGGTTCACACAGAGTTAATGTAAACCATTTACAATACAGCAGAAAACATTTTTCATAAACTTTTACAATTTCAGCATATAACTCATTTCAAGGAATTCCAACTTACATTTACTGCAATAAATTATTCACACATAACACAAATGGAACAAATCATTTATCATATTAAACCAAATTTTGAATAATAAATGAAAAGAATGAGTATATAACTTTTAAAAAATGAAATTTTGTACAAGTTATCCTTAAACAATCTTTACATTGGAAGAACTTCACAAAAATACACATGAAAGATTTTTTTTAAAAACTGAAATGTTTGCATTTTTTATAAACATGGTATGAAAATAGGTGCTTGTCTGAGGGTTAGAAAATGTGACAACAGTATTTATAGTATACAGTGCTATAAAGAAAAACCTATAAAAATCTAGTTTGTAATGAGGAAACCATAATAAATTCTGTGTTAATAAAGCTGGAGGCAAAACATCCAACAAAGTAAATCTGAGTTTGTTTCAAAACTTTAAAAAACTGAAACTTGTGATTGAAGCCATATATTTAGCTGCATTAATGTTACCAAAGAACACTGACAAGTATTGCCTCTTTATGTATACAATTTTTATTCTGGAAAATTATTACAACCTGTACTAAATTAGCCAACTCATTAAACACACACTGTACATCAGCTGAAGCTAAGTATGTGATGGTATACACATTGTGGGCATAAGACCCCTTCAAGAGAACATGGGGCATGAGGCAGAGTATGTATCTGTCTTTAAACATGGGAAACAGCAGATCCCTATTTACCCCACCCCTCCCATCCCCAAGATCTTTAAAAGATCTCAGACAACAGTTACAAGTTTCTTAACCAGAGAACATCAATCTGATCAATCAACAATTTCCTTTTCCCAGACAGAGGTTGTTAAACCACAGATATTGCTAATAAACAGATAAAGACACTGCAGGAAACACTGAATTTTAAGAATTTTTCCACTTTTTTTTACTATTTTTTACTTTTTTTGCAGTTACCTTCAGAAGATCTTCTTTCCTACTTTATTGTAACTTGTTCCATATTCACAGCAAACACCAAGAACCTGGTAATGGCAACTATTACTGCAGCATGAGAACTTGTAACACAATTTTAAAACAAGTGAATGCTTGAACATTGGTGAATGTTGCCAATCAACATTGTCTGAACTGTTCAAACAGCAGCATGCACAAGGCCTTCAAGCTCCTAATTCAGAGAAACAGGAGACTTATTCATTGTTCAACATTACAAGCAGTACTGTATATCAAAAATGAACAGAATTGAAAGGCTGTGGGTGTGGCCAGTATGTGAATGTTTTTATTCCCTTTGCTCCTTCCTCATGTATAGATACAAGACTATGTATGCTTGAACACTTCCATCCTGTCCAACTAAAGGCCTACTTGGCTGCTAGACCCCATGAGGAAGATAAGTCCTCAGTGACACTACAAAACATGAGAAGGAACGCTGTGAACACATACTCCAAGAAAGTTTGCACAGTGAAGTAAGACGGCTTGATCACAGCAGTCATCCAGTGAAAAGGGACAGCTTCGGGAGAGCTGCAAGGCTGGAGTAAGCTGTCGCCTGAAATGTGCACAAAAAAGCAATAATTCATATACAGTATGTAACTTAAATGACAAGTCAAAGCAAGTTTTATGAACCACATTCATATAAATTATTAGAATCACATGATGTGCAGAAACATTAGATTATATTTCTGAAAATAAATAAATATCATTTCTTTGTAAACAAATGAACAAAATCACCTAAATTTCTTAATGCACTCCAATTTCTTAACTTTTGTTTTTGCAATTTCATAAGGTTTCAAGAATAATACCAATTATGCTGCATCTAAAAATAGCTATTCAAGAAAAACTTAGGTATGAAACTTATATCTAATGGCAGAAATTGAAAAAAGAACACCCAGAAGGAATTCCTTTAGTAACATCATATTATAATATGTTAATAGTTAAAGGCAGAAGAAACAGTGACTAGGGTGTGAAGAAAGTTATTTGTCTTGTGTCTTGTTGTTCAGTGCTCTTTGAAGAAGCTACCATGCCTGGTGATGCAGGCGCACTTGTATAGTGGGTCTTCAGGAAGCAGGCTGGTCTTTTCGTCAAATTGCACACCACATTGGATGAGAGGTATCGGCAGTGGTACGATGGTGATGTCAATGGTCAGAAGAACATTCGCACACTCGCAGACATGGTTCCAGGCAACACAGAGTTACGGATGCACGAGAGGATCACCATATCAATAGGGCAGTGGTGGCAGAGGGGACAGCTATGGCATCACAAATTCAATCCTCTGTCGTACCAAGGACATCTACAGAATGATATGCAATTGTCTTTTGGAAGCAGGACTACAGGCACGGTTACCACTGTTACTTCGTCACTGTCGAGCACTTTTGCAGTGGTGTCAAGAACAAGTTCATTGGTGGGAAGAATGGCAGTCTGTGGTCTTGTGATGAAAGATGATTCTGCTTAGGAGCATCTGATGGTCATTTGCACATCTGAAGGTGACAAGGTGAGCAGCTTCTTCCATCATGCATCCACCAGCGACATACAGGGCCCACACTGGGCATCATGGTGTGGAGAGTGATTAGCTATCACTCTTGTATGTGTCTGGTGTTTGTGCAATACACTGAATAGCAATACGTATGTCAGCAACATCGCACAGCCAGTCATCCTGCCACATTTGAGCGTAATCCCAAATACAATATTCCAGCAGGATAATGCCCGTCCAACTCAACATGCTCTTCGGCAGTGTACCAACTCCCTTGGCCAGTACACTCTCTGGATGTCTCCAATCAAGCATGTCTAGCAATGGATTGGACAAAGAATCTTCCATGGACCACAGCAGGCAATGACCATCACTGAATTACACATCCAAGTTGAAAGCACATGGAATGGTATCCCCCAGCATGATATTCAGCACTTGTACAACCAATTGCATTCCAGATTAGAAACTTGTATTGCTGCTCGAGGAGGTTCAACACCTTATTAAAATGTGCCTTCTGTAAAATGTAATACTCATTGAATCACTTCACACTTGTGATCACTATCCTTTCTCAACAAGTTGTTTCTACTAAATAAATCTCATAGATTACGCTTCAATTGTTAATGGTGTTCTTTTTTCCATTGATTACACACTCCTATGTCAATGAAAACAATTTCTAACTTCCATTACTTTGAAAATATTGTTGGGCAAAAGTTACAAATCAAATTTATCTAAAACTTAACTTAGTATTTAAATATTTATAAAATCTGTAATATTGTTCCTTTGCATGCCCAACTTGGTTTTACCATTTTCACTTGTTGAATTCGAGTGGCATATAGATTTTTTACTACTCTATAGTAAAAGTTTAATTTTTTTTCAAACAGAAATAATATTTTTTAATGTTTTTAATCAAATTTAAACTATACTTTAAAACTGATACCAAAAAGAAACTTTTAAACTGAACCCAAAAGCACTTCCTTGTAATTAAAGTAGCAACAGTTGGTGTCATAGTTGTTCACACCTCAATGCAGTTGTTCCACAATTAAATTATCAAGCAAGTTTAGTTTCAGAATCACAAGGTATGCTTCTTTTTTCTTTCAAACAAACCTGCAATGCCTTCAAAACTTTTAATGAAATAAATTGACTTTTAGCAGTTGCATCATCCAGCAAATACACGTGGCTTTCAGTTAAATATTTTAGTAGCATTTGTTTAAAAAATAATGGTAATTATTTTGAAACTATAACTACGGTATATGCTTTGCTGGCCTCAAATAACATCATATTATGGAAAAACTAAATTAAAAAAAACTTATTTTAATGAAATTTTTAATTAATATTTTTGCTATTATTTTAAAATTTAACTTTCTGTAGCAGTTATTCAGCTTGATCTTGAAATGATTCGATCTTAATTTCAATGTTTCAGCTCAGTTTTATATGCCTCAAAATATTTAGTTTTACAGCTTTTTAGATACACTAATGAGCCATAACATTATGACTACTTGCATAATAATATGTTGGGTTCCCTATCACAACAATAATTGTTTGTGCCTGGCATGGCATCGACTCCACTAGACTGCAGGTGTCCTCATGTATTCTGTACCAGCTGTACAGAATGGAATCCCAGAGTTTGACAATGGAGTGAGGCACAGGTGTGGACTGCATCCCACTGCATCCCACAACAGTTTGATGTGATTCATGTCGGAGGGATTTGGCAGCCTGGGGAGCACACGAAATGCTTGGACATGATCCTCAAAACCATTCCTGCATAATGCAGGCCTTGTGACAGGGGCATTGCCTTACTGAAAAAATTCCAGTGTCATCTGGAAACCTGGTCACCATGTAGGGTATCACTTGGTCCGAAACCATGCCTAGGTAGGATCTGTTGGTGAGAGCATATTCAACAGGGATGAGGGGACCCAGTGATGTCCATGAGAACAATCTCTCTACTACGATACTGCCACCTGTTTCCATCAAACCATGCAGTCTGGTTGCAGCTGCTCACCTTTGCAACATTGAACATGGAGCTGTCCATCTGCATGGTGGAGCTGGAACCTGGAATCATCTGACCAGGTGACTCTTTTCCAGTCATCCAATCAGTGTTCCATTGCCCACTGCAAATGGAGCTGTCAATGACAGTTGGTCAACATGGGTACATGAACAGGCCACTGGCTCCATACTCATTCTCAAGAGCATCCCCTGGATTGTATGCTCAGAAACATTTCTATGTGCATCCTGGTTGTAGTCTGCCATTAATTGAGGGATCGTGAGCTGTCTGTTGTCCTGGACAGTACATACCAACTGGCATTCACTTCGACTGTCAACAAGTGATGGTCTTCCATTTCTGGCATGTTAGGTGGATGTGTGTCCCTCTTTGGACCATTCCCAACACTTCAATGTAACTGCCCTCAAACAGCAACAATACCTGTCTGCTTCCTTGCACTAATAATTCCCTGTTCAAACTCCAACAAATCCTTTCATTTCCCCCATTGCACAGACTTTGTACTGACAAACTGACACACCCTACCCATGCTGTCTATATATATATATTGCACCGGTCAGTGATGTCACTGTTATGTACTGTACATAAAATTTAAATGCAGCACACATCTACTTATAGAGACAGGGTGGTCACAATGATCTAGCCCATGACTATATTTTATTTATATTTTGCTTTTAAACAAGAAATTTATTACATGTTTCAATTCTGACAGTGTTTTCTGAGAAAATGTTTTTGCAAATTTTATCTATCCACATAAACTATTTAACAAAAATTTCCACAAAATTTTGAATCCTGGATTCTCATGGGACACATTTACCTCTTAACCTTTTGCACACATTTATTTGGGATAACTCCAAAAATGGGAAACATTAGTTAGGTGTACAGTTTTTTCTTCTTCTTAGTTTGTATAAATTAGCAGGTTCAATATCTATTATTAAATATGCAATTTGAACGTGTAACTTAGGCCAGCCTTACATAGTATAAAATGAGTTAATTAACTATGTTATATTATACTTAACTAATAACTAGCTACTTATATTTAACTAACAAACTTAAATTACTATAGGGAACAAAAGGGATAATTATCTTAAAACACAAATTGCTTAACTGAATTTCATAAAATTTATTTGAGATTATGAACACTTTTCTTTAACCAAAAAATATCACATTACCAACTGCTTGATTGAATTTAAAAATAATAACTCTTGAATGCATTTTTTTTTGTAATCCTAGCATGCATATAAAACACAAAGCATGTAGAAATAAGTTGAGTGCAAGTGACTATACATGCAATCTAAAGCTATTTTTTGCAGCAATCCTCTTTTCACAGAAAGCCAACACAATCACTCATACCTTTTCTGGGGTTTTAACCTAGGTACTTTTATTGAAACACATTATTTGGTTAACAATAAAAGTAGTCAAATAATGTGCTTCATTATTTGGCAACTTTTACTGTTGAAACCATATCATTTTTTGAATAATGACTAAATCTATTAAACTGCAAATATTAAACAAGATAGACTAATGTAATGAAACATTTCACCTACATATATATATAACAAGAATAAATTCAGTGTTCTAAATTAAGACAGAAAAGTAGTAGTAATGCAGTTAGTTATGCCTGCATCAGAGCCAAAAAAGTAAATTTTAATTCCATTAGAATTACTGTCATATACATATGATATATCATCGTCATATTAATCATGATATCACATCGTCATATTAATTATACTTGAAAAAACCATAATTTAAATTTCATATAAAAATTTACCATTGTTTTCCTATATATCTTATATTCCACTGTCAGTTATGTATCTTGATGGCTTTCTCCAGATAATTATATCGTGAGCGTTTGGGAGCTTTATTTATGTGTTCCAGCCCAAGCCAGGGCTTTGGTTGTACTGAGCCACCTGAAATACATATTGACTTGCTATGATATGTAGATATTTAAAACGCACTACAACTTTAGTTTTCACATAAAATATCTTTAACACAATATCTTTAAATAACAAGTTCACTAAACAATGAATTAGATTAATAAACTGATTTTTGCTGATATGACTACAGAATATTGATGTTTAATTGTGGGCTAGTATATTTTACTCCTCAGCAACACTGTTTTTTGTAGGACAAAGGTTAAATGGTCAAATTACAAAGTTCCAAAGGCAGAATTGCAAAAGGGGTCACAAACATCTGTTAAGAAAACAACTGAAGCAGCCCACCAAGGCTATTCAGCATATGGAGGGTGTTGCTCTCCAGGATAAGGTCTACACAACATCAATAGACAATGGTCTTTCCACAGACATAAGTGGATAACATAGAAATGTAAATGATGCATCAGGTATATGGAGGATTTTCTGTACCATACTGCCAGTTTCAATGGAATCATAGATTCCAAGAGGAAAGAGAAAGATTAGGGGATGATGATTACACTAGACTACTTGGACTTCTCTAACCCAAAAACAATGAAGTAGGCAAAAAACTGTTGCATCAGATTTACTGTATGACTGTTGTTCAACTTGCAAAAGCTTTGAATACCACATGAAAGTTGCCATTGGATATCAATATGCAAGACTAATAACTTTCAAATTGTACTATGTATAACACATAATATAGCAAAAATAAAGATAAAAATAAATACCCCCTCAAGCAGCTGACAGAACATGTTAAAAATTGAAGAGATCATAGCATACTGAGAAATACATCATATTTTTCTCCTAAAGAATATAACTCTTTCAGATAAATATAGTTATGGTAGAACAAAGAGAATTTGAAATTCAATTAATTTGAAACAGTGATTTCAGGTTTAAATAAATTATCCCATTAACACTGTATATAACTTAAAAGATAGCTCCTCATTGGACATCAGGTTTACATTGAGCTTAGATGGAAATGACTTTCTCACTATACTGACACAACAAATTTCTTCAGACATCACAAATGCAATCTTGCACTTGTTGAAAAGGTAAGTTGACACTAATTTGCAATAGCTGCCAACAACAAGATATGGAAACAGTGTTGAATGCTTATGAATTGTCTTGCCATTACCACCAGGAGATATGTATGAATCTCCAAGTGGTAAACTAATTATTAATTGGCTCTGTAAGGACAATTAGGAGCTATCTTTTCAGCTATATACAGTGTCATGATAATAATTTTAGTGTAAATCAGATTATAAAAATAAAACAAGTGCCATCCTTAATACTACAGCATATTATTCCTCTATCAAATAAAGCTAGATAATATACACACCCTCTTACCATTTGAGCTGAATTATGCTGAAATAATATAAGAATATATATGAGTAATAGATATTTTTCATACACTCCCCCCCCCCCCCCAGCTTTGTACTTGATTCTAAAATAATATGTTTCTGAAACATGCACAGTATGCAGTTTTTATGTTCATTTGGACTGATACATCTATATTATGACTCATTTGGCAATGTCACAATCATCAGATTGACACATCTTAGTGGCTCAATCTCTCAGCACATCTCTGGAACTTACTGATATAACAAAACCACACATTAAATTTCCACTTATAACAACATTATCAGAAACTAGTGCAGATGCCAGTCTGAAGTTTCTGCAACACCTGTTACTGCAAACAACAGAAATCTGCTTTTTGCCAGTGGTGAGTAAATTTGGGTCAATAAATTCAGCTAAAACTGCATATATATATGCTGGCAACAATATATATGTACTTAAGTTTGGTCAACTTTATTTCAGAATATAAATTTAAAATAAAAAATGACTGACAAACAATAGTTATTAATATGGGCATAAATACTACATTTATTGGCTCAACTGGTCCCAAGTGCTAATAACTTAAATTTTTTTATTCTTTTTTTATTTTATATTTTATACACTGAGATTTTGCAGCATTTCTGTTTTCTGTGGAATATTTTTTTTTACGGTAGGCAAAATGCCATACAATTCTTTCTACCAGATGTTATTTACAAGTTTTATGCATTTTGAAAGGAAAAATATAGTTGCCGTATGCTCCAAGTTTAAGCAAATTAAAAGCAAAAACACAATTTTTCTTTAAAATAGCAAAAAATCAATTAAATAAAATTCACTTATTAATTAATAGTTAACTAAAAACATTTACTTTGTTGTGGGTGAGGCAAGAAGTCTGGAAGGTTAACCTGATATTCATTATCTTCATTTATATACTGTTGCCTGCCCATAACTATAATGGCAAACTTGTACTATGGGACAAAATAAAAATGTTATTAAAATTGATTCAATAAAAACTTCCATAAAATAAGCAAGTTTTTCTAGTGAATATAAATTTTATTAAATAAAAAAATTATAAAAGTTCACATTGCTTAAATAATGCATTTTTATGAATCATTTTACAAAATTTTCTTTAAATGATATTAGTCCATTTTGGTGGTTTATATATACAATAGAATTCTGATAGTCTGCTTTCCTCATACTTGTGTGTAGTGCTGGATTACTGGATATTTCAGATTACTCGACACTACTCCTAAAGGCAACCCAAGAAACATCAATACTGTTATTTCACATCTTTAATGGTGGGATTAAAATAATTGTAAGAACATAATTTAAGTAGTCGCTCTTTGGCATACACTATTTTACTGCATTCACCAATATTCCATAGATATGTTAAGAAATGATTCAAAACAGCAGATTAGTATGCAATACAGATTATACTGTACACAACTTGTAACGTAGACCACTGCAATACAACTTTATTCACTGAATACATCTTATTCAGCTTGACAAGTTGTTTCTGAGCTTTACTATGTGTTATAAATCATTTTACTTCTGTGAATAGAGAAGTTGTCAACTGAAAGCAGCAGGAGGGGGGGAATGTCAGTAGACGCCACAAATCTTTTGCAGGCTGTAGTCAGTATAAACATATTAACAAAACAAAGTGTTGTCACTCAGAAGTAGAGAAACAATAATGATCTCACACACAGAAAGCTCACCAAAATCTTAAATGTGAGAATACTGAACATGCGAAGTAGCCTACAAGATCCCCCATCAATCTTATTGAGCATGTCTCAACATAAACAATGAGTGAATTTTGGAGTTGCAACACACACTTTGAGGTTTTCAGTAATGTATATTTTATATGACAGTCCTTGAAAATAGATTTAGATTCTAGCATGTTACCCCCCCTCCCCCATGAGACTCAAACAGGTCACCTCCACCCTTGGAAGTTTCTGGGTATGTTGACAGTGACCTGGTGATGATGCTTTGGTGAGATGAACTGCCAAACCCTTTTCCACAGTGGACTTGATTACCTTCAGAATTGATTGGAGACACTGTTGGGTAGTATGAGGAGGCACTGTGAGTCCTGTATTGCTGTCAAATATTATTACACCCCTTTTGAATTTCATTCACCTTTTTAGACTTGTTTTCATATCTTCATATAAACATAATATAACTTACTTAAATATCAACTTTTGCTTGAAACTCAAAGAGGCCTGTTTGAGTAATCTGTATTTTGGGGATTGTAACTTAATGCACTCATTGCCACCTTACGAAATTTGATACCTGACATCAGGAACTACTGGACTTGATTTAAATGTGACTGATTAGCATAGGAAATCCATACATAAAGTACACATTTAGCTTCTTTTGTTAATAAACATTTAGTTTAGGTCAAGAAAGCATGAATAAAAACAAAAAGAAATTTATTTTACTGATGGAACTTTCCAAAAAAAAGTCCAGAATTTACAGGCACTGAGAACAAGATTCTCACTAAATCAGTCACTTCTTCCACAACCATTCATTCATCAAGTCTAATTTACATGAGCAATGACAGGTCCAACAGAGGATTATCTTCTTTTTATTGTGAAATTCAATGGTGCAAACACTATTACTATAATTATTGAAGACACTGTCAGAATAAATGGATATCATTTCAAATAGGTTGTCAAGTTCATCTTCCTTACACATTCTTTTGTACCACAGTTATGACAACTTTAGCCATTAAGGACCTGGAGATGTGTCCATTTTGTCATCCATGGTACTCACTTAGAAAACCAGCCTGCAAAATAACTTTAATCTCATGCCAAGTGCAAATGAAGTGAGAATTAATGCAGCTCCAGTGTTCACCATTTCAGATAGATAGGTAAAACTCCAAGAATGGATGACACATTTGTGCATCAAGCAGCACCAAGAGCAAACCACTTGATGTACATGTGAACATTTACATAAACTTGTGCAGGTGAACAAAGAGTAACTGGCTAAACCATATCTTAATTCAGTTAAATGCTTAAAGTTCCTTTTTTTTTTCAACTGCAGCATTCTTTAAGTTGAATAACAAACCACATAGACTTAAAGATGAAGTCATTTACTTAAAATCACCAGTAAAAAAAAAAGCTTAGTCATACCATCCCCATAGAAGCAAAAAAAGAAGCTTATAGTCACACCGTCTACATAGAAGCCAAAAAAAGCTTATCAATTTTCAGTTTTTGCCAACTATGTAATAATATATAATATATAATAAAATAACAATGTAATAATATATAATAAACTTGAATGCACAACAGTCATTCCAGTCACTTATATAAAAAAAAGTCTGTTCTATGATAATACTTCCCTTTTAAGCTGCTTTTTGTTTGCTTTCTAAAAACACCTAAATTACAATTTCTGACCATTCTAATCACCAATATTACCCCTTTCTTTACCACCACAATACTACATATTACCTAATCGCAACATGCAGTGTCACTATTACTCATGAGGCACTAACCACCTGACTCCTCACACAACATTACCAGTTGTTATCAGAGTACAACCTTTTAGTCTTCTTCCATTTTTTCACTTTTTATGAATCCTTTTTAAACTGTTATAAAACTTTATTTTAAACTATTTTTAACAATACCATGGAATTATTAACTGAAAATGTTTAACAAACCTCAGGCAAAAAAAAGGAAATGGAAATTTTAATTGTTGATAAGTTATGAAACAGGTTGAAAGATTTTCAATGGACATGGTAATAAAACCATGAAAATCAGTTAAAAGTGAAATATTCATGTATTAGATTTCAAAGCTGAGATGTACATTATACTCTAAGACATTAAGCCTAAAGTCGACTGCATATTGAGTTTTGGATAAAGACTAAGCTTGAATAAAATGCAAATTAATTTAAATTTAGTATGATCATAATTGTTTCACCTTTTCAAAATCTTTATCAGGCACATCAAGTTTCTTTTGAATCCTTTCTTTGACTCTCGAGAATTGTTCTTTCTATAATAGAAAGTGGGGAAAAAAACATTCAAGTTCAGTATTTTAATTCTGCACCAAATGCAACATTCTCAATATTTAAAAACTGTTTTTAATACTAATAACTAAAAAAATGAAAAAAGTGTGTTTAAGTTCTAAGAATACACTGCTAAAAGCATAATCAGAGACAAAATTACCAATACCTTCATAGTAGACACAAAAAACTTAAAAATTTAGTGTGGCACTGCAAATCAGCCTACAAAACTGATAATAATTCAGTGATCAATAAGGATAATAGCTTTGTTGTTTGCTTATATTTTCATTCATTAAATCTAAAATAAAGATTGTAGTTTCCATTTCGTTTTTTATATGCATAGTCGTACAGTTGTGCTCGATTTTTGTAAATATGAATTTATGGGGTAATTTTGACAATGCTGATTATGGTGTCTACAAAGGGACCTCCAAACCTAACAGCACACATAAACACTGAGGTATTATACATTGTTTAATGCAGGGGGTTTTCAAATTGTGTTCTCTTGGGTTCCATGAGAGAGAGAAAATATGCAATTCAATATGTCCGATACGTAAACAACAGAGAATATTTCTTACTTCCAACAGAAACTTTGTATTGTCTTCACAGTCCTTTAGTCACAATTGGTAATGTTCAAAATTACCATTAACAGAAAAGTAGCAACTATTTGGTACTTTAACTGATTTCACATTAAGAATAAAATTTGATCATGCGGGAACAATGAATTTTTGGGTTAAGCTTTTAAGCATTGAGGCTTTAAAATTAAGACTTCTCTCAAAATCAACTACTGTTTCAATTCCACCTCCCCAAACCACCACCCTAAAAAAAACACCATCTACTCCTGCTATGCATATGGTTGGCAACCATCCTAGTTCCTGAACTTTTCACAGACTCAGTGAGAATAGTAGAACCATGGATGTGACTTATGGTTTGCTATAATCTGATTTGCAAGGGAACTGTGGGAGAGGGTGGATCTCTGAAGAGTTGGGAAGTGTTACGTGTTAATGGAGTGACCTCTCAGCTTCCCACTGCATAGTGAAAGCAATTAATTGCCAATAATAGAAACAGAGCTGGGAACAGATGCTATGCCTGCTGGAAAATGTTCAAAGAACTTTTCAAAATAAAATTTAGCAGTGATAGATCATTCTATATGCAACAGCAAAACAGAAATAAAGAAATAGGCTCAATGCAGGTATTTACTTGCAATTAGTGACAACTGCTCCAGATAATGAAATTTCATGTGAAGGAAGGCAATTGCATACAAGTCATCAAGCATATTTTTGATAAATAGTAATGCTTAGAGTCACACGAGCATATTTTTGTTAAATAGTACTGCTTATAGTATCTCTTTTATTGTTTTGTTTCATTTTAAGGAATGTTTTTGACTCTGCATGAAAATATTCAAGTTAGTTCTTTTATTCTTAACCTCATGTTTAATGAATTTCACCTTCCATCAAGCTATATATATATATTATTTAATAAAATGACTAAAATTAAACTTTTCATCTTGAGTGGGATAAGAATCCATATCTCCTAGAAGCATGCCAGGCCTCATAACTGCTAGACCACCAGGGACTAACTGCTATCTGCAATGATGTGACATATAAGAATTCCTGCATATTTCGTTGATCTGCTACTGGCACCATCTACATAATTGGGCAACCAAGCTGCCTCATATAATGGAAGTAATATTTGTCACTCATGCTCACAGCATTATATAAATAATTCAGTAATAAAGTTTCATGTTTCTTGTCAACAGGACATTTCCTGCAATACTCTATTACTGAAAAAAAAAATTTACATTTGCTAAGCTGTACACAAAAACAAAATTTGTTCTGTTACTCTATACCAGAAGGCCACTTGGATTAGCCATTACTAAAAACAAATCCTTCACAGGCAGCTTAAACTTCCAGGCTATCAGTCACAAGTAAATGTTGGAAGTAAAATGGTCACCAATATAGTAAGACATAACTGTTCTGTACAATGCATTAAAAATTATAAATACCAACTTGCTTTTGGTTCTACTTACATGTTTAATTTTAAGAAGAAATGGTGTCCCAAATGTAGAAAATACTTCCTATATATATATATGAGAAAGAAAATAATTTTATTATATTACACATATTGTTTTAAACAAATTGCAAACAAAAAATTATTCAAATATATTATTTCTCATACAGTATTAATTTTATCATTTAAAACCAATTGCTGAAAATAATATATACACCATGTATATAACTCAATAAATAAATGTTTAGATATAAACTTGGAGAAAACAACACAGTTAAAATATCTGAATTTAGTTTCCAATACACTAGATCAGTGGTTCTCAACCTTTTATGATTCATGTACCCCCTGGAAATGTGTATGTAACTGGCATATCCCTTGTATAGATAGATAAAACTATAGTTATACTATAACAATGGGAATAAAATAAAGCATATACATAAATACACATTAAATTTTGTATTCATAAATTACATATACAGATAAACACAAAAAATTACAAACAATTTAACAAATCTTATAAAATTATAAACATTTTACTGGGTAATCAATGAAGTGGACTTCTTATTAGATCTAACGACTTTTGAGCTCTCACGGCGTACCCCCAAAAATTTTTACCAGATACCCCAAACGTTGAGAACCCCTACACTAGACCAATGTTTATAAAATGCTTTTAAGCCGATACTAAACCATTAATTTTTGTGATTTAAATTGGCAACAGACATGCTCATCAAGTAATCAGCATTTGGTTTATAACTTGAGCATCTATGTTTAACAGCTATAAATCATCATGTATGTCAAAAATAACATACTTTGTGAAAGTGAGCTACTGGAATTAACAGCTCATCATCTGCTAGATCCAACTCATCCTTAGGAATCTCTTCAATCCTTAATGTTTTGGTTCCTGTGTTACCAAGGCAATCTAGCTGTGCATCTTCTCTTTGGACTGTAAAGATCTTGTAGCTAATTATTTCCAGTAACCTGTTAAAATAAAAAAAAAATTAATTGCATACACCAAATAATATCATTTATAAATTATGTATAGTTATAAGGTAATGGGCATTACTAAAAACAAATTAATTGAAAACTGTTTTTGCAACAAATGCTAAAATTTGAGTATTCCTTTCACATGAATTGACTAGTTGAAAATATTAACCAAAGGTTGTCAATCATTTCTTTTCATTCAGTCTACATTATTTGCTCTGTCACGTAATGCCACTGAAATGTCATTTAAAGTGGTTCCATAACAATGCCAATAGAAAAATGGCCATTGTGGTAGACAGTGGGAGGGGTCATTGTTGCAATTTTTTTTTTCATTTTAAACTATAATCAACAATGTTAACACAGGGTCCATGTGACACCACAATATATAGTGCCTTTATTATAGGGTACTGTCAGCAAAAAACTGCAAGAGCATAAGTTTTTTCTCATAGTAACCTGACATTTCATTGCTGCTTCTCATCGAAAGCTTTATATATACAGTTCAGATCTTAAATAATGAACTCGACGTATTCCATATCAACTAATAAATCAGCACTTTAAATTTTAGAGGAAAAATTGTCTTGAGCCGGGTGGGATACAAACCCAAGCACCTGACATGTCGTCAGGAGGTCATGGGTTCATATCCCACCTGGCTCAAGACAATTTTTCCTCTAAAATTTAAATCGACGCTAAAGTGCTGATTTATTAGTTGATAGTTCAGATCTCTTAATTCAGTTCTTAATTAATGATGATACATTACCATAATTGTGATATGAAACATTTGAGTTCTTCATTAATTCAAGAAATGATTAATTTTTAGATAACAGAGTATTAGATTAAGACAAGACAGGTAAAATATTAACTAGTTATAATCATTCAAACATATATTTCTTACTTAATATTTATGATGGAAACTTGTGTTAAATAGTATTTTTTTCTTGGTTCCATGGTTTTCCAAGTTAGATAAATATCATCGTGTAACCTTTTAACAGGTAAAAGAAGTTGTTTGGTTGTTTTACCTCTGAACAGCATTTTTTACATACAATAGGCTAAATGGACAGATCACAAGGACCCCGAGAAGGTTGAAGGGAGGGAACCCATTTGACAGCTGTTAAGAGACAGATGGAAGCCTCCCATCATGGCCATCCAGTGAGTTCTTTAACATGCACAGGGTATGGCTCTCCTGTACGTGAGGCCACAGCTTAATGTCCCATCCGACAGATGCCAGCTTTCCAAGCCCATCAGTGTCCCCCTACTGGCTGAGCACAGGGTGGGGAGTTTTGTGGAGATAAATTTCAATGCTGGCCTAGGTGGGATTCAAACCTGGGAACTGCAGATTATGAGCCTGGCATGTTACCCCTGCCCCTTGAAAAGAAAAAAAAAAAAGACTAAAAGAATGATATTCATTAATATAGTACAAAATAATAGCTCACCTTAGCCTACCAGAACTGTTTTCTGAGAGTTCGACCTGTTTCTTGGCTTCTTCCAAAAGGTCAGCTACACAGCCATTTTTGCTTGGATAGAGAACTAATTCTTTCTAAAGTGACACAATACAGAAAGATTTTGTATGTTAAAAATCAGCAAAGAAAAACTGCAAAAAATGAGTCACAATAAAAAAAAAAATCAGAATACTTGCATCAAATACTTAAAGCATTTTCCCCAATAACAAACTTAATCTTAGAAATGATCCCCCCCCCCCCAAACACACATGGTTCAGCAAGTTTGTCTTTATTTTTATTTCACATGTGCAAGAGTAAGAAAGAATAAAAACTATTTCCCTTATCTCTGAAGGTTGTTTCAAAAATACAAGGGTCATTCAGAAAGTAAAGAAAGTTTGGTTATAAAAGTTATATACTTTTAATTTTTTCAAATATTTTATTTACAATTTTTAACTCACAATATAGCCTATTTTTATACATAGTTGCCCTGACATTGAGGCACTTGTCATATCTTGGGATAAGTTTAAGTATCCCCTCCTCATAGAAGTCTGCCACCTGTCCTTTCAGCCAGTCCATAACAGTCTCCTTTAGCACATCATCATCATCAAAACATTGTCCACCAAGGAACTGCTTTAAATTGGGGAACAAGTGATAGTCTGATGGTACCAAGTCCGGGCTGTAAGGTGGATGCTCAAAAACTTCCTAATGAAACTCATCAAGCAGCTTCTTTGTCTTCCAGGCAGTGTGGGGGTGGGCATTGTCCTGTATGAAACAGATTCCTCATGAGAGCATGCCCTTGCGGCAGTTCTGAATGGCTCACCATAGACATTTCAGAGTTGCACAGTAGGCATCAGCATTTATGGTTGCACCTCTTTCCATGAAATCAACAAGACACCTTTCCACTCCCAGAAGACTCGCCATGATTTTCTTTGCAAACAAATTTCGCTTGACTTTTTGTGGTTTTTTCAGTGTTTGAGGGTGATGTACTCAAATGATTGTATTTTGTTCTCTGGGGTATAGTGCGAAATCCATGTTTCATCCTCTATATCAATTTGGTCAATAAACTCATTGCAATCTTGGTGGTAATGCTCCCAGTCGCTGATTTCTGTGTTCATCTGTGAGCATCTGTGGGTCCCATCTTGCACAGATTTTGTTAAAGTTCAAATGTTCAGTCACAATATGGTACACAAGTGTAAGAGTAACTTCATAGCATTTTTCGCGCACTTCACTAATCGTAAAGTGTCGATTCTCTTTAACAATGTCATCAACCTTTTGACTTCACCAGTGATGAGAGAGGAGTGCCCTGACCACTCCTAGCCATGAACGTTTGTTCTTGTTTTTAAACATAATGTACCACTTTCTGACACTGGATTCATTCATAACACTTTCTCCATACACTTGAACAAGTCTCCGATGAATGTCAATAGGTCTGGTGTTTACAGCAGTCAGAAAACGGATAACTGATTGAACTCCACATTCGGCAGGATTTTCAATGTGTGTATTCATTTCAAAAGATTGTAACTAACCACAAACGGATAATACATGCCTGACAATGGTGCCAGGAGATAGCCAACACCGCACTGGGCTCGGTTGACCTTGATTGAATCCCGTACAGAAACCTGCGCAGATGCTATGAGCAAATGTTCTTTGCTTTCTGAATGACCTACGTATTTCAGTTATCTTTGAAGGTTATTTCAAAAATATTTAACAATAAAATCAGTAAAAAGACCAGTCGAATAACACTGAATGGTACAAATATCACTGAATATAAAGATCAGAAGATATTTTATTTTTAATCAACAGTAAATACACAGATTACCTGTTTATAAAGAATTCAAGAAATAATTTTGCTGAAAAAAAGTGAGTTTCGCCATGAGTGGGCCTCAAACACCCACCCCCAGAGTGGTGAGAATACCTGGCATGTCACTTCCAGTTAAATGTCGAGTATTCTCATCACAAACTATCAATGGCTAGTTCATTCTATCAGCTAATTATTATTTGCAAAATCATTATTTGATTTTTTTTTCACATTTTTTTCATTAAAAAAAATTCCTTGTCTACTGTATCTAATGCTTTTAATTTTTATCTAAGAACAGCATATTATAAAAAAGTAAAAAAAAACACTATGATCCAAATTTTGAATATACAACCAACCATTCTTTAAATGCTTACTAGTAAAAATAGGTATTGCCAAAGAATATCTATATATATTTTCTCTAAATCTAAAATGGATACAATATTAATGGAGTCCAGCTACTAAAAACTGTCACTGAGGAGTTTCATTACACTTTTGGCACTCTTTTTTTCAAACCTGAGTACTTTTTTCTACATAATACACTAAATATGCAGATCAAAATAACACAAAGTTCAGGGCACTCTACCAGTACCAAAAAACACTATCATTTTATATAAATAAGAGATATTAGTCAGAAATTAGGGACTTGCACATGTATTAAAGTTATGCACGAAACTACTTAAGTACTCTGTAATCCTTTCGGAGTTCTAAATTACAAATTCTTTGTCATGTGGACAAAGGTCTGATGGTAACTATTTGATAGATTTAGATGGCAACTACCAACAATAAGACTTATAAGAGCTGTCAGTTTTGTCCAAATAAAAATACTTCTCATTGCTGAATTAAAAAGAAAATAAATATATATATTGTTTGCATTTTGCAATGGTTACAATGTTTTCCAAAGCAAGAAGTTCAAACACATGAAATATGAAAATATATTATAACTTTAAAAACCACCAGAAATCAGACACTTTAAACACGAGAGAGAAAAAAAAAGATTGGCAACATATTAAATAACTGTTTTGTGGAACTGTATTATCAAATGCAAATTCCACAGAGAAAATGTCTTTATTTTAAATTACAAACACCAGATCTTTCTGAAAAATATATACATACCTCTTCCTTTAATTTACTATTCACCCATGTACACTTGAATTGCTTCTTGTTCTCTAATTCACTGACTCTTATATTCAACTGTAACAATTAAAAATTAAAAGTTATTCATCTATAAACTAAAAAATGTTCTGCAGAAATTAGAAAAAAAAAAGCTTGCATCAATTACTTTCAGAACTACACAAATTTTTTAAGTGTTGCAGTAAGCTAATATGCATATTAATAAAACCCTTACGCTGCCACAACTATAAAATCGGGTTCACGAAGCCTGCATATGGCCATGAACCATAAAATCAGTCTTTAATAATATAGAGAATTTTTTTTTTAAATATTAAAGTTTGAACTAACATTTTTATATTTATCTATATATGTAAAAGAGACATTTCATAGCCCCTAAAAACTTTTCTTTTTTTCATTTATTCCTCAACTTTTAATGTCTCAGAAAATAAAAAGCCCTTTCTTTTGCTCAAACTGCTATAGCACAAACCATACAATGCCTTTGCCGCAGTTCTATATTTAGAACAATCCCCCCCTAGTTGGCTGAGAGCTCCAGCGAGTTGAGTTATTTTGCAAACATTTGACCATATGAGTTCTCAATAAAATGAAGTCAGATGCAAGGGAACATTTTTTTATTGGAGGTTTTCAGCAATTTGCACAAAAATACAGTCATGTACGTTTTTGCATCATTTTAGTACATTTTGGATTAAAAACTATTTTAGTGTTTCTAAATTATTTTTTATCTATTATCAGTTATCTTTTATGAATGTAATATGAAGAGAAAAATCGATATTTCTTTGTTCACATGATTAGCAGCATCATATGAGCATGATATCGATCAGCAAACATCTGGTTTTGATTTCAAACTTAGGGTGCATGTTAGGCTGTACAGATCGGATATTTCAGAAAGTACTGAAGTATTTTTGTTTTATTTTGCTGATGAACTATAGATTTTAAAGTTTAAAATAGGGATGGACAAATACTTTGTCACATATAGATATTATTATCAAGTTGAACAGGTAAATTGTGAATTTTTTTCTAAACTACTTTATTTCATTGACTCAGATTTAATTCCAACTTTTCTTAGATTCTGAACAGGAATATCAATTTCAACTATTTCTAGAATTATTCATATTGCTTCTCAAATATATACCGCAATTAGAAAAAAAAACTATTTGAAGCTTGACCAAAAATTAAATCATTAGGCATATGCGACTTAAAATGGTTAGCTACTTTAGGAGATCATCTTATTAGGACATTATCGGGACATTATAACAAAAAAATAATAATTTTTAAAGAATAGGACTTTTTTCTACTATTTTTAATTAAATTGAAGTAATTCCACAACTAGCATATAGAATTTGCAATTTCTAATTCAATTTTTTGCCGTTTTGGTAAAGTAGGCTGAATTATTGATTTAACGCCATGAACGCGAGTGACAAATATTAAATTCCATCTCTATGACAAAATAGTTGTCCATTTCCCAACAGATGGCACCAATGTGCGAATCAAATAAAAATCTGGGAAAGTTTATGTCATACCAGTTGAAGGGAAAAACATTAGTTGATGACATAGTGGTTAGCATAACTGCCATGTTTCCAGAAGACGTGGGTTAGAATCCCATTCAATAATTTAGAAAAACTCAAGCTGGGAAAAAATTTATTTTGCCTTATTATTTCAAGAGTTTCATGTCTACAGGATATATATATCCTGTGATTCTTTACTACTGAACTGTTCATATGTTTACAAATATTATCTTCCAGATTTTTTCTACGAGGTACATGCATATAATAGTGAAAATCCCAATGGCAGCATTTTAGACTTATAACTGAAGTTCATATGTTCAATTTGGCATTTATGGCATTGCAATTAGTTTTCACTTGTCTGCACTTTGTCCTCATTGATTAAAAAAAAACAGTAATACATTCAGAAAAGATATCTATTGTATAGATTAGGGGTTTTCAACATGGGGCACGCGGTAAAATTTTTTGGGGTACGCCATGAGGGCTCAAAAGTCACTAGATCTAGTAACAAAGTAAAATTAACCCTTGTTATACTATAATGATAGTTTTATCTATCTATACAAGGGGTACACCAGTTACACATTTCCAGAAGGTACGTGAAACATAAAAGGTTGAGAACCACTGGTATAGACCCCTCCCCTCAAGTATTGCACTGCTTTCCCTCCAACTAAATGCTATGAGAAGTTGTAATCAGTGTTGCGTTGGTGATAACACATCCCAACCACTTGGAAGGTAAAGCAATAATATACAGATGTCATAATTTTGCAGTCAATACTTCTGTAGTATCAATCCAATAATCCCTAAATGAATTCCAATTTTAAATGTGGGACTTAATGGTTGACAATGATTTACAGCATTGAGAAAACTAATATAGTTGTGTGTACATGTAGTTTACAGTAAAATTTGTCAGATTTTTCATCACAACAATTTGTATTAACAATTTACATTTCATACATTTTGAATTTACATTTATTTCAGTTGTACAAATTTCATATGGCAATTTCTGCATTTCTTAAAATATGCATTTATTAAATATTTAAACAAGATAGTAAGAAAAAAATGTTATTTAAAATGTTAAATTTAATTAATATTTGGAATACCAGCCATCCACAAAAGTTTAAACTCAGCTGTGGATTTACATTTTGCAAAAATTACTAATATGATTAAAAATTACTTTCTATTTGCAAATGAGAATTTTAATTTCTACAAATAATTATGTCTACTGATTCATAAGCAATACATACAGCTGTCAAATATATAACAATAAAAATACAATGAATTTAATTTCTACAAATAATTATGTCTATTGATGCATAAGCAATACATACAGCTGTCAAATATATAACAGTAAAAATACAATCACTTTTCTGGAGAAGAAAAAAAAAATCAATTCAATATTAATACTTTAAATACTATCATTCATATTTTTAACTTTTTTGAAAAATTTATACATATTTGCTTCTTTTTTCATTATTCTTGGTAATCTGTTAAATAATTTCAGTGCTAAATATATATGTGTGACTGTGTAATACTTTTCTTAGGATGTTGAACAGTTAGGTTAGTATCTTTTAGTTGGGTTGTTTTAGTTCTGAATGGCACTTTTTTGCATACAAAGGGCTAAATGGCCAGGTCACAAGGATCACAAGGGGTCAAAGAAGGTTGGGAGAAAGGGACCCACTAAACAGCTGTTAGGAGAAAGATGGAAGCCTCCTGTCAAGGCCATTCAGCATGTTCTTTAGTGTGCACAGGGTATGACTCTCTCCCATACACAGGGCCATGGCTTAACATTCCATCCGAATGGATGACGGTCTTTCCAAGCCCATCAGTGTCCCCTACTGACAGAGGGCAGGGCATAGAGGTTTGCAGAGAAATCTCAATGCTGGTGTAGATGGCACTCATACCTGGGTATTGTAGATTACAAGTCTGGTGCACTACAGACTGAGCCACATCCTCTAGGTTAGTATCAGTTGATCTTTGTTTTAATTTGAATTTTTAATATTACTCTCTGTATAATGTTTTTAAACATATGTAATAAATATACTCTTCTTAATGGAAGAAGCTATAAATCATTATAATGCAATCTAACGCTGTCATACTTTCTACTTTTTAATATGCATCTGTTTTACTTTGCATAAGTGCTTTAATGTGACCCTCCCTAAGAAACAACCAAATTTCAAATATGATTTAATTCATGCATTATAATTTTTAAAGCATAACATTAATGAAATTCCTAATATAAAAATAGATCATATCTATTTGTATTAATCTTTTTTTATCAAGTATTCAGTATGGTTTTTTCCAATTTAATTGACTATCAATATATATTCCAAAATGTTTGCAATTATTAACACCTTAAATTGGTTTACATAAACAAACATTCAGAACCTGTACATTTAATTGAATGAAAGAATAATTACATAAATACGAAATCCACACCTTATAAAGCAGCTATAACCACCCTGATTTGATACATGGTGCCTTCAGAAAACACAATATCAAGTAAATACAGTCAGAAACTTCAAAAAGAATAAATAATATAGCCTACCTGTTGGTAATATATTTTTCTTGGCTGTCTGGGTTTGACAACAACTAACAAGTCTTTTAATGTTCCTTCATAGGTACACCTTAGAGCACTGCCAGGTCCATCCCTATAACTGAAGAAAATACTGAACTCACACAAAAGTGTAACACATAATAATGAGGGAATAATAATAGAGAATCATATTCCCTTCAATCAAAAAGCAGATAATCTAAGAAGTCAAAAAATGCTTTCATTTTGTAAAAATACATTGAAATACTCATTAAATTTTTTTTTTAATTCCACCAAAAGAAATAGTTTTTTCTTGTTATCATTTTATATCAGAATGTCTCATTACTAGATCATAATAATCACTTCAATAATAAAATTGTTGCATTTTGTCCTACGATTAAACAATTTTAAATTAGAAACCAATGAGATGAGTTATTTTACCTTTGAGCATGTTTTTGCACACAATTACCTAAATGGCCAGGTCACAATGACCCCAAAGGCTGAGAGAAGTTGATGGGAAGATACCTACTGGACAGCTGGTAAGAGACAAATGGAAGCCTCCCATTAAGAGTGTTCTCTCTTGCACACAGAGCACAACCTAATGTCTCATCTAATAGATGGTGGCCTTTCCAAACCCACTAATGTCCTCTTTCCCACCAAGAGCAGGGTGGGGATTAAGTAGAGATAATTCTTAATGCTATTATAGTTGGAACTCTAACCTGGGAGTTGAAGATTGCAAGCCTGGGCACTCAACACTGGTTCTTTGTTTTTGAAGAAGCCAATGGGGCATAATGAACAGTGTATAGATCAAGTGTACAGTGACAGAAAACAAATGCAAAATATAATACATTTTTGTCTGGCCAAATTTCTAAGTTTTGTGACTTTATAAAGCTTGCATAAGTGTCATATTCATTGGTTCCATAGATAGTAAGATTTGTTTGATTAGTTCATATATTTATAATTTTGCCACTACCTTAACAATTTTGTCAGATATGTGTGAAGAGAGCTGTCACTTTTATACATTTGCCACCAGGAAATAATAAATAAGGGATGTTTCCTTCCTTGTGACCTGAACATCCTGATATCCTCATTTGGTATATTCCCTTTGAACATTGCGCACTTTAATATGCTCTACCAGTGCTTGAGCAATACGAATATTGGCAAGACAGCTTAGTGCATACATCTCCTAGTTTACCATCTTTCTCCCTGTTACAAAATCTATTATACTCATGAACTCAAAGTTTGCAATGCCATGAAGCAAGCCACAAAACCTCGGTGAAACTAAGTAGATTGAAAGTAATGATTAATCACTCAATTGCAAAACTGGTATTGCTAAAGTAGAAAATTTCTATAATTAAATATGGTTACTTTTTTTAAACTCCATATCATTAGATATACTTTAGATTTTTAAAAATAGTAACAGAAATCTTACTAATTTTAACCCTTTTTTTAATTTTCATTCATGATCAGACCTGCAAAGCTACTGTAGAACAAAGAACCATGTCATCCTGGAACTTGGAGAAACACCTAGTAGTTGCAGTATCCATTGAAACAATAGGACACCACTGCAACACTGAGGCAGCAACTGTGTATCATTAAACTGAATTAGCATATACAAAGATCAGCCAATACATTAAAACCACCTCTGTGTTATGCAAAGAAGCACACGTGCAGCAAATCAGTGTCATGTGCCAAGGTCACAAATGATATATATAATACCTGAGTCGGAACTCTCGTAGGCAGTATTTCGTTTTGTCTCAACATGGAAAAGCAAAGGATTTATCTGATTTTGACAAAGGCCAGATCGTTATGGCAAGACGCCTTGGTAAGAACATCTCCGAAACAGTGACACTGGTAGGCTGCTCACACTATGCAGTAGTTTGTACCTATCAAATATGGTCCGAAATAGGTGACACTTCAAGCGGTTGACAAGGCAAGGGCTGGCCAAGTTTCATTGATGCCAGAGGTCAGCACAGGTTATCTCATCTTGTCCGCAGCAATACGAGGGCTACTGAGGCTGACATTACCCATAATTTCAATTGTGAAAAAGGGTCCAATGTGTCCAATAACACAGTTCATTGTAAGCTCTTAGATATGGGTCTCCGCAGCCACAGACCCATTCATGTGCCTATGCTCACAGCCATTCACCGTCGTTAACGCTTGCAGTGGGCACGTAATCAACATTGGAACATATAAGACTGGAAGAGGGTGGCATGATCAGACGAATCCTGTTTTCTGTTACACAGTTTACACAGTTTTCTGTTACACAGTACAGGACAGACGAGCTCATGTGTAACGTTTACCTACAGAAGCCTTCTCACCTGGATGCACTTGGGATGGATCCAGATGGCTAGAGGGAGTGTGATAGTCTGGGTAATATTTTCTTGGGGAACACTTGGACCAATTATCCCTGTAGAGCAAACTCTGACAGCTGTCACCTACCTGAACATCGGGACTGACCAAGTATACCTCTTTATGGCGACTGTATTCTCTGGCGGAGATGGCGTCTTTCAACAAGACAATGCCCCATGTCACACTGTGAAGGTTCAGGAATGGTTCCTAGAACATGAGGAATTCCATTTATAGCCATGGCCCCTAAATTTGTCAGACATGAATCCTATTGAGCATTTGTGGTTTGAGTTGGAGAATCATCCAAACCACATAATTTATGGGAACTGAGGGATCTTCTGTTGCAGTCATGGTACCAAATATCAAGTGACACCTACCAATATCTCGAATCTATGCCTCATTGAGTGAGGGCTCTTTTGGCAGTGAGAGGAGGACCTACATCATATTAGGTAGGTTGTTTTAATGTTTTGGCTGATTGGTGTATATAGTCTATGTTTGTCTATTCTTAAATCTTATTCTATCAATTCTCTTTATTTCATAAATAATTGTTTGTGACATTTCCTGGAAAATATTAACCAATAATGGGGAAAGCTTACTTTTGAGCCTTGAAAAACTGTAATAAGTAAGGGTCAGTGTCTAACCTCTGAGCAACAGCATTAGCCATCTGAAATCAGGAAAAAAAACACACCCAAGCCATTTAAAACAGTCCTGAATTACATAAAATGCTTAAAAAGTTTATGCAAAAAAGAGACATTAACAGGGACAAACACTAAAAAATTACTTATGAATCAATTACTTATGAAATCATACTAATTAATGAATCAAAGTGAGACAAACATACCCTTTATGAAATTTAAGCACATAAACAATCTTAATGCAGTCATAGGCTATGGAGTGCAGTGAAAAAAAAATATTACTTTTAAATTCATAAATAAGGCACAAAAGTTACATTTTTAAGTTAATATGAAAGCTTATAAAATTTGAGGCATATTGGATAACTTCTCCTAACCACACAACGCCATAACATTTTGAAAAAAAATCAGGTTTTTCCAGTATACATTTTCAAATGGAGTACTATTAGTTGCCATAAATTTCAAACACCTATGTCAGCTGAGGGAAAACAGGCTGTTACAAAAATCTTTCCTTCAAACTATACAACTGTCCCAAATGAATGGAAAAAGAAAACAATGATGGCAAAATAAGCCCTGTCTGGTGCCAAACTTCCTTTAAAATTCTTAATCCAGAATTCTAGATCAAGTTTCAAACAATGGCAAATATCTTTCCATAGGGTTATTTAAAATGAATACATCCCTCACTAATGAATTAAAATGAATACATCCCTCACATATACTTGCTTTGCTGCTTCAGTGATAACATTTATGCAGTTTTCTACTATTTGCATGTGGAATGACAGATTATAAAGTAAGGAAATTTCTGGTAGCCCTGTTTCAGAAAACAAGCATCTCTTCACTTGATAAGTGAAAAAAGTGATGGCTTCGTGACAGTATGCCCCTTAATTAAGTGGACAGTTATTAGCAAAGTTCTAGGGTGGAATTACAATTTTATGGGCATCTTCCTTTATACTTCTTGTTTTAATGATACTCATTCAAGAATTAGTGATAGGTCATGTCTTTTCATTTGAAAGCAGTGAACAGAAGATTATGTATATGAAATATCAATTTCTTGTAAAATTTGGATTGATTGTGCTCTTCAGATCGACATTTAGATAATGCGATACTGATAATATGAAGCAGGCTATTGGAGATATCCTTACATGTGGCATTATATTTCATATTAAAAGAATCATCATGATATCACTATACCTAAAGTGTTTGATGATGGACTGCTAGCTATTATATATAGAGCCAGCCTGCAGTTTGGCAAAGTTAACTATCATGCAATGACACCAACTTTCTTGCACTGTTTGCTGCTAGGTTTGCAAAACATCTTCCCTTCATTCCTTCCATTCATTCACGCCCTTTGGGCGTTTCGTCAGGTCGGAAGTGAGGAGCTTAAGCTAATGCAGACAAGGCAGTTGGTTGTTGAGTGTGGGGGAGGGGTGGTGTGCCATAAAATCCCCAAAGAACCAACTAACCAAAATCTGTAGTCCTGCATGTAAGCAAAATGGCCAACTAATGCAATCTTTCCCTACAAAGGATAGTTGGGTAACTGATCAATCCATCCAACCTCATTATTACTTAAAACCACCTTATACCCAAGATACTGCATAAGTATCAATAATAAAAAGAATATAGTTGCCTGTTATCTTCCTTAAAGAGATTCCAAATTTTCATTACCATAAGTTCAGAAACTTCAAAGAGGGTTAAGCTATTATATAGGCTATTCTTAGTCTTTATTATTTCAAATTTGCACTAATTACATTATTTTACCACTCTCCACACATCATTAAATGTCCCAATGGCAATGCTAATTCTCATGTTGTACATTGTCAGCAACAGTCCCAAAATAATTAAACTGAGTCACTTTCTCAAGAGCACAGCCATTACACAAAACTGGAGCACCCTCCACTTGACTAAGTGGTTAGCATTTTTGAATACTGATAAAAGGGAGCCTGATTTCAACCATGAGATAAGGTATGGGCATTTTTCCCTGTGTTGTCTTTCTGTTGAGATATCACCTCACTCACATATTTCCTCCTTTATGATGTATTATATTGACAGTCTCCTGTCAGACCTTTATGGCAAGCAGCTGTTAAAAGTCAAATAATCAACATTTAAGTCATGCTTCAGTTAAATTTTATTTAAATTTATTTTTGATTTGAAAATTTTTAAATCATGGGTTGGTTTTACTGATTAGCATATATTTAATCAAATGAAAAGGATTTAGCTTCTTTTAACTTTAGAGTAGTCAGGCATTGGTATTTTAACCTACTCATGGGCATCTTTAGATTGCCATAAATTAATTATCTGCATGTGTTTATTCTACTAGCTGACCTTAAATGTTCCTACTAGAGATGAGTTTGGGCATAATTTTGAGACACCCACCCAAGCCTGAACCATTTTGACAACTGTTAAGTTTAAGCTTTTTTTAAGCAAAACATTTTCTGATGCATTGTGAGATCTACAGACAAAAATGCATATCGCTAATCATTTATTTAATTTGTATATTATTAATTATAATAATTTTATAACAATTTTACAACAGTTTATGCTATTTGGGAGGAAAAATATTAGAAATTCATAGAAACAAAATTTGGGGTTAGCATCATAAAATATGAAATTTAAACAATCAGTTTTACATTTATTGAAAACAATGCATTATTTTAAAAACTATTTAGTGCTATTATTTAGCTAGTGGAAAGTGAAATTTAGAGCTTCATAGCATCAAATATAGCCTCTTTTTTATACGAAGAAATATCTTTTGATAAATGGGAGCTCCCACTGAAATCTTTATTTTTGTCACAATCTTATAATATGTAAATGTTATGGAGGCTGAAACACTAACAGCATTGCTAGATATATGAATTAATCTCAAAAGCAAATTAAAACGCATTGACTCTTATAAGAAATTGCTTTTAAATGTATTTATACAGAGCTTATTCATGCTTATATAAAATAGTTTAATTATTGTTGTAATACACAAAAAAGTTTATAAAATATATTTTCTCATTTTCAAAAACATATTACCTGATCATAATTCATTTTTAATGACAATTCCATTGTGAAACCAGGATCATTAGGAATGGTTTTATCACAGAAAGTAACTTCAACCCTATAAAAAAGATCCCTGTAATAGCAAGATTAAAAAAAAATGTTATTTAACATTTAAAATGCATATTTTTACTTATGTAAACATGGCAATAATACTAAGAATAACTATATAAACAACAGAAAATAAATCATAGTCCACTATAGCACTTTAATGTTCAAGATGGCCTAAAATAGGATTTAGGGTAGTAAGGACAAAGAAATAGCACTGTTTGGACAAGTCCATTTCAAATTTAGGCCACTTGAACCATATAAACATTAAAGGGTTAAGTAAGTTTCTTTGTTTGGGGCATCTACAATATTTTTTCCCGCCACTTAATAATAGGTGGTATACATGGATTACATTATCAGCACCCAGGCAAACAAGCCACCAAGCATTTCCTTGAGGCCTCATTTTAACCTTATTCGAGAAACTGATATAATATACTCAAAGTAATGCAAAATTTTTGTTCGATTTAAAACATACAGATCCCTGGGTGAAGAACCTTATTTAGCAATTAATGACTGCACAAAAGGGTTGAATTACACTGAAGTGCCATTGAATTACAAATTAGCACCTAGTAACACATTGGATATTATATATATTAGTATATATTAGTATACGTGTAGCAATTGCAACCTAGTAACGTGTTGGATCCCCTCTGGCCCTGATAACGGCCGTCACACAACAAGGCAAAGACGCCACATACTTGCTTAAATGTTCCACAGGTATGGCAACCCATGCATCCTCCAGAACTATCCACAATTCTCCCAAGGTCATCGCTGATGGGACAGGCCTGAACACTCTGCTCGACAGTATCCCAAAGTTTTTCGATGGGATTTAAATCTGGGATTCTAGGTGGCCAATTAATTATTTCAAAGTCAGCAGGATGCTCCTGCAACCATGCAGTAGCCAATCTGGACCTGTGAGATGAACAGTTGTCTTGCTGGTAGATGCAATCTCCATTGGGATGCATGATGGCCATAAATGGGTGTAAATGGTCAGCCACGAGTTCTACATACTGGGGTGCATTGAGAGTGGTCGGTACACATACCAAAGGTCCCACAGACATCCAACTGAAGACACCTCAGGCCATCATTGAGCCGCCACCAGCTTGTATTGTTCCAACCTGACATGCAGAATCCATGGCTTCATGGGGTTGGTGCCATATCCTCGGTCTCCCATTGGCGTGATGAAGTTTAAATCGAGATTCATCACTCCAGGTTATCCGTTGGCAATTTTCAATGGTCCAGTTTTGATATTCTTTAACCCAGGCAAGATGTTGAGCCCGGTGTCATGCCATTAGAAGTGGGACTCTCGTAGGTAGGCGGCTCCCGAAGCCAAGATGATGAAGTGAGCGTTGCATGGTCCATGCAATGACTTCCCAGCTGGAACCCGCATTCAGATGGGAGGTGATTTCAGATAATGTTTGGCCCCTATCGGTCCATACAATGTGGATAAGATGGCAAAGCCCACAATCATTCAAGACAGGTTATCCTTTGCAGTTTGTCCAGGTGCTTGTATTTTTGCTGGAATTTTCATATTCCCAGAACACTCTTGAAACTGTCATAAGGGAAAATCCAAGTTTGTTGAAAATTTCGAAGATAGAATGTTCCATCCATCGGGCACCTACGATCTGCCCTCTGTCAAATGCATCTAAATCCCACCCTTTCCCATTACACTTCTCCTGATGAATGCTTGGGGAAGCCGAAGCTGACGGCTATATACGACCAGAATTTGAGCCAAGCATGTGCACAAATGCGGGACTTGGGGTACTGAATTTGGATGTCTATCCCTAATTCAATGGCACTTCAGTATATTAAGAAGTTAATTTGTAGTTGGATTTCAAAACTTCAAGTTCTTCATATTGAAATTGTTTATGTTCACTGACTATTTAATTTTGAAACCAAAAGGGCAGTGACAATACCCAAATGGAACTGAATGCAATGCAACTCAATTTTAAAAGTTTAGTGGAAGTTGGTGTGTCAAACTTTTATATTTGCATTGGGAGTGATCAAATCTTTAGACATATTCATAATCTAAAAGTGGCTCTGATACATCATTAAGTTTAATGTGCATGAGGTAAAGGATATTAATCCTAAACTGAATGAATATGGTCTAATGGACCCTTTTCAATTTACCTGAACAAAATTATGTTATTTTCATAATTCCAAGTTTCTGGTTTAATTACTCTTCTATTACAAATCCTTGTACAATATGAAGTTGAATAATTACCTTAACTTGCAATGTTTCTGGCAAAACTGTTTAAAAGAAGAAATAATGTTGCAGACTGTTGAGATGAGTTTCCCAAGTGCAATACATATGCCACAGTTGTGCTGTTTACATTTCTTTGCAACTGGAATTCTTTCCTTATTTATCAATTGACATTTTATTCTTGCTTTATCGTCATTATTTCCTCTTTCCTGTACCAAAGTTTAGAGGAAGTTGTTGCAACCCCTTGATTTCAAATTCAACTTGCAGTTTTTTATTGTTGGAAAACCTGTTAATTTTACTTTGAATACGATTTTTTACTTTCACTTTGTTTCATTCCATTTGTTCTTTCATGCTTATTGTTGCAGTTAAATATATCTACTCAGATGGCATTAAAAACTCTTCACAAACAGTAGGCTACCAAAGTTTATTGAGGTGCTAAAAATTTAAATTTGGAACACCAAGAACGACAATGAATATTATCCAGTGAAATGAATCTGAATGAAAGTTCAAAAATACGGACTAAAAGGAAACTGCATTATAATGCAAATCTAAAACTGATGTGAATGAGAACAAAATTGATGCAGGTGATATCTCTTCAATTTTCATTAGGTTAATGGTCAATCTAAAAAAAATGGCTTGGTGTAATGGATCCAAGAATTTACTTCAGTAGACACGAATAACAACAAAATAACAGATTCTAAAAATAAAGTGAAAAATGATTTAAAAAATATTTTATGTTACATTATTACCTGAAATAGTCTTTGACAGTTGGCAATTCACAATCACTAAGACTAATGTCAGCTCTTTGGAACACAATTATGTCTCCATCCATCAGCTCTTCCAAAACCTTTTCCAAGGGAAGTTCTACATCTTCTATTCTTTCCACCATGTTTGGCTTTACTTCCTGTTTAATACAAATCAATACCAATGCTAAGTAATAAAGCATTCTATGGTAACAAATTAAAATATTAATTTAGAAAGTTACAATAAAAATATCACAGTAACCTTAGAGATGCATATTTCTGAAAACCTGCCAAACGACGTCTTGTACATATAAACATATTACAAGAGAAATTTTATAATTCAGGTTGAAAAGTGAAATTTTTAATGCATTAGAGTGGAATTATGTAGGATGTAAATAATTCCAAATGTAACAGATTTATGGATGAATAAAAAATCATATTGCATATAATGCAATAAAAGACAAGTTCAAAACAAGCTTTACTGTAGTAAGTTGCAGCAACTGGTCTCTATCAGATTCACTATAAAAAGATTTTATTATACAGGTGCTCCTCAATTTACAACAGTCTCCTAACATTATAACTCTGCTTTAAATTTATGCCATCAGTATACCACTTATAATTGCCAATCTAATGAACTTTTCAGATTCTAGTCACTAATGGCCTTAATGGCCTTGCTATGTAGCAAATATAAAAAGAACTTTTTTAGCTTTTCAGCTACAATTTTAAAATGTCAAGATTCACAGCATTTTAAATTTGACCATGTTTTGCAATCTGTGATGTAGAAAATGCAATGCATATATGATAAATATACTAATTTATTTAAAATATATATAATATAGTAAGGTATATATGAGTAATATAATAAGATGTATATAGTAAATTAACCCTACAGTTTATGCTGATGTCTCTCAGACATGTGATGAAATGAAGCCCATTCATATGCAAATATCCATCAGATATTAAAGCAGCTGTAGTCATTTCTTTGAATATCCTCCTCTCTCAATAGATGGTGTGAAGATCAGGTATTTATTCCACAGATGATAGATAAGCCATTGCAGTGTTTGCAGGGATTGTTTTTACAAATCAGTTTTAATTATCAGATACAATTGTGTTATAAAAACTGGAATATTACCACCAGCAGCCCTACTTTTACACAATCTACCCTCCCCCCCACCTCCCAAATAAAAATAATTCTTCTCAAGAATATGCAGTGTATGAAGCAAGGGAAAAAAGAGCCAGTATAAATGTACTTTGCTACCCTCTACTATTTAGATTTCAAGGTGTTCCACACTAAAAAAACTTTTAAATACCACAAAAATCTTTCATTTCAACATATTGCAAGTAATAATTCAACATTTATATTTTATGTTTTTTTTTTATTATTATTCAATGATTTAGTTCTAATTGAATAAATAGACATTATAATATGCAGCTTAACATAATTTTATTAAAGGTTAGGCGAATTTGCATACTGTATATATCAGAGAAAATTCTACTCCATAAAATATTAATTCAAGGCACGTTTAGTTTAAAAATATTCATAAGTTAATGGATTAAATATCATTAAGGATATATCACACACATATATATATCTTGCATTAAAAAAAAAACACCAAATAGTTTTTTATTTCAAAAAATTAAATAAAAGCCCCTTAAAGCATCTGCTTGCCACAGAGGTCTGACAGGAGCCTGTCAGTTTATACCAGTAAAAAATCTGTGAGGATGGTGGGATTTCAGCAAAGACAGTACAAGCATCCACACCTTACTTGAGGTTTACGTAATTCTCTTACATTTAACTCCATTAAATGAAGATACACAAAACACAAAAGAAGCAGCAGTGACTTTATTTGAAAAACTTTTTGCCCAAGTAAAATAGTACGAGTTATTTTTATGGAAATAACCTTATCTAGCTGATGGGTCAAGTAATGTATTATGTATGTTTAGAATTGAGTTTGACTTTCCACTAGCATAATTTTTTTTTAATGCAGTGCATTATATTATTAAAATAGCTGAGCTTTAAAATTACAACTAGTAATACGTATTAAAAATTACATATGTTGTATACTTTGATGACAGCCTTGACAGCCTTTTAAGCTTAGATAAGGTAAAATTAACTACAGGTTTATTACTTCATAAAAACAATGCTTAAATTTTTATGGAAAAATTGCTGATTTAAATATTATTTTGTATTTTAGAGCACCTACCTCATAAAGCACTAAATCTGTATCAAGAGGGAAACCTGCCCTCTCATTAAGAATGGGGATTAATTCCTCTGGAAAAAAAAAACTTATTTGCAACATATATAAACAACAATCAACATTAGTTTGAAAAAGAAAAATAAGACAATTGCCCTTTTTAATCCATTTTAGGAATCTTTTCATTTCTAATTTATTTTTAAAAAGACAGTATTAAAATGAAAAATTTCATACAGCTAAATTTGAAATAGGAAATAAAGACATGAATGTTATTTTCTGTTGTACCTCACTAAGAACTCTAATCATAGGAAGAAGGATAAGTTTTATGGAAAAAATTCATATTTTGAATTTTCACAGGAATGTGTATATTACTCGTATTGAATGATTTCACTGCTAAGTCTGTACTAATTCTAATCTTCAGGCTGAAGTGATAAGTCCTTTTGTCATTATTGCTTGCAATAACAAAGAATGTCTCTCATAAGTAGATACTTAATGGTTTCAGAACAGTTAACACTTCAAACACATGGGTTTCACCTGATGGATTACATTTAAAAAATATGATGAACATTAATAATTAATTACTAATAGGAAAATTAGATTATATCGATAAGATGAGAATGGATCTAATCACTGCTTGGTTAAAATGCTTTACAGCTTAAGAAATATTATGCTAAACATTGTCACTTTTAACACTGAAGTTTTTATTTTTAACCCTTCTAGGGTCCCCAAAGAACATAGACATTGACAGAATCGAAAACGAGAGGACCATGATATCTACGTTCATTTTTAGTACAACGAAAAAACTTCCGTTAAAAAAAAACGAACTGCAGTTTCTAAAATTTCTTACATATATATATATCTTAAAAATGCATGTAATTCAAGCATGAAAAATATTTTCTTTTTTCATTTGATGCATATTTTATTAAACTACAATACTTAGAAGCACTATACGGTGTTGCCAATTTGTTTGTTAATGTTGCTCTATGCTAAAGCAACCACCTGATTTAAGCTCACAAGTTTGATTTGAACTATTATCAACAAATTTTTCCTTAAAGTTTCAGAAATCTCCTGAAAATTAACAAAAAACTATTTTTAAAAACAGAAGATTTTGGAAATAATTACTAAGTATGTACCTCCGTTTTTCCCCTCGTTTCACACTCTTTTCTGCTTTAAATCTATTTTAGCATTCTTAGAATTATTTTTATGTATCATTTATTCTAGCATTATACACTGAAGAGCCAAGCATTATAACCAGTGCATCTGTATGCAAATCGAAGCAACTGCAGGTAAATGATGGCACTGTAAAGGTCTTGAAATGTATAAATAACACCTGATACTGAGCTCTGTTAATCAGTGTTATTCTTTTTCTTCAGATAGGAAAGGCAGCAGACTTAAGTGAGTCTGACAAAGGCCAAATTGTAATGGCCAGACAACTGGGTCATAGCATTTCCAAGACGGCAAAGCTTATGGGATGCTCACGGTCTGTACCTTCAAAAAGTGATCCAAGGAGGGAAAAACCACGAACCGCCAGCAAGGTGTGGGCCAACCATGGCTCATTGATGCTAGAGGTGAGCGACGGCTATCCCATATGGTATGAGCCAACAGAAGGGATACTGTGGCACAACTCGCCTGTAATTTGAATGCTGGTGATGGGAATAAATGTGTCACAACACACAGTAAATGAACCCCTGCTGAAAATGGGGCTGTGTAGCTCAAGCTGCTCTAAGTGCCCATGCTAACCTCGGTTCACCATTGAAAGTGCCTACAATGGGCACATGAGCATTAAAACTGGACCTTGAATGATTAGAAGGTCATCTGATCCAATGAATCTCTTTTCCTGTTGCACCATGTGGACGGCTGGGTACGTGTGTATCGTTTACCTTGAGAAGTGTTGGCACCAGGATGCACTGTGGGAAGAAAACAAGCTGGTGGAGGAAGTGTAATGCTTTGGGCAATGTTCTGCTGGGAAATCCTGGGTCCAGTCATTCATGTGGTAGAGTATGATTGAAATGATGCCATCCGGCATTCCACTATACAAGACAGTACTATATCCGATGGATGGCACCACAAGTCACCTTCGTGTGCTGATTGATGCCTAAAAGTAAACTGACATTAAAGCAGCGAAGCAACAGAGAACGTACCTGTCAAATGATCTACAATAATCTAATGTTATCTAATTCTGTCAGTATGTTGATTCTTATCTGGAATTTGGGACCTTTTCAAATTTTGAATCATGCCAAGGATTTTTTGCCAATACAGTTAGGTAGCATTATGGTCTAAATTTATATTGTAATGACTCACACCAATGGGAGGATCACACCCTTTTTCCAAAAAAAAGTTGGGAAAAGGGTTTGAGCCTCCCATCAATGCTATCCAGCATGTTTTTAATGTATGTGTGTGTGTGTGTGTGTATGGCTCTACCACATATGGAGCCACAGCTTAATGGCCCATCCGATGGATGGCAGCCTTTTTGAAGTCCATCAGTGACCTCTATTCACTGTGGGCTGGGAGAGAAGTTCAGCAGAGAAAAATCTCTACACTTGCCCAGCTGGAACTCAAACCTGAAAAGTGCAGATTACAAGCCTGGCATGCTACCAACTAAGCCTCCCCTACTCTGTAAAAAAAAAATAAGGAAAGAAAAAAAAATAGGTGAAGAAAATAAAAATGAGACAGAATAAAATCATAAGATAATAAGTAAAGGGAGGGGAGAAAAAAAAGGGGGTGGTAATAAAGAGAAATAAAATAGGAAAAAAATAGATAGAAGTCTTGAATAAAATCCAGACAGTGTTTGAATTTGTTATGATTTTGTGGTTAGAATTGCCAGTCATAAGAATATGTTTCATGCTTTAGAATATAAAATTTATTAAATTAAAAAATAAATTAAAATTTATTGATATAATTAATTGTAGTTTTAGAAGGAAAGGAAGTATAGTAAAGTGTAGAGAGGGGAGGAAGAGCTCGCAAAAACCATCTCGATGTGGATAGATGCGGCCCCGAACATCAAATCACACCAAACTGTGGGGGCCAGCCACACTGTGGAAGTTCTGACAAACTGGAGATTCCACGGGCAACCTTGGGTCGAAAATGAGGGAGAAAAGCTACGGGGAGGATGGCACTAGTCAAGGCAACCCCCAACAGACATCGTCCGACCTTGACTGTGGAGACTGTAACTAGAGCTTTGACATTGAAAGTGGCTGTCCATCAAAAGGTCAGAGCTCAGTATGTATGTACTGAAAGCACTTCCTGTTTGGGCTTTTGCAAAAGGGGAATGGAGAGGCAGTGAGAGTTGCTTGCTAAGTATGTGAAAGGTAGAGTGGGGGAGGAAAGGAATGCAAACCTCTAGAAGCTTCAGTATAGAAAATGCCTGGCTTTTAGAAATGCTTTACCTTTGGATCATTTTTTTTTTGGGGGGGGGGGAATTACTTTGGAATTAAAAGAAGCATGGAGACCAATAAAATATACCAATACAGTTACATGCCAAGTAGACCATTACAGGAGGCACACACTTTTCCCATTTAAAAAAATTTTTTTTTCTTTTTCAATATATATATTCATATGTACATTTTATATCATAATATCATAAAATGTGTATATATATATAGACATTAATGACTAGAATTAGTGTATGAGGCAATACAACTATGGTGCCTGCAGTATCACTAAACTGCCTGCAGTGTCACAAGAGAGAAGGTGCCATGACCTAATTAATTGCTGGCATGTGGCAATCAAGTGGCTACATAGTTGGTTTGTTTACAGGGAATGGTGTTCTCACACTTATTATAATGTCACCATGCATTCAGTTACTTTTAAAGTTTTATATTTATACCTTTGTTTCTATTTATGTAACTTTATTTCCATAAATTACTGATCTTAAAGTCAATTGATTATTATTGATTTTTTGCAGTTATGCTACATTGGATGGCCAGCTTACAACTTATTGCTGCAGATATTTAACATCTGCATTAAGTTATATCTTCATTTCTCTGTTATTATGTCTTAGTTATCCAGTAAAAAAACTTTGTATCGTTTCCTGAAAATGAATGAGGTCTTGGATACAAAAGCAAAACGGACTTCCTTGGCATAGAAATCAATCCTGTGGAAGGGCAATGCTGTACTCTCTTTTTTATAGTTATTTCTTGGTACCATACTTTGAGAAAAGTCCAGACTCTTCGTCAATCCTGCTGAGTCAGATAAGCAAGTCAACATTAAATTTTTTTTTTAAACAACCAATCAACAGAAATAGGTCATGTTATATACCAAATTAAACAGAATTTAACTCCAAATTTTATGAAAATAAAACAATTCTACAAATTTACAAGCATATTAATTTTAATAAGACTTTTTCAGAGTAACATAGTGAAAAAATAGATCAGATATGCAATTAAAGTTTAATTTTGGAAAACCTGATCAATAAAAATATTTAAATTATATACTAATTGAAAGTAAATATCTTCCCAAATAATATATTGACCCTAACACAAGAAAAACTATAACAAAAAGTATAATAAAATTTGAAAAGAATTCCCTTTAATAAACTTTAAATAATATTAAACTTCACAATTCATAAATAAAAATAATATGCCTTTCATATTTTCTTAAATATTACAAACATTTTTTAAAATGAATTTCAGAATTATAGCACAAAGATCTTGATCTTTGTGCTATAATTTCTGAAAAATAAAATCATACTTACTTGCTTTAGCAGTGATAGGCATGTATATATGACCACAATATGACATCCTTTTGTGTCTTGGATCATACAGTTTAAAAAAGAGCAAGACATCACCTGAAATGGAAAAAGCAAATGCACAACTTTATGACTTTTTTTATATTACAACTATATTAATTCTACTTTACTATAAACTAGCTATTTTTGCTAGTTAGTTATACTAGTAGAAGTAGTTACTAGTTACTAGTTTATAGTAAACTACTAATATTTTCTATGATCATGTCATGTTGTCTACATGCAGAACGACTACATTAGTGAATCAAGTCATGAATGTTCCGAAAAAACTTGATGAAAGAAGTGGGTCAAGAATGAGGCATAAGTTAACTGAACTGGAATATAATAGTCTAATGCAGCAGCTTTTAACCTTAATTGCAATGCAAATTGCATTATTTGGAGAACAAAACGAAATGGTTGGATCCCCATAGTTTGTAGGTGCTACTGTTTTTTTTTTTGTCTTATTCTTGCTTCACCAATTTCAGAACAGGAAAAAGTATCACATTTATTAACATAAAAGATGCATCCAGTTTTAAGAGAACATTTAGTATTCTTTTTCACATTCCATTTAATAGTGAATCTTGTTTTTGCAACAACCATACTCAAAATTTCAAATAAGTAATGTGCTATTCTTCTGCCTGATTGAAGAGTTTTTATACAAACAAACAAAAAAGGCCCAGTGTAGTTCATTCTATATAAATTGCAGCTTTTGTATGTTGATGATTGATATTGTTTCACTTCAAATTTGAAATCCTTGATCATAATGGCAAATGTGATTTGCTTATGACTATTGAGGTACAATGGAATCCATTTTTTACATAAGCTGTATTTGAAACCAATTGTGATGTTCTGAATAAAAATGAGAAGAGGGAGATATTCACATGAGTGACAATTTCAAAAGAAATGCAGGTATTAACTGAATCTATATACTGTTATAAGGAGTTTAAAAATGTTTAAGTGATCATATGAAAGCTGATAACATTCTTTGGCTTCATACATCAAGCTAGACTCAAATGCAAAAGTTGTAGGTCAGTTTTTATATTTAGAAAACATAGCAAATTAAAAATTGAGTTTCTAATGTGATAATGGTGAATATGTAAATCAGTAGTAAAACCACTTCAGAAGCTCCAAACATGCAAATCACTCTCTAACAGGCATGTGCATTGTATCTTGGGCATAGTTTCTGTCCTTGAATTGTTTATTGGAGATTGGCACTTCATTAAAAATTTCTCGGACATTACTTAAGACGACTCATCAAGGTGGCATGCCATTGGAATAATGGAGGTTGGTCAGTCTCAAGCCAATATAACTGAATATGTCTTGAATGGTGGTGTACTGTACAGGCTCTGAAGACAATGTCAAGATATAAGTGATTTCAAGAGAGAGGTGGTGTTGCCAGAAGATCAGTAGGAAGTTTCACAAGTTACATCTCAAGTGCATTTGGTTTTACTAATCAGGTGTCATAGTGCACTGACAGCTCCCCAACTTGCTTCATCCATAGAAAAGATAATTTTTAAGGTGAATAATTTTTCAGGCTTCAGGAGAGGGGGCTCTAACACTAGTGATATGTGAACTTACTCTCTCACAGATATAAGCCTATGAAATGTTCAAGGCAACATGCACAAGTTCTCTTCACAGATGAGTCAAGATTTAGCTTACAGACAGATTCTTGATGAATATTCATCTGGGGAGAATGTGTGACGAGGTATCATTCTCTAACATCAGAAAGGGATCAATATGGAGGTGGTAATTTGATGATATTGGACTGCTCAGTGGCATCAGAATACTCTCAAATTATATATTTGCCCATTTCCAAGTGAGGTGGGCTTAGGATTCATATTACTGAATGAACCAATATCTTGGGGTGGGTTGTTTTACCTCTGAGCAGCACTTTTTTTTCACACAATGGGCTAAATGGCCATGTGACAAAGATTCCTAAAGCTCAGAGAAAGTTGGGGAAGGGGACCCACTAGACAGCTGTTAGGAGACAGATGGAAACCTCCTATCAACGTCATCCAATGTGTTCCAATGTCCGTCATCCAATGTGTCATCCAACGTCATCCAATGTCTTTAACCCTCACTGAGTATGGCTCTTCTGCAAACAGAACCACAACTTAACACCCATTCAATGAATGGCAGAGTCTTTCTAAGCACATCAATGTTCTCTTTCTCACTGAGGGTAGAGTGAAGATTGGTTAGCAGAGATAAATCTGTGATAGCAGAGTAGGGTCTCAAACCTAAGAGTTGCAAGCCTGGTGCACTATTGAGTCATCTCCAATATCTTGAATGTGAGAGTGTTGAACCTTGCTATACCAATAAAGAGGATTTGATGAGATTGAAATCTTTTTTTTGGACAACTTCAGAATACTTTAAATTTCTATGTAAAGATACTGCTTTTATGTTTGACAACTTCATTCTGAAAGCTAATATTAACCCTAATCTTTAGACTGAATTTATACAAGTTAAAGCACTGGAGATGCAATGACAATGAAGCTCTGATCTAAACTGAGCTCTGGGATACAGAAAATGTTACCTAAAGATGCCACAAATTCAATAGTTAATATTTAAATACAAATAACAGAACTAAAAGTTAGGTATCACTTTCTACTAGTGCACAAAGAGTAAGAATTCAAAAGTCAGTGGCCTGAGGTAGAAACAATTTAAAGCAATGAAACATCAATAAGCAAAATAAATATTCACAAGAAGCTAGGTAATTAAATTTCTAGATAAGTTTAAACAACAAAAAGATATATTATTCCTAATTAAAATGCATATTTAAATACATACTTTCTTTATCAAACTCAGGTAAGGAATCTGCTCCAGAATCAGGTTCAACTGTTTCCAAAAAGATTGTCCATGGACTTGCACTATCAGCTATATCTATAACCTGAAAAGTGTTTCAAACTATTTTAACAAAAAAAAATAGCACAATAAATGCTCATGGTATGTAATACAGATAATTATTCTACACTGAAGTCATTTTAATACTACTTATTTATGTAATCCTTGAAAAGATCTTTCTAATCCAATCAGAACTACATAGTGACCTCAAGGATGGAAACCATGGCTTAAAGAAATCTGTCAGGAAAGAGAACCCCAGCAAGAAGATAATATAAACACCCATCCAGGAACAAACTTTTAACAGCATTTATCAGATAAACTAATAACAGATGAAATCCACCTACATAACCAACAAACTTCTAAGTATATTAAAACTACATTACTACAGTAAAAGCTCTTTTCAAACAAATGTTTGAAATTTGTACATGTACGTTTTTACCACGTGACAGCTGCTAATATTTATTGCAGACTCGACTCTACAGTAATGGAGGACAAAGAGAATATAAAAAACGTAGTAAAATACAGCAAATTCCCAGTTATCCAGCATTTATGGGGAATGCAGATTGCCAGTTAGATGAATCTGTTGCAAGAGAAATATTTTTTGTAGAAACCAAATATAGTAGGTACAATCTTATATTCAAGCCTTAGTTAAAATAAAAAAGCAGTTTAAAACAATGATAATAAAAATGAAGTATAATGTCCTTCATACAAATGTAAATATTTAAAGTATAATTTTTTATATGTATTTTCACACTTTAAATGAATGTCTAAATCCACACAATTAACAAAAAATGAAAGCTACCATGAAATAACTGTAATTTTGGCTGTTGGTTGGTGCTGACTACCACTAGTATAGAATTTTCTTAATAAAGAAGCTTGAAAGAAATTTTCTGAAAGGTAAAGTCAGCAGAAAGCATACATGAGACAAAAAAATGTTATCTGAGACAAGAATATTGAAACTAAGCTAACTTTAATTGTGAAAGATTTCTGATAAACAGAACATGATCACAAATTCAACTATCTGCTACTTTAATGACCATAATAGAACTAGCATGCAGAGCATGATTGTAACAGTTAGAGTAATAATGTGTGAAATATGGTGCCAGTGGCATCCAAGAAAACTACTATGTGCATTGAACTTTGCAGTATCAGTTCAAATGTTCAATTTGAAATTTATTCCAGTTGCAAGAGAATTCTGGATACTTGGGTACCGTATAATTGGGACTTTAGTATACTACAACATGAAAAATATTTTAAGCATTTATAACAAAGAAATTTAAAAGTGAGTTTTCATATAATATTTAAAATTATTTCCTCACCACAATTAAGATTTTAAGACAAACTGGAAGCCTTCAAAAAGCTTCAAATTATAAATTTTAAACTACAAATTCTATGATTTTACACATCATTATTTTTAATAAACTAAATAATTTAGTAGCAGAGCTTATAAAATTTCTCAGGTTGTCACAAATAATTAAGTCACAAGATAATTTTACCAGAGGTAACTAACAGCATACTGTACTTGTATACATTCAAGATTAAAGTAATAATATTGTATAACTTACATGCTTTCCAATGTCTGCTTCAATGTCTAAGGCTACAGGTCGGCAAGTCTGGTTTGTTCTGTAGATGATTGGCCATGGCCTTATTGTATTCACTGGATATTTCTTTCGGAAACAAAAATGCAATTAATCTAATTTGCATGACAAAAATTACTATCATGCACTAAATAGAAAAACAGAGTTATGCTGTTTAGCACCTAAATAAATGACAGCTCAGGTTTCAATTACAATTAAACAAATATCTGAATTTCTCAGGGTCATTAACTGACAGTTTAAAATAATAAAAGGGGGACAATAACATTGAGTAGGAAGGATGACATTAATAAATACCAGAAATGTACAATGTCGTAACTAGTTATAATATATATAACATGTCACAATACTTAGCATTTGCAACGGTAATACTTTTGCAATACAGATGAGCTCTTAACCTACCACCACAAGCGGATTTATCCTATCCATCAATAGTTCCTACACCAAAATAGCAACACGAAGCCATTCTTCACACTACTAAGTTCTATCTTGTTGATATTGCCAATGCTGGTGTAATGTGATTGATGATACACTATGTGATAATTCTGATAATGCAAAGTCCCAGTCTGTTAATGGACTTCAATGATATTGGTTGTGATAGAATTGAAATCACAATTCCTCTTATCTGGCTGAAATAGATATCTACCCTCTGTGGATATTTGCCATATTTCCCAATAATAATCTCCTGAGACATTTTACATTTAGTGGATCCTGAGCTGTAAAGACTTGGTAGTCATCCTGCATTCACAATGCCAGTAACCTACAAAGTGTTCTTACATTCAAGGACACAAGTTTTCAACAGGTTAGCCATCAGTATCAAAGAGGCTTTTGATTCATCTACAAATTAAAAGAGCAATTTGTGTCTCCTAAACAGCATTCTTCCCTAAGTCTCCTAAATAGCACTCTTCCCTTAAAATGCAATATAGCATTTTTTTTTTACCTCAACTGCAATTTTCATAAACACTAGTCATGACTTTCACAACTTATTCTGTCACTTGTGGCTTTTGACACCAATTTTATTGAAAATTTTATATTTTTTAAATATGTATGTAATGCACCTTTAAATGTATTTTTTGATGCACCCACTACTTTTTTGAGTGAGGAAATTTCTATGATGAGTTTAATTTCAACCCTAAGAATGAATACAATCAATATATATAATATATAAATTCTAGTTGTATAAAATTACTTTCATTTTGTGCATCTTGCATCCAAAAATGCTATATATATATATTGTTAGATTTACAACAAAATGAAAAATATCCTATAAACATAGAACAAAAAAGAAATGCATTATTTAGCGTGTTACTTGCAAAACTTTTAGTTTCAGCTACAGAAGTTACATCTTTACTTTCATCAGTACCTAGCTTGGAAATAAAAATATTTAAACACTGTCTTCCAAACAGGCACTTTTCCCTTAAAATGTAATATAGCATTTTTTCTGAGCACTGAATAAATGCATCAACCAACTATACACAATCACCATGGCTGAAAGCTTGATATATTGGAAGATTAGAACCATTAAACATGGTTACACGTGAAACTAAAATAATGTCATCCTATTTCCAGATATTGATAATCGAAGGCTTGACATTTGTATAGAAGCCAATGCCTTTGATCAAGTCAACTGACAATCATGACTTGTCTGAAATGGTTTCTAAAGCCTTGAGAGAGGAAGGAGTGGTGACACCAAAAAATCTGGTCACTATCACAATGGACTGCTCTGCCTCCACCTCCTATTATTTCTGATTTTGAACATATTCAACCAATCTACTATTTTGAAATGAAGGGTTTCTAGCCCTTTGCATGTCCAAACTGGGTATACCATTTTCACTTCTCCTATTCTAGTAGTCCAGAATCAGTCTACCATTCCGTAATGCAAGATTATAAATTTTATTATTATTATTTTTTTCAAACAGAAATTAGCATTTTTTTTAATTGTTTCTAATCAAATCTTGAAAATAACAATTCAGTCTATGATATATATTCTTTGCCTGTTGATTCTGATTGAAAAAATATGAAAAAGTTTTCAAAAAACTTATTTGAACCTGTAGTGATTGTACATATTATTGTCGTAAACAGCATTAAGTAGAAATGATTAATTTTATGCCTTTAAGTAGAAATGATTCACTTTATGCCACTTTATACCATAGTATATTATTGATTGGTTTTTGATTTCCGGTATGTCAAGCTACTTATAGCTGTAGCAGAGGTGCAACGCTTTCTAAACTTTTAGTGCAAGTTATTGATTTTATTACTATTGGAAGTTACATCATCCCAGAACTTTGCAGAATGTTTTAGGTCAATATTTTAACAGATTTTAAATTTCAAATACTTTTTTTTTTCTTCTAATGCTTCTGGAATGGAAATGTATACTGCAATTATAAAGAATAATTAATTTGAAATGATTGAAAATGAAGCTACTAGTGATCTTTAATGGCCGATATTGAAAGAATTGTTGGATTACAAGATTAGCCTAAAAAAGCAAGGTTTTTAAAAAATAGAATTTATTTTAGTGATAATTTTAATATTTTAACCAACTACACTAGAAAAATTGCAATTTTTAACCAAACTTTTAGCCTCAGTTTTAAAAATAAACTTTTGTGTAGCAGTTCTGGAGTTTCATAAAAATGATTCATTCTCAATTTCAGTGCTTCACAGTCAAACTTGAAATGCTTTGAAATATTTTTATTCAATTTATTTCACAGTTCTTTATCTTTTTTTAGATATATTTCTCAGTTTTTATTTAAATTATCTTGTTTTTAAACTGAAATGATTTTTTTATGACACTACTTTCCTTAGGCCTAGAGTTTGCCAATCACCAAACATCTAAGCACATGCATTATGGTTATTTGTATAAATGACTAAATAATTTAGGGGGAAAAATTAAATGAAAGATTTGAGCATTAAAAGAAATATTATGAACTATTTTATATTAGAATAATAAAATAATTTGGGGAAAACAAAAAAAAATACCTTTTCTATTTTTACTGAAGTAAAAATAGAAAAAAAATACAGTAAATTTTGCAATATTTTAAAACAAGTTTAAAAACTTTTGACTAATATTTTATTTTTATTTTTGCTATTTTATTAATCACAATTAAATGCTCTTTTGGTATATGACATGAATATTTCCTTTCATTACTTACTTCCAGATGAGGTTCTAAAGTTGTGTATTTTATTTTCTGAAAACATTTTAAATTTAACTTGGACACCAGAGTGAGACCAGTTTCAGAAATCTGACACTTTAAGGGCTAGATATTCACTTTGAAATGATACAGCCCCACTGATCTTTCTACTTTTAGAAGTTGCTTCATTTGCATAGATGTGTAACCAAACAGTACAAAATGACCTAAAAAATTACACATTGCCCTGAATTTTCATCTTGATATTTGATATCAACACTATTATTTACATATGTAGCCCTATTTTCTTTTAATTCTTTTAATCCAGTTTTATCTACTTGAGGTTTTTGTGATCCATGCTTTTACACAACCAGTAGATACTTAAAATCCAACTTAATAAGTACCAAAGCTAAATTTAATCAATCTGCTCCCCTTTCCTGTTCAGAATAACAATCTCATATTTGTGAATTAACTTAAAAATAATTTAAAACTAGGAAGTCCAGTTGTCCCTGGTAAACATGAATTGCTCATTTTCAAAAAGAGAAAAGTTGGCATTTCCCAACTTTACCTTCTAGCAGTGTAAATTCAAACTAACAGAAAACATGAGCATATTTTATTAGTACCTATTCAATGTAGAATTTTTCATTTACCTCTTAAAACAAAAACAATGCCACCAACTCAGGGAGGGATGCTTTCAGTATAAACTACTTGACCACCACACTCTACCACCTAATTATCAAATTTCTAACATGGGCAAAATGTTAGCAACATTTTTGCTTTAAGTTTTGATATTTTCCAACTTTAGCACTTTCTAATAGTGAAAATTGAAACTATTGAAAGATTAAGTAAATGTGAAGAGTAATTTCTTATTAGTACTTAACCAACCCAAAAAGAGGTTTTCATTTATCTCTTAAAACAGCTGAAGGCCTATACAAAAGCAGATGGATAGATCAAAGACAAAGCAAAAAAAAGTTTAAGCTAAAAAAATATAGTCCCTAGAATCATTTACAACACAGCAGCAAAATTAGCTAAAAATAATTAAGATCATATGTTCACTTCAGGTGGTATGTATCAAATAACACTACATGGCTCAAATAAGAGCCTAAAGAAAAAAAAAACACTTCACCACTTGCTTGTCCATTAAAATATAACACATATCAGAAAAAGTAAGAGAAATATAGTATCAATTAATACCCTATAGCAGTTTGGTCCAACTGTCAGACTGTGACTGCTTATGCTCCAGTCCAAGTGATTGTTATTATTCATATTGTAGTAATAAAGTTTTTTAAAAATATGTAAAATAATTTGAAAAAAATCTCTTCAAAAGTCTTTGTGCTATTTTGTTTATACACAACATATCCATACCTCCTGATGTCAGAAGGTTATGGGTCCATATCCCACACAGATGAAGATAAATTTTTCTCTATACTTAAGGTTGTTCACAGACCTAGAGATATTTATGTTTGCTTGATAGAAAGTCATGATATGGTTGTTCGGCCACAGAGATAAGACATTCATAAAAATATGGAAAATACAAGAGTTTTAACAATATTGTCTTTGAGAACAATTGAATCATAGCAGAAATATAAAAACTGGTTAATTTTTTGGAGAATTCTTGAAGTGTTCCACAACATATGTTTCTTAAGAGAAAATGCTATATGTAGCATTAGTTGTAATTTGGAAAACACCCAGTCCTATTAGCTTGAAAACTGTTCTTGGCTTTTCCTCTTTTAGAATGAAAAAGAGTTGGACAACACTGAACACAGTATCAGTTAGAAGCTAAATTTCAAACAACTCAAATTCTGATTTATCTCAGGACTTGCTTTCAAACTGAAATGTTTAGAACAGTTTTTCAAGTTAAGGGGCAATGCTTGAATTTTCTGAATACAGAGCTGAATAAATTATGAATATCAGCTACAAAATGACCTAAAAAATTACAATTGAATCTGTAACATAATTTCATGCACAAAACTGTTATTCAGATCATTTTTTAAAACAAAACCTGGATAATTTCATTTCCTAACAGGCATGGATGTTCGTGTTGTTTTCTGCTGAGGTCCTGCCATCCTTTCAGATCTTCTACTGTGGCATATAAACTGACAGGCTCCTGTCAGACCTTTGTGGCAAGCAGCTGCTTGAGGGGGTATTTATTTTTTTTTATTTTAACAAAAGCATTGAGTTAAAACTGATTCACAATTTGATTCTTAATAAAAATTCTTTTGATGAACAATTCTGAAGATTTTTCAGCAGAAAAAGACAATTTGATATTTTTTTTCATCATAGCAATGAAAATAACTATCCAAAATTTCAGTTGGAAATTGTGAAACTTCAAAAGAACTCTGGTTTACACACACAACTTTAATTTTATGTGATTATCTCATGAACTATGGGCCAGAAATGATTTTGGAAATATATTCATACAACTGAATTTTTTATAATCAAATATTGCCATGCATTATGTGTGTGTATATATTCAATTCCACTTAAATTTCTAAACAATTTTTTTTTTCTGATTAGGAGCATCACTGCAGGCAAATATTGAAAAGTAAGAGTTATTCCCATTTTAGTTATTTATTCTTAGTAGCATATTCAAAATTCACCCAAGAATCAATGACATTTTAGACAAAAAATAAATTAAGCAACCACATTAGGTAATATAATGAGTTAAAGTAATAATAATCACCAAAATTAAAGTATAATAATTTAATATACAAATCCACAAAAAGCCTCCTAAGAAAATGGTTGGCCACCCCTAATCTATAGTTCTCAGATAGGATGCTCGATGCTCATTAATTTTAATATACTTCAATCTTTTCTAAAAGAACTAACTTATATTTATTAAATACAGCTTAAATTACACTTCAATCTTTTCTAAACGAACTAACTTATATTTATCAAATACAGCTTAAACTGGATCATTATAAAATCTACAAAGTTAATATGCTTTATAACTAGTCATTTATATAGTTATTAACCACTAAAATGTTCCTTGTGCTTATTACAACTGGAAAATGAATCACTATATGAGATCTTAAAGACTAATATATTTTTTAAAAAAGAAACCTCCTACACAGGCATTTCTACAAAAATCTGAGAGAAATCTGGCATGTAGAAATTTCAAAAACTGTGGACATTGTCATATTTTAATGTTAATGTGTAGTCATTTTATGGCTGAAAATTACACTTACCATTTGTTCTGAAATAATTTCCAAGAGATCTCTTAATGTTGCCATTTTCTTTACTTTAAAAGTCCTAATAAACATAAAATTTTAATGCAGTTATTTATTAAATACAATTTGGTTATATTATTGCAGATGAAAACTGAAAATAAAATCATTTAACATAAATAACAATAAAAAAATCTTCCCATTTAAAATAATTGAAAAAAATGCAATAATACAATGAATGATATTAGTTTAAACATTTTTAAAGAAAATGATATCACAGTGCTAATTGCTTAAAGCAATGTAATTACAACAATTTCACTTATTAAATTTCAGAAAATAATTGCAGTCTGGAACTTTATGTACTAATTATTCTTCCATTAATAAACATAATGGAGGTAATTTCTATGGTGTTGCAAATGGTTTTAAACTTACAGAAATTCTTAGTCGAAGCAAAGGAGCTGTAGCTTGATAAAATTCCCTGTATGTCATCCTCTTGACACAGAGATTAGTGATATTCATTAAATGACAGTTACTGACTCACTCATGGACCTGCAGTATACCAGTTGATGGTAACCGACACATTTGCTATTTTGCAAATTGAAATGCAAAAATACTCAATGTCAACATGGATACCAGTCCTCGTTATTTATCAGGACTGCCAGTTCATTGTTGTTGATGATGGCAGCATAACACAGCAAAAGTTACACTGCATAATGCAAGCAGTTCAACAGCTACACTGTATAACATCAGCAGTTCAACAACTACAACTACTGTTTATACACTGTATAATATGAGCTACACAACATGGCATATGTATAATAACATCAGCAGTTCAATGTCACTGTTGCATAATGCCAACTGTTTAACATAGGAGCAATGCCAATAACTCTGCATGAGCTAACAATTCACATCAAAAGTGGTAAATAAACTCTACTTTTCGACCTTTCCACCATTTATAGACTTGAAGATCTTTATTATTAAGTGAAAACACTACTAAGTTGGGAGCAAATGCCTCAAAGAACGTTAGTATAAATGCAATAGCACACATGTTTGCACTAAACATCAAACAGGCTAAGATAGTAACTTCTAGAAGTATAGCATATTTTACAGTATAATTGTGTTAAATATTAAATTTATCTGAATTCTCAAAACTGTGTGTAATATAAGTACAAAAAATTAATATTGAGCTTCTTTCTAATGTCTTTAATCTTATTTTATGTCAATAAGTATTCATACAGAATAAAATAGTCAGGGCTGAAAGGGTTAATAAAAACTGAAAAATATATCTAAAAAGGGCTAAAAAACTGCAAAAAGCAAAAATAATCCATAAAATATAAAGCTCAATTGAAGCACTGAAATTTGAATTTCTTATTCCTAACAGAAATAGTCTTACTATTATAAAGTCAAGCATTCTGATATTTGGCTTCTGACACCTATATCTATTTCATATTATTAATAAGTGTAATCTTTCTGTAACATATCAAAGAACATTTTTAAATTTGAAATAAAATGTCATACCTATAATTCGCTTTTTCAGGGTCAAAAAGATCAGTACCTTGGTGGCCACTAAAATTGTCTGCTGTAACAATCTGAACATTCATATACAAATGAGCTTCATTGCGTTCTTTTCTTCGCAAAGCTTCTTGCCTCCTGAAACAATAAATTTATATTCACATTATTGCTAATGCAGTAAAACAATGACTGAAATAAAAAAATATGCAGTATGAATATCATTCTGTGAGAGGTTGCTATAGAAGCAGTGAAGTGCAACCTTGGCAGTTTAACTGTAACCAGCTGAGAATGCATTGTTGTTTCGTTTGGGTGTACTTTATGCACCATATATTACTACACAATCAGAATCTCATCAATGGAACATATCAACATCATGTTTTGCATAAAGCTGGAGAAAAGCCCCATGGAAACACATGAAATGTCATGAACAGCTTATAGGGATGAAGTTGTCCACAGCACAAATATTTCAATGGTTCAAGCACTTTCAAGATGGCAGAGAGGATGTGGCAGATGGCCCCAGAAGTGAACAATAAAAAACCACCAACCTAGAATTGGTGGACAAAGTGCACAATTTACTTGAAAGAGACCATTGGTTGACACTCAAAATGTTGGCAAGTGATCTAATTGCAGAGCTGCCCACTTTGCACAACTAAAATTAAAATTTTGGAAGAATGAAAAACCAGAGGAAGGCAGAGACAAGATTTTCCATCAAGACAACGCAATAATGCATTGCGACACAGTGAAGAGTGTAAAGGATGTTTCTGGCCAAAAACAGATTGCAGTGCTCAATCAGCCCCCTTATTTCCCCAACATGGCTCCAGCAGACTTTACTGTTTCTCAAGCTGAAATCAAGACTGAAAGTTCATAAATTTTATGCAGTTGATGACATTCAGAACATGATGGCAGAACTGAATGCCATCACAGCAGATGAGTGTTGCAAGTCTTTCCAAAATTTATATGATATGACATTGTGTATACACACTTTTCTACCAAAATTTATGAACTGAAATTTGGAGTGTATAATTTAAACTAAAATTTCTGAAAGAGTTAATAACTAATGAATATTCCAAATTACACTGTTACAATTTATTAAATGATTTTGCTTTAAATTGCTGATGGCTTATTTTTAAATGGCTTTATAAACTTAAACTTTAAAGCATATAACTTAAAAACCTTTAAATACAATGAAATAAGATTTAATTTAATCATGCAAATTAAGTTTACATTAATAAACAATCCATCTTAAGTTCTACTGAAGAGAGAAACTGTTATACATGAAACCCATGGTCATGACCATGATCTCGTGGATCAGTAGTATTCTCATTTCATAAGCATATAACCAAAATTAATATTCTCTATACTGAATATTTGCTAAAATAATTTATTAGTCAAAAGTAAAGGATAATGTATATTTCAAAAAAATTTAGAGCCCTGTGGAGTTTCTTTTAAATTGATTTTTTAAATATTTAAATTTTTATAACATGTGATCTTTAATGACCGATTAGTTGTATTTAATGCAGTATCTGTTCAGTATGCAGAATATAAAACTAAGTAATAAGCCATTTCACTTATATGCGTATAAGACACCAGACAACTGTAAAGAGATGGTGACCCTCATTGCAGCTAACATCTCATGCATTCCAAACAAGCATTAATATACATATTTCCAATAGGCAAAGTACTCTATATGAGCATTTATTAAAGTTACTTAGCACAGATGTAAAAAAAGTAATACAGTAATAAATGTAGTAATAAATACAGTGTAATATCAGTAATTAGTAACAGCTGTTAAAAGAAACATTTTTAAATGGGTAAAACACAGCTGTGAACTCTCATTTTAATTAGAATCTGAAAGTGAATAATGACATGCAAAACACATTTTATGAGATGTTTTTCAAAATTATTACCTCACAGACTACTGTTCATTAATTCTCCAAATCTCAAATTCCCACATTTTCCATGTGTCCAGGCAGTAGTCTATTATTTCAGGAATCTAAAAGAAGAACCCGTTAGAACGTGTCGTAAGCTTGGTACAAGCCAAGGAACACCTGAATTCTCAATTCCAAATCAATCCTCTTTAACCAAGAAATACAAGAAAAAACTCAGCCGAAACATCACTGTTGAACCAAATCTAGACAGCGGTCAGGGGGAAAAATGCATTTTGGACAACATGAGGCTTCTGGAGCTCAAACTCATAACCCAGATATTGGAAATAACTACTAATGAGTGGTGTCTTAATCATTTGCACTATAGGAGTAACCCATTAGAACATTTTACATTATTCTCCACACAGTAATGGTGAGCCATTAAAAAGAGTACTTAACATGAGCAACAAACTGCCTCATGATACAGTTTAGGTTTCTATATGTTGTGTTTGCCAACTAATTACTGTGATTATTTTCAGTTTTTAGTCTTCTTATGATAAAAATCATATTTAGCAATACTTAAATGTAATGTGTTTACCTTTCTTCCTGAAGCCTCTCAATTAACTGATCTGGTATGTCCTTTTCTGTTACTGACTGTAAGACCTCACCTGTATTAAACATAAAGGTGAAATATCAAAACCATTTCAAATAAACTTAGCATTGATGCAACTGGCAACACAAATAAAAATATTTATTTAAAAAACTAATATACAGAAATGATTATAATGCACATGAATAAGAAAGTACAAAGGGAGGAGCCCTTTCATCTATGCAGGTCCTTTGTCAGAGTGGTGCGCCTGGCTCCAGGTCTGAGACTGACACTGCAACACTGGATGCCCCGGAGGAAATATCCTGGACCACTGCTCAGGTACTTCTCACTTATGTACTATTAGTACATATGAAATATTAGTGGTTTGGGTTACTTCTCTACCTATCGTAATCAAGGTAGTGTGATAGAGAAAGATTTTGTGATATGGAGGGAGAACTGTAAAAATATCATTTGTGCAGTTGACCATTCCAGACTACTAGAAATCTTATAATGTGGAATTGGTTCATTTGTTCTATTTTCAGACTGTTGAGAAAAGTCCAGGCTTGTTGCAGAGTCCAATGAACAAGTCAATTTTAGAATATTTGTAATAAATAACTAATCAACAAAAATAGATCATGTTATATACCAAATTAAAGAGAATTTAATTCTGAATTTTACTGAAGTAAAAGATATTAAAATTAATGTTAGTCATCATCATCATCATCCTCAAGCAGCCATGGGCTACGGAGGTCCAACCAGACCGTGCAATTTAGTTCTCCAAGCAAGTCTATCCTGAGCTACATCTACTGCATCTGGCCACTGCACACCAATTCTAACAAGGTCCTGTTTGACATTGTCTGCCCACCGCATCCTAGGTCTCCCCTTCTTTCTGAGGCCTTTAGGCGCACTGTTCATAACCCTATTCGCCAATCTATAATTATTCATACGGGCAACATGGCCAAACCAACGGAGTCTCTCTCTGCACAATATGCTACTTAAAGGAGGTTGCAAACTCCTTTGCCTAATCTCATCATTAGTTACAAAGTTGAACCACCTAATGCCCAAGATACTGCGTAAGCATCTGGAATCAAAAGCATCTAGTTTCCTGTTATCTTGTTTACAAAGTGTCCAAGTTTCACTACCATAACTAACCCTAGAAAGAACCAAACTATTATATAGTCTAATTTTAGTCTTTAGGTGTATATGCCAATTTCTCCACACTCTCCATAGGTTCTTAAAAGTCCTGGCAGCAATCCCTATTCGTCTGTTAATCTCATGCCGCACATCACCATTATCTGTTACATAGCTCCCAAGATAATTAAACTGTGACACCTGCTCAAGACTGCAACCATTCAGATTAACTGAATCACAGCCTGCCTGACCAATTTTCATCACTTTAGTTTTCTCTCTGTTTATAACCAAACCTACTCTACTACCAGTCTCATCAACAGCTCGAATGAAAGAGTTCATCTCATCAACATCATTTGCCAAAAGGGCTAAATCATCAGCATAATCTAAATCAGAAATTTTCGTATCTCCAGCCCATTTAAGGCCAAAATCTTTCCCTTGAAGTGAATTTCGCATAACATAATCAATAACCAAGCTAAAGAGAAAAGGAGACAAAATGCACCCTTGTCGAACACCAGAAGTAATGCTAAACCAATTGCTACAAGCCTTACCAACTCTCACACACGACTCAGTGTTATTATAGAGAGCTTTCATAATGTTAACTAGCTTGTCAGGTATACCATATGATCTCACAATCAACCACAAATTATGACGATCAACAGAGTCGAAAGCCTTTTTGAAATCAACAAAGCTAGCAACCAAAGGTTTCTGAAACTCTAAACATTTCTCAAGAATCTGCCTAAGTGAAAATATCTGATCCACACATCCCCTACCACTTCTGAATCCACATTGCTCATCACACAATTGACTATCAACCAGATTCTTAATTCTATTAAGCACAATCATGGAAAGAACTTTACCTGGAACAGAGAGTAGGCTGATACCCCTATAGTTATCACAAGAACTGCAATCACCTTTTTTGAAAATAGGGATAACAATAGCTCTGGTAAAATCCTTAGGAACCATGCCTTTATCATAAAAGATATTCAGAATTTCAGTCATCCAAGTGGTAACCGAAACATTCCCAGCTCTAAGCATTTCCGTAGTGATTTCATCTACCCCTGGGGATTTATGAAGTTTAAGTTTAGAAACAGCCAAAAGAACTTCAGATTGTGTTATAGGGCCAACATTAAAGCCACCAATGCATCTGTCATCATTGCAAACAATGGGAGTAGAACTAACTACATTGTTTAGAACATCACTGAAATGCTCAGCCCACCTAGCCATGACAGAATCCTCCCCTTCTATAACCTTACCTTGTTTATCCTTCAATCCTTGTATGCCTGTCCATTTTCTACCACACAAAACATTAACTATCCGGTACAGCTCTCTGCTGTTGTGCTGTCTAACTGCTTCCTCGGCTTTGTCAGCCAAACCATCAAGCCAAAGATTCTTATCAGCAGCTAACTGATCCTTTACAAGTTTATTAAGGTCTCTGTAATGCTTTCTATTAGGACTAGTAGGGTATTGATTAAGGGCATTCCTGCAGTTCTTTCTTTCCGAAATAAGCTCAAGTGCCTTATCACTCAGATAATTTTGCCTCTTCTGCTCCTTTTTTCCTAAAAGAGTACTGTTAGTGTCCAAAAACGCCTGTTTAAAATGATCCCATTCTTCCTCAACTTCAGTAGTAAGCAAACCATGACTGTCGTAATGACTAAGTAACCTATCATGGTAAGCTTTGGCTATAACTGGATCTTTCAGAGCTTCAGTATTAAAAGTAAATTTTTTAACCCTAGCACAACACTTTTTAAGTTGCAACACACTTTTAACAAGGTAATGGTCAGATCCAATTTCAGCTCCCCTATATGCCCTGGTATTCCTAACAGAACTAGCCCATTTGCTGTTAATTAATATGTAATCAATCATATTCTTATACAGCCCATCAGGTGAAACCCATGTGTACTTATGTATGTCACGGTGTTTGTAATAAGTGTTAGTTATTCTGAATCCATTGAGTTTACTTACCTGTAGGAGACGTTGCCCATTGCCATTGCAGCTACCAATACCAAAAGGGCCTATTACTCCTCCCCAAAGGTCAGAGTCGGTACCAACTTTGGCATTGAAGTCACCAAGAACAAGGGTAACATCTCCTTTCTTGACAGAATTCAAAATATCCTGAAGTTGTTCATAAAACCTATCCTTCTCATCCTCATCGGCATCCTCAGTGGGGGCATAACAGCAGATAACATTCAAGTTTTTAATGCTTGTCTGAAATTTTGCTGTAAGAAACCTTTCATTAATGCACTCATATCCTAGAAGAGCATCACTAGCGTGTCTGCTGAGAAGCAGACCCACGCCTTGGTGATGCTTATTGTCGTCCCTCCCTGAAAAGAGAAATTTAAGATTATTTTTAAGAATCTGACCTTTATCTGTCCATCTGGTCTCTTGCAAGCCGAGAATATCTAAATTATAATGGTGGAATTCTTGTGTGAGGACATCAAGAGAAAAAGCTCTGTGCAGAGTCCTCACATTCCAACTACCTATGGAGAGAAAATGGTTAGTGGGATGTTTAAAGAAACTATGTTTATTGAGAGAGGGAATGCCGACAATATCAAACAGCCCCCTAATCGCAGACATGGGGCAAAGACCCGTTCCCCCACTACTAAAGGCTGAAGCCATCCTCCAATGTAGAATTTGACGATGCCAATAGAAGCAAAGAGTTCAGGTACCTGCGATGACTTCTGCTCAGGATTATCCACCAGCTGATAAACATATCCTGTGAATCTATTCACTTGGGGCTGTCAACCCACAAACAAACAGAAAACAGCGGAAGATTTTCCCTCCACAGAAGCCTACCAGTGCAGCAAAATCAGGATCCATAATCAAGCTCAGAGCCATATATCTGTCCAGTCCAGTAGGTTTATATGGTCAGCACCAGGACCCTGTGTGGTTGACCACTCCTCAGCAGGGTAGAAAAAAAGAAAAGTAGCCATAGTTGTCCAGATCAGTAGGCCACACTAATCTGGCAGCCCTCCCCTTCCGTTCACTTCCACAAGAGAGTATCTCTTTTGAAAGTTACTAACGGTCCGCACCACGAGAAGGCGGGGTCGGACATTAGGTGCTAGGCCTGGCCGGTTCTATGCATCATCACAGGGGATTGGTGCATAGCTCTCCTTCCAGTGACTACCTAGCTACCATTTACAGACAGTACAATGTTCATAAAACCTTTTAGTGGTTATACCAAAAAAAGGTACATATTTCATAATTACTTCCAAAATCTTCAGTTTTTTGTTAATTTTCAGGAGATTTTCGAAAATTTAAGCAAAAATATGTTGATAATAGTTCAAATCAAACTTGTGAGCTTAAATCGGATGATTGCTTCAATACAGAGTAACATTAAACAAATCAGCATTACAGAATAGAGATTCTAAAATATGGCAATCAGATGGCTTTATCGAATTATTTATATTGTAATTTAATATATGTGAAATGAAAAAAAAATATTTTTCAAGCTTTAATTATGTATTTTTAAAAGATACATGTAAGAAAATTTTGAAATGGTAATTTTAAAAAAATTTAAATTTCATTTATTGTATAAAGAACATCTATAGACGTCCTTGACTCTGGAAGGTTTACAGGAAGTAGCTGGAGAATCAGATCTAGGTAAGGTTAAAGGACAAAAAAAATGAGCGACAGAAGTGTAGAAAAAAGATAAGCAGTTACAGGGAAAGAATTTAGGGAGAGGCAAAATAAAAAGATGCATGAATAATAAAGGAGTTGCAGCAAGCTATAATGCTTGCTGAATGATAAAAAAAGTTATGAACAAAAGAGGAAGATACAGTTGGGGTATATTTAATAAAGGAACTACAGTAAACTGTTAGGATTTTAAAATGTTAACTCTCTTCAACCTTGATCAAGACACAATATTTCTAGGCTTAGCATGTGCCCTTATTGATCCAACCCTTTTGACTTATTACTTTTCACTTAATTTTGCATTATGCTATGTTGCCTGCCTATACCCCTCTGCACTTCCCTTTATATTTACACATTCTTGATTGCTCTCATCACATTCTACAAGTTGCTTGTAAACTGTTGTTTACATCTTCAATAGCCATCAGCACTGCAGAGTGTGTATCACATTTCTGCTGCTCAGGAACATAGGTGCTGCTCACCATTGCCAACACAACAAATGAAACTTTGATTTTTAAAAAATAGAACTTTCCATTTAAATTTGTAACTCTGATTACACTTTTATAGACTTGATAGATGGAATCACCAGACCATTTCTTTTTGTTTGTCCATTTTGAAGCAAACATCTGATTTAAGTTCACAATTTAATTTGAGCTATTGTCAACATATTTTTTCCCCTTAAAAAATTTTGAAATTCTCTTAAAAATTAACCAAAAACTTTTCTTTTAAAATCAGGGTATTTTTGCAAGCACTTGCAAAGTACACACATCTACTGAAAAGGTATCTTTTTATTCTATTGACAAGTACTATCCTACCATTATGCCAACAGTACTTTTGGTCTTTGTAATGAAGAATGTTAAGTTTCTAATTCTTCATTTGCCCTTTTCTTGTCATGTGATGCTCATTACTAAAAATAAGACCTTTGTAATTTTTTGTAATAGGACAGTCAGCTTTTTATGAATGACATACACTGATGACAAATGCTGTTTTATGTGAGCAGTAGCAGAACAGACCACAAAAAAAAAAATGATACTATATCTTCCTCATCCAATTCTCAGCTCTTAAAAAATATAGCTATATATCATTTATATTATGGACATACAAGGGAAACCAGCAGATATGTAAAGATTTGGAATAAAATATTACCACACAATATAAAATTTCTGCTCTACCATAGTAAACACTTGACTACATTGCTACAGAATTAGACAAAGCCTATAATAATTAATAAAGCCATTCTTAATTTTAAATAACTGTGTTGCAGAACCTGCCTCAGCTATTAAATCAACCTATATTAAATAAATCTCGATTTTTATTAACCAAGATTTTTGTAATAATAAACTACTTGGAAAATTTTATTATATAATTATTCAAACAATATGATTTTTAATTCAAAACCTTATTACCAACTAATGTTGCAAACCCACAAGAAACTTCTGCAGTAGACACAATTTTTTAGTATATCACAAAAATATATTTGGTCTGAGTAGAACCTAAACAGCAACCTTTTGATTACAAGAGTTCTTACAATCTGAACATTTGAGACAATAATCATGGTTGAGATCCCAGTCATAGTAGCATCAGACACCTTGTCCACATTTCATTGATCAATCAATAGGTCAAAACAATGAGCTTCTTGAAGTCAACTACAGCCATCCCACATTTTCAAAATAAAAATGATCTTGCATAATTTTGAAAATTAATATTGGCCCCAGTAGACAAAAACCAAAGACCACTTAGCTACATTTTACTAAAGAATATGAGTAAGGTTGATTTTATGGTATGCTAACATCATTTGGATATCTCACAACTAAAATTAAACCAAATAATTGATCATGCACAATAACTCATATGCAAGAGCACCTGACATGTAACCAAGGAAGCATGGTTTTATGTATACATAAATACAAGAACAACAAACTACTAACATCAATATGGATGTTTTACTGCTGTAGCATTTCTTGCTGTCATCTTGTTCTGTAACAGAAAGCAAATACGCAATACCTCAAGCACTTAACTTGGGAACATTTCAACAATTTATAACCTTAAACTAAGTTCTAAGACTATTTCAATCAATTGATGAAGGACAAATAGGTAGTCTAAAATTGCAATAGAATATTTTCAGTTTTAAATTTACACATTCCCAACTAATTTATCATGTAGATTTTGTTCCTGCAAATAAAAGGAATTTTCCTTTGAAGATATGTTTTGCTTTTCCAATTGTTGCTTCTGATTTTCTCCTACAGAAAGTTTAAAATGAAGACCCAAATGGATTTTTTGCAAGTATTGTTCTGTCAATCTAAGTATTTACATTGTTATTTACTTGTGTTTATATATAAACACACACACACACACATAAAAGGAATGGCAAAAGAGGAATAAAAAATATTGGTGATGCATGGCATTATCTTTATTTGAATATTAGGCTATTTATTAGAAAACTGGACACTACTGAAACCTGAAGTCTTCGGTATGTTACAAATCTAATACACATACAACTTACCTATTGCACTATCTCTGATGTACACTAACATGTAAGCATTTGTGCAGTGTTTAACAGTTATATCATCTTCATGTCCTCCAAAATTATAATCCACTGCTTCTTGCTTGGTACATCGAGAAACTACATCATCATCAAACTTACACCACTGAAAAAAAAAATTTACAGTATTGTACATCACCAAAAATACAGTCAGGTTTAAAATAACAAGCTATTATTTATTTACCATTGCTTTAATTTAGTACGGGAACCTCTCATTAAAAAAAATAGCAAAACTGCTCTATCTTACAATTAGCACACATTTATATCATAAACAATCATTTACTGCAACTGTTGAGCATTTTTGCTTGCACTATCAATTATTGCATAATATTTTTCTTTGTGAATTGTTTCCTCGAAAAATCGTTAATAATTTCCATTTACTGGAAATTAATTTAAATTTAATAAAAATTACAGTAGAGCTTCATAGTGCAGTAATTAAAATTAATATCTTTAATACTCTATGATACTATTAAATGTTTTAAAGCATTTGAACAAAAATTCTATGATACCTAACATAAAAAGTAATGAATGAGATTTTACATACTGTAGAGGTGAGAAGTGAGGGGAACTTCATAGATGAATAAAATATAAGCCATATTCACAAATGCATATATATTTACCCTCTCAACTCGAGAATAGAGTGGGTATGTATCTCCATCTATGCAGACGATATCTGCATCTGGTTCCCTAGCCAGGACCCTTCCTATGCTCAGCTCAAGATGAAACGAGCTGTGGCCATAGTCGTCAAGTTCTTTGACAACCTAAGTCTCACTCTTTCCACCAATAGGACTATGGCCACGGTTCTCATGAAGAGATGCCTTCCGCCCACCTTCTCCGGACCAGACCACATCAAGGTCGTCAAAGAGCATAAGTTCCTTTGCGTGGTCTTGGACAATGGGCTGACCTGGGGACCTCACATCCAGCATCTCAAGAGAGTTGCCACAGCGCAGAGAAATATACTGTCTTTCCTTGCTGGTACCCACTGGGGAAGTTCCTGCAAGACCCTCCTGGTCCTGTACTGGCACTTGATCCTCTCCAGCTTCAACTAGTGGTCACCTTCTGAGCAATGCCTCTGCTTCACTGCTGAGCAAGTTGGCCACTGTCCACACTATATCTCTATACCTCTGTCTCAGACTCTGCCCTAAAACACCTAATGCATCTGTCATTGCAGAGGCTGATGACATGCCTTTCTGCACCGGAAGAAAGATATACTGTGTCATCTCTCGAGGCTCCATTCCCTTCACTTTAACCACGAGCTTCTCAGGAAGTTGCAAGACAGACCAGACTCGGATATTGCCATGTCTGCCACTGACTTCTACGACTGAGTCATCCCTGACAGCTCCACTTCTGGTAATGTGTTCTTCCCTACCTTCCACCCTGGAGGAACAGTAATCTTATGATCAATGTCACTATCCCTTCTCTAGGTCAAAAGAATGACTCAGATCCAGTGGCCGTCAGACTTCTCTCCACCTCCTATGTCACTGCACAATATGAGAGATGTACTGAGGTCTACACTGATGGATCTGTTGACTGGGAGAGGCTATGGCTGCCTCTGCCTCCTATGTCACTGCACAATATGAGAGATGTACTGAGGTCTACACTGATGGATCTGTTGACTGGGAGAGGCTATGGCTGTCTCTGCCTTCCCCGATATGGGCATTGCCAGAGGTTTCCATCTCTTGCATCTCACTTCCTCCACCTGTGTGGAGCTTCATGCTATCCTTGAAGCTGTACTCTACAATCTCAGCCTCAAGAGTGGCAACTTTGTCATCTTCTGCGACTGTCAGTCTTGGAAGCTCTCCAGAAGCGATACAGCAAGAACTGCAACCCCTTTCTCATCTGGAAGATCATAGAGACATGCTCCAAGGTCACTTCTGCCGGAATCCGGTTCATTTCCAGTGGATCCCTTCCCATGTAGGGATACCTGGCAATGAGCTTGCTGATCACACCACGAAGGAGGTGCTTGAAAATCAAAGGTATGTATCTAATTACCCTCTCTCTCAGCAACTGGATGAGTTTTGTCTCACAACTGATGAGCCAATACCATCTTGTCCAGTGGCAGAGAGACTCCAGCTGTTCCTCATTCAGGTACCTGGTTGACCCCACTCTCTCACTGTTCCTAACCTCGGTAACCTCTGCAGATTCTGAGGAGACCCTCCTTCATCGTCTCTGAGTTGGTGTCATCTACAGCAACTCTACACTTCACACTCTCAGCAGAGAGTATAGTCCCAACTGTGCTGCATGCAGCACATCTGAGACTGTATCTCAAGTTCTGCTCAACTGCTCCCACTACAATGCTGAAAGAGAAGCTTTGTTCTGGGAGCTTCATGCTATCAAAACCATTGACTACTCCATCACCTCCCTACTTGGTAACCGCCACAATCTGAAGCTGCAGTGAATGCACTTAAGACTTGTCACTGATTTCTTTCAGAACATTGGTCTCTTCTGCAAGGTCTAATGTTTTCTTTTTTTCTTCCAAGTGATTAGTACGCTTAATAGACTCGAGAGATAGCCGAGACTTTCTCACCCTTCTGTTGTGACTGGTGTAGGGAGCCCCTCATTGGAGGCTAATTTCACCATGAACTTAAAAACATCTTGAACCTTCAGTGAGGGGAGCCTCCAATGAGGAATCATTTGAATCAAAGGAAGGCCTCTTTGGAGAACTCTCCTCCAATGAGGGGAGCCCCTCATTGCTGACTAATTTCATCATGAACTTACACCTTTAACCTTGAAAACTTTTTTCCACAAAACTATTTATTGATATTACTACTTGCATTTTCCTATGAATTTCCACTGTTACACTGCAAGTAAAAATGGAAAATAAACTTTATTTTTTTAAAATAAGCATTTCAAATTCACTGAGGCCATATGCTATTCATTTAGTTTAAACCTATGCTAGATTTAATGGAACTCTGTTGGTGCCTCAGGAATAGTAAACTTCGCAATTTTGATGGGGACACTTTAGTGACAACCACTGTCTTAGGTTACTGTATGCATATGCAACAGATTATATGTCAATGCAAAAAGAACAGAAATTACTCACTTTTCCATCGCCCTTTGGGTTAATAAAAACAACATAATGGCCACCATGGTTGTCACCGCTATGTACAAGGACAGCATGCAATGTGTAAGCTGCAGGTGTAGCTTCTCTGTTGTTAAGGAATTCTTCTAGATTTAGCTTTTCAGGAAATTCAAACCTATTCGTGTAGAAAAGTTAGATAAAACAATTTTTTCATTCAAACATACTATATTTTGATAAAATATTTCTAGATAAAAGCTGTTTGTTAAATGAAAATGAAAAAGGAGGGGGTTGTTTATCTCCAAATGCCACATTGTTGTAAAACAAGTTAACACTTCCAATATAAAGATAAATGATTTTTTAACTTATATAATATATAATTTGAGGGTTTTTTTAATTTACATATTTGCTAGTTAAATCCTGCCAAATGTTTGGCAGGATTTAACTAGTAAAATACCTTTTCCAAACATTTGGCACAAAGGTCAGTCCATTCATGAACCTTTTCCATCAAGTACTACTCCATTCACAACTCTCGATTGATAATGTACTACTCCATTCATAAGGTAGATGACTGTATCCCCAGAAATTATGGACACTTGCAGACACATTATTCCTGGCCCACAGCAGCTAAGAACCCAATCTCTTAATTCAACATAGTTAGACCAAAGTGGGACCACCACACCAAATTTGGAACCAATCATTAATGTACCTGTGGAAACACAGGGGACTGAAAATTCTACCACCAATGATGTTACACTGAAGACTTACAAGAAACAAGTGTCTGCCTGTCTGTTTGTTTGTTCACCTGGAATTATGGCTAGTATTATGTTAATAAAAGGTAATGGGAAAACACAAGACATGCAAAAATAATTGTTCCCATGATTAACCAATGTGTTATTTAATCAAGAACATAATTACCATTAGTAGATTGACTGTTCCAATGATATACATGCCATTCCTATAGAAACTCGTCATTCATGGCAACAAAGCCGGCAATACACTCTTTCACCTGTTATCATTCCAAAACTTTCTACTAGAAATAAAATTGTTCAGGGATTGGAACTGAAAATCTGAGAAAAAAATGGAAATCTGAAGGAGCCAGATCCAGTGAATATGGGGGAATGCATCATTATTTTCCAGCCCAATTGCTGCAGTGTCTGCTTTGTCTGTAATGCAACATGGGGACTTGTGTTGTTCCAGTGGAACATGACACCTTTTCTGTTTACCAATATAGAAAGTAAATACTTCAGTACTGCACTTAAGTGGTCAAACTGTTCAGAGTAGACATCCAAGCAGATGGTTTGGAACCAGTTAAAAAGCTCATAGTGGATGATGCTCTTGCAATCTCACCAACAGAGCATCACCTCGTGAGAAACCAGTTTTGCCATAACCATGACATTTTATACACATTATCATAAACAATCCACTTTTCATCCCCTGTAATCATTCTGTCAAGAAACAACCATCTGCCTTTTGCTGAGCAAACAATAAAGTACATGCAGTATAACAAGACACCATGTTCTGCTGTGTCAATTGATGTACGATCCAGGTATCCAGTTTTGACACATAATCTAGCTTTTACAGATGTCGAACAAGACTGATTGGTGTTCAGTAGCTATGCCAATTCCCAATTTACCAATTCTTCTGATGTCTGATATGAATTTTCATTCAGCAATGCCTTTAAATGGTCACTGTTCAACTACACTGGCTGGCCGCTTCAAAGTTCATTTCTGAGCTGAAAGTCATTTGACTGGAACTTGTCATATCACCAGTAACAGATGCTTCTACAGATGACTTTGTAACCATAAGCTTTGCCCAGTTTACACGTACACTCTTGGACACTGACACCATTTCTGATTTCGTTCAGCACAATGGAACAAATACATATCTTGTGTCACCATTGTGAAATATTTGTTGCCACTTGTACAGACTAAATGTAGGTACAGAATTAAATAACGGAGCTACACATGCATTGTTTTTTGTGTTCTTTACAAGACTGCTGCACTTTTTCTGATAACAGCAAACGTGTGGTTCACATTTTTTCACATTATTTTTGCATAAACCCAATATATGATTATATTATTCATTAATTTTTATTTATATTATTTAAAATACTAAAAAAAATTCTATATTACATTTGATAATAACAAAAAAATTACAAATCTTTCACTATATAAAATTTTTTTGATAAAAATGAAACTAGTAAGTATTAAAAAGTGCTCCAGGGATAAACATTGCAGACTTGCAAAATAAAAACTAGATTACACATCTAGTTTTTATTTTGCAAGCCTGCAATGTTTATCCCTAGAAAGTTGCTTATGATAATAAATTTAAACACAGCTAAAATTCTACAATAATTTAATAACACAATAATGCTGTGGTACAAAAGTTAAAACATTCTTCCAGGGGAGTAGTTTTTCAAGCCCAAGGAAGTGCTGTACATTATCATTAACTATAATGGAATATACTTAAAACAACACCTTAAAATTATCCCAATTTTACATTCATACTCAAGGTTAACTCTTCCAATATCAGAGACCAACTAGAGTTGCATATAAAAATGAACATATTTGCAAAATTGCTAGTACAATTGCATTATCAGCTACGATGTCATGCTGCAGTTGGTGAATATAAATGCTACCAGTCCTCCTGTAGTTTTACAATATGTGCATATATGATGTGAACTGAAGTACTTCTTTACATTCCACATTCAGGTCAAAAACTTCTTTCAACACTGGTGCTTGAAATGCAATTATAATGCCAGTTGTTCATGGTTTTTATGCCAGATGTTGTTACTGCAGTACTTTTCGCCACATACTTGCATAATTATTACACATTGAAAACATACAAGGAAATGGTATCTTCCGTTGCACATTTGTTAATGTAAGGTAATAAACCAACAGTTGACATATGGTGATTAGCACTTTTTCCCCTGCTTGAAAAGGATATTAGTAACTCGATTACTAGAAGTCAGCAAATGTCATTATAACCCATTGTTTAACGTAGGTAATGCCATTGCTTTCAAAATGTTAAGAAACTTTAAAAACATCTAAAACGAGAACCTCACAGGTTCATACGCCACGTGTTTCACCTCAAACTCATAACACATGGCATCCTCAGGCAAGGGAGATGGTAACGAGTTGATGGTTTTAAGTAGCCGCTGTCAGTCCGACCCAGCCCAATGCGTGATCAGTCATGAACTGCATGCGCAACACTGATCATGCATTGGGCTGGGTCGGACTGACAGCGGCTACTTAAAACCATCAACTTGTTACCATCTCCCTTGCCTGAGGATGCCACGTGTTATGAGTTCGTGGTGAAACACATAGCATATGAACCTGTGAGGTTCTCGTTTTAGATGTTTTTAAAGTTTCTTAACATTTTGAAAGCAATGGCATTACCTACGTTAAACAATGGGTTATAATGACATTTGCTGACTTCCAGTAATCGAGTTACTAATATCCTTTTCAAGCAGGGAAAAAAGTGCTAATCACCGTATGTCAACTGTTTGTTTATTACCTTACGTTAATGAATGTGCAACGGAAGATACCATTTCCTTGTATGTTTTCAATGTGTAATAATTATGCAAGTATGTGGCAAAAAGTACTGCAGTAACAACATCTAGCATAAAAACCATGAAGAACTGGCAGTATAATTACATTTCAAGCACCAGTGTTGAAAGAAGTTTTTGACCTGAATGTGGAATGTAAAGAAGTACTTCAGTTCACATCATATATGCACATATTGTAAAACTACAGGACTGGTAGCATTTATATTCACCAACTGCAGCATGACATCGTCGCTGATAATGCAATTTACCAGCAATTTGGTAAATATGTTCATTTTTATATGTAACTCTAGTTGGTCTCTGATATTGGAAGAGTTAACCTTGAGTATGAATGTAAAAATTGGGATAATTTTAAGGTGTTGTTTTAAGTATATTCCATTATAGTTAATGGTAATGTGCAGCACTTCCCTGGGCTTGAAAAACTACTCCCCTGGAAGAATGTTTTAACTTTTGTACCACAACATTATCGTGTTATTAAATTATTGTAAAGTTGTTTATCCCCTTTATCCTTAGAAAAAAATATTTTTATTAAATGGAACAGCATATAATACAAATGCAAATTAAAATTTATACTTTCATTAATACAGGAAGCTTGATACTTTGATTCTAGGTGCTTATGCAATATTTGGGATATTACATGGCTTGCCTGTGTTAGCAATGATTAAGTTAAACAGTAGTTATCAACTAGCTTTGCACTGGATCTCGTGCAGGGAGAGATTGTATGTACACAAGTGTATGCATGTAACGTAAGTGTATAAACTTGAATGTGCATAAGCTTGAAGCTATATGCTTACTTTCCCCCTCATCTGGCTCTTAAAAATTTGCAAATGTGAAATGCTTTATGGTGACCTTGATGTTCTTGTCTTTCCAAAGAGTAATTCTTTAAGGTTTAATTTAACCCATTTGCTTATATATATATTTCATGCATGTAGTGCTAATATGGCTAATTTAGAAAATATATTTTTATTCTTATGATGAATTTTTATTAGCATCTTAGAAAACTGCAAAATATACTGCCAAATACAACTCTGAAGAAAATTTTGAACTATGTGCACAAGATTGAAATGAAAATAGACACAAGACCATCGCTTAAGTCCATTTCCAGTCATCATGTAGTGAGTATGAGATGGTCTCATATGTCCAGGTCAATGTATAAGAGGATTAATTCAAAGGGTAATTTAGGGTAAAATTTTCAAATTCTGAATAAAAAGTGCAATATTGTTAAACACACTCACACACATGAACAAAAAAAAAAGGATGATTATATTTAAGAATCAAATATAAGTACCTGTCATTAATTTTAATATTCTGATCAGTCATTGGATCATATTGAAATCGGAGAAGGTGTAAATGTAGAACTGGGGGAAGAGCAGAAAAAAAAATTCCTTTTTCTGCTTCTTGTAAACCATATTCTCCAGCATCATATTTATTTTCGCCTTCCAAGGTCTCAGTAGCACAATAGTCTTTAAAGGATTCATATACTAAAAAAAAAAAGGCATTAAATTATTTTAAACATTTATCAGCACTTTGTTCACTTGAGAGAGCAAACAAAATTTGCATTGCTTGCTCTATCTCTAACAATGTGGTAAAGCAGTTTTTCCTACACTTTGTTACATCACACCTGCCTGATAAGCAACTCCTTCAGATCCTGTGTACAGTACAATGCACACTACTTTAAAAAAAAAGTTTTTTTTTTATGAAACAAAGGGAAGTAGTGCCAGCAGCCTTCTTGCAATGTTTGCAAAGTCTAGACTAAATAGAGGAATGGATTGGAATTTGGTGCCACATATGGATTCAAGCCCTGGAAGGATGGACGCTTCTGTATTGCCTTTCTGCTGAAATCTTACCTCCTTCAGTTCTTCTTTTTGGTGTATTAAACTGACAAGTAACTGCTTGAAGGGTTATTTATATTTTTTATATGAATAGAAACTACATACAATAATATTATAGATAACTGTGTATGACATGCAACAAGAACTGTTTTGCTACATTTCACAGGTGTCATTCATTTGATGCATTTATCATGACAAAGTACCCATAAAATATAATTATTTTACATTTTTTATAGCTTTTCGAGATTTCAGAATTTTGCAACTTTAAGAATGGTGTCTACATTATAATGTACATGCTGAATTTTAGTTAAATGATTTTAAGAAAAAAAAGATTTACATTTTTGTTTCTTTGGTCAAAAATAAAGCATTAAATGGAAATATATTTTTCTTCTATAAACAAAAAACTGTCTGAAAGGATTAATAATTCTGAATATACCAATATGTCCACTTTCAAAATTTTGGGCTACATGATCTGAGTATGAAAACTAGTGCAATACCTTACCTCACTTAGAACTCCTTTCATGTTTGGAAAACACTCAAAGAAGTAGCTGCATAAAATAGCTAGAGCACAATTGGTTTATTGCAAATCCAAAGTATTTTCAAGAACATGGAAGAAAGGTGTGTAAATTAAAATTTAAAATTTTATGTTACTGAAAAAAAAAACTTTTTAATTTTCATATGCTAAATAATTTGATAAAATTTTAAACCTTTCAATCTTTTTCAGCTTAGTGTTCGATAGCATGTTTTCATATTATTCTTTTTGATGTAAGCCATTCTTGGTTTGATGTAAATGTTTTACTTGTTTAAAAATTCAGGAACCCAGTGCTAATTTCAGATTAAAATTTATTTCACAAATTCACTGTTTAAAATTCTCAGATTTTGATAATTACAGATTCAGCTTTTGGACATCATTTTTGTCATCCAGAAAAAGATGAGTTTTTCCTTGTAATTTTTTATTTTTAAGTGCACACTTATTATCTATAACTCATAAATAATTTCTCATTGTAACTGCTGACCTTTTTTGCAAGTGCTGGTGCACTCCATTTGGCATCCAGTCACCAATAACACATATTCAACTTCAAATTATAGCAACACCACAGACAAAATTCCAATTTAACTATATGGAAAATTTGCTCATTAATATTCAAAAAGAAAACATATGCAACACTGATGCAACCCCCCCCCCCCCCTCCTACCTGCATGGAATCTCCTACTATGTCAGAGGCAAGTAGAGTCGCAGCAACACCACCAGAGGACGAGTGCTATAACTACTGCCGTATCACCAACAACACTCATCACTGATGAAGCTGTCAGGTAGATGGAAGAAATGTGTCCAGTCACAGATGCTTTTTAAACCTCTTCCTCTGTTTGTAGGTCAAGAATGAACATTTTGAGTTGGGAAAGGATCTTTTATGAAGTAAATGTTCTCAGAAGATGAAATAATGTCATCCAAAGTGCCCTGTAGTAACTGTAAACATCAAGCAGTGCAACTAATTATCCAGCAAATCATCTACTAATAGCAAAGAACAACAACAAGGACTGGTATCTCCAAAAAAGTGTTGGCAAATCAACAGCTGATAGTGGCAAAGACCGGATGCCAAAAGGAGTGCACCAGCATTTGAAAAAAAAAGGACAGCAGTTTTGATGAGAAATTATTTATGATTTATAGATAATAAGTGTGCACTTAAGAAACGGAAAATTACAAGAAAAAAACTCAAAACTTTTCCTGGACGGCAAAAATGATGTCCAGAAGCTGAATCTGTAATTATCGAAATCCGAGAATGATTTTTTTTTTACTTTTAAACAGGGGATTTGCAAAGTAAATTTTAATGTTTCACTTGTCATGAACAATAAATTAAACAGAAAGAATTGCAACAGATATTACCCCAGTAATGATATAAATTATGCCAAATGGTAGGATGAAACACCCTGCATATATTTTGACAATTAAGTAAAGATAAAAGATTTCTTAAGTGGGTGTCATTCAATGAATATAATCTTGAAATATAAAATTGTCCACATTCCTCATTGCATCAAGTGATTGCATTTTGGATGTTTATTTTACTACCAATGGAATTTACATTAAAATGCATAATGATTATAACAAATTGATGAATAAAAATATTGATGATACAAACAAAATACATTTAATCAAATATCTTTTTCTCTTTGATTTAAACATTTAAATATCACTTGATCTTAAATACATGCTTTAGAAAACAACCTAACTCCAAACAAAAAGTTAAAAAAGAAATCACATTAGAAGAGTTGATCCTTGCTGCATAATGGAAGATACCCAGTGAATCTACAAATTTCAAAAGCATTTGGATGGACTGAAGACTACATTATATGGGAGGAAGAACACAAAAATGGAGACAGCAAAAATGCCGATTTTTTCTATCAAAAGGAACAAAATATATATTTAAAAACATTATTAATATACTGTAATATATTTTCTAATTACTACTATTTTTTTTAAAAATTTCCACAGTTAAATTAACCTTTTTGCAAGTATATATATATTTCATGAGTGGCCCACTGGAGTATGTCCATATATATGTATGCTTTAGGAACAAAGTGGAAAAAAATGGAAATAAGAATGAAATTAGTATTTAAAAGCATTTTATGTAGTTTTCACTTTTTTTTTTATAAAACTTTCAAAATCTTAAAAAATTTTAATGGAGGCTACACATTAGAAAATTAATTTTTCAAAGGGTTAATCAGTATGCATAGAGATCTACATTTCAACAAATTGGTTAAATGATTGTGTCTGTGGCAAGCAGCTGCTTGAGGGGGTATTTATTTTATTTTTTTAATGTTGAATATTTTAATGCATGGCTCAAAAATTCAAGAGCTGTATTTTAAAATAAATTTCCATCATTTCAAAAAAAATTCCCATAATTCAGATGACCACATATCATTTCTGCCATTTTTATTACTAATGTAGGAAAAGTTTCAAGGTACTGTATTAAAATTAACTTACTTGTCTTTTTTCCTTTAACATTGAGTTGGATGTCATAAAACGGCTCTATTCTACTAGATGTATAATCAACATGTTTACATCGAAGAAATGACTAAAGAAAAACAAAAAATGTGAATACTTTTTGCAAATTCAGAACAACTTTAAAAATTACAGTTTATCAATAATATTACAAATTGTATAACTTTACTCACTTACTTAATTAAATGTAATGAAACTTGTTTTACACATCAGACACATAATAGAAATTTGAGTATCATTTTTATTTCAAAATAAACAAAAAGGATAATGTTGAGGATTAACTCAAAAATGCTAGAAAAAAAATTAAGAAAATATAAGTTAAATATTTAAATGTTTATGAAAAAGTAATGAGCTTGTAAAACATGGTAATACAAAAAAATAAGCATATATCATAAAAAATAATAATAAATAAGCAAACATGCAGCTGATAATTTCCACTACTTTCAATATAACAAACAGTGGAAAGATAGATGTCATCAACTCATTTGCTACCAATTATGTCACAATAGTAGTGAAGAGGTTAAAACCATAAAATTTATTTTTCATGCATGAGCATGTGAAATTGCCTCTATAATTACATTAGACTATTTTCAACAGTCTCTACAGATATCAAGATTATTTTTTTATTATCATTATTATATTCTTTAATGGCCCTGTATTTGTGCCTTATAGCATAAAATCTTTGAAATAAAATTAAGCTTGTTTTCTCCTTTACATCTTTCTCCATTTATATTTAGGTAAATATACAACTGTAAATAACTTACTTAGCTAATGTTTCATTTATAGACTAACATGCTCTTAATGTCAAAGAAAAAAAGAATTTTTTATAAAACTTTGGGTTATTTCCCAACATTTAATGCTATTACATATGTAATAACTATTTTGCATCATATAATGCTTAACCAAAGCACTGAAATTTAATAACCATTTTTGGATTAAAATTGCATGACAAGGAAAAACTTTTATTCCAAAATAATAATCATCTTCAAGCAGCCATGGGCTACGGAGGTCCAACCAGATTGTACAATTTAGTTCTCCAGACATATCTATCCTGAGCTACATATGCTGCATCTGGCCACTGTACACCAATTCTAACAAGGTCCTGTTTGACATTGTCTGCCCTCTCCCCTCTTTCTGAGGCCTTTAGGCACAAAGTTCATAACACTATTCACTAATCTATAAAATATCTCTTCCAACACAACCAAGAAATTCTACTACAGAATTCCAATATACACTCTGTGGCCAGAGAAGAAACTGCACTATTTACCATAACTGCAATGCAAAGACTCAAATAATTTTCCAGAACCACTGAATTGGCTGTCAAGGGGTACCAATCTGTCATCATAAAATAACTCATTTACAGAATTTGTCAAAGGGCAAGTGTAAAGTGTCAAAATAATACTAAGAAAACAAAAGAGCTAAAGGAGACTATACAATTCATTTGTACTGCTCTCTGCAGTCATGTTGTGCAAACTGTCACACAGAATATGACAGCACATTATCTCATACTGCAAACTTAATAGCTCACACCGATGTATCATTGATACAATTTAAAGCAATTAAAGACTTATTTGAAAAATCAATGGAATTATTCATTTCCTTTTTCTATTATGTATCAAGGGCAGAATAAAAGAAACACCAAGTGTTGTATGAGTGAACAAAGAATTCAGCTTGTTGATTACTTTTACAAAATCAAAATTCATTCAATTAACAATTTTCTTAAATAACAATGGCAGTTCTTACTTGATTTTTGCCATTTCTATTCTTTTAGTACAGAATAACACTGTTTAATTAAAGCTTTACTTTCTATATCTTAAACATTTCAAAGAATTTATGCTTACCGTCATTTTGCCTTCAAAGAGCCTAGGAATAGTTCCTTCAACGCAAGTACCTTTCATTTTGCTTTCCATGTTATCCAAGAGCTGATAAAAATAAGTTGTTCACAAAAATTACTTCAAAACATAATAGTTTAAAAAGCAATAGCAAAAATAATGCAAATGGATAGTTACAATTTGATGCAGAACAAATAGCATTACACCAATGCACTAGAAGTAATAGTGCTAGACCATGGATAAGAAGTATTAGGTTGTTGCAAATGAAATGGCCGTTGCATGACATCAGGTTTCTACTGGTTGCTGAAGATAGCAAGCGCTGAGGTTTATGCAATATTTTTTACATCATGTGACAACGTCACATGTGGGTGAGGCATGTGGTAGTATTTGTTTCGTTCAATGAGCATTAAACATTGAATACTACCAGCATCAGGTCAATCATGGAACCCAGTCAATTAAGATTACTATACCTTTACGAGTTCAAATTGGGAAATTCTGCAGCGGCTGCAGTAAAAACATCAATAAAGCATTCTGTGGAGGAACAACTAATGAGAGATCCACTAGCCGTTGGTTTGCAAAATTTCACTCAGGAGATTTGAGGCTACAAAACGAACCCTGTGCCATCATACTTCCTCCATTGATTCGAATGAATTAAAGGATTTAATCGAATCAGATCCACGACAAACTGTACAAGAGATCGCCCCAGACACTATATGTACACTTTTCAATTGTTTCACAGCACTTGGCAATAATAGGAAAAGTAAGAAAGCTCGACAAGTGGGTGCCTCATGAACTCACTGATGAAAACAAAGCACAGCGTTTGGAAATGTGCTCTTCTCTCTTAAGAAGTAGTAAAGAAGAAAGGTTCCTGCAACGAATTGTGACTGTGGATGAGAAGTGGATATTCTACGACAATCGTACACATTCGTTGCAGTGGTTGGGAGTGAAAGACACTCCAGGAATGACTCCAAAGGCACCTTTGCATCCAAAGAAGATGTTGTTTACTGTATGGTGGTCTTCTGCTGGTGTTATTCATTACTCATTCCTTCCACAAGGTGAAACAATAAATGCATGACAAATTGTGCCTTAAGCAACCAGCACTTGTGAATAGACATGGAGTCTTATTGCTTCAGGATATCGCCTGACCATATACAGCAATGTCAACCATGAAGCAAATCAACAATTTGGGATACAAAATTGTGCCTCATCCTCCATACGCTCCTGACATTTCCCCAACAGATTATCATTTTTTCCAGCACTTGAGCCATTTTTTGTCCAAGAAATGCTTTGCCAACGACGCATCAATTTCCCGGGCAGTGGAGGACTTAATCACTTCCAGAGACTGATTTTTACAAACGTTATATAAATGACCTTGCCACAAGTTGGGAACAATGCATTGATGCTGCTGGAGATTACTTTGATTAAACAGGTATTCTTCTTCTTTTTATTCTCTTCTTTTTCAATCGTCCTTAAAATCAGCCATTTCATTTGCAACAACCCGATATTTCCCTTGGGAGGTAAAATTAAACTTTATTAGACTTTTACAATCTTATTTAAATAAAGGGAATAATGTTAATTTTAACATAATAAAAATAATAAAAAAACCCTCAAGCAGCTGCTTGCCACAGAGGTCAGATACAAGCCTGTCAGTTTACTACTTAAAATTGGGTGGATTTCAATATTAACTTGGCACATTATCACAAAAGAACTTCAATTACTATCATTTTGGTGAAGTCATCAAATTAAAGCATTATTAGTTAACTCTATTACTTATCACTTGGTCCGACATAACTGCTAATCTTTTGCATAACAAATGGAACTTTTCACTAATAAATTTTAACTCTCGTGATATCAAACTTTTATAATAAACTAAAAATATTTCATTCAACTCTCAAAACTTAACTAGTATGGTATATCTCTTAACTAGTATAAACTAGTAGTAAACTCTTAACTAGTATGGTACACCTATCCCTCGATTTACACGGTACTCAGTTCACACAATTTTGGCTTTGCACGGTCAAAAAATGTAACCAGTTTCGATTTACACGGTACTGACTGAGATTTCCTTTCTATGTACGTCTCAGTCAGTACCGTGTAAATCGAAACTGGTTGCATTTTTTGGCCGTGCAAAGCCAAAATTGTGTGAACTGAGTACCGTGTAAATCGAGGGATAGGTGTATATCTAAAAAAAACAGGGAATACACACAAATAAAAATATTGTCCTTTTCCTCTGAGGCTATATTTGAATGTGTAATATTCCAAACCACAAAATCAAGTTTGTGGTTTTCAATGGGAGAAAATCAGAAGTTTGCACTACTTCATACTTTGTACCCAAATGAATAGGTGCAATAGTAGGGATAAATCTGTCCACTCCACCTATATACTTTTTAGTGTATTTAAAAAAACATTTACTCTTTTTTTACACCAGACTTTGAATTTATCCCTGCTGGGGTAATTAATACCAATACTATTAACAGTTGACTCTCCTCATGGTAATCCAAGTACATCCTTTTCTTTTACTTATTTGATAACAGTTTAATCATTGTATTTTAGATTTATTTTCTTTTTGGTTTGCTCATGCAGTTCATGCCCAATACTCATAAGCTAATGCATGAAATAAATCAATGCTTGAGTAAAAATTTGTATATATATATAACACATTTACCCTTAAACCAAGGCAGTGTTCACCATATCCATCTCCAATATCTTTCCTTTTCAGGATCTGAATCTCTTTTATTATACAGTTCAATACAGAAGGTGAGCTAAATTTGAATTATATAATGGTCAATCATTTAGTGGAGGACTTAGAGGCAAGACTGCTTAAAGAACAGTTACTTGAATCTGAGAACTGATTCAGCCACTGAATTCTCTTCCACCATCAAATAATTTTTATCTTGATCACCTACTAGAATTAATCTCAACTTATGCACAGAATCATAATGACTCCCCTAATTTTATGTTGTAATTTTGAACTGAAATGAGGTAAATATCACAGCACAAATAGCAAACATCTAAATTAGAAAGTGTCAAAACAAGCAATTTTTGTGAACCAGATATAACAATAGAATGATGATTTCTTGTACAAACTAATATCTACAACAACAAACTATCTAATAATAGCTTCATTCATCATGTCATTCCACTCTCAATAAAGTAACCAGGGAATACATACATGGTACAGTGAATCAAGGCAGTGAAGAATATTTGCTTTTCCTACAACATGATTAAAATCTTTCTAATGGAAAAATTTATCTCTGCAGGAGCCAGTCCTGCTAAGTCACGTGAGCTATAGTAAAACTAGGAATAGTATCAAACTCAATTACAGATATGTCAATGTCATTTATTTTCTTCCATCCTATTTTGTCTTCTTTACAGTCCTTTTCATTACTGTCAGCATCATTACCATAATGAAACAATCATTTCACCAAATGAAAATACAAGAAACTTACTTTCTACATAATCCATTCCCATATTCCTCTAACAAAGAATAACTTTTAGTTCATGAATCTCATTTATTGCTGACAATTAAACAATTCCATATACATTAAAATATTGTTATCTGAAGTGGACCAGCTATTCATATCTTCCATGTTATTCATCTTTCAGCAACGATAAAAAGCAAAAGCAAATTAAAATCGTATTAAAATTCACAGGCTTCTTTTTTTGCCAAGACCACCTCTTTACATATCCTCTATATGGTATATTATGCTGACAGTCTTCTGTCAGACCTCTATAGTAAGTGGAATGGCTCAAAAGTAATTTTCTAATGCTGTTTTAACTTTAACTATTGTGTCATGTCATATTGACACATAACGGATGTGCAAATAAGTGGAGAATGGCGACTCCTTGCATGAGTTAACCACAAAAAAAATATGCACGCATATGAGTTAAGGAAATAAATTACCAATTAACTTTAATTAATTTCAAATAGCAAGAAACCAAATAATGTCATATTTGCTCTCTCTGTGCACTAGACCACGCTGCTCAATTAAATTTTCAAGTGTAACAGATTTTTTTTTTTAAGACTTTGGAGATTAGAGATAGATAAAATATATGATCATGGCCCAAATATGATGACAAATAAAGCATAATTTACATTTCTATAGTTCCATATTTTACCAGTTTGCTTTCCCATACTTCTTTTATCATGAACATCCTCAATAACATAAAAATCCTAATAAATAATAGTTATAATTCTTATTTTGTCCTTGCCAATTTGGCAGATGCATGTAGTTTTTGATGCTTTGAGGACTGAAAATGTTACCAGATGGCATTTGTGATGTTATATTAATTCATGAAGTCTGCTTACAATAACACAGTAGCCATTTCACCAGTAGATTTTGTGGTAAATAGATTGTAAGAGCTAAAAAGGAACAATGGATCAGAGTCAAATTTGTGTTTTTTTCATATACGAGTTTAAACTGGAACACAATGCTACAGAGGCAAATCACAACATCAATACAGCATTTGGGGAAGGCACAGCTACTGAATAGACAACACAACATTAGTTTGAAATTCTTTGACTGGGTGACATCAGCCTTCATAATAAGCCGCATGACTGACCCAAAGAAGTGATTGATAAACAATCGACTGAAGGCATTAATTGAATCTGACATATGCCAAACTGTATAAGACATCACAGGCAAATTAGGTGTGAATTATTCATGTTTCCCAGCACCTTGAAGCCATTGGAAAAGTGAAGAAGTGGGATGAATGGGTTCCACATGAATAACTCTTGTCCACTCAGAACATTTGCCAGACCTATCACCAACTGACTACCACTTCAAGATCTTGACCACTTCTTAGTGGGGAAAACATTCAGCAATGAGACAGCAGTTAAAAATGTCTTCGAAGAATTCACTTCCAGGAACAGAAATTTTTATGGTGGCAGAAATATATTGAATCTGTTAATTCACTAACAATTCAGCCATTTTACTTTCAAACTAATAAAAGTATATATACTAACTGGATGCATGGTAATGTTATTCAATCTGTGATCCAACAACATTCACTGTAAAACAATCCATTCTGTAGCACTTACTCTGGACATGTCTCAGCAATTAACTAGGTCAGGAACTTGCTATGTTGGCACTGCAGGCAGTCTTCACAATAATGTGCTCTGGCCTTGCTCTAGAAAACTGACAGTTTCGATTTTAAGACTGGGAAAAATGTGTAGAATGCTGGGATAAGTCATATAAATGATAGAAATAATAAAAATAATTCTAGGAATATTAAAATAATTTTAAGGCAGAAAAAGAGTATAAAACAAAAAAAAAATGGAGGTACATACTTCATAATTACTTCCAAAATCTGTTTTCAAAAATAGCAGTTTTTTTTTTTAATTAATTTTCAGATCTTTGGAACTTTAAGGAAAAATTTATTGATAATAGTTCAAGTAAAACTAGTGAGTTTAATCAATGAGCTTAATTAAATCAGGGGATTTCTTCAGCAAAGATGGACATTAACAAACAATTGTTTAATATGCAACAAATGAAAACAAAACATTATTTTCCAAGTTTGAATTATACATCTTTATAAGATATATATATATAAATTTCAAACATCAATTTTTATTTTTTTTGTTTTTTTTTTGTTGTTGTTGTACTAAAAACATATAGATTGTCCTTGGTCTCTCATTTTGGATTCTGTCAACATATGATCTGGACACAAGAAGAGTTAAACTTACTATTTATGGATGCAAATTTTCAAGATAAACATACTTTCCTATGGGGAATTGAGGTTATTTTGACACTGTTATTTATGGCTTTGCTATTGAATCTTTTGAAAAATACTTGTACCCTAAAGTTTTGCACTCTTGTGCATCTTAACTTGGGATTTATTTCCTTCCAAGAATTGATGTAATCAAACTATAGTAATCTTAAATGGTGTTACTAATCTCACATTCAATTGTATCCTACAAGCCATTTGTATGAAATTGTAAATTATTTTGCAGGCAGTTTACATAATTATAATAGAGAGTTAGCATATTTTAAAATTAAAGTCCATAAACTGTCAAAATCAAATCGTTACTTCACATTCTGTGATGATTATATTACTTAAAAACTGGCAGGACTACTTACCACTCTGCATAATTCTTGAACATCATGCTGCATAAAAGAATCTAATGTCTCCCATCTAAGAAAAAAAAAATACATAACAAATTTTAAAATCTTCTATGCTTCTTTCTGTACATCACTTTTTCTAATATACAAAACACTGTATTGATTTAATCTACATGAAACTAAGCCTAATTGTACACTTTTGGATTAAAAGCTACATTAAGAAGACGTTGCACAAACTGCAGTATTTACAATGAATCCAATTTTAATAAATTTATTAATTTTACAAAAAGCTTGGCAATTTTTAAAGTAAAATATTACTCAAAGAGTTGCATATTAATAGCTTTCATGTTGGTATTTACAATTTTTCAATATAAATTTAAGAAATAGGGGTACATAATAGAACTGTAAAATGATTAATTTATATCTTTTCATTAGCTATTCATGTTAGTCTGTTATCATTAGCCTAACACTCAATTTGAAAGGGGCAAGTTAAGGACACATGAAATATGGCTATTATATATTCATTTATCCCACTTCTTCACTTTTCCAATGGCTTCAAGGTGATGGGAAACATGAATAATTCACACCTAATTTGCCTGTGATGTCTTATACAGTTTGGCATATGTCAGATTCATTAATGCCTTCAATTGGCAGACATCTGAATTTGCAAGTGTAATAGTATATGTTAGCAGGCATGGATCTAGGAGGGGGGGGGGTAAGACTGATCTTAAATGCAGTATAACATTCCCCCCTCTGTTTCATAGGTCTTTAAATTTTTTCTTGAAAAATGCATGGAATATAAATAAGTTTAATAATTTTTGCCTCTATAACCCTTACTAGCATTCTGAAGGTATATGCTTATTATCAACTTCAGTATGTGAATTTAAAATGTTAATTTGAAATAACTTTCAATAAAAAGTTTGTAATACAGTACTTTAGGAACTATAGGGCCTTCCATCTCTAATACATATTGAAATTCATGAAAAAACTGTAAACATCCAAACTCATTAACTGCTAGAAGTTTCAATTACTCCTTAGTCCACTGACTACAATAAAGTTGTTTGGTACTGTTTTGCATTTCTCTATCACTCATTTATCGTCATCTGACTCTTTTTTACTACAGACCTAAAGCAAGAATAAAATGCTAAAATATATACATATACTGAAACAAATGCCAAAAGAAACTAACCCAAAGGATTTAGTGAGCTTCTTCGTTCCAACTGGTTTATCAGAAAACTGAAGCTCATAGAAGACTCGTTGCAATGCAAGTGCTACACTTCTTGAGGAATCATCACTTTCTGTAGGTATTTGATAAACAGCCTATAAATAAAAAAAATTCATTTTTAGCTATAAGATTTTAAAAACATGGGAATTGAAGAAGAAAGTTAAACACTTAAATGATATCTATGTCAAAATTTTGCAGTCAATGGAAAGTTAAAATTAAACTTTTAAGTTTTAACCATCATTGAATTATTATTTAGTAATCCTAAAATTTAAAGTTATAAGAATAACATATTGCCTCTGGAAAATATGGGATGCATTTCCTCATCCCCTAAGGGTTAAGGGGCAAATCAAGTCATTGTATAAAAAATTATTATTACTGCATTAGAGTATTATTGAAAATTTTAAAGCAAAATACTAACTTTTCAAAAATAAAGAGCAGCCAACTGAGTTTAACCAATAGTATTTAATTAAAACACACAAGATAATAAATTATGCTTCTGTTAGTAGGTTATATGTGTATCTGTTCTTGATCAACAGAGTCTATCACCAGATTTTTAATTTCTAGGATAAAAATATCTTTTGAAATATTACTTCAAGTTTTAGATTTTCTGTTTTTCAAAATCCTTAACACTAAATTAAAGCATTTTAGAGGATTTGAAAAGTATGAATCATATTTCAGATCTATTCAACTTAAACAATATTTCATTAACATCTTAAAAAAATTTTTGCATTTTCCCACCCATGTAGGAATGAAGGAACAAATTGTTGCTGCCAATGTAAACCACTTGATCATCACACTCCACAACTAAAATATCAACTTTCTACCCCAAAGAGATCATTTGTGATATTCGTTTAAAGTTTTTACCAAGAGCATCCAATTAAAACTTTTGTTGGGAGATTCAAAAAGTATGAATTGCAATAATTTATCAACACCTATCCAATTCAAGAAGAATTCTTAATTTATCACTAAAACAATTATTCTTAAACAAATTGCATCACAAAAACATCAAGAACATACCTGCCAGACAGAAAAAAATAAAACCACACACAAAAATAATGGTGTTAATATTTAATATTAACATGAAACTTTGTTGCCATGTGTACAACTATGCAAATAACAGTCTCTACAAGCCAGTTAAATGGACTTTAATTATTTAAGTGAACATCTAACCCAGCAAAAATTACAGTAGAGCTTAACAGTGCAGTAATTACAATTTAATATCTTTAAGTGAACTTGGCTACCATCTAAGGGACCTAGGTTCAAGCACTGGGTAAGGCATGGATGTGGGGTGGGGTGGCTCAGTCAGTAGCATGCCAGATTCATAATCTGTAGTTTCCAGGTTCGAGATCCAACTGGGTCAGCATTGAGATTTATCTCCGCAAAATTCCCCACCCTGCCCACAGTCAGTAGGGGACACTGATGGGCTTGGAAAGGCCGCTGTCCGTTGGATGGGATGTTAAGCCATGGCCTCATGTGCAGGAGAGCCATACTCTGTGCATGTTAAAGAACACGTTGGATGGCCTTGATGGGAGGCTACCATCTGTCTCCCAACAGCTGTTCCAGTGGGTTCCCTCACCCAACCTTCCTGAGCCTTTGGGGTCCATGTGACTTGGCCATTTACCCATGGTGTGCAAAAAAGTGGTACTCGGAGGTAAAACAACCCAACCCAAGACATGAAGTTTGTGGTGTTTTTCTACTGATGTCCCACCATTCTCACAGACCTCTATTATGGTGTATAAACTACAGGCTCCTGTCAGACCTCTGTGGCCAGCTGCTTGAGATTATTTATTTATAATATCTATGCTACCTAATATTAAAAATAATGAACGAGATTTTATGTACCATAGAAGTGACAAGTGAGAGGAACTTCATAGAAGAAAGTTGATAAAAATAAAATACTCTCCCTAAAGCAGCTGCTTGCCACAGAGGTCTGGTAGTTTAATAGTGAGTGACAAATTCCTTTTATAAAGTCCTTGCCAGCAAGTTGGTGATGTAGTATGCTGATAAGTTAGAGTTGGTTGCTTACAGTGAAATATTCTTTCACTGATCGCAGTTTCATGAATGCAGTGGTGTCAATAATAACCAGTGATACTTATGGTAGCATAGAGTGCTTATAAAAGTTAAAATCTATGATGTGCATTTCATTCCCTTACTGTGGACACATTGTAGGTGGCAAGTAAGCAGCTTTAGACATTGTGCAATAAACTGCAAAGTCATTGGTTCACTCCAAGATTTGGAGTGGCCAGGAGATGTGGGGTAGTTGTGATCTGCATGTGAACGAAGTTAGTAAAAGATCATGGAGTTCTGGCAACTCTGAGATTTGTGAATTTCGAGAAAAGTTTCATTTTGTGAATAAACTAAAAATATGCATTATTGTTTGTTGTGTTGGGATTATGAGTGTGATAATTGTGTGGCTAATATATTGTTACTTTTGCGTGGGATTTATGATAAACATGTTAATGAGTGCATTATTATTGGTTGGATGTATGTGTATATGCATAAGGTGTTATCATATTGGTAGGTGTTGGGTTGTTTTACCTCTGAGCGGCACTTTTTTGCACACCATGGGCTAAATGGCCAGGTCACATGGACCCCGAAGGCTCAGAGAAGGTTGGGGGAGGGGACCCACTGGAACAGCTGTTGGGAGACAGATGGTAGCCTCCCGTCAAGGCCATCCAGCGTGTTCTTTAACATGCACAGGGTATGGCTCTCCCGCACACGGGGCCACGGCTTAACGTCCCATCCGACGGACGGCGACCTTTCTAAGCCCATTGGCGTCCCCTACTGACCGTGGGCAGGGCAGGGAATTTTGCGGAGATAAATCTCAACGCTGACCCAGCTGGGACTCGAACCTGGGAACTACAGATTACGAGCCTGGCGCGCTACCAACTGAGCCACCCCCGCCCCTATTGGTAGGTGTGTGTGTGTGTGTGTGAGTGTGAGAGAGAGAGAGAGAAGAGGGGGGAAGGTTATCCTTTAACTGCCGATTCCTAGTATGAATTTGTGATAGTTTAAGTATTTTGAAGGAAATCTGGGAAATGTACCTGATTGAAGGTAGAAACAGTGATCAAGGGTGAATATGGAAAGGTGTAATTAGGGGGGCATTGTATCTTCAAGATGTAGTGATATCTGTAAAAGACATCATCCTACTTTTCCCTGCTAAGCAGGAAGAAGTAGGACGATGTCTGTGCTGCGGAGTTCAGTTAATTTTACATTAATATGAATGTTTTCTGTGAGGGCGAGTTGGAATTTGGTAGCAAGGATATTACGATTTTTACCGAGTGAATATCAGTAGGTAGATTGTTTTCTGTGATTACTTGAGATACTGCTGTTTTTTGTAATTTAAGAAGTTGCATTTGCATTCTTTAAATTAGGCATTAAATGGGTGTGAGGTTTTCCCTATGTATTTGCTTTTAGCGAAGATTTTTACCTGTGGAATCTTTGAGTTGAATATAGTATACTCCTCCAGAGCTGGGTATATGGTCGTGTTGGTTTCAAACAAGTTGAGATATTGTGTGTGACATCTTAATGGGGACGTTATAATGAAAAGTTTTCAGGGTATTTTTAACACAGTGAAATTATTATTGGATGTATTATTGATTTGTTTATGAACTCTGCTGATGGTGTGTGATGTATATCTCTCTTGTTCAGTGAGTTCAAAAATATTTTTTTTTTCATTGTGAGTAGAAGGTTCATAAATTGTAACTGTTTGAGTGGGCTGAGGTGCTGGTTATTATGTCAGAAATATATGTAGGTTCTCTGTATACAGATGTATATAGTTTAGTTGAGGTACAGTGCAACTTTATACTTTTGTACATTTTTATACAATGTCTGAAAATGGTAGGAATCCGTTTTGTTCCGGTTCTTGCGTAAATTTGATGGTGGGGAGGACTGCGTTATTTTTGGATAGCAATCAATTTAATTCTTCTTTGGAGTGTTGCCATATAATTAAGATGTCACAATATATAATGTGCATAAAGCAGTGATCATATTTGATGTTCATGGAGAACTGTGGATCACAAATTCATCAATTAGAAGATAATCCTCCCCCCTCACACCACTTCCTAATGCAACCCCCTACCCCTACTGATATGATAAACAACACCCTATGCATATACACATACATCCAATCAATAATAATGCCCTCATTAACACATTTATCACAAATCCCACGCAAAAGTAACAATATATTAGCCACACAACTATCACACTCATTATAATCCCAACAGACAATAATGCATATTTTTAGTTTATTCACAAATCTCTGAGAATTGCCAGAACTCCACAATCTTTCATAACCTCCTTCACATGCAGATCACATTACAGCCACCTGCACATGTCTTGGCCACCCCAAATCTTGATGTTAAGCCAATGGCATTGCAATTTATTGTATCTTCCCCCTTCCTCCTCACTCAATGAACAGTTGTTCCTAGCACAATGCCTAAAGCTGCTTATTTGCCACCTAATGCATCCAGGCATCACGTCAACTTGGATTCTCAATATCCTTGTTTGTGGCAACCCAGGACGAAGATTATAGTTAGGTTTTGGCGAGTGCTGGACTTTACTTCTATAATACTGTTCAGCCTCGATGGTGGATAGTGGTAAACATGGCACTGTCCCGATAGATGTAGTGTAATCTCTGAATTGTGGAGCATCTGGGCTTTGTCATTCATTATGTTACCTAATGCATCCACAGATGCTTAAGCAGTATCTTGGGCATTAGGTGGTTCAACTTTGTAACTAATGATGAGGTTAGGCAAAGGAGTTGGCAATCTCCTTTAAGCAGCATATTGTGTAGAGACTCCGTTAGTTTGGCCATGTTGCCCATATGGATAATTATAGATGGCAAATAGGGTTATGAACAGTGTGCCTAAAGGCCTCAGAAAGAGAGGGAGACCTAGGATGCGGTGGGCAGACAATGTCAAACAGGACCTTGTTAGAATTGGTGTGCAGTGGTCCGATGCAGCAGATGTAGCTAGGACAGATATGCTTGGAGAACTAAACTGCATGGTCTGGTTGGACCTCCGTAGCCCATGGGTGCTTGAGGATGATAATGATGACCCACAGTAAGGGAATGAAATGCGCATCGTGAATTTTAACATTTATAAGCACTCTATGATACCATAAGTATCATTAGTTATTATTGACACCACTGCATTCACGAAACTCCAATCATTGGAAGAAAATTTCACTGTAAGCAACCAACTAACTCATCAGCATACCACATCACTTTCTCCACTTCAAACCTGCTGTGACTCATTACTTGCTAGCAAAGATATAAAAGGAACTTGTCCCTCGCTATCAACCTTCCTCTATGAAGTTCCTCTCACTTATCACCTCTATAGTACATAAAATCTCATTCATTAGTTTTGATACTAAGTAGCATAGATATTATGTTGAAGTGCTTAAAAAAAATTAACAGTACTGGGTCAATTCTGAAAGCTGCAAAATATAATCTGTACTGAATCAAAGGCCATAACAGCAAAAAAAAAATCTGTAAATTATATTAAAGAAAAATAAACCATGTATAATTTTAAAAAGGTATATTCAAGTGTATACAATAAACAATCTAAAAAATCATTCAAAAAAAAAAAACCCATTCATTAGTGTGACTTTTAAATTTGTATCTACTTGGCCAGCTTATTCAAATTTGGAGTGTATTTACTGCATTTAAATTGCATCTTTTAATGCATTTTAAACTATATTCTTCACTCACATTTGTACAAAACCATCGTAACTGAATCATCACACTAGTTCCATTATCCAACTTCTATTAGTAATCCGAATATGCAAGGTTTGATGATACATATAATTTTGATAACCAGTATAAATAAAACATGCATAAGAAAAACTACCTTTCTGAGCTTGTTTGTAAAAAACAAAGTCTGTAGCAGTGAATTCATGTAGCATGTGGCACCCTGATTCTTTAATCCTACATAGCCAGTATGTTTCTTAGAATCCCAGCTAGAATAGGAACATCACAATTATTTTATTTAAACATTTCATAATGTCTAATGAGATAATCAAAAGAACTATCAAGTAACACAGTGCATACACACACACACACCAGCCACTGAATTAGAAACCTTTATTCAATACAGAGTTGGACCTTCTTTAGCCTGAATTACAGCACATATACAGTTTGGCATAGATTCCACATGTTAGAGTGCCTTTACATCTCCAGCATACCAGGCATTCACCAGACAGTCCTTTAACTGGCTCATATTTGACAGAAGAGGACTTTGCTCCCAGATCTGTTTTTCTAACTGTCCCATACATTCCCAATGGGGTTCAGATCCAGACTATATGGTGGCCAGGGAAGATGGTGGAAGTCGCTGTCATGCTCGCTGAACCACTGCTGAACCCATCTTGCACGAGGGACAGTAGCATTGTCATTCATGAAACAGCAGTCATCTGATGGATAAAAAGTCAACATTGCAAGATAGACTTGATCAGCAACAATGTTCAAATAATCCTTGGAGGACACCTGACCTTTCAGCAATATCAGGGGTTCTGTCCAACAGAAGAATGTATCCCACACCATGACATCACCTCCAGCACCTTGAGTTGTGTTTACAAGACAAGCTGGATCCATTGCTTCATGGGGCTCCTGCCAAACTCTCTGCCTACTATCAGTACAGAACAAGGTGTACCACAACTTGTCAGACCACGTGAATTTTTTCCAGTCTTCCAGTGTCCAGTCACAGTATTTCTGACATCACTGTGGACAAACTTTCCAGTTCTTTGCAGAAATCAGTGGTTTCCATGGGCATGCGACTGCTAATGCCGATCCTCTTCAATTCCCGCCACATAGTTCACTGAGATATGGGTCGGGAACAGCCTTCATTGAATGCTTCTTTCAATTGCTGCACATAGAAGTCCTGTTTCTCCATACACAAGTCTTCTCAGATGATGGTGATCTCATTCCTGACAGACTGTTGTGCCACACTTGTGCCTCTTAGACAAGCAATGCAGGTTATTTCTCCACTGATTAAAAAACCAAGGTATCTCATTTTTTGAGAAACCAGTCAGCTCTGCTGTTTTTAAAATCATTGCTCCAGCCAGACGGGCACCCACAATAAGCCCTTTATCGAACCCTGAAAAATCCTTTGTTTTTCCCATTGTGATCAACACTACTGACGAGCAGCAGTCTTAAATAGTTGCCTAGATCACATGGTGATGCCTGTGACCATGTATTTTGCATATACACTGCGCGTGATATTTACATACATCTGCATAAAGGTTTCTAATTCAGTGGTCGGTGTGTGTATATAGCATGTATATCAAAACATTCAGTTTTAAAATAAGATATAGTTACAAAATGATTTGGTTAATTTTATTATGTCATTTTTATTCAATAGCTTTTATAGTTGTTTACAATAAACGTTCATTTTATTTCACATGTTAAAGACAATACTTTGAATATAGTCATTTTATCATTTTTCAGGTTACACACTCATTAAAATAATCTGAAATTCAATACATTTTACAGTACTGTGCTAATTAGTTGGGACAAGCGAAGGAGCGCCAAGTCCCTTCTGCTACAGAGTCTAAACTTCTGCAAGTCTAAACTTGTTCATAACCTTCTACTGCAAGTCTAAACTTGTGCATGCAGCTTCCAGGCCACAGATGCTTCACCCCATTGAAGGAATGATGTACCGCTAAAAGTACATAGGCATTCTGGAGGTGAAAATGGTCCCAACACTGCAGAAGCTTTTACTAACGATGATGGGGTATTTCAACAGGATCTGGCTCCATGCCACAATTCTAAGCTTGCTAAGAGCTTCTTTACCCAGCAACATTTGAAGGTATTGGAGTGGCCAGGAAAATCACCCGATCTAAACCCCATTGAAAATTTGTGGGCCATTATTAAAGCGCGTATATCTAAGATGATTGCACGACGAAAACCAAAATGATAGAAAGTGTCATGAAAGTATGGTACCATGACCCTGAAGTGAAGATGTGTGGAAAGCTAGTGGCATCAATGGTTGAGAGGGTGGGAGAAGTAATTAAAGCTAAGCGGGGTCACATTCACTAGTAATTACACTATTAAACAAATAAATATTTTAGTTGTGTCTTTGTTGCTGCATTTTCCTATTGTCTCAACTAATTTGCACAGTACTGTATTTATTTTTTTTTACTACCTACTTTAGTTTCCTGCTTCATATTAACTGCCTGAAATAAAACCACAGGTTAAAAAGCAATTCATGTTTTTTTTAGCATGTGAAACCTGTAAGCTCTTTGATTGGATAATTAAAAACAGAAAAAAAAAAATTTTTTTTATTAATCAAAACTATTCAATTTACTGATTTAAATACAAGTTTTTTTTTATATATATCTAGTTGAAATCAAGAACATTATGAATACACATTACAGGTGGAGTCTCTTCACAGATTAAAAAAAAAAGGAGTTGTTTCAATACATTTTAACAAATGTTTTTCCCATGAAATGCTTTTTAACATTTCTTGGAATGCCAGTGTTCTGTGAAACACAGTTTGGGAAACACTGAATTTATATTATTCCTTGCAATGGTAGGTTGTTGAAAGACTAAGCATGATGGCTCATTGTATTAAGGTAGCATCAACACTTTGAAAAGAGTTCCAGTATACAAAAACTATTACCAGAAGAGCTGGTGAAGATTGCCCAAATTACTTCGGTCCAAACTGACAATTATCTGGCTCTAATGATGAGATGCAACTGTATGATGACTTCACATCAACTGTCTCTTAGGGTTTTTGTGGTCATAGGTTAAAGAATTTCCAGCCAAACAGCATAACAAAAGTTTAATACAAGTGGGCTCTATGCCAGGAGGTCACAGTGGTTTGCTGTCCTGCTAACCTCCAACCAAAATGCTCATATAAACTGGTGCCACCAACAATGTCTGTTTTCTGACAAGTCTCGATTTAGCCTACAACCAGATTCTAGATGTTTTTTAATCTGGAAATATTGAGAAATGCAATATCACTCCAATGTCATACTTATGGTGGTGTACTATGGATACTTATGGTGTGACAGTCTGGGGTGGCATAGTCATATAATGTCTGTACTATTCATGTATGGTCATATATTCATGTGTATATTCAATGGAAGCTCTGTAACTACTTCAAGATATAGATAAGAAATCTTTAAACCCAATGTGCAACTTTTTAGAGATGCAATTGGTGCTGATTTCCTGTTTATGGACAACAATGCCCATCTACATAGAGCTAATCTGTTATAGGAATACTTAGAAACGGAAGATATTCAATGAATGAACTGGCTAGAAAGGTCACCAGATCTAAATCCCATTAAACAGTATGGAATGCCTTAAGGAGACTCATTGCAAACTGTCAGCCACCTCTTCTGTCACTCCGTGAGGTAACCTTGTGGAAGAATGGGATTTGTTGCCTCAAACCCTTCTGAACAATCTTATATTGATATTGAATAGATGTTATAAGCCAGTTTTAGCCTTCAAAGTTGTACCCAATATTTTCTTGTTTTAATTATGCTAATTGTAATATGTTCTATTTCCAGTGTAAGGGTTCACATTTTCTGCACATTTCCTTGCTATACTAAAATAAATTTCTGGACAAATTTTCATTTTAAAATACACCATATAATAAAAAAGTTCTAGATGTTTTTTAATCTATCTAATGGCAAATTCTAGACATCAGTGTTAACTTAAATTTGTCAAGCAGTTTATTTATTTAATCACTATGCATCAGGTAATTTGATCTTATGATAATTTTTGATATTTTTTAATGTCAGTCTGCAACATTTCTAGAGTATTAAGAGGCTTTTTATTATTTGGCAGCTTAAGAAATGCAGAACAAATATTTTACTTTCAACATTTTAAGAATATCTGTCAGACTTTTATAACATTTCTCTACCTCTGAGTGGTATCAGATGGGGGGGGGGAAATAGTCCCCCTCCTTAGGGCTATAAATTGTATTTCTGCTCTTTTTGCTGAAGTATTATAAATTTATACACACTGGTGAAGTAAGGAAAATCCTTATGTTAAGTCAATGGAAAACTAATGTCAAAGCTCTAGAACTTCTATAATAACTTTTTTTTGTTGTTTTGAAAAATGTGATTGCAGATAAAGATCTCAATTAAATAAATCAATATCTCGATTTTCAACAATATTCGTTCAGTATTTAATGAGTTATGAAAGTTTGAATATTTAACAACAGCAATGCCAGTCTTAAGAAACTTATACAAAACTGAAGAAGAGTTCTAAAATACAAACATATTTTATTAAACACTTTGATACAATGTTTATTACTAAATTTTAATTAACTTTTGAAGTCAATTTTTGTGGCTGGAATTGTTATCGCTAAATATTCAAACTTCCATAACTCATTAAATGCTGAATGAATATTGTTGAAAAATCGAGATATTGATTTATTTGATTAAGGTCTTTATCTGCAATCACATTTTTCAAAACAAAAAAACTTATTTTAGAAGTTATAGAGATTTCACATTAGTTTCCCATTGACTTAACATAGGTCTTTTCCTTAGTTTATGGAAACCAGTGTATTATTCTTTTTCTAATTTGAACAGCCAAGTTAAATCATCATAGTGTTATAGTTATATACTTTCTAAGAAACATTTAAATGCAAATATTTATTAATAATTATTGAAATGAATAAGAAAAAATCAAATCTGGAAAGAAATTTATTTTGTAAAGCAGTAATTATCAACTCAAGCAATTTTTTTGGTGGTGGGGAGGAGAATATTTTTAAAAATTGCTAGATATTGTTTAGATTTTAGGCTTACAGGTTTAAAACATTGCCAATTTTAACAATGATAGCAATCTGCTTCCTTCTCAATCACAGCCATTTAAAAGGTTTAGAATTGACAATTAAAATTACAAAAAGTAACTGCTACCTCAGCGGAGCAGTGGTATCCCATTGATTCACAATAGCACCGCAACTGCCAGGTTTCGATATACCTGGCACTGGACTGGCAAGGTTGTCTGTGTGCTATTAGCTCTCAAGCAGTGGTCAACAGTGATTTCACTATAATGGAGCAGGTCCTTGTAAGGCCTATACAAGCTACGAGTAGTTTCTAGGACCCTTCTCCATCCTACATGTTTAATTTGTACGTAAATTATGTCATTTTTCAAAAAAAAAAGCAAATAATGTTGATTTTTGAATAGTTATAAAGTGAAACATCCCCTCAACATAGCATACTTGTTCCTTCTCTTCAAAAACTGATTATGTGGAATACATTTAATTTTTCAAAGCTACTCGATCTCGCACTCTCTTTCTAAAAAAATGTGAAGTGATATTCAAGGACAGACAAAAAACGTATTCCTTTTCAAATTGCAAACATCCTTCAGCTTATCAAGGAAAGTTTGCTAAAATTTAACATCACAAAACAAATTGTTGACCAAATGGCTATTGTTGGGAGAGCAATTTCAATTGGGGATGCAATTTCGAAACTGCTCAAAAGAAAGTCACTGTAAAAGAATTGAAGCAATTCAATTATAAAAAAAAAAATTAAATGATATGAATTACAAAAGTGGTAATTGAAAAAGTTAGGATTCAAAATCTGTGGATTTAATGGGTTCAAAATATTTTCTAAATGAAGAAATCTTAGATTTAAGCCAGAAGACCATTAGGCCTAGATGAAACAAAAGGGAATTTTTTTAACGAGTTTCTTGATATACAGCTGTAAAATGCACATGCATAAGTAAACCACATTACACTGTACATTTTCTAATCACAATATGTTAAAAATGATACTGTTTTTCTTACTTTACATTTTTTATGATTTCATTATTAGCTGATCTCAATAAGACCCTGGCTCAGTTATCTGTGTGTGCAGTACAACAATTGGCAGGCAGCTACTACAGACCCAATTGAGTGTAAAAGTCTTAACTTAGAGAAAAACTGCAGAAAGGGGAAATAGTAAGCCAAGAAAAAATCGCTATGCTGATGACTGGATGGCAACAATTAGAAAGAGGCAAAATTTTGCTAGATAGATTGAATGTATAAAAAAGAGAATAGCAATTTTGCAATTACCACATGTTTCCCACTTGGAGTAAAATATGAAATCTTAAGTGTAGTGGCCCTATAGGAATTATATATTACTTATTATAAGGATCTGTTGATAACAAAGACAATTCAATAGACTTAAAGAAAAATCCTGCACTAGTGATTGCATTATTTATTGCAGAAGGCATCCAAGAAGATGCAAACCATCACAACAGAATACCAGATGGAATTATTTACTGGGAATCAACAATTTAATTTAGAACAGATAAGTTCATTGTACAGATGGAGAAAAAAAACATTCCTCTGCCCCCTAAAAAGTGAAGACCTTAAGAATGTTCACTGCCTGCAAGCACTTGAACTTGAGGTAACCTGTCATGTGATTCTGGCAACAAGAACACTGCCACCTGATATCAACAAATTGGCTTGGGTGAAGCAAATACAAAAGAATTAGTAAATGTATGCACTTGCAAAGTTGTATGCAACAAAACTGTAGGAAAGCGTGTTAATTGGCTTGGTACAGAAGCAACTCTTTTCCCGGTGGAAAATGGCATGATAGGGACAAATTATCACTAAACTGTTATCATTACTTAACCACTATTGAAACCTACTATAAAATTCAGACAGTATCTCTCTCTCTCTTGCAGGTGGGATCACTGTTTAATGCCTCATCTAAAGAACTGTAGAATTCATAAGCCTAACAGCATCTATTTTGTCTGATGATAGGGTACAAACTAAAAAGACACTCAATGCCAACTAAGTCATGTGACAAACAACAGATTACAAGCTGACATATTACAGAATCATTTATAATTTTTATGCAACATGTTCATTATTTTAATTTCATGCCTAAATTTTCATATGTGCACATTTATGTTTCAGCAGTTATGTTTTATTGAGCAGACCATTAGGAGTATTTTGGTTCCAAGTTTACACATATATAAAACATTAACAAAATAAAAACATATGCTTTAAATTAATTTTAGAATTTTTTTACCATAGCACTTAACACATTTCTTTTTATGAAATTGTAAGACTATAATTATCAACAAAGTACAGAAATTTTATCTTACCTAACTCCATGAGGAGCATCAGCTGACACCCAAACCTCTAATATAATTGAATCATCTTTGATGTAACCTTTTTCTGCATCCAGAACCTCCTATAAAAATATTACGATGGTAAATTTATCACATATAGAAATACATTAGCCTTGCTATGTGATGCAAATTACTTATGTTCTAGATCAGGAATAAACATGTATCTCGCAAAATTAATTTTTGGTAGACTGTGGAACAATTTTCATGTTTAGCAAAAAATGCCATAGCTAATGATTTACTGCATCTTAAAATAATTTTAAGAGTTGAACAAAAAAAGTTTTGTATGATTTCTATGAAAAAGTCAGTAAGTTTCTTAGGTGAAACTTTTTTTGGACTTCTGATGTGCTCATTGTGCATGCTACATTTTCACTGTTGAGCACAGCAGTCTAAAATTTCAAGATTAATATGCAGATCTGGCTAACTGTGTAGCAGTCTGCTCAAGTTAACAATAATATTTAATAATTACAGACATTCCTAATTTGACCTCATGTAGCTCAATGACCACTTAATTAGGTACAGACCATGTTATATCAATAGGGAGTCATTTTCAAATGCTCAATAACTTTTTGCATAATCTTATGAAAAAATATGACTGCAGATAAGAGGGCTAATTCAATAAGTAGCATCTGAGGGGATGTTATTATATATTATTAACTTACACATCCGTAACAGCAAAAATGCCATGCTAATACACCTCTTTATACATTAGTTTATTAATGCATTTCCTCTTCAAAACTGATTATTTTTTCTTATCTATAAAGTAATGTTAAACATGGTATTAAGATCTGGAACATTATGTGTCACATAATCAATATTTCTAGTCAACCGAGGTTATATATTAATTAACCGCAACTGGACTAACTGTATTAGGAGCATTGTCATTCAGGGAGTTAAAATTATGTCTTATAACTTTCTTGTCAAAAGTGTCTTGCAAGAAATGTTTAGGGCTCATGAACTGTCTCAATTCAACAGAGAGAAAAGAAAAATTTAGCCATTATGCACTATACAACAAAATTACATTCATCTGCATCTACTGAAAATTTTCTTTTCACACAATTTTCTTTTTTAAAATTCTCCTGATGCAGCTGTCTGAATTCAGTATAATATATACCATAGTTGTTTTTCAACAGAAAAACAACACAAAAAATATTCATGTATTATATTTTACCAAGTGATCACCAGAGCTGTTGGGATATTCGTCTTAATGATACACCACATACTCTCATTTCCAACACTGAAGAAATCAGGGCTCAGTCTGTGCACCCACTAGCACATGTTGGATGCCATCTTGTCATGAAATCAGAAACATTTCCCTTTAAAGTGATTCTTCAAAGCAGAAGAAGACTTTGTAATGCTTCACTCTTGGAGTGGGAACTCCAAGAGTTGTTGTACAAGGCAGCCTTATTTTATGGACTGATAATCACTTTGCAGTTTGCTTCCACAAATATCCAAAGTTGATGAATGGAGTTAAGTTGTAGAGTGATATTTGGCTGTCACATTTGCAGCATATCAATGCTGAAAATGTGACAGCCAAATATCACTCTACAACTAATAAATCAGCATACCATCACATACAGCCATAGCTATGCAATTAGAACTTTCGACATTACAGCAAGTATCACTCGTGACATCCAATACTTTTTCTACTGAAAACCATCTATATCAAAAAAGATGTAACTTTATTCAACATAAAAACCTTGGAATTCCCTCATTATTCTCTAGATAACAATTGTAGAATATATTCAACTATTATGGTGGTACATATGCATACGTCAATAAATGGTAGCTAGGTATTCAATGGAAGGAGAGCTATGCACCAATCCCCTGTGATGATGCACAGAACCGGCAAGGCCTAACACCTAAAGCCTAATCCAGCCTTCTTGTGGAAGGGAATGAAAGGAGAGGGTTGCCAGATCATCATACTTTTTTTTTCTATCCTGCTGAGGAGTGGTCAACCACACAGGGTCCTGACCATATATACCAACCTAGATGGAATAATGGCTCTGAGGATTATGGATCCTGAATTTGCTGCACTGGTGGGCTACTGTTGAAGGAAAATCTTCCATTGCATTTTCTCTTTGTTTGTAGGTTGACAACCTCAAATGAACAGATTCACAGGATATGTTTTATCAGCTGGTAGATAATACTGATCTGAGGTCATTGCAGGTACCTGAACTGTAAGCAGGTACCTGCAATTGGGCAGGTACCTGCAATTGTAAGCAGGTACCTGCAGGTTGCAGGTACCTGAACTTGGGAAGGGGTTATCACCCCTCCCCAAGGGCCTGCAATGGAAATGAGCAATGTCTCCTACAGGTAAGTAAACCTAATGGTTTGAGAATAACTAACACTTATTACAAACACTGCAACATACATAAGTACACATGGGCTGCATAAGAATATGATAGATTATATATTAATTAACAGTAAATGGGCTAATTCTTTTAGGAATACCAGGTCATATAGGGGAGCTGAAATTGGGTCTGACCATTACCTTGTTAAAAGTGTCTTGCAACTTAAACTTAAAAAGTGTTGTGCTAAGGTTAAATTTACCTTTAATTCTGAAGTTCTGAAAGACCCAGTTATAGCTAAAGCTTACCATGATAGGTTACTTTGTCATTATGACAGTCGTGGTTTGCTTTGCTACTGAAGTTGAGGAAGAATGGGACCATTTTAAACAGGCTTTTTTGGAAACTAACAGTACTCTTTTAGGAAAAAAAGGAGCAAGAGGAGGTAGAATTATGAGTGATAAGGCACTTGAGCTTATTTCAGAAAGAACTCCCTAACACTTACAGTGTCAAGTTTCTGAAATTGAACTCACTGTGGTGGCCAGATTTATTTTAAAGTGTTTTCAGAAAATAAAATAAACAATTTTAGAACCTCATCCTGAAGTAACTAATCAATGGAAATATGTCATGTTATATACCAAAAAAAAAAAGAATATTTAATTGTGCTTAATAAAATGGCAAAAAATTCAAAGAAAAAAAATGGTATGTTAAAATTTTTAAGCATTTTTTTTTAAAACATTGCAAAATTTTACCTATTTTTTCCACTTTATCTTAATAAAATTAAATATATATATATATTTCCCATTTTTTCTATATTATTTTATTATTCTAATATAAGCAGTTCATAATATTTCGATTATTCCTTAAATCTTTTATTTGTTTTTTCTAAATTATTTAGTCATTCATGCATATTCTTAGACTTTTGACAATCTGCAAACTCTAAGCCTAAGTAAAGCAGTGTCATAAAAATAATTTTGCTTTAAAAACTAGATAATTTAAATAAGAAATGAAAAATATATCAGAGAAGTGATAAAGAACTATGAAAAAATTTTTAAAAATGTTTCAAAGCATTTAAAGTTTAATTAATGCACTAAATTTGAGAATGAGTGGCTTTATTATGAAGCTGCATAATTGCTACGGAAAAGTATAATTCTAAAATTCCGACATAAATTTTGGTTCAAAATTGCAATTTTTTGACCCTAATTTGTTTATATGCTTTATATGTAATTTAAAATATTGATAAAGTCCTACCATTTAAAAATCACACTCTGAGTAATCCTAATGCTTGTTCTCATTGCCACCATTATCGATCACTAGCAGTTTCACTTTGGATCATTTCTAATTACTTATTGTTTATAATCGAATCACAGTATCCATTTGAGAACCAATAAAAAATAATTTTAGAAGCATTAAGGTAAATAAAAAAATTCTTTAAAGTCGAAAGTCTGCTAAAATATTGATCAAAAGCTGATGTGCATAATTCCTGAATGATGCAATTTCTGGTAGTAAAAAAAAAATCAATATCCTTATGTTAAAAGTTTAGAAAGCATTACAACTCTAGTAGAGCTATAAATAGCACAAAATGTGCAGAAATGCAACCAATCAAAAATCTAAGTATGGGACAGCAAAATAAAGGTATAAACTAAATCAGCACCACTTGATGCTGTTTACGGTGACTGAATATGCTCATATATTCACTGCAGACTCAAATAGATATGTTTTTAAACTTTATCAAAATTTTTCCAATCACAATCAACAGGTAAAAAAATATAGATTTAAATATTATTTTTGATTATTTAATTAGAAACAGTTGAAAAAAATTTAAGATTTCTATTAGAATTTTTTTTTCACAACCTTGTACTATTGGAGCAAAACTTCCCTCTCCAATCACTAGAATGGGAAAGATGAAAGAGATTCTTCAGGCTGTGACATGACCCTACTAGTCCTAACAGCAAGCATTATAAAGAGCTTAATAAATGTATAAAGCATCAGTTAGCAGCTGATAAGAATCTTCGGCTTGATTGACAAAGCTGAGGAAGCAGCTAGACAGCATAACAGCACAGATGTACCAGATAGTCAATGTTCTGTGTGAGAAGACAGTAGTATATGGAAGTAATATAAATTTTAATTAAAAAAATTCTTGCTACTTAATAAAATAAAAAATTAAAAAACTTACATTCCAGGACATAAAGTGACTGAAACCCCAGTCATTCTCTTTGCTGTAAAAAAGATGTTGAATCTCTGGAAAAGAAAAATAAAATAAAAATTATATTATTAAACTAAATTCCCAATGCAAAAGTTTCAAAAGAGAAATTTACACTTGAACTACAACTTACTTCTTGTAAAATTTTCAACTCCTTCTTTCTGGCTAATTATTTTCAGTTCAGCCACAGCATTGCATGACCATGTTCTAAAAAAGAATAATATATCTCAGAAGACAGCCAAAAATCATAACAAAACATTCAAATTAAGGTTGAATTTTAACTTAAATTTCAATTCATACTTAGAATGGTACACATAATAATAAAAATATTTACAAGTAAGATGCCATCAATCTTTAATTTAGAGAATAATGCACAAAAAAATTAACAGTTGTTTAAAATAGAGATAATTGATCTTAAAGGAAAATCTTACTTTTGAGAGGCATTATACAGCAATAATACTCTGGCCTAAAGCATGCCTATGTTACATAAATATTTAAAGAAACTGCATCCTTAACTTTCAGGAATGTTTTCTATAGTAACTTCCACTGACTAATAATTTCTGCCTTATTAATTCATATTGAAGATGAAAGATGATACACTGAAAGATGAAATGCCATGTAAGTTACAGGAACATTTCTACAGCTGAAAATTTCTTTAGTGGGCTTATGTTAGAATAGTCCTCTTGGCATGGTGATAAAATGTCACTTTTATCAATATTATTCAATTCAAAGTTTCTAAAGCAGACATTAACAATAGGCCTGATATTCTTGTTTTCATGCTAGTTGGCCCCAACAAACTGGACAATTACTAAAACAATTATTATATGTTTAGAAATTTTTCAAGCAATTCTTTCAGTTTTTATCAATTTTGATATAACTATGAGGAGTGACTGTGAAATATTCTATCTTTCATAGCTATTTAAATACTGAATTAATATTGTTGAAATTCCAAATTTCAAGAGATTTAAAGTTTTATCTTCAGTATCATTTTACCCTAAAAGCTTATTTTAAAAAACTACAAAGTTTTAAAAGTTACAAATTAGGCTTTTCATTGACATAATAATGAAATCCTCTATTTTTTCTATAGAGAACTTAAGAACTACAATTCTAAGGCTACTATGAAACACTAGGATACCAGTCAATATAAAAGTTATCTCTTCAACAAACTTACATTTCAATTTTTTTTTTACATATAAATACTCCTATATGAAGTTCACAGTACTCTATGTGCTTATAAATACGATGGAGGACGTATAACAATAGACAAATTCAGAGGCAAATGGAACCAGCTGTATAATTGGGCTGACTGTTAACTTCCCATTGGAGAGTTAATGCAACTACCAGAAGTGGACTGAATTTGTGTGTTATTAGTTTCATTCAAATTTACCATGCTTCAGCAGATTGTGTTGAGGAGATCAACAAATCTAAAATCTACCCAACTTTTTTTTAAGAATCTTCTTAATAATGAGCATGGATAGGCATTTAAAAGACCAGTGCACACACTTACAGGACATTTAAATATTGTCTGGGCTGAAAGTGCTATTAACATAAATTTTGAGGTGTTGAAGAATGAAAATTTCATGTCGTAATGCAGATTTTATGACAATATTTTAAAATCAAGATTGTACTTGTGCAAACTTCAGCATCTTGACAAAATAAATCAGGCAGTAGAAGTACAGCCTGATTATATTTAAAAAAAAGTTATGCATTTAAAAAAAATACCCCCTCAAGCAGACATTTGCTACAGAAGCTTTTCAGTATAATATGCCATAGAGAAGATCTGTGAGGAAGGCAAGACCTCAGCAGAAAGACAACAAAATACCCATGCCTTACCCAAGGCTCTTTGATCAGTACCTTTGATCAGTAGCAAAGCGTGTTATCCAGTCAGCCACAGGATAGCACAAGCATTTAAACCCTATAAAAAATCTCACAAGTAAAATAATCTTTATAGAATGATTTTTCTTATTCATGCTTTAAATTTATTTATATTGTGTTGACAGTGAGATATAAATTATTTTATTTACACTGTGATTATATATTTTACAGAAAAACCAAGGACTTACGATGACTCAGATTCCCCATTACACTGAAGAAAGAAGCCTAAACTTTTGGTAGGTTGTCTGTCTTGTCCTTGGTTTGTACGTGGCATTACCATGATTTTCCTAAAAAAATCAAAAATTTTCATCAATTACACTTAAGCTATATATTCTAAACTAAATACTATGCAAACAAAAGCAATTACAAAGTAGAGGTTATCAGGTTATAAAATTATGAAATTGATACATGATAATATGTCAGGTTATCAGGAGGTCGCGAGTTTGGATCCCACCTGGCTTAAGACAATTTTCCCTATACCCAGTATTAGCAGAATACAACAGCAAAGATAGTGGCTTCAAATAAATATAATACCCGTCAAAAGTTTTTCAAATTATGTTCTCAATATTATAGTGCAACCTACTGTCTTAGATAATGGTTACAAGTTTCAGACAGGTAAATGAAATGTAGTAAATTTTAGAATGTTAAGATTTCACATAAGAGAAAACATTTCCAACTGTAATATATTATGTATCTATGACTCACCATGGGAGATTTCTAACATAGGTTGGTGGACTTAGTGAAGTTTCTCTGAGCTTACTGAAGTTCTGAACAACATATCTGAATGTTGCTTCTGAGCGGGATTCATCTGCAAAAAAAGATACATTTAAACTGCCAAATTTTTCTCTGCACTAAATATACATAATATACTCAAAATATACACTGGTTTCCATAAATTAAGGAAAATTCTGAAAAAATATGATAAACAAAAAACTATATGACTGATTTTAATGAAATTTGATGAAAACATTAATTACAATGCTAGTTTCAGAATGGCATAAAATATTTTACATTAGAAACATTTTTCGTAAAAAAATAACACAGGAACTTGTCCAAAAATGAAGTGTCAGAATACAATGGACAAAGTTCTTTAATAAGGAGTATAGTCACCTCTTACAGCAATGCAGGCATGCATCGATGTTCCATGCTGTTTATGATGTTGTGAATCAATTCAGTAGACAGTAAAGACCATTGTTCCTTTAAAGCAGTAATAAGGAAACCCTTTGTTTCAGGTGGTGGGTTGAGGGCAGCAACACATCTCCCTACAGCATTCCACACATGCTCAATCAGTTTTTAGGTGGAGAGATCAAGTTGGCCACTCCATACGCATAATGGTCTCCTCTTGAAGGTATTGTTCCACTAGTTGAGCTCTGTGTGGACGAACATTATCTTGTAAGATGAAGATTACGTCGCTCCACCCCTCTCGGTATTATCGCCCACCCACCCCTCACAATTGTATGTGCAATGGCAAGAAATGCAATTGTTGAGATGTGGCATGCAAGCAAAGCAACTGAAAATGTATGCAACCATGCTGCCAACTCTCAATAATCAACATTTTGTTTGTAATGTTGAACTTCAAATCATGCAAGAGATGAAATGACTAAAGTTTTAATCAAACAGAGTGATCTTGTAGCTGCAAGGGTTGTTTATAAAAGTAATGCACAAAACTAAACTGACCTCTGAATTTTGAGAATTATAATCAACTCTTACCACAAAAAATTTCCTAACAAATAGCCCTAGTCTAAACCAACTAGTGATTACAACCCCACCCCCCAAACACATACACTTTGGAAATCACTAGATTAATGTATGACAAACTGATCATGATTTAAAAAAAAAGCTTTTTATACATCTTGGGGGAATATACATTTAAAGACCAGGCTCTCTTGTGTCAGTACCTAATGACATCCCTTATCTGCACGAAGTCCACAAAAAAATTTCCCTTTTGTGAGTCTTGTGAAAGGAAATGGCTAAACAGACTATAACAAAGCATAATTTAATCTTATGAGTGATTAATTTAAAAGAAGACATCATCAGCTACAGAAGTAATATTCAGTAAGTTTACAACATATTCCTTTCAATGAATACTAAAAGTTTTCATGTGACTTTTACAAAGACAGTAAGTTTTTAAATGACATTCTTGGTCAATTAAATTGCAACAGATATCTAACAGTGAAAAAACCTGCCACTGAAGATTTAAAAACTGAATTATATACATACAAATTGCATACCAGTTTAAAACAAACATGCACCAGTCTCATTCCACAGAAGCCTTTTATTAGCTTAACTAATGTATCCCCCCATAACTAAAGGTATATTCAGGTTATAAATAGGTTGTGATTGTTGATGTTTCATAAAACAGACTCTTTTCATTATAAAAATGAAAAATACCCCTAAAGCAGCTGCTTGTCACAGAGGTCTGACAGGAGCCTGTCAGTTTAATATGCCATAGTAGGTCTGTGAGGATGGCGGGACCCCATCAGAAAAAACGACATGAACATCCATGCCTTAGTATCTGTTGGTAAAAAATGGTAACCTTTCACTTAAATTTTCATCTGACAAAGGCTTATTTCTTGGTTTTGACTTTAAAAAAAACTACATAAGTAATGCATCTTCAATATTTGCATTTTTATTAGACTTTTTTTTTTTGCTTTCCCTTGCTTTGATCAGTAAAAACCTTTAGATAAGAGTGATCTGATTCAATCATTTACATTAAAATTTTATGGGATGGCATATACAAAAATTATCTAATTTATTTCTTGAAATTTTCAAGGAAAATTATTCTTTTTTTAGCTTTACATTTCTACAGAGCTATTTCAATAAAAAAAATGCAAGGAAATGTATCTACTACAAAAGAATAAAGTAGATACACTTACAAATGGCATACAAAAGATTGCGACAAAAAAAATAAATAAATACCCCTCAAGCAGCTACTTGCCACAGAGGTCTGACAGGAGCCTATCAGTTTATATGCCATAGTAGAAGGTCTGTGAGGATGGCAGGACCTCAGCAGAAAAACGATACACACATCCATGCTTTACTTGGGGTTCCTTAGATCAGTAGCCAAACGTGCTAACCACTCGCCACGGGCTAGGCATTTCAAATACAATGTAGTTTCCTCAAAATATTTCACCAAACCTCATAAAGCAGCAATTGTCAATTATGTTTTATTATATTTTATTTAAAAGTGTATAGAATTGCAATAATATGCAATAAAAGCAAAACCAACCTTCTTCTTCCATAGCTTCTTCTTGATTTCCTTGTCCACCATCTTGTATATCACCATTCACATATTTATCATCACCTCCACCATCTGTTTGGATTTGTCCATTGTCATCTACAAATATAGAACGGTAAAAGTTTAATTTTTCAAGTTGAAAACTGGCAGCGAGTTCACATGCATGGATCCTTTTCTAAACAACAACCACAAACATTTTCATATTTTTTGTATATGATTCATCCTTAAATTGCAGAATTTCTAAAAAATAAGTTTGTGAACAGGTAATTGAATTTTTAAGCAGAAAAATAATTGAACTTTAAATCTCATCTAAAGCAACTAAGAATGAGAAATGTCATGTGAAATATCAAATGAAAGATGGTTTAAATTTGCATTATACAAGAAAAATTGTCGTGGGCCAGCAGGGATAGAAACTCATGAATTCCCTCTGAATCAAAAGAATTTTCCCTCTGTAATACTTTTCCATATAGATAATTTCTTAGTAATGACATTAAATTCCAAGTGACAAAATGACAGAAATTCAAATATGACTGAATGAAAACAGCAACGAAACCCTACTAAAAATTTACTTCCTTCTGGCACTTTAAAGTTCAAACTATCTAAAACCTGTACTAAGTTCAATGTAGAATAAAGACAATAAAAAAATACAGCACATTGCTATTCTATGTGTGAGGATTGATTCCCTGTGATAACCATCAGAGCACTAAATATTTGAATTGGTTATTTGTAGTTCACCAAAATTAAAATGGCAAGAGTTGGAAAAGGAGCAAAAGAGATAAAACTGAACCAAGGTTATAAAGACCCCCCAAAAACAAACAAAAATCTAAAGTATAAACACAGTAGGTGCTATACTAGTCACATGGTATTGGGAAAAACAATCAGCTCATTGACAACTAATGGAACAACTGATAGTCGTATATCGGTGCAGTTGTTAATTAGTAATATCTGTATTGGCTTTGTTACTATGTTCTTCTTGAGATAGCCTCTTCAGCTGTATATGGAAGAAAAGTCCAGATTGTGTTCTGTTCCTTATGGGAGCTGGTGCTTTTACAGATCCAATGTTTCTGCTTCTCACTCACTGGGGACTGAGAGGTCCTTCATGCTGTGGTGTTATTAATAAGCACTCTGATGCCTTGGTGGTAGTTGCTATGGCATGAGTCTTTGGGTGTCGGTTTCTGAACTTCACACTCCTGTTAGTATGCCGAGCAGGTAGCTTATATAAGATACTTGTGACTAGGCATTACTACAAGTTTAATGCTGTCTGCTTTGGAACATCATCAGTCAAGCACTGTCTGTGGCAGCAGGATGTATTGGAAACATGATATGCTCGATCAGTGGATGCACATATGGGCTACATGAGGTCACCAAGGTCAAAATGCAGCCTGGGTGTACCTTTAAGGTGACACAAAGAAGGGATGATTCAGAAGAGCCTTATGGGATGTACTGGGCAGTCCTATTTCCTCCCCATACAGTTAGTTTCTGTTTGGCATCTCATTCTCCCTATAGTGCAAGCCCCCCCCCCCCTTCTTTTACATCCCTTTGGTTTCTAGTGTTAGGATTGGAGTGCGAGCCCTGGCCTAAGTGTCAATGGGGCCCAGGGTTTGGCAGATGTGCCGAGCTTAAAATGAGTAATTTGTCCATCCCAGTAATAGTTTCCAAGCTGAAGGAGGCAGTATTATATCCATGTTGCACATAAAATTTCTACTGATGTAAATGAGTAGGTCTATTATTTTTAACTGGTATATAGTAGGGGGTATGCTTAATATTTCAGCCATGTCAAACCATGGGGATAGCAGTTTGCATGAGGGCTGTAAGTCACAAATTGTTTTGGTAGTTGCGCTGGTGCTCCTCCAAGTGAATTTGAAAGTTTCTAAAAGTTGTGCCTTCATATATGTCTTTTTCTTGCAGTACTTTGTTTGGGTCATTTAATGTAATCATATAAATTCCACCTGCCAGTTTTCTTTAATTATGATCTTTCCTCACTGTATTTGAGATAGTGCTTCTGACTGAAATGGGTATTTTAAACTTGTACTGTTTCATGATGCTGATTAAGGGTTGGGTTGTTTTACCTCTGAGCGACACTTTTCTGCACACCATGGGCTAAATGGTCAGGTCACAAGGACCCCGAAAGCTCAGGGAAAGTTGGGGGAGGTGACCCACTGGAACAGCTGTTTGGAGACAGATGGTAGCCTCTCGTCAAGGTCATCCAAGCATGTTGTTTAACATGCATGGAGTATGGCTCTGCTGCACACAGGGCCACAGTTTAATGTCCCATCCAACGGACGGCGGTCTTTTCAAGCCCATCGGTGTCCCCTACTGACCATGGGCAGGGCGGGGAGTTTTGCGATTTAGAGCAAATAATGACTTGATACATTTATATCGACTAACAAGAATATTACTTTAGGCTCTGCTTAGTTCATGAGAAAATAGTGCTTGAAATGAAAGGATAATGTCATATCTGAAAAAGTACATAAGTACATGAAATGTGGTGAACATGTAAATTTTGCAATACAGAAGAAAACGTGTGCACATTAACTGAACAACTACAAATATGCAAATTAAGGTTGCTATAAAAAATGTGTTCTGCCTGCAAACATGAGGACTTGACCAAAAGCTATCCTCAAAGAAATTTAATATGAAGAAAAAATCAAGTGTTAATTTGAAGTCTTATGAAAGCTACAGTTAATTGATGTAAATTTCTAACTTTCTCATAGCATCATTTAACTAATTCAATAAAGCCCTTTACATGAATGTAGGATATTTTGAAGGAATAATCAACTGGAAACTACATCATATTTTCATTTCTTCAGGAGAGAGATAAGGAGAATTACTATCATCCTATTAATTTTGCCTATGTCTTACCCCACTATGAAACAAATAAATATGAAAATATTAGATATTTGTCTTATACTAAATTGGCAATAAATATTTTAACACTTTGTACACAAGCAAAGTTTGGCACTGAGTTTTTGTTTTTGACAATTGAAAGATCTTCCATTTGATTCCAAAACTGGGCAAATGTGATCTTCACAAATGAGTCCATATTCAGTTTGAACACAGATTCTTGATGTGTGATCATCTGAAGGGAACAAGAAAATCATTACAACTACTATAACATCAAAGAAAGGGGTCATTTGGATGGTGGGTAGTGTGGTGGTATGTGTTAGCATCATTGATGACAGGCCACACAAAGTTTCACATCTTTCAGGGAAACACTCTGTTTGATAGAGACAAGATTCTTGTGCCCTATGTAAGGTTTTTCAGGGTGATCTCAGCCCTGATTTCATCTTTGTAGACAATAATGCCCATCCCCTCATGCGATTGATGACTTCCTTGAAAATGAAGATGCTGGATGGAGTAGCCAGCCCCTTCTGAATCCAACTGAGCATGCATGAGATGCTCTGGAGAGAAAAACTGCAGAACACCAGTCATCTCCCAGAATACTCATTCCATGGGCTCAGAGATCTGTTCATGTGGACAAGTGAACTTTATTACCAGAAAACTTCATCACTAACCTCAAAAAGAGTTCGCAGGTTCGAGTCCCAACTAGGCCAGTGTTGATATTTATCTCCGCAAAACTCCCCACCTTGCCCTAGATCAGTAAGAGACAACGCTAGACTTGGAAAGGCAGCCATCCATTGGATGGGACATTAAACTGTGTCTCTGTATGTGGGAGAGTCATACCCTGGGAACATTGTTGAACATGTTGGATGGCCTTGGTGGTGGCTACCATGTCCCCCCCCCCCCCAATGCTCTCTGAGCCCTGGAAGTCCTTGTGACCTGGCCATTGAGCCCATTGTGTGCAAAAATATGCCACTTAGAGATAAAACAACCCAACTTGCCTGTCCTGGACCTCCCATGCCAAATGGACTACGAGAGTATTTCACCTACTTCACCAGCCTTCCTATCCATTCTTTAGTTTACCAGAACTTTCTGATGCAGTAATGTATACCTGCTATATATACAATATAATGTTGCATGGAGCCTTCTATGAGAATACTGCTTCCTCAATTCAAGCTGCTTTCATCAATGGTAAAAGAATGTGTGAAACAAATTCTGACAATGGTAGCGGGGACAAATGCCATTAATACGGAGAGGAGGATGCAAAAAATTGCAACAGTGAGGGGGGGAGACAATTCTAGTTTGATAGCCACTAATCTACATCACTCATGCATATTATAATTTAATCATTATCCTATTTGCTGCTGCTCAATCATATAGCAATAACTTCTTTTCACAGACTTTTTTTTGGGGGGAGGGGGAATTATCTCACCTTTATTCTTATTTATATTTGTATTGACAAGAACAATTGAATTCTTATTTCGTAATAAGAGTTGCTACACAGCAAGCTCCAAGAGCTTCTCTAAAGGAACAAATGTATATGCACTAATTACAATTAGTATATAGAATAAGGTTTATAAATGTCCCTGCAAAGTTAGATAAAACTTATCTACAGGAAAAATTATGCATATTATATAATTATAGCAGTACATCAAATATACATCAAATACATAACATTTAGAAGCATGAAGTTTTAAAATATACACAAAAGAAACAAATACAGGTAATAAAAAACAAATACAGATTATGTGATAGATAATATTAAGTTAAGGATATGGTCATCTTGCTTTCCTAATATGTTTTATAATCAATTTTTATTCTCAGGCTTAAGTTTAGACAACAATGCAATGGATAACAATTTTTGAAGTTTGCAAGTTGCTAATTTTTGCTATATGTGTTTGGAAAGTATCACCATATACAATAATTCATATCTAAGGATAGATTTACAAATGCTTTTATATATTAATATGCTAATATGAGAGTGTACAAATAGTTTATAAAATAAATTTTTGTTGAATTCTTATTCTATCACATAATTTAAAAATGTGTGCTTCAATCTGAAATTTGAATCAATGATTAGGCCTTGTAAATTGCACCTAGTTCTCGCAGTTACATGATAGGTGGTTCCTAAAAATGCTTTTTAATTGGAAAATGTAAAAAAAGATATGTAATGCGTACATATTTTAATACAGGGCATAATAATAATTTGAAGTAATTTCTTAATTTTATTGTTACTTCAGAATACTGGAAGACAACATTAAAAAAATATTGAGCACACTACATTTCACATTTAAACATCCAAAACAAAATTAAAGAGACTGACTTAGTTAGGACTAGCATAATATTATAAGAACATCTTGACTAGAAAGAACACATTTTTTTTTTCTGCAGTAAAATAAAACACAAATGGAGTCAAAAAAAAATATACAGAATTATAATTAGAATAATCATGGGACATTTAATGATACAGTATCTGCATCTGTAGAAGGAAGACTAGGGGCTCAATTTCTTCCTTTCCAGAAAAAAAATAGGTGATGGTATTAATGAGGGAAGTTCATCCACATCATCAGGGCAGAGCACTGGCATTTTCTTTGGGCAATGATTCTGAGGTATGGCAGTAAGGGATGTTGAAAGAGTTGTAGATGAAAAAGTCAATATACATGGAAGTTTCCAAGCTCTCTCTCCTTGGTTCTTTTATCAAGAAAGACATTAAGAATAAAGGTTTGGTTACTTTTCTCTTGCCATGCATTAGTAGATAACACACTGTAATGACTTTTTCATATCTCTTGTTACTTTTCCACTTTTTCCCCCATGTGAATCTCCATCTATCAAGTTTCCAGATGCATTTTTGATAGTATTAACGGATCCTTGAAGTACTGAATGGCTGAGTTCTTAAATTACTTCTTTGTTGTCATGATTGTCATTTTGTCCAGTGGGTACTCAACAAGCTTCAGCTCCTTGTGAACTTTGCCATAGCTCATCTCCTTATATTATTTTATCAAGTTTTCAATAATATCATCTACATTTAATTCTTCAAATTCTACCTCCTATGTCAAATGAACTCGTTGCTTAATGATTTTACCAAGCTGAAAACACCGGTTCTCGTCCGATCCCCGAAGTTAAGCAGGTTTGGGTGCGGTCAGTACTTGGGAGGGTGACCACCTGGGAACACTGTGTGCAGTTGGCATTCATTTGCCGTCCAGTGGCCGAGTGGTTAGCGCGCTTGGCTACTGATCTACGGGACCTGGGTTCGAGCCCCGGGTAAGGCATGGATGTATGTGTCGTTTTTCTGCTGAGGTCCTGCCATCCTCTCAGACCTTCTACTTCGGCATATAAACTGACAGGCTCCTGTCAGACCTCTGTGGCAAGCAGCTGCTTGAGGGGGTATTTATTATTATTATTTAAGTGATAATCCATTACAGTTAAGCCTTTGAAGTCGTGGATGACAGTCACTGTGGGTTTGTATTCCCCATCTTGAATTTGATACAGCATGTAAGCATTTTGCATATTTTTAACACAGATATGATTCCCCCCCCCCCCAAATCAAATATATGAAACTTTGTGTATCTCTGAGAGGTGGGATATTTTCTTTAAAAGTGTATCTCCGAAAAAAAAAAAACACAAATAGTAAAAAATGTAAAAAAAGAGAACTTGGAGTATATTACTAAACAATTTTAAGAGAAAACAATTTTAAGATTTTCATCAAACACTGAATCACATGATCTTTAATTTAATGTGTAACCCGATTAGTAATTCCAGGAGTGAATTGATGTACATTCATTTTATTCTACACTATTAAGGCCATTTAAAATAAAAAATAAATAAATACCCCCTCAAGCAGCTGCTTGCCACAGAGGTCTGACAGGAGCCTGTCAGTTTATATGCCACAGTAGGAGATCTGAGAGGATGGCAGGACCTCAGCAGAAAAACGACACACACATCAATGCCTAATCCGGGGCTCGAACCCAGGTCCCTTAGATCAGTAGCCAAGCGTGCTAACCACTCGGCCACGGGACGGCTGAGGCCATTTCATCATCATCATCCTCAAGCTGCTATGGGCTACGGAGGTCCAACCAGACCGTGCAATTTAGTTCTCCAAGCAAGTCTATCCTGAGCTACATCTACTGCATCTGGCCACTGCACACCAATTCTAACAAGGTCCTGTTTGACATTGTCTGCCCACCGCATCCTAGGTCTCCCCTTCTTTCTGAGGCCTTTAGGCACACTGTTCATAACCCTATTCGCCAATCTATAATTATTCATACGGGCAACATGGGCAAACCAACGGAGTCTCTCTCTGCACAATATGCTGCTTAAAGGAGGTTGCAAACTACTTTGCCTAACCTCATCATTAGTTACAAAGTTGAACCACCTAATGCCCAAGATACTGCGTAAGCATCTGGAATCAAAAGCATCTAGTTTCCTGCTATCTTGTTTACAAAGTGTCCAAGTTTCACTACCATAACTAACCCTAGAAAGAACCAAACTAGTATACAGTCTAATTTTAGTCTTAGCAAAGTTTAATTGTATTTGCTGAAAACCATATTGACTTTTCTACACTTTTGTTCATTATCCTTTAATTTTGAACTCCAGTGTAGATGCTGAATAGCTGGTTCTCTTCCATACTCATACCTTACAGAAGGTTCACAGGTATTCTTTTTAAGAATTGTCTCTTGAGATTTTAATGATGAATTAATTAGGGATCTAACATGTCAGATAGGTAGGTCAGATAGGATCACACAGTGTTGCATAAATGTCACTTTGAAATCAGTGTATTCTTCTTATCAGATTACGGATCTTTCCAATATACCATTTTTTTTTCACATATGAAGGAAATATACTGTTTCCACTGAAGCTATTAGTTTTTCAAGAATTTTTCTGAATACAACCAGAAATGATTTCATGAAATCAGACACATGTGATACTTAACAATTTTGTTTGACCCACAGGAAGAAAAAAATATTATTTTGAGTTCCTTTGTATGTTTTAATTTTTCATAACCTCCCAAATTATTTAGAATTTTCAATATTAAGTGACAACTATTTCCCTCTCCACTGACACTCTTTACAGATCAAGCATGGGTTCTGTGTGTCATATCATTATGCAATAAATGCTAGTAGCTTTTGGCTTCTCTTGGGGATCATTCTGAAGCTTTAGCTTTCCTTACATCTCAGTAGAAGTTGTGAGGCTTAAAAATTTATTGACATGGACTAAAAACTTAACCTTTAAATGGTTAAGGGCACACATATAAAATATAGTTATTCTTTGAACATTACCTTTATCAAAATTGAATAAGTCTTGTGGGATGACTATCGTATCATTGCAGTCTTGCTCTGTTGTCAATATTGATTTTGCTGCCAGTTATCCTGCCTTTCAGTTATGCCTATCATTTACATGCATTTCCAATTATTCTTTCTGTACATGCTTTTACCCTCCACACAACTCTTGCATATGGAATCAGTTTCAACTTCAAATTGCAAAATTTAAAAATTAAAGGCCAAGAAACTGGTATTAATTCAGTTTTACAATTATAATTATTTGAAATAGCAGGCAGCAAGACTTGAAATATGAACACAAGAGTTCAAAACAGTCATATACTACTAGTAAGAGTGAAATACTGAGTTGATTACGTTACATGGCACAGTTTTCAGAGGCCCATGGAATATCACATACCTTGATACCACCATCAGTCATGCTAGATCTGGTGTCCAAGTTGTGCAACAATAACCCTACAAAGTATCTTCCACTATAGTAGGCTTCTTCAAAGCAATGTCTTATCTAATTGGTCCCATTCCTTTTTACAAGCTATTAATCCGCAGCTGACGTTTACTCAAAGCCAGTTTCAAGAGTCCAAATGAGCAAAAGTTCATGGGCAAAGCATCTTGTGACATCACAGGAATGTTCTCAAATGGTATAGCATGGATTTTGGCTTCCTCTGCCATTTGTTGAAGATATGTACATGTAGATGCTGAGGCATGATTTGAAGTTTAGTTTTGATGCAACCATATGGTGTCGACATCCATACTATAAAAGGCAGGCAATTCATCCTGGTACAATGGCTCCAGAGCATTTGTCTGAAAACAGAGTTCACTTTAAAGCTCTTTTCCACCCTACAGATTTGAAACTTCTCATTATAACTGTACCCAGCAATGACCATGAAACCTTTGAAAAAACCTATGGCACATTCTCTGTACCACTTGTTATAGGCTGTTTAGTTGCATAGTTGGTAATATATTGACTGAGTCTTGTTGCAGTTATCTATATAAACAGATACTTCATCCACTATGGCCACATTTTTCCAGTTGGTGCCCATCAGATAATGCTCACACAGTTTGCAACAATTGGTTCACCATTCCATTACATGGTGAGGTAGCAACTTGGGGACACAGGACTTATATGTGTGATGTAAGTAAAGATTGTCTCAGATGATATTGTGAACCATCAATTAGGACAAGTTAGTGGTTTTGGCAATCATTCTCTGGGTTGATGGTTTTGCCCACTGACCATTGTACAGACCTTGGTAATATCTGGTGTGTTTAAACTTTTTGTGGCTAAACTTTTTTTTGACATACTGGCAACCATTCTTCTCCTGTGCACTGCTTTATTACATAGACACCCTTTAAAGAAATGCTAAATCCCCTGGCTTTGCTTATCTTTATAATTTGTGACTCTGAATAATGGGCATCAAAAAGGGCAATGACAAACCCTTCCCAAAACCTGTTGATCCACAGTTACATATTACACAGTTTGTGTTAAAAAAATAGTATGTGTGTAACTACTGATGAGCCATATAAACCATCACCACAAGTTATTTATCACATGTTGCACATAAGCAAGGTACATTTACAGTACTGTGCAAATTAGTTGGGACAATAGGAAAATGCAATAACAAAGACACAACTAAAATATTTATTTGTTTAATAGTGTAGTTAATAGTGAATGTGCCCACCCCCTTAGCTTTAATTACTTCTTTCACCCTCTCAATCATTGATGCCACTAGCTTTCCACACATCTCCTTCACTTCAGGGTCATGGTACCACACTTTCATGACACTTTCTATCATTTTGGTTTTCGTCATGCAATCCATCTTAGATATACGCGCTTTAATAATGGCCCACAAATTTTCTATGGGGTTTAGATCGGGTGAATTTCCTGGCCACTCCAATACCTTCAAATGTTGCTGGGTAAAGAAACTCTTAGCAAGCTTAGAATTGTGGCATGGAGTCAGATCCTGTTGAAATACCCCATCGCCGTTAGGAAACAGCTTCTGCAGTGTTGGGACCATTTTCACCTCCAGAATGCCTATGTACTTTTTGCTGTCCATCATTCCTTCAATGGGGTGAAGTGTCTGTGGCCCGGAAGCTGTGAAACATACCCAAACATGACCTTGGGTGGGTGTTTAGGGGATTTCTGGATGTGGCCGGATCGAAGAGGTTCTCCAGGCTTCGCTTGTCCCAACTAATTTGCACAGTACTGTACATATGAAATCAGTGCCATGTAATAAAATCAATCCCAGTATATATAGATCATGTTCCATACTAAATATATTTCATTCTGAATAATAAAATATTAGAAATTAAAATTAAAATAAAAGCTACTTAACCTAATTTTAAAAAATTAACTTGCTTTGACACTTTAACCCTTTAACACTCAAGATAGCCCAAAAACGGGTATAGAATAGTAAAGACAAAGAAATGGCAAAATTTAGACTAGTCATCCATTTCAAATTTCAGCCATTTTGGGCTGTTAAGATCACTGAAAGATTAAGAGCAGGAATAGGGGTTGGGTTGTTTTACCTCTGAGTGGCACTTTTTTGCACACCATGGGCTAAGTGGCCAGGTCACAAAGACCCCGAAAGCTTAGAGAAGGTTGGGGCGGGGACCCACTGGAACAGCTGTTGGAAGACATGGTAGCCTCCTGTCAAGGCCATCCAGCATGTTCTTCAATGTGTACAGGGTATGGCTCTCACACACAGGGCCATGGCTTAACATCCCATCCGACAGACGGCAGCCTTTCCAAGCCCATCGATGTCCCCTACTGACTGTGGGCAGGGAGTTTTGCGGAGATAAGTCTCAACGCTGACCCAGCTGGGACTCAAACCTGGGAACTGCAGATTATGAGCCTGGTGTGCTACCGACTGAGCCACCCCAGCCCCCGCAGGAATAGGGGAGGAGACCCATGGGTCTCAGAGGTAGCTGGAAGCATCCCAATAACACCATTCTGTAAGGTTTTTAAATAAGCAATCTCTGGTTGCTCTGATCTTGAGTAATTCTACATGGAATCATGCCTATCTATAAAGCATTTGTGCCACTTGATAATCACATTTTGTTATGAGCACTGTTCTTTTTACACTTTAGTCATTTCTTGCACACGAGGCCACTGTTAATATCCCATCCAACAGTGGCTTTTCCATTCCTATCAGTACTTGCTTCCTTATCAAAGCAAGGCACAGGCAAATAACAAAAGCATTAATTCTGGAATATTCAGAATTTGTGAACTTGCACATCCTTCTTTATATCCAAACAGGAAGGGGAGAAAAATGAGTCTGAAGAAACTAGAAAAAAATGGAAAGATGGGGACAGAAAAAGTCAAATGGAAAAAATGATAATGATAATGAAATGCACAAGAAGCTCAAGTGTGTGAATGCTATGTTACTCTATCAGTTATGATACATACTGACATGCTGCAGGTTGGTTCTATTTATGATATATGCTACAAAAGGATGTACTGTTGCTTGAAGTTTCTGATAATGAATGATATCTTGTACAACAGAATAATTTTCAGAAACTTAACATGTCATGACTCAATCAGCATTTAAAATTATTTTGCCTGTAGATTTCTATTTCTTCATCAATACTATGAGTCTGTTTCATTTGATTCCCTCATACATATAGAGGCAAAAACAAGATGAAAAAGGTACCTATATGAAATTACATTAACCACCAGTGTAACTGTGGGAATAAATGTCATTAATTTAGAGTAAGAATGGAGCTGGCTAACTACTTGCTATGTGGGAATAATGATGTGCAGCAGCAGAAGAAATATGGAATTCACATTGATGAAGCATTCAAGATATTTTAGACAATTTCTTTAGCTGGTATCATGAAAGGTGTCCCACCATGGTAAATCCAATCCTTCACAGAACAAGTAAAAGTAAAACTGCATGTCATGCACACAAGTGTAGGAGTGAGTAAATGAATTCTGTAATGGGTGAATATTTCTAGAAAATGTTTCTCACTAAGGCCAATTTCCACACAGACATCATATGATAGACTGGTACAACAGTTACATAAAGAATTTTTAATTTTTTTTTTAAATGCATTTTCATAAAAAAAATTAAATTCTCTCTCAAGAGTCTGACTGACCCAGAGGCCTGAGAGAAGCCTGTCAATATAATAAGCCATAGAAGATTTGAGAGGATGACAAGACTTTAGAAGAAAGACAGCTCTAAAATATGCCTCATCTGGGACTCAAATCCAGATTCCTTTACTCTGAAGCTGAGCATTTTAACCACTTGACAACCATAAAATCCAAATGAGATTTTTTTTTTAAAACTGGAGATATGATTTCAAAGTAACTGCCAGCACTATTTAGTCATTCCACCTTTGCATCAAACTTTTATGCTCTGATTGTACAAGCCATTTTAGCAGTTGTTTCCACATTTTATACAGCTTCCACATCATTTGTCTGACTGGGCCTTCTCAGATCATTTTTTGTTTCCCAAAAACATGGAAGTTGCTAAGTGATAAAAATCAAAGTTCTATTGAGTGTGGTTTCTAGATGGTCACTGCATCATAACAGTTGTGTTTTGTCATGCATTTTGCTGTAACAAAATGGCACCTGGTGTAGGGAGCCACTGATTGGAGGCTAATTTCACCATGTTCTTACATCTTGAACCTTGGCACTTTTGTCTGGGTCTCTTGTTTTTGAGGATATTTGAATATCAAATTGAGGTACAATAACCTCAGTTTGATATTCAAATATCCTCAAAAACATGTAAATGATAGTCATAACTGAAAGGCAGGATAACAGTTTCATGTTGACACATGAAACTGCACAATATTGGGATCAAAGAATAGTATAAGCACAACCTTCCCAGTGCATGGGAAATTCTTTGAAAATGATGACTGATTCAACTGCATGCACAGTTTCAGTTCATAGTGCCTATACCATGTCTCATCCACCATAATAAAAAAAGGGTAGATTCTCAAAGATTCCATTTTTAAAACACACCAGGTGCTTCAGACTTATTTCTGACCATCATTGAGACACTTTGCTCAATGCAGGGTGAATATCATCCTGTCATGGATGACAGTATAGACTCAAGGATGATGCCCAATTTCATGGCCAAATTTTCAGCTGTCTTTTACCAGTCTTTTTTTTTTACTTTTTTACCTTTCATACTATATATATATCACTTAAATGTAGTTATAAGTGAAAGAGAAAGAAATATTCTCAATGATGACATGTCACAAATGCAGTCTTCAGATTTTGTAAAATTGTTTAACATTAAAGCAGATTATTCAGATTGTACCATCAGAATCCTCAAGCAAACACAGGCTATAAAGTTCCAACCAATTGTGCAATTTAGTTCTCAAGACAGTAGAAACATGCAAAAAATACATATTTCTTACCCTCCCCCAAAAAAAGGCATTAAATATAATTTCATATCCATTTGCTACATTTAATGTCTTCTGTATCCACAATTTACGAAACATATTTTGAATGCATATACATAAAAATAAGTAAGATAAAAATGCAAATAAGTTAACATCAGAGTATGCAGTATAGTCAAAATAATTGAACATGATTTTTCCTATGTTGCACAGTAAAATGTGTTGCTCTAATGGTAAAATATTTTATGTCCATGTAGTGGGAACATTCAAAATCTGTTAAATGAGCAAGCACATGCAGAAGACTGAGAATCAATCTGTCACCATCCAAAAATGCACATAGGTTCCCTAAGAGATAAATACATGCTTACTCCAGAGTTAACTGCAAGGTACATACATAAGTGGATCATTTAATTTGTGGGCTGCTGTCACCAACAATTAGGCAGCTTTTCATACAACACACAATATGTGGCAATACACTGACTCTTCAAAAGCATGGTATGTGTGTAAAAAGCAAAAGCATGGGAGTATGTAAATGTTGAAACATGTTACGATACAATAAGCAAGTATCAGCAGAACAACATGCAGTTAGTCTCTGTCGTTTTCTCACTTCAGAAAAGTATTTTGTATGTGTGTGTGATTTTTTGCAGACTATAACTAAGCAACAGTGATTATTACTGTGTTTGGTGAAGCTTAAGAGGTGCATAGAGTGTTACAGAAATGACTCAAGTGTATGGAAAACAAAGCTTGGTTGCCCAGAACTTAGTTAATTCTACATGAACTGTGCCTATCTATAAAGCATTTGTGGCACTTGATAATCACCCTTTGTTTCAAGCACTGTTACACACTTTAGTCATTTCTGTGACTGTATGTGCACCAATTAAGCTTTGCCAAACACAATAAATGTTTCACATATTACTGCTTAGTTTCCTGATCAATTACAGCTTGAAAAACACACACACAACAAACAACTTTCCAAAGCAAGAAAATGACATACTGTGTACTGCTCTACTGTTACTTGCAACCATATTACAATATGTTTCAATCTGCACATACTGATCCATGCCCTTGAAGAGTCACTACATTGCCATGTATAACATATTAACCTGCACGAAAAGCTGCTAAATGTTGAGGGCAACAGTATACAAATTAAATGATCCACCCTTGTATGTAGCATCCACACATGTGGATGCAAATGGTCTCAGTTTCAAATTCCACAAAATACTTGGATGTTTTCTTTCATAATTATGTTGCCTTTCTGTTGAGATCTCACCTTCCTCAAAGATCTTTCTACGGTAACTAAAAGAGATGAATTCAGGCTGATTGAAATAGCATAAACTGCTTCAGGCTCAGTTAAAATTTAAATTTACATTTTTCTTATAGTAGTTAAATCCACACCAAAAGTTTGGCATGAAACATATGTCCATTAAAAACTGTTACTTCATTCACAGCTTTCCACCATATTACTCACAATGTACTACTCCATTCACAAGGTAAGCAATGATAGTAAAAAATCTGAAGTTTTTATTACTAGTATTTTAGTTCCCTATTACAATGAGATTTTAATTTGTCTTTAAATATTAGAAATATATTTAAGTTTTTAATAACTTATTATGCAAAGAATTAAAAGATAGTTTAGCATATGCATTTCCAGATGTACACAGTCGTATCGGAATAATATGACCACCCCCCATTCCCATTATTAGGTGGGTGGCATATTATTCTGATACAACTCTGCATGTTCTATTGAAGTGTCAGTTATTTTTCTACACAAGCTTGAATTCAGTAATTATTAATAGTTCAGATTGAGCTCAGGCATGCTCACCTCAAGAATTTCAGCTTGAACTCATCTTTAGTAACTAACTCTATTATGTTAAACAGCCTTCTGTCAGATCTCTGCAGAAAGTGAGCTTACTTGAAGAGAAAGTTTAATACTGCTTTTAAATATCTTTTCAACTGCTTTTCATTTATTTCTTTCCTAATTTCCACCAAAATACATAACTTTTTCCAACTGACTGAACTGTTCACTCACATCAGATCATATGCAGTTTGACTACACAAGGAAAATAAATGAAACAACTGGTTATTATCAGTATTATTCTACTGCTTTATATCACTTATGTTTGCTTTCAATCTCCAAATGTTGTAATAACAAATTTAGGAATAAAAATTTGAATAAATGTAGTCACTGAGCATTCCTGCATCATAAATTATTAGTAGCATTGCATACTAAACAATTCCTGACACTGCATTAATGAGAAAGTGTACCTTGGGAAGTTTCTGCCTTGAGGCACCAGCACTTAGTACTTAAATGAAATATAACCATTTCTCTGTGCACTATCTCTCTTATACTTCATAATAGATAACACCACAAAAAACAGGCAATGTCATTTTCATAATTAAGAGCATTTTTACAAAGCTTTCAGACCCAGTAATCTGAGGTTACAGATATTTATTCTGATGATGAAAATGCTTTTAGAAAGGAAGAATTCCCCAAAATTTTCTCCTATTGAACATGACAGGGACATGATGGAATGGCAGTTGGCCATACATACATCCATGTCCTGCTCAAACAGTGTTGCCATTGTGGGACATCTTTTAGAAGTATTATGAGCTACACACTAAAGATGACATCAGGAATCTGAATCAATACCAAGACTTATCAGTACCTGTAATCACTAACCATAAAGGTTCAACCTCATATCAGACATGTACTATTTTACAGCTAAATACTTTCTTTTGTTCTGAAACTTGAATAATTTTTTTGTGTTGTACTGATTGCCAAAAAAAAGTTAATTTTTTTAAAGCATTTAGGCATCAGCAACAAATTTATACATGAAAATGAGGACCTCTTTGACTGACATGTTTAAATTCAATATTGTGCTGAAGCTACTATATCCATTTCCATAGGAGCAAAGCACCAAATTGTTCATTAAATTCATTTGCAATATTAAAAAAATAAAAAAAAATATTTAGCTTTATATGTGCTTTCAAAAGTAAAAAAAAATGAAACATAATCCAAGAGATGAAACCATTGATTCAATTCATATAACTTAAAAGGATAAGGCATCAGCTTTTTCAAATAGTAAGTGAACTCAGTTTTTGCACTTATTTTGCTTCAAGGCATCATTCAATGAATTGAATATATGGTTTCATCATTGGCATTATGTTTCATTATAGCACATATCGGAAGATAGAATATAGAAATTAAAAAACTATTCCTTGCTTTTTAGTGGTTATTTTAAAATGAATTCTGAAATTAAAAATGCCTGGCTATCTTTCCCCCTGCTTTGGAGAAGAAAACATTTACATCATCTGTTTTACTTTGAACATCATATGCTTTAATTTAGAATGACTCATTACAATTGACCTCCCATTAAATTTCCCTTCTCCTTTTGGGGTGATGAAAGGAGAGAATATCCCAAGCTTTCATTTGATATACATAACTTGTTATGATCAACCCCCATAATCCTATTTTGGGATAGCAAGAAAGGAGAGGGAATAATTTGAGGTATTAGCATAGGTAGGGTATTCCCCACATCATAAACTGTCATTTGATAGGTACATAACTCATTATGCTTGGCTCTTGTGTTTGGATAATATAGTGGAATAGTCATTTTAAAAAAAACCTTTCTGATTGTGGGAGAATGGGATGACTAAAATTTTTATGGTCTACAAGACTCCCAATATCATAAGCTTTCATTTGATCATTCTCAATCACATTCTCAATCATCATGATTTCATGAAAATTCTTTCTCCCCTCCATCATTTTTGTGGGGAATAAAGATGGGATCAGAATTTGAGGAAGCCTATGACACTCCCCAAGTGACAAGCTTTCATTTGAAATATAAATATATCAATAATCATTTACACATTTCTCCCTTTTCAGGGGAGGTTGGATTGTTTTATCTCCGAGTGGTATTTTTAGCACACAATGGCTATATGGCCAGAGCACAAGGACCCCGAAGGCTTAGAAAAGGTTGGGAGAAGGAGATCCACTAAGACAGCTGTTAGGAGATCTGGAACCTTAGAAGAACCAGGGAACTGCAGATTGCAAGCCTAGCGCACTATGTACTGAGTTATTGCTGCTCCCCTTTAGGGGGAGGAGAAAGGATTGGAGTAAGTATTTTATAGCTTATGGTAGCCTTCTGTCAAGATCATCCAGCATGTTCTTTAACATGCACAGGATATGAGTCTGCCACATACAGGGCCATGGCTTAACATCCCATCAGACAGATAGCATGGCTTTTCCAAACCCATCAGTGTATCCTACTGACTGAGGGTAGAGTGGGGGTTTTGCAGAGATAAATCTTAATACTGGCTCAATTCAGGTTCTAATGTTTTATTAATTTGAATTAAAAATCAAATGTCTTTCTATTAAACAGATTTCTATACTCTCAAAAGGGGCTTTCATTACTGGCCCGGGTGGGACTTAATGATTACAAGCCTGTCACTGGGAACTGAAGATTACAAGCCTGTCATGCTACTGACTGAGTAAGCCCCACCCCTTTTTAGGGGAGGAGAAAAGATGGGAGTAATTATTTACAGCTTATGACACTTACCAAGCCACAAGCTTTCATTTAGCTCATAACTTGTTATAATAAATCACTAGTATGAGATAATATAGTGGGACAACTGTTTCAACAAATCCACAAACCAACCATCAAACAAATGTCAAGCAAGAGCAATAGAGGTTAAAAAAGAAGCTTCTTTGTTTTTATTACACAGAAAAATTCTAGAATTTGCATAATAATGTAATTCTAGAATTTGCCAATAATAGCTTTAAGGCAAATATGATTTTGTCCCTTTTTGCAATGTCTAGATTCATCTTTATATTACCATTTTAATTTTCCTACATACAAGGTACAAAGCCGCATATTTCAAGGTACTATAAGCATGTCATGCTTCGAGACAGTGTCACATTTGTTTTGAGCCCAACCTTTTTCTTTCATATCAGCTTAGCTATTAAAAAAACTCAATTATTAAACAGATTTCTATACTATCAAAAGGGGCTTTCAGGTTTTAATGTTTTATTAATTTGAATTAAAAAACAAATGTCTAACTCACCAAAGACAGCACTTCCCCCAGCTTTGGCCATTTTTAGGTTAGCTCGTATATAAGCATACTGCAATGATATATTTCATCCCCAATAGACAGAAATAAATGGCTACTCTCTTTTGGGTAATTAAATTATTATCACATTAGGTATATTATATGAAGCTAGTCTATTATAAGATCTGAGTATATTCGGTCTTATCCTTGTGAATGCTACATATGTTCAAATGTACATCAGTTTTTTGAAGATCATAATTCTTATTAATCCTATCTTTATGTGCATTTTCCCTCCATATATATATCAAGTCAGTGTCTGAATATGTCTTGAATCCCTCATTCTGCAAGCATAACATATTCAAACCATTATTAATATTTAGTACATATTTATACATTCACAGTTAATTGCATCATTGGCAATTGAATTATGCAAAATGTAAAATTTTCAACTTTATAATAGCAATAAAAATATTGATAACAATTTTGTTGTATATAAATTATTTGCAATAATAATATAGCTTCGATTTACTTTCATGCTACCTTTATTCTATAAGCTAATGAATAACATTAAACTGCCACAAATGCTAAAATATGTGCTTTAATATTCTACAAATCTTTTTAAGGATTGATAATGTTACATCTGTACTAAGGTGGAGATTGTTCAATGCCTTTGGATTGTTATACCTCTGAGCAGCACTTTTTTGCACACAATGGGCTAAATGGCCAGGTCACAAGAACCCTGAAGGTCCAGAGAAGGTTAGGGGAAGGGGACCCACTGGACAGTTGTTGGGAGACAGATGGTAGCCGAGAATTGCAAACTGAGAATATCTAAACTGTACATTTGTCAAGGCCATCCAGCATTTTCTTTAACATGCACAGTGTACGAGTTTTCCCCACGGGGCCATTTCCAGGATGGCACCTTTCCAGGTCCATCAGTGTCCCCTACTGACCATGGGTAGGGCAGGGAGTTTTATGGAAATAAATCTCAATACTGGCCCAGCTGGCTTGCTCAATCATCCTTTAAACTTAATAAATGTACAGTATGGTCTGCAAACTTTAAAAGCACTAATAATTCATTACATTGTATCTTACCAAAAGGCATTAAGCATATTAGTCATTTATATATATATTACTAACATAACATTAAGTTATAATAATAAATAAATACCCCCGCAAGCAGCTGCTTGAGTTTTTTATTTTATTTTATTTATTAAGTCATAAAAGTCAGTAAATCAAATATGTAACAAACAAGACAAAACTGCAAATACAATGGCAGCAAATTAAGATGAGCAGAACATTTCTTAGATATTCTGAATAAATATTTTGCGGAAAAAAATTTCGCCGACATACGGGATTTCAACCCGCATCTCTCCAGAAACATGCCAGAGTAATCTTCCAGTTTAACTAATGCCAGCTCTGTCTTTTTCACTAATTTTAAGACTAAACTCTATCACTAAGATTTTCGGGCCAACTATTGGTGCCATCTATGATCACGGGTGGCAACTATTACTTTTATATTGTATTGAGTAAGTTGGAAATAAATAATAGTCTCATCACGCTATTTAGCGTTATTAATGATTTAAACATAGATGATAATCACAGCATTACTTGCTGACTTTTTGACATTAATAAATCAATAAATATTTTGCAGAAAAAAATTTTCAATGACATCTGGGATTTGAACCCGCATCTCTCCAGAAACATGTCAGAGTATTCCAGTTGAACTAATGCCAGCTCTATTACAGCTGAAATACTGAGAGCAGAAAGTGATTTTATTACCCCATAGCTGATTGAAGTGGTAGATTTTTTTTATGACAGATGTGTTGTTCCTAAAGAGTTTAATGCATAATTAATCTAATTTTAAATAAAGGTGATCACAATTCTTGTCATAATTATAGAGACATTAGTGTTCTTTTTGTTCCCAGTAAATTTATGCATAATTGCAAACACAATTAAACATTGGCAGTGATGGACAATTCCACTATGAACAGTGTGGATTCAAAAGTGGTAGAAGTTTTCACTGTGGATTTTTTTTTTACTTGCGAAGAATCTTGATAAAAGGCTAGAATTTTAAAATTTTATACATACTCTCTAAGATCAACAAAGTCAAAACTAAAGATTTTGATTCTGCTGATCAACATATTAGTGGTTGATAATAAGTGTTCGAAATATTTGAAAAATAAAAAAAATTAATAAAGAAATATATCTTTCCATATACACCTTAAAAATAGAAAATAAAACTAAAAGCATATTGATGGTGCAACAGCCATTGAATTTGTATTCACTACAAAGGATGAAGGCAATCCTTGACCCTATCATTGAGTAGGTAAATTGGCATCCTATCTTCCTTTGAAGTGAATATGAATTCAGTCAGTTTTTTTTAAATACCAAATTTTTTTTGTCATTAAAACACACCTACCTCACCTGCAAAAATCAGTCTCCTTTTTGGGGGGAGAAGAATGGTGAAGGAGGAGAAAAATTTGAAATAGTCTATGTCCTCATATGAGCTTTCATTTGACACCTAACACATAATTGTAGGCCCTCAGGTTTGGAGAAGATATAGCAGAACAATGGTTTTCGTATTACCCCTTTTTTACGGGGGAAGAAAACTTGGAGGGTCAATTTTGTATCGTCAAATTCTACGTTGGAGGAAGTCTTTCAGTGTAGATGGCTTCAGCCTTTAGTGGTGGGGGAACGGGTCTTTGCCCCATGTCTGCGATTAGGGGGCTATTTAATATTGTCGGCATTCTCTCTCTCAATAAACATAGTTTCTTTAAACATCCCACTAACTATTTTTTCTCCATAGGTAGTGGAATGTGAGGACTCTGCACAGAGCTTTTTCTATTGATGTCCTCACACAAGAATTCCACCATTATAATTTAGATATTCTCAGTTTGCAAGAGACCAGATGGACAGATAAAGGTCAGATTCTTAAAAATAATCGTAAATTTCTCTTTTCAGGGAGGGAAGACAATAAACATCACCAAAGCGTGCGTCTGCTTCTCAGCAGAGACGCTAGTGATGCTCTTCTAGGATATGAGAGCATTAATGAAAGGTTTCTTACAATAAAATTTCAGACAAGCGTTAAAGACTTGAATGTTATCTGCTGTTATGTTATGCCCCCACTGAGGATGCAGATGAGGATGAGAAGTATAGGTTTTATGGAAAACTTCAGGTTATTTTGAATTCTGTCAAGAAAGAAGATATTACCCTTGTTCTTGGTGACTTCAATGCCAAAGTTGGTATTGACTCTGACCTTTGGGCAGAAGTAATAGGCCCTTTTGGTATTGGTAGTTGCAATGGCAATGGGCAATGTCTCCTACAGGTAAGTAAACTCAATGGATTCAGAATAACTAACACTTATTACAAACACCGCAACATACATAAGTACACATGGGTTTCACCCGATGGGCTGCATAAGAGTATGATTGATTATATATTAATTAACAGCAAATGGGCTAGTCCTGTTAAGAATACCAGGTCATTAGGGGAGCAATTGGATTCTGACCATTACCTTGTAAAAAGTGTCTTGCAACTTAAACTTAAAAAGTGTTGTGCTAGGGTTAAAAAATTTACCTTTAATACTGAAGCTCTGAAAGACCCAGTTACTAAAGCTTACCATGATAGGTTTACTTACTCATTATGACAGTCATGGTTTGCTTACTAGTGAAGTTGAGGAATAATGGGACCATTTTAAACAGGCATTTTTGGAAACTAACAATACTCTGTTAGGAAAAAAGGAGCAGAGGAGGCAGAATTATTTGAGTGATAAGGCACTTGAGCTTATTTCAGAAAGAAAGAACTGCAGAACTGTCCTTAATCAATACCCTACTAGTCCTAATAGAAAGCATTACAGAGAGCTTAACAAATGTGTAAAGGATCAGTTAGCTGCTGATAAGAATCTTTGGCTTGATGATTTGGCTGACAAAGCCGAGGAAGCAGTTAGACAGCACAACAGCAGAGAGCTGTACCAGATAGTTAATGTTTTGTGTGGTAGAAAACGGACAGGTATACAGGGATTGAAAGATAAACAAGGTAAGGTTATAGAAGGTGAGGATTCTGTCATGGCTAGGTGGGCTGAGCATTTCAGTGATGTTCTAAACAATGCGGTTGGTTCTATTCCCATTGTTTGCAATGATCATAGATGCATTGGTGGCTTTAATGTTGGCCCTATAACACAATCTGAAGTTATTTTGGCTGTTTCTAAACTTATACTTCATAAATTCCCAGGGGTAGATGAAATTACTACCGAAATGCTTAGAGCTGGGAATGTTTCTGTTACCACTTGGATGATTGAAATTTTGAATATCTTTTACGATAAAGGCATGGTTCCTGAGGATTTTACCAGAGCTATTATTATCCCTATTTTCAAAAAAGGTGATCGCAGTTCTTGTGATAACTATAGGGGTATCAGCCTACTCTCTGTTCCAGGTAAAGTTCTTTCCACGATTGTGCTTAAGAGAATTAAGAATCTGGTTGACAGTCAATTGCGTGATGAGCAATGTGGATTCAGAAGTTGGGTTGTTTTACCTCTGAGCAGCACTTTTGTGCACACCATGGGCAAAATGGCCAGGTCACAAGGACCCTGAAGGCTCAGAGAAGGTTGGGGGATAGGACCCACTGGAACAGCTGTTAGGAGACAAATGGTAGCCTCCCATCAAGGCAATCCAGCATGTTCTTTAATGTGCACAGGGTACGGCTCTCCCGCACACGGGGCCACAGCTTAACGTCCCATCCGACGGGCGGCGGCCTTTCCAAGCCCATCGCTGTCCTCTACTGACCATGGGCAGGGCAGGGAATTTTGTGGAGATAAATCTCAATGCTGACCCAGCTGGGAGGATTCAGAAGTGGTAGGGGATGTGTAGATCAGATATTTTCACTTAGGCAGATTCTTGAGAAATGTTTAGAGTTTCAGAAACCTTTGGTTGCTAGCTTTGTTGATTTCAAAAAGGCTTTCAACGATTGTTGATCGTCATAATTTGTGGTTGATTGTGAGATCATATGGTATACCAGACAAGTTAGTTAACATAATGAAAGCTCTCTATAATAACACTGTCGTGTGAGAGAGTTGGTAATGCTTGTAGCAATTGGTTTAGCATTACTTCTGGTGTTCGACAAGGGTGCATTTTGTCTCCTTTTCTCTTTAGTTTGGTTATTGATTATGTTATGCGAAATTCACTTCAAGGGAAAGATTTTGGCCTTAAATGGGCTGGAGATATGAAAATTTCTGATTTAGATTATGCTGATGATTTAGCCCTTTTGGCAAATGATGTTGATGAGATGAACTCTTTCATTCGAGCTGTTGATGAGACTGGTAGTAGAGTTGGTTTGGTTATAAACAGAGAGAAAACTAAAGTGATGAAAATTGGTCAGGCAGGCTGTGATTCAGTTAATCTGAATGGTTGCAGTCTTGAGCAGGTGTCACAGTTTAATTATCTTGGGAGCTATGTAACAGATAATGGTGATGTGCGGCATGAGATTAACAGACGAATAGGGATTGCTGCCGGGACTTTTAAGAATCTATCGAGAGTGTGGAGAAATAGGCGTATACACCTAAAGACTAAAATTAGACTGTATAATAGTTTGGTTCTTTCTAGGGTTAGTTATGGTAGTGAAACTTGGACGCTGTGTAAACAAGATAACAGGAAACTAGATGCTTTTGATTCTATATGCTTACACAGTATCTTGGGCATTAGGTGGTTTAACTTTGTAACTAATGATGAGGTTAGGCAAAGGAGTTTGCAACCTCCTTTAAGCAGCATATTGTGCAGAGAGAGACCATGGTCTGGCCATGTTGCTCTGTATGAATTGGCCATGTTGCCCGTATGAATAATTATAGATTGGCGAATAGGGTTATGAACAGTGTGCCTAAAGCCTCAGAAAGAAGGTGAGACCTAGGATGCAGTGGGCAGACAATGTCAAACAGGACCTTGTTAGAATTGGTGTGCAGTAGCCAGATGCAGTAGATGTAGCTCAGGACAGACTTGCTTGGAGAACTAAATTGCACGGTCTGGTTGGACCTCTGTAGCCCATTGCTGCTTGAGGATGATGATGATGATATGACACTCTCTATGTGACAAGCTTTCATTTAAAATATGGCTTGTTACTTTGGTACTTGCATTCAGGAGATACAAAGAAACAATATTTTTTTTATATATATCCCCTTTTTGAGGGGTAAGGAAGCATGGGGGGAATAATTTTTTTTAGCCTATGGCATTCCCATTGTAATAAGCTTTCATTTGACACATTAATTATTAAGTTTGACCATCACATTCAAAAGATATAGGGAAACAATTGTTTTGACAAATCGACAAACTGACAAATGACGAGTGAAAAGCAATAATGATAGGTCTACAAAACACTAATGTGTGAGAATCAGTAAAGCTTGCAATGATTAGTCTTGCATTACAATTAGAGTTAGGGAAAGTTGCATTTTGTCATCTTTTCTTTTTAGTTTGATGATTGTTTATGATAATGAGGTAAGCTTAGACAGTGAGAGACTAAGGCTTTCGATGCTTTATATATCTGGAATACTGATTCATTGATGTCCAAAAGTTTAGCATAATTCACAAAATGTTAAATATTTCACAAATGACTTAAATTTTTAACATTATAATTCATTTTCAATGAAATAGAATATATGCAAGGTTTGTATGCCTCCCAAATATCACCTGAGTGCACAAAATTTGCCCCCCCCCCTACCTATAAAAATCTGGTATGCTTTAAAAACTGGGTCTGATTCTGCACCACTCATTTCCTGCTAAGCAAATGTTGTGTTCATGTTGGTAGAGCATTTCATGGTAACAGTATGGCACAGAGACATGTGAATGCTTTTACATGTGGTAGAACAATCAGTGTGTTAGACCCAGCCAACTGCAGACTGATGAGAATGGAACTATAAATGCCCTCCAATCACCGTTTCAAGACTTTTGAGACAGTTTCAAAGACAGGAGTTTCATTAACCAGGATTAGGCAAGGTTGTCGAAGAGTGACAACAGTGCAAGATGACCACTGCCTTGAGCTAACAGCTTGATGTCATAAGGTGATGTCAGCCAGGCAATGCTCTCTGGAGCTTTCTGCAGCCACTGAGAAAACCATTTTAAGGTAAACTGCTTACAGGTTTCACAAGAGAGATTTGCATTCCCTTGAATTCCACCCACAGGAGTGCCAGACATATATGGTGGAGATAAGATCACGACCAGACCCAACAAACTGAGAAAAAATTGTTAGTCTTCCTTAAACTGGTTATATTACTGAAACAGACTCTTTGTAAGCAAGAGGAAGCTTGATGCTTTTGATTCCAAAGCAGGCTGAGTTCTAAGGTAAGAGGGAATTGACCTTGCCATGTTAATCACATCAAAACAAGAGATTAGTGAACAGCTAGTCTACTGTAGAATGATTTACTATCATATCTATTTTTGAAACCATCACTGAAGTAATTATTCACATTAAGTGTCTTTCATTGAAAAAAAATTAACATTTCACCGAAGTGATAATTATTTTTCCCCCCGATGTTTCCCACTGCTAAGGTGACCGAGAGTCCATTATGTTTTTCATGTCCTTCCTTGTCCTGCTTTTTCTAACCATATGCTGTATATTCCTTTCTTAATATTGTCAAAGAGAACGTTTATGATTTTAATTATGCTTTCTATAAAGTATATACAGCAGAGCACATAACATATGAGCTTCTTAATTATGACTTCATTTTTTGTCTGAATGGCCTTCAAAACATTATTGAGTATATCTGGTACTTCACACCATGCAGTATAAAATACGTAAAGAAATCATGATATATTGTACTAGAATATTTGAGAAAAATAATAAAAGTAAATAAAATCAAGAATATTTCTTTAAACAAATATCAGAGTTTTACAGAAAATTTAAAAAAAAAAAATGATGGTGAAGAAATTAATGAAGTGTCAGGTTCCAATCAACTGCAACAGGGGATCTCATATTTGATCTATGTTACAGTAAGTGGGTCTATTTGGAGAGACAATAAAAATTACTGACTTCAAAGCATCAAATAAATGGCTAATAACTTCAAATATTAAAAAATCACAAAAAATGCCCTTTATCGGTAGTGTCAAATAAATATCAGCTGAAAACTAAAGGAAAATTTCCAGATTTTTAAAGGTTGTGTGTTCAGTTGATGAATGTTACTAGATAAGCGTATGTGATGCTTCAGTTGGTGAATGACTACATTTCTAAAATGATACCAGATAAGAATTTAGAAATGAAAAAATATACATTCAAAATCAAAATGCCCATTGAATTATTTATTTTACTTTAGTTATTTTACATTTTTTACAGACAAAATATAAGTTGAAATGTCAAAGAAAAGGAAGTATGGTGAAGACTGTATTATATGGTTTCGCTTGAATTAATGAATGTGACAGGACACAAAAGTCACAGTGGTTTTTTTTGCAGAAATATTTTTGCTAATGGGAAGCATTCTGAAACATGGATTTGCCATTTCACAAAAACCTTTTCTTGAAACATCTATAAAGTTGCTTATGGGATTGCCAAACGAAAGAAGCCCTACACTACTGGAGAGACTTTAGAAAAGTCATGTGCACTAGAAATGGTCGAGTTGGTTTGTGGACTGGAACAGAGGGAAAAAACTGGAAGAGGTTCCCTTGTCAAATGATTTGATTTGTTCTAGAATAATTGATATTTCTTTTACATTTTGAATCATGTCATGGAGGAATTGGCAGTCTCACCATTCCCCTTTAGTATGCAACTGGATGAACTACAGACATCTCTCAATGTAGACAGCTGCTTAATTTTGTTTGTTATGTGCATGCTGACGCCATCAAGAAGAATTCATATTTTGCGAGTCCCTTTTGGGAACTACAAAGTCCGTCGACATTTTAGAATTTTCTTTTGCCAAACAAAACTTTGACTGGAAAGAAAAGCTTCATACACTTTGCACAGATTCAGCTCCTGTGATGCTTGGTAATACATCTGTTTTTGCTACTTTAGTGAAAAATCCTCACATCATCGTCACTCATTGCTTTTTACACAGACATGCAATGGCAACAAAGACTCTTCCAACAACCCTGAAAGAAGTTTTGTCAACAGTCATAAAAGTCATCAACTTTATCAGAAACAGTCTTTTCTTTGTCAAGAAATGGGAGCTGAATATGAAGTACTTCTCTACCACACAGAAGTTTGCTGGCTTTCAATAAGACAAGTTTTGAAGCACTTGTTCAAACTAAGGGTAGAAGTTTCACTTTGTCCAAAAGAAAAAGAAAACCCACTCTTGGAACACTTTGAAAGAAATGATTTTATCCATGGGTTGTCTTACCTGGAAGATATTTTTAACCATATGAATGAAATAAATCTTTCAATTCAATTTTGGGTTGTTTTACCTCTGAGCAGCACTTTTTTGCACACCATGGCTTTCAATTCAAGGTCCTGAAGTCACCATTATGGATGCTACTGAAAAATTACAAGCTTTCTTGGCTAAGCTGCAGATACGGAAGAAGAGAATAGAGGATGACATCCTTGCAAACTTTCAAATGCTGGAGGAAGTGCTTCACCAAGATGGAGTTGAGATACAAAACTCTGTCGATTTCTTTGAAAAGAAAAATCTGCAAACACTTGGAAACACTTTAGAACTCTTTCAAAAGTTATTTCTACCTTGATGTCGTTAAAGTTGAACCATGGATCCACAATCCTTTTCTTTCTGATATAAACTGTATCAAAGATGTTGATCTAGCCAAAGATAAAAAAAACTTACTACAATTGGAGTTTAACTCAAAAAGTCTTGGAGAATTCTGGTGTTCCGTGAGAGAAGCCTATCCTTACCTTGTAAAGATAGAACCTTTAATTCCATTTGCAAACAATATATCTTTGTGAATCAGGATTTTCAACACTTGTAATCATCAAAATAAAATATTGAAATCGATTGTATGTCCAACATGATGTGTGTGTGTTGCATTGTCAGATTTTATTTGAACATTAAACTGTGGGATTGTCAAAGACGACGACAATCCCACACAGTTTAATGTTCTTATTCAAGCTAACAACAACAGCTTTCACACTGATATGTCTTTAAGAAATAAAATTTAACTTGCCTATAATTTAAATGTATTATTTTGCTATTTAATGCATTAATAAGAAGAACATATATTACTATATAACAAATTAGTTTTTTTTAATATTTTGATAACTGTATTTCAATATAATTGGTTTTCTTTGTAATTCAATGTATTTTATGCATTTAAAAACATTCTGGGAAGGGATCCATATGCTTCACCAGACTGCCAAAGACTCCATGGTACAAAAATTGTCAAGAACCTCTGTTCTAGAGCAAGGAATCAATTGTTTAGCTGAAAAACATAGCGATGAAATCTGAAGTTAATTCATGAATGCCACTGAAAAGCTCAACCTGTTAATCTGACTCCAGTTCAGTGTCACTCAAGCATGACACTGAACTGGTTAAAAACCTCACATTCAAATCATTCAAAAATCAAAAAACTACATAAACATGGTGTACATATAAAAGTATTTAGATGATAATCATTATTTGAAGAACATTAATATATCAAAAGAAAATTTAAATACTCATTGCAATCTATAATTGTTCCACTCCCTGTAAATGAAAGAATTCTAATGCAGTGATTAAACTTTTACACCGACTACAGCAGAATCTAACAAAAAACAAAACAGAAGTGTTATTGCTGATGCGACAGGAATTGAACCCACAACTCTCTAGATACAAGCCAAAGCGCTCTACCATTAAACCATGCATCAGACGGTAATTTAGCAGCATGATGTGACCTATGAATCTTTCTTCACTGAATGTGGCAGTTGCACCATTTATCATTCACGACGTAGCATCTGAATTGTTAGCAACAATTGGAAAAGTAAGTTGCCTCCTGAAATATAGATGGCACAATTGCCACATTCAGTGAAGAAAGATTCATAGGTCACACTGTGGAACTAAATTAATGTCTGATACATGGTTTAGTGGTAGAGTGCTCTGGCATATCTCTGGAGTGTTGCAGGTTCGATTACAGCTGCGAGCAATAATTTTTTTCATGTGAAAATTGTAAATTATACTATTTATGTCTCACTTTAGATTTTCTTTTCCATTTGTTAAACAATGATTATATATTTCTTTGGTGGCCCACCATTTCACTTCAGTTTTCTACACAATCCTTTCACTTTTTAGAAAAACTAAAGCAAATTGGCATCCAAAGTCCTTTCCATGACAACATGCTCAAAACTGGGATGTTTGCTCACATCCCTTGGCTCAAAGGTTTATGAGCTTTGGTTACAAATGGAAACTTGTTGGATATGTCATTCTAACACCAATAAGCACTACAAGATTTCCACTAAATGTTTATAATAATAAAATAAATACCCCCTCAAGCAGCTGCTTGCCACAGAGGTCTGACAGGAGCCTGTCAGTTTATATGCCACAGTAGAAGATCTGAGAGGATGGCAGGACCTCAGCAGAAAACAACACGAACATCCATGCCTTACCCGGGGCTCGAACCCAGGTCCCGTAGATCAGTAGCCAAGCGCGCTAACCACTCGGCCACGGGAGTATTCACAATTGTGATAGAAGAGCCAACAACAGGAAGACCACCACCTTATAACATCATACATTGCCTAACAAATGTTGAGAGCAACAAGTAAAAGTTCCTTCTGTAACACCACAGGAATGTAAGACTTCATGCAAATATCTTTTGCAGAAATTTGCAACAATGAAGTAGTGCAACTATTATAAAAACTTACCCCCAACACATTTCTTCCCATGGAAATGAAGAGTTTTTTAGTTTCATCTTGTAGAACTTAGACAATCTCATCAGTTTTAGATGTTTCTCTACATAATACATCAGATAACTGTAAAACTATTTTTTCAGTAGTTCATGTCCTGTGTTAGATTGCCCCTACCTTTCCACTAAACATTCTGAACATAATTATCATGAAAAACTTGAAACACATGAATAGTCTTTCACTACATGAAAAGGGGGTAAAATAGCCAGTGAACTGTTTCCTTAGTATTCATAATCATATGTCGTCAAATCATGACAATGTTCTCACTGTGAACTTCTTTAAATCTAGCAGAGGAACGCCAATTCCACCTCATGAAAATTTGCTTGAGCATGCATTTCTGATTTTTTGGATTCTTTCCATTTCACAGATGTCCATGATTAACCCTATTAGTGGTTACAATGAGTTATCTCGTCATGGCTGTCAAATGCTTATTCAACTATGAATATATGATGAGAGCCATTCTCATCATTATGAACTTTTATGCAAAAGTTGGAATCACATATTATTTATAAAATTCTCAATGGCAACACCAATCCCTTTTACTGCTAAGATCTTTTGTTTTCACACACCCAGTCAAGCATAGGGAAAGGCTGTATGGGAAACATTCAGAAAGAGACAGAGAATTTGCAAGTGTTACTTTTGTAATGGCAACATAAAAAAAAGTATGAGATCCAAGAAAAAGGAATTTAACATAACTGATGCAGAAGTGGCATTCATTCCTCTTTAGATGTAATTTAAATGTTAAAATGAAGCATTTTTTTTTATATTGCTTCCATTTAAGCTTTTTTAAGAACATGAGTTGATTTAGTATTTTGTATGGTAAAAGAATGTGTTGCTGAACTAAATGTGTTTTTAAATCAATGCTTTGCTTCTGATCAAAGGGACCTGGGCTTGAGCACCAGGTAAGACATGGATGTTTGTGTTGTTTTCTGCTGAGGTCTCACCATTCTCGCAGCTTTCTATCATGGTGTATTAAACTTTCCATGTGCTGGTAATACAAGAATAAATACATGTGCAGTCAGTTCTTCATACTTTTAGATTTAGACTGTTTTTGACTCTGCACTATTGTAATGGTATGTTTGGAAAAGAATCATCTTGCTAATGAATATGCAAGCAAAATTTAAGTTTTCACTGGTCAAATCATGTGTGGATACAACTATTGAAGAACTGATATTTTTTAGCATTTTGATTCTTCAAGGAATCATTCAAACATTTGTAATGAAGTGGTACTGGTGTTCAAAAGAGATATTCTCTTGTGGAAGAGTAGGGCTGTCAGATCAATGTGATCTATTGATCTAAACTTCTGTGGCCAATTTTTATACCCTGCTGAGAATTGGTCAACCAATTAAATCTCTTGGTGCTCACCAATTAAATTAACCAATCTGGATTACAGTTTTGAACTTGAATATGGCTCCTGAACTTGCTGCATAGGCTATTTTAGGTCCCAATTAGAGTGAAAAAAAATGAGAATAATAGATTTATTTCTTAAAATTAAAAAACTTCAATGCCTACAAACAGATGACAAAATGAAAGCAGTAGAGTTCGTTGTTTTTTAAAGAAGTTAAAAATAAATTACAACTTGCATTCATGTAACAGCAGTATTTACAAATAAATATCAGTTTCTGTAGCAATGACCACAATCATAAGCATATACAGTACATGCACTGTTTATGATTTTTTGGGTGCTAATTCATTTTTATTACTGATTGGGTTCTGATATGGTCATCTTTTCATGTTTCTTTAATCTCAAGTTTCTAATCTTTATAAAAGCAATTTTCTTCCACAAATATAAAGGGTGTTTCAAAACTCTGTACAAATTTCAATGGGGAATAGGGAACACCAAGACAAACCTTTTTCGCTTATGTGTGTCCGCTGACATAACCCTTTGGTGCTAGAGGGTGCTGTTTGGCAATGCTGCAATTGGCTAGAGGGGTGAAGTGGGAACTGAGAACTGACTTGTGTTTGCCGTCGGCATAGTAAATCAAACACATTACGTGGAACTGGAGTGTTTTACAACTGCTGACATGTATCTGGCATATGGGGCTGCCAATGGAAACAGAAGAGCTGCTTGAGATTGTACCAACAGCACTTCCCAAACAGTGCCCTCTAACGTCAGCGGACATACATTCATAGACGAAAAAGGTTTGTCTTGGTGTTCCCTATCTCCCATTGAAATTTGAACAGAGAGTTTTGAAACACCCTGTATAGGCAAAAACTATAGGTTGGAGAAGCAAATACCCATTTTAGCATATAATAAGTATATGGGAAAAATCCACCTCACTTTACCCAGTCATTTCCAGAAATGCATCTAACCATACAAAGTGAGGAATAGGTTGGGGACTGAGAGCGGAATTGTGTTTGCCGCTGGCATTCATAAATCAGACATATGTGCAACATGGAGTGTTTCATGCCTGCTGAGATGGCTGATTCATCTGGCATATGGGACTGCCAATGGAAACGGAAGAGCTGCTGTGAGGTTGTACCAACAGCAGTCTGGCTGGATCCTCTGTTTATACACCACAGTAGAAGGTCTGAGAGGACGGTGAGACCTCAGCAGAAAAAACAACACAAACATCCATGCCTTACCTGGGGTTCAAACCCAGGTCCCTTAGATCAGTAGCCAAGTGTGCTAACCACTCAGCCACAGGATGGCTCAGCCTGCATATGATGGTTAAAAAATAATGTATCTTCCATTAACAATATTCATCTGCAATGCACATGTATAAAAAGCTGAACACAAGGTAACAATAAATATGTGGAAAACATTATTTTTGTAGGGAGTGCAGGACTCAAACCCATGACTCTATAATAAATGCCAGAGTGCTCTAACCACTACACCAACCACTGGCTCTTTTCACACCAGGCATTACACTAGAGTATCAAGCTTTCCCAGCTGTGGTTAGTAATGACCAAACAAATGCTTCAAAACATAGTATGCCAACTGAGAAGTTAACTCTGTAACAAAATATACTATGCCAACTGAGAAGTTAAACTACAGACCACAATAACACATACCTGCCTCAAAATATTACTCACAAATTGCTGAAACATGAATGGAGAAGATCAAAATAACAAGGGCCTATTGTTTTTGTGCAACTTTACTTTTACGTATTATATCTCCTGGGTGTCTTTCTGCTAAGGTCTCGCCTTCCTTACAAATCTCTATGGTGTGTATTAAGGATACTATGGTGTATAATATAGGATACTATGGTTATGCAAACTTCATGATCTCTGCTACTTTCAGTAGCAGAGATCATGAAGTTTGCATAATGAGATATAGAGGGGAGTTACTGGTCTATAATACCTACATATCTACATTTTATAATTAAAAGAAATGCCTTCCCATAATCATGGATAACTGCATTTAAAAAGGCAAATTTCAGAAGGATTTGTAAAACTGTAGTTAGGTAAATTTTGTCTAATATTTAGTAATGCCACATTTTTCTGATATACACTTTTTTTCATAACAGTATTTTTTTAGTCATTAATAAACCATTAGGCTGATTTCTTTTCCTCACAAACGTACATCAAACCTCAAGCATTTGCAAAACCTTAAGAGTTATCTTGCATATGTCGACTGAATGTTTGTGATCCATGTAGGATTCTATTTATAGTACTCACTACAACTCCCAATTAAACTAACTTCATCATTTTAAAACAGAAATATTAATAGCATATTATTACTGAATAGGAGTATAAGTATCAATTAGCAAAACTATAGCACAAACACAAAGCTGGACTCGCTTGTGTACTCATGAAATTAAGATTAATCCATTCATTGCCAAGGTTTCATAAGCATAGTCATGTTCTTCCCGTTTCAGCATATACTACTTTGGCTGTTTTCCACTTATACTCATCCTATGTAGTAAAAGCATTAAAAGCATATCGTAATACTACCCAAGATCTGATGTCCTTTAAAGAATCAAACTGCACAAGTATTTGTAGTTGGATTTTCATAACCTCTGACTGCTTGAGGATTTTCCATTGATGCTTGTTACATGCATGTATATTGCAAAGAAACATTAGTTAAGTTTAATGATTTCTATCAATTATGGATGAATTTTTAGTTTGAAAATAAGTCTGACTAAAAACTGCCTATCATAGTCTTAAAAAGGTCACATGTAAAATAAACAACATGTATTAAAAGAGTGGGTGAAATAATTAATTTTTTTAGAAATTATTACTTCTGCTACTAGCCTTTTTGGCCAATTCTCAATAAAATGATACACATAATCTTATTATTAAAATGAGCACTAAGCTTAGTACTCATTTCCAGGCATATAATCAAGAGATCATATGGTATCACACTCCACTCAGCTTAATACTTTATTTTCTACTTATTCTGCAATTATTTGGACACAATCATTCTGATTTAAATATTATTTGCTAAATATATAGCTAGCAGAATTGCCTAGCACTGCTCAAACCTTCAAGTAATGATTCAGAGTAGCAGGGGTATTCCAAAGAGTGCACAGACACCCATTTACATCTGGGACAATATCATCTGTGACAGGTTTCTGAAACCCTGAAATTTTGAAAGCATTCAACTGATCGCTCCCAAATTTGGTGTGGTGGTCCCATTTACATCTTGCTGCATAGGATTGAGATATCAATCAAACCTGCAATAGATACCTGCCATAAGTGACAAAAATCTCTGGGTGTGCTGCTCTCACCTATCTTATGAATGTAGAGTTGAAGTTATTAATGGAGTAGTACATTACCAGTGCACAGAGTTATCAATGGACAGATGTCTCATGCCCAACTTTTGGGAGAGGGCCTAATTTTCTGTAGTCAAAAAACCTTACAGTGCACAAAGTTACAATGAGATGAAGCTATAAATGAAGTTTAATGGTCCTAGTTCTGACCATTTAGGAGAGGTTGAACAGAGACATACACAAACTCTCTGACACATATAATAAAGATGAGTTAGACTTGGACTGTCATAATTTAAATTTCTAATTTTCTTTGTAATTACAAAAAAAATAACCAACAAATAGAATAATCTTTTTCCTTATAATTTTAATCCATCTTTAGAAATTAAAAATAAACACCATTCAGCCACTGATTATTTTAGGTAATTTTCCCTCTTAATGAATTCCTCTTAGCAATTACAACGATTTTACTTAAAAATGTTTGATTTCCACAAATTAATTCTAATATTTGTTTTTGTTCCAAGTACTATTTCACTTTAATTTTGCTCTTATATAATTATAATTATTTTAAATTTTGCAATAGCTTAAACTAAAGGAATTAAAAAATGGTTTGCAGCATGCATTTCTGTATGTATATTTTATGGTGTGTCAGAGAAATATTTTTCCCCAACAGGCCTTAGCAATTATTGAAATGCTTCAAGGCATGGGTTCAATAACTGGAGCCTAAAATAATCTGTAATACATAATTAATTCTGAACTACCAGCCTCTAATTGTATTTCTTGCCTAACATCTGAAAAAAAGCTGTAACAGGTTTTACTGTAATAGGTTTTTTTTTTTATGTACCAGATTGTAGCAATTATTCTGTCTATATTTTTAAGTCATTCAAGTTCTACTACAATCAGTAAGTATATTCATTTATTTATATCAGATTTTAATACTAAAATAAAACAGAACTTTTTAATTTCATATATAATTAAAAACATCATTATATTACATAAATGAAGATAAAAATAGCATGAGTGGTATGTGAACACTAACTGCTATTCAGCATCAACCCAAATTCCTTCGTAACCCCCACAATAAACATGTCACCGGAGACATGATTTGTTTTTCACATTCAGTGTCTATTGCTAGTTTTAAGATTGGAAAGACTTATTCTGAAACATACAATGGCACATGCCATCCTGTGACCGAATGATTAGCACACTTGGCTACTGATCAAAGGGACCTGGGTTCGAGCCTCAGTAAGGCATGGATGTTTGCATTGTCTTTCTGCTGAGGTCCCACCTTCCTCACAGACCCTTCAACTATGGCGTATAAACTGGCAGGCTCCTGTCAGACTTCAGTGGCAAGCAACTGCTTGAGGGGATTTTTTTTTATTACATCCAGAATCAGACATGGCAGTGATGTACATATGAAATAATAACATCCAACACAAAGGGTTAAATGCTTATACGAGTGACTGATTACCAGTTCATTTACAATCAAGGCACTCTATAATTAATTTGTACAATAATTGATAATTTTCTTAATTACACAGCCTACAGTGTGGTGTTTAATTTGGGTTTATAACCCATCATTACATATGTTTAATTTTCGTTACCTAACTTCCTATTGCATTTGCTTGTCAGTTTGTATGTCAACATTTGTGATAGCATTTGTGTGCCAGCATACCTTCCTAACCAACTGACCAATATTGATGAGTTGTGTGTCAAATGAGAGCTTGTGACGAGGGAAGTGTCACAAGTTATATTAGGTTGTTACATATCAAATGGCCGATTTGGCAGATGCATGAAGCTTCCGATGCTTTGAGGACTGAAAATGTTACCAGTGACACTTGTGGTATGTTACATTAAATCATGAAGTCTGCTTACAATAAATAACAGTTGCCATTTCACCAATAGATTTCATGGTAAGTGGATTGCAAGAGCTTAAAGGGAACAAGGAATCGGAGTCAAATTTGTGTTCTTTTCATTTATGTTTATTCCAATCCCCAGCGATGATGCACAGAACCAGCCAGGCCTAGTACCTAATGTCCAACCCCGCCTTCCCATGGTGCAGGCCGTTAGTACCTTTCACAAGAGATATTCTCTTTTGGAAGGGAACAGAAGGGGAGAGCTGCCAGTTCAGTGTGGCCTACTGATCTGGTCATCTATGGCCACTTTTTTTTTCAACCCTGCTGAGGAGTGGTCAACTTCACAGGGTCCTGGTGCTGACCATTTATACCTACTAGACTGGACTTGTTTATGGATTTGAGCTTGATTATGGATCCTGAACTTGCTGCACTGGTGGGCCTCTGTTGAGGGAGAATCTGCCACTGTGTTTTCTGTTTGCTTCTAGGTTGTCAGCCCTAAGTGAACAGAGGCATGGGATACCTTATATCAGCAAGTGGATAATCGTGATCAGAGGCCATAGCAGGTACCTGAACCTCACTTAGCTAGTTGGGCATCGTCAATCCTAAACTGGAGTAGTGTTTCAGGCAGGCCATATGGCTCTTGAAAAAGTCCACTTGAAAAGGTGGTGCCTGAAGTTCCTACCAGCATCGGTGACTTCAGCCCTTTAGTGGAGGAGGAACAGGTCTTTGCCCCATGCCTGCAATCAGGGGGCTGTTTGATATTGTTGGCCCTACCTATCTCAATAATCCTAGTTTCTTTATCATTTTCTCTCTGCAGATTTAATACTAAAATAAGGTATTATTATCATGGTGAGTGATTACCAGTTCATTTACAATTCAATGGAACTCTATGATGCTTTGAGATTGATCTCAAAGCATCATAGACTTTGCTGAACATGGAACGTGAGGACATCTCTCTCTGCGGGAACATGGAACGTGAGGATATCTCTCTCTGCGGGAACATGGAACGTGAGGACATTACATAGAGATTATTCTCTTGATGTCCTCATGCAGGAATTCCAGTGCTATAACCTAGATATTCTAGGGTTGCAAGAGACCAGATGGACAGGTAAAGGTGAGATACTTAAAAATAACTTTAAATTTCTCTTTTCAGGGAGGCAGGATGGAAAGTATCTCCAAGGTGTAGGTTTGCTTCTCAGCAGAACGCCAGTAATGCTCTTCTAGGACATGACTGCATTAATGACAGATTTCTTGGAGCAAAATTTAAAACAAAAATTAAAGACTTGAATGTCATCTGTTGTTATGCCCCCACAGAGGACTCTGATGAAAATGAGAAGGATATGTTTTACAGCCAGCTTCAGGATATTTTGAATTCTGTGAAGAAAGGAGATATTTCTCTTGTGCTAGGCGACTTCAATAATACCTTTGGGCAGGAATTTTAGGTTCCTTTGGCATTGGTAGTTCCAATGGCAATGGGGAATGTCTCCTACAAGTAAGTAAACTTAATGGTTTAAGAATAACTAACACATACTTCAAACACCGGGACATTTATAAATATATATGGGTTTCACCTGATGAGTTGCACAAGAATATGATAGATTATATTTTAATTAACAGCAAATAGTCCAGTTCAGTTAGGAATATCAGATCATACAAGAGAGCCAAAATTGGGTCTAACCATTATCTGGTCAAAAGTGTCTTGCAGCTGAAGCTTAAGAAATGTTGTGCTAAGGTTAAGAAAATTACCTTCAACACTAAAAGTCTGAAAGATCCAGATATAGCCAAAGCATACCATGGTAGGCTATTTAGTCATTATGACAATCGTGGTTTGCTTACTGCTGAAGTTGAGAAAGAATGGGATCAGTTTAAACAGGCTTTTCTTGAAACCAACAGTACTCTTTTGGATAAAAGGGAACAGAGGAAACAAAATTATTTGAGTGATAAGGCTATGGAACTTATTTCTGAAAGGAGGAAGTGCAGGATTAATATGAATCAACATTTTACTAGTCCTAACAGAAGGCATTACAACGAACTTAATAAACATGCAAAGGATCAGTTAACAGCTGATAAGAATCTTTGGCTTGATAGCTAAACAGCAGTTAGACAGCACAACAGAAAGAGGTACCAGATTGTTAATATTTTATGTGGGAAGAAACAGACAGCTAGGAGGGATTGAGGGATAAAAATGGCAAGGTGGTTGAAGGTGAGGATTCTGTGATGGCTAGGTGGGCTGAGCATTTCAGAGATGTTCTAAATAATGTGATTATTTCTACTCCCATTGTTTGTAATGAAGATAGATACATTACTGGCTTTAATGATGACCCTATATCACATTCCAAAGTCACTTTGGCTATCTCTAAATTAAAATTGCATAAATCCCCAGGGGTGGACAAAATCACCACTGAAATGCCTAGAGCTGCAAACATTTGCATTGTCATATGGCTGACTGAAATTATGAATATTTTTTATGATAAAGGTATTGTTCCTAAGGATTTTACTAGAGCTATCATTGTTACAATTTTTAAAAAAGGTGATTGCAATTCTTGTGATAATTATAGGGGAATTAGTTTACTTTCTTTTCCAGGTAAAGTTCTTTACATGATTATACTTAATAGAATTAAGAATTTGGTTGATGGACAACTGCATGATGAACAGTGTGGATTCAGAAGTGGTAGGGGATGTATTGATCAAATATTTTCACTTACGCAGATTCTAGAGAGAGATGTTTGGAGTTTTAAAAACCTGTGGTTGCTAACTTTATAGATTTCACAAAGGCTTTTCACTCTGTTGATCGACATAATTTGTGGCTGACTGTTAGACATATGGAATACCTGATAAGTTAGTTAGTGTAATGGACGCTCTCTATAATAACAATGAGTACTGACTTGGTATGTCTTTCAGCGATTGGTTTAGCACTGCTAGTGGAGTTAGACAAGGGTGCATTTTTGTCTCCTTTTCTGTTTTGTTTGGTTATTGATTATGTTACGCAAAATTCTTTGCAAGGGAAAGATTTTGGTCTGAAATGATCTAGAGATTTCAAAATTTCTGATTTAGATTATGCAGATGATTTGGCCCTGTTAGCTAATAATGTTGATAAGATGAATTCTTTCCTTAAGGCTGTTCATGAGAATGGTAATAGAGTAGGTTTGGTGATAAACAGAGAAAAACTAAAGCAATGAAAATTGGTCAGGCAGATATGCTTCAGTTGCTTTGAATGGCTGCACTCTTGAACAAGCATCTCAGTTTAATTATCTTGGGAGTATGTAACAGATACTGGTGATGTGTGGCATGAGATAAATAGAATAGGGATTGCCACTGGAACTTTAAAGAATCTATGTAGAGAGTAGAAATATAGGTGTGTATACCTAAAGGCTAAAATTAAGCTGTATAAAAGTTTGGTTCTTTCTAATGTTAGTTATGGTAGTGAAACATGGACCTTTTACAAGCATCTCAGTTTAATTATCTTGGGAGTATGTAACAGATACTGGTGATGTGTGGCATGAGATAAATAGAATAGGGATTGCCACTGGAACTTTAAAGAATCTATGTAGAGAGTAGAAATATAGGTGTGTACACCTAAAGGCTAAAATTAAGCTGTATAAAAGTTTGGTTCTTTCTAATGTTAGTTATGGTAGTGAAACATGGACCCTTTGTAAGCAGGATAACAAGAAACTTGATGCCTTTGATTCTAGATGCTTATGTAGTATCTTGGGCATTAGGTGGTTTGACTTTTTAAGTAATGATGAGGTTAGAAGGAGTCATCAACCTCTTTTGAGCGGCATATTGTGCAGAGAGAGACTTCATTGGTTTGGCCATGTTGCCCGTATGCATAGCTGCAGATTGGCAAACAGGGTTATGAACAGTATGCCTAAGGGTTTGAGAAAAAGGGGGAGACCTAGGATGCAATGGGCAGACAATGTCAAACAGAACCTTATCAGAATTGGCCTAGAGTGGCCAAATGCAGCAGCTGTAGCTCAGAAGAGACACATCTGGAGAAGAAAATTACACAGTCTGGTTGGACCTCTGTAGCCCATGGCTGCATGAGGACTTTGTATGTATGTATGTATGTATGTACGTATTAAACTGGGGTACAACGCTGCAGAGACAACTCGCAACCTCAATGAAGTATTTAGGAAAGGCACAGGTACTGAATTGACAGCACAATGTTGGTTAGAATATTTTTGATTGGGCAACATCAATCTTCAAAATAAGCCAATGGCTGACCAGAAGAAGTGATTGATAAACAATCGATTGAAGGCATTAATTGAATCTGACACATTAAATCCAGTGTTATACAATTATTCATTCCTAAAACTGAGTAAAACAATAAATGCAGAGAAATATTGTGCAAAACTCCAAAAAAACGCATGACAAATTATGCAAGAAGCAGCCTGCATTGTTCAGTAGAATGGCATGATAACCCTTGACCTTACATCTCACAAATAATGGTTTGAAAACTCCATCAGTTACAGTAGGAGACTCTTGCTCATCCAGAGTCATCAGTTCAAGTATCTCGCCTACTCCTTAATGGGGAAAAAACATTCAGCAATGAGACAGCAGTTAAAAACGGCCTTCAGAGAATTCATCACTTCTAGAAACTCAGATTTTTTTGCCAACAGCATAAATGCACTTGCTTCTCAGTGGCTAAAGTGTATTGAATCTATTGGTGTGTATTTTAAGTAAAATAATTTTAACAAAGTTATGGCTATTGAGCCGTCTCACGGCCAAGTGGTTAGCACGCTTGGCTACTGATCTAAGGGACCTGGGCTCGAGCCCCGGATTTAGGCATGAATGTGTGTGTCGTTTTTCTGCTGAGGTCCTGCCATCCTCTCAGATCTACTGTGGCATATAAACTGACAGGCTCCTGTTAGACCTCTGTGGCAAGCAGCTGCTTGAGGGGATATTTATTTTTATTTTATGACTATTGAATGTTTCCCCAACAATTCAGCCATTTTATTTGCAACAACCTAATAAAGCATTTGTTCCCTATGTTTTCTTTCCCCATAAAAAAATGGGGATTTTTAAAATCATTCTTTCATTATATCTTCAGAACATGAAGATTGGGTTGTTTTGCCTCTGAGCAGCACTTTTTTGCACACAATAAACTAAACAGTCAGGTCATAAGGAACCTGAGGACTCAGAGAAGGTTGAGGGAAGGGGACATAGTGGACAGCTGTTAGGAGACAGATGGTAGCCTTCCATCAAAGCCATCCAATGTGTTTTTCAACTTGTCCACATGTATAGATAGCTCTTACACACAGGAGCCATGGATTAACATCCCACCTGATGGATGGTGGCCTTTCACGACCATCAGTTCCCCTACCTATCGAGAGCATGATGGAGTTTTGCAGAGATAAATCTCAATGTTGGCCAGACAGGACTCGAGCATGAGAACTGCAGATTATGAGCCTGGCACACTACAGAGCCACCCCAGCCTGTCAGAACACGAGGGCTCAGAGTTATGAGTTAAGTGTTTTGAGTTAAGTTTTACCCCCATTCCTCTCTCCCAAAAAAAAGGAACAAAAATTTCATGGAGTTTGACCCCAATGAGTGGTATCTCAAAGCCTATAACATCTACCAAGCTCATGATCTGCCTCACACTGTACCCCTCTTTCTCCCATGCTCATAAATGGACATTGTTGGAAGTCAAAAGCAAGTGATTATAGTTCCTAAAACAGGTATTTTTAAATTTTTTAATATATAATTTTTACATTGTCACTAAAAACATCTATCTTTCCACAAAGTAAAAAATAAAACTAAAGTATACCAATTTGAATTCACTCACTAAGTTTAAATTCATTTCAAAAGAAGATATGGTATCAACTGACCTACTCAAGAAAAACTACCAATGCCCCCATCTTCTATCAAAGAGAAAACTGCAAGGCTTAGCTAAATATTTTATGTCTATAAGAATCTTGTAAGCTTGGGTTGTTTTACCTCTGAGCAGCACTTTTTTGCACACAATGGGCTAAATGGCAAGGCTACAAGGACCCCCAAGAGCTAAGAAAAGGTTGGGGGGAGAGGCCCACTGGACAGCTGTTAGGAGACATGGTAGCACCCATCAAGTCATTCAGCATGTTAACATGCACAAGGCCACAGCTTAACATCCCATCCGACAGATGATGTCCTTTCCAAGCTTGTCGGTCTCCCCTTCCGACAGAGGGAGGATGGTGGTTTAGCAGTGATAAATCTCAATGGTGGCACAGGTGAGACTTGAACCTGGGAACTACACATTATAAGCCTGGCATGCTGCCAACTGAGCCAACTCCCACCCCCAATCTTGGAAGCAAAAATAAAGCTATTACTATTATTACTTATTATTATAATGCACAGTTTATTAAAAAAAAATGGAAAGTGAAAATGGCAAAACTAAAGAAAATGGGGAAAAAAGTGGTTACAGGTTTTGAAATATGTTCTATTAAATGTAAGGTTTGGTGGTAGGGACTTGGCATTTTAACACAATGAATTTCCTGTTAAAATTCATCTGATCTTAGTCTCCCCTCATTCCCACAGAGACTAGAATTTTTGCTGCAACATGGGGAAAAGAAATTTTTGGGACAAAGTGGTCAAGCATTTTAAATGCTACAGAGAGGAAGAGGATCAAAAAATATTTAATCAAAATTCCATATGCTAAACCAGGGGTTTTCAAATTTTCTGAAGGGTTCCATAGAACATAGTTTGAAAAATATTACAATAAGCTATAAAAATGGTGAGAAGTGATCTGAAGTTTTAAATTGGGTTCTATTATAAATAGGGGCAGTTTTTTAACACAATGTAGAGTGGCATGAGGAAAAACTTGTGTATGAAGTGGCAAGCACTTCCATTGGATATATCCCATTGAAAATCTGTCAAATGCTACATCAAAATCTATTGTCGCAGGAACTACCCAAAAAGAAATATTGATCATGTTTAATTTTTCAGATGTAAAAGTATTCCTATATTAAAACATGAACTTCTTTGAAAAACTGAACATAATGTTCCAATCTATACAATATTGCAAAATGTTGTCTAAGAATCATCTTTCTACTATCAATACTTTCCAAGATCTCATGATACAAAGAATTAGTGACATACCTACATATTAAGTCAAAGGATTTTTATAATATGGATCATTAAAATTTTCATGCTTAATGGATAATTAACTACTTCTGTAAGAGTACCCATAAAAATATTAGGTATTAGGTAATTCAGCTGTCAGTGCATTCATAATAGAAATGTAAAACATTGTCTGCTAAGGAGAATCTACATTGTGATTTAGAAGTTACTGATTCAAATCAAACTCATATAATTAGCATGAAAGATAGTTCTATAATAATTTACATATACTGAAGTTCCTAAGACTTTATTAAGTCATGCTATTAGAAATTATATGAAATATTTCTTTACTTTTTATTTTAAAATGTTGAACCAGTTGTTCATGAGCTATTACGTATGTTTTCATTTACTACTTTTTCACAAAATGCATACTGAACAAAACTATATTGATTGACCACTGTGATCCTTGCAAATGCAATTGTCAAAAATACAAAAGAGCAGTATAGCATTCCTTCGCATAGCTTCAAAGCAATTATATAGCATTCTATCACACAAAATAGATTATATTAAAACAATTACTGCGAGCCCATATAAGTTTCAATATAATTAGCAGATATATGACTTAGCTATCAAGTGCAGAAAGGAGGCCTCAATGTAGATATGTTTGACACAGTGAAAAGAACAATGGTGATGAAATTGCTGAAATATAAAAATGTTTTTTAAACTGTAGTAAAAATGAAAGTTTTTTTAAACTTTTACCATTCAAAATCACCTACCAAGTCTATATATATAATTTCTGCAAAGATTTGCAAAATACTATTATCCAGTTTGCATTACCTAATTTGCCAAGCTCATAACGTATCAAATCAATCCAAATTTATATTTCTGAAAACTACTTAAGCAGAAAATGCACTACTAGTTTTCTTTTTCCATGCAACCTATTAAACAATCCTTACTATATTTTTGCGACATTACCAAACAATTTATTACGAAGCTTCAAAAAATTAGCCTAAGGCTGCCATTCTCTTTGCAAAAGGTGCATCACAAAGCAGTTTTTAAATTTTCCGAAAATTTCAAAACATCTGCGTAGTTTGAAGAAAAATCACATTAACTTGCAATACACTGTAACACAAATTTATGTTATTAATATTCTTAAACGAAATATAATTAGAATAAGAATGGTTAAAAAAGAAATAGAGATCTTTGATTATTCGAAAAATGCCTTATTCACCTTCTCGGGTATCCATTTCTTCTGATTCTGAAAGATGATAGTCTTTGTCGTGTAAACCTTGGTTCAGATGATTCATATTAGAAGCAGGAAAATAGAAACCTTGACGAATTTTCTTAGATTTTATGTGGATTACCGCTCGCTCCTTCCCCGAACCTGTCGCCAAATTCTTTCCAGACACGCTCACTTTGAAATACTTGCTCGCTATTCGCCCAATGTCTGCTGGTGTCAACCCCCCAGAAAGGGGAAGGCATTAACACCCAAACACTGGAGTTCAAACCTAAAAGAGTCACAAACTCGCTATTGCACTCACCGCAGAAAAGCCAACCGTCCTTCCAAATTATTGTCCACTTTCTTTCAACGTTATGTTCTACCTCATGTCATGAAAATAAACAAGATGGCGGACAACTGCTGCCGGTGAATGATGGGAAAAAAATTTAACGTAAAGTCACAAATGAATTCTTTTAAATACACTTTTATACATTTTCGCATAAATAAATTAAAATTTGCATTATAAATAATTTCTCCATAGTTTAAAAAAAATATTAATTTTAATAAACTCCCATGGTCCTCTACATGACTCTTGTTCAAGAACGACAGATGATTGGAGTTTTTCAGATACTGCGCAGTGCGCAGATATAGTAGTTCTCGAAATGGGTAGGGCTGTGGGAGAAGTCAGAAGTAAATAATTTTGGTTATGTTAAGTAAGTATCAGCACTAAGTTTTTAGAGAAGAACCAGAATTATATTATTAACTGAAGAATAAGAATGAGCGAACACGAGCAAGAAGATGGTTTTGAGTCATGGATAAGTTTATCGAACTGGGAACTGCAGTGTATCGAAGAAGTCGAAAGGGCTCCAGACATGGAGGGCGAGATCCAAAGCGAAAAAGACTGTGCTGTACAGAAATTGTGGTATCTTTTCCAGAATGCAGCTACATGTATTGCTCAGTTGTACAAAGGTAGGATATAAGTGTCGGAAAGTTATATTTAAGCAATTCGATATACTGTGTACACCTCTGTATTGAGAGTTAGCTAGAATGAATTTGCTCCGTATGTATCAAACTAAGCTAAAATATAGCCAATGGATCCTCGTTTTCGACTACTGTATATGTTTAAGGTATTTGGTAGTGCCACGGAATCAAGTCAGCAAACGTAATACATATCGGAAGCAAAGTTCAGCAGTATAATGGAAAGCAATTTACAGAATGTATTACATACCTTGTTGATATCTCTGTTTCTTTAAAGAAATTGTATTTTTCACTACAATCGTGTTCTTTAAGCAACTCATATTCAGACAGTTCATAGAATAAGGATAGTTAACCTGACAGATACTCTTAACAGATGAGTAGCCCAAGGCATTTATTCAGAATCATTGAGCTATCTTTGGCAATAGATACTTATATTTCCAATAGGATCAGTTTCATTCAAGTGTTTTTTCCCCCTTAAGGTAAGATTAGAAATTTTTGCTTATTATATTTTTTTAAATATTTGGCAAAACTGTTTTCAGTGATCATCAAAATAGTTTTATCAATTGAAAAAAATTATTGATTTTTCATATTAAAGTAATTCAGATAATGTTGAAATAAAAAATATACCCCTTCAAGCAGCTGCTTGCCACAGGAGCCTGTCAGTTTATATGCCACAGTAGAAGGTCCGACAGGATGGTGGGACCTCAGCAGACAAACAACACAAATGTCCATGCCTTACCCGGGACTTGAACCCAGGTCCCATAGATCAGTAGCCAAGTGCGCTAACCACTCGGCCATGGGGCAGAACATGATGTAAATCAATTTATGTGCATCTTGTTATGTGAAATATTCAACAGCAAGATAAATTAGTCAACAAAAATCCTTTAGTCAGTCACCCATGGATGCTGCTGGAAATTTGCACTAAACAGACCACTATTTATTATAACTGTATCTGATCTCCAGTTTATATTGTGCCACTGATATCAGCAGACAGTAGGTACTTTGCACTTGAAGGAAAGCAAGAACTTAGCAAAAAGACAATATGTAATAAAGCATTTATTTTCCATTGCTCATTCTGATTAAAAATTAATTCAGATCTTGCTGATGTTTTTCCAGGAGATTTGGGAAATTGGCACCAAGGTGCATTATTTACCAGAACTTACTGGATTAACAGCTTTGGGGCAATTTCAAAAATGATAAATAGATGCATTTATGACAAGTAAAATAAATAGGAATGAAAAAACAATTTTCTGAATTATGATTAATGTAGAATTAAACTTTTTGTAATGGATTCTTATTGTGGCATACTACTGTTGCCCTGATGTGTGGGGTTGAGTCATTGGATATGCATGGCTATGATGAAAATTTTATATGAATAAGGTGTTGCCCAGAAGTGAACTTTGTACGATTCATTATTTAGTCTATTAATCTTTTTTTTTAAGTGTAAATCACCAGTACATTAAGATTCTTGATTGTTTTTGTTGATTTGTATCATGATATGTTTACCTCCATTTTATGATATGGAATGAAAATAATTTTTGAAACAGACTATTTTGTTGTGAAAATGTATTTTGATCTATAAAATGATATGTTTAGAATAATTTAGTATAAAGAGAAAATAGTTTTTATGGTAGTTTGTATCTTTAATAGCATTCAGATGTATTTCGTGTGAATATAAGGTATTCGACTACTGCACCATAGCTTTAGATTAAACCTATTATTTATAATCAACTATGCCCTCCCATTATAAAATTATAAAACAATCCCTAAAATTATTTTCATTCAATAAAACAAAGGTAAATTTGTCATAACACAAAATCTTGGTTTTAAAAAAATCTCCCCCCCCCCCCCCCCAAATCCAAACTTTAAAAAAATTCCATGGGTTAAAGTTGGATAAAACTCGGTTAAGTTGGATAAAACTTGCCTTTTTGTTTTCATGAAAATGGTTTTGCAGATGGAAGTGGTAGGGATACTTTGTTTTTAAGATTGCAATGGAGGCAAAGGGACTTTTTTAGATTTTTTTTTTTTTTGGGGGGGGGGGGGGGATGATGGTATCACCAGTAAATGCTGCTAAATATTACCCTATGTTAAAAAGTGTATAATAGCACATTAAACATAGATCAGAAGAGTGCTTACATGAGTTAACTCTTCCACACTTCTTATCGTCTGCTGGCCTTAATGGATTCCGAAATAACAGCACAAAAACAGACTCGGATGTTCCTAATACAACACATGAAATTTAAATTTTGTTAATAAATTGAAATTCTCATGAAAGTTATATATTTATAAGATTATATATAAAGTTTCATAAATATTATGTACCTTTTCAATTTGGTGTAAATTTCAGTGTGCCATAAAATAAAAAAATAGTAAAATCAGGTTCTCTGTAAACATAGAATTCAAGAAATATTTTGCGGAAAAAATGAGTTTCGCCTGGAGTAGGACTCGAACCCATATCTACTGGTGATATGCCAGGTATTCTAATCATTAAACTATTGGTGGCTAATTCATTTTTCAGCTTATTGTGACTATAAATCTTCCCGAATTTGGCACCCTGGTGCTATTTATGATCAGGAATTGGGTAACCTTTCAACATTGCCACAAATGATTAATTGCTCATGTTAATAGCATTATTAATGCAAGACTCGATCAATGGTAAAAGCACAGATTTCCTGTAAACGTAGAATTCAAGATCTATTTTGCTGCAAAAATGAGTTTTGCTCTGATTGGGACTTAACTCGCAATTCTTGTTACTTTTCTGATTGCAATTTCTAAATCATTTTCTGTATCACTATTATTTTTATTTGTATTAGATCATCAATTTCAACACAAGTTTTTATACTGGCTATTTTAATCGACTTTGATTTTACTTTCTTGTTTTCAGCATCATTACCCACAGGTATTTTGCATCTGGGTTGATTTTATTTTCTATATACCTGCTAAACCCCAACCAACTGACAACTTTAATCTGAATTGTTGCTAGTATATTTTATAAATTTTTAAATGCTTCTGAAAATTAGCTAATAACTTTTAAATTTAATCGGAGTGTAATTATTTAGAATTTCGTTCGTTACCATATGGTTTTTTAAAGTAGTCTCGTAAAATAATCCCATTTCCAACATCATAACCTCAAAAGCCAAACACTATCTCCACCAGCGCTTTTTGAAAAAAAAAATTAATTTTCACAAAGCTTTAGAGTTTCACAAAATTTATAAAATTCCAGTAAAACTAAATCTAACAAAATGCATATAATGCAATTAAAATTACTTTCAGAAGCCTGAAACCTCCTACATTTCAACACTCCAGATAAAATTCCCTAAAGCCCAATGCTCACTTGAGAAAAAGCCACAGGGGTTAAATAAGCCAATAGGTTAAAACAATCGCAGAAAATGCACAAAATTCTGAACAATGCACAGCTGATCCACACTAAAAAAAGAAAAAAAAATCCAGATGTCAAATAACCCAATGGGCTAAAAACATTGAAAAACACTGCACTGTCGTTAACACTGAAAAAGCCATGGGGCTAAAACAGTTGCAAAAATAAGACACCAATCTACAATGCACCACCAATCTACACTCAACAAAGCCCAATGAGTTTAATAACCCAGTGGGCTAAAACAATCGCAGAACGCACAAGCGTAAAAAGTGTGCCACCAATCTGTACTCCAGAAATGGTTATTAATCAAATTGTACATCACATAACTTCTCTAAGGAAAATTGAAACTGCTCTGAGTTAGTTCCCAGGACTGTACCTTGTTCAGTAGAACAAAGCTGAGATGCAGCTGAACTTCACACATCTGCCCTAATTAAAGGCATATGCCTCTTATGTGGCTTTGTCTATTGGATTCTGCTGTGTTTATTCCATGTTTTTTCATTATGACTTTATTAAAATTCAATGATCTTTTAGAGTTATGGGCAGAACTGCACTTTACATTCTTCAGGCACCTTTTTTTTAAACAACGTAATAAAACGGTACTTTTTGACTTTAACCCAAAAGTAGTTTCTAGAAAAGAATTGTTTTCCTTTTTCGTTACCATGAATGATAATTTGCATAGTAAACAAACTCAATGTAACAGAAAATTCTAGCAGTTTCCTCCTCCCCCCAAAAAAAATCTCTCACAACTACTATTAAGAAATAAAATTCCCATTAATTAATAGATTCTGAAAAAAATTCATCTCCAACATGGCTGGAATCAAACCCGCATCTCTCCAGATTCATGCCAGAGCACGCTACCATTGCACCACATGTTGGACAATGAAATTTTTCAGAATAATACCTTATAAATCTTCTTCATTGAGACATGGCTGAGACAGCGCCATCTATACTCAAGAGATGCAACTTTTTCAGTCGTTGCTATTGATTATTAGATGTTAATGAGAAGGTTGCTAACGCATTAATATATAATTAAAAATCAATCCATGATGAATGCACAGTGTTACCTGTTAAAATAGACATCAAACATTAATTGATTCTGAAAAAAATTCAACGGCGACACAGCGGGAATCGAACCCGCATCTCTCCAGATTCATGCCAGAGCGCGCTACCATTGCACCATGCGGGTTCGATTCCCGCCGTGTCTGCAATGAATTTTTTTCAGAATCTATTAATTAATGTTTGATGTTTATCTTAACAGGGAATACTGTGCATTCACTATGGATTGATTTTTAATTATATATCAACTCGGTAGCGACCTTCTCATTAACATCTGATAATCAATAGCAACGACTGAAAAAGTTGCATCTCCTTGAGTATAGATGGCGCTGTCTCATCCACGTCTCAATGAAGATTTATAAGGTCTTACTCTGAAAAATTATTTTTATTACACAAATGCATATTTGAAATTCAATATGCTTGACCAAAACTGTAAAAAACACTTAATAGCACACAGAATGGAGATAACGTGTGTTATCCATCTGCATCTTGTTTGCCTCAGTGAAGCATAACTAATAAATGCAGCTGCAACCAGAATTTCTAAGAAGAATGTGTTTACTTCCAGTTTTGATTTTTAAGAGCGGGAAAGATGATAAAAATAACTTGGTAATACTGAAATGGGTTTATGAAATTAGTTAATGGTGGTAACGTACTTTGTAATTACTTCCAAAATCTATCGTTTTTAAAAATAGCATTTTTTTTTTTGTTAATTTTTAGGAGATTTTCAAAAATTTAAAGAAAAATTTGTTGATAATAGTTCAAATCAAACTTGTGGGCTTAAATCAGAAGGTTGCTTCAGCAAATGGGAACGCCAACAAGCAAATCGGCAATACCATTTAGTTCTTCTAAGAAATTGCAATCAGATGGCTTTATAAAATTATTTATATTTTAGTTTAGTAAAATATGCATCAAATTAAAAAGCAAAATATTATTTTTGAAGCCTGAATTATATACTTTTATAAGATATGATATATAAATTGCCATTGTAATTTTTTAATTTTTTTTTTTGTTGTACTAAAAAGGATACATACGTCCTTGACTTTTCAATTGAGATTCTCCAAATATATACAATGTGGACACTGGAAGGGTTAATGTTCATAGGCAGATTCTAACATACATTGTTGCAACCTACAACATGTAGTATTAACTTGCATTCCATAGTACAATCTCACTTTTGCAAAAAATGTTCTAAATACAGGACTTTTTGATACATATGTAATTTGCTGAAGCAACCTTCTGATTTAAGCCCACAAGTTTGATTTGAACTAATATCAACAAATTTTTCTTAAATTTTCAAAAATCTCCTAAAAATTAACAAAAAAAACTGCTAATTTTAAAAAGATAGAATTTGGAAGTAATTACAAAGTACGTACCACCATTAACTGTATATGTGTTTAAAGTTCTTATTAATGCTCACATATGTAGTGGAAAAGTGCTATATGATGTTTCAGGAGTTGCGCTTAAACTTATTGTCCATATGTCTCTATGTGAAATAGATGTATGTTATGACATCTAGAAATGGCTAGTACACTCAGTGCTGTATATGGTAGATGGTATTGTCTGTGGAGAAACACAGTCCATATAGTTTGTAGAATCTTTGGTGCATATTAGTTCTTGAGGAATAGATGTGCAGTAACTTTTCAGCTGGTACACTCAACACTAGATGTTGGACATGTCACCAGTGGAGAAACAGTATGTTAAGTTGAGAAGACATTGATGCATAGCACTTCCCAGTAAGTATTGGTAGTACAGGAATCTCTGAAACCAATGTTAAGTTTTTTAAAGGCTCTTAAAAGCATACTATAAAATTTAGTTTTAACTGAATACATTTAACTAAAGCATTACATTTCCTCCATTGGCTTGTTTTCGTCCCACGGTGCATCCTGGTGCCAACACTTCCCCAGGTAAACGACACACACGTAACTGGCCATCCACATGGCACAACAGGAAATGAGAGTCATCGGACCAGATGATCTTCCAATAATTCAAGGTCCAATTTTGATGCTCGTGTGACCATTGTAGGCACTTTCAAAGGTGAACCGAGGTTAGCATGGGCACTCAGAGCGGCTATGCAGCCCCGTTTTCAACAGGGTTCGATGTACTGTGTGTTGTGACACATTACTCCTGTCACCAGCATTTCAAATTATGGGCAAGTTACACCACAGTATCCCTTCTGTTGACTCATACCATACGAGATAACCTTCACTCACCTCTAGCATTGATGAGCTGTGATCAGCCCATACCTTGCCTGCAGTTCATGGTTTTTCCCTCCTCGAACCATGGCTGACCATGAGCACCCCACAAACCTTACCATCTCGTAAACACTCTGACCCAGTCATCTAGCCATTACAATATGCCTTTGTCAAACTCTTAATTCTGCTGCCTTTCCCCATCTTAAGAACAAGAATAATACTGATTAACAGAGCTCAGTAGCAGGTGTTATTTGTACCATTTCACACACACAATCATTTACCTGCAGTTGCTTTGATTTGCATAAAGACGCACTGGTCATAATGTTTTGGCCCTTTGGTGTATATGAAAAGTGAATATGCTAACTTAAAATGATAAATCATAGCATCAGTTGCAATCTGAGACACCAAACTACCATTGCATCAATACCTCCAAACCACACTGAAAAAACCACCACAATTAATTATAAAACTAAATTTTTAGACAAGGGAACATGTGCAGTAAGTTAAATAAGGAGTTTCAAAGTGGGGCTTCTAGAGTTTTGTGACAGGCTGAATAAAATTTAATGATTCAACACTTATTCAACTTCTTGTGGCTAGGAAATATTTCCTTCTTCCAACAGAAACATGACTGACGTCACAATTCTTTTGCTGCAGCTGATAATACATCATGATTACCAATAAAAAGAAGAGCAGCTATTTGATACGTTGTATACGTTTACATACAGCATTTGGCTGCTGTATACGTTTACATACAGCATTATAGTGAACTTTTACGACTTGAACTTCATTCTGTATTTCTAACTTTATTTTATGATACTCTTGCATCTACTTCATTTTCACTAGTTCTAGTAAAATAAATACCCCCTCAGCAGCTGCTTGCCACAGAGATTTGACAGGAGCCTATCAGTTTATATTCCATAGTAGGTCTATGAGGATGGCAGGACCCCAGCAGAAAAAAACAGTATGAACATCAATGCCTTACCCAGGGCCCGAACCTAAGTACCTTAGATCAGTAGCCAAGCACGCTAACCATTCTGGCTAAAGCAAGTGTTAGACAGCAAACGAAATTTTGACTTTTATGATATTGCCAGCAATGTTTCCTCTAATTTTTAGAGTGTACATGTAAGGAATTTCTCGTGCAGAGCCACCATTTGTGTGCTTGGTTAGCAGCTTCATGACCTCACAACTTAGAGGAACATGGGTTGTCAGCCACTGAACAAAGTACTTTATGTGGCCATTTTATAGTGAGTGTAGGAATGCAGTAAAAATGTCAGTTTAATTTTTAGTCATTGTAGAGTAATATTTAGATCATATATAGTAAAGCACATTTAATATGAACTGAGATGACATGATTTTCATGTGATTCAGATACCAATTATTCAAATAAACTTTCTTCCAAGTAGAAGTTTAATACACTTACAAATTGTTGTACCATTGTTTATGAGTACCATAGTTCTAACAATACTAACTGCTCATAACTATATTGTAAAATTCGATAACTGGTGTCAGATATAAGCAGATCTAATAAAAATTAATATAATATAAATAATAATTAAAATCACATTGTATTGCAGTCTGAAAATATTAATAAATTTCAGTTATACATAACATTTCACACTGTTTTCTACAAAGCTTGAAATTTTATTTTTTGAAGTTTCTTTCCACAACATCTGTATAACACTTTGATAAAAAGCTTGTTTAGCTTAATTTAGTTTGACTACCTTTTGCTCTGACTGCAGTGTTAAATGTAATTTTTTATATGAAGCATTTTTATATTCAAATGCATGTTTGAAATTAAATTCATATGTGTAAATGTGTAAAAGCTTATATTAAAATGTAAACTTATTTATCTTGAATGCATCAGCTATATTAAGTTGTTAACAGGTACCTAGTTTTAATGTTTCATTGCTGTATATTAATAATTAGGTTAATTCACATAAATTTTAATAATTTAATAGGTTTATACAATGTGTCAATTTGAAAAAATGGAATGAATTTAAGCTGTTTTACCATAAAAATCCTTTTTTCATACTGTTCTGTTGCAATGCTGATTATACTATTTAGTCCCAGCTAGCTTACTGGGCAGCATTAAGGCACTGTTAGTAAACACAGTAGCAACATATTGCAGTGCCAAGTCATGTGCATAGTACAACTCAACACCATTGATATCTGCAGATAGTGGGAACTGTATGATGCTCAGCCTCTTACTAACAGACTCCTGTCAGACTTTAGCAAGTCGCTACTTTGGGGATATTTTGTGCCAGATTTGTGAAATTTGAATCTGGAAAATAAAAACCGCTAGATTTTAGTAGGAAGCTAAGGAATTGCACTTTAGCTCCCACAGCTGCCATTGATTGTAAATTACCTATCACCATCATTCGTTCTATGCACATAGACAGGCTAACCCAAATTCTAGTATGGTAAGTATGGAAAATTAAAACATGAGAAATAAATTTTTAGTGGGTATTGATTTCCTTTGAGACCATTATTCTACTACATATAAATTATAAACTGTATTAGAAATGACAAATGGTAATTTAAGCATACTGTTACATAAGTTTGTATGTTTTTTTCATTAATTTTGAGAAGAAACTTTTTTAGGGCAAACAATGCTGTTAGTTAAATATTCCATAACTCTAAATGGAATAAATATTGTGGAAAATCAAGTTTCAGATAGAATTTATTTAAATCTTTATCTTCTGTCTCTCTGTGAGGAAGTTTCAGAACTTGAAATTTAACTTTTCACTGGTGTCATTGAAATTTTCTGGCTTGCTTTTAGCTTGTTTGCTTGTTTTAATTGCTTGTTTTAAGTGGTGTATATACAGTCAGTGTACACTTCATTAAGAACAGAGCCATGTTATGTTAATAGGGATTGAGATTCAGATTTCAGTAATTTATTAAATAAGCTTTTTATAGAAGAATGCAACTCAAACTAAAGGTCTTTATCAAATCTATTGAAATCTTGATTTTCAACAATTTTTTGCTATTTAAAGAGTTGTAAAAGTTGAACATTTTTACCAAAGGAACTAAATGCTTTAAAATTGGTAAAAATTTAAATAATCATTGCATTAAACTGCTAAAAATGCCTATGCATTTTAGTAAAATATATTTGTTATTGCTTTCTTTTGAAACCCTTTTCAGTCAGCTTTCCTAAACAGTTACTTGAAATGGCATTTACTGCTGTTAAATATTAGTTTCCATAATTCTTTAATACAGAATGAATATTGTTGAAAATTTATACAGTGTTGGTTGAAATTTTGAATTTACTTTCAGCCACACTTTTCCATTTAAATAGTTACTCAGCTTTGATCAAACTCCCTAGTGATATAGTTCTTTTTCCTAATAAAGTAGTCTTTAGTACTATATTTATTTTTACTGCATGTAGATACAAAAATACCATGTTTCATCATGGGAATGCATTCCTGAAAACAAAAGTGATAATTGAATCGGCACTTACACAGTCGTATCAAAATAATATGACCACCTACCATAGTATATGTATGGTAGGTGTCATATTATTTTAATGACTGTGTATAATGATACATTTCTAAAATTGTTATTTGTATTTTCAAAGTATTAGTGTTCATTGGGTTGCTGCAATAGTATTGCAGATATACATTGCAGTAATTTGTTACCAAAAGTTATTTTTTAATTTTAAAAATATTTAATATTTTTTATGGAATTGTGTTGCACCTAGTGCCTGCACACCTGTTGCAACTGCCTAGTTTTGGCCCTATATTTCAGTATAAGGACCAAATGTAATTTCTCCATTTGAAGATTTTCAGGATCACATGCAATGTGTTAAATGAGGTTTACTTGCAAAACTTTAATGGAATCATTAAGAACACTAGTAATAGAAGTATGTAAAGCAAATTATAATATTCAATGTCATGAATTCTACAAATGTGTAACCAAAACAAATAGCCTTGTTGTAGGAAAAATAAGGGGAGCCAAGTTTGAGCTGGAATGTCATTCTGTTGTAAAATTTTGCCTTTAGTAGTCTTAAAAATACTTATTGGACCTATACCTTATATGTATTTTTTAATATTTTTTCTGCCACTATTCCAGTTCTAACATTCTCAAAGGAGTCCCCCAGCTCTGGCCCTAAAAACAGTGAAACAATTTTAAAAGCCACAGTTAACAAACATGCATATTTTAATTTGTAAAAACTTAATTATAAAAATTAAATTGTATACATCTGAATAGAAGTAAAATCTTCATCCCTACAGAATACTTGATAATAGTACCATCTGAGAAATTGGTAATACTGTAAACTTCTATTTTAAATTTATACTGTCTTCCTGCTATGTAGATAAAGGGTTTGCTTAACTAGAAGCTTATTGAATCCACCATATGATGGGAAAATTGCATTTTATATAACATAGTTTTCATTTAGTTCCACCTGGGTGTCAGTTGGCTTGTTTTTCTCCACTACAAGTTTAAAATATACTGATCACAAAAATTAGGGGATATTTTATCGCTTCATATTCATTTTGAAAAATCCCCTAAGTTTTGTGAGCCGTGTATATATTAGACATGTGACAAATAACTGGGATCTGATAAGTGATGCAATAATCTGAAAATATGTTATGTCACAAGATACAATCAGCATAATTAAGCATTATGAGCTAGAAAACTGGACTGCATAAAACCTCTGTCAATAGGAATCTCATTTTCAAAGAGAATGACTTTTTTTGTTTACCAACTTTGGCACTCTTTGAATTTTTTAATTCAAACTAATGGATGATTGGAAAATGCAAATAGTTATTTTATTAGTACTTATGAAATAGCCGAAAAGGATTGGTTTTGCTGTGAGTGGAATTCAAACCCATGTCTCTCAGTAATGTGCCAGGCTTCTTACCGAGAGATGTGGGTTTGAATCCCACTCACAGCGAAACATATTTTTTTCAGTGATTTCATGAGTCCCATATCTACAGGACTGGGATGCTTTATTACTGATTTACGAGTACTTAAACAGCATAAAAAGTATTTATTTATTCCTTTAATTTAAAAAGCTTACTTTTCTCACACCTTTCTGGGGGCTCATAATCTTCACGTTCTACTGTCAGAATTTCTAGCACAAATACATTGTTTGCAATTTTATTTTTCCCCCCACTGTTAGAGGGTGCAATTATAGCTTTTGGGAGATTCAGAAAGTATGAATCGTGTAATATTTCATGAATACTTATACAAAACGGAAATTTTTTTTTCTCTCTCTCTCTCTTGGCCGAGTGGTTAGCACGTTAGGCTACTGATCTACGGGACCTGGATTCGAGCCGGGTAAGGCATGGATGTTGTGTTATTTTTCTGCTGAGGTCCCGCCATCGTCACAGACCTTTTATTATGGCATCTGACAGGCTCCTGTCAGACCTTTGTGGCAAGCAGTTGCTGGAGGAAGTATTTATGTATTTATTATTTAAAAACAAAAAAAATTCTATGTCTTCAGACAGACAGTTGACAAAGTGCATATATTATCTAGTGTTAATATATTATATATTACTTAGTGTATACCAAAAAAGTTGAGTTTATTCAATATTTAATCAACTGTATACTTGTAATATATACTTTCCATCTATATGGCATTTATCTGCCACTTGTGGCTAGATTGCCTGAACAGCGCCTACATGTGACATAATGGAATATGTACTGTAAGTAGAAAATGTTCATATTATCAATTGGAGGAGATCTTGATTGGCGGCTGGTAGATCAGTGGTCCAGAGCACATGACATGTTATCAGTAGGTCATGAGTTCATATCCCACCCAGCTCAAGACAATTTTTCCTGTAAAAATTTGAATCGACTCAAAAGTGGTAATTGATAAATTTGTGTTGCTCACTTTTCATAAAATAATGTTTAAAAATGGACTATTGCTACTTTAACTTCTGCTGATTTAACACATGTATATAAGCATACATTTTCAGTTTCAAGCAAAGCAGTTGCCAGAATTCTGACCTTAGCCAGTCTGCAATAGCAGTCATTGGCTGTAGTTTCTTCATCTTGTTAGAAACAGTAATGAGCTGTAAACTGCAAGTATTATTGTCATATTAATGAGTTTTTTTGTGTGATGCTATTTTTAGGATGTAGCATATACCAATCTAGGAGATCTTAACTAACATACTTCTAAATAGTTTTACATTATGCCACTGTAATTTTAAATTGTCACTGCAACAGTTGTCACCTCAAATGAAACATATGTCTAAAGTAACCTCAAGATCCAACTTGTGCCTAATAATTTTATTTAATATAGATATTTGAATATTTATATAGAACTTTTATCCAATTTCAAAGTTTACCATGTTCATTTCAATATTATATGAAACATGTTGTCAAGGTAACCTGATGCATGATGACAGCAGTGGAAGCCAACTGAGTTGTTCCAAACAGCCTTTTATATATATAGATTTAAAAAAAATTAATATTCATTTATAGACCGGATTTTTTATAAGATATATTCATAATTTTTTTAGCCCATTGTTCCTTTATTTGCCAATGGCTTAGTCAGCTTTTGTCAACTTCCTTTCAATCATGGATTCACTGTTTGAAAAAAAAATCTGGTGATGAAGCGTGATTTTTGTGATATTTCAATGAAAACAATTTTCTGATCCAAACCACTATTCTTCAGTCCATTTGTGTCGTGTATCCCATAATCTTAACTTTTTTGAGGCAGAGTACCCCTCTTGTGGCAAAAAAGTGTTAGTATACTTATAGGATATTCTATACTACCACTACATATCTGTTGATGAAAGAAAATAATGAATGTAAATTATTATTAAGTGACCATTAATCTTGTAGCAAAAATGCATCATAATTTCTGGATTTTCTCACATACCACAGATTTAGAAACTGATCAAGCAACACTCTGATTTTACTAGCTGTTTCTTTGTCATAGTGGTATGGAGAAGAACTTTAAAAAATAAATCTTATGGATGCGTCTAAGAAAAACATAGGAAACCTGACCAAGCATACCCAATTAATGATTGTTGTAAAGCAAACATCAATATATTTAACCCATACACTGGTGGGAGCAGGGGCAGATTGGGGCGCCGTGGACTGGTCAAATTTGGACCGCTTTATAAGTCAGAAACACAAGGCACACCTGGCAAGATAATTTCACTAAAGTAGTAGACTTCAAATTTCCAGAGATTCTTCCCTGGATGGGGTTACATTTGTTAAACAGATAGTAGATGACAGACATGATGACAATGACTTTCAATGAATGATTATTTATGGTGCATGAGAGATGAATGAGTTGAGAGTGGTGCAGGAGATGACAGACATGTGAAATAGGATAAAAAAAAAATTTTAGTTGCAGTAGCTTTTAGCTCTGTCAGCAGAGTTAGATATAAATCCGAGTGGGTGGTGTTTTAGTTTAGGGTGTGTTTTTATTCCCCCATCATCAGTTTGACAGTCAACATTATACTGGAATCAGACAACTATAACTACAAAGCAACATAAATATACTCTTATTTTTCCGATTTCTTGTAATAAATTTATTCTTTATGCTATTTTGTCTTTCAAAAACATGATGAATGTTATTTTGAAACTCTGATCGGAATTTATGCTATCATATGAAATATTTTTCATCTTTTGCAGTCTCACTGTATTGTTTTATAAATAATGTATAAGCAAAAAAAATTCAATATGGAGAACCAAACCTATAGAAGACTAGATTTTTTTATGTTTTTTCGTTTACTGAGGTTTTGCAAGATTTTTGATAAATGCCAAACCATTTTACACTGTCTTAATTTTTTTTTCTCATAGCAGTCGTACGTAAACCAACATTGGAAATATATACTCATTTTTTATGAAGAACATTTCTTGCACTCTCTAGACAAAAAATACAGAATAGTCAAAAATATCCATTGGCCATAAATTTTCTAAATATAGTAGATCAAAACTCCTCTTTTTGAGGTCATCTTGTTTTAGAGTTAAGCAATTTTAAATTCCAGAAGGAATCTGAATACACCTGTATAAAACCAAAATTCCTGAAAAGGATTGAATTCTCATGATTTTTTCACCTAAGCTCCCATTGTTTGCTTCACGTGGCTCACTCCAAAATGTGGTTTTACATTACAACCGGATGCAAAATCCGAGTTTCTAGAATGCTTAAATAAGCTGAAAACTATATTTGCAACTACAGCAAAGCAATATAATAAATATTCCCTCAAGCAACTGCTTTCCACAGAGACCTAACAGGAGCCTGTCAGTTTATACGCCATAGTAGAAGGTCTGTGAGGAAGGCGGGACCTCAACAGAAAAACATCCATGCCTTACCCGGGGCTCAAACCCAGGTCCCTTTGATCAGTAGCCAAGCACACTAACCACTTGGCCAAAACAAATGACATTTTTTTTTTAGTTTAGCCCATTTTGCTGAAATTGTAATCTAAAATAATGTTTTATACGTTTTGCACCACAATATTTCACGTAATTTGTTAATTTTTAAAATTTGAAAACAATCTAGTTGCTGGGTGTTTTTTTTTCATTAGTAGTGCAGCCGTCCCATGGCCGAGTAGTTAGCACACTTGGCTATTGATCAAAGGGACCTGGGTTCGAGCCCCGGATAGGGCATGGATGTTCGTGTTGTTTTTCCACTGAGGTCCTGCCATCCTCTCAGATCTTCTACTATGGCATATAAACTGGCAGACTCCTGTCAGACCTCTGTGGCAAGCAGATGCTTGAGGGGGTAAAAATACTTTTGTTGGATAGGTAATGATTAAATTTTTAAAATTTAGCACTTCTCAAACATCCCAAAAGTTTAAACTGTGCCCCCTAATGGTGGAAAAAAGTTGCACATTGCAAAGGATGTATATGCTAGATTTCAAGATTTTGCTGGTGAATGTGAAGGTTGTGAGGTTTGCATAGACAACAATGATGAATTGAAAATCCTTTTTTTTTTGAGTTGGATAAGTATTGAAAATATATTACGATTCGCACTTTATGAATCACAAAAAATTAAAGTTCGCCCTCTAACAGTGAAAAAAGTTTAAAATTGCAAACTTTTCAACAGATATTGCAAGCAATGCATTAATGCTAGAAATTTGAAAATTTGATTGTAGAATGTGAAGGTTGTGTAGTTTTCATTTGAAACAGTAAGTTGACCTTTTTCACACAGGAGCATGGGAATTGCAACTGTTTTGCTTCAGGAGATGTTGGAAATTTATTTTTTAGTTGATTGGTAGAGGGAACTAATATGAGAAAGGCGATACTTTTAATGAATGTTGCAAGTGATCTGTTAAGGTAGAAATTTTGGTGATAGTGTCAAGAGATTCTGCTAACAGCAACATCATAACCTTTTGTCAGAGGCATGTGAGAAAAACAACTTTTTTAAATTTGCAGAATAAGAGATAAATGCATTTTTTCGATGTGTAAGTACTAATAGAATACTACTATTTGCAATTCGCAGTAATCCATTAGTTCAAACTAAATCTTTTAAAGAGTGCAAAAAGTTTTATTCTCTTTCAAAACGAGATTCCTGTCCTAAACCAGATTTGTTCAACCCACAGCTCACATAAAAAATAATCAACATACTGAATCTGGTTCATTTTTTTTAAACATTTTTAGGTGCATAAGTAAATTCTTTTGTTAATTCACAGTTCTCACTAAATACGTATAGTTTTGATTTTCATCATCATCATCCTCAAGCACCCATGGGCTACGGAGGTCCAACCAGACTGTGCAATTTAGTTCTCCAAGCAAGTCTTTCCTGAGCTACATCTGCTGCATCTGGCCACTACACACCAATTCTAATCAGGTCCTGTTTGATATTGTCTGCCCACCGCATCCTAGGTCTCCCCCTTTTTCTGAGGTCTTTAGGCACACTGTTTATAACCTTATTCGCCAATCTATAATTATCCATATGGGCAACATGGCCAAACCAACGGAGTCTCTCTCTGCCCAATATACTGCTTAAAGGAGGTTGGGAACTCCTTGCCTAACCTCATCATTGGTTACAAAGTTGAACCACCTAATGCCCAAGATACTGCGTAAGCATCTGGAATCAAAAGCATCTAGTTTCCTGTTATCTTGTTCACAAAGTGTCCAAGTTTCACTACTATAACTAACCCTAGAAAGAACCAAACTATTATACAGTCTAATTTTAGTCTTTAGGTGTATACGCGTATTTCTCCACACTCTCCATAGATTCTTAAAAGTCCCGGCAGCAATCCCTATTCGTCTGTTAATCTCCTGTAGCACATCACCAGTATCTGTTACATAGCTCCCAAGATAATTAAACTATGACACCTGCTGAAGACTGCAACCATTCAGATTAACTGAATCATGGCCTGCCTGACCAATTTTCATCACTTCATACCAAACCTACTCTACTACCAGTACCTCTTTAGTTATAACCAAACCTACTCTACTACCAGTCTCATCAACAGCTCGAATGAAATAGTTCATGTCATCAACATCATTTGCCAAAGGGGCTAAATCATCAGCATAATCTAAATCAGAAATTTTCGTATCTCCAGAACATTTAAGGCCAAAATCTTGCAATTGAAGTGAATTTCACCTCCATAGGTACTTGGAATGTGAGGACTCTGCACAGAGCTTTTTCTCTTGATGTCCTCACACAAGAATTCCACCATTATAATTTAGATATTCTCGGCTTGCAAGAGACCAGATGGACAGATAAAGGTCAGATTCTTAAAACTAATCTTAAATTTCTCTTTTCAGGGAGGGACGACAATAAGCATCACCAAGGCGTGGGTCTGCTTCTCAGCAGGCACGCTAGTTGGGTTGTTTTACCTCTGAGCGGCACTTTTTTGCACACCATGGGCTAAATGGCCAGGTCACATGGACCCCGAAGGCTCAGAGAAGGTTTGGGGAGGGGACCCACTGGAACAGCTGTTGGGAGACAGATGGTAGCCTCCCGTCAAGGCCATCCAGCGTGTTCTTTAACGTGCACAGGGTATGGCTCTCCCGCACACGGGGCCACGGCTTAACGTCCCATCCGACGGACGGCGGCCTTTCCAAGCCCATCGGTGTCCCCTACTGACCGTGGGCAGGGCGGGGAAATTTTGCGGAGAAAAATCTCAACGCTGACCCAGCTGGGACTCGAACCTGGGAACTACAGATTACGAGCCTGGCGCGCTACCGACTGAGCCACCCCCGCCCAGACACGCTAGTGATGCTCTTCTAGGATATGAGTGCATTAATGAAAGGTTTCTTGCAGCAAAATTTCAGACAAGCGTTAAAGACTTGAATGTTATCTGCTGTTATGCCCCCACTGAGGATGCCGATGAAAATGAGAAGGATAGGTTTTACAGACAACTTCAGGATATTTTGAATTCTGTCAAGAAAGGAGATAATACCCTTGTTCTAGATGACTTCAATGCCAAAGTTGGTACTGACTCTGACCTTTGGGGAGGAGTAATAGGCCCTTTTGGTATTGGTAGCTGCAATGGCAATGGGCAACGTCTCCTACAGGTAAGTAAACTCAATGGATTCAGAATAACTAACACTTATTACAAACACTGCGACATACATAAGTACACATGGATTTCACCTGATGGGCTGCATAAGAATATGATTGATTACATATCAATTAACAGCAAATGGGCTAGTTCTATTAGGAATACCAGGTCATATAGGGGAGCTGAAATTGGATCTGACCATTACCTTGTTAAAAGTGTGTTCCAACTTAAACTTAAAAAGTGTTGTGCTAGGGTTAAAAAATTTACTTTTAATACTGAAGCTCTGAAAGATCCAGTTATAGCCAAAGCTTACCATGATAGGTTACTTAGTCATTTTGACAGTCATGGTTTGCTTACTACTGAAGTTGAGGAAGAATGGGATCATTTTAAACAGGCTTTTTTTTTTACACTAACAGTACTCTTTTAGGAAAAAAGGAGCAGAAGAGGCAGAATTATCTGAGTGATAAGGCACTTGAGCTTATTTCGGAAAGAAAGAGCTGCAGGAATGTCCTTAATCAATACCCTACTAGTCCTAATAGAAAGCATTACAGAGAACTTAATAAATGTGTAAAAGATCAGTTAGCTGCTGATAAGAATCTTTGGCTTGATGGTTTGGTTGACAAAGCCGAGGAAGCAGTTAGACAGCACGACAACAGCGAGCTGTACCAGATAGTTAATGTTTTGTGTGGTAGAAAACGAACAGGTATACAGGGATTGAAGGATAAACAAGGTAAGGTTATAGAAGGTGAGGATTCTCTCATGGCTAGGTGGGCTGAGCATTTCAGTGATCCCATTGTTTGTAATTATGATAGATGCATTGGTGGCTTTAATGTTAGCCCTATAACACAATCTGAAGTTATTTTGGCTATTTCTAAACTTAAACTTCATAAATCCCCAGGGGTAGATGAAATTACTACGGAAATGCTTAGAGCTGGGAATGTTTCAGTTATCACTTGGATGACTGAAATTCTGAATATCTTTTATGATAAAGGCATGGTTCCTAAAGATTTTACCAGAGCTATTGTTATCCCTATTTTCATAAAAGGTGATCGCAGTTCTTGTGATAACTATAGGGGTATCAGCCTACTCTCTGTTCCAGGTAAAGTTCTTTCCATGATTGTGCTTAATAGAAGTAAGAATCTGGTTGACAGTCAATTGCATGATGAGCAATGTGGATTCAGAAGTGGTAGGGGATGTGTGGATCAGATATTTTCACTTAGGCAGATTCTTGAGAAATGTTTAGAGTTTCAGAAACCTCTGGTTGCTAGCTTTGTTGATTTCAAAAAGGATTTTGACTCTGTTGATCATCATAATTTGTGGTTGATTGTGAGATCATATGGTATACCTGACAAGTTAGTTAACATAATGAAAGCTCTCTATAATAACACTGAGTCGTGTGTGAGAGTTGGTAAGTCTTGTAGCAATTGGTTTAGCATTACTTCTGGTGTTCGACAAGGGTGCATTTTGTCTCCTTTTCCCTTTAGTTTGGTTGTTGATTATGTTATGCGAAATTCACTTCAAGGGTGCATTTTGTCTCCTTTTCCCTTTAGTTTGGTTATTGATTATGTTATGCGAAATTCACTTCAAGGGTGCATTTTGTCTCCTTTTCCCTTTAGTTTGGTTATTGATTATGTTATGCGAAATTCACTTCAAGGGAAAGATTTTGGCCTTAAATGGGCTGGAGGTACGAAAATTTCTGATTTAAATTATGCTGATGATTTAGCCCTTTTGGCAAATGTTGATAAGATGAACTCTTTCATTCGAGCTTTGATGAGACTGGTAGTAGAGTAGGTTTGGTTATAAAAAGAGAGAAAACTAAAGTGATGAAAATTGGTCAGGCAGGCTGTGATTCAGTTAATCTGCAGGTTGCAGTCTTGAGCAGGTGTCACAGTTTAATTACCTTGGGAGCTGCGTAACTGATACTGGTGGTGTTCGGCATGAGATTAACAGAGGAATAGGGATTGCTGCCGGGACTTTTAAGAATCTATCGAGAGTGTAGAGAAATAGGCGTATACACCTAAAGACTAAAATTTGACTGTATAATAGTTTGGTTCTTTTTAGGGTTAGTTATGGTAGTGAAACTTGGATGCTTTGTAAACATAACAGGAAACTAGATGCTTTTGATTCCAGTTGCTTACGCAGTATCTTGGGCATTATGTGGTTCAACTTTGTAACTAATGATGAGGTTAGGCAAAGGAGTTTGCAACCTCCTTTAAGCAGCATATTGTGCAGAGAGAGACTCCGTCGGTTTGGCCTTGTTGCCCGAATGAATAATTATAGATTGGCGAATAAAGTTATGAACAGTGTGCCTAAAGGCCTCAGAAAGAAGGGGAGACCTAGGATGCGGTGGGCAGACAATGTCAAACAGGACTTTGTTAGAATTGGTGTACAGTGGCCAGATGCAGTAGATGTAGCTCAGGATAGACTTGTGTGGAGAACTAAACTGCACGGCCTGGTTGGACCTCTGTAGCCCAATGGCTGCTTGAGGATGATGATGACATATCCCCTACCACTTCTGAATCCACATTGCTCATCATGCAAAGAACTTTACCTGGAACAGAGATTAGGCTGATACCCCTATAGTTATCACAAGAACTGCGATCACCTTTTTTGAAAATAGGGATAACAATAGCTCTGGTAAAATCCTTAGGAACCATGCCTTTATCATAAAAGATATTCAGAATTTCAGTCATCCAAGTGGTAACCGAAACATTCCCAGCTCTAAGCATTTCGGAAGTAATTTCATCTATCCCTGGGGATTTATGTAGTTTAAGTTTAGAAACAGCCAAAAGAACTTCAGATTGTGTTATAGGGCCAACATTAAAGCCACCAATGCATCTATCATCATTGCAAACAATGGGAGTAGAACTAACCACATTGTTTAGAACATCACTGAAATGCTCAGCCCACCTAGCCATGACAGAATCCTTACCTTTTTCATCTTTCAATTCCTTTTATACCTGTCCATTTTCTACCACACAAAACATTAACTATCTGGTACAGCTCTCTTCTGTTATGCTGTCTAACTGCTTCCTCAGCTTTGTCAGCCAAGCCATCAAGCCAAAGATTCTTATCAGCAGCTAACTGATCCTTTACACATTTGTTGAGCTCTCTGTAATGCTTTCTATTAGGACTAGTAGGGTATTGATTAAGGACATTCCTGCAGTTCTTTCTTTCTGAAATAAGCTCAAGTGCCTTATCACTCAAATAATTCTGCATCCTCTGCTCCTTCTTTCTTACAAGAGTATTGTTAGTTTCCAAAAATGCCTGTTTAAAATGATCCCATTCTTCCTCAACTTCAGTAGTAAGCAAACCATGACTGTCATAATGACTAAGTAACCTATCATGGTAAGCTTTGGCTATAACTGGATCTTTCAGAGCTTCAGTATTAAAAGTAAATTTTTTAACCCTAGCACAACACTTTTTAAGTTTAAGTTGCAACACACTTTTTACTAGGTAATGGTCAGATCCTATTGCTCCCCTATATGACCTGGTATTTTTATCAGGACTAGCCCATTTGCTGTTAATTAATATATAATCAATCATACTCTTATACAGCCCATCGGGTGAAACCCATTTATACTTATCTTTGTAATAAGTGTTAGATATCTTTCACGAGATTATCTCTTTTAAAAGGTACTAATGGCCTGCACCACGAGAAGGTGGGGTCGGATATTAGGCTAGACCTGGCTGGTTCTATGTATCATCACAGGGGATTGGTGCATAGCTCTGCTTCCAGTGACTACCTAGCTGCCATTTGCATCATCCTAAGTTAACAGATCTTTAAGGATTTACAGTTAAAAATATAGAGAATGGCATAATATGAATGCAAGCAATACTTCAAAACATTCAAGATCTCCATGAAATAAGTGGAGAATTTTTTCATATGTATGAAAACATCCTGCATCATTGTTATAAAAAAAGGTAGCTGATAGCAATAATTTTTGTTAGTATAACTATGAAATATTTGTGGTAAAAAAAATAAATACAGCTGTTGTAAAAAATATTGTATTTATGTATATGACAGCAATGTATCACACATTTTCTTGTTTTAGACAAAACTAAAAATTGGTGCTAAAACTTTATTTTTTATTGAAGCAAAACTTTTCTATATATATTACATTTAGATATTTGTTCACCATCATCATCATCCTCCTCAAGCAGCCATGGGCTACGGAGGTCCAACCAGACCGCGCAGTTTAATTCTCCAAGCATATCTGTCCTGAGCTACATCTGCTGCATCTGGCCACTGTACACCAATTCTAACAAGGTCCTGTTTGACATTGTCTGCCCACCGCATCCTAGGTCTCCCCCTTCTTCTGAGGCCTCTAGGCACACTGTTCATAACCCTATTCGCCAATCTATAATTATTCATACGGGCAACATGGCTAAACCAAAGGAGTCTCTCTCTGCACAATATGCTGCTTAAAGGAGGTTGCAGACTCCTTTGCCTAACCTCATCATTAGTTACAAAGTTAAACCACCTAATACCCAAGATACTGCGTAAGCATCTAGAATCAAAAGCATCTAGTTTCCTGTTATCTTGCTTACACAGCGTCCAAGTTTCACTACCATAACTAACCCTAGAAAGAACCAAACTATTATACAGTCTAATTTTAGTCTTTAGGTGCATACGCCTATTTCTCCACAATCTCCATAGATTCTTAAAAGTCCCGGCAGCAATCCCTATTCGTCTGTTAATCTCATGCCGCACATCACCAGTATCAGTTACGTAGCTCCCAAGGTAATTAAACTGTGACACCTGCTCAAGACTGCAACCATTCAGATTAACTGAATCACAACCTGCCTGACCAATTTTCATCACTTTAGTTTTTCTCTGTTTATAACCAAACCTACTGTACTACCAGTCTCATCAACAGTTCGAATGAAAGAGTTCATCTCATCAACATCATTTGCCAAAAGGGCTAAATCATCAGCATAATCTAAATCAGAAATTTTCGTATCTCCAGCCCATATAAGGCCAAAATCTTTCCCTTGAAGTGAATTTCACATAACATAATCAACAACCAAACTAAAGGGAAAAGGAGACAAAATGCACCCTTGAAGTGAATTTCGCATAACATAATCAACAACCAAACTAAAGGGAAAAGGAGACAAAATGCACCCTTGTCGAACACCAGAAGTAATGCTAAACCAATTGCTACAAGACTTACCAACTCTCACACATGACTCAGTGTTATTATAGAGAGCTTTCATTATGTTAACTAACTTGTGTGGTATACCATATGATTTCACAATCAACCACAAATTATGACGATCAACAGAGTCGAAAGCCTTTTTGAAATCAACAAAGCTAGCAACCAAAGGTTTCTGAAACTCTAAACATTTCTCAAGAATCTGCCTAAGTGAAAATATCTGATCTACACATCCCCTACCACTTCTGAATCCACATTGCTCATCACGCAATTGCCTGTCAACCAGATTCTTAATTCTATTAAGCACAATCATGGAAAGAACTTTACCTGGAACGGAGAGTACGCTGATACCCCTATAGTTATCACAAGAACTGCGATCACCTTTTTTGAAAATAGGGATAATAATAGCTCTGGTAAAATCTTTAGGAACCATGCCTTTATCGTAAAAGTTATTCAAAATTTCAGTCATCCAAATGGTAACTGAAACATTCCCAGCTCTAAGCATTTCCGTAGTAATTTCATCCACCCCTGGGGATTTATGAAGTTTAAGTTTAGAAATAGCCAAACTAACTTCAGATTGTGTTATAGGGTCAACATTAAAGCCAACAATGCATCTATCATCATTGCAAACAATCGGAGTAGAACTAACCACATTGTTTAGAACATCACTGAAATGCTCAGCCCACCTAGCCATGACAGAATCCTCACCTTCTATAACCTTGCCTTGTTTATCCTTCAATCCCTGTATACCTGTTCGTTTTCTACCACACAAAACATTAACTATCTGGTACAGCTCTCTGCTGTTGTGCTGTCTAACTGCTTCCTCAGCTTTGTCAGCAAGGCCATCAAGCCAAAGATTCTTATCAGTAGCTAACTGACCCTTTACACGTTTATTAAGTTCTTTGTAATGCTTTCTATTACGAGAAGGTGGGGTCAGACATTAGGTGCTAGACCTGGCCGGTTCTGTGCATCATCACTGGGGATTGGTACACAGCTCTCCTTCCAGTTTACGCCTAGCTACCATTTACAAGCCACTTGTTCACCAAACCAAACATTTTATGAAACGAAGTTCCTAACTACAGAAAAAAACATCCAAAGTTGACCATAAGTAAAAACAGGTTATGGAATATGAATACAACTGTGACTTTTAATGGTCATTGAACATATTAATCTTGTAAAAAACGATTTTTGCTGAAGTTGAAATTTCAAATTTGCTTCTTAGAGAGTAAATTGTTATTCAGTAATCCTGTATGCTACTTCTAGCTTATACAGGACATTCACCGAAAGTATTGCACTTGCAGCATGGGTTATGGGAGAATAGAAATAGTCACATGCTTATGATCCTGCAATTGACAAAATAGAAGAAAAATTGGTGTAGAGGTAGAATAGGTATAGCTTACCATGTCATTCCCATCAGATTTGGGGCAGTGACTAATAGAACCAGTGTATGATAAATGTCAGTTTGTCTTTGCAGTGTTTGGAAATCTAGTACCTTGGACATGCTTTGGGCCTTTGAAAGAAAAAACAACTTTATATTCTTATATTTTTCATTATTGTTATTATCGAGTTTTTTAAATGATCCTGAGACAATAGTAAGTGTGGCTATGTCATACCTCTTCTAGCTTTACAGTGATTATTTCTGCTATTTCACCACCTTTATTATAAAAGTGTGACCTCTTAAAATCTTATCATTTAATTTTTTTATCAACTTTTAATCTCCGACCTTTATGGGATCTTTTAACATGGCTAAAAGATTTGTGGATCTGATTCAAATATTCATTAAAATTACAGTTTAATACCCAATGATGCTATAATCTAGGTTTAATTACTTTTATGAACATTTTAAAGTTTACAACCACAAAATGTGAAAGATTTAAATGAAGTGTATAGTGTGTGTCATAATACTAGTTCAGAGCTTGAGACAGATTATTGTGGAAAAATAATAGAAACGGTGTAACTCTTTGCACTCAAAGGTTTTTTTTTGCTATGTGGAAGTAGCAAATCTGTTCTTTTTCTAAAATGTTGATTTTTACAACTGACATAAAAGTAAATCGTACATAAACAATGTAAAGTCAAACTCATCTTCACTTCAATAATTTCATTTGGCTCCATTTTTATAACCACTAAAAACAGACTAAGTTTAAATTAATTTTACTTAAACACAATGCTGTACTATGAAGTGCACATAGACAATATAGTTACACATCTAAAATGTAAAGAGAAAAGATATCTGTTCATAAAACAATTATTGTCGCCTCTCAGTCACCATTCGAGTTGCTGCATTAAACCAAGTGGCAATTGAGAGTCTCCTCTCGAGTGCAAAGGGTTAATAACCTCATTTCTCAGATATTGCATACTTCAGTGAATTTTAAATTAACTTTGGGAATACAAAGTCTATATTTTGCTAATTCCATTAAGGCCATTCTAGTTCATTTTTATTCTGGAATTTAACTTCAGTCACTGACAGTTAATTTTCCTGTTTCAGTACTATCAAATTTGGTTACTTTTCAAAAGAGATTGCCAGTTTTAACCTGGAGATTTGAATTCAGCTAACAGTTACAGAAAAATATTTTTCCAAGCGCATGTGTATAATTGGCAAAGCACTAGACAGACAGACAGCATCTACTTTGCCCTTGGTCAGAAAGAGAGTACTCAAGGCTCAAGGTGTTATAAGATTGTAGTGAGATTAGCCTCCAATGAGGGGCTTTGTCTGCCATATGGATGTCATGCAGACTAATCTGCAGGTCCCATTGTTCGAGCCCTACTTGGTCCAGCATTGAAATTTATCTCTGCTAAACCTCCACCTTGCCCTTGATGAGAAATGAAGCACTGATGGACTTAAAAATGCCTCTGTCTGTCATATGGAACATTAAGTCATCACCCCATGTGCAGGACAACCATACCCTGTATACATTAAGAACATGGTAGATGGCTTTGACAGGAGGTTTTCATTTTTCCGAGTGCTGTCCAGTGAGCCCCCTTCCCAATCCTCTGAGCCTTCGGGTTCTTGTGACCTTAACATTTTACCTATTCTGTGCACAAAAGTACTGCTCAGAGGTAAAACAACCCAGTATCTTATACAACTCCTTGAGTAGTTTGTTCAATAGCACAACCATTCAAAAGAGCTGAGGCACCATCCATATAACCAGTCTTCATTGCTAGTTTTTTTTTTATCACTATTACCATCCTCATCAACAGCTCTATTTTTTTAAATGCACACGTCTTGTGAGCATCATTTTTTAAATGAGCTAAATTATCTATGATCCCCACCCGTGCCTTGGTCAATAGGGGACACGGATGGGCTTGAAAAGGCTGCTGTATTGTGGATGGGACATTAACCCATGGCCCTGTGTGCAGGAGAGCCATATATCCTGTGCACATTAAAGAACACACTGGATGGCCTTGACGTAAAGCTACCATCTGTCTCCTAACAGCTGTCCAGTGAGTATCCTGCCTCCAACCTTCTGAGTCATCAGGGTCCTTGTGACCTCACCATTTAGCCCATTGTGGGCAAAAAAGTGCCACTCAGAGGTAAAACAACCCAGCCCAACTATGCATGATCTAAGTATAATGTATTCAGATCTCTAGACCAGTGTTTCTCAGCTTTATCATGTGTGGTGAACTCTATAATTTAGATTTTTTTGTCACATATTTCCTAATGCAATAGTTTTGATCTTTTTTTTGTGTGTGCTGCATATAATTTTTTTTTAATCTATAGTGCTTCCCCTGTCTTATCTAAGAAAATAGCTATATATTTAGTGGAAGATTTCTCATATTTTTAACAAATATCATCTGCCATTGCCATATTTTCTCTTTCTCATATCCTTGGAGTAGGCCTATCACTGGTTGAGAAACACTGCCCTAGACCTTTACCAAAATACTATTTTAAATAATTTGAAATTTAGGCAAAGAGTATAGAAAATTGAAACCATGTTTAGTTTTGTTTTTTGTATTTCATCACAGATCGTTCATCCATTGCAGATAGACAGCAAGGTGTGTCCCTATGGGTGCCTTTCCAGAATGCCGCAAGTAGTGTCACAACCTTGTATAAAGGTAATGTTTAAAAAAAAATCCTATTTTTACACAACTTTCAAATAAAAATTTTCGTAGTGCAATTGTGTAATATTTATTTCCATTCCTCGAGTTAAAACTATCTCTGAATCTATTACTGTTCCATATGCTTTTACTCTTCATACAGTCTTTTAGTCATGTTTAAACAACTTTTTGTTTTGTGTATTAATCTTTACTCTATACCACTATATTTGATTGTACTTTTTTAATGACTTTGATTCACTATGAACCACACTGTTGACATTAGATGGCAAAGTAGCTATTTAAAGTAGCATTTAGTGCAAATTTAGCTTTTCATTCTCTGACATTATAATGTAAGCCACTTATGTAAAAACATTACTACTATGCAAAAAGCTACTTAGCATTAGCTACTACTTATGCAAAAATATTAGGTCCAATGCTGAACCCTTTATCCCTTCCAGGGTTCATCCTAAAAAACTGGTGTACATCTAGGAACCAAGCTATTTTTTCACTTAAAAAATAAAATTTCCTCAAATGGAAATTTTATTTTTCAAGTTTGAAACCAGTCAAGTTGAAATTTATTTTTAATAAGATATGTGCAAAATTTTCCAACTGCAATTTATATTTTTTTAAAAAAATGTGATATACTAAAAACCAATAGAACCAATTTCGGCCTCTCATTTTGGATTCTGTCAATGTGTATAATTGATGTGCACTCTGGAAAGGTTAAGTGTTGAATTTCACACAATACATGAAGTTGTGACCAAGAAAATTTTTAAAACTTTTTAGCAGATAAACAGTTGAACTTTATCCTACAGTAACTAATAATATACGTAGGTCATTTCAAAAGTAATGCACAATGTGTCAACACTCCAGTACGGATAACACAATCATTGTAGCAATTGTAGACAGGAAATTGAGAAAGGTGATGTGTTTTTCATCAGCATATGTCGCATTTTGGAACAGGTGTTGCTGAAAATGGTGCTTGCAGAGGTTTCAGGTATTGTTATGCATGAAGATCAGCAGTCATACATTTAAGACTGAAATTTTACACAGGGAAGATTTTCTGCATCGAATTGTCACTACTGATGAAACTTGGATTAGGGATTTTGAATCTGGTCAGTAGACAAGTAGCAGTCCCTGAAACCTCAAGTGCCATTTTTAGCGATAGCTGTTTTGAAATGTGATATGCTACGATACAAACACGTCACCTTTGTCTTTCTCCACTTCCTGTTTCCAACTGCTGCAATGACCAAGTGGTGATTTGTGTCATCCATACCAGAATGTTGCCATATTGTGCATTACTTTTGAAATAACCTATTTATATAGGTCATGTTACATAACGAAATGAAAAGCATTTCATTCTGAATAAATTGATGGAAATTTAAATCGAAATGAATGCTACTTAACCTTGATTTTTAAAAATGGTTTACTGGTTCTGGATACTTTAAGGATTAGTATCATCAGAAAATTACCTGTGATTTTGTGATTTAGAACCTGATTATGGATCTAGCTTGTGCAAGAGCAGAGTGCTTTTTTTTTTTCTAATTATTAAGATTCGGGGGGGGGGGGTGCTTAAAACAGAGAATTATTGCGTAGGTCATATTGCAGTTAATAAGTATAAGATAACAAATCACAGTATGAAGTTTTAAAATTTAATAAAATGCAATTTCATTGTATAAGTAAAAGCAACAGCAGAATATATATATAGTCTAACAGCTGGCCTGCCTCTGTATATAAGTACATACCAATGATTTATAGCAATATTATGTAGTTTTACAGCAAATTTGACAACATGGCTGTCTGCACAGAGGTCAGTCACAAAGATCTACAGGTGAGCAGGTATAAGTTTTGGTGTGGATAATGTAATTTTCATAGGAAAGGTATCCAGTAAAAATTTTGTGAGTGTACGATTTTTTTTTTTGTCGACTGTTTAGTCCTTTCTTTTGATGTTTTACATAAGTCAAAAAACACTGAGCTGTAGAAGTTCATCTATTGTTTCTCTTTGCACATGAAGTATAGTTTGTAAGTTCATTACCCAACCACTTGACCAGTTTGCAATCATATGCTACCAAATAAGTAGACTAGTTTAATGCTAGTTATTGAATTGAGAGTTCTTCAAGTAAGATATTTTTGTTAAGTTTATACTCTAATATTTTCCTAATTTCTTAACTAAAAGTAAATTATTTTAACTTATGTGATAAAATAAAAGTATATTTACAACATGATAGGAAGTGGAGTTAGAGCATCTGCTCTACTCCTGTGACATGTTTCACTGTAATTGATTTTGCCATATCATCGGGTAAGCAAGTTGTGAATTATTAAGAGAGTATTTAGAAGTCAGCACTGTGTCAATTTCCATGTCTAGTTCACTCGCCTCCAGGGGAAGCTGATATCCTTGGAGGAGGAGTTTCCAAGGTGACTGTAATGGCTGACATAACAAGTATGTTGCAAAGCATATGTAATTTATGTTAATAAATTTTCTAGGTATATGAATTAAATTTGAACGAAGTTGGGAGAAGGGATAATTACCGTATTTTAATGTGTATAAGGAACCCCCTGATTTTTCATCAAAGATATTTTTATTTTAAGATATAAAAATTTTTTTTTTTATTTTTTATTCATCATCGGTGGTCTCTTTATGCACGCGTCGTTGCTTGACGAACGCATGCACTTCTCCTCCAATAGGGCGTCGCGACCCGTTGGGTGTCGGCCTGAGGCTTGCGGTGTTGCAAGTTATGAAGATTTGAGTTTCGAGGAATTGAGTAATTTGTTAATATCTATAATACTATCCATGTATAAGAAACCCCCCTATTTTTGGGACCCAATTTTTGGCAAAAAGGGTTCTTTATACACGTTAAAATACGGTATAATCTAAGATTGTTGGTCATTTAAAATTTTGGTTACTTTTAGTTAATGCTAGAGTTGGTCTATAATTCTGAAAGTCAGAGAGCTGTTCTTTTAATTGAATTTCAAATGGTCAGAAAGTTTTCCTAACAAATTTATTTTTTGTGTTATGATATTGGTAGGATCTTGTAATTTTATAATACAATATATGCTTTCTGATAGTGATATAGGATTTCAGTCTTTTTGTATAAGATTTATGATAGTATATGGCATAGTAATAGGTAATAATAATAATGTGTAACCATATTTAGGTATAATATTGCTTATTATGTAGGTGAGAGTAGTTATATAAAGATAAGCTTATATCAATAGGCCTAAAGTTTGCTGTAGTGTTTCAGTGTAAAGTTTAGTACTAACTTCTTCACAGTTAGGTGACATTATTTTGTGCACTCAATAAAAAATACAAAAGTTGTATATAAATTGCTTGTCGGAAATTGTTCAGCAACAGCACTGTTAATGATGTATGTTATCTCTCTTAGTTGTGGCAGGAAATCTTGCAGTCTAGCTTTTGTACTTTGAATTGTATTTAGCCAATTATGTGTGAATCAGCTGGTTCTAAAATTATATATTACATAAACCAGAGATTTTCTAGCATGCTACTGGAAAGACATGGCATTTTTCAGAGATGATATTGCAAATGTCAGATTTGAGTCCAGATGAATCTTGCTAAAAGGATAAAGCAAATTTATTTACATTTCAGTAATATCATGGGTTCAGATCCCACTCTGCTCCGACAATTTTCCTCTTTACCCATGTTGACCTACAGCGTAGTAGTGTTCAAAAAGTTGTTACTATGAAGTGCTGTGATATAAAATTTACTAATGTAACAGATAATATATACTAGATGGATGTACTAGAGATACCTAAGAACTGTGCATGAGAATTGAGGATAACTCATTTAAAAAAATGTCAATTGTCCCATGCAGTGTGGCTTGTTTATAGGCCCAAGCCTGGAGAGATCTGCAATCCTGCAGTTATAAGGCAGTCACTAGAGCTGATTCTACAATGACTAGGTTTAATATCCACAATAGAGGATAATTGATTGGCAGCCAGTAGTTCAGTGGTCAAAGCAACTAACATGTCATCTGGAGGTCGAAGGTTCAAATCCCACCCAGCTTGAGACAATTTTTTTCTATGCCCACTGTTCTGCAGCATAATAGTGTTCAAAAAGTTGTTACTATGAAGTGTTGTGATATAAAATGTTACTAATTTAACAGATAATGTATACTAGACTATCACTGAAATCAATTAAAAACAATTTAAAATTCTCTGTCATTGAGCAATAAAATTTTAGAGTTTATCCTTCAAACTATTTGCATGTTGAAAGTTAAGACTTTCAACATGCAAATAGTTTGAAGGATAAACTCTAAAATTTTATTGCTCAACGACAGAGAATTTTAAATTATTTTTAATTAATTTCTGAGCAAGAAGGTCTTTTTAATTGTACACTGAAATCTACTAACTAGTGCTAGAGGATGTGTTTGGTGCCAAAACATAACCTATGATTGTTATGAAATGGTGCTAATAGCATAAAGCATTTGGTTACCACCTATCCTGTATGAACTCCATATGGAACACCCTTATTCCCAGATACATCTGACTCTTCCTGACCAAGCTCTGCCAATCATGTTACATATGTATAGCTCAAATTTATTTAGAGATCAACCACACTGATGATGCTATCTCTGTCACAATGCCATTGTTTAAATAACATGGCATCCCTTTAATTCAAATGTATACTGGTCCAACCAATTTCATTTAACTGAACAAGGAGTGATTTATGCCATTAATGCATGAGCAACTTATGCCAACACTAAGCTGTCATCGCAGAGAAATTATATTCTGGCATGGAAAGAATATTTAATGTATTGAATTTGAATGAAAAAATTAATGGTAACCTTTTAGAGAAATTCTGTGTTTTTAAACAACTAATAGAAAATAAGTGTATAAAATACTAGAAATCAACTGGTACCTTCAGACCTCTTGATTTCTAGACTGCCACTTTGACCTATTTGACCTTGAAAGCAACACTGGATCTAAAATGTTTAATATTTCTGAGTTTTACTGCTCAAAATAATCCTAATCACCAATTTTTAGCTCTAGCAACATTATATAGAAATTTGACCTCAAAGGACCAATTGCATCCAGCATTTCACATTTCTGAGATCTGCAATTCAAAGCGACTTCATAAAATCTAGGTGAATTGTGAAAATTTGTAATTTTTTTGGAAAATTAAGCGGAGTTGTCAAAATTGAGGCAACTTGACAAATCTAAGGCAGTTTGGAAAATGGAGAGACGGCAAAATTTAGAGCAGTTGGCAAAATTCGAAGCCACCTAGTAAAATGCAGATGACTTGGCAAAATCGGGACAACTTGGCAAAATTTGGAGTGACTTGGTAAAATCTTGGGGAGTTGGCAAAATCGGGACAACTTGGCAAACAAAATCTTGGGAGTTGGCAAAATCTAGGGGCGGTTGGCAAATTTCGGAGTGACTTGGCAAAATCGTGAAGAGTTGACAAAATTCAGGTGAAATGTAAAAATTGCAATCTTTTTTCTGTAAAATTATGGCGTGTTGGCAAAATCGAGGTAACTTCGCAATATCTAGGAGAGTTGGCAAAATCAAGGCAACTTCGCAATATCTAGGAGAGTTGGCAAAATTCAGAGTGACTTTGCAACAATCAGGTGTGATGTAAAATTGGGATTTTTTTTCTGTAAAATTGTGGCGAGATAACAAAATCGAGGAAACTTGGCAAAATTTGAATCCTCTTCGTAAAATACAGTCGATTTGTGAAAATTGGGATTGTTTTTGTGAAATTAAGGAGAGTTGAGAAAGTCGAGAAAACTTGGCAACATCTAGGGGAGTTGGCAAAATTTGAAGCCACTTGCTAAAATACAGGGGAGTTGTGAAAATTGTGCCTTTCTTGTGCGATTAAGAAGAGTTGATAAAATTTGAAGTGACTTGGCAAATTCAAAGATGTAAAAATTGCGATTTTTTTTTTCTGTAAAATTACGGTGAGTTGGCAAAATTTAGACTAGTCAAAATTCGAATCCACTTGGTAAAATATAGGCGAGTTGTGAAAATTGAGATTTGTTTTGTGAAATTAAGAAGTGTTGGACAAATTGAGGAAACTTAACAAAATGTAGGGCAGTTGGCAAAATTCGAAACCACTTGGAAAATATGGGCGAGTTGTTATAATTGGGATTGGGTTCGTGAAATTCCGGATAGTTGACTAAAATAGAGAAAACTTGGCATAATCATGGGGAGTTTGAAAAGTTTGAAGTGATTTGTCAAATTTTGGAGAGAAGAAAAGATCAGGATTAGTTTCGTGAAATTAAGGAGAGTTGTGCCAAATCAAGGGGGAAATGTACACTAATTTGCTACAATTCAGACAAGATGTAAATATTGGAATTATTTCTGTAAAATTATGGCTAGTTATCAAAATTGATAGTTAAATGGCATGGCAAACTACAATTTGGTAAAATTGGAAGTCAAATGGCAAAATGTAGGAGAGTTGTGAAAACCTGACTGTGCAGTACATGAAGCGATTAGTTGTAAAAACTTGGTTGTCCTGACTGGGATTCAACCACATCCCAGAAGCATGCCAGGCATCTTAACTGCTAGACCATTCTTGTCTACGGGATGTTTTCCTGTGATAATTTATTACTATCTGTGCACTGTTGAGATTTTATCTTTGCTAAACCCCCACCCTGCACTTTCTCAGAAAGGGGACACCAAAGGGCTTGGGAAGGTTGCTATCCATTGAATGGACATAAGGCCATCACCCTATTTCTGGAGAGCCATTTCTTGTGCTTTTAGAGAACTCGCTGGTGGAGGGCCTTGATGTGAGGCTACCGTCTGCCTCCTAACAGCCGTCTAGTGGGCTCCCTTCTTTCAACCTTCTCCGGGCCATTGTGGTTCCTTGTGACCTGGCCATTTAATCCAACAATGCCACTCGGAGGTAAAACAATCCAACCTTGCTTAACCATTTAAAATATTAAATGTTAGCAATGTTTGTTTTCTGTTCTCTAAATTTTCTTTTATGTTAAAAAACCAGAACAAATTAAGCAAAATGCTTGAATAACTAGGCATATATTTTTGTTACCTTCTGCAGCACCTGATGACCTGGAAAACTTATTGATCCTACTGAAACTTCTTTTGAAAGAACTGAATAGCAAATATGGATTTAACAAAATCCATATATTTCAACATTTAAATGATTTAATTTACAATTTCAATTTTGAAAAAATTACAATATTTTAAGAATTCTATTCATATTATGGTGCTGAAGGTTTGGTTGATTGTTTTATCTCTGAGCGGCACTTTTTTGCACACAACTGGCTAAATGGCCAGGTCACAAGGATCCCGAAGGCTCACAGAAGGTTGGGGGAGGGGACCCACTGTACAGCTATTAGGAGACATTGTAGTCTCCTCTTAAGACCATCCAGCATGTTTTTTAATGTGCTCAGAGTATGGCTCTCCTACACACTGGACATGTCTTAATGTACCATCCAACAAATGTGGCCTTTCCAAGCCCATTGGTGTGCCCAGCTGGGACTCGAACCTGGGAACCAGATTATGAGCCTAGCTTGCTACCAACTGACCATCCCCGCCCCTGTGGTGCTGAGAAACAAGATACATACATTATTGGTTGATTGTAATCAGCCATTGTGTGATTCAATAGAGGAAACAAGTTATGTCAGTAATTAAGCATATGACTGCTTGTAGATTTTCAGGCAAAACATTCTAACAGTAATAGGTGCTGATGGTAGCCCAAATGCAGAGATCAATCTATGTCAATCAGGCTTTCCTGAAGGTGCACTTAAGTTGATAGAATGAATATTGTAGGCTCATACACAAGAGAATTTCCTAAATTTTTGAAAAGTAGTCAGCTGTATGTAATCTTGATAGTAATGACAGCAGCAGAACTCAGTGTGGATACCAGTCCATTAATATAAATCCAACTTATCTTAAGTTGTCCATTGTGCACAGGCAATTTCAATGACAGAAGAATAAAAAAATAATAGAAGATAATATTTGGCTCAAAATCGTAAGAAAACGAAATGGCACCGTCCAGTTAAATGCAAAATTCACAACTGCAATCAGGGCTGCACTAACTATTTTGCCTCCCAGGGCAAACTTGGACTCTGCCCCTCCCCCCTCACCTTCAAGGCTGATTTTAGATATTAATGATTAAAAAATAAATACTCCTTCAAGCATCTGTTGCCATAGAGGTCTGGCAAGATTCTGTCTGTTTAATATGCCATAGTAGGTCTGTGAGGATGGAGAGACCTCAGCAGAGAGAACACAAAATTTAGCTAAATTTAATGTCATTTTTAAAAAAGCAGTTTAAAATCATCATTTGAAATATATGTCATCTTTAAAAAAAACAGTTGAAAATCATCATTTGAAATATATGTCATACTTCTATCAACTTTACTTCACCTATGATACTTAGTTTGTTTACAAATTTTCCGCCCCTAAAAAATATTGCACTGGTTGTGTGTGTGGTAGTACCACCCCTGACTGCAATTAACTATGAGCTACACATCATTAATACTCTTAATAAAAGAATAATGAAATGTGAGAATATGTATAGCACTCGTAAAATCCATTTGCAAAACACATTTAAATTTATTTTACCTTTCTGTGTTTTTTGTTACTGTTCTCTTGCTATATGTATGCAATCAGCAGCTTCAGTTCCTCAATGGATATAGTATTTCATTTTTTATCATTTGCAGTTACCAACATATATGTATATATATTTTTTCTGTTACTTCAGAATGCATTGAATCTCACAAGAGACTTGCAGATATGGGATTTCAGGGTGGTTATCAACGAAGAAATAAAGACCTACTTTCTTGGGCAAAAAAGAAGAAAAGGCAGATCAGGAGAGAAGACCTTATAGCATTTCTCACTGGAAGAAATCCCCCTCCCCAACGTCCATGGGGTTGCCCAAGGCAGAGACTATCACTTGATGGAGTAAGGACTCCTCCCCATCTTGGGCATTCAAGATTTCCTTCTGCAGAGAACAGTGTCCTGCTTCCTCCAGTTCCAGATGAAGCTGACTTTGATACCTTCAAGGAAGCATTAGCATTTTCTGGTAAGTTTATTTTACTTTGTGCTGATAAGTTTCTAACATGACCCTGCTGAGAATTGTAGAATGAGGACAGATTTTATGGAAAGCTTGGGATATGTTGGAATTCTTTTAGGAAATTGTTCTTGTACTAGGTGACTTCGTTACCAAAAGCTTTCCGTCTGACTTTAGGCTGCAGGGATAGTTTTTTTGACGTTTAGGGTTGCAACAGAGAATTACTTTTATAGGTAAGTAAATTCAATGGTTTGAGATCAGCAATATGTTTTCAACAGAAAGACATCTATAAATGTGCTTGGATTTCATCAAATATGTCATACAAAAATGTTGATTATGTAGTAATAGTAAGTTTACTAGTTAATAACACTTCAACATGTGGAGGGAGCTAAGACTGATTCAGATCATTATAGTGTTAAAAGTATTTTAAGTTGAATTTTAAAAAGTGTACTTAAAAAAAATAAAATAAGTTTAGAGAATTAGTAATAGACAAAGCTTACTATAATTTTCTTAGACATTATAAAAAAAAACTTTGATTTCGTGCTACTTAGATTGAGTAAGAATGAGACATCTTTGAGCAGTCTGTGCTTCAAATTTGGAATGGGTATCAGATTGGAAGAAGCAGAATAGACACAGTTGCTAAGTGCTAAAATGTTGCAACTTATTTCTGTTCAAAAAAGATTGTAGGGTATAAATATGCAGCCTATAAGGTCAAGAAGTCCTATAACATGCTAACAATAAACTGCTTGGTCAAAAAGTTAGTTTTGTGTTTTCATCAGAAATTACTTTTGGAGCTTTTTCCTAAAGTGACTAACAGAAATATATAACGTTCTATGATAAAAAGCATATATCGGGTAACCAAATAAGTTTGTATGGTTTTTTAATATTATCATTTCAATGAAAAGTACATAAGCACAATTGTAAGTGATTCACATGCATCAATACACAGTAGAAGACATGTGGAGTCAGTTGATGTTTAGCAAGTGTGAAAAGTAGTTCAGTGAAATTGGGAAGGGTGATGAAAACATTTCTGCATCGAATACAATAACTGCTTTATTGCTGCTTGTGCTAAAAATGAAAAAATGAATGCAGTGTTCCAGGAAGCCTTGTTAAAAGTTATAAAATAAGTTTGTCATGAAAATAAAATAATTACTCAAGCAGCTGGTTACCACAGAGGTCTGACAGGAGACTGTCAGTTTATAAGCCATATTAGAAGGTCTGCGAATATGGCAGGGCCTTCAGCAGATAACAGAAATATCCATGCCTTACCTGGGGCTTGAACCCAGGTTTCTTTGATCAGTAGCCAAGTGCATCAACTACTCTGCTATGGGACAGCACTATGAAAATAACATGATTTTTACGTATCATTTGTAATATTTTATTCTGGCAATTAAGTGTGGGTGGCCCCCTCAGAAACACTTTAACCCCCTAAGGTTCCTTTTTTTCCCCATATCACCCATGTTGAGAACCACTAATATACATCATTCAGCTGAGAGAACACAAATTTATCTGAGATTTACACAATGTGTTAATGGTAATATTAGCCAGATATACTTAAAAATTTCTTCCATTGTAGCTTACACTAAGTTCAGTTAATAGATTTTAATAGATGAGATCATAATTTATGAATGATGGTGTACATATTCTAAAGTATTTGATTCTTAAATTTTCGTAACTTTTTTATTAGTTTTAATCTGTTAAAAGTATATTTAATTGTAATATATCCAATATTTTCTTTAGCAGGTTTTAATTGTACAGTCCCAACAACAGGTATCAGGCAGCATAATCCCGGCTCTCCAACAAATAGTTTTTCACGGGGACATCGTACTCGGCTGTGTAACCAGAGCTCTAGTTCCCATTCTGAACTAAATGCATTCATTACAGAAGAATTTGCTAGGCATGTGGACTCAAGGAAACGATCACCTTCTACTGATGTAATAATGGACTCTCCAACACATAAGCGCAGCAGACTAACATGAAGTTTAGTAATGGAAGTGATATTTTTATTGACTTGGTAGTAGCAAGTATGACATGACTTCTGCAGCATCAATATGTTGGTGTTAAAACTGCATAAATAATGCCGTGATCTCCTGTATCAAGAAACTTAATATTTCACTCAATAATCATCAGTATAACTGATTGTAACTTTATGAAATGGTAAAGGATGTGTAAATTATCTTCGGAATTATTTTTTAATGTATATTCCTATAAAATGTTAAGCATAATTATGTTTCAAAACAATCAAAAAATTATATGTCAGTAGCTAAGGCACACTTATTTTACAAGCTATCAGTGCATGTAAATGATTTTCATATCAAGCATCATCTCTGCACTAAAACCTTATTTCCCATGTATTCAGCATATGGAAACATGGTGCCATAGTCAAATTCACAATATTTCATTGTATGGCTATCTCTGTGGTGAATAATGTATTGCTTGATATTGATTCCATTGTAAAAATATGTGTACAACATAACTTTAAGATGAAGACAGTTTCTTGTCATATTATTTTGTAACATGTATAGTACTTTGTAACTCAAGGCATTGTAAATATTCTTCAGATTTATAATAGGTTTTTGTTGCACAGCCAGCAATTTTTTTTTTGCATAGTGTGCCTTGACTAAACAGTTGATGTAAATCTTACATACGTAGCTTATTAGATAACTAGGTTAAAAACAAATGTAGGATTTGATAATAAAAAATCCACATTTTTGCGTGGAAGATTATAATTGTAATTTTAGTTATAAGATTCACACAAAGTTGCAATTCTATACTCAGTTTAAATTAGTTCAAGTATATTTCAATTCATTTTGTTTCAATTTTTGAAACTCTTTTTCACTAGTTGAATTTAGAGCATTTGTTTTACTCATCATTATTAGATGCAGCAGTGTATTGTAAAATTTAAAAATAGTTTTAATGTTTTTTATTCAAAATTTTTCTTGAAGTATGCAATTTATTAGTTCTTTAAAATTTTTATATCTTAGATGTTATTTTGGAGGTCACATGAATAATGCAGGATGATTTGTCAAAATAATATATCCTGCTTTTTCTCAAAAGTTGAAATAGCTACAAAGCTGATTTTCAGTTTTATGTGGCAATTAGTAAATAGTTCCAGTTTTAGGTTGTGAAGAACTTTCATGATGAATCTGACAGTATGAAAGAGTGAAATTTGTATGGTTGGGAGCAGAAAAAATGAATGTAATTATTGTTTGTCATGACAAAGAAATCAGTTCACTGTACTATGCTTTAAGTGATCTCAAAATCGAAATTTAAAGTCATGTTATCTATGAATATATCATTTCATATTTTATATGAATGAAAGTATTTGCAGATGCTTGCCAGTCTGTGAAATAACTTAAGTGAAAATGAAGAAGAGCACATGCAATTAGTGTGTTCAAATAATAAATATTGTACCGATCATATTTCAAACTACAAAAGGATTCTGTATTTAATCGTGGTGAGTCTTAAACTAGCTGTTTCATAATATAGTACTTTGCTTTTATTGTTAATACTGGAAAAAATCTCAGGTAATCCACAGTCATCAGTGTAATTGATCATAGTGAAAACAATTCATTGTTAATCATTCCTAAATACCTGTCATACATCCAAGCTTATTCAATATGTGACCCCCAAGTCAAAAGCCAATCATTTGCTTATTGGGAAACATTAAAATGCACATTTAAATTCAGGGTCCTTGTGACCTGGCCATTTAGCCCATGGTGTGCAAAAAAGTGCTGCTCAGAGGTAAAACAACCCAAAGCACATTTAAATTGCATAAACTAGAGTGTAATGTTCAAAAAAACTTATCCAGAGATTAGTTTTAGTTCCTTTGTTTTTAAATGTATCTGAAGTACAGTAGACCTTTGATGATCACAGATTTTCAATTTGGATATTTGATTATTCATGCTAAATGTTTGGAGGCATAGCACAGTGATTGCATTCTATATATTGTTGGCTATGAGGCTGACCACAATTTGCTATACCTCTACTGTTTGTGCAATGAAAACATTGTACAATTATTCTCATATATTACTATAAAAACTGTAACTTAATGAGTGAGTAGTTGGGATGATATATAACATAATCAATATGGTTTGTGTGCTGCAAAGCTACAGCAATGTTCACAAGGATGGTGGTGGATATGTAAGGCAAACACATATAAAAGTGTATGGTTTCTGTTAAGGAAGAACTTACTGACCAAGTTATGAAGTCATTAATGGCAACTTTTTTTAATTGGATATATGAATGCAGCAAAAAGATAAGTGTTGAAACAAATAATTACTATATAGGCTTCTTTGCTATTTGACGGAACATAATTTTTCTAAATGGGGAAAGAAACATGTAAGAATGTTGCATTTAATGGAGTGAAAATCCGTGAAGATTTCACCGAGGGCCTACTGTATTAGTTTTAAGTAACTAAACGTATTTTATGATTGGAAAATTCACTAATATTCCAGTATTAGAAAGAGATTAAACCTTAAAAAGCTGTATTGTGACATTCAAAATCCACAGCATTTGAACCTAAAAGGAATTACAAGTGAGCGAAAAATGGTTTGAGAGCAAGTTTTTAAATTTGATATAGAGACCTGCGAAAAACTACAAAAGAGTTTATTATATAAACTGAGAAGCTTCACATTGACAATTTGCAAAAGAAACTGTAATGCAGTATTAGTATTTTTTCCTAAAGTTCTTGTCAAGCTTCAAGTCATTTTAATATTTTGCAACTTTCAATTTGTCCCAGTGAAAAATTAATATAATTAGTTTCCACAATTTTTTAAAAGATAGTTTATTGTAGGTATTCATTCTCTTAAAATATTAATATATTTTTCATTTGAGAGTATTTCTCATAATAGTATACTTGCAGCTATTAATGGAAGCCAAATATTGTTCCAAATGACTAGTACAAGGATGTGCAAATTTTTAATGTGCTTACCCTTATTCAACTTACTCATTTTCTCCTTGCATATCTGGTAATTATTAGGAGCAAAATCATATTGAAATGCATAATTTAAACTCATTTTCTTATTCCACAAAAAATTCAAACTTAATATTAAGTATATACACTTAACATCAAGAAATATCAGTTAATCACCTCCTTAGATGAAGAACAATCTTAAGAGAATAAAAATTGTTTGAGCCAGGTGAGCTGTGTGAACCTTCTGATAAGCATTGCATGCTCTGCTGAGATTGTGGGTTCATATCCCACCCAGCTCAAGACAGTGTTTCTCTTAAAATCATATACTAGTCATAACCAATACAAATAGATAGAAATAATGCATTCTATATGATACCCTTGTTCTGCAATCCTAGTTATGATGTCACTGATCAAACCTTGTTTCAGAAATCTAAATTTTTGGATCTTCCTATTTCTGGTATTAGAAAGGTAGCCACTTTGTGGCAATAGATATTCTTAAAAGACTGTTGGATCAAAAATCTAAAGAAAAATTAATATGTTCAAAAACCTTAGCATATTATTCTAACCTTTGTGGCCAACAGTGTTCATTACCCTATGTGGTCTTTAATCAACTTGACCTTTTTGCATATGGGAATGCAAGGAGTTAATACTAACATCTGCTATTTATATGTCTGCATGTGAACTATATAGGGTGTTTGAAAACTCCCTATACAAATTTCAGTGGGAGATAAGGAACACCAAGACAAACCTTTTTCGTCTATGAATGTATGTCCACTGACGTAACCCTTTGTTGCTAGAGAACACTGACAGAAACACGGTGGAGCTGGTACATAAATGAATGAAAACATGTTTATTTAAAGAAGGTGCTCAAAGTTGCGACCAGCAACAGCATTGCATGCATGACAGTGTCGAAGCATTGATTCCCGTACATGTTGGAAGATTCCTGGAATTTCGTGAACAGTTGCAGTGGCAACAACGATTCTTGCGACAAGGTCTTCATCTGAGTCAATGGGAGTCTCATACACAAGGTTCTTCATGTGTCCCCAGAAGAAGAAATTGATATATATGTTAAATTAGGCGATCTTGGCGGCCAGACAATAGGTCCACCCCAGCCTGTCCATCGGTCCCCAAAAGTGGCACTCAGATAATCCCATACATCATTGGTGAAGTGTGCTGGTGCTCTGTCGTGTTGAAACCACATTCGTCTGCAAATAGTCACGGGAACATCTTCCAGCAGTCTCAGCAATGTTTCCTCAAGAAACCCCATAAATCTGCCCATTGAGTTGGGGAGGCAGCACGTATGACCCTATCAAAGTGTCTTGGACGATACCCGCCCAAACATTGATGGCGAACCATTGTTGATGACAATGCGCCATTGTGGCATGTGGATTTTTGTGTGCCCAAACGTGAGAATTGTGCACATTAAACACACCCTCGCATGTGAAAGAGGCCTCATTTGAGAAGAGCACGTGAGCCGGAAAATCAGTCTGCACTGTGGTCTGCTGCAGAAACCAGTGCACAAATTCCACACGAAGACAGTAATCCTGAGGTTGCAATGTCTGGACTGTCTGATGATGAAATGAATGTAACTGCTGCTCATGCAACACTTCACAAGAGGGTGTGGTTCACACCAAGGCTGCGTGCAACAGCTCACATGCTTGTGCCTGGATTGTCCTCAATCCACTGTAGGATCTCTTCCATGTCAGGAGTGTGCATGGTTCTCTCCCGACCATTGTCACGCATGTTTGCATGGAATGTTCTAGTTTCTTGCAGTTGCTGGTGCAAACACAAATGTTTGGTGGTTTTGGCACATGCCTATTTGGGAAACACTATTGGTACAACCTCACAGCAGCTCTTCCATTTGCAATGGCAGCCCCATACACCAGATGCATATCAGCCATCTCAGCAGTCGTGAAACGCTCCATGTTACATGTAATGTATCTGATTTACGAATGCCAACCGCAAATGGCAAATAAGTCTGTTCCCGCTTCACCCCTCTAGCCAATTGCAGCAGCACCAAACAGCACCCTCTAGCACCAAAGGGTTACGTCAGCTTACATACATTCATAGACGAAAAAGGTTTGTCATGGTGTTCCCTATCTCCCATTAAATACTGTGCCTTCAGATAAAGTGGAATGTTAGCAGGTAAGATACTTTCTGAGTTGCTGACATTTAAACTCAATTTCCAGTTTTGAGAGGACCGTAACAATTTGGTCCTCTAAATTTTGTAAGGGGTGGGGGATCAGTAAATGGAGGGATGACTCAATCAGTAGTGCTCCAGGCTCATAATCTACAGGTTCGAGTTCAAGCTGGGCCAGCATTGAGATTTATCTCTGCAAAACTTCCCACCCTGCCCATTATCAGTGGGGTACACCAATGGGCTTGGAAAGGCCACCATCCGTTGGATGGAGCGTTCAGCTATGCCCTGTGTGCAGGAGAGCTATACCCTGTGCATGTTGAAGAACATTCTAGATGGTCTTGACAGGAGGCTACCATCTGTCTCCCAACAGCTGTTCCAGTGAGTTCCCTCCCCAACCTTCTCTGAGCCTTTGGGGTCCTTGTGACAATGGCCATTTAGTCCATTGTGTGCAAAAAAAGTGCTGTCTAGAGGTAAAACAACCCAACTCTAAATTTTGTTATGGTAGTAAAACATGGTCCCTTTAGAATTATATAACCTAAGACCATAAACATTCTATTATATCAGTTATTGAATGGTGTAGTTTCATTATAGTTTGTGTGATTTCATCATTACATAAATTATATGATTAGACAAAGAAGTTACCAACCACCTTTAAACAGTATCTTGTTATGAGAGATTGCATTGTTTTGCCATTAATAACCTTGTTTCCTAAAGGCTTGAGAGAAAGGGCAGTCTTAGAATGAGGACCATATTCAAGAGTGCCTGCAGTGGCAAATTCAGAAACTTGTTCATGGTAGATGTATTTGAAGAATAAAATTTACAAATGTGGTTGGGCCTCGTACACCCTTTTGTTTCTTGAGCATTTTGTATATATATATGTGTGTATGGAAAATGTTGATTTTTTCATAGGAGGTTAGTATTCTTGACTGTATATGTGTATATATTGTTTCTACTGAGCCTCTTGCATTTTGCTTAGATTTTTTCTCTGATTTATTCTCATGGGTTACTGTCAATCCTCTGCAGCAGTTGAGTTGCCTTGGGAATAATTATTTTTTATGAAGTATATGCAAAACATAACTCGTTTTCTAATTAAAGAACAGAGCATGTTCTTATATTACTGAATAAATCTTAGAGTCTGTAACATAATTCTCTTCCACTTTAATCAGGTAATATAAAGAGCATTGTTAGACATTTATACTTGCTTTTTGAGTCTATACACTTTTAGATTGTGTTCCAGTTTGCACATCCTTGAATCAGTAAAACTACCAAGGTAGAGTAGATGTATGACAATCATAAGCTATTAATACAATAATATTGTCATATTTTTGTACAACCCAAAAACATGCCCTCACAACAATTCCCCCCACCCCAAAAAAAATTACCAAAACAGTATACTGAGATAGTTGCAAAAAGAGAATATATATATATACGTTACAGTATACCTCTGTAAGAGTATGAAAGGAAAATGCTATTTCTTCCATATGCCAGACATTGCTGAAATGCTAAACATGTTAAAGAAGTTAATCTGAAATATTTGCATCAAATAGTAAATATATTTCTAGATTGTCATTTGCTTGCATTGCTTAACATGCCTGGTTAAAAATTTCAAACCTGAATGTAGTAGCCTAGCAACTACCTCACAAAGCTGGTCAATAAATTTAAGTTTAATGTTACCATCTGTTGACTATCCCATGATTCACAAAAGATGTAGCATGACTGAGCAGATAAGAAATATATCCTGCAACTCAATGTCTAGCATGGATCCAGTATTCTATGCTTCAAGTTCAGATAGCTTTTTAAAGTTCTCAAAATTAATACCATTTATTAAAAAAAAAACTTATTTTCACTTTGCACTGACTTCATTTTTTTTCTGACATCTAAAAAAAGCATTCTGAAATAGTGATTAAAAATGCTTCTATTATAAAAAAAAAAATAATAAATACCCCCTCAAGCAGCTGTTTGCCACAGAGGTCCGACAGGAGCCTGTCAGTTTATATGCCGCAGTAGGAGATCTGAGAGGATGGCAGGACCTCAGCAGAAAAACGACACACACATCCATGCCTAATTCCGGGGCTCGAACCCAGGTCCCTTAGATCAGTAGCCAAGCGTGCTAACCACTCGGCCACGGGACGGCTACAATAATTTAAAGTGTAAAAGTTATTTTTCCATTCATTTCAGTAGGAAATTTTAAGTCAATATAAAGTGTAGGGAAGATGTTCGCAACTCCCAATACTGTTTTCATACAATGAAAATGTAGTCATATAAATAAAATATCGATATCTTTGACAGAAAAAATTGATAGTGTTTTGTAGAATAATTTTATGTCGCTATTTTACCACACAACTAGGGATTTACACTCCTGTCTAAAATACTGAAAATATCATATTTTAGAAATGTAGGACTTCTAATAAATTTAATTCTGTTATGACATTGGTATCTCCGTTCGCTTTATTTGATGACACTGTAAATCAATTATGAGTTGAAAATAAGTTTTTAGCTGTGGAATTTTTAGCTAGAAAGCACGTGTGAACATGACAAAACAACATAAAAATAGAAACCCGATGAATTTTTTGTTTGCAAAAAAAAAATATTTGAAAGTTAACAGGAAAAGTCATTTTTTAAATACACCATTTTATGTCTGCAAAATTTTAATTAGAAAGTTATTTGGGTTGTTTTTTTTGCAAAAGGTAATGTTTTTCCACAATATATATAATGCACCTAATTCTTTCCCCAAAGTGAGATTATGTGTATTATCTCCTGCAAGTTTATCTGTAAAAAAGATGAAATCGAAAATAATTTAGAATTAAGGCAAACCACGATTTACTTTAGATTAGTAAAACTAACTCTTGCAAATCACAATGTCCCCATAATGTCATACGTATGTCTGCCTTTTAGCATTCCTTTAACGAATTAACATGCATTGAACGAAATTCGTGAATTTTTATTAAATTAAAACCATGCCTATGGGGTACAACTTTGTAACCCTTATATATACTAAAGGTTTGGAGTAGGACTAAAAGAGGATTAATAACACTGAAATGCAAAGCTGTAATTTATCTATTATGCAATATAGGGTGAAAATATTTAAATTTATTATTAGATATTTTATTACTAAATTTATTATACTGGATATGATCCAAGAAAGAGTACTCAATAGAAATTATGGTTAGTACTTTTAAAATAATAGATGTTTTAATTTCATTAAAGTCAGATTTAATAACAGATTATTCTTTCTATGTATGTGTGATAAATGTTACGAAAGTTTAAAAAATGCAAAGTGTGTATACATATGAAGAGTGAATGACCTAAAGTTAGATTTTAAGAATATATGTTTTGAATAGTAGCTAAAATGAAACTGGTCATATTGAGCAATCAAATGAAGAGTAAAGAGTGCATAACTGTAAAACTGGTCAAGATTTTAATAGTGATCAAAATCAAATAAAAAAAAATTTATCGAAAATGTGTTCTGACATTTCAAGCTAATGCTACAGACTTGTATATTAGGAGTAAATGGCAACATGAATTATTTTGTTAGATGATTATTTTATTAGATTTTTTTCTTTGTTAAATTATTTTGATTTCAGTGGAATAATGTGAAATTGTGTATATTGGCAAACTTTAAAACATACTTTATATAAAACAATTTAAAGTATATTGCAAATGTAAAACCTGGTAAGGACAGCCAGTCTGTTATTAGTAAAATGTTTTCCATCTTTCAATTATGGATTTAAATTATTTTGTTATGTTTTATCCGATTATTTGTTACTGCAACATTTGTCTATTGTAAACATGTACTAAAATATTTTGATTTTTGTCTCCAAAAAATTACTCTTGAGTGATGGCCATAATTGTATTAAGAATATGGGAGAGTTGATTACTATTACTAATTTGTGACATAGCATGCATAATCATTGATTTTATAAACTTGTATTATTTACTCAAGCAGAAATTATTATACTCATTGCAAAAATTTTTTTATTCCACTCAAAAGTAACAATTTTGGCCAGTAATGTTGCACCAGATTTATCTAAAGCAGTGGTTCTCAACCTTTTATGCTTCACGTACCCCCTGAAAATGTGTATGTAACTGGCGTACCCCTTGTATAGATAGATAAAACTATAGTTATAGTATAACAATGGAAATAAAACATGTATAACATATATCTAGCGACTTTTGAGCTCTCACGGCCTACCCCCAAAAAATTTTACTGCGTACCCCACGTTGAGAACTCCTAAAGCATTTCTGGAAATAAATTCTGCAAGATGTTCCAGATAGCTTTCATCGCCCAAATTATGTTCAAAAAATTAATATAAAAGCAGATAAGGTTAATAGCTTGCTATGAAAATTGTGAAAAGAAATTTTTTTTATATATTATGGACAAAATTCATAGTTTTCGAATAAGGGACTGAATCAAAGTTGTCCATTTCTGGCTGCTGGTTTGACTTATTTTATGTTCATTAATCGTTGTTATTAAATGACGAGCACTGCAGTAAAGCTTTTAAACAGTGATCGCTCGTCTAAAGAATCACATGAACCCTCTAAAAAAAACAAAAACTAGATTTTGACATTGCTGGAAATAAATTCTGCAAGGTGTTCCAGATAGTTTTTTTTTTTTTCCTCTTTTCAAAAATTTGTTGAATTTAATGATTTAGATGAATTATTGCTTAAATTAAAAGTTTTCTGCACTATTAGATTATATCTCAGTATTCCTAGTAATAATTTGTTAGAAATGGGCAAATGGGAGAAAAAAAATATTAAGCGAGTTCTATTTTTCTGGTTTTTAATTTGATACAAGAAATGTGAAGCATATTTCTTCCGTTCTCAAGACTGATAAGAACAAATCCCAAATTTCCATTGTTGTTATGCCTCAGTTGAAGCATGCAGTATTGTTTAGTATGATTTATTACAAGAGATATCACCAGATGGAGTGACTGATATACCATTAGATTTTAGCACAATTCTTGTGTCCTTCACTCAAGTAGGTATGCCCGAGATAAATAGGACTGCTTATTGGATGCATGTACGTGAGGACCAAAATCAAAAAAAGTTTAAATTGGTAGAAAATGGGAAAAAAATAATTGAGTGTTTGATAAAAGTTCCTCTCGCAGCACCTAATTTCATATAACCCTTTTGGCATATCCTACATTCACGTAAAGTACAGTGCCCCTAAAAGAAGTATACAACTCAAGTGTTAATTGCAGAGGCTACAATAATGGTACAGTTGTGGGGAAATATATCGCATTTTAATGTTAAGGGCCAAACACTTCCACTGAGCACATTTTTACCTACCTTCCTGTTGCTTTTGTCCGTTTGTGGATTTGTCAAAACAGTTGTACCACCACATCTTTCCAACGTGACAGACAAACTTAATGATTTATGTGTCAAATGAAAACTTCTGACATGGAGAGTGTCATAGGTTGTAAGAATTTGACCCCCCCCCCCTAAAAAAAGGGAGAAATATAAAGTTTTTAATGAAAAAAAATATATATATAAATTTAAAAAAAAAATACGTATATTCATCCTAAAATATATTCATGGTGTAATCAATCACTGAATTCGTATTCACTTCGAAATAAGATATGGTGCCAATTTACCTACTCAACGAGATTACCAGTACCCTATCTTTTGAAGTGAATACAAATTTAGTGACTGCACTATTGATGTGTTTTAAGTTTATTTTCTACTTTTTAGGGTGTATATAGAAAGTTAGATTTTTTAATTCATTTTTGTTTCACTGATGATATCCAACTAAATAGGCTATTTCATGAAAGGTGTCCAATATTTCTGGGCTTATGTGGAGGCTATTGCAGCAACAATCGATTGGGATCAGCAAGATCTGCGACTTTCATTTTATACGTTTGGTCCTTTACAAACTCTACAGAAAAAAGTAAATTATGATATCAGTGTTTATTGGAGACAAACAATTAGACCATTGTCTCGCAAACCTTTTTATTCTGCGACACACTAAATCTAAAAAAATTTTCCGTGGCACACTGAATTTAATTTTTTTTCCCCGCGGCACACCTAAAAAAGAATTTTTGATGGTTACGTAAAAAGAGGAAAATTGAAGTTTCGTTAAATGCATTTTATTTAAAATTTAGATATGAAGATAGTTCAATGGGATGTATGAGCTTGCTTCTGCGAACAAATTTGCATTATTCTTGGCTCAAAAGCTTGATAAATACTTACAAAATCCCAGTTGATAAATTCTGAAAGATTTTTATTAAAGCACGTCGATAACACAAGTCGAGTCGAAATCTTTCGAATATCTAGTGTCAATTTGAAAATCTCTCGCGGCACACAGTTTGCGAGACACTGAATTAGACTATCCTGAACAATCCATATTTTTGCAGGAAATAGCCTTAACTGACCAACTTGTTGAAAGAATACACTTTGCTAAAGTCTCTCAGTTTTGGCTCAGTATAAAGTTGGAACATATTTAGGGAATTAATTCATTGTAGGCTCTGCAAAAATGAAAGGTCCAATTACCTTCATGTAGCAGTCCATACCAACATTGATCGTGGGCAAGTCTTAATCGTTTTGGGGGTGTCCCAATAACCACATTTGGGGAGGGGGCAGTAAGCAGTTCACGAAAAGGGAAATGCGACTGCGGAATGATTTTATTTTCTTAGCCTTTGTGGGGTTTTGAACGCGCCTGATTCACGTTCAAAAGCCAGGTGGAATCTGCCCCATGTACAATATTTATTTCTTGCTGATATGAAATGTTGATTCATCAGAGAAAAATAGTTTACAATAAATAAGATTTTCAACATCAAATGCTTGATATTTCTTCAAGTAACAGGTTTTAATTTATTGCTCCGCTATTTTGGGAAGTCTGCAGGATTTGATTTTCACTTTGTATCAAGAAAGAGTAAGCATTGATTCAGAATTTTACGCACCGTTTTTCTTGGAATATGAAGCAGCATTTCTGCAATACAGAATTCGCAGTCATGCCGAATTTGGGGCGGGGGTGGCCCAGTCGGTAGCGCGCCAGGCTCGTAATCTGTAGTTCCCAGGTTCGAGTCCCAACTGGGTCAGCGTTGAGATTTATCTCCGCAAAATTCCCCGCCCTGCCCACGGTCAGTAGGGGACACCGATGGGCTTGGAAAGGTCGCCGTCCGTCGGATGAGACGTGTTAAACCGTGGCCTCGTGTGCGGGAGAGACATACCCTGTGCGCGTTAAAGAACACGCTGGATGGCCTTGACGGGAGGCTACCATCTGTCTCCCAACAGCTGTTCCAGTGGGTCCCGTCCCCCAACCTTCTCTGAGCCTTCGGGGTCCATGTGATCTGGCCGTTTAGCCCATGGTGTGCAAAAAAGTGCCGCTCAGAGGTAAAACAACCCAACCCAACCATTATTATATAAATAATAATATAATGAATTGAATATTATGTGTTAAAATAATATTTATTATTATAAATAATATATTATATATAATAATTCATTATTTTAGTCTGAAGTTTGTATATTTCTTTTATGGACAACCAGTATAATAAATTGGAAACAGCCCGAGATTTAAAAAAAAAAAAGGAATTCTAGAAATTCAATCGAGTCAAAAAGAAATGAAAGGGGGGAAGACTGGATTTCAATTGAATTGTATGATTTCCCCCTCCGTTTTAGTGGTCTCTAAAAAAAATATCGAAAAAAATCATGCCCCACCCATACACACGCACAGCCGGCCCTAATTGATTGGAATCGACAGTTAATCTCATTTTTTCTTCAGGAGACTAAAAAGCTACTAGTGCAGATGTGAAACATTGAAAAAGCGGGGGAAAAATTCTTCGAAAATCGTATTCGTGCACCCTTTCCAATAGAAATTTCCGTTCAGGCCACTGGGTACCCCATATATGTTATTGGGCGGGGTACACATAATTGCATATGGAATTACTGAAGTAATTTTTTATTAATATTTACTCAAACGAAACGCACATTTACAAATTCATATTTTTACCGGGGGGGGGGGGGGCAATATTTCATCTGTTTACGTATCCTAACCAACAAGACTAGCGAGTGGCCACCACAGAGTTTCTCCAAAATGGCTGTTCTTTAGTTAATAGCGTCCATATTCAGACGTTGCAAATTTTTAATATCGTTGGTAAGGTACCGTTTTACAATTTGCGTCAGATATTGGAGATAGTGAAATATTTTGCTTATGTAAATTGCTCTCGTAGAGCTATGAAAGGAAGTAACTTTTTACAAGTACTCGCTGTATTTTGCTGTGAACAAAAATTTCTCACTGATAGATTTTTTGTTATACCTTAATAAAACATTCTACTCTTATATAAGAAACAAATTTTAAATAGGACAGTGGATTGCTATGTAACGTATCTCTAAGTAATGTGCTTTCGTTTTGGGAACATTTCAAAAGTAAATATACATATTGTGAACTTGCGCAAACGTTTTGTTTCCTTTTACAGTTAGCACTAAATTCAGTTAACTTCGCATGTCTTCTAATAAGGGGGGAAATTTTGCCTTTGAAGAAATATTACGAATCAGTTTTGACAAATCCCATCGTTCTGTCAAATCTTCAAAAAAAAGTTAAAAATCTTCAAAAAAATAAACCTTTTTTTTTAAGATTTGCCCGCCATAAGATATTGTATTTAAATGAAATATATTTGAACTAGTTCCATAAGTAGGAATTGCTTACTTAGAATGAGTTTCATCACACGAAAATCGCGGTTGCTTGCAAAGTAGTCTGGAGTCGTGGTTTTGTTGCAAATGCACTAATTTTCCTTTGGTATACATCGCTGAAGTAGAATATGTCGAATATAATGCTATTTCTCGGGGGGGGGAATGAAATTTGTCATTTCTAACTGAAACACACTCCAACGGTAAAAGTACATAAGATATTTTAACAGAGTTTAAAAAGATGGTTTTTCCCGACCCCATAGGAGTAATCCCTATTGCCAATGTAAACACCTTGACTACGTTGCCCCTCAAAGTTTTAGAATTAAAAGTTTACAATGATTTAAGTTTGATTTCTAACTTTTTCATGCCGACCCAAAAGGCAGTGTTTCATGTATCTTTAAGAGTTAAAGTTTAAAAGCATGGAGACTACATACTGAAAGCTTGATATTTGTAAACGAGTTAGAGGTCGCTCCCTTTTTCAAGTGGGGCATAAAAAGTTGGTAAATCCGTAATTACTGAATTCGGTTATTTTCTGGGTTGCAGGACGGGAAATAGCCGGAATTCGTTATTAAGCAATCCCCTCTTTAAAAACACTTTGTGGCTGAGGAAAAACTGGTTAGTCTTCGTATTGTACCATGGATGTCCAGAAAATCTGATACAGAGAGCAAAGTGTGCAAGGATAATATTTATGGAACCCGGCAGCAATTTTCTCAAGGATTTCTAATAAATCAATTGAAGTTGGATTGACATCCATATTTCACGCCCCCAGATCCTGGTTTCATTCGTGAAAGTAACACAATGGCACGGTTGCAGTCTCGTGATTTCGCAAGAACGCTTTAGGAAGTGACGTACTTGATGAGGAATTTGGCATGCTTATGTCTGGTTGATGTCTGACCGATATTTAATCTTCAACTGGGGAGTTGCAACCCATTGGGTACGCCACTAGGAGAGGCATCGACAATAGTTGCCGCGGGGTTGTTTAATGGATGATGGACCAGTATATTGAGCCTGAAGGTTTTGAACATTTGGAGAGGCCTGCAAGATCGCGATAGCGGTCTTCTGAGTATGTCTGGGATTCCTTGAAGAGATGTATTGCTATCTGGACTATGCTTCCTGAAGTCTCGATGATCCTAAACCCACACCACAAAAACTCCAGAAGATATCAAAGATTACCAGTGGATACCCCCTGGTCATCTTGTATATTGTGGGAAGACGGTCATTTTACGTCCTCAGATTTTGAAAAGTTAATATGAGAAAGCCTTGAGAGCTCTCTATATCGGTGATAACACTTTCAGACCACTTATTAACGCTAATTTTAATTCAATTTCTTGGCCTTACTTTTCTGACCATGTAAACACAATTACACAACTCGTCATCTTCAGTATTTATATGCAAAATTTTAACCTACTTATCTCTAAATACGTGGCCGTTGGCAGGAATTTTTCAAAGGGGGAACTAACAAAAAGCTAATTGTTTCAGGATAGCAATATTTGGGTGGAACGTTCATTAATGAGCATAGTTGTGAATACAGTTAAGTAAATAACCCCTCAAGCCTCTGCCACAGAGGTCCGACTGGAGCCTGCCATTTTTTACACCATAGTAGATATGTGAGGAAGGCTAGAACTCTAGAAAAATGTCAACATCCATATATCCGGGGTTCAAATCCAGGTCCCTTTTTGATCAGTAGCCAAACAGGCTACTTGTCCACCAGGACAGCATGCAGCAATCGTACCCATAATACAACGGAGGAGGCCCTAAAATGAGAAACATTGGAAACTGATGTAAAAAAAATTTTCGCAATGCAAGTATAAACAAAAAATTTCTCCATTTTTTTTTTTGTTCAACTGTCGGGGAAAGTATCACTTCAATGTCGTTATCAATGTTAGAGGAAAAATGGTCTTGAGCCGGGTGTGATGAGAACCCACGACCTTCTCTGATGACATGTCAGGTGCTCTGGCCGCTGAACTACGGGCCGCCAATGACATACTTGTCATCTGTTCTTGAGGCTGGGACAATGCTTTCATGAGAGAAAATTGTGTATTGCAAGTAGAAGGTTCTTAACATGAATTAGGAAATCTTGATCAGTGGTCAGAGCACTTGATATGTCATCTGCAGACTAGTTTGTATTGCACCATGCTGAAGACAGTTTTTCCTCAAAAATTTATATCGACATTGAACTACGAGATACTTTTCTTGATACAAATTACACTTTCGAAAACGTAATAAAAAACTAAGTTTCGTATATAATTGGGGGGTGGCTCATAATCTGCAATTCCCAGATTCGAGTCCCAACTGGGTCAGCGCTGAGACGTCTGCGCAAAACTCGGTAGGGGACACCGATGGGCTTGGAAAGGCCGCCGTCCGTCGGATGGGACGTTAAGCCGTGCCCCCTTGTGTTGGAGAGCCATATCCTGTGCACGTTAAAGAACACGCTGGATGGCCTTAACAGGAGGCTACCATCTTGTCTCCCAACAGCTGTTCCAGTGGGTTCCCTCCCCCAACCTTCTCTGAGCCTTCGGGTCCTTGTGACCTGGCCATTTAGCCCATGGTGTGCAGAAAAGTGCCGCTCAGAGGTAAAACAACCCAACTCGTATATAATTAAAGAAAATGTTGAATTAATTTTTTGATAAGTTATTCCAAGTGAGCGACTATCCCCCCCCCCCCCATTTCCTACGCTTAAATATTTTACTTGAAATTCGTATAAACATCTTTGAGTAATCAGTATGTTTGTATATTACGTATATCTTTTGCATCGAGTGTATCGTTATCAAATTAACATCGAAATACACTGCTGGCCATTAAATGTGCAACGCCAGGAAAGACATCAAAGCCATATTTAGTGAATACATAGCTTATATTACAAGGATCAAATGATGTGGAATACAAAGAAATCGGTATCTTGTGTAGCCACCATGAGCGGCAATAACCGCTGTTACACGATCTGGCATTGAGAGGAAGAGACCGATGTGTGTTTGGGGAATGTCAGTTCGTGCAGTTTCGATACGTAGCCAAAGTTCATCTGTTGTAGAAGCTGCTGGTGTGCTAGTTGTGAAATCATGGACCAGACATGTTTAAAGTACCGGGTGGCCGAGTGGTTAGCGCGCTTGGCTACTGATCTACGGGACCTGGGTTCGAGCCCCGGGTATGGCATGGATGTTCGTGTTGTTTTCTGTTGAGGTCCTGCCATCCTCTCAGATCTTCTACTATGGCATATAAACTGACAGGCTCCTGTCAGACATCTGTGGCAAGCAGCTGCTTGAGGGGGTATTTATTTATTTTTTTTATATACTGTATATATATTTTATTAATGCGTACAAGGTGCATGTGTGAGTGGAGTCCAATGGCATCCCATAACACCAGAGACCGGACCTATATGGCACTGCATCATGCATGTCTCACTGAGCCTGTCTCCGTGGTACCACCAGACACGGATTCGTCCATCATGGTGCTGCTATTCTGAAGTGGTATTCGTCTGAGACGATGCGATGTTCTTGGCACCATTGCAGTCGCATACGCTTGTGTTGTAGAATCGATGGTAACCGAAGCAATGGCCGCCTTGCAAAGACGCAAGGCGGCCATTACTTCGGCTACCATCCATTCGACGTTTTTTTTTTCGTCAATTAGAAGGCAGACGACGTTGAACCGTACGTACGGGACACTGGTTGATTTGCAATACACCCTAACTGTTGAGTTAAGGTTTTTGATGTGGCTGTATGATCAAAGCCGTGCGCACGAGATGTCTGTCCTCTCGTTCGTTTGTGTGACAGGCCGTTGAGATCCCTCACGTCGGCGAGTTCGTTCTTCCTCTACCCACTGACGCCATATTCTATCACTGTAGAAGCATTCCATCCAACACGAGCACCGATGTCTGTGTACGATAATCCGCCTTCCCATAATCCCACAATTCTCGATCAAAGTCGGATGGATGCCGTGTTCTTCGGGGCATACTTGATCCTTTAATGCGCAAGAACTGCGAGCAAACACAATTCCAGTGCTTTACACCAGCTCTTTGTAATCTCGTACTACTTCTAGGGGGCGTTACTGTCACACATGATGTGCGTATGTGCTGCGCTTTGAATCATTTACATGATTCTGAAGGAGCTGCAACCACTTCCTCATCCAGAAGATCAAGGAGACATGCTCCAAGGTCACTTTTAACCTGAATCACGGTTCATTTCCAGTGGATTCCCTCCCATGTAGGGATACCTGACAATGAGCTCGCTGATCGTAACGCGAAGGAGGCGCTGCAGAGTCGGAGGTAACTACTAATTACCCCCTCTCTCAGTTACTGCAAGAGTTCTGTCACAAGTGATGAGCCAGTATCGTCTTGTCCAGTGCCAGAAGGACAACAGCTGTTCCTCATTCAGGTACCTGTTTGACCCTTCTCTCACTGGTAATTTCACCTATGTAATCTCCGCTGATTTCAGACACACTTTATCGTCTCCAAGTTGGTGTCATCCACAGCAACTCTACGCTTCACACTCTCGGCAGAGCTTACAGTCCAAACTGCCACTTGCAGCACACCTGAGACTATCCCACATTTTGCTCAACTGCTCCCGGTACAATGCCGAAAGAGAAGCTTTGATCCGGGAGCTTCATGCTATTGGAACCACCGACTACTCCATCACCTCCCTACTTGGTAATTATCACAATGTGCAGCTGCAGCGAACGCGCTTCCGGCTGACCACAGATTTCTTTCAGAACATTGAACTCTTCTACTAGATCTAATGTTTTCTTTCTCGAGATTAGTACTCTTATTAGCTTCGAGAGAGAGAGCTGAGAGGCAGTTTCTTCTGCATTCGCTACCTCGCACTTCTGTTGTGACTAGTGTAGGGAGTATTGGAGGCTAATTTCACCAAGAACTTGCAAAACCTTGAATCTAACCATTGGTTACCCATCTTGCATATTTCGGGAGAATCATGAGTTCTTCCTGGTGTTGCACTTTTATGGCCAGCAGTGTATGCCATAGTGATGAGTTGTTGTTGTTTTACATCTGAGCGGCACTTTTTTGCACACAATGGGCTAAATGGCCAGGTCACATGGACCCCGAAGGCTCAGAGAAGGTTGGGGGAGGGGACCCACTGGAACAGCTGTTGGGAGACAGATGGTAGTCTCCCGTCAAGGCCATCCAGTGTGTTCTTTAACGTGCACAGGGTATGGCTCTCCCGCACACGTGGGCCACGGCTTAACGTCCCATCTGACGGACGGCGGCCTTTCCAAGCCCATCGGTGTCACCTACTGACCATGGGCAGGGCGGGGAATTTTTGCGGAGATCTCAACGCTGACCCAGCTGGGACTCGAACCTGCGAACTACAGATTACGAGCCTGGCGCGCTACCGACTGAGCCATCCCCGCCCCTCATAGTGATGAGAATATGGCGTCAGTGGGTAGAGGAGGAACGAAGTCACCGACGTGGGGGATCTCTACGACCCTGTTGCACAATCTTAGGCCTCCAAGAGCCAGGAAAAGTAGGCTTAGTGAACACACAAACATGTGCTTTCGTGTGACTCGTTACTGTTGGTCTTTTGGATTAAGGAAGACAGTGGGACAATAAACAACTGATTGCAATAGAATAAATTCCCCCTCAAGCAGCTGCTTGCCACAGAGGTCTGACAGGAGCCTGTCACTTTATATGTCAAAGTAGAAGGTCTGAGAGGATGGCAGGACCTCAGCACAAAAACGACACATGCGTCCATGCCTTCAATCCGGGGCTCGAACCCAGGTTCCTTAGATCAGAACCAAGCTCGCTAACCACTCGTCTGCAATAGAGTAAAATAAAGGCAAAAGAATTCAGATATTTTTACACTACTAAATAGAACTAGACATGCCCACTTTTCTCTTACAGATTATTCAACATCACCAACTCAGTCTCCGCATTCAATGGATCTCGATTTGTCGACCTGCATTTGGCCTTAAACGCTACCTCGGATTTTTTTTTTCTGACAACACCTTCTATCCTAGCACAAATTTTAACGTTTCTAGCCAATGTAAATCAAGATTTAACCGATAATTGACGTCTATTTAATCTTGAATTATGTAATTAAATGGAAATTTGCCCAGAAATGTATTTTAGCATAACGAGGAAATGCGTTGAGAAGAACCCTGGGACAACAAATGAATCCATTTCAATGGCATCATTAAAACGCACTGGCATAACAATGGGGTGGTAACATGCCAAGGGCTTCCCACTTAAAATTAAACACCACATCCTAAAAAAAAGATATTGTTTTTTCTTTACCTCTTGAGCATTTTTTTTTGCACACAACGGGCTAAATTTCAGATCACGAGGGCTCGAAGAAGTTTGGAGGAAGATGACAACTCTTACGAGACAGATGAAACCATCCAGCGTACAGTCACTCAAAAAAGTATCCGAACACTATATGGTTGATTACAGAATTCAGACAAAATATCTGGAAACGATTTTTTTTTTAGAAATTAGTGATCTGGCAACCTTCGTGTCACGTGATTACAGAATTCAGGAAAAATATCTGGAGCGTGTGCAGTTTGCTGTTAGCGGTAACTGCACACGCTCAATATTTCTGTGAATGGGCCCACACGATCCAATGTGCTGTGAACATTAACCCCAACCGCTCCAGTTTGCTGTGAACGGTAACTGCACACGCTCCATATTCATTGTGTTATATATTCATACGCATTATATATATTAAAAAATATCCGAACACTATGGTCGATTACAGAATTCAGACAAAATATCTGGCAACGATTTTTTTTTAAATTAGTGATCTGGCAACCTTCGTGTCACGTGACAAGAAAGTTGCCAGATCACTCAATGTCATCACTCAAGTGACTCATCTTGATCACTCAAGGGATCTGTGAGGATGGCGATGTAGTGGTTTAATAAATATTTTACAAGAGCGGTAGTGGCAATGGATTTTTGCATTTCAAAACCAAACAGTTATTCAAAAAAATATTATGGATATAGTGGCTTAAAACTGTTCAACTCATTGCCAGATAATATGAAAATTATAAATAGTAAAATAAATTTCTCTAAAAATTAAAAAAAATAGTTGTTGAACGTTGGAGATTGCGACTGACGTTTATTTACTGTATCAATTGATTACATTGAAATGAGATATAAGTAGTAGGAGATAAGTTTATATATTACAGAGGCTGAAATTGCCATTTTTCTGTTTATATATTTTTATATATATTGATGTACAGTCGCTCAAAAAAATATCTAAACATTATGGTTGATTGCAGAATTCAGAAAAAATATCTGGCAACGATTTTTTTTTAGAAATTAGTGATCTGGCAACCTTCGTGTCACGTGACACGAAGGTTGCCAGATCACAAACTTCTAAAAAAAAATCGTTGCCAGATATTTTTTCTGAATTCTGTAATCAACCATAGTGTTCGGATATTTTTTTGAGCGACTGTAGGTGGTCATATTATTTTGATACTAGATCGTGTGGGCTCACTCACGGAAATATTGAGCGTGTGCAGTTGCTGTACACGCTCCAGATATTTTTCCTAGATCACTAATTTCTAACAAAAATCGTTGGCAGATATTTTTTCTGAATTCTGTAATCAACCATAATGTTCGGATATTTTTTTTGAGCGACTGTACTCAGGACTGCAGTATATATATATGTTTTGTAAATATCCACTTGTGATTAAATACTAACTCTTGTGGAACTTGACTATGTATTTAAATATTGTGCAAATAAATTGAATTGAATGTGAAAAAAAAATGAAAGTTCATATAATGACCCTCGTAAACTATTTCGAATCTTGTCCTCACCATTCTCCTCCATTTGATAAAGCGGGGGGGAGGGGGAGGATTTTCGTGGGTTAGACTTTAAGGGGTCATCTCAAATTAAAGGTTATGACATCACAAATATCATGGGCTACCTGAATACGATTCCAAAAGGGAAGTAAAATGTGGTCGATGTTTATGAGTCAAATATATCAAATGAAAATTTTTGAACGTAAGTATTTTTAGTTAAAAAAAAGACTATAAATAAATTTAAAAATACCTATCTTTCCATATGCGCCCTAAAAAGTAGAAAATAAACCTAAAACATATCGATGGTGCAATCAGTCACAGGTCGTATTCACTTCAAGGGAATATGGGGCGCAGGCAGTCTTACTTCCAGTGCAGTCTGACCTCAGTCGAACCAAAAAGTAGTTGGGTTAGGTTGTTTTACCTCTGAACGGCACTTTTTTGTATACCATGGGCTAAATGGCCAGGTCACATGGACCCCGAAGGCTCAGAGAAAGTTGGGGAGGGGTCCCACTGGAACGGCTTTTGGGAGGCAGATGGTAGCCTCCCGTCAAGGCCATCCAGCGTGTTCTTTAACCTGCACAGGTTATGGATTTTTTGCACCTCATGGGCTAAAATGACCAGGTCACAAGGACCCCGAAGGCTCAGAGAAGTTTGGGGGAGGGGACCCACTGGAATAGATGGTAGCCTCCCGTCAAGGCCATCCAGCGTGTTCTTTAACATGCACAGGATATGGCTTTTTCGCACACGGAGCCACGGCTTAACGTCCCATCCGACGGACGGCGGCCTTTCCAAACCCATCGGTGTCCACTACTGACCGTGAGCAGGGCGGGGAATTTTGCGGAGATAAATCTCAACGCCGACCCAGCTGGGACTCGAACCTGGGAACTGCAGATTACGAGCCTGGCGCGCTACCGACTGAGCCACCCCCGAAAAGTAGTAGAAGGTTCCCAAGAGAACTAGATTTCCGCATTTTCCTCTCCAATTTAGATTTTTTTTTTCATTATTTCTTGAAAATGTATGAAATAGACATGTTTTATAATATTTTGTCTCTATTTTCTTTACTAGCATTCCGTGGAAGGGGAGGGAGGCTGCCTTTTTCTACCCCCGAAAAAAATTCCACCCATACTTAATGTTCACGTGCAAGACTTCAAGCATCATTACATTAACTATGTGCATCCGTAATAAATGTATGTATAGACCACAAATTTTACCGAAGTTTTTAAAATGGCTTTCAAGTTACGAAAAGTTTGGCCATTCCTAAAAATCTTAACGCTTTCTTTGCAATAAAATCAGTAAATAAAAAAATTATTAAAATTTACGATACCGATTTTTTCTTGAGTCTTTCGAACAACACGGGATAAAATTCTTCTAAAAGTGACTTCTTTCATCGATAGATGGCGCTACTGAAGCATCCATCCGGAATAAATGACTATCGTTTGCTCGAGCAACAACATCGTCTGTTCTCACGCATTCAAGATTTGTGAAAATACATAAAGAAAAAAAAAACTGTGGGAGAATTGGGACTCGTCGGGTCGAAGCATCTAGCAGACGACGACTTGTCCCAGACCTTGACCCCTGGCGGAACGAAAAATAATCTGATTCACGAAATTATTGTGATTGTCCCTCTGTTAAGCCCCATTATCCACTCTGCAAGATCACTATCAAACGGAAATGCCATTGGAAGCACAATAGCTTTTTTAAAGAAATTACTTTAATAAAAAAGTATGAACTTTTGGTTGATGTGTTTTACTCCGTTCGATATTTGAAAAGTGCAAGAATGGTAAAGAACATGAAATGTGTGATTAACAGCGTCTGGAGGGAGCAAGAGATTATTCCTTCCCGCCCGCCCTCCCATTGGAAAAATTTTAATAACCGGAACGAACGCGTAAAAGGAATTAAGCTAATTTTCATTATACGTATAAGTATCCGTGTATGCCAATATACATTCAGCGACAGTTTTATTAGATACAGTTCCATGTTATGTCAATTGGGTTGTTTTACCTCTGGGCGGTCCTTTTTTTGCACACAACAGGCTAAATGGCAAGGACACAAGGACCCCGAATGATCAGAGAAGGTTGGGGGAGGGGACCCACTGGACAGCTGTTGGGAGACAGATGGTAGTCTCCCATCAAGGCCATCCAGCGTGTTCTTTAACATGCAGAGTGTATGATATTTTTTTCAAACATTAGGCTAAATGGCCAGATCACAAGGACCCCAAAGGCTCAGAGAAGGTTGGGGGACGGTACTCACTAGACAGCTGTTGGGAGACAGATGGTAGCCTCCCATCAAAGCCATCTAGCGTGTTCTTTAACGTACACAGGGTATGACATTTTTTGCACACCATGGGCTAAATGGCCAGGTCACAAGGACCCCGAAGGCTCAGAGAAAGTTGGGGGAGGGGACCCACTGGACAGCTGTTGGTAGACAGATGGTAGCCTCCTGTCAAGGCCATCCAGCGTGTTCTTTAACGTGCACAGGATATGACATTTTTTACACACAATGGGCTAAATGGCCAGGTCACAAGGACCCCGAAGGCTCAGAGAAGGTTGGGGGAGGGGACCCACTGGAACAGCTGTTGGGAGACATATGGTAGCCTCCCGTCAATGCTATACAGCGTGTTCTTTAACGTGCACAAGGTATGACATTTTTTTGCACGCAATTCGCTAAATGGCCAGTCACAAGGATCGCAAATGCTCAGAGAAGGTTGGGGGAGGGGACCCACTGGACAGCTATTGGGAGACAGATGGTAGCCTCCCGTCAATGCTATCCAGCGTGTTCTTTAACGTGCACAGGGTATGACATTTTTTGCACGCAATTGGCTAAATGGCCAGTCACAAGGATCGCAAATGCTCAGAGAAGGTTGGGGGAGGGGACCCACTGGACAGCTATTGGGAGACAGATGGTAGCCTCCCGTCAAGGCTATTCAGCGTGTTCTTTAACGTGCACAGAGTATGACTTTTTTTGCACACCATGGCTAAATGCTATGTCACAAAGATCCCGAAGGTTGGGGGAGGGGACCCACTGGACAGCTGTTGGGAGACGTGGTAGCTTCACGTCAAGACTATCCAGCCTTCCTTAACGTGCACAGTCTATGTCCTTTAACGTGCACAGGGTATGACATTTTTTGCACACAATGGGTTAAATGGCCAGGTCACAAGGACCCCGAAGGCTCAAAGATGGTTGGGGGAGGGGACCCAGTGGACAGCTACTGGGAGACAGATGGTAGCCTCCCGTCAAGGCCATCCAGCTTGTTTTTAACGTGTACAGGGCATGGCCATGTACACACAAGGAGCCATTTTTCTTTTAATCTCATGGGACAAATGGCAGCCTTTCCAAGCTAATCGGTGTCTCATTTCTGTCGGAGGGCAGTGTGGGGGTTCTGAGGAGATAAATCATAACACTGGCACAGGTTCGACTCGGACCAGGGAATATTACATTATGAGATGAGCACGTTACCGACTGAGCAAGGAAATGAAAGATGTACCCGATGTGTTACCCCAACAGAGATAGAGCTAAGCGGGACTATTCGCTCAAGTACCTGCAGAACCACAGGTACTTGAGCGACTCTACTTGTACTTGAGTGATCTGACAATTTCTGCCACCGATGACGTCACAAGTTCGTTCGCCTGGAATTACGTCTATTATATAATAGTAGTTAAACCTACGCTCAAAGGTTTGCTGGAAACGCCAGTCCATTGCTAACTTTTCCAATCGACAACATACTACTCCATTCATAAGACAAAGGGGCGGGGAGGATTAGTCGGTATCGCGCCAGGCTCGTATCCTACAGTACCCAGGTTCGAGGCCCAGCTTGGTCAGCGTTGAGATTTATCTCTGCAAAACTCCCCGCCCTGCCGACGGTCAGTAGGGGACACCGATGGGCTTGGAAAGGACACCGTCCGTCTTATGGGACGTTAAGCCGTGGTCCCATGTATGGGTGAGCCATACCCTGTGCACGTTAAAGAACACGCTGGATGGACTTGACTGGAGGCTACCATCTGTCTTTCAACAGCTGTTCCAGTGGGTCCTCTCCCCAATCTTCCATGAGCCTTCGGAGTCCATGTGACCTGACCATTTAGACCCTTGTGTGCAAAAAAGCGCCGCTGAGTGGTAAAACAATCCAATCATGAGACAAGGGACGGCAGCGCCCCCCCCCCCCCCCCCCCCCCCCCTCACCCAGAAATTCCTAATAGTTTTCGAGGGATCACTCCCGATCCACGACAGCTAGGAATCCGATTTGTTACCCCAAAGGGGCTAGAACTAAGTGGGGACCACCCCACCAAATTTGGACTGGAAACCATGGGGAAACCGATAATTTCTACAACCGATGACGTCACGCCGCGGAAGTAAAAATTAAGCGTGTGTCCGCCTTTTCGGAATTGCCCCTTATAAAATAATATATTTAACTGTGAAATGAATCCATTATTGCATGTAGAATATAAATTGTGCATTGTTATAAATAGTAAAGTCGCTCAAAAAAATATCCGAACACTATGGTTGATTACAGAATTCAGAAACAATATCTGTCAACGATTTTTTTAGAAATTAGTGATCTGGCATCCTTAGTGTACTGTACACGAAGGTACTGTACCCCCTAGGAATGTGTATGTAACTGTCCATTGAGCTCACAATTTTTTGTATGCAAAAACAAAAAATTCCACTGAGGTAAAATAACCCTACAAAAAAAAAAGTCCACTAAGGTAAAACAACCCTGGGAAAAAGTGGAAGTTTATAAAGGATTGCTGCACAGGGTTTTCCATAAGTTGAACTTTCCGAATTGCACATCGAAACAAAATTAGAAATGCTCTCTTAGCTAAATCTTACTTGCTTCATGATAGAAATCGTTATAAAACCAAAAAAGATACGCACTAATTTGGAGGTTTCTTAATCGACTAAAGCCGTTCCATGGCCGAGTGGTTAGCGCGCTTAGCTACTGATATAAGAGACCTGGGTTCTGAGCCCAATTAGCTATTGATATAAGGGACCTGGGTTCGAGCACTGGGTAAGGCATGGATGTACGTGTTGTTTTTCTGCTGAGGTCCTGCCATCTTCTCAGACCTTCTTACTATGGCATCTAAACTGACAGGCTCCTGTCAGACCTCTGTAGCAAGCAGCTGCTTGAGGGGGTATTTATTTAATCGACTAATTTACGAAAAATATAATTGGTTTGTTGAATAGTCTTAGTTAATCTAGTTGCTTTTTTGGTACAAATTGGTAGGGTAATATAATTAGCATTTTATTCCTGTCTTTCTTTCGTATGTTTTTTATTCAATATTGTTCAGCTGTCTTTCTTGGTTTGAAGACCAATCTTAACGTCATAATATGGAAATAATCAGTTATACGTCAATACATGAGATTCATTTATCGCTGCAAAAGAAAACCCAATCGAAATCTGAAAATACTTGCTGAAATTTTAAGCATTTCACAAAACAAGAACTACTGCGACGCTATTTATACAGAATGAAGAATCTTTATTCATATTGAAAAATGTACATAAATCATATTCGGGATACATGTTATTTTTTTAACTCTGATTCTAAAGTCCATTCATCGTTGCCACTTAATTATGAATATTTTCGTTTTTAAACCATTGTCATTCACAGGACGTCATCATTCGTGAGTTTATCGTTACAAAATTTCATTGCAGAAATGGCAGCAAAATCATTCTGTACAGTTTTTGATTCTGCACGTAACATATGCAATGGAATCTGGCAATTAAACACAACTAGAAGCAGCAGATTCTTGCAAATGCAATCGACTGCAAAACAGCCTTTCGTTTCATTGTTTTATTAACACTTTTCACAAAGATATTTCACTGTCCAAGAATTACGGTGTGTTCTAAAATGTTTTAATCTTAATTATTGCTCATTTTGAAAAAGTATGTTTAATGGAATTACGGATAGAAATAACGAAATTCAAAAATGTGTCCACTAGAGATGAGTCTTGGCACAAAGTTTCGCGTCCTAGCTCACCAGGTACGAACAAAATATTTCCTTACCTAGTGAGCCCGAGCTGTCCAGAGGCCGATTAAAAAGAAATTCTAACGCATCGTAAAACATTCCATTCTGACTGAACCATTCTTTTTATTTTAGGTTGTTACATATTATAAAGAAATTATAATTATTTCAAGGCAAAATAAAAATCTGAATATTATTTGGAACCAGGGGGGTTATAGGGGGGGGGACAAGGGGTTATAGGGGGGTCCAAGGGGTTATAGGGGGACCATGCCCCTTTGACAATGCTAAAAAGGGTAATGGAGGTAAAAAATTATAAAACTTGTAGTTCACGCATTTTTCAATGAATTTTTAAAGACCACTAGAACGGAGTGGAAAATGTTATTTACACTCCGTTCTACTGGTCTTTAAAAATTCGGAGTGGCCATAGTAAGAAGGTCTGAGAGGATGGCAGTACCTCAGCAGAAAAGCAACACGTACATCCATGCCTTACTAACTATAGTTTTATCTATCTATACAAGGGGTACGCCAGTTACATGCACATTTCCAGGGGGTACGTGAAGCATAAAGGTAGTTCTACTGAAATAAAAATCTTGTCTCTTGGCCCCTTCTTTTTTCTTTTAGCTCGATTGCGTCACTTCCCTCCCCACATTTTTCCACCTAGATCCAGGCCTATTTTGGACTAAAAATACTGGACCTATTTCGTGAACCATTTCTGAAAATACCTGAGTAGCATCATTATAAACGCTAAACAAGATTCATTAATCTAAAAAAATATGAAAACACGAGAACTAAGAAATGTAATATGAAAGTAAGCAAATGCTAAATAGTACAGTAATACCTCGCTTTACGACGATTCGTTCATATGACTATTTTGAGTTCTCTCCTTTTTATCTTTCACAGATGAACAAACGTTACGCCTTTTGGAACCTTCTTCAATTATGACTAATGCCCATTTATATGACGCCGCATTCGCTAATACGACGGTTTTAGCGACATGACATTGCCATGAATCAACCAAAGCTTCTGGAAATGGGCCAAATAGAATTAAAGAATTCTGGAAAGACTTCCGAATCTTGGATGGCATCAAGATTTCAGAGATGCGTGGAATGAAGTAAAAGAGTCTACACTTAAAGGTGTATGCATGGAAATAGTTGTGTTTCCAATTTATTCGTGATTTTGAAAATCCTGTTGAGGAAGTTAGTGCAAATATTGTAGACATGGCAAGGCAGTTAGAACTATAAGTGGAGACTGAAGATGTTACTGACCTGCTTGAATATCATTACCAGCTTCTATCTAATGAAGATCTTCTTGAACTTGAAGAGAATAGAAAGGATGCAGAGGAATCCCATCCTGAAGAATATTAAACCCTGTGCCTAAAGAAATAACTGGCAAAGAACTTTCAGACATTTACAAATCGTCATGTCCATTATTGAAAAGACGGACAATAATGGACATGAGAAATCGTCATGTCCATTATTGCTTCCCAATTTTAAAAAAGGCTCCAAAGCAAATTTTGGTATTTTAGACCAATATGCCACTTATAAAGAAACATAAAGAGAAAAGACGATTTACGGTTCAAACTTTGTTTGATACATACTTCCATAATAGACCAGCATCCTCTCAAATTCTATCTCAACCTTCACTCAAAGACCTACTCTATCATCAACTACTACAAGAAGTCCGTCAAATCTCCAGCAAGAAAGCGTTTAGCATTTTATGAAAACTCAAATGATCCAGAAGTTGTGTCATATCCTTCCTTCAATAATTTTTCTTTCTTAATTTTACATTTGTTAGTCCCTATAAACAAAACAACAATAGATTGATGGTAAGTACAGTGTTTATTTGAATTGTAAATGCTTTATTTAAGTGAGTAACGCCCATATACGACTACTTACAAATGTCATCTAGAAGTTAAAAAAAGAACAATGATTCGCTATATGACGAAATTTGTTTCATGACAGTGGTCTGGAACCTAATGTATCGTATGACCAGAGTACGCCTGTACTTATTAATTTTAATTACCAAATTCTGATTAAAAGGTTGAGAATATAATCAAAGTAAATTATTCGCTTTATCTTGTTAACTTGCTATTTTAACAATTATAAGCAAATTGGAAGTTTGAATTATAATTGTATGAGCCGATACCATTTGAACTCATCTCTAGTGGCAACTTTAATCGATGTTCGTGGATATACTTTGAAGTGAGATTGAAAGTATCCATTGGCTGCATATTGATTTTGGTATCCACAGCTGTTGCCATCATACAAAAAATAATAACATCCACACGATCTTCCAGTTTTTCATCATCAGGCAGCATTCTTCAGAGGTGAAAGTCATCCGCTTCTCAGGAACCGATCTCTAGTTAATTACATTAATACTTTTTTTTTGTTCAATTATTTGCGAAGTTAATTACAAAGTTTAATTACGTTATTCATTTCGTAATCAACGATTTCATCGCGTCAAGAAATTTTTTCTACAACTGCAGAAATATGAGAACTTCCAACCAACAACTTGTCGTTGCCAGAATCCTTTATCGGAACAATGAAGTTTGCTAACTTTCTCTAAAAACTTTCTAAGCCAGTGAATTTTTTAAGTTGGAATCTGGCAGTACGTTTTGGTCATAGAAAATTTTTCGGTCTTGAATTCAAGGAGACATTAATTTATTTTCTTAATATGAAATAATGATATTAAAAAATAATTCTGTTCAACATTGGTAACTTTTTTTCCCCTCCCCTGTAAAAAATGTCGGGGACCTCGGGAGAGTAACTATTAGGAAATTTGCCTCAGTTTTATGAATTAATTCATAACAAAATCTTTATCGAAGCCACAAGTTTACGATGTTTAGTGAAAAAAAAATTTGTTTTCGTGTACGTTTTATTTATTTTGAATTTAAGTTATGTTTCTTATCGTTATAGTAATATTATACACAAAAGTTCATTGTTAGATGACTGCTAAATATTTCAAGGATACTAACAAAAATGCATCTGTGTACAGAAAAGCGATATTCATTTGAAAGTTTAAAATGTAGGAATTCAGTATTCGTTAGTTCAGTATGCAGAAACACAAATTTCGGTTACTGAAAATGAAACGTCGCTTTTCATCTGGATTTGAAAAAGAGATAAAATTTTGACAGTCTGACCAAAAGCTCTTGATTGACAACCCAAATGAATTAATAAGAATAAAGTTGTTTAATGTTGTTAATACATTCCAATCTCCTATTCTCCATCGAAGGCATTTGATGTTGCCACCATACAAGAGCATAACTGTCACCTTTCCTCTATATACACAGCACTATACGGGGAGTTAATTTTCGCTCGTGAAGTCAGCAGAAGTCAAAGACAGATCAAACAATTCTCACTTTAGTTGGATACCTTTTTTGTAGATCTTTTAATATTACCTGGTGTCATTTCTACACATTTCAGATTTTTATCTGCAATAGTTCGGTTGGTTTACCTCTGAGCGGCACTTTTTTTGCACAAAATGGGCTAAATGGCCAGGTCACAAGGACCCCGAAGGCTCAGAGAAAGTTGGGGAAGGGACCCACTGGACAGATGATAGCTCCCGTCAAGACCATCCATTTAACGTGCACAAGGTGTGACCCTCCCACACATGGGACAACGGCTTGATGTCCCATCCGACGGACGATGGCCTTTCCAAGCCCATCGTTGTCCCCTACTGACCGTGGGCAAGGCGGGGATTTTTTGCGGAGATAAATCTCAAAGCTGGCCCAGTTGGGATTCAAACCTGGGAACTGCAGCTTACGAGACTGGTGCGCTACCGGCTGAGCCATCTCAATAGTAGCAGCAGGCAATAGAATTCGTGTACACGAAGGTTGCCAGATAACTAATTTCTAAAAAAAAAAATCGTTGCCAGATATTTTTTCTGAATTCTGTAATCCACCGTAGTGTTTGGATATTTTTTTTTTGAGCGACTGTACAGTTACTCGTGGACCATAGATTACTGGACTAATGATTGCTCGAGTTTATAACAACAACTTAGCCTGTAAAAATAGGTTACTGGCAAAAATTGAAATAATTGTTTCGCACAAACTGCTTAAAAATAAATATAAATATTTCCGTAAAGTTTTGTTATAACGATTGTTGCTTTACATTTTTCCTGTTTGATCTTTTTTTCAGTTTAATTATTTTAAATGCCGTCTCTGCTTTTGAATATTCCCGCATCCATAATTCTTTAAAAACTGAATGAATATTGTTAAAAATTGAGAGTTTGATAAATTCGAATGAGATCTTTATCTTAACCCTCATTTTCCTCTTAAGAAAAAAAAAACTTATTTAAGAAGTTACTGAGTTCTGTACGGGCTCCTTAAACCAGCTCAAAGAAGCTAATAGAGGGGGATGTCGCAATTTTGGGGAGTTAAACAGTTAATAGAGAGGGATGGGGCAATTTTGGGGGTTAAAACAACTAATAGAGGGGATGTGGCAATTTTGGGGGGTAAAACAGCTAATAGAGGGGGATGTGGCAATTTTTGGGGGTAAAACAGCTAATAGAGTGGGATGTCGCAATTTTGGGGTGTAAGACAGCTAATAGAGTGGTATGTCGCAATTTTGGGGAGTAAGACTGCTAATAGAGAGAGATGTTGCAATTTTGGTGGAGTAAAACAGCTAATAGAGGGGGATGTCGCAATTTTGCGGTGTAAGCCAGCTAATAGAGGGGGATATCGCAATTTTGGGGGCTAAAGCAGCTAATAGAGGGGATGTCGCAATTTTGGGGAGTAAGCTAATAGAGGGGATGCCGCAATTTACAGAGAGAGGGAAGGGAGAGGGAGGAGCTTTTATAGAGCATTTAAGGGGATTATAATTATTAGCATTTATAGAGAGCTTATTTTTACAAGAATAAGAACTCTTCCTCTGAGCTTAAGACAAAATATGTCCCGTCGCAAAATATTTCGCGTCAGCATCCCTATTGTAAAGGAATCCTTGCAGGGGTGGAAATGAGTTTTCAGAACCAGGTGGTAGCTCCAGATCAGCTGAAAAGTGACCGTAGTTGACATGGCGACGTTGAGCAACACATAAAAAAAATCTGTTTAAAAGCCCAAGAATTATAACTAAAAATATTATGGAGTGGTTATACATACAATGGATCTATTTTCTGTCGTTAAATATGTATATAAAAAAATAAATACCCCCTCAAGCAGCTGCTTGCCACAGAGGTCTGACAGGAGCCTGTCAGTTTATATGCCATAGTAGAAGGTCTGAGAGGATGGGAGGACCTCAGCAGAAAAACGACACATACATCCATGCCTACCCGGGGCTCGAACCCAGGTCCCTTAGATCAGTAGCCAAGCGCGCAAACCACTCGGTCACGGAACGGCTATACGGGCATAAAAAAAATACACATACATACACTAGAACTAGGGGGAACGGCATCTCTTGCTCCCCCCGTAATTCCCAGCCCTGAATCTTTATAATATAAAGTAGAAAAGGTTAAAAGTTTCAAAAATTCAGATTGTTAGAGGAGGGCTCGTGATCTCTCGGGGGATGGTTATGGGCCTAGTTCTGTATCTGAGCTGCTATTGACATAACACGGAACTATACTTGATAAAGTAGCCACTGGATATATGCCACTTAGGAATATATGTCGCTTCGGCCAATTTATAAGACTGAAATAATAATCAGCCAATCGCAGAAGCGATAATCAGTATCGATATATTATCAAAGTCTGCTTGTTGTTTTCCATTTCAATCTATCATTTTACCTTAAAAGATTGTCTCTATGGCTGGAATTGCTCATTCCCATAAGAATTATGATCATCGATTTTGTCTCTAAGTTTCCAACAATCCTTCCCTTTTTTTTCCTTTTTACAATCTCATAATTTAAGAGAGGAAGTGTTACCGCGGGCCCGACCGCAGCACATCACGAAATTTCCTAGTAAAACTTAAGAATCCAATTAAAAATCCTATTTCAGTTGACAGTTCGAAGGTGGTGATATTCACTCGAGTCACACTCTTCAAAGTCTGGAATCTTCGACGGTGCCCGGCTCTTCCAATGCGCTTTTCCTCTGCTCGAGCGCTTTCTCGAGCTTCCTCCTTGGCCCCAAAGGCATCCCCATAACTTTAAAGTCTTCCTCGGTGAGCAACAGCAGGGATTCCAGGTCTATCTTTTCCTTCTGGAAGAGTGGTACGTATTCGGTCAATCCGTGCGCCGAGAGGAATAAAACGATCGGCTCCCCTTCATCTCCACTCTCGTCTTCATCTTCATCGTCGTCTTCATCTTCTTCGTCTTCCGTCTCGCCATCTTCTTTTTCCAGCTCGTCGTCATCCCACGAGATGTGCCTTCTGGCGAGGCTGCTGGCACTGCCGATGCTGTCACTGACGCTGCCGTTGCTGTGGAGATGATGGTGATGATGATGGAGATGAAGAGGATGGTGATGGCGGATCCCACTTCCTCCGTTGTACAGAGATGGCAGGGTGATGAGGGATGTGCGGAATGCCACCGTGCCGAATCCCGGTCTGTCGAAGATGCTAGGAGGTTGCTCGGGGATCACGAGCTCGTCTCCAATCCCTGAATCAGCTGTCTGAAGAAAATCACTGTTCGCATCGTCGCTGGAGCTGTCCAGCGCATCTTTCGGCTGCAGAGAATCACAATGATCTTCCACAATATCCGGAAGCTCACACTTTGGGACGTACGTCACTTCCGAATCCCTTCGCAAACCGGATGTGATTTTCATCCCTCCTTGTTGATCCGCATTGTTCTCCAAGTTCCCATCTTCTCCATCACCGTTGTCGTGATCTCCAGCTCCATCGGTTCCATCCCTCACTTTGTCATCCCCATGATCGCTCTTCTTGTGATGCTGCACGCGCTTTGACACCGCGCCATGTACTCTCTTCCCTCCTCCTCCCGGATCGCTGTGAACGATGTCCGAATATCTCGGAGATGCTCCGTAGAGAAGGCGCGAGTCTCGACGGAAAGCAGCGAGACGCGTCGAACTGTTCATTTCGTTTTCGGCCACCTCCGACATCCTCTTCCGTTGGCGCTCGAGGATCTTCTCCTCCTTCTCTAGGCGCTTGGCGGCCTTCATCTGCAACTTTCGGTAGCTCTTGATTCGTTTCTCCGCATCCGAGATGCTTTTCTCTTTCAGCCTCTGCACAAGCTTCTTGTTGACGCAGGAGTGTTTCGCCTGCGCTTGGTCCAGCAGTCGCAGGACTTCGTCTCGGTGGTTGAGGACGGCCACGTCCTTCGCCGTGTGGAAATCGTTATCCAGAGCCCATAAGTTGACGCCGAAGTTGACTAGGAAGGAGACGCAGTTGATGTGCCCGTTGCCCGAGGCGCAGTGAAGAGCCGTGTTGCCGTAGTGGTCGCATTTGTCGGGGTCGCCTCTGCAAGAAAGAGAATAAAAAGCGGTTTAAAAATGATATTTATTATATATTATTAGTTTTTAAAATGGTTATTAAAATAATTCAGTAGCGGATTATAGTATATAAAGGTCCCTAGGCGCAGAAGACTAGAAATGTGTTATTTAATTTAAAAAGGGGCGGGGGAGGCGGGGCTTAATCGGTAGCGCGTCAGGCTCGCAATCTGCAGTTCCAAGGTTTGAGTCAGAGTTGAGACTTATCTCCGTAAAACTCAAGCCTCTGCTCACGATCATTAGGGCACATCTATGGGCTTGGAAAGGTCGCCGCCCATCGGATGGGGCGTTAAGCCGCGGCCCCGTGTGCGGAAGAAGCATACCTTTTGCACGTTAAAGAACACGATGGATGGCCTTGACGGGAGGCTACCATCTGCCTCCCAACAACTGTTCCAGTGGGTCCCCTCCCCCAACTTTCTCTTTCACCATGGGCAAAATGGTCAGGTCACAAGGACCTCGAAGACTCAGAGAAGGTTGGGGGAGGGGACCCACTGGAACACCTGTTGGGAGACAGATGGTACCCTCCCGTCAAGGCCATCCAGCGTGTTCTTTAACATGCACAGGGTATGTCTCTCCCGCACACGGAGCCACGCCTTAAGGACCCATCCGAAGGACGGCGGTCTTTCGAAGGCCATCGGTGTCCCCTACTGACCGTGAGCTGGGCGGGGAGTTTTGTGGAAATAAATCTCAACGCTGACCCAGCTGGGACTCGAACCTGGCACGCTACCGACTGAGCCACACCCGTCCCAAATGTGCCTGCATTCAATGGGATATTTAAGAGGTGGAACTCCAGAAACAAAAGTTTTATCTTTGCGTAATATGTGCAGATTAGGAAACAAATTTAATTATTACTGTTTTGAAAATATTAATTTTAATGAAAGCTATAAACTAATAATTAAGAATAAATTCTGAGTATTTGCGTCTTGAGTCTCATCTTTGGGGGCAGACTTCAATTTGCAAAGAACTAAATTTTCTTTATCAGTAAGCTTTAATATTTAGGTTGCACTTTCATGATTTATTAGCTATCTGATAGAGAATAATATCGTCGTCATGGTTGCGAAAATGGCACCTGCGTTTCCATGGCAACAGCAGCACATGCCGCGTCCTCTCGTGACAGCAGCGAATGTCGCGGGAGAAATGGCGGCAAAGAAATCAAGCTTATATTTACAAACTGATAATTTCTTGTCATAGCTTTACAATTTCTGATTGCTGGGCAGGCGAATGCTTCGCGTATCATCATATCCTGTGGCGATAATTATCCCGAATCGCTACTGGATTTTTTTTATTCCATGGGTCGAGGCCATCCAGCGTGTTTTTTTAACGTGCACAGGGGTGCGACTCTGCTGCATGAAAAATGCTCAACGTTTTGCTTCAGTATCGTTGCAAACTGTGTCTCAAAATCAGTTCAAAGCACTTTGTCGTTGACGTTACTTGGTGGTTTGCTTTATTTTGTTACTGCAAAGTGTGTTCCTTTTTTTTAATGATGATTTTGTTCCTTAATAACTTTCCTTTCACATTTACCTCGTCAGTGCAAGATTATAGGCCTAAATAATGCGTTCTCAACAAACATATATAACATACAATTTGGGCTGGGGGGGGGGACTTGTATTTCATTAATTTTAAGCACCTTTCAGTGTTGCAAAAGATATTTGTTCGCTTACTAACTAAAAAAAAATGCAACCTTCCATAGGTCGGATCTACAGGAGGTTGAGAATGGTAGTAAGGAACTTTAAATGTTGATGAATAATTGTATCCGTACTGCCAACCGATACACCTGAACGGTGGGACGGGGGTGGCTCAGTCGGTAGCGCACCAGACTCGTAATCTGTACTTCTCAGGTTCGAGTCCCAGCTGGGTCAGCGTTGAGATTTATCTCCGCAAAAATTCCCCGCCCTGCCCACGGTCAGTAGGGGACACCGATGGGCTTGGAAAGGCCGCCGTCTGTCGGATGGGACGCTAAGCCATGGCTCCGTGTGCGGGAGAGCCATACCCTGTGCACGTTAAAGAACACGCTGGATGGCCTTGACGGGAGGCTACCATCTGTCTCCCAACAGCTGTTCCAGTGGGTCCCCTCCCCCAACCTTCTCTGAGCCTTCAGGGTCCATGTGACCTGGCCATTTAGCACATGGTGTGCAAAAAAGTGCCGCTCAGAGGTAAAACAACCCAACCCTTTTTCTTTGTGATGGGGAGTTTACACAATTTGAACCCATGACTAGTCACCACATATGCTTTCATTTGAGATATAACACATTATACTCAACAATCATTTACACATTTTCCTATATTTTTGACAGAGGAGAGAAAGATTGGGGATAAACCCATGAATGGGGGGGGGGATCAAAAATTTTTTCCAACTGAGCAAACTAACCAGATTTTCTTGCTATGCTACGTGGGGGGGGGGGGGGAGTGGATGTTAGGCAATTTTCACAAATCTCCTGCATTTTCCCACTTGACTTCCAATTTTGCCAACTAACCGTAATTTCACATTTTTTGCCAACTACCCATTATTATTTCACAGAAATACAATAATTCCAATATTTACATGTCGTCTGAATTTTAGCAAGTTAGTGTGAATTTTCCTTTGACCAACTCTCCTTAATTTCATGAACTAATCCCAATCCTTACATCTCTCCTAAATTTGCTAAAATCACTTCAAACTTTTTAAAACTCCCAAATATTTTGCCAAGTTTTCTCAATTCCTGTGAACTATCCTGAATTTCACAAACCCAATCCCAATTACCAGAACTCGCCCGTATTTTCCAAGTGGATTCGAATTTTGCCAAGCAAACTGCCCTTCATTTTGTTAAGTTTCCTCAATTTATCCAACACTCCTTAATTTCACAAAACAAATCTCAATTTTCACAACTCGCCTATATTTTACCAAGTGGATTCGAATTTTGCCAACTCCTCTAGATTTTGCCAAGAGTTCTTGGTTTTTCAACTCTCCTTAATTTCACAAAACCAATCCCAATTTTTACAACTCACCTGTACTTTACCAAGTGGTTTCCAGTTTTGCCAACTTCCCTAGATTTTGCCAAGTTTTCTCGATTTTCTCAACTCTCCTTAATTTCACAAAAACAATCCCAATTTTCACAAATCGCCCGATTTTACCAAGTGGCTTCGAATTTTGACAACTTCTCTAAATTTTGCCGTCTCTCCATTTTCCAAACTGCCTTAGATTTGCCAAGTTGCCTCGATTTTGACAACTAGATTTTGCCATCTCGCCACAATTTTACAGAAAAAACTTCCCAATTTTACATCTGTTGCAAAGTCACTCTGAATTTTACCAACTCTCCTAGATATTGCGAAGTTGTCTCGATTCTGCCAATTCTCCTAGATATTGCGAAGTCGCCACGATTTTGCCAACTTTCTTAGATATTGCGAAGTCGCCTCGATTTTGCCAACTTTCTTAGATATTGCGAAGTCGCCTCGATTTTGCCAACTCTCTTAGATATTGCGAAGTCGCCTCGATTTTGCCAACTCTCCTAGATATTGCGAAGTCGCCTCGATTTTGCCAACTCTCCAAGTTATTGCGAAGTCGCCTCGATTTTGCCAACTCTCCAAGGTATTGCGAAGTCGCCTCGATTTTACCAACTCTCCTAGATATCGCGAAGTCGCCTCGATTTTGCCAACTCTCCTAGATATTGCGAAGTCGCCTCGATTTTGCCAATTCTCCTAGATATTGCGAAGTCGCCTCGATTTTGCCAACTCTCCTAGATATTGCGAAGTCGCCTCGATTTTGCCAATTCTCCTAGATATTGCGAAGTCGCCTCGATTTTGCCAACTCTCCTAGATATTGCGAAGTCGCCTCGATTTTGCCAATTCTCCTAGATATTGCGAAGTCGCCTCGATTTTGCCAACTCTCCTAGATATTGCGAAGTCGCCTCGATTTTGCCAATTCTCCTAGATATTGCGAAGTCGCTCGATTTTGCCAACTCTCCTAGATATTGCGAAGTCGCCTCGATTTTGCCAACTCTCCTAGATATTGCGAAGTCGCCTCGATTTTGCCAACTCTCCTAGATATTGCGAAGTCGCCTCGATTTTGCCAACTCTCCTAGTATTGCGAAGTCACCTCGATTTTGTCAACTCTCCTAGATATTGCGAAGTCACCTCGATTTTGTCAACTCTCCTAGATATTGCGAAGTCGCCTCGATTTTGCCAACTCTCTTTGATATTGCGAAGTCGCCTCGATTTTGCCAACTCTCCTAGATATTGCGAAGTCGCCTCGATTTTGCCAACTCTCTTAGATATTGCGAAGTCGCCTCGATTTGCCAACTCTCCTAGATATTGCGAAGTCGCCTCGATTTTGTCAACTCTCCAAGGTATTGCGAAGTCGCCTCGATTTTGCCAACTCTCCTAGATATTGCAAAGTCGCCTCGATTTTGACAACTCCGCTTAATTTTCCAAAAAAAAATTTCAAATTTTCACAATTCACCTAGATTTTACGAAGTCGCTTCGAATTTTGCTAACTCCGAGTTACTTTGGGGGGAGCAGCATCCCCCCATGGCTACGCCCCTGCATATACTTGTTGTAAATCGGTATGAATTTTTTCCCGTCGTCCCAAAGCGTCCTTGTGAAAATTCAAAATGCTGCAACATGTCAATAGACCCCCCCCCCTAAAAAAAATAAATAAAACTACAAAGAAACGTTTGTTGTACAGTCGCTCAAATAAATATCCGAACACTATGGTTGATTAGAGAATTCAGGAAAAATATCTGGCAACGAGTTTTTTAGAAATTAGTGATCTGGCAACCTTCGTGTCACGTGTATCCGAACACTATGGTTGATTACCGAATTCAGAAAAAATATCTGGCAACGATTTTTTTTTTAGAAATTAGTGACCTGACAACCTTTGTGTCAAAGTTGCCAGATCACTAATTTCTAAAAAAACTTTGCCAGATATTTTTTCTGAATTCTGTAATCAGCCATAGTGTTCGGATATTTATTTGAGCGACTGTTCACGAAGGTTGCCAGATCACTAATTTCTAAAAAAATCGTTGCCAGATATTTTTTCTGAATTCTGTAATCAACCATAGTGTTCGGATATTTTTTTTGAGCGACTGTACTTGTGGTAAATCGGCATGGATTTTTTCCCGTCGTCCCCAAGCTGCATCCTTGTGAAAATTCAAGATGCTGCAACATGTCAATAGACCCCCCTCCCCTAAAAAATAAATAAATGAAACTACAAAGAAACGTTTGTTGTACTGAGGACAAAATAACGTCCAACCAGAACGTTGCAATATATCAAATCGTGTTATTTTTTTATTGTTGTTGTTGTCACGAAGAACGTGCTTTTCTCTAAAGAGCGTGCTATTGTAACAACCACATTAAAATAAATAAATCTGAGATCTAGCTGTTGAGTGTTTTTTTTCTCGCAACAGTGATGCAAAAAAAAAAACAGTTTTCTGATTAAAATTATGCAGTAAACGAGATAAATGTTCCAAACTGCTCTTAATTCATTTCTGGCCGTTTTCTCTCTCTCAGTTTCAAGAGTAAGTCGGTTAACGAGATCTCACTTAGGAAAGATAATGGCGAGTTGTGCCTGTAATTGCTGCTCTAGCTGTGACCGCTAGGTGAGGCCTTGCACACTCCTTGAAACTATTAAAAGATAAATGAAGTTATGCCAGCTTAAAGCTAAATTCCTTACTTTTGATAAGGAGATTTTCGTGAAGAAATGTCACCACGTGATTTCAGTCAGAGCAGGTTTTAGACGGGCGAGGAATGTGATTCACACCCGGCTTTTTTTTCTGGTTGTTTTACCTCTAAACAGTATTTTTTTTTGCACACAATGGGCTAAATGACCAGGTCACGAGGACACCCAAGGCTCAGAGAGCATTGAGGGGGAGGGGACCCCAGCTGTTGGGCGACAGATGGTAGCCTCTACCAAGGCCATCCAGCATGTTCTTTAATGTGCACAGGGTATGACTCTCCCACATAATGGGGCAAGGGTGGCTCAGTTGGTAGCGCGCTAGGCTTGTAATCTGTAGTTCCCAGGTTCGAGTCCCAGCTGGGTCAGCGTTGAGATTTATCTCCGCAAAATTCCACGCCCTGCCCACGGTCAACAGAAGACACCGATGGACTTGGAAAGGCCACCGTCCGTCGGATGGGACGTTAAGCCGTGACTCCGTGTGCGGAGAGCCATACCCTGTGCACCTTAAAGAACACACTGGATGGCCTTGACGGGATGTTACCATCTGTCTTCCAATAGCTGTTTCAGTGGGTCCCTTCCCCAAACTTCTCTGAGCCCTCGGGGTCCTTGCGACCTGGCCATTTAGCCCATAGTGTGCAAAAATGTGTCGCTCAGAGGTAAGACAACGCAACCCAACCCCTCTGGGTACAGTCGCTCAAAAAAATATCCAAACACTACGGTTGATTACAGAATTCTGAAAAAATATCTGGCAACGATTTTTTTTTTAGAAATTAGTGATCTGGTAACCTTCGTGTACGTACACAAAGGTTACCAGATCATTAATTTCTAAAAAAAAAAAAAAAATCGTTGCCAGATATTTTTCCAGAATTCTGTAATCAACCGTAGTGTTCGGATATTTTTTTGAGCGACTGTACATCCCTGATGCAGCTCGATGTGCGTAGGAAAGTGCCTCTCAGAGGTAAAAACAAAACAACAACCTGGATGAAAGTCATATTTGCCTTTTCCTAACTAGGTTTAAATCTAGAATTCTCGATAATACACAATCAAAAAAACGGAATCGTGTCCACAAGCATCAGATAAAAGAAACAAAGTGCAACTCCAAAAAAAAAGAAACTTCACAAATGAGGCTCATCATTCACACGTGAAAGACACGAGATAGTAAGGAAAGTGGAGGTAAAAAAACATTCAGTAGTCACGCATTCGGTTTATAAGAGACGAACCACCTTCAAGACCAGAGCTCTATCAGCGATATCATTAAGCTAGAAACGCGAAAGAATTTCCACCTGTTCGTATTATAAACTTTCATTTGCCCTCTCGGGAACCGGAAGAGAGTTTCGCGAGTGATGAGGAATATGTTCGTGATGTGGAAAGGGAAGTGAGGCAATGAATCGGGGGAAACTCTTCTCTCTTGCACTGTGCTCTTAGCTGGCAGAAAATGACTCTGTTTTACACGTTCGTAACCCTGGCAACACACTATAAAAAGCGATCGCTGCAAATGGTGCTCGTGCGCGAGCATGCTCTGCCACTTTAGCGTGAAGCGTCTCGTGCGAGTTGCTCGTTACCGGTTCTCGTTATTAGCTCACGTGAGGAATTGTTGCTGGGTAGCGGTCAGGACATTTCTAAAACTTTTTTTGGTTCATATCGACCATAGCTAGTCATTTATACAGTGGAGATATTAACTTCCGGTAAATGAGAGGTTTTTTTTAAGCTTTTTAACAAGTAAATGGGGCTTTTATTGCTTGCTTGAAGTATATTAATCTATGTTTCTTCTGCGGAATTGTTTAAATAAATGAGATAAATTAATTCCCAAGGAATCCAATTTCTGAAAGAGCATGTCGGGACTATAACATGCAATAGAGAAATTTTTGAGGAAGGCGAGGTTTGGTTGTTTTACCTCTGAGCGCACTTTTTTTGCACACAAAGGGCTAAATCACTTTAAAATAAATAAAAACCTCCTAGTTTGACAGTAGCCTGTCAGTTTAATACCCCCTTTCCCATAGTAGACGCCATAGTAGAGGGTCTGTGAGGAAGGCGAGAACTCAACAGAAAAAAGATACATACATCCATGCCTTACCCGGGGCTCGAACCCAGATCCCTTAGATTAGTAACCAGGCACGCTAACCACTCGGCCACGGAATTTTAACTCATATGTCCGACATTAAAATTAGATTTAAAAAAAAACTGTAAAATCTCATTCCATAGAATATTATTTTCACCTTTCCTATCCAGTGGAATATTTTAGTATTTTCGAAAAAACCTACTCAAGTCTTATTCTCGGGATCCCCCCCACACACACACATACACACAAACACACAGAAAAAAAATTAATTTTCTAGGTTCAGAAACTATGTAAGATTTTTATTTCAGAATAATCAAGAGAATTATAAATTTCAAGAAACGAATACGAAACTAAGGCAGTTTGATGCCAACAACATTATTTTCCTGTAATGTCTTTTAGAAGTTAATTGGTATAATAAGAGTAGCAGAGAAAAGTAAACCAAAGTAGCAGAGAAAACTTACATTTTGCCACAAAAATTTAAAAAGACACTCTCAGTGCCAGAGGAATCAGAGTAAGACACGAAGCAGTCGTCCGAATTATAAAAAAAAAAAACCAAAAAATTTTTAAGCCAAGTGAGAACGAATCAGTATAGACTGCCATGTTGATATCATTTCCATTATTTCAGCTTCATAAATCTTATGTCTCCCATACGCAACAGAATATTTCAGATTCCTGACGTTTTGTTGAGATAACTCGCGCGCAACGTGGACGATAATTAATACGAGGATGCTACTGCCCGACATTATCTCCACATTCAAAAAAGCGTAAAATCTAGACTGCTATTTCGAAAAAAAAAAAACCGCAGAGCAGTAAGAATTAGTTGCCTTATATATATATATCAGTCAACTATGAAGGAACAGAAGGAAATACATCAACAAAACAAATATAACAAGTGCTGTGTCCCGCCAGGGCTGTGACCGCCTTAAGCACGTTGAGATTTATCTCCGCAAAACTCCCCTCCCTGGCCACGGTCAGTAAGGGACACCGATGGACTTGGAAAGGCCGCCGTCCGTCGGATGGGACGTTAACCGTGGTCCTGTATGCATGAGAGCCATACCCTGTGCACGTTAAAGAACACGCTGGATGGCCTTGACGGAGGCTACCATCTGTCTCCAAACAGCTGTTCCATTGGGTCTCCTCCCCCAACCTTATCTGAGCCTTCGGGGGTCCTTGTGACCTGGCCATTTAACCCATGGTGTGCAAAAAAGTGCCGCTCAGAGGTAAAACAACCCAACGTTAAGGAACACGCTAGATGGCCTTGACGGGTGGCTACCACTGTCTCCCAACAGCTGTTCCAGTGGGTCCCCTCCTCCAACCTTCTCTGAGCCTTCGGGATCCTTGTGACCTGGCCATTTAGCACATGGTGTGCGAAAAGTGCCGCTCAGAGGTAAAACAATCCAAATCCAAACAATGAGCCGGTAAAGTCAACAAAGCATAAAATTCGTTATAGATGAGGATGAGGGCAAATGATGCTGCCTTGGGGAGAAATAGCTCTGGATGAGATCAAGCGATGCACATCAAATTCTTGCAGACATCATACTTACATCGGAACATTCCCGACGATATGAGAAGAGTGGATCATTTCTGAGGTTTATCGCATTCTTTTACAGAAAACGGAAGCAAAAGTTACGTATGTATAAACGTATAAACGTTAAAATGTACGTTATGTATAAAGCAGAGAAAGCGTTTGCGCATGTGTCTTCTGTTGTGTTAATGGATCATCAGAGATGCGAAATAATGATAGCCAAAAAAAATTAGTCACACTGCTTTTCGGTGGAGAGATCAGCCAATTACAGTTTCCATGATTGCCTTATTTTGTTCCCTCTTCGGCAGCCATTTTGGCCTCGTTTGGAACCCGAACAAGTTCTCGAGATTTTCGATCCAAGCATCATTAGGAGAACGTGTCTCTGTCGAAGGGAAAATGTTCTCTAATCGTCCTCGGAAAGGGTTTCTCAGTCTGCCACGTCAGAGCAAGGAATAATTGCCAAATTCAAACTCCCATTAGGTCACATACATGTGAGTAGGAATGGGTTGGGTTGTTTTACCTCTGAGGGACACTTTTTTGCACACCATGGGCTAAATGGCCAGGTCACAAAGGCCCCAAAGGCTCAGAAAAGGTTGGGGGATTGTACCCACTGGAACATCTGTTGGGAGACAGATGGTAGCCTCCCGTCAAGGCCATCCAGCGTGTTCTTTAACGTGCACAGGGTATGGCTCTCCCACACACAGAGCCACGGCTTAACGTCCCATCCGACGGACGGCGGCCTATTCCAAGCCCATCGGTGTCCTATACTGACCGAGGGCAGGGCGGGCAGTTTTGCGGAGATAAATCTCAACGCTGACCCAGCTGGGACTCGAACCTGGGAATTGCATATTACGAGCCTGGTGCGCTACCGACTGCGCTACCCCCGCCCCATTAGTATGAATGGAAAAGGGGACGTAACCCAGAGGGTCCAGACGCCACCCCACACACTTTAACGTGCAAAGGGTATTTCTCCCGTACACGGGCCCAAGGGCTTAACGTCCCATCCGACGGACGGCTGCCTTTTCAAGCCCATCGGTGTCCCCTACTGACCGTGGCCAGGGAGGGGAGTTTTCAGGTGATAAAAACTCAATGCTGGCCCAGCTGGGACTCGAACCTGGGAACTGCATATTATGAACCTGGCGCGCTACCGACTGAGCCACCTTCACCCATACCCCTCCCCCTTGAGTCTCTGATTTCTTAGAAAATATACATCATTCAAACCCACGAGTGGCCCCAGGAACTACATTTCCGTGGACGACACTCATTGAAATTGCGCAATGGTTCTATCTGACCCCTTCTCTAGGCCTTTGGGGGTAGGTGGGAGACTTCCCCCCCACCGAGACTGCCTCTGTTGAAGCCTAATGCTAAGATTGTTATCTGCAGTTTCTAGGATCCAATCCTGCCTCTGTTCCTTTGAAATTTATCTCCGCAAAACCCCTCGCCCTGCCTTCGGTCAGAAAGGGAACATCGATAGGCTTCGAAAGATCACCTTCCGTCGAATGTGACGTTTTGCCGTGGTCCGTGTTCAGGATATCCTATGCACGTTAAAGAACACGCTGGATGGCCTTGACGGGAGGTTACCATCTATCTCCCTACAGCTGTTCCACAGTTGACGGGAATTTGACGGGGGGTTCTACAGCTGTTCCACAGCTGTTCCACAGTTGACGGGAGGTTACCATCTATCTCCCTACAGCTGTTCCAGTGGGTCCCCTCCCCCAACCTTCTCTGAGCCTTCGGGGTCCTAGTGACCTGACCATTTATCCCATGGTGTGCAAAAAAGTGCCGCTCAGAGGTAAAACAACACAACGTTAAAGAACACGCTGGATGGCCTTGACGAGAGGCTACCATCTGTCTCCCAACAGCTGTTCCAGTGAGTCCCCTCCCCCAACCTTCTCTGAGCCTTCGGGGTCCTTGTGACCTGGCCATTTAGCCCATGGTGTGCAAAGAAGCGCCGCTCAGAGGTAAGACAACCCAACGTTAAAGAACACGCTGGATGGCCTTGACGAGAGGCTACCATCTGTCTCCCAACAGCTGTTCCAGTGAGTCCCCTCCCCCAACCTTCTCTGAGCCTTCGGGGTCCTTGTGACCTGGCCATTTAGCCCATGGTGTGCAAAGAAGCGCCTCTCAGAGGTAAGACAACCCAACGTTAAAGAACACGCTGGATGGCCTTGACGAGAGGCTATCATCTGTCTCCCAACAGCTGTTCCAGTGGGTCTCCTCCCCCAACCTTCTCTGAGCCTTCGGGGTCCTAGTGACCTGTCCATTTAGCCCATAATGTGCACAAAGATGCCACTCAGAGGTAAAACAAACCATCCGACCTTCCTTACCCATCTCTGATCCTTTGGGGTTCTTGTGACCTGGCCATTTAACCCGCTGTGAGCACAAAATTGCCGCTGAACGTAAGCGCGACATACCTAAATTTCGCACTTCGTTGTTGCAACGTGGCCACGTGCAAGGAACGCAACGAGCCGACGGCAAAAGAGGTTTGGATTTTCTGAGCTCGTGAAAGTGCGAGGCACGTACTCGCAATTACATCGTCCGACAACCTCCACAATGGCCGCCGTCTCGAAGGCGCTGCGAGCCCGTGCAGATAGATTACATAATGGCGCTCGCTCGACCTCCAGACCTATATTCACGAGGATAGAGAGGAAGAGGAGACGAACCGGTCGGACAGGGGGATGCAAAGGATGCTGGCCAGTGAGGGAGAGGAGGAAACTGGAACACGCCGGTGGAAAGGGAAATAGGATGTTGGCTGAAATTCGAAACGGAGGGTTTAGACTTAAGCACGTTTTCGGCCAGGCATTTGGCGAAAGGGAAACAGAGCATTAATAAAGCAAGCTGTATTCATTTGCATTTCTTTGCTTCGTTATTTACATTTCTAGTCCAATTAATCTTTAGACTCCTGTGATGCAAATTGCTTTGGGCTATTTTTACTGTCAGTGACTGTAGGCTCCTGTCAGACCTCTGTGGCAAGCAGCTGCTTGAGGGGGGTATTTTTATATTTGACTGTAGATTGGTGAATAGGGTTATGAACAGTGTGCCTAAAGGCCTCAAAAAGAGGGGGAGACCTACGATGCGGTGGGCTGACAATGTCAAACAGGACCCTTGTTAGAAATGGTATGCTGTGGTCAGATGCAGCAGATGTAACTCAGGACAGATATGCTTGGAGAACTAAATTGCACGGTCTGGTTGGACCTCCGTAGCCCATGGCTGCTTGAGGATGATGATGATGACCCGTTTTTTTACGCACTATGGGCACAAATGGATAGGTAACAAGGATCCCGAAGGCTCAGAGAATGTTAGGGGGGAGAATACGGAACCACGAAATGTTAGGGGGAGGAGACCCCCTGGACAGCACAGAGATGGTAGCCTCCCGTCAAGGCCATCCAGTGTGTTCTTTAACGTGCACAGGGTGTGGCTCTCCCGCACACGGAGCCACGGCTTAATGTCCCATCCGACAGACGGCGGTCTTTCCAAGTCCATCGGTGACCCCTACTAACCGGGGACAAGGCGAGGAGTTTTGCGGAGATAAATCTCAACGCTGGCCCAGGTGGGACTCCAACCTGGGAACTTAATATTACTAGCATGGCGCGCTACCGACTGAGTCGTCCCCGACCCACTAACTGGAAGTAGCAACCTCGTTATCAAACCAAACGCTCCCATAAATTTTTGAAACGCCTCAGCTGCGAACCTCTGGACTAAACCGATAACTGCTTCCAAGTTATTTAATGGTTAATAAAAAATAAATACCCCCTCAAGCAGCTGCTTGCCACAGAGGTCTGACAGGAGCCTGTCAGTTTATATGCCATAGTAGGAGATCTGAGAGGATGGCAGGACCTCAGCAGAAAAACGACACACACATCCATGCCTAATCCGGGGCTCGAACCCAGGTCCCTTAGATCAGTAGCCAAGCGTGCTAACCACTCGGCCACGGGATAAGAGTAGTTTTTTAAACTGTAGGTCAAAAATAACTGAAACGTAGCTTGGCTACTGATCTAAGGGACCAGGGTTCGAGCCCTGGGTAAGTGGATATGTGTGTTGTTTTTCTGCTGAGGTCCTGCCATCCTCACAGACCTTCTACTATGGCATATAAACTGACAGGCTCCTGTCAGTCCTCTATGGCAAGCAGCTGCTTGAGGGGGTATTATTTTTTATTTGTGATAATATGTCCACTCTGTAATGCTGTGAAGCTGAAATGGATTATTTACATACCTACCTACCTACATACATACATATATACATACATAAAAAATCCTCATGCAGCCATGGGCTACAGAGGTCCAACCAGACTGTGTAATTTTCTTCTCCAGATGTGTCTCTTCTGAGCTACAGCTGCTGCATGTGTCCACTCTAGGCCAATTCTGACAAGGTTCTGTTTGACATTGTCTGCCCATCGCATCCTAGGTCTCCCCCTTTTTCTCAAACCCTTAGGCATACTGTTCATAACCCTGTTTGCCAATCTGCAGCTATGCATACGGGCAACATGGCCAAACCAATGAAGTCTCTCTCTGCACAATATGCCGCTCAAAAGAGGTTGATTACTCTTTCTAACCTCATCATTACTTACAAAGTCAAACCACTTAATGCCCAAGATACTACGTAAGCATCTAGAATCAAAGGCATCAAGTTTCTTGTTATCCTGCTTACAAAAGGTCCATGTTTTGCTTACTTAGAAAGATACAGCCTAATTTTAGTTTTTAGGTATATACTCCTATTTGTCCATACTCTCCATAGATTCTTAAAAGTCCCAGCGGCAATCCTTATTCTTCTATTTATCTCTTGCTGCACATCACCAGTATCTGTTACATAGCTCCCAAGAAAATTAAATAAATAAAATAATTCTTTGTGCGAGAGAGCCATACCCGTGCAAGTTAGAGAACGTGTTTGATTCACTTGCACAGGAGGCTTCGATTTGCCTCCTAAAACAACGATTCGGTGGATCTCGTTATTCCTAACCAGCTCTGAAACTCTGGGGTGTTTGTGACCTGACCAATTATCCCATTTCGTGCACAAAGGTGTCGCTCGGCGCTAAAAGAACCCATTCTATCCACCTCTGCAGGGCCGTGCCGTGCTATGATGCAGAGAGGCGGCCGCATCAGGCGGCACCGTAAGGGGGCGGCATAAGCAGCGAAATCAAAATACATTTTGAACCATTTAATTAAAAATCTTTACGCAACGCTTTTCTATATTGGTCTATGTTATTCCGATATTGATGTATACGATTTATGTTTTATCGTACGCCTCTGCCTCAGCGCTTTCGGTACCCTTTGATCTCGGTTTCTGGTGCAAGTGCATTGTTGGTGAGCGCTCGCCGAAAGACTTTTGATCTGAAAGCGCAAAGTTATTATTTTTGTTTGTAATATACCGTCGGCCGCTCCTAAAAGCTGAGGCGGCAATTATCACAAAAGACAATTGCACGTGTTACGTGTTGATATTTCTGCTTTGAGCTTACAATTATTGACAATATTTGATTTTAATGTTAGTTTGTCATGAGAAGTGGCAATTGGCTGTGCTGTATTTAAATCAGTAAATCAGATATATATCTGTATCAGTATAATATTTGTGCATTTATACTAATTCAGTTTTTGTGTTTAAAAAGTAGATCAGGTAAGAGAATTATTGTTTTTTACAGCAATGTAGTTACTTATTATCACTGAAAATGATTATGTTATGACAATAGGGACTTGAATTAAAAAGTAGCATTTGCATGGACTGGGTATATCTCAGGTGCGAAACGTGGGCCTCTGTATGATAGATAGAAAGTTATTTAGGTAATATTGGGCTACTTTTGACTTCTGTGTGTGATAGAGAGAGAGAGAGTTGCTTAGGAAATATTTGCATTTGCCTACTTTTGCGTTCGTTATTTATTGCTGTATTTTTACCAAATTCATATACGTTGAAGTGGAGACAATACAATAACAAGTTAAAGAAAGGCATTTGTCAAAACGGCTGCTAGCCGTCAATTTGACAGATATTCGTTATCTATTTATTATGTTCTGTTACTTACAAATCTTACTAGCTTTGCAACTCATTTCTATCGTTATTTTATCTACCCTATTTTAATAGCATGATAAGCATCATCATATTTAATCATTTTCAATGACCCCCCCCCCCCCGGTTGCATTTTTGCGAAAAACTGTGAATTTTTATTTAATATTTTTATTACAGTATGGAACAGAAAAGGAAGAAATTGTCTGTAAGTCAATATAAAAAGAAACGCTTAAAGAAAGAGGAACAAGGAAGAAAGCTAAGCTACGTTATGAAGGAATTCTTAGTACAAAAGTCCTGTTTAGATGAGTCATCCACATCAACAGCTACTGCTTTGGATTTGGCAAATAAAAACTCAGTGCCGCCCCAATCACTTCCAGAAGAAGTTCTTGAATAGAGCCAAAAAATAACACCATCAGAAGTTCATCAAGAGCCGGATAGCAGTAGCAGTGGCAGCCAGTAGATATACGAAATTCCTTCTGATCCTGCATTATGGAATGCTTTCTGCATGTCATCTGAAACTCGTCAAATACTGGTTGAGAGGGGTCCACATAAAATTAAAGAATTAGAGTTTCCTATTAATAAAGGAAGGCGTAGATTTTACCCCTCGCATTATTTGAAAGTGTTGAGCAATAGTGAAGTCGTTGAGAGAAGTTGGTTGATTTACTCTATTACAAATGATGCCGTTTTTTGCTTTTGTTGTATATTATTTGATAATTCGTCTGCTATTAATGACTGGCCCAAAAAAGGTTATTCTGACTGGGGAAATCTTATAAGAGCCCTCACAATGCACGAAAAGTTTGTAAATCACAGAAATGCTTTTAGAGCATGGAAAGAATTGGACATTCGATTAAAGCAGAAAATAACTATTGACGCTGAATATCAACGAATTATGGATATGGAAATTCAGCATTGGAGAGGAGTTCTAAAAAGAATTATGCGAATAATTAGACTATTGGCCTCACAATGCTTAGCTTTTCGTGGAACAACTGAACATTTGTTTCATCCTAATAACGGAAATTTCCTAAAGTTGGTAGAATTGCTTTCTGAGTTTGATCCAGTTATGGAAGAACATATCGGAAGAGTTCTGATAAATGGTCTGTGACTTATCTAAGCAATAATATACAAGATGAATTGATGAATTTGATGGGAAATGTAATTTTAAGCAAAATTGTCGAAATAACAAAAATCGCTAAATATTTTGCGATAATCGCCGATTGTACCCCAGACGTAAGTCATATTGAACAGTTCTCATTAACAATAAGAGTTGTCGCTTTAAACTCCATTCAAAATAAATATGAAATTGAAAATTCTTTATTGGTTTTTTTGAAGCTAGTGATTCAACCTGAGAGGGTTTGGCAGAACTTATTCTGACACATTTGGAAAAGTTAGGTTTTGAGTTAAAGTGGCTTAGAGGACAAGGCTATGACAACGGAGCTAATATGAAAGGAGTAAGAAAGGGTGTACAAAATGGAATATTTTAAAAATATCCAAGGGCGTTTTATGTGCCCTGCGCATGTCATTCTTTAAACGTAGTTGTTAATGATGCAGCGTCTTCTTCTACAGAAACAACAACTTTTTTTTTTCCATTGTACAAGAACTTTACACTTTTTTTTTCTGGTTCTACAAAGCGTTGGGAAGTGCTAAAAAAGTTTCACAATTAACTCTAAAACCATTGAGTGCTACTAGGTGGTCAAGCACAGTAGATGCGTTAAAACCTTTACGATTTCAACTTTGCGAAATCTATGATGCATTATTCCAAATAATAGAAGACATCAACAGAGATGCAGAAACTAAAGTTAAAGCAAGATGATTAGCAAAAAATATTAAAAATTACAAGTTTATTAATTAATATCCCCTCAAGCAGCTGCTTGCCACAGAGGTGTGACAGGAGCCCTGTCAGTTTATATGCCATAGTAGAAGGTCTGAGAGGATGGCAGGACCTCCGCAGAAAAACGACACGAATTTTGAACAGCCATGCCTTACCCGGGGCTCGAACCCAGATCCCTTAGATCAGTAGCCAAGCGCGCTAACCACTCGGCCATATGCGGTGTAATTCTTTGGTATGATATTTTATTTGAAGCTATTGAAATCTGTAACTATAAATTTGTCAGATTGTGTAAGGATGTTATCAGAAACCATACAAAAAGTGAAAAGTTATAGACAATCTGGATATGATCAGATGAAAATTGCTGCTAATGAGATTGCAGAGAATCTTGAATGCAGTGCAGAATTTCCTGCCGAAACTGAAGTTAGAGCCAGAAGGAAAAAGCGTCAATTTGACTATGAAGAAGCTGTCGATCAACCCTTAGCAGAGGAGAATAAATTAAAAAAAAAACTTTTTCAATTATATTCTGGACATTACCCTTAATTCTCTGAATGAACGATTCACGCTTCTGGAAACCCATAGCAAAAATTTTCAGTTTTTATATGACATTTTAAAACTCAAGGATATAGATGACAAAACGCTAGAAAATTATTGTACCAGTCTCCAGTCAATACTTCCGGTCGAAAATGAATCAGATATAAATGCAAATGATCTTCAAGAAGAATTACGTGATGTATCCCGAATGCTACCATATTCTATGAAACCTTTGGATGTTTTAAATTATTTGTGCCAAACTAGCTTAATTGCTTTGTATCCGAATACTGTTGTAGCTCTGAGAATTTTATTAACACTCCCTGTCTCTGTAGCTAGGGGGAAAGAAGTTTTTCCATATTAAAATTAATAAAACACTACTTAAGAAGTTCAATAGCCAAACAAAACTTAGAAATCTGTCATTAATTTCTATTGAATCTACATTGGTTGCCACTCTAGACTACACATCTCTAATTAACGAATTTGTTAAAGTTAGAAGGGTAAAACTGTAGTAGATTGTTGTAGTTGATATCATTCTTTTAAAGTAGTTTATATTTTCAAATTAAAAAGAGTATTCGTACATTTTGTGCAGTTTTTTTTTTAAATCACAATCGAAGGTTATTTTAAAGAAAAAACATTTAAGGGGCGGCATTTCGAAGACTTGCATCATAATGAAAAAATCTACCGCACGGCCCTGCACCTCTGATCCTCTGGGGGGTCATTGTAGCACATTTTGTTGAAAAAAAGTGCCACCCAGGGGTAAAACAGCCCAACTTCTCACGGTTTGTTTGTTTTCAAAAGTAAAAACAAACTAAGAAATACATCCTACAGATAAACCGATCATCCATCTAGGTTTGTCTTTATCATCAATCAGCTACTGCATACATGATACCTCTCCTCTCACCCAAGAAAAATCTAACATCCTTTCTCAACTGATCTATCATTTCGTTACAATCGGCATCTCTCCTTAGTCGTGCCATGCGATGCTGTGCTCTCGAAAGAACTTGTGCCATTCTGTGGAATCGCCAGGTTCTATTCACCTCACGCGTTTCGTGACGGGGCGAGGCAGCTGCCGTCGGACCGAGGCGGATTTTTGGCCGCTGCACGTGACAGCAAGATAGGAAGTATTTCGCACAATACGCTCGCGCACGCGGGAAACACACTACCCACAGATGATTTCGCGTCACAATTATAGATTGCACGCGTCCTTCGAAAGTTAGATTGCTGTGTTGGTTATTTTCTTCCGTTCGCTGGACACCTGTTTTTATTTCCATCGATTTCTCGTGGAGGAAAGGTCACCGCCTAGGCAGATTTTTTTTTATAGTTGATATATTTATTCCTCATCATCGCCAATCTCACAAACCCCATGTAGAGAGTTTTTTTTTTTAGATTTGATCCGCAAAACTAATAGCTTATCTGCAGGAAATACAGATGAGCATTATTTTCTATGCATAAAATGTTACGACAGTATCTCATGTAAAAAATAATAAATACCCCCTCAAGCAGCTGCTTGCCACAGAGGTCTGACAGGAGCCTGTCAGTTTATATGCCACAGTAGGAGATCTGAGAGGATGGCAGGACCTCAGCAGAAAAACGACACACACATCCATGCCTAATTCCGGGGCTCGAACCCAGGTCCCTTAGATCAGTAGCCAAGCGTGCTAACCACTCGGCCACGGGACGGCTTATCTCATGTATCGAAATAGAATAATTGAAATTATTCGATAATGAAACTGTGCACAACAATTGAAACAAATTGTGCTGAAATAGAAATGAACACGGAAACACGAAAACGAACACAAAATTTACATAAATACAGTCGCTCAGCAAAATATCCGAACACTATGGTTGATTACAGAATTCAGAAAAAATATCTGGCAACGATTTTTTTTATAAAGAAATTAGTGATCTGGCAACCTTCGTGTCAAAAAAGTATCCGAACATTATGGTTGATTACAGAATTCAGAAAAAATATCTGGCAACGAATTTTTTTTTTTTTTTTTTTTTTTTTTAGAAATTAGTGATCTGGCAACCTTCGTGTCAAAAAAGTATCCGGACACTATGTTTGATTACAGAATTCAGAAAAAATATCTGGCAACGATTTTTTTTTTATAAAGAAATTAGTGATCTGCAACCTTCGTGTCAAAAAAAGTATCCGAACACTATGGTTGATTAAATAAATAATAATAAATAACCCCTCAAGCAGCTGCTTGCCACAGAGGTCTGACAGAAGCCTGTCAGTTTATATGCCACAGTATTTAAAAAAAAAAAGAAAGAAAGAAATTAGTGATCTGGCAACCTTCATGTCAAAAAAAGTATCCGAACATTATGGTTGATTACAGACTCAGAAATAAATATCTGGCAACGTTTTTTTTAAGAAATTAGTTATCTGGCAACTTTCGTGTCACCTGACACGAAGGTTGCCAGATCACTCATTTCTAAAAAAAAAATCGTGGCCAGATATTTTTTCTGAATTCTGTAATCAACCATAGTGTTCGGATATTTTTTTGAGCGACTGTACAGCGTTGTGCCCCTGCGGTGTCGAATTCGATGCTCCATAATTTTTAAAACCGGATGGGGAAAAATGTGTGTGGAGCCCAAATTAAAGATTTGTGGTAAGAGTAAATATTTATTTTCGAGATATTCGACCGTATTTAAAGAGTAATGAAAGCTGAAATATTTAACACAGAAGTATCAGACTGTAAGAAAGGAGACACCTTTCTGACCTATGGGTTTGGAAAAGTCGCCGTCCGTCGATTGTAACGCTGTGCCTCGATGTGCAGGGGAGCCATATCTTATGCACGTGAAAGAACACACTAGATGTTTTTGACGGGAGGTTTCCATCTGTATCGAACTGTTCAGTGGGTTTACTTCCCCCAACCTCCTCTGAGCCCTCGGGGCCCTTGTGACCTGGCCATTAAGCCCATTGTGTGCAAAAAAAGTGCTGCTCAGAGGTAAAACAACTCAACCCAAAATCCGTGGGTTGGAACAGCTGTTAGGAGACAGGTGGCAGCCTCCCGTCAAGGCTATCCAGCGTGTTCTTTAACATGCACAGGGTATGGGCTCTCTCGCATACGGGCCACGGCTTGACGTCCCATCCGACGGACGGCGGCCTTTCCAAACCCATAGGTGTCCACTACTGACCATGGGCATGAATTTTGCGGAGATACATATGAACATTGACCCAGCTGGGACTCGAACCTGGGAACTACAGATTACGAGCCTGGTGCGTTACCGACTAAGCCCCCCCCCGCCCCCCAAAAAAATCCGTGTGCACGAGACGAATATCTTATACACGACAAAGAACATGCTGGAAAGTTTGACGGGAGTCATCCATGTGTTTCGTGACAGCTGTCTCGTGGGTCCCCTCCCCCAACCTTCTCTGAACACTCGGGATCTTTGTGACCTGTCCATTTAGTCCATTGTATACAAAAAAGTGCCACTCAGAGGTAAAACAACCCAACCAAAACGATTCACCCTTTCTAAGTTTTTTCCTGTAGGGCATCTGCGTTATTACTCAACATGTCTCACATCTGTCTCTCCTCCAACGACCTGCGAAGTGTTTGATCACCGAAAATAGTACCGAATTAAAACTTCAAGCTCACGCGCACTTGCAGCGATCGTCATCGCATAGCCAGCAGGCTAGAAGCGTCATTATCTTGACAAAGAAGTTGTATGTGATGACACTTAATCGTCAGCCCTGCAGCTGATGTCCACCTGAGGGTTATGAGAAGTAATCAGAGCGGACTTCGCGACAGCACTCGTCGGCCTTCTCTTCTTCATTCACCATTCCTGATGGCGAAGGATACAAACCAGAGGTGACGTTGACGTCTTGTGCACCTCATTACCACGTCACGGAAGCATCAATGTTTTCGGCGCGTGCAAATGATCGTGTGGTGGCGCTTTGTACAAAGATTTCCGGCTCCTGGTTTTCAACGACAAAATAAAAAAAAACGTGTTGGCGTAAAGCACGTGTTTCATTTGAACAATTATTGCTACGGTTGGTGAATTTTTTTCCTCTTTTTTTGTTTTTTTTTCTGTTCAGTCGTGTGTTTTTTTCTCACTGCTATCAATCAAAAAAGGGGCCACAATGTTTGTTTTTTTTTTGTTTTTACTCGATTTGAAAAAAAATTCTTGATGATTACAGAGATTTGACGTTTAATTTACCGTGTAACGGTCTTAGGCGTTAATTTCTGCTTCTTTTGTTTTATCATGCAACCTAGCTGCTTACTATGAAACATTAAAAACAAATTCTTAATACTTTATGTCAGGGTTGGGTTGTTTTACCACGAGAGAGACAATTATTTTGCTCAGAATGGGCTAAAAGACCAGATCACAAGGACCCCGAAGGTTGTTGGGTTGTTTTACCTCTGAGCGGCACTTTTTTACACACCATGAGCTAAATGACCAAGTCACAAGGACCACGAAGGTTGTTGGGTTGTTTTACCTCTGAGCGGCACTTTTTTACACACCGTGGGCTAAATGACCAGGTCACAAGGACCCCCAAGGTTGTTGGATTGTTTTACCTCTGAACGGCACTTTTTTACACACCGAGGGCTAAATGACCAGGTCACAAGGACCCCCAAGGTTGTTGGGTTGTTTTTACCTCTGAGCGGCACTTTTTTGCACACCGTGGGCTAAATGACCAGGTCACAAGGACCACGAAGGTTGTTGGGTTGTTTTACCTCTGAGCGGCACTTTTTTACACCCTGTAGGCTAAATGACCAGGTCAAAAGGACCCCCAAGGTTGTTGGGTTGTTTTATCTCTGAGCGGCACTTTTTTACACACCGTGGGCTAATGACCAGGTCACAAGGACCACGAAGGTTGTTGGGTTGTTTTACCTCTGAGCGACACTTTTTTACACACCGTGGGCTAAATGACCAGGTCACAAGGACCACGAAGGTTGTTGGGTTGTTTTACCTCTGAGCGACACTTTTTTGCACACCGTGGGCTAAATGACCAGGTCACAAGGACCCCGAAGGCTCAGAGAAGGTTGGGGGAAGGGACCCACTGAAACAGCTGTTGGGAGACAGATGGTAGCCTCCCGTCATGGCCATCCAGCCATGACTAAGCGTGTTCTTTAAAGTTGGGCTGGTTATGGCTCTCCAGCACACGGGATCACGGCTTAACGTTCCATCCGACGGCCATCGTACTGACCCCTACTGACCGTAGGCAGGGAGCGGAATTTTACGGAGATAAATCTCAACGCTGACCCAGCTGGGACCCGAACCTGGGAACTACAGATTGCGAGCCTGGCGCGCTTCCGACTGAGCCACCTAAGCCCCCAGCGGGCATGTCTTTACGTGAGCGTTTGCATATTGTATTCTTTGTGTAAGTGTTTGTATAATGTATGAGAAGCCAACAGCTTTTAGGTTATTTCAGTCCTTTATAAATATGCCAGGGTCGTAATCTATAGTTCCCAGGTTCGAGTTCCAGCTGGGACAGCGTTGAGATTTATCTCCGCAAAACTCCCCGCTCTGCAACAGTCAGTAGGGAACACCGATGGGCTTGGAAAGACCTTCGTCCTTCGGATGGGATGTTAAGCCGTGACTCCGTGTTCGGGAGAGAGCCATATCCTGTGCACGTTAAAGAACACTCTGGATGGCCTTGACGGGAGGCTACCATCTGTCTCCCAACAGCTGTTCCAGTGGGTCCCCTCCCCCAACCTTCTCTGAGCCATCGGGGTCTTTGTGACCTGGCCATGTAGCCCATGGTGTGTAAAAAAGTGCCGCTCAAAGGTAAAACAATCCAACGTTAAAGAACATGCTGGATGGCCTTGACGGGAGACTACCATCTGTCTCCCAACAGCTGTTCCAGTGGGTCCCCTCCCCCAACCTTCTCTGAGTCATCGGGGTCTTTGTGACCTGGCCATTTAGCCCATGGTGTGCAAAAAAGTGTGGCTCAGAGGTCAAACAACATAATCCAATCATCGATTATTTGGTATAAAAATTTAAGGAATGTAAAAAAGTAGGCAAACGAAAAACTTCATTCTCTTTGAAAACGAGATTTCCCATATGCACCAGATGCGAATACGTCATTTCCTCTTTCGATTTGTGAGTCGAAATTCCTTCTGCCAGGAATCATCGCCAGACAAGGGGGAAAAAAATTGAGTGGTATTTGCTCTGACATCAACAGCAGCAGACGTGCCAGAGATTGCAACCGATTGTGTCGTCAGCAACAGATGCACAAACAGAAAAGGTGAATAAAAGAAACAGATGGCTCGAGCATTTCCACATCAACACGTTTATCTCTTTTCCGTTTGACGAAATCGCGAATTGTTTTGCGTAAATCGACGAGGAAAATCGAAATCGAACGAGCTTCGAGGTCGAAAATAAAATTTTTTGTCGAAAATAAAAAAATCCCTATTTATCTCTTAAAAAGAGAAATGTTGTGGCCCCATCACCACTTAGGGAAAATCATCACCACTTAAGGAGGAAAAATCATTGTTCTCCATGTAAACCTCTTGCCCATGACGCTACTACCAAGAGTTCAAATTTCAAGCGTAAATAGGGACTATTTACGCTTGAAATTGTTCAAGCGTAAATATTTCAATTCAAGCGTAAATAGTCCCTATTTACGCTTGAGGTATGAGCAACAGTGTATCGTGAGTATTACTGTGGTCTATGGTGGTTGTCGACAGAAACAATGGGTGACCTCTGCAAACACCTTCTGTTACGCCCCTCTGTGGAGAAGATAGGAGGAGGAGGAGGAGAAATATGAGGGGAGGGAAAGAAGGGAAACATGGAAGGAGAACGATGAGGGAAGGGTTTTGGAAAGGAGGAGGAAAATGAGGGAAAAGACTTAAGAAGAGGGAGGAGAAAGATGAGGAGAAGAACGGAGGGGAAATATGGAAGAGGAGAGAGGAAAAAGATGATGGAAGTTTTTGGGTAAGGAGGAGGAAAGAGAAAAATGAGGTGAGGAGGAGGAAGGAGAACGATGAGGGGAAACATGGAAGAAGAGAGAGGAGAAAGATGATGGAAGATTTTGGGCAAGGAGAAGGAAAGAGGAAAACGAGGTGAGGAGGAGAAGGAGGAGAAGGAGGAGGGCGAAGGAGAACGATTGGGAGAAAGACGTTAGAGAAGGGAGGAGAAAGATGGGGAGAAGAACGGAAGGGAAACATGGAAAAAGAGAGAGGAGAAAGATGAGGGAAGGGTTTGTGGTAGGAGGAGGAAAGAGAAAGATGAGGAAAAGTCGTAAGAGGTGGAAGGAGAAAGGTGAGGGAAGGATTTGGGGAAGGACGAGGAAGCAGAAAGATGGTGTGAATGACGTAAGAGGAAGGAGGAGAAGGACGGAAGAGAAAGATTAAAGAGGAGAGAGGAGAAAGATGGGGCGGGGAGGGAAGGAAAGATGGAAGAAGAGAAAGAAGATGGAAAAAGGAGGAAGGGGAGAAGAGATCATCCCTGACCAATGATCTATGAGAAACTGCGCACTCTCATAGTCTCCCCAAGCAACTACCACTGACAGTACTCTCTGCCTGTGAGGCAAGGTAGCAGGATCGTGCTCGTGCACAAGGGTAAAGAGAGATTTGCTTTTCGGTTTCGTATCCGCTGTTAAGGAGTGGTTGTGGTTCTCCGTTATCTCCTCACTGGCCGGAATTCCAGTGATACTGCATCTGTTCAATGCACTCTTTGGGTTAGATACATTTTCTACTATAGACCTCACGCCTTATAAGAATTGAAGGATGCTTCCCAGATAAGGCTTAAGCCATTCCGACTTCTGTCCCTCAGATAATGGTAATCGTGTGTTCGAAAACACTGATACAGGATACGACTGTCAATCAGATGGTCATTCTTATCGCCGACGGAAGAAATTGGGGGGGGGGGGGGAGAAGGGGTTGCTAGGGAGAGAAAAGAATTAAAAAATAAGAAGAAATAAGCTGTTTAGAGGAGCGCGTTATCTCGCGCTTAAACACAATGGCTCAGAGTGGTGGTGACGTTGGAAACAGAGCTTGCGCAGTGAGGCGTAGCAGAAGGTGTTTGCAGAGGTGACCCATTGTGTCTGTCGTCGATGGCATTGGCTGGACGCAGCGGAGGTCACGGAGAGGTCAGTGTCGGACTTCGGTGTTGTGGTGGTGGTGGTCATTGACAGGTCGTCCACGTGTAGAGCCAACAATAGCAAGCCCATCCTGTTCGCTCATCTGCGCACGTAGATGATCGGAAAATTTGCATCTAAAGCTCATCACCATCATCAGGAGAAGAGGAAGAAGAAGAATGCGATCGGTGGAGAGTGGGTTAACGAAATCACCTCATTAGTAGAGACGCAAGCATTGTTTTTTTTATCGTGATTTTTTTATATATATCGGTTGGAGTCAGCATGGAGTGAGTGGTTAGTGTTTCACCTCTAAGTGGCACTTCTTTTGTTTCGAAATGGGATAATTGGACGGGTAACAAGGACTTCAAGGTTAAGGTCAGGGTTGGGAGAAAGAGACACGCGCTGGATTGCTGTTGGAGGCAGAAGTTCCCTCCCAGATATTCTAGCGTCTTTTTTACCTCTGAATGCATTTTGTGCACAAAATGGGTTAAATGGCCAGGTTGGGTTGTTTTACCTCTGAGCGGCACTTTTTTGCACACCATGGGCTAAATGGCCAGGTCACATGGACCCCGAAAGCTCAGAGAAGGTTGGGTGAGGGAACCCACTGGAACAGCTGTTGGGAGATAGAACAAGCAGATGGTAGCAGATAATAGTTGGGAGACAGAACAAGCAAACGGAACAGTAGATGGTAGCCTCCCGTCAAGGCCATCCAACGTGATCTTTAACGTGCACAGGGTATGACAATTTTTTGCACACCATGGGCTAAATGGCCAGTCACAACGACCCCGAAGGCTCAGAGAAGAGGGAGTGGATCCACTGGAACAGCTGTTGGGAGACAGATGGTAGCCTCCCGTCAAGCCATCCAGCGTGTTCTTTAACGTGCACAGGTTATGACTCTCCTGTACACGGGGCCACGGCTTAACAACCCATCCGACGGACGACGGCCTTTTCAAGCCCACGGTGTCCCCTACTGACCATGGGCAGGGCGGGAAATGGCCAGGTTGCAAGGTTCCGAGGGCTCAGAGAAAGTTGGGGGAAAGGAACCCACTGGACAGCTGTTAGGAGACAGGTGGAAAGCTCATTTCAAGGTAATCCAGAGTGTTCTTTAATATGCACAGAGTGTGGCATACGGGTCACGGCTTAACGTGCCATCCGGCAGATGGCGAAATTTTCATTTACTTACTATTTTCAAGTCCATCAGTGTCCCCTTTTTCACTGGGGGCAAAGTGGGAGGTTTAAGTGAGAAATATCTCGACGTTGGCCAAGTTGTGAATCGAACCTGGAAACTGAAGATTTCGGAGTCTAACGCGCTACCGACTGAGCCAATCACGAAGCCGAATATGAGTGGTCTTAATGGTCATTAAAAGTTATTTAAAATTTGTTGTTTCTAATGGTCAGAAAATTCCTTGAAAATTAAGTCTAATATATTTAACCATTCCCTCCATTTACACGATATATATTATCCGGAAAATTGTCGTGTAAATGAAAATCAGCAATGAATGGAAAAAAATTGGGATAGGTTCCAAAAAAATCCTTGTTATTAATAAAATGTGTATTAAAAGTTTTATTTCTACATATTTGTCTCAAATTTTAGTTCAGCAGGGGTGGGGGGTGGAGTAAAAAATTATTCTTAAAAATAAGCGATATCAACTGAATTATCTTTAAAAATTATTATTTTTAGATTTTTATATTATATCTACATGCATTTAAAAAAATCTTAATCCCTACAGTGTATGGCTCTGTGTGCGGGAGAGCCATACCCTGTGCACGTTAAAGAACACGTTGGATGTCCTTGACGGGAGGCTACCATCTGTCTCCCAACAGCTGTTCCAGTGGATCCCCTCCCGCAACCTTCTCTGAACCTTCGTGGTCCATGTGACCTGGTCATTTAGCCCATGGTGTGCAAATGGTGAAGCCGAATATGAGTGGTCTTAACTTATGAGTGGTCTTAATATGAGCCGCTCAGAGGTAAAACAACCCAACAGTGTAAAATGAAACTGGTTGCATTTTCATGACCGTGTAAATGGAGGAACGGCTGCATTCACTTAAACAAAACCCACCGATGGAAATGTATTGGTTCCTTCCACAAACCCCTCAGCTATTTGCACAGGGGACAATTTTTTTTTCTCTCCAAACAAACAAATCAGAGCACACACGCTAGGCCTGATTATAGTTGCATCAAATGATGATTGCACGCTCTGAAGCACTGCCGTCGCCTCCCCAGCATTCACCCCACCCCCTCCTCTCCACCACCACTGGCGACAGTAGCGGTTTCCCGCAACACACGAAACAATTCTCCGTCAGTGAATGACCGCAAACGCGTCGTTCGTGTTTCGCAGCACGAGAAGGCAGCGATGCATGTTTCCTGTTCCTTTTTCCTGTTAGAACCGCTCTTTTCGCATGAAACGCTTCGCGGAGGATTTCAAAGCCGCCGCCTACAATGCACTCATTCACAGCTAACGAATTTTAAAACTCCGCAGTGAAAATTTTAAAACACTCCAATCAGTGTCAAAAGTTTGGTCTGAAATATGGACCTTAATTTAGCCAAGTGGAAATAAGATTCAACGATCAATTCAGCCATCAGATGTTGCTATATACAAGACAGCACTACATCTGAAAGACGGCACCAAAAGTCACCTTCGCCTGCTAATTTAAGCCTAAAAGAAAGGGACGGGGATAGCTCAGTCGGTAGGGCGCCAGGCTCGTAATCAATAATTCCCAGGTTCGAGTCCAAGCTGTGTCAGCGTTCAGGTTTATATTTGCAAAATTCCCCGCCCTGCCCACGGTCAGTAGGGGACACGATGGGCTTGGAAAGGCCGCCGTCCGTCGGATGGGACGTTAAGCCGTGGTCCCGTATATGGGATAGCCATACCCTGTGAATTTTAAAGAACACGTTGGATGGCCTTGACGGGAGACTACCATCTGTCTCCTTACAGCTATCCAGTGGGTCCCCTTCCCCAACCTTCTCTGAGACTTCGGGGTCCTTGTGACCTGGCCATTTAGCCCATGGTGTACAAAAAAGTGCCGCTCAGAGGTAAAACAACCCAACGTTAACGAACACGCTGTATGGCCTTGACGGGAGGCTACCATCTGCCTCCCAACAGCTGTTCCAGTGGGCCCCCTCCCCCCAACCTTCTCTGAGCCTTCGGGGTCCTTGTAACCTGGCCATTTAGCCCATGGTGTGCAAAAAAGTGCCGCTCAGAGGTAAAACAACCCAGCCCAACCCAACCTATTCTGAGCCCTCGAAGTTCTTGTGACCTGCCCATTTAGTACATTGTGTGGACGCTGGTTGTTTTACCTCTGAACCGCACTTTTTTCGCACAGTGAGCCAAATGACCAGGTCAAAAGGACCCCTAGAGATAATAAATTCTGCAATTAATGCTTAAATTATGAGATTTATTATTTAACCAGTTCACTTTTATATTTATATTGAAAATATAGGAAAATTTAATAAAATTTCAAAAGAATATGTGACAAGTTACAGACCGGAGGTCTTGAGAAAATTAATCTAAAATTGATTGTTTTAAGCTTTTCTCATTTTAATTATTCAGTGTAAGGTGATAAAGCATTTAATACTCCACGCTCTACACAAAAAGATCTTTCGAAATCAGAATTCAACTTTTCAATTGCATATTGTATTATCATCATAAAAAAATTGCGCCCTTTTTAAGTAGTATGCTGCATTCTTTTGTCTTAAATAACACTAACGGATATTTTATCAACTATTCTGACAACGGTAAACTCATAAAAAATAAACTTTGACGGGAGGCTACCATCTGTCTCCCAACAGCTGTTCCAGTGGGTCCCCTCATCCAACCTTCTCTGAACCTTCGTGGTCCATATGACCTGGCAATTTAGTCCATTGTGTGCAAAAGAGTGCCATACCCTGTGCATGTTAAAGGTTGGGTTGGGCTGTGTTGTTTTACCTCTGAACGGCACTTTTTTGTACACCATGGAATAAATGGCCAGGTCACAAGGACCCCGAAGTCTCAGAGAAGGTCGGGGGAAGGGACCCACTGGAAAAGCTGTAAGGAGACAGATGGTAGCCTCCCGTCAAGGCCATCCAACGTGTTCTTTAACGTTCACAGGGTATGGCTATCCCACATACGGGATCACGGTTTGACGTCCCATTCGAAGGACGGCGGCCTTTCCAAAGCCTATCGGTGTCCCCTACCGATCGTGGGCAGGGCGGGGAATTTTGCGGAGATAAACCTGAACCTTAATTCAAGTAGGGTTCTCAACAAAAATTGCCTGTACATATATATGTTTAATTTTTTTCCGTCCCTATTTGTGCTAATAGCATTCTCAAACCGTGACGGGAGGGACTTCTCACCCCTCCTAGATCCAGCTGTGGAACAATGCAACCCCAAAGCTAAAGTTTCATATATAAGAAGTCTATTCTAGAAAGGCCACATGTTATGTGCTGTTGATTAAGTCACAAGAAATCAGATCACGATTATTATTAAACAATGCGACAGTGAGTCTTATGGATATTTTTTTATTGTGACCTCAACTACACTGGCACTGATTGGCGCAAAAGACTTGCATTCCGAATGCTAGTCAGGTGTGTTATTGTTCAACACCAGAAACAATCTCACATGATACTTTTATTTCTTCTTTATAAGAGTCAAAGGTATCTGAAGGAGTCTTTTAGACAAGATCTTTCTGTTCCAATGGCTACCTGAAACAGATCTAACATGCACAGCCGAAGGATTAGAACGCGCAAGGCTCAGACGAATACCAAACTGACAGAAAAGTACCAGGTTACATTGGTTTCCGTAAATATCCTTTCACGAAAATTTTATTTTTCTAAAAATGACAAAAAAAATTAGAGAATAAAATAAATTTTCCCTCAAGCAGCTGCTTGCCACAGAGGTCTGGCAGGTTGTTGGGTTGTTTTACCTCTGAGCGACACGTTTTTGCACACCGTGGGCTAAATCGCCAGGTCACATGGACCCCGAAGATTCAGAGAAGGTTGAGGAAGAGGGGACCCACTGGAACTGCTGTTGGGAGACAGATGGTAGCCTCCCGTCAAGGACATCCAGCTTGTTCTTTAACGTGCATTGGGTATGGCTTTCCCGTACACGGGGCTTTATGTCCCCTCCGACGAACGGTGGCCTTTCCAATCAATCGGTGTCCCCTACTGACCGAGGGAAGGGCGGGGAATTTTGCAGAGATAAATCGCAACGCTGACCCAGCTGTGACTCGAACCTGGGAATTACAGATTACGAGCCTGGCGCGCTACCAAACTGAGCCGCCCCAGGTCTGACAGGAGTCTGTCAGCTTATACGCCATAGAGATTTTCGAGGAAAGCGAGACCTCAGCAGAAAAAATAATCCATCCATCCATACCTTACTTGGGGAGTCAAACCCAGGTCCCTTTGATCAGTAGCCAAGCGCGCTAATCCACTCGGCCACAGGTTAATCAAAATGTAGAAGTCCACACTGTTTTCCGCAAATGTTCTGCCACGAGAAAATAATTTTGTTAGCACGTGCTTCTGTTTGCTGCGGCTTCGAGAGTGCTACTCACCAGATTTAAATCCGCGAGAAAATAATTTTGGTTAGCACGTGTTTCTGTTTGCTGCGGCTTCGAGAGTGCTAATCTCCAGATTTAAATCCGCGAGAAAATAATTTTGTTAGCATGTGCTTCTGTTTGCTGCGGCTTCGAGAGTGCTAATCTCCAGATTTAAATCCGCGAGAAAATAATTTTGTTAGCACGTGTTTTTGTTTGCTGCGGCTTCGAGAGTGCTAATCTTCAGATTTAAATCCGCTAAATTCTCACCTAGAGTGAGAAAGGAGATACCGATGAGCTTGGAAATTGCAGCCATCCGTAGGATGGGACGTAAACTTTGGCTCCATGAACAGGACTGACAGGACCCTGTGCACGTTAAAGAACACACTGAATGGCTTTGATGGAAGGCTTCCAGCTGTCTCCTAACAGCTATCCAGTGGGTCCTTTTCTACCAACCCTCTCTGAGACCTTGGGGTCCTTGTAACCTGGCTAATTAACGCAGAAAGTGCCGCCTAGAGGTCAACAATCCAAATCTATAGGCGCCATGATCCCTGGATCTGGCAAAGTTAAAGGTTTTAAAAATTCAAACAAAAATTAAACAACATCTTATACGAGGGGACTCGTGAGCTTTTGGGAGGGGCACCAGCACCAACCTCCCCTCAAAGCTCACGAGTCCCCTCGTACAAGATATTTTTTAATTTTTGTTCGAATTTTTGAAACTTAACTTTTTTCTAATTTACAAAAGGATTCATTTACATTATTGATACCGATGCAAAAATCTGCGACTTGTCATAAACTCACATCTCCAGTCCTTAATTTTTTTTATATAAATTCTTTGGAAAGCTCTTTTTTTTTCTTGAAATTCTTTGGTAAGTACGTTATTTTCAGTTGGTTATGGGCTTGTGGTTAAACAACTATTTTCACGAATAATAAATAAAATAAATAAATAAATAAGTAAAAAAAATACCATAGCGCACACAGTAGAAAAATAGATTTAAAAAACATCTGAACACCATTGATCTCGAACTTGAAGACATACTAGTTGACATTGAGGAAGTTTGCGGCTCCAATAAATCGCGTTCGACCAAAAAAAAAACAAATTTACGAAATTTTTAAAAATCTTAAAATTAGAAACACTCACGGGAAGCGAGACGTGACGCGATTTGTTAGCGAATTAAAAAAGTTGTTTGCGGAAGTCCCTCAGCTGCAGAGATATATAAAAAAAAGAAATGGAAATTAAAAAAGAAAACTCCTCGCAGAGTGAGTGATCTGTGAGAGAATAAGGAAACGACTTGTTGCCCATAGGGAACGATGTCGTCTTATTAAAGTCTCGGGTCGTTATTGGAGGTGAGAAATTCCGTTCCGCCTCTTCAGAAGGAGATGAACTCTGACGTACTTAACTCAAATTCTGTTTTCTTTCGGCGTTCTTGGATCTATTTTAATATGAGTAGGAAGGGAAATACTCTCACTTTGGCGGCCGAGGGTCGCTCAGTCGATTAGTGCGTCCAGGCTAGTAATCTGCAGTTCTCAGATTCGAGAGGGGGCGGGGGTGCCCAGTCGGTAGCGTGTCAGGATCGTAATATGCAGTTCTCAGATTCGAGAGGGGCGGGGGTGACTCAGTCGGTAGCGCGCCATTCTCGTAATATGTAGTTCCCAGGTTCGAGTCCCAGCTGGGTCGGCGATGAGATTTATCTCCGCAAAATTCCCCGCCCTGCCCACGGTCAGTAGGGGACACCGATGGGCTTGGAAAGGCCGCCGTCCGTTGGGTGGGACGTTAAGCCGTGGTTCCTTGTGCGGGAGAGCCAACAATGTGCACGTTGAAGAACACACTGGATGGCCTTGACGGGAGAATACCATCTGTCTCCCAACAGTTGTTCCAGTGGGTCCTCTCCCCCAACCTTCTCTGAGCCTTTGGGGTCCTTGTGACCTAGCCATTTAGCCCATGGTGTGCAAAAAATTGTCATACCCTGTGCACGTTAAAGAACACGCTGGATGGCCTTGACGAGAGATTGCCATCTGTCTCCCAACAGTTGTTTCAGTGGGTCCCCTCCCCCAACCTTCTCTGAGCCTTTGGGGTCCTTGTAACCTGGACATTTAGCCCATTGTGTGCAAAAAACGTCATACCCTGTGCACATTAAAGAACACGCTGGATGACCTTAACGGGAGGCTACCATCTGTCACCCAACAGCTGTTTCAGTGAGTCCCCCCTCCCGCAACCTTCTCTGAGCCTTCAGGGTTTTTGTGACCTGGCCATTTAGCCCATGGTGTGCAAAAAAGTGTGGCTGGCTCAGAGGAAAAACAACCGAACAACTCAGATTCGAGTCTCACTTGCGCCAGTGTTGAGATTTTAAAAGAACCAAAATTTTAAAATAATTATGAACGAAATTCCAAAGAAAATCAATTCCCCTACCTATTTAACTTGCTTTCTAGAGTTATTGTAAAACTAGGTAAAGTTTCTGACGTTAAACAAAAATTATTGAATGGTTGATAAAAAAAGTGATGTTTTTAATCGGAAACGTTTGTTATTTTATTGATTGTCTTTTTATTTATTCTTTATTTTTCTCCTTCATTCTATGTCATATATTGATGTCATCTAGATCATATCTGTCAAAACCATATACATTTCCGCTAATATGCTCCGGCTTAGTGGGATTTTCTTATGTAAAATAATTCTATAGATCAGGGGTTCTCAACGTGAGGTACGCGGTAAAATTTTTTGGAGTACGCCGTGAAAGCTCAAAGGTTGCTAGATCTAGTAATAAAGTTGGCAGTGGCCGAGTGGGTAGCACGCTTGGCTACTGAACTAAGGGACCTGGGTTCGAGCCCCGGGTAAGGCATGGGTGTATGTGTCGTTTTTCTGCTGAGGTCCTACCATCCTCTCAGACGTTCTACTATGACATATAAACTGACAGGCTCCTGTCAGACCTCTGTGGCAAGCAGCTGCTTGGGGTGGTACTTACTTACTATAGTTTTATCTATCTATATAAGGGGTACGCCAGTTACATAAGGTACGTGAAGCATAAAAGGTTGAAAACCACTGCTATAGATGATATTTTGAAAGAAAAATTTTAATTTGATAAAAAAAATGAAAAAAACCCACCCTGCCGTCGATTTAAAAAGACACACCAATGGGTTTCGAAAAAACGCCGTCCGTCGGATGAGAGGTAAGGCAGTGGCTCCGTGTGCACGACTCTATGCCACCTTAAAGAACATGTTGGATAGTATCGACAGGGGACTTCCATCTGTCTCGTAAGAGCTGTCCAGTGGGTTCTCTCCCAACTTTCTTAGGGGCGGAGGTGGTTCAGTTGGTAGCCGCTAGGCTCGTAATCTGTAGTTCCCAGGTTTGAGTCCCAGCTGGGTCAGCGTTGAGATTTATCTCCGCAAAACTCCTCGCCCTGCCCACGGTCAGTAGGGGACACCGATTGGCATGGAAAGGCCTCCGTCTGTAGGATGGGACGTTAAGCCGTGGGCCGTGTGGGGGAGAGCCATAACCAGTGCACGCAAAAGAACACGCTGGATGACCTTGACGGGAGGCTACCATCTGTCTCCCAACAGTCAGTCCAGTGGGTCCCCTCCCCCAACCTTTTCTAAGCCTTCGGGGTTCTTGTGACCTGGCCATTTAGCCATTGTGTGCAAAAAAGTGCCGCTCAGAGGTAAAACAACCAACCAACCAACCCAACCTTCTCTGAGCGTTTGGAGGTCCTTGTGACCTGGCCATTTAGTCCATTGTGTGAAAACAAATGACACTCAGAGATAAAACAACCCAACCCCTCGTAAGAAAGAGGACATTGGAAAAAGAGGACATTTAGCCCATGGTGTGCAAAAAAGTGTCGTCAGAGGAAAAAGAACCCAACAACTCAGATTCGAGTCTCACTTGCGCCAGTGTTGAGATTTTAAAAGAACCAAAATTTTAAAATAATTATGAACGAAAATAATTATGATGGTTTTCAAAAAGGCCGCCTTACGTCGGATGAGACGTTAGGCCATGGCCCCGTGTGCGGGAGAGCCCTACCCTGCTCTCGTTAAAGAACACATTGGATGGTCTTGATGGGAGGCTTACTATCTGTCTCCTAACAGCTGTCTAGTGAGTATTCTCCCCTCAACACTCCCTGAACCCTTGGGGTCCTTATGACCTTAGCACATTACGTTTAGCACATTATGTGCATAAAAGCACATTTAGCACATTATGTGCATAAAAGTGTAGCTCACATATAAAATAACCCAAATTCCATAAAATGCTTAATTTAAAAGTTAGAGAGCCTCGAAATTAGCATCGCACTGACATAACATGGGATGGTCATAATTTAGCTTCGGGTGAATCCGAGAATTTTAGTTTCGGGAGTAGGGAAGGGGGGAGGAGTGTTCTGAGAATAATGAGTAAATGATAACTCAGTATATAAAAGAGAAAGTGATTTTTTTTTTTACGAAAAATCATTCCTAGTCACCAGAAGAGGAGGAAATGACATTCCATTTGTATTATCAGCGCAACCTCCAGAAGTCATCAGGTTGATGCACTCACTTCACACGTGGAAATGTCAGTCCAAACTCAGATACGCAACATTTGCCAAACGATTTGTTTGCTTCTTTACTTCGTTCTCTTTTTTTACCTAATTTAAAGGTAAAAGAAAAACGCAGAAGACACTTCATTGCACTTCGCTGTTTTCAGATTTCCCTTTTTCTTTGGCGAAAGAGAAAAAAAAAGAGGGGGGGGGGGGGTAGGGAGTGTGCTAATTCCGCAGTTTGTTTTGGGTTCACTTGATTCACTCGAGTCAGCGTCTTGTCCGAAATCTGGAAAAGAAACAGTTGACAGAAGTGGAAATTGTAGAAATCAAGGGGGGGGGGGGGGAAGAGAGGGGTGGTTGAGTTCTTTGGAGGACTAAATCAAAATTTGGGGCTGTACGGGGGGTCAGGGACGTACCTATGATGGATAATCCTCACCCCCCCCCCCCCCCCCGAAAATCTGGTCTCCATACTAAAACCGTACTCAGGTCTTATTTACTTTGGAGTAGGGCAACCCTACTCGTCTTATTTTCAGAATCCTCCCTCCTCCCCGCCCCCCTTCTCGAAACTAAATCCCGGGTAAGTGTCTGCCGCAGAGTGCCTACAAAATATATGTAAGCATCTTTCGTCTGATAATAATATATGGATGGTTCAGGGGCATTCGTGGTTCCGTGGGAGCAGCACATAGGAAGCACGCCAGGATCGTAACTTGCAGTTCCCAAGTTCGAGTCCCAGCTGGGTCAACGTTGAGATTTATCTCCGCAAAACTCCCCGCCCTGCCCCGTTCAGTAGGGGACACCGATGGGCTTGGAAAGGCCGCCGTTCGTCGGATGGTACGTTAAGCCGTGGTCCCGTGTGCCCGAGAGCCATATCCTGTGCACGCTAAAGAACACGCTGGATGGCCTTGACGGGAGGCAACCATCTGTCTCCCAAGAGCTGTTCCAGTGGGTCTACTCCCTTAACCTTCTCTGAGCCTCCGGGGTCCTTGTGACCTGGCCATTTAGCCAATGGTGTGCAAAAAAGTGCAGCTCGGAGGTAAAACAACCCAACGTTAAAGAACACGCTGGATGGCCTTGACGGGAGGCTATCATCTGTCTCCCAACAGCTGTTGCAGAGGATCCCCTCCCCCAACCTTTTCTGAGCCTTCGGGGTCTTTGCGACCTGGCCATTTAGCCCATTGTGTGCACAAAAGTACCACTCAGAGGTAAAATAGCCCAGTCGTGGTTTCATACTATTCAAAACATTTAAAGAAATCGGAAACTAGAAAACAATGCCGGCAGATGGTACTAAAAAAACTAATCAGAATTAAAATTTTCACCATCGGTTCATCGATAAAATTGTAAAATTATTGTAAGCGAACTTTAATAAATAATAAAGTAAATACCCCCTCAAGCAGCTGCTTGCCATAGAGGTCTGACAGGAGAATGCTAGTTTATATAACACAGTAGAAGGTTTGAATAGGTTTAAAAAAATACACTTGCTAAGAAGTATCCTTGACCTAAAATGATGAGCTGTCTTGAAATCGATCACATTATTTAATCGAAGAATTATTTTCTCTTGGATTTAAACTAAGCCGGTCCAATGCAAACACTTAGAGAAGGCCACTAGGAAAAAAAAAATTATAAATCTATATTTTTGAAGAGCCGTAGAAAAAATTCTCTACTTAAAACCAAAAACGTACCTTTCTAAAGAGTAAGGAATTTGAAACGAAAACTATACTTTTAAGGAATCAAGAAAATATGTATCTTGATCAACATTGAATAAACCTAACAGCGAATATATCAAGATAAATTGAACGCCAAGATTAATGAGCGCGACGAGGTGAATCCTGCACCGAGTGAGCCGAGATAATGTTACAAAACAAATTGAACACAGCATAACGGTGAGCCGTAACAAAATTAATTTACCACTGGGTGTACCACAACAGAGTGAAACGAGCATCAAGGTGTCCCATGTCAAATTAATCCAGCACTGGGTGTACCACAACAAAGTGAACCCATCATCAAGGTGTTCCGTGTGAAAATTAATCAAGCACTGAGTGTACCACAACAAAGTGAACCCATCATCAAGGTGTTCCGTGTGAAAATTAATCCAGCACTGGGTGTACCACAACAAACTGAACCCATCATTAAGGTGTCCCGTGTGAAAATTAATCCAACACTGGTGTACCACAACAAAGTGAACCCATCATCAAGGTGTCCCGTGTGAAAATTAATCCAGCATTGGGTGTACCACAACAAAGTGAACCCATCATCAAGGTGTTCCGTGTGAAAATTAATCCAGCACTGGGTGTACCACAACAAAGTGAACCCATCATCAAGGTGTTCCGTGTGAAAATTAATCAAGCACTGAGTGTACCACAACAAAGTGAACCCATCATCAAGGTGTTCCGTGTGAAAATTAATCCAGCACTGGGTGTACCACAACAAAGTGAACCCATCATCAAGGTGTCCCGTGTGAAAATTAATCCAGCACTGGGTGTACCACAACAAACTGAACCCATCATTAAGGTGTCCCGTGTGAAAATTAATCCAGCACTGGGTGTACCACAACAAAGTGAACCCATCATCAAGGTGTTCCGTGTGAAAATTAATCAAGCACTGAGTGTACCACAACAAAGTGAACCCATCATCAAGGTGTTCCGTGTGAAAATTAATCCAGCACTGGGTGTACCACAACAAACTGAACCCATCATTAAGGTGTCCCGTGTGAAAATTAATCCAACACTGGTGTACCACAACAAAGTGAACCCATCATCAAGGTGTCCCGTGTGAAAATTAATCCAGCACTGGGTGTACCACAACAAAGTGAACCCATCATCAAGGTGTTCCGTGTGAAAATTAATCCAGCACTGGGTGTACCACAACAAAGTGAACCCATCATCAAGGTGTTCCGTGTGAAAATTAATCCAGCACTGGGTGTACCACAACAAACTGAACCCATCATTAAGGTGTCCCGTGTGAAAATTAATCCAACCACTGGTGTACCACAACAAAGTGAACCCATCATCAAGGTGTCCCGTGTGAAAATTAATCCAGCACTGGGTGTACCACAACAAAGTGAACCCATCATCAAGGTGTTCCGTGTGAAAATTAATCCAGCACTGGTGTACCACAACAAAGTGAACCCATCATCAAGGTGTCCCGTGTGAAAATTAATCCAGCACTGGGTGTACCACAACAAAGTGAACCCATCATCAAGGTGTTCCGTGTGAAAATTAATCAAGCACTGGGTGTACCACAACAAAGTGAACCCATCATCAAGGTGTCCCGTGTCAAAATTATTCAAGCACTGGGTGTACCACAACAAAGTGAACCCATCATCAAAGTGTCCCATGTCAAAATTAATCCAGCACTGGGTGTACCACAACAAACTGAACCCATCATTAAGGTGTCCCGTGTGAAAATTAATCCAACACTGGTGTACCACAACAAAGTGAACCCATCATCAAGGTGTCCCATGTCAAAATTAATCCAGCACTGGGTGTACCACAACAAACTGAACCCATCATTAAGGTGTCCCGTGTGAAAATTAATCCAACACTGGTGTACCACAACAAAGTGAACCCATCATCAAGGTGTCCCATGTCAAAATTAATCCAGCACTGGGTGTACCACAACAAAGTGAACCCATCATCAAGGTGTTCCGTGTGAAAATTAATCCAGCACTGGGTGTACCACAACAAACTGAACCCATCATTAAGATGTCCCGTGTGAAAATTAATCCAACACTGGTGTACCACAACAAAGTGAATCCATCATCAAGGTGTCCCATGTCAAAATTAATCCAGCACTGGGTGTACCACAACAAAGTGAACCCATCATCAAGGTGTTCCGTGTGAAAATTAATCCAGCACTGGGTGTACCACAACAAACTGAACCCATCATTAAGGTGTCCCGTGTGAAAATTAATCCAACATTGGTGTACCACAACAAAGTGAACCCATCATCAAGGTGTCCCATGTCAAAATTAATCCAGCACTGGGTGTACCACAACAAAGTGAACCCATCATCAAGGTGTCCCGTGTGAAAATTAATCCAGCACTGGGTGTACCACAACAAAGTGAATCCATCATCAAGGTGTCCCGTGTGAAAATTAATCCAGCACTGGGTGTACAGTCGCTCAAAAAAGTATCCGAACACTACGGTTGATTACAAAATTCAGGAAAAATATCTGGCAACGATTTTTTAGAAATTAGTGATCTGGCAACCTTCGTGTCACGTGACACGAAGGTTGCCAGATCACTAATTTCTAAAAAATCGTTGCCAGATATTTTTTTTCTGAATTTTGTAATCAACCGTAGTGTTCGGATACTTTTTTGAGCGACTGTACGACAACAAAGTGAACCCATCATCAAGGTGTCCCATGTCAAAATTAATCCAGCACTGGGTGTACCAGAACAAAGTGAACCCATCATCAAAGTGTCCCGTGTGAAAATTAATCCAGCACTGGGTGTACCACAACGAAGTGAACCCATCATCAAGGTGTCCCGTGTGAAATTAATCCAACACTGGGTGTACCATAACGAAGAGAACCCATCATCAAGGTGTCCCATGTCAAATTAATCCAGCACTGCGTGTACCACAACAAAGTGAACCCATCATCAAGGTGTCCCATGTCAAAATTAATCCAGCACTGGGTGTACCACAACGAAGTGAACCCATCATCAAGGTGTCCCGTGTCAAAATTAATCCAGCACTGGGTGTACCACAACGAAGTGAACCCATCATCAAGGTGTCCCATGTCAAATTAATCCAGCACTCTGTGTACCACAACAAAGTGAACCCATCTCAAGGTGTCCCATGTCAAAATTAATCCAGCACTGGGTGTACCACAACGAAGTGAACCCATCATCAAGGTGTCCCGTGTCAAAATTAATCCAGCACTGGGTGTACCACAACAAAGTGAACCCATCATCAAGGTGTCCTATGTCAAAATTAATCTAGCACTGGGTGTACTACAACAAAGTGAACCCATCATCAAGATGTCCCATGTCAAAATTAATCCAGCACTGGGTGTACCACAACAAAGTGAACCCATCATCAAGATGTCCCTTGTGAAAATTAATCCAGCACTGGGTGTACCACAACAAAGTGAACCCATCATCAAGGTGCCCCATGTCAAAATTAATCCAGCACTGGGTGTACTACAACAAAGTGAACCCATCATCAAGATGTTCCATGTCAAAATTAATCCAGCACTGGGTGTACCACAACAAAGTGAACCCATCATCAAGATGTCCCATGTCAAAATTAATCCAGCACTGGGTGTGCCACAACAAAGTGAACCCATCATCAAGGTGTGCAGCCAGCGCTTGGTGTGTTTCGGTGAAGTGAATCCAAGACCATGTCCTGAGCTGAAATGAAGTGTACCTAGCATCAAGTGTAGTGCAACGAAATGAATCCAGGACCAAGATGAAGTGAACAGAGCACCAGGTGTGCTGAGACCCATACTGGCTTCTATGTGCATTTCACCTTCCTCTTCGTACAAAGAGTCACAGCAGGGAGCTAAAAATCATACCAATCTTCATTCATTTTCCAAATTTCATCCTAATTTCAAAAACTTTGAGAAATCGATTTGTCTGATATCTGGTTTTGATCACAACACGTTCGCAAAACATTTTCTTTCTTGAAACCTAGATCTCCGTAATGTTATTCCCGACGAGGAACTTTCGTGTACATTTCTTCACCAAAGTCTCCTTTAGGAGGATTAAAAACACACAAACTTTCATTTTGCTTTAACAAGCAGTTGTTGTTTAAAGAACTGGTTTAAAGAATGTATATAAATACCTTAGAGAGAGAGAAAAACCAAACGCATCATCGGATTGGGTCTGTGAACCAACCCGTCCTAGCTTTTGGGACAGGAAATGTAACGAATGCATCTTCTGTAATTGGCTCGAAGGCACAAATCATGCAAATGAGTCACATTCTCTGTGGTAGCAGTATTTGTTACTTCTTGTAGTGGAAACAGGCGATTAGAGTGGGTCGTATCTCCAGGCGAAAGTGAGATAGGGTGGTGAAGACACAGTTAGCGTTCATCCACCATTTCTGAGGGTGGGGCTCAGTCGGTAGTGCTCCAGGCTCGAAATAATCTGCTGCAGAATTTAGGTTCAAATCTCACCTGTGTCAGCTTTGAGATTTATCTCTGAACTGACATCCTGTCATGTCATCCTGTCATCCTGTCATGTCATTCTGACGAGATGTCAGAATTATCATTCTGACATGACAGGATGTCAGTTGCTTTGGTGGGGTGGGGGTGGCTCAGTCGGTAGCGCGCCTGCCTCGTAATCTGCAGTTCCCAGGTTCGAGTCCCAGCTGGGTCAGCGTTGAGACTTATCTCCGAAAAATTCCGTGCCCACGGTCAGTAAGGGACACCGATTGGTTTGGAAAGACCGCCGTGCGTCGGATGGGACGTTAAGCCATGATCCCGTGTGCGGGAGAGCCATACCCTGTGCACGTTAAAGAACACGCTGGATGGCCTTGACGGGAGGCTACCATCTGCCTCCCAACAGTTCTTCCAGTGGGTCCCCTCCCCCAACCTTCTCTGAGTCTTCGGGGTCCTAGTTACCTGGCCATTTAGCCAATGGTGTGCAAAAAAGTGCTGCTCAGATGTAAAACAACCCAATCAGAATGATAGGATGCCACACTCTGTGCACGTTAATGAACCGAATTGGATGGCCTTGATGGAAGGCTATCCTATCATCTGTCTCATAACAGGTGTCCAGTGGGCTCTCTAGACCAGCTCTCATCTCTTGGGATTATTGTTACCTAGCCATTTAGCCCATTGCGTGCAGAAAAAGTGCCCTTCGAAATTAAAGAAATAGAAATAAATATCCCCTCAAACAGTTTCTTGCCACAGAGGTCTGTCACTTTGAAAAACACTGAGAAGATCCGCGGGAAATGTGAGACAACACAAACATCCATGCCTTACCCAGGGGTCGAACTCAGATCCCTTTGATCAGTAGGCAAGCGCGCTAACCACACAACAACCCTAAACCAATTGCTGCTATCCCTATAAGGCAACTTTTCATCCAAAACAAGTTACTCTTATTAACTCAAATTCATTTCACCAGAAAATTTCAGTGGCATGAATTCTGACGCCGTTTCCCAACACTGAGAGAACGAACTTTTTCAGATAAGAGTCAGAAATGCGGATGACTGGTGGGGGGGGGGGGGGCGGAAATCCAGAGTCATAATAACAACAAAGCGAAAGAACAATCTGCAACGAGTATGCGAGGTTCAGTTCGTGTGACCTGTTGCCATGACTACAAAACCCGTCTGGTCCAGTTTCCCACCATCTGGTCCCGTGTGCACGAGAAGATGCATTGGAGCACAGACACAACCACGAAAACAACCATCAACTGATTACTTAATGGGGGACTGAGTTGCATTTTCGTCTGCTAAAATGGTTAATCATCAAGAGGTAAGGAACAGCAATAGAAGAATAAGGAGAGGTCGTCTGGGAGTCAACCTTGAGGACCTGCTATGTATGGATGGATGGAAGACATCATCATTTGTACGACATGTGGACAGCGACCTTAAAGAAGTGCCCTATTTTTTATCGCCACGAACAGTCCATAATTTGAGTACCCATTTTTGCTCGACTAGCTCATCATGCTTCTTGAACTTCAATGCCCGCTATTGGCTGTTAGGGAACAAAATTCATTCGACCTTGTTCCAATGCGTCATCAAAGCACTGAGGAGATGATGAAAGTCATCTGTTATCAAAGATGGATATTAAGGAAGATTTAGGAAGATGGATTTTTCGGTAATGCCTGTGACAGTGGCGCATTCAGGATTTAATCTTGGGGGAAACCGAGGGGCCCGCTGGCCCGACTCGAGCAAACGAAGTAGCGCTCGGTCCGTCCGAACATTATTTTCTTTTATCAGCTGGTGGATAATCCTGAGCAGAGGTCATCGCAGGTCACCTGAACTCTTTGCTTTTATTGGCATCCTCAAATTCTACATTGAAGGAAGTCTTCCAGTGTAGATGGCTTCAGCCTTTAGTAGTGGGGGAACGGGTCTTTGCCCCATGTCTGCGATTAGGGGGCTGTTTGATATTGTCGGCATTCCCTCTCTCAATAAACATAGTTTCTCTAAACATCCCACTAACCATTTTCTCTCCATAGGTAGTTGGAATGTGAGGACTCTGCACAGAGCTTTTTCTCTTGATGTCCTCACACAAGAATTCCACAGTTATAATTTAGATATTCTCGATAGATAAAGGTCAGATTCTTAAAAATAATCTTAAATTTCTCTTTTCAGGCAGGGACGACAATAAGCATCACCAAGGCGTGGGTCTGCTTCTCAGCAGCACGCTAGTGATGCTCTTCTAGGATACGAGTGCATTAATGAAAGGTTTCTTACAACAAAATTTCAGACAAGCGTTAAAGACTTGAATGTTATCTGCTGTTATGCCCCCACTGAGGATGCCGATGAAAATGAGAAGGATAGGTTTTACGGACAACTTCAGGATATTTTGAATTCTGTCAAGAAAGGAGATAATACCCTTGTTCTAGATGACTTCAATGCCAAAGTTGGTACTGACTCTGACCTTTGGGGAGGAGTAATAGGCCCTTTTGGTATTGGTAGCTGCAAGGGCAATGGGCAACGTCTCCTACAGGTAAGTAAACTCAATGGATTCAGAATAACTAACACTTATTACAAACACCGCGACATACATAAGTACACATGGGTTTCACCTGATGGGCTGCATAAGAATATGATTGATTACATATCAATTAACAGCAAATGGGCTAGTTCTGTTAGAAATACCAGAGCATATAGGGGAGCTGAAATTGGATCTGACCATTACCTTGTTAAAAGTGTCTTGCAACTTAAACTTAAAAAGTGTTGTGCTAGGGTTAAAAAATTTACCTTTAACACTGAAGCTCTGAAAAACCCAGTTATAGCCAAAGCTTACCATGATAGGTTACTTAGTCATTATGATGACAGTCATAGTTTGCTTAATACTGAAGTTGAGGAAGAATGGGGCCATTTTAAACAGGCTTTTTTTGGAAACTAACAGTGCTCTTTTAGGAGAAAAGGAGCAGAGGAGGCAGAATTATTTAAGTGATAAGGCACTTGAGCTTATTTCGGAAAGAAAGAACTGTAGGAATGTCCTTAATCAATACCCTACTAGTCCTAATAGAAAGCATTACAGAGAACTTAATAAACGTGTAAAAGATCAGTTAGCTGCTGATAAGAATCTTTGGCTTGATGGCTTGGCTGACAAAGCCGAGGAAGCAGTTAGACAGCACAACAACAGCGAGCTGTACCAGATAGTTAATGTTTTGTGTGGTAGAAAACGAACAGGTATACAGGGATTGAAGGATAAACAAGGTAAGGTTATATAAGGTGAGGATTCTGTCATAGCTAGGTGGGCTGAGCATTTCAGTGATCCCATTGTTTGTAATTATGATAGATGCATTGGTGGCTTTAATGTTGGTCCTATATAACACAATCTGAAGTTATTTTGGCTGTTTCTAAACTTAAACTTCATAAATCCCCAGGGTAGATGAAATTACTACGGAAATGCTTAGAGCTGGGAATGTTTCAGTTACCATTTGGATGACTGAAATTCTGAATATCTTTTATGATAAAGGCATGGTTCCTAAAGATTTTACCAGAGCTACTGTTATCCCTATTTTCAAAAAAGGTGATCGCAGTTCTTGTGATAACTATAGGGATATCAGCCTACTCTCTGTTCCTATTTTCAAAAAAGGTGATCGCAGTTCTTGTGATAACTATAGGGATATCAGCCTACTCTCTGTTCCAGGATTCTTCTTCCATGATTCTTTCCATGATTGTGCTTAATAGAATTAAGAATCTGGTTGACAGTCAATTGCGTGATGAACAATGTGGATTCAGAAGTGGTAGGGGATGTGTGGATCAGATATTTTCACTTAGGCAGATTCTTGAGAAATATTTAGAGTTTCAGAAGCCTTTGGTTGCTAGCTTTGTTGATTTCAAAAAGGCTTTCGACTCTGCTGATCGTCATAATTTGTGGTTGATTGTGAGATCATATGGTATACCAGACAAGTTAGTTAACATAATGAAAGCTCTCTATAATAACACTGAGTCGTGTGTGAGTAAGGCTTGGTAAGGCTTGTAGCAATTGGTTTCGCATTACTTCTGGTGTTCGACAAGGGTGCATTTTGTCTCCTTTTCTCTTTAGTTTGGTTATTGATTATGTTATGCGAAATTCACTTCAAGGGAAAGATTTTGTCCTTAAATGGACGGGAGATACGAAAATTTCTGACTTAGATTATGCTGATGATTTAGCCCTTTTGGCAAATGATGTTGATGAGATGAACTCTTTCATTCGAGCTGTTGATGAAACTGGTAGTAGAGTAGGTTTGGTTATAAACAGAGAGAAAACTAAAGTGATGAAAATTTGTCAGGCAGGCTATGATTCAGTTAATCTGAATGGTGGTAGTCTTTAGCAGCTGTCACAGTTTAATTACCTTGGGAGCTATGTAACAGCTAATGGTGATGTGCGCCATGAGATTAACAGAACGAATAGGGATTGCTGCCGGGACTTCTAAGAATCTATGGGGAGTGTGGAAAAATAGGCTTATACACCTGAAGACTAAAATTAGACTGTATAATAGTTTGGTTCTTTCTAGGGTTAGTTATGGTAGTGAAACTTGGACACTTTGTAAACAAGATAACAGAAAACTAGATGCTTTTGATTCCAGATGCTTACATAGTATCTTGGGTATTAGGTGGTTCAACTTTGTAACTAATGAAGAGATTAGGCAAAGGAGTCTGCAACCTCCTTTAAGCAACGTATTGTGCAGAGAGAGACTCCTTTGGTTTGGCCATGTTGCCCGTATGAATAATTATAGATTGGCGAATAGGGTTATGAACAGTGTGCCTAAAGGCCTCAGAAAGAGGGGGAGACCTAGGATGCGGTGGGCAGACAATGTCAAACAGGACCTTGTTAGAATTGGTGTGCAGTGGCCAGATGCAGTAGTAGCTCAGGACAGACTTGCCTGGAGAACTAAATTGCACGGTCTGGTTGGACCTCCGTAGCCCATGGCTGCTTGAGTATGATGATGATGATAGAAATAGAATACGACATAACATAAATATAAAAAATGAATTTTAAGTAGGAAAAGATATTTGGAAAAATTTTTTGTTTTTTTTTTGTCTTTTTCTTTGAGGGGTGCCAGAACCCCTTGCCCCCCCCCCCCCCCCTCCCGTTTTGGTGCGCTACTGGCCTGTGAAGTGGAGGAGAGATTGGTGGGATCTGACGCAGGATTTCGTCATCTCTATGAGAAGGGAAAAAATGTCTTTGTTGCTGTAATCAACATTCAGGAAAAAAAACAACACTGTTTCAGTTTTGTGGGAAGAATTTTTCTGTTAAATATGGGGGTCTAATGATACTGATCTAAGGGACCTGGGTTCGAGCCCCGGGTAAGGCATGGTTGTGTGTGTGGTTTTCCTGCTGAGGTCCTGCCATCCTCACAGACCTTCTACTATGGCATATAAACTGACAGGTTCCTGTCAGATCTCTGTGTCAAGCAGCTGCTTGGGGGGGTATTTATTATTATTATTATTATTATTATTATTATTATTATTATTATTATTATTATTAATGATTTAACCGGTAAATGGAGAACATGACACCTGGAATATCAAGAGAGATTTAATTTCATCACTGTGACGTGCAAATTGTCAAACAATCTATGTGTTTTTCACAGCGAACTCCAAAGAGGGTAATATAAATCCTCTAAGAAGGGTCAAGAGACGAATGAAAGTCGTCACAATGGGATAAATGATCAGGTCACAAGGACCCCCAAGGGAAGAGTTGGGTACTGGAAGGAGACCCATTGGATTGCTGCCAGAAGGTAGCTTTCAATTAAGGCCACAGAGCGTATTCTTTAACGTGCACAGGGTTTGGCTCTCCGGTAGAGTTGCTCAAAAAAGTATCCGAACACTATAGTTGATTACAGAATTCAGAAAAAATATCTGGCAACGATTTTTTTTAGAAATTAGTGATCTGGCAACCTTCGTGTACAGTACACAAAGGTTGCCAGACCACTAATTTCCAAAAAACTCGTTGTCAGATATTTTTTTCTCAATTCTGTAATCAATCATAGTGTTTGGATACTTTTTTGAGCGACTGTAGACGGCTTAACTAGCCTTTCCAAGCCCATCGCTGTCTCTACTGACACGAGGGCAGGGCGGGAATTTCGCGGAGATAAATCTCAACGCTGGCCCAGCTGGGACTCGAACTTGGAAACTGCAGATTAGGACTGGCACGTTCTTGATTGAGCCACCTCCGCCCCAGATAGAAATAGTGATGTTGCATCAGGGAAACTGAGAGATTAAGTCTCACCAAAAGGAAAATCTTTTGTTTTGCTATATTTAATAATATTCATCTTCAAGAATAACAATAACTATTGTTATTTACCAAAATGATCCTTCACTTATGATGACTGACTGAAATTGCAATTAGCGACGTAATGTTGTCTCCTTGGCGATAAAAATATAATAAAACAAACATAACGGCAGATGAGTGAGACTGGGTCTCGTATTAACTGTCGCAGTGGCAACTGCGCAGTCTCACGTAAAATTTCATCTGTTTCAAAAATAAATTCACCATCAGATAATTCTGTCTACTTTATCAGTTTTAACTCAATTCTGGCATTTCAAGGGCGGCATTTGAGCTCCAGGCTCATAATCTTCAGTTCCCAGATCTCCGCTAACCCCCCCCCCCCCTCGGTCAGAAAGGGGACACCGATCGCTTGGAAAAGTCACCATCTGTCGGATGGGATGTTAAGTGGTGGCTCCGTGTGCAAGAAATTCATATCAAGAGAACGTTAAAGAGCATGTTAGATGGTGAGGCTACCATCTGTCTCCTAAACAGTTGTTCAATGGGTTCCCCCCCCCCCCACTTCCCAACTCTGATCCCTTGGGGTCGTTGTGACCTTAGCGTTTATCATAAACTGGAAAAGTGTCTCTGAGAGAAAAATCAACTTAACTAATGTTCTTTCTCCATTAAAAGTAGGGTGACAGTCAAAAATTATATTTTACTATTAATACAGAACGTTAGGACTATAATATGATATATACTCCCTCAAGCAGCTGCTTGCCACAAATAATTCAATTTAAAATAAATTGTCCCTCAAGCAGCTACTTGCCACAGAGTCCTGACAGGAGACTGTCTGTTTAATAATCCATACAGAAGACCTGTGATGAAGACGAGACTTCAGCAAAAAAAAAACACAAATATTCATGCCTTACAGAAGGCTTGAACAGAGGTCCCTTTATTAAGTATAGCCAAGCTCGCTAACCACTTGGCCACGGAGACGGCCAAAAAAAAAACCTTCACGTAGCTTCTTGCCATAGTGGTCTGACAGGAGCTTGTCAGTTAATACGCCAAAGGTCTGCGAGGAAGGTGAGACCTCAGCAGAAAGACAAACATCCACTCCCTACTCGGGGCTTGAACCACAGGTCCCTTTGATCAGTAGCCAAGCACGTTAACCACTCGGCCACGGTACGCCGAATATCAATTAGAAGTTTTGTACTATTTCAAAGGAACACTGCTTTGCTTATTAACGTCCTAATCCTCGAAAAGCGATGCCTAAATCCGTCATCGAATTCGGGTCTGAACAAACAAATCTCTATCATCATGCTCAGTCAGTGAAGCTGGACGAACCAGTTTTTCGCACGTAACAGTAGACCTTAGACAGACCACTCCCACCACACTATAACACAATGGCTCAGTGGTTTTCCAGTTTTTGGAGCTCCTGCATGCAAATCTCAGGCCATGGGTGCATACACCTCTCGAGAGCCATTGTTTCGCGGACAACGACTTTAAATGTTTTGTTTGTGTTCACTCCCTCCCTCCGTATTTAAATGATGCGTCGATTACCGAAAATCTAGGGCATTTGGAGAAGCAATCAAACCGTTTTGTTTTAGTACACACAAATGTGCCCATGGATGAACACATCGTGTCTCGAAGTATTACGACAAAGTAGCCGATGTAAAGTAACTGATATTTATTATATTTGGCTAGGGGCTCGGCACCTGCGGTCTAGGCCGCCAAACGACTCCGCCCCCCCCCCCCCTGGTTCCCCCGTTATTAGCTAGCTTACCTCGCTCCTTCGGCTCATAAACAGTAACTTAGGCACCTTATTGGCTGGGCGGTTAAAGAAATGCTTTAAAATTTCAAATGTTGCACAAAAACATTATCAAAAGTTAATCTTTTGTCCATCACAAGAGAATTTAGAATTTAAAACAAAACAATTTATTTAAAAATGCAGCCACCCGGAAATATTTCACAAGCACATTATTGTAATTCACTCGATTAAAATGTAACGTAAGAATCATTTGTGACCGTGAGTGTGAAGTTGCCATTCAATAAAAACTAATCTGATAACGTGCATTTTTTCAATTACAAATTTCGATTTTTATTGTAAATTGATGCCGCTGTTCCCGTAAATATTTCGCAGCACACTTTCGTATATAAAATTATTGTCTAATTAACTCTTTCCATCACTTGTTGCATTTAAGTTCAAAAGTCATTACTACCGTGCTTTGAAGTTTAGAATGTTGCACCAAACATTATCTGGGGCGGGGGTGGCTCAGTCGGTAGCGCGCCAGGCTCGTAATCTGTAGTTCCCAAGTTGGAGTCCCAGCTGAGTCAGCGTTGAGATTTATCTCCGCAAAATTTCCCGCCCTGCCCACGGTCAGTAAGGAACATCGATGGGTTTGGAAAGGCCGCCATCCGTCGGATCGGACGATAAGCCTTGGCCCCGTGTGCGGGAGAGCCATACCCTGTGCACGTTAAAGAACACGCTGGATGGCCTTGACGGGAGGCTACCATCTGTCTCCCAACAGCTGTTCCAGTGGGTCCCCTCCCCCAACCTTCTCTGAGCCTTCTGGGTCCATGTGACCTGGCCATTTAGCCCATGGTGTGCAAAAAAGTGCCGCTCAGAGGTAACACAACCCAAACATTATCATAATTAGAAGGTAACGTACGAACTGTTTACAGTGACGGTGAAGTTGCCATTCAACGAAAACTAAGCTTCTCATATTCTTGTAAAATACATTTCGACTTATATTTTGCTTTGATGATAATAAAAAATAAATAAATACCCCCTCAAGCAGCTGCTTGCCACAGAGGTCTGACAGGAGCCTATCAGTTTATATGCCACAGTAGAAGGTCTGAGAGGATGGCAGGACCTCAGCAGAAAAACGACACAAACATCCATGCCTAATCCGGGGCTCGAACCCAGGTCCCTTAGATCAGTAGCCAAGCGTGCTAACCACTCGGCCACGGATGGTAACCGAAATGCATTACACAGTTAGCTTATTGTTATAGTAGATCGTAATTTTTGGCGTCTTTAAAAATTTTCGCTCTCATTAGTTATGCTTTTTACGAGTAACTATGAGGCATTTATGATTTTTCTAAAGCAGACCCGTCGTACCCACGGCTCGTTGCAAAAGAATTTGTGGCTCATAAAACAAATATCAATATACTGACTCTGGCTTATTTCTTGCAATTGATTTGAGCAAACATTTCTAGGTGCATAATTAAAAAATTTTACCAATTTATATATACTTTTTATTATTCATTAGAAATGTATGTTTTCCATTTTAAGTAGAGAATTTTTTTCTTACGGCTCATTAAGAATATAGTTTTTTCTTAGTGGCTCTTTACTGAGTTTGGATTGGACGTACCTGCTCTAAAAACAATGTTTAAGCATTGTATCTCGTAACTTTTATAAACCAACAGCTTTAGTTGGTCTCTTTGAATTATTTTTGTGCTCACAATGGGCTAAATGACCAGGTCTCAAGGATCCTAACACCTCATAGCTTGAATAATGGAAAGGGATTCACTGAACAGATGTTGGGAGACATATAAGTCTCCCCATCAAGGGTTGGGTTGTTTTCCTTGTTAATGGCACTTTTTTTTTGCACATAACGGAATTTTTGGCGCACAATCAGATAAGGTTGAGTGAAGGAGATCCATAATAGCTGTTTTATCTGACAATTTGAAACCTCCCCTCAAGGCCATCCAGCCTGTTCTTTAACATACAAAGGGAAGGCTATCTTTGGAAGCCTGTGTATGACCAGTGTCAAATTTTTGCGTTAAAATCCTTAATGTAATTGAATCCTTGTATCATTGTTATGCTTAGTGTTATGCCTTGTGTTATGCTTAGATAAGGTCTTGCCTTCCTCACAGATCTTCTCTATAGCGTACAGTCGCTCAAAAAAATATCCGAACACCATGGTTGATTACAGAATTCAGAAAAAATATCTGGCAACGATTTTTTTTAGAAATTAGTGATCTGGCAACCTTCGTGTCACGTGCTAAACTGATAGGCTCCTGTCGAAGTTCTGCGACGGGGTAATTTATTCTAAAGTAACAAATGTGAAAATTTTCGCAATTCTAAATAACTGAAGGTCTTGTTAAAGGAGACTCATGGATGTCCCACGGGTGGGGGCTGAACCCCCTTTGGTTGCGGAACTGATCTGCTATCGCCTTCTGTTTACGGAACCGATATGCAGTCTCCTCCCTCTGCTTATGTAAACTTATGCGCCCTGCTCCCTCTGTTTACGGGCCTATTGTGCTAGGACCTGATATTTCACTCTGATTACGGAACTGATACCCCTTCTCCTCCCCTGCTTACGAACCTGATATTCCTCCCTCTTCCCTCTGGTCACGGACCTGATATTCCCCTTACCTCCCTCTGGTTAGGAACCTGATATTCGCCCTCACTCTGGTTACAGACTTGATATTGCCAATCTTCCCTCTGGTTAGGGATCTGATATCTCTCCCCTCCTCCCCCAATCTGGTTAGGGACGTGATATTCCTCCTCACTCTGGTTACATACCTGATATCGTCCATCTTTCCTCTGGTTATGGACCTGATATTCCTCCTCCTTTTGGTTATGGAACTGATATCCGCCCTCCCATCTAGTTACGGACCTGATATTCCCTTTCCTCCCTCTGGTTAAAGGGCCTGACGTGGTTATGTGTGCATGCGTCACAATACGCAAAGAGATTTATGTTTACGAAACAAGAAATATGAGTTCATTGAGTTGAAAAATATTCTTCCATTTCTTAATCTAAAGCTCATTTGGCACGCGAATCTTTAGCAATGACATGCGCTGCGTGTGCTACGAGATTGCCCTTCGGTAACAGGAGGTGAAAGGGGGAGGGGAGGAAGATGATGAGGTTGAATGAGGGGGGGGATAAGGCAGATAAAAATAAATAAAAATGTTAATGTTTAGAAGACGAAACAATCGCAGAGGGAAAAAAATCCACCGCTCGAGCTTTCTCTTTGTCGTGGAAGGATGAGTCGGTCCTTCAGATCTACGTCACTATAATAAAGGAGAATATGAAGGGGGAGGGGGTCAAGCTCGAGATAAGATCTTCCGCAGTAACGAGACTGGTCAGGCACACAACAAAGGAGTTCTCAAGCGAAACGGTCAAGTGCTCGTGACGCATTTCGTTGTCACGCTTTGGGAAGAAGCTCGCACAGAACAGGCTCGTGAAGCCAAAAAAGAGACCGCAATGTGTCCGTGCGAGTCGCGAGGGATGACGGAGATCACCTTGCTACTCTCGGTTAAGGGAGGTTAAAGGGAGCGCACGTGACCTGCATTACATCTTCAGGATGCATCGGTACAAAGAATCCTCGGGATTTTAATGTTGTTAAGGCCAATTAAGCGAATGAAAATTAAGGCATTGCACGTCATGTGTCGGGATTTTTAACTAATGGTTGGCACTGTACACTATTTGACGTGGTTCTTTCGAGATCCTCCCTCCTCTTTTAGTGGGGAAGAGTTCACGGGTTTCTCGCTCTTCTGCTGAGCACGGCAGACTTGACTTTGAAGCACCTCACTCCGGGAAGTTAGTAAATAGCAGTCTTTGGTTGTTCCTTATTTAGTGGGACAGGGATGGCTCAGTCGGTAGCTCGCCAGGCTCGTAATCTGTAGTTCCCAGGTTCGAGTTACAGCTGGGTCAACGTTGAGATTTATCTCTGCAAAATTTCCCACCTTGCCCACGGTCAGTTATGGACACCGATAAGCTTGGATAAGGCAGCCGTCCGTCGGATGGACGTTAAGCTGATGGACGTTAAGCTGTGTGAGGGAGAGCCATACCCTGTGCACGTTAAAGAACACGCTGGATGGCCTTGACATGAGGCTACCATCTGTCTCCCAACAGCCGTTCCAGTGGGTCCCCTCCCCAAACCTTCTCTGAGCCTTCGGGGTCCTTGTGACCCGGTCATTTAGCCCATGGTGTGCAAAAAAGTGCCGCTCAGAGGTAAAACAACCCAACGTCAAAGAACACGCTGGATGGCCTTGACGGGAGGCTACCATCTGTCTCCCAACAACTGTTCCAGTGGGTCCCCTTCCCCAACCTTCTCTGAGCCTTCGGGGTCCTTGTGACCTGGCCATTTAGCCCATGGTGTGCAAAAAAAGTGCCGCTCAGAGGTAAAACAACCCAGCCTGTAACCAAATGCTCTAACAACGTGACAATCGTCAATAAGAACGACTCCTCATACTATTCCTCTGATAACTTAATACCGATGTTTTCCAGAGTGGGTGGGGGCAGAAATGGGGAAATCACGTTCGCCACGTGCAGGGATGTTTTCTGCTTGTCCGGAGTTGTGGTTCTCAGCAGCCACGCGAAACGAACGATTTCTTCCCGCGTAAAGTAAACAAAACCTGAGAGCGAGACTGGTTTTGGATCTCCGCGTGCGTTGTTGTTTCGCAGAACAATGAGGCATCAGGATGTAGCGGATGAGACTGAACAGACATCCGGAACAAAAGGGTTGTTGTTGGAGGACAGGGAGAGAGATGTTTGCATTCGGGTTTTGTTGAAGGCTGCATAAATGAAGTGGGCAGTTTGACTGAACAAGACAAGGCAGAAGATGCATTCTGTGTACGAAAAAAGATATTTCAATGGCACTTGTAGACCAAGTAGAAATAGATGTCATTGTTACTATAACTCTCATTGGTTAGCACGCTTGGCTACTGATCCAAGGGTTGGGTTGTTTTACCTCTGAGCGGCACTTTTTTGCACGCCATGGGCTAAATGGCCAGATCACAAGGACCCCAAAGCTTAGAGATGGTGGGGGGAGGGGACCCACTGGAACAGCTGTTGGGAGACAGATGGTAGCCTCCCGTCAAGGTCATCCAGCATGTTCTTCAACGTTGGGTTGTTTTACCTCTGAGCGGCACTTTTTTGCACACCATGGACTAAATGGCCAGATCACAAGGACCCCGAAGGCTCAGAGAAGGTTGGGGGAGGGGACCCACTGGAACAGCTGTTGGGAGACAGATGGTAGCCTCCCGTCAAGGCCATCCAGCGTGTTCTTTAACGTTGGGTTGTTTTACCTCTGAGAGCACTTTTTTGCACACCATGAGCTAAATGGCCAGGTCACAAGGACCCCGAAGGCTCAGAGAAGGTTGGGGGAGGGTACCCACTGGAACAGCTGTTGGGAGACAGATGGTAGCCTCCCGTCAAGGCCATCCAGCGTGTTCTTTAACGTTGTGTTGTTTTACCTCTGAGCGGCACTTTTTTGCACACCATGGGTTAAATGGATAGGTCACAAGGACCCCGAAGGCTCAGAGAAGGTTGGGGGAGGGGACCCACTGGAACAGCTGTTGGGAGACAGATGGTAGCCTCCCGTCAAGGCCATCCAGCATGTTCTTTAACGTTGTGTTGTTTTACCTCTGAGCGGCACTTTTTTGCACACCATGGGCTAAATGGCCAGGTCACAAGGATCCCGAAGGCTCAGAGAAGGTTGGGGGAGGGGACCCACTGGAACAGCTGTTGGGAGACAGATGGTAGCCTCATGTCAAGGCCATCCAGCGTGTTCTTTAAGGTTCACAGGGTATGGCTCTCCCGCACATGGAGCCAGCCCATCGATGTCCCCTACTGACCGTGGGCAGGGCGGGGAATTTTGCGGAGATAAATCTCAACGCCGACCCAGCTGGAGCTCGAACCTGGGAACTACAGATTACGAGACTGGTGCGCTACCGACTGAGCCACCCCCGCCCCTGATCCAAGGGACATGGGTTCGAGCCCGGGTAAGGCATGAATGTATGTGTCGTTTTTCTGCTGAGGTCCTGCCATCCTCTCAGACCTTCTACTATGGAACATAAACTGACAGGCTCCTGTCAAACCTCTGTGGCAAGCAGCTGCTTGAGGGAGTATTTATATTTTTATTTCTTTAAAGCCAGACAAATACCCAGGATTTAGTTTCGGGGGCAAGGAAGGGGGGGGGTGTCCAATAATTAAGTTTCTCGGAGGGTTACATAATTTAGTTTTGCGCGAGGTAAGGGGAGTGGGGGGGGGGGGGGGTCTGAGATAAAACTTGAGCAAAGTTAAGTCATTCTGTCTTATTCTATTTTTTCATTCCCAAAATAATAAAATGTTCCACCGAACAGGAAAAAGTTAAAATGATATTCGATATGGAATGAAATTTTGCAGCTGTTTATTTTTTAATATATTTTTAGTGTCGGACACACTGTGTACTCTGTTTTGGATTTCAAAGAAGGTAGACAAGATTAAAATTTCGTATAAGACAACTGGATTTTCGGGGGTGTAGCGAACCGGGACCCCTTGGGTTGGCTCCCTACATTTTTTTTCCATACAATGTGCTAAATGGCCAGAGAGCTCAGAGAAGGTTGGGGGAGGGAACCCACTGGAACAGCTGTTGGGAGACAGATGGTAGCCTCCCATCAAGGCCATCCAACGTGTTCTTTAAAGTTCACAGGGTATGGCACTCTTTTGCACACAATGGGCTAAATGGCCAGGTCACATGGACCACGAAGGCTCAGAGAGGGTTGGAGGAGGGGACCCACTGGAACAACTGTTGGGAGACAGATGGTAGCCTCCCGTCAAGGCCATCCAGCGTGTTCTTTAACGTGCACAGGGTATGGCTCTCTCCCGCACACGTGGCCACGACTTTAACGTCCCATCCGACGGACGGCGGCCTTTTCAAGCCCATCGGAATCCCCTACTGACCGTGAGCAATGCGGAGAGTTTTGCGGAGATAAATCACAACGCTGATCCAGGTGGGACTCGAACCTGGGAACTACAGATTACGAGCCTGGCGCGCTACCGACTGAGACACCCCCGCCTCAACTGAGGATTCGAACCTGGAACATAACGTTATGAATCTTGTGCGCTAACAACTGAGTCAATCCTCAACCTTCTTCTCCTGAAGCTAACAAAACCGAAAACTAGATATTTAAAGAATATTTAAAGATTATTAAATAAATATAAATAAATAAAGATTAATAATTAAATAATATAAAATAATAAAGAATATTTAAAGATTAGAATATTTAAAGCGGATTTTTCGATTACAATAATTTGCTAACTGTAAAAAGAAATGTGACATTAGAAAGAGCGCAAAAATTCCGCGTTTTTTAAGCAGCATTATTTCCTGAACATATTAATTCTGGGATCATGAGTAATCGGTCCCTCTCGCTCTCTCTCTCCATCTCTCAATGCTGACACACTCTCACACCAACAATTCGAATGATTGTAGGCTCGCACTAACAGGATCAGGAGATCATTATTTTAGGATTAAGAATAAATCGGGCCCTCATCTCAAAATGCTAACGGGCTTTATAAGAATTCGATAATTGGGCTTGGATAAATTGGGCGTCCATCCCTTCCAATGCTAACACGCCGTGGGAGATCAAAATTAGATTATGGGTAAATTGGACCCCCAACGCTAACACAATACCGTAGGAGATGAATAATCGGATATACAGTCGTTCAGCGAAATATCCGAACACTATGGTTGATTGCAGAATTAAAAAAAACACAACCTCACACAACCTTCGTATCACGTGACACGAAGGTTGTGTGAGGTAATAACTGGAATAAAAACAAATTAACTTCACAGGCTTCCATACTTGCACTCTCAAAATCTGCTACAACTCGGAACACGCTGGATGGCCTTGACGGGAGACTACCATCTGTCCCCCCAACAGCCGTTCCAGTGGGTCCCCTCCCCCAACCTTCGCTGAGCCTTCGGGGTCCTTGTGACCTGGCCATTTTAGTCCATGGTGTGCAAAAAAGTGCCGCTCAGAGGTAAAACAACCCAACGTTAAAGAACACGCTGGATGCCTTGACAGGAGGCTACCATCTGTCTCCCAACAGCTGTTCCAGTGGGTCCCCTCCCCAACCTTCTCTGAGCCTTCGGGGTCCTTGTGACCTGGCCATTTAGCCCATGGTGTGCAAAAAAGTGCCGCTTAAAGGTAAAACAACCCAACGTTAAAGAACACGCTGGATGGCCTTGACGGGAGGCTACCATCTGTCTCCCAACAGCTGTTCCAGTGGGTCCCCTCTCTCAACCTTCTCTGAGCATTCGCGGTCCATGTGACCTGGCCATTTAGCCCATGGTGTGCAAAAAAGTGCCGCTCAGAGGTAAAACAACCCAACGTTAAAGAACACGCTGGATGGCCTTGACGTAAGGCTACCATCTGTCTCCTAACATCTGTTCCAGTGGGTCCCCTTCCCCAACCTTCTCTGAGCCTTCGGGGTCTTTGTGACCTGGTCATTTAGCCCATGGCGTGCAAAAAAGTGCCGCTCAGAGGTAAAACAACCCAGCCTGTAACCAATTGCTCTAACCACGTGACTATCGTCAATAAGAATGACTCCTCATACTATTCCTCTGATAACTTAATACCAATGTTTTCCAGAGTGGGAGGGGGCAGAAATGGGGAAATCACGTTCGCCACGTGCAAATCTGTTACAAAATCTGCTACAAAACCAGCTACAGCTACAATTCTGCTTGATCGAAAGTTCCTCAAAATTTTACTTAGCACAAAATTTACATGTCAAATAAACACCGAAAAATGGTGATAGCGAGCAGAAGATAAGCGAAGTAGATAAAAAGTAAATAACTATCCTTAGGAAAAAAATAGAGAGATAAAAGTAACAAACGAGATTGCTTTTTTACGCGGATAATTCCTTACTTGACGAAAAGCACGAATAGAAAACGATTTATCGTGAAACGAGGAAATTCGAAGCACACTTCCCGGAATTCAACTCTAACTTGGGGGCAATATCGATTGGGTTTTGGGCACTTAATGTCACATTATCTGACAAAAAATTGGAAGAAAAATATTGAGAAGGAAAATTGCTACCATGGAGATGAATTTGTTGCTTTTCTTTAGAAAGGAAATACTGGCGTGTTAAACTGAACATGAAATCAGTTGAGTTGTTGTAATTTTGCTTTTTGCCTGCTCGGCTATGTAGAGCATATCGTGCGGCGGTGAGGTTAAACTGCGAGCAATTGCCTCTTAAGGATTTACCACCCTCGAGAGGAATGCCTTTAGCCCTTCCCCCCCTTATAAATCTTTTAGTAATCTTTACGATCGCAGTCCGTCGGATGAGACGTTAAGCCGTGGCCGTGTGCGGGAGAGCCATACCTTGTGCACGTTAAAGAACACGCTGGATGGCCTTGACGGGAGGCTACCATCTGTCTCCCAACAGCTGTTCCAGTGGGTCCCCTCCCCCAACCTTCTCTGAGCCTTCGCGGTCCATGTGACCTGGCCGTTTAGCCCATGGTGTGCAAAAAAGTACCGCTCAGAGGTAAAACAACCCAACCCAAATCATTACGATCGGAAATTGGTAATATCAGTAATGTACCCTAGGATTATGAAATTATATCCTCCCTCAGCGGCGGTCTCTAAGATGAGTTCGCTCCCCCTTTGGGGGGAAAAGGGGGAGGTCCCCCAAGTTGAGAGGCGAAAGGAGCGGAACTCTTGGGAAAGAAACTTTCGAAGGAAATTTGTGGAAAGTGAAAGCATCCTAATCTCCACCACCCCTAACATACACAATACGGGGTTAGGATGCTTAGAGAAACCTTTGCACAATTCTAATGACTCCAGTTTTTGAGAGTTTTTTACTGCATCCTGGTCCCCGTAAAATCGTTGTTCATGGGACCGCGCCCCTGACTTCCCTCCTTCCTGGAGACTTCAATAGCGTGTTTTCAAAGGCAGTCTCTGATACACGAACAGCAGTCTGTATACACCTGTATCTTTCACTCGAACTTTCTAGGAATGGCTCTACGTCATAGGATGGGGGTTGGCTCAGTCGGCATCGAACGGTTCACCGAGTTCGAGTACCAACTGTACCGACGTTCAGATTTATCTCCGCTAAAACCTCTCTCCTGACTAGGTGAAAAAGGGGACACTGACGAGCTCGGAAAGACCGTCGGATGGGAAGCTCTGTGCAGAAGCAAAAAAAAACATATATTGGGAACATTAAGGAACACTCTGGATGGCCTTGACGGGAGACTACCAACCCCACTTAATAGCTGTTAATTAGATTCTCTTCACAAATTCAGCTCTGAGCACTTTGGGGTCCTAATGACTTGAACATTTCTCCACAAAACTCCCCGCCCTGTCCACGGTCAGTTGGGGACACCTATGGGATTGGAAAGGCCTCCGTCCGTCGGATGGGACTAAGTCGTGGGCCCGTGTGCGGGAGAGCCATACCACGCGCACGTTAAAGAACATGCTGAATGGCCTTGACGGGAGGCTACCACTTGTCTCCCAACAGCTGTTCGAATGGGTCCCCTCCCCCAACCTTCTCTGAGCCTTCGGGGTCCTTGTGACCTGGCCATTTAGCCCGTGGTGTGCAAAAAAGTGCCGCTCAGAGGTAAAAACAACCCAACCCCCTCCCCAACCTTCTCTGAGCCTTCGGGGTCCTTGTGACCTGGCCATTTAGCCCACGGTGTGCAAAAAACTGCTTCTCAGAGGTAAAACAACCCTCTCGTTTGAAATCGAGCATTCCTATTCGCCATAGGCGATCTGTTATTCTTTTATTTTTTTCTCTCTCCATAAGTCCTTGTTAACTTGCATTTCCCTTTCCCTGATTTCAAGCACCTATGGCAACATCATCCGGAATCGGCTACGTTGTCTGGCACGTGCTAACCAACAGCTAGCAACGCAACGAGCCCCACTTCTGTGGAGGGAACCCATCCTACCAGTTTATTGAAAAAAAAAACCTACTTCCTGCACGGCTTTATTAGCTGCATAGAGAGAAGCATGCACACACACACACAGCTGCGAAAGCAAAAGCTAATCCTGCTTTTCGTTGAAACGTATTCGGGACACACGAACGAGTGCGGCCCGTGTTGGATCACGCGACGGCGGCGGAAATCGCTGTCAGGTGGAGGAGGTTGCATGATCAGTAATTTGTATCATCTTGCCTCTCATCTTCATCAGAAGATGGGGAAATTTCTTCTTTGTCGCGTGAGGAAAGTACGTGGAGAAAATAAAAATGGTGGGTGAGTTATTTTATCTCTGAACGTCACTTTTTTGCATACAATGGGCTAAATGGCCAGGTTACAAGGACCCCAAAGGCTCAGAGAAGGTTGGGGGAAGGGGACCCACTGGAACAGCTGTTGGGAGACAGATGGTAGCCTCCAGTCAAGGCCATCCAGTGCGTTCTTTAACGTTGGGTTGTTTTACCTCTGAGCGGCACTTTTTTGTACAACAATGGGCTAAATGGGCAGATCACAAGGACCCCGAGGGCTCAGAGAAGGTTGGGGAGGGGACTCACTGGAACAGCTGTTGAGAAACAGATGGTAACCTCCCGTCAAGTCAATCCAGTGTGTTCTTTAACGTTGGGTTCTTTTACCTCTGAGAGGCACTTTTTTGCACACAATGGGCTAAATGGCCAGGTTACAAGACAGCGAAGGCTCAGAGTTGGGTTGGGTTGTTTTACCTCTGAGCGGCACTTTTTTGCACACCATGGGCTAAATGGCCAGGTCACATGGACCCCAAAGGCTCAGAGAAGGTTGGGGGAGGGGACCCACTGGAACAGCTGTTGGGTGACAGATGGTAGCCTCCCGTCAAGGCCATCCAGCGTGTTCTTTAACGTGCACAGGGTATGGCTCTCCCGCACACGGGGCCACGGCTTAACATCCCATTCGACGGACGGCGACCTTTCCAAACCCATCGGTGTCCCCTACTGACCGTGGGCAGGGCGGGGCAAGGCTCAGAGAAGGTTAGGGGAGGGGACCCACTGGAACAGCTGTTGGGAGTCAGATGGTAGCCTCCCGTCAAGGCCATCCAGCGTGTTCGTTAACGTTGGGTTGTTTTACCTCTGAGCGGCTCTTTTTTGCACAACAATGGGCTAAATGGGCAGATCACAAGGACCCCTAGGGTTCAGAGAAGGTTGGGGGAGGGGACCCACTGGAACAGCTGTTGGGAGAAAGATGGTGCCCTCTCATTAAGACCATCCAGCGGGTTCTTTAACGTGCACAAGTATAACCCTCCCGCACACAGGGCCAAGGCTTAACGTCCCATCCGACGGACGGTGGCCTTTCCACTCCCATCGGTGTCCCCTATAGACGCGGAGTTAAATCCCGACGTTGACCAGGTGGGACTCGAACATGGGAACTGCAGATTACGAGTCTGGCGCGTTACCAACTAACCCCCCACCCCCAAAAAAATATGGCGAATACTATTATTGAGTGGTACTTAGTCAAGTGGGTTGGGTTGCTTTATCTCTGGGTGGCACTTTTTTTTCACACAATGGTCTACAAATTTTTGGTAACACAAACAAATATAAAATTTTAAGAAGTAAAATCTTGAACTAACCAAAAATATAAGCCTTTGCTGTAAGAGAATTTTTTACTTCTGGTTTACATCATCCTCTTAATAGACTAATTTGTATTCTTTTAACTTTATTTAATAGACGATTCCATAAACTGTTATCCCAATACTAATTAAATATTCGAAAAGTGCTTTATATACTGAAACAGCTATTTCTATATCAAAAAACAAATCAAGTTTCTTAATTTTAAATGTGCTACAAATCACGATACTTGAAAACACCCAGTCAATGCGTTTGTTCCATTTTATTTTTACCGTCCTGCAACGGTCAGTAGAGAACACCTATGGGCTTGGAAAGGCCGCTGTCCGTCGGATGGGATGTTAAGCCGTGTCTCCATGTGCGGGAGAGCCATACCCTGTGCACGTTAAAGAACACACTGGATGGCCTTGACGGGAGGCTACCATCTGTATCCCAACAGCTGTTCCAGTGGGCCCCCTCCTCCAACCTTCTCTGAGTCTTCCGGGTCCTTGTGACCTGGCCATTTCTCCGCGAAATTCGCCGCCGTTCCCACGGTCAGTAGGGGACACCCATGGGCTTGGAAAAGGCCACCGTCCATCGGATGGGACGTTAAGCAGTGGCTCCGTTTGCGAGAGAACCATACCCTGTGCACGTTAAAGAACACGCTGGATGTCGTTGACGGGAGGCTACCATCTGTCTCCCAACAGTTGTTCCAGTCGGTCCCCTCCCTCAACCTTCTCTGAACCTTTGGGGTCCATGTGACCTGGCCATTTAGCCCATGGTATGCAAAAAAGTGCAGCTCAGAAGTAAAACAACCCATCCCAACCCATTTTATTTTTTATGTCATTTTCAAGCCTAGGTAAATTATTTCGTTTACTCTTTCGAAATTTACATTTTGTACGGAGAGCTTTTTAATTTTCGGATGTTTGGCAAATCCTGATTCCTTGGACTGAAAAAAAAGTAGAAAAACAAGTAAAACCGAGCGTATGAAATAGTTTGCATTCTGTATGCCGCACATTTACTTCTAGTTTGATTATGAAACAATAACACTGGAAGAGAATCGTGTCATAAAGCATTTTTCAAGTCTTAATAATACTTAAGTAGGAAAGCTTTTCGAATTCTAGACGAGGACACTCTACACGTTGTCTCCTTTGAGATAAAAAACGAATTGAGGCCAGATTTTGCGGCATTTAGTGAGCTGACCGCTTTAAAGAGGAGGTGTGTGTGTGAAGATGAATAAACAGACACATGCGGATATCTCACCAATCACTCCGTGTAGAGGTGGCTTGCAGTAAGCAGTGATGCGATGCATTCGACCACGGTCTACTGAATTCTAGTCGTTAATGGCACTTCTCGTGCTTTTATTCGGCTCAAGAGGCGTTGGGAAAACAAGTGACGATGATGTAATGATGGGCACATTAATCATTTAACTGGCACTGCAGGGAAAAACTACCACGGCAAAAAAAAAACTATCGTTTTATTCTAATTGCAGCACGAGAAACATTCACATCACTGGGACACGGTTACAGAATACCAAGAGAAAAGAAGACGCTATATGAAAATCTGCCGCAATTTTAGAGTATGAATAAGAAGTTGAATGTTGAGCAGATTTGGGTTAAGGAGAGCGCGAATTATGCCTAAGCACTAGAGCACCGCAATTTAAGGAGGCAGAGATATCTGGGGAGTTGTGGGTTGTTTTACCTCTGAGCGGCACTTTTTGCACTCCATGGGCTAAATGGCCAGGTCACAAGGACCCCGAAGGTTCAGAGAAGGTTGGGGGAGGGGACCCACTGGAACAGCTGTTGGGAGCCAGATGGTAGCCTCCTGTCAAGGCCATCCAGCGTGTGCTTTAACGTGCACATGGTATGGCTCTCCCACACACGGCGCCACGGCTTAACGTCCCATCCGACAGACGGCGGCCTTTCCAAGCCCATCGGCGTCCCCTACTGACCGTGGGCAGGGCGGGGAATTTTTGCGGAGATAAATCTCAACGCTGACCCAGCTGGGACTCGAACCTGGGAACTACAGATTACGAGCCTGGCGCGCTACCGACTGAGCCACCCCCGCCCCTATCTGGGGGGTGGGATTGGCTCAGTGGATAGGGAACCAGGCTCGTAATCTGCAGTTCCCAGGTTCGAGTCCCAGCTGGGTCGTTGAGATTTATCTCCACATATTTTCTCTCCTTGTCCACGATCAGTAGGGGACGCCGATGGACTTGGAAAGGCCGCCGTTCATGGGATGTGACGTTAAGCCGTGGTTCAGTGTACGGGAGAGTCGTACCCTGTGCACGTTAAAGAACACGCTGGATGGCCTTGACGGGAGGCTACCATCTGTGTCCCAACAGCTGTTCCAGTGGGTGCCCTCACCCAATCTTCTCTGAGCCTTTGGGGTCTTTATGACCTGGTCATTTAGCCAATGATGTGCAAAAAAGTGCCTCTCAGAGGTAAAACAACCCAACGTTAAAGCACACGCTGGATGGCCTTGACGGGAGGCTACCATCTGTCTCCCAACAACTGTTGCAGTGGGTCCCCTCCCCCAACCTTCTCTGAGTCTTGGGGTCCTTGTGACCTGGCCATTTAGCCCATGGTTTTCAAAAAAGGGCCACTCAGAGGTAAAACAACCTAACATTAAAGTACACGCTGGATGGCTTTGACGGGAGGCTACCATCTGTCTCCCAACAGCTGTTCCAGTGGGTCCCATCACCCAACCTTCTCTGAGCCTTTGGGGTCTTTATGACCTGGTCATTTAGCCAATGATGTGCAAAAATGTGCCTCTCAGCGGTAAAGTAACCCAACCCGCCCTGCCATCGATTAGAAAGAGGACATTGGCTTGGAAAGGTCACCTTCCGTCGGATGGGACGTTAAGCCGTGGCTCCGTGTGCAGGAGAGCCATATCCTGTGCACGTTAAAGAACACGCTAGATGGCCTTGACGGGAAGCTATCATCGGTAGCCTCTCGTCAAGGTCATCTAGCGTGTTCTCACAACAGCTGTTCCAATGGGTCCCCTCTCCCATCATCCTGAGCCTTTTGAGTCCATGTAACTTGGTCATTTAGATCATTTTGTGCACAAAAAGTTTCGCTAAGAGGTAAAACAACCCAACCTCTCCTAGCTATTTAAAATTAAAATCCGTTAGGTCCTAAAAGCAAACTTATTCCAGACAAACTGGCGCTTTGTCACTGATATCTATTGCTCTGGCGCCACCATCGCTTGTTTGCCCTACTGTATATCAACCATAAATTATCCCATAGTTAAGTGGTATCGCTGTGAGGCTCGACAGCATCAGTCTGCCTCCTTAAAGGGGAAAAAAGAAAATTATCTTCATATTGCTTGTCGTCGATGTAATCAACGTATTCTGAGATGATGGGATTCGAATTTATTCTTGCAGTCCGATTGGATCGAGAAAATTACTGTTGTTTATTGCTCTCGATACTATTACTCACGAACAGTGAACAATCATGTTCTCTGATTTGACGTAATAACTTGGAAATTATTTTCAACGCGGAATGCCTGATGTGTCTTTTTCCTGCTTTGCTGAATACCAGTTTTATTCAAGATTGGTCGTCAGTTCCACTTGAAGTAAGTTCTTCTCATTTTCTTATCAGTTTCGGTTCCTTTCTATCGCACGAATTCCGTCATATTTATGGAAAATATTATTCTTCCGATAATTAAGGGATGGTGGGTTTAGGTTGTTTTATTTCTGAGCGGCATTTGTTTTGCACACAATGGGTTTAATGGCCAGGTCACAAGGGCCCCAAGGGATCAGAGTTGTGAAGGGGTAGAACAACCACTGAACAGCTGTTAGGAGACAGATGGTTGCCTCCCGACAAGGCTATTCATCGTCTTTTTTAACGTGTACAGAGTATGGCTCTCTCTCGCACACGGAACCACGGCTTTAGATCCCGTTCCGACGGAGCGGTTTTTCCAGGCCCGTTAGTGTCCCTTTTATGTCCAAGAGCAGAGCTCATTGCTGGCACAGGTGGGACTCGAACCTAGGAAATACATATTGCGAGTCTGGCACGCTACCGGCTGAGCCAATCCCCACTGCTAAGAGACGATAACGGATGTGGAAAGAAACATTCGATAATCCGTAACTTTGAAAAAATAAGCTTTTTATGGTAAAAGCTGCAGATAAAGGATCTTAATCAAAAATTCATCTTTAAAAATTTTCGATAATATTGGTTTCAGTGTTTAAAGCGTTATCGAAATTGGAACCAAGACAGGTTTAGAATTATTATTAGTAGAAAAAAAGGGGGAAGAAAACCTGGTGGGGTTAGGGCGTTAGTTAGATGATCAAATTTAAAGAAAAGATCTGGGAACTTTTAAAATTTTAATTTGAAGGATTGGCCAGACGTTCCGTTTTTTCCAGGGAAGTCTGGTGACCCTAGTTCATCAATTCGCAAATGGAAAAGATGTTCTTGCCGTTTCCATTTCAAAGTAATATTTTGCCCTCACTCCATCCCCCCTCCCCCTATATATATGTGAATATATATAAATGTATATATGTATCTTTTTTTCTCTCCGCTTTAGTGGTAGTTTAAAACATTATTCGTGAAAATTATGTCTGGTATATAGGGTTACTATTTTTTGGATTCCGTCCGATTACAAATTTATATTTATTATTTTAAACTGAATTACTAATTGTAAATTATTACTTAAAAAGTTGCCTGTTTTGGTTATATTTAATTTACAAAATTAATTATATATATTATTATATATATTAATTTATTGTACAACGAATTATAAAGAAAAGTGATTGAAAGAAAAAACCGGAATGACAGGAATCGGGAACGAACCGAAAACTTTTAAGTTGCAAGTCCAAAAAACATACAACGCTTTTAGTCGATTCAGTTACTCATTACTTATGAAATATGTTAAAATAAAATATTAGTATTCTCTTGTAGACTTTATGTTCAACAGATTTTATATTTTCATATCTAATGTTGTTTTTAAATTCTTCATATATAGGTATCCTTCCTTGGCAAAATAAAAAATCTGTACCCAGTTCAAACACATCTTGTCAGATTGGGTTGTTTTACCTCTGAGAGGCGCTTTTTTTTGCACACAATGGGCTAAATAGCCAGGTGCCAAAGACCCTGAAGGCTCACAGAAGGTTAGGGGAGGGGACCCACTGGAACAGCTGTTGGGAGACAGACGGCAGCCTCCCGTCAAGGCCATCCAGCGTGTTCGTTAACGTTGGGTTGTTTTACCTCTGAGCGGCACTTTTTTGCACACCATGGGCTAAATGGCCAGGTCACAAGGACCCCGAAGGCTCAGAGAAGGTTGGGGGGAGGGGGCCCACTGGAACAGCTGTTGGGAGACAGATGGTAGCCTCCCATCAAGGCCATTCAGTGTGTTCTTTAACGTTGGGTTGTTTTACCTCTGAGGGGCACTTTTTTGCACACAATGGGCTAAATGGCCAGGTTACAAAGACCCTGAAGGCTCACAGAAGGTTAGGGGAGGGGACCCACTGAAACAGCTGTTGGGAGACAGATGGTAGCCTCCCGTCAAGGCCATCCAGCGTGTTCTTTAACGTTGGGTTGTTTTACCTCTGAGCGGCCCTTTTTTGCACACAATGGGCTAAATGGCCAGGTTACAAAGACCCTGAAGGCTCACAGAAGGTTAGGGGGGGGACCCACTGGAACAGCTGCTAGGAGATAGATGGTAAGCCTGCAATCAAGACCATTCAGCGTGTTCTTTAACGTGTATGGTTCTCTCCCGCACACGGAGCCAGGGCTTAACGTCCCATCCAACGGACGGCGGTATTTCCAAGCCATCGGTCTCCGCTATTGACAGTGGGCAGAGCGGGGAATTTTGCAGAGATATATCTCAACGCTGACCCAGCTGGGACTCGAACCTTGGAACTAGATTACAAGCCTGGCGCGCTACTGACTAAGCCACTCTCACCCCCATCTTGTCAGGATACGCTTGTTGAGTCTGCCACATTCAAATGAAGAGTTCGCTAAGTAATCTTCGACTAGACGTTGGGCTATCAAGTGTCAACGAACACTTGATACTCCAATCAATAGTTGGAGTCAATCAAGTGTCACGGGCCATTGCAAATGACCTGGCTCCTGCAGTTCACAGCTATTGTATTTCAGCATTGTGTCATAGCTATAATAGATAATGCTAGATTCCGGATGGTGGCCGTAATGTTAAAATTCGTATTAACAATACGAAAGCAGCCTACTTAGCAGTGATTCGCAAAGTAAATACTGTGACTGTCTATGTAACACGTCAAATAATGATTACAAAATGAATATAAAAACGATATTATGTTGATTTAGATATGACAAATAATAAATTTAAAATTCGTTTTTTTTATGATTATCTTTGGTGGGGATTGCCCCACCTTGGCGAAATGTGCCCAATGTGCTTCCTTACCCTTACTAGCATGGGCGTCCGTAGAAAATTTTCCAGGGGGAGGGGGGACAAAGCTTGGAGACAAATAATTACATCAAAAATTTTGTTTTTAATTATTTAATTTTTTAGGTTTTTTTTTCACAAGTAGATTATAGAATACAGTATTGCATCAATATAAAAACACATACATAAGGTATATAAATTAATTATGTTTAAATTGTTATGATTATAATTTGTGGAATTTTTTAATCGATCCCGGGGGCAAGTGCCCCGTTTGCCCCCCTCTGCGGACGCCCATGCTTACTAGCATTCTCAAAGACGGGTAAGGGCATAGTACCCTTTTCTTGCCCCACCCCCCCTTGATCCAACCTTGCCACTATATATTCAAAATGTTAATATCGCCCATTGGATTTTCTAGGGCACTCCCGAAAAGTCAAAATTAATGGAGTCCCTAGTGGCCGTTGCGCATAAAACCCCAAAGAACCAACTGCTGAAAGGGCAAGACCCATCCCTACCTGCAACCATAGTAGGAAACCCGGGTTGAGAGTGAACACAATTCTAGCAAACAAGCAAACGTTATAAAGTCATTTCTTTGAACCAATCGCGTCACTTGCATTCATGAAGCTAAGCTGTGAAAGAAATTGTTCAATCTGATTTGCATTACGATATATCGTTTGTGTTTTGCATTAAGCTCTTTTCCTTCTCTCCACCTACATGCCATTCCTCACTACACTTTTCAAAGACCATCTCTTATTTTTGTCGTAATTATCCTTCAGTGAGTGGGATGGGGTCTCTTTTTAAGAAACACCTATTTTGGGCTAAACTCTTTAAGGCAAACAAAACGGTACTTGGCCTCATTCTAGACAGCAAGCGACGAACAAAAAGCTCACCCTCGTCTTCAATTACGCTCATAGTTGTTATTCCCCCCCCCCCCCCATCGATCTAAACTTAGACATTATAAGAGAACATTCCAATTGGTATCGTGAATAAGAAGGTAAAATATTTTGTTAATCCAATTAACTCATGAAATCTTTCTTCTACATTTATATTCTTAAAAGCTTCCCGGAGAGAAGGCAGAAAAGAAATTGTAAGTAAAAGTGCACAACTAGATTTTCAACCGTTGAAAATAACTTTTTACGAAGATAGCGAATACACGTCAGGGACGTACCCAAAAGAGGGGTCCAGGGAGTCCGGATCCTCCCCCCTAAAAATCCGGTATCTTATACGAAATCTCAAAGTTGTCTACCTGCTTTGAAATCCAAAACAGACCTTTGTATAATTTTATTTTAGCTCCATAGTTTATGTCCGACACTAAAAAATAGATTAAAAAACAACTATAAATTTCATTCTGTATAAAATATAATTTTAACTTTGCTTGTTCGGTGGAATATTTTAATAATTTGGAAATCCTACTCAAGCCTTATTCGCAGACTTGCTGCCCCTAACCTAAATTCTCAGACCCTCCCCGAAACTAAATTCTATCAACTTCCCACGTCAAACGCTTCTTAATCAAAACACAATATTGTCTCGCTCAGAAAATCAAACTTTTCAAATAATTTCGTACCCAGAAGAATTTACCTGGAGTAGGTAATATTACAGTTAAAGAAAATTAAATGCGGTTCAAGTTGTACATACAAATTTCACAAATGTGTGGAATAAAACAAAAATACTCTTAATTAATTCAATATTTAAATTTAGTTACAAGCAGTTTTCGTAACTTAATTAAAAAATAAAATTACAAGTTTTAAGTTGTAATAATGATAATAATTTAATTATAAGCTATTAATAGTAACTATTAATAGAGAACTGAAGCTGATGGGGCGGAGGTGGCTCAGTCGGTAGCGCGCCAGGCTCGTAATCTGTAGTTCCCAGGTTCGAGTCCCAGCTGGGTCAGCGTTGAGATTTATCTCCGCAAAAATTCCCCGCCCTGCCCACGGTCAGTAGGGGACACCGATGGGCTTGGAAAGGCCGCCGTCCGTCGGATGGGACGTTAAGCCGTGGCCCCGTGTGTGGGAGAGCCATACCCTGTGCACGTTAAAGAACACGCTGGGTGGCCTTGACGGGAGGCTACCATCTGTCTCCCAACAGCTGTTCCAGTGGGTCCCCTCCCCCAACCTTCTCTGAGCCTTCGGGGTCCATGTGACCTGGCCATTTAGCCCTTGGTGTGCAAAAAAGTGCCGCTCAGAGGTAACCCAACCCAACTGAAGCTGATAAAAAAATTGATTTACTTTTAGAACTTTTTATCTCAATAAAATAGAGAAAAGTTTCTACTTTCGACTTGATAAATATCAAAAATATATTATTTACAATAAAGAGAATGAATATATATAATACAATAAAGAGATGAATGTTTTGTGTAAATTTTTCATCACCTGAAGATCTTTCACGGCACACCAGTCGGTATCAAACTGTTAAAAGTGCATAGCCAAATTCATCAATACCGTTTGAGGCTAAACTCATTGAAACCATGGAGGTAGGAAGAGAGGGAGATGCCCTATCGCTTGAAAACTGTAACCGATGTCGCCATATTGGTCTTACTCGTAAACGTGCGTTGTCTATGTTAACGAACGAGAAATTGCGCGAAAAAGTTAGCACCTCTGTAGCATATTCCTGCAGAAATTAACCTGCGAAATAGATAAAAGGAAGAGCATTTCATTGGTAAGAAGTTTTTCTTCCGGATTTTTTTAACTTTTCGCTATTTTAATTATATTGGAAAGTAGCGTAAATTGCTACTACTGCTATATATATATTGCTAAAATTACTACTGGTTTGAAATATCCCCTCACCCCCTTTTTTCCTGTAAGTATTATTGTTGAATTGCTTTTATTTGATATATAATTTATTATGATAAACGTCCAATATGGATATCAACAACAGTTTTTAAAAACCACACAAACAAATTTGATCATGGTGCTCAACTACAGTTTTTGCAAACACATTCAAACACAAAAAGGAATTAAAAAAGAGTAAATTTCCATGTCTCTAATAATAATTCTACTGTTATTAGGAAATATTACGATTGAATTGTGCCAGTATTCGTACAAAACATTCACACATGCGATGACAACTGACCTTTCAGCGCGACTCTCAGGGTAGGAGTAATATGACAGTTTCGGCTACACTAGCCAACTATGCTTATTGATAGTACGGGCGCCTCCCCTTATTCCTACCTCCATGGTTGAAACCATTGTGTTGCTGCCAGATTGTTTCCTGTATAATATTTTAATTTCAAGCTGATTCCATAAAATCAAAAATCTTAATGTACGGAAACTAAAAGCTCATTTTGCAAATTAAAAGAATTTTAAAAACTAGAAAAAGAAACTTTTAGTCAAACATTTACTTTACAAAATAAAACGTTTATATAAAGTCCATGGAATGCATCTGAGTGCAGGCACGTACGCGGGGAGGGGAGAAAGGTCCAGACCCCCCCTCCCCCCTAAAATACGGTCGTCTTATACGAAATCTCATATTTGGTCTATCTGCTTCAAATCCAAAACAGATGTTTTTATATAATTTTAGCCCCATTGTATATGACAGCCACTAAAAACAGATAAAAAAAAACACTATAAAATCTTATTCCATGTAAAATCTTATTCTCAGACCCCTCCCTCCCCCAGAACTAAATTCTCTGACTCCCCCCCCCCTATCGAAACTAACTAACAAAATACTTGGTACGTGCCTGTCTGAGTGAAACATTTTTATTTCCCTTCGACTATTCAAGTTTTATGAAAACAGAATTCCAACTCACGTTTCTATGAGTATGGATTTCAATTTTAAAGCACATGTGGAGTTTGAAAGATAGTAGTGTGAAAAATTTGAAAAGTTGTAAAACAAATTTACCCCCTTAAGCAATTGCTTGCCACTTCGAGGTCTCACAAAAGCCTTTCAGTTTAATACGACATACAAATAATCCGTGAGGAAGGAGAGACCTCAGCAGGAAGACAACACAAATATCCAGACCCCGAACCCAATTTCCTTTGATCAATAGCCAAGCGCGCTAACCACCCGGCCACACAATCTTTCTTCTACTTAAAATTCTTGGGTCGTATCATGCAATTTTATGATGAGTTATAAACATCTCCATGGAAACCATCGATTAATGTTAAACAGTGACAAGTGCTATAAAAGAAGTTTGAAATATTAATTAGATTTGTGGCTTGCCAAGATTGAGCTTAAAGTTGTTTTTTTCTGAATTCTTGTTTAACAAACTCCAAGATGCATATTATTCATATAATAAAAGTTATCGAGGTCGATGTGCTTCCCACCCTTCATTAGACAGATATCATTTGAAATTCAGCACACTTCTTTCTTTTAAATAGTTTGAAAAGGGTACAAAATTTCAGGTCAGCTACGCAATCATTCCTCTGTATATCGCGATAACACTCAAAGAAATAAACTAATTAACTAGCAATTAGACAGATGAACACGTTTCCATTTTGTGCTAATCATAAGTTTCCTTTGCCAAATTACAACTAGAATATTACATTGTAAATGCACTGGAATATACATTATTCATGGAAAGTAGTTGCTGGATACAATCTTTTCGACAGTTCTGAACCAGTTTACTTTTACACATGTACGTTCATTATGCATTACTTGTTCAGTAATTCTGTTTCCATTTAATTTTAATGTTGTATGATAATAATTATACGCCTATTCCATATTATGCCTGTTTTCAATTAACTGACGATTTTAATAACTGACCACCGTTTTCCGCATTAGAGGTTCTACTACTGCCCATACACCTATCCCTCGATTTACACGGGTGCGGTTTTACATGCTACGGATCGAGATTCGTTTTATTCGTAAATAAAATCGTTTTAAAAATCTTTTTAAACATAATATATATTATGAAGTAGCCGTGGTATAACGTTAAGAGACTATTAGGCTGCTATCTAAAAGTAAAAAAATCAACTAAACAGTTTTAAGTGATATTTATTTTCAAGAATAAATAGGTAATAGTAATTTACCTATATTAATATTAATCTATATTAATAAAATCGTCATCTGTACAAGTTATATTTACATTCTTTCGCTAGTTATATTTACATCTTGCTACTGATCTAAGGGACCTGGGTTCGAGCCCCGGATTAGGCATGGATATGTGTGTTGTTTTTCTGCTGAGGTCCTGCCATCTTCTCAGATCTACTGTGGGATATAAACTGACAGGCTCCTGTCAGACCTCTGTGGCAAGCAGCTGCTTGAGGGGGTATTTATTTATTTTTTTTTTTTTAACTAAAGTTATTTTCTTGTCATTGTAATGCAACCTGTCCCGCGACATCATAATGAAATGAAGTCTGTTTTTAATCGGTAGCGAGATCTGTTTTTTCTAAACTGAGTTTTTCAGACGGAGGGTAAAAACATTGAACAATGTATTCTGAAACTAACGTAAGGTATTTACAAAAGCATTGATGCGGGTAATAAAACATTTTCACTGCTTCTGGATCTACAAAAAACTTTCGATAATGTGGATCAGGAAATACTGTTAAAAAAACTCTTTGCCAGCAGGCCATATTTATAATTGGCTTAAACGCTACCTCTTAGCAAGAAGTTAGGCGGTAAAAGTGAATAGGGAAAAAGTTCATTTAGGGAAATTAAAAAAGGTGTACCTCAAGGCTCTGTATTGGATCCCATCTTGTTTCTTATTTACATTAATGACGTATGTGATTTACATTTAAGAGGATCATTATGTTATGCCGATGATATTGCAGTAGTTTACACAGAAGATACTATTTCAGAAATAGAAATAAATGTAGAAAATGATCTTTTAAAAATACATAGGTGGCTAGTTTTGAATAAATTAAATTTGAATATTAATAAAAGTAAGCTTCCTTATTCTAAATTGCTTAAAGTAGATACTCTAATAGAAATTAAATATCATGATATTAATTGTCTTCTTAATCACAATTGTATATGCCTTAAATTAGAAATAGTATATAATTACAATTATTTGTGGGTTAAAATGGATTCTTCTTTAAAATGGAGGACTCACACAAATAAAATAACATAGTGGTTAAGGTACATATTGTTTAAATTTTATCATATTCAAAAAATGGTAGATAAGAAATTTTTAACAGTACTTACTATATTATGCCTGGGTTTACTCTAATATACAGCATGGTTTGTGTAGTTGGGGAGGTGATTATGATATTAATTTATATAATTTATTTATGGTACATAAAAAATATTTAAGTTAGTGTTCAATGTTAATTTTTCTACTTTAGACCCATCCAGTGTATTTCATTTTCATCATATTAGAAATATTTATATATACAAAATTCTATTGTTTTTATATCAAAATAAATAATGGGGAGAGAGTAAAAGCATTAAATGCAATTTACGTGTGAAAGGAGTAATGTTTGAAATACCGTTGGCAAAGAATATTCTCCAGAGGCACTTCGCTTATTTGGCACCAAAATTTTACAATTCTTTACCACTGGATATGAGAAACGAAAATAATTTGACTGTCTTCAAAAAGAAATTACATGCACATATATTAACTGTTATGAATCCTACTTTACGATCAATCGTTTAAATCTTTTATTTATAATTAATGAATATCATTTCTTTTATTAATTGATGTATCAAGTTACATTAAGAATTGATTGTTATTCCCATTATTGGTTGCCTAGTTTTAATATGATGTTAGAAATTAAAGCGGAACCTGGACGGGCAGTTTAGTCCCTTGGTTTCGGCATGTAATAACTAAAATTACGTATGTGATTTTTATTTTTATTTTTCTATTTTTGTTGGTTTTGTGTATTTGTGTTTCCACCATTGATATTGTTACATGTATGAAATTTTGTGCTATATATATGTATGGATTATGAGTGGAAATAAATGCTACACCTACTTATTCTTAATAATTTATATTCATAAATATCTTTATTTCAGATTTCGCCTTCAAGTTCGATAGTGTAGGTCTACATTAACGATGAGTATTTTCCGTGACCGGTACGAGAAACTAATCTAAGTTTATCTGAATTATTGCGAATGTAGTACAAAATAATGTTATATTAATGCTTGCTATTACTGCTTAACAGAAATTTGTGATAAATATGTATAAATAAAACTTTTAATGTACATTTTATTCGTAGCAAGGCTTTTTTTTCGGAACCTATCCCTCTTCTTTTCCATAAGTTGATAGTTTCGATTTGCACAGTTTCAATTTACACTATGATTTCTCGGAACCTATCTACCGTGTAAATCCAGGGTTTTTTTTTTATGGGGGGGGGGGGTCTTGAAGACGAGTTACTGTTTTCATTTGTTCTGTCCGTTTGCATACCTTCAACTTTTTCTGTTTTTAGAGACAACTGAAAAATTCTTTTTGGGTTGGTTTAGGTTTTTTTGAGTTGGTTTAGGTACTGAAAATGAGTTAGAGCTCCGACTCAGAATAATTTAATTTTCAAATATTTCTTGCAATTGTGTAAAAAAAAAAATGAGTAAAAATAAAAAAAATTTTATTATATTTTCATAATCAGTCATTGCCGTCCATGGCTGAGCGGTTAGTCTTTTTGCCTACTAATCAAAAGGTTGGTTTGGGTTTTATCTCTGAGCAGCACTTTTTTGCACACAATGGGCTAAATGGCCAGCGCTGAGATTTATCTCCGCAAAACTCCCCGCTCTGCCCTCGATAAGTAGGAGACACCAATGGGTTTGGAAAGGCCGCTGTCCGTCGGATTGGAACGTTAAACCATGGCACCGTGTGTCGGAGAGCCATAATCCTTGCACGTTAAAGAACACCTGGATGGCCTTAACGGAAAGCTACCATCTGTCTCCTAAGCAGTGGGTCCCCAACCTTTTCTGAGCCCTCGGGGTCTTTGTGACTTCGCCATTTAGTCCATTATGTGAAAAATAGTGTAGCTCAGAGGTAAAACAACCCAACCCTCAAAACGTTCGGCAAAAAGTTATGTCGCATAAGAAATATTTAGTGCTAAATTCTATGACTACTTTAAGTTTTTGTTTGAGGAAACTATACACTGAATTCGTTGGTCCAAGTTCTTGCTATTTAGAAACAGTTCGTATTATGTTTTTGTGAAGGGGGACATTTATTTGGGGGAGATTTTAAGGGTCCTAACTCTTACATTGCTCTAAGTTACGATTAGAGGAAGCTTTTACTGAATTGGAGTTTAACTCTTACCATTTAAAAATTATTTCTAACACTTTTTCAGGGGAGGGGGATAATTTTTGGGGGGGAAGAAATATTTTGGATGTCCTAACTCTAACGTTCATCTGAGTTACGATTAGAGGAAAGTGCATGTTAAATTTGTAGGTATCATAATTTCATACATTAATTACGGTATTATTAAGCCATGCGACACGGGGCCACAGCTTAACGTTCCTATAATGTCCAATGGATGGTAGCCTTTTCAAGCCCAACGGTGTCCCTCTTTCTCACCGAGGTCAGAACGGGAGCTTGCGGAGATAAATCTCGAAGTTTGTGTCGTTGGGACTCGAATCTGGGAACCAGATTATGAGCCTGGCGCGCTACCGGCTGAACCCTCCCCGTCCCCTTATATTAAAAAACAGCTTCCGACTTCCGTTGACTCCATCTTCTACTGGGAACGCCTCCAAATCGAAACAACTAAGAAAAGACTGCCTCGTCGCCGTCAGAGAAGATGGTTCATCTTCCGATCTTTCCTAACTACACGAATGAGGCTGAATGTCCTCCGCAATCATCTCGGTCACGCGCCACCACATCTCGTACGAGTGACTGCACGGTGGAGCCAAAAGCGTGAGGAATGCTATTCGGCAGCCAAAATAGATTCACACTAATGACTGGCCGGGCAGACAAAATACGTATATAAATTCCTTTTATCTCTGCAACTCAATTATAATCCACCTCGTACAACTGCCGAGACCTTGAACGGTCAGAAGGAAAATAAAAAAATCCACTTCAGCATCTCTCTTGCGGAATCATCATTAGTAGTAGATGAACGAAAAGAAATTAACGATGAATTATGACAGTGGTGAATAAGAATGGAAGTGGTGGTAGAGAATTCCAGAGTGATTAGATGTTGGCCTTCATCATTTTTAAAGTGTTGCTCGCGTATGGCAAACTTGGACTATGGAAAGAAATAGAAATGTCGTTACAAATGACAATGAACACGTTTCACCCTTAAATTTCCTTTGCGTAATCGTATCCTAAGGCCAAAGGGGTGATTTTGTTAGCTTGAATTGTTCTAACTCTGAGCGACACTTTTTTCGCACACAGTGGGCTAAATGGCCAGGTCACAAGGACCCCATGGTTTAGAGAAAGTTGAGGGAAGGGGACTCACTGGACAGCTGGAAACCTCCCGTCAAAGTCATCCAGTTTTCCTTCACAGATTTAATGTCCCCTTCTGACGGAGGGCATCCTTTTCAAGCCCATCGGTGTCCCCTTTCTGAACAAGAGGAGGACTTTGGCGAAGATAAATCTGAACGCTATCACAGGGGAGACTCGAATTACGAGCCTGACCCGCTACCGACTGAGTCACGCCACCCGACCCCATTTACTAATTTGTTTTTTACATACAAAATTAAATTTTGAGTGAGCCCGAGCGGGCTCGAGGTGGCCTCGGGCTCATTCCAACAAAGCCTGGCTCTGAAATCATCTTTAATCCATACAAAGAATAGTAACGGAAAAGGTGTGGGCGCTGAATGGAGCAAAAATAAAGTGACCCGATTTCGACCCACGTTTGCATTAATGCTGCGTTTTATGTCCTATTTGCTGAAGTAAAATTAATCGCACGTGTCTTTCTAAATTTAGTCTCTTAATGCAAAGCTCACGTTTCATTCAAAAGAACGAAGAGATCCTGTCATCTGAAAAACAAAATAAAGATCTGATCTGTCACGCCAACTTGCATTAAAATCCTCCGCAACTGTTCAGCTACATCTTTCATATAATCTTCTTTTGTCTGTTACGCCCATTCACTCACAAAAATGTTCACCAAACTCTCGAGTATTATGATATTCATTCTTATGTTCGGGTATAGAATGTATATAGACCAGTTTTTTTATTTTGACGTCACTAGACAATAACTAAGACTCTGCCCACTTTTTCTTCCCCTTTTTTTTCCTTCTTTTGGCGCATTGTCTTCCAACTAATCTCGGGTGTTATCTTCTCAGTGTTAGAGATCGCTATTCTTAAATTTGTGCGCGCCGTAATTCATCTGTAACTAATAGCTGAATGTTTCCATTTGTTGGGGCGGGGGGGGGGGGCTCAATGGGTAGCGCACCAGGCTCATAATCTATAGTTCCCAGGTTCGAGTCCCAGCTGAGTCAGTTGTTGAGATTTATCTCCGCAAAATTCCCCGCCCTGCCCACAGTCAGTAGGGGACCTCGATGGGCTTGGAAAAGCCGCCGTCCGTCGGATATGACGTTAAGCCGTGCCCCCGTGTGTGGGAGAGCCTTCGTCCGTCGGATGGAACGTTAAGCTGTGGCCCCGGGTGTGGGAGAGCTATACCTGTGCACGTTGAAGAACACGCTGGATGGCCTTGACGGGAGGCTACCATCTGTCTCCCAACAGCTGTTCCAGAGGGTCCCCTCCCCCAACCATCTCTGAGCCGCCTTCGGGGTCCTTGTTACCTGGCCATTTAGCCAATGGTGTGCAAAAAAATGCCTCTCTGAGAGAGCTTGCGGACAACCCAACCGAAATTAAGGAGTGCAACTAACGACTAAAAATAATCGTGTATTCTTCTGAGTTAATTTTGTTCTTTTAAATGTTCTGGGCAAATATCGTTTTTTTTTTTACTTATATTCTTGCTTTGTCAGAAAAAATATATTCTTTCCTTTCACATTGAAAGAATTTTTTTTATTTTATTTCAGGCTTTACTCTAAATTCTCATTAACGTGAATCTTTAATCCGCGGAGGGCTTTAGAATTCGGATATCAGCGCAAGATTCTAACATCAACATTTTGGGAATTGGGTTGGGTTGTTTTACCTCTGTGGGGCACTTTTTTGCACACCATGGGCAGGTCACAAGGACCCCGAAGACTCAGAGAAGGTTGGGGGAGGGGACTCACTGGAAGAGCTGTTGGGAGACAGATGGTAGCCTCCCGTCAAGGCCATCCAGCTTGTTCTTTAACGTGCACATGGTATTGCTCTCCCGCACACGGAGTCACGGCTTAACATTCCATCCGACGGACGGCGGTCTTTCCAAGCCCATTAGTGTCCCTTACTGACGTGGGCAGGGAATTTTTCGGAGATAAGTCTCAACGCTGACCTAACTGGGACTCGAACCTGGGAACTACAGATTACAAGCCTGGCGCGATACCGACTGAGCCATCCCCACCCCCACATTTTGGGAATATTACAGTTAAGAAACGAGGGAGATAGACGCACAGAAGACATTTTTGAATTAAGATTTTAATGGCAGTGGCCAGAATCCAACGAATAAATAAAGGCTGGGTTCCAAATACAGTGTAAGGCCTTAACTAGCATTAGTGATTAGGGAGCTGGTTACTGTTTTAGCAGCGCAAACTTTGTGTTGTGTTGGCTCTAACTGAAGTAGTGGTCAACAGACTTCGGATTTAGTGTGGCCATTTAGCCCATGGTGTGCAAAAATTCCTTGCATGGGCTAGGAGTGGCTTTTAGGATCCTTCTCTGTCCTGTACGTTGCAAATAATAAAAAAAAAATCGAATATCTGTCGTTCTGTTATGATCATTAGCTTCCCCTTAGATGAGTTTTGACAGTGCTGTAAACACAAAAAAAAACAATCGCAGGGTACTCCATCAGTGGCGTTCCGGAAAGCATATTGTCATTTTTATTTATTTATTTTTATGGGGGGGGGGGGGGTAGTAACTATCAAAAACGGAACTCATTGAAACGGCTTTGACCCTCTGACTCCTTCTCTTAGCCTTGTTTTTTGGGGCGGGGAGGGCCATAAGAACTTTTTAGAGAGGCCTGAATTTTACGGTAAAATTTTATGGGGTATGCCGTGATAGCTCAAAGGTCACTAGATCTAGTAACAAAGTCGCTAAGTCGGCATTATTATACTATAACTATAGTTTTATCCATCTATACAAGGGGTATGCCAGTTACATACGCATTTCCAAGGGCGGACGTGAAGCATAAAAGGTTGAGAAGGTCAGTCATAGGGTGAAAGAGAAAAATCATAGGGTCCCTTGACCATACAAAAAGATGCTCTATAGGTCAGCCACATAGTAAAGAGGGTAGGGCGTGTCTTTCCCTTACCATGATTATGTGTCTGACCATAATACAAAATTTAAGTATGGTAAAAAAAAAAAATTAGAACCCGGGAAGCTACAGAACATCTATTTCTACAACTGTTGTTCTAGGTCAGTAGTCCTCAATTATTTTGTACAAGTGGGCATTATTACACTGAATTATTAAATGTGAGAAGAGTAATAATAATAATAAATAAATACCCCCTCAAGCAGCTGCTTGCCACAGAGGTCTGACAGGAGCCTGTCAGTTTATATGCCATAGTAGAAGGCCAGGGAGGATGGCAGGACCTCAACAGAAAAACGATACACACATCCATGCCTTATCTGGGGCTCGAACCCAGGTCCCTTAGATCTGTAGCCAAGCGTGCTAACCACTGGGACACGGGAATGCTGAGAAGAACACTGCAATCTAAATCCAAAGTCCAAGGGATTTCAACATATTTTTTAAAAATGTTTTAATACTTCAGTATGCTAGGAATATTTTTAACAAGCGTCTTTAAATATATTACAATCGCAGATCATAAAAAAATTAAAACCGAGAAACAGATTTCACAGGAGTGATGAGAAATTCAGCTCAAACAACTTTTTGAAAGACCCTTAGTCTTTAAGGAACAACAGAAGAAGTTGCTCATTTTAATTTAGCATTTAAATATTTTGCATATTTACGAAAACATTATGATAGCTATTTTTGTTTTACGGTTGACTGATTGATAACATTCCATCTTTCACTTACTGGAATTTCTCTCTAAAGTGTTGCCTCTCATCCTTAAATTCTGACAGAGAGAAAAGTATTCTTTCAAATTCTTTACACTACTTTAATTTCTTGAAGGAAGGCAATTACTTCCTCCCAAGTTTGAAAAATTTCGAGCAAATTAAAAATTCAAGTCACACCAAACACGATCACAGTAACTTATGCGTAACGGTTAAATCGAATTCACTGACCACTACCTGAACTCGTTCGTCTCTATAGAAACACACAATAAATACTAAATAGAGGTGATTGTACTTGCGATCTCCACCTTTACTTACCCTCTTCCAACAATAAGCCTAAGAGCGTCCAGGTGGCCGTAATATGCCGCCCACATAGCCGGATTCATTCCGTCCTCATCCTGGGTGTTGAGTTCCTTGCGGTTGCCATCCTGTAACAGGTCAAGGTAGCCATCTCTCGCTGCCCTGTGGAAGCGATCGTGATCCAAAATCGACATTTTATTTGACGGTTGTTGCTATTATTCCTGCTTTTCTGAGCTCGAAAATTGAATCACATCCACCAGTTCACACACCAACATATACGATTGTAAACAACACAAAACGCATTTATCATCATCACCAACTTCCGTCAAAACCGCGTGACACCTTCTCTAAAAGTTATCCGTCGTCTGCTCGCACTTCCAACTAGACGCAACAAGTGATCGTCTGTCGCTGCAAACGGAAGTTTACAGCGCCATCTGTTGTTCACGTCTTGCGAAAATAATTATTAGGTGCCAAAATAGTTGAAATTAATTCCTGCACAAGATCTAATGGAGATTATTTTTTTTAAATTATGAACTTTGTTATAAAAGTAAATCGATTTATGACGGAATGTTTAAAAGTAAAATTAACACTGTAATTTGGTTTTCAAATAACGAATTCAACGCTTATTAATAAGGTTTCTAACTCTTGTAGATAGCTTTTTATAAACGACGTATTGCTTCCATTTGTCGTCTGGTCATTATTTTATATTCAACTTTCGTAGTTTGCGAGACGAATGAAAAAATTTTTTCTTAGTCTTGGATAGTGGAAATAAAGTATTACGATTCGCATTTTTGGAATCTTCCACTTCATTTCCAATGTAAGAGGCTAGTTTATACTGGCATGGATTTCTGGCGCCAGTAATTATGGACTTTCCAACTTTCATTTTTCATGCAAGCACAGATGGGTTAGCACAGATTAGGGGCATAGCACAGATCATGCAAACACAGATTAGGGGTTCTCAACGTTTGTTAGTTTTCGGAATCTTCCACTTCATTTCCAATGTAAGAGGCTAGTTTGTACTGGCATGGATTTCTCGCGCCAGTAACTATGGACTTTCCAACTTTCATTTTTCATGCAAGCACAGATAGGTTAGCACAGATTAGGGGCATAGCACAGATCATGCAAGCACAGATTAGGGGTTCTCAACGTTTGTTAGTTTTTTTTCTCCCCCCGAATGTTTGTTAGGAGACAGATGGAAACCTCTCTTTAAGCCAATCTAGCATGTTCTTTAGCCTGCGCAGAATATGACTCTTCTGTACACGGAACTATGGCTTAACTTCCTATCCAGCGGACTTTTCAAGCTCATCAGTTCCCTTTCTAACCAAGGGCAGGGTGCAAATTAGTAGAGACAAATTTCAATGCTGGCAAAACTGGGACAAGAACCTGGGACTGCAGATTTCGATTGAAGCGTGCTACCAACTGAGCCAATCTCTGCCTCAATTAAGAAGGAAAAACGAGAAAAGCGGAAGAATTGTAAAAACTTTCAGAAAATACTGTATAGTCTCAGACTTCTCTTCCAAGAGAAAAATTCTGCTCATTAATAGTGAAAATTTTAGGAAAATTGAACGTCTGGTGAAAATTTACTATTCATAAGATAAAAAGGAAGTTCATGAAAAAAAAAAAACTAGAGGAGAATTATGATTTCTTAATACACTTTAACCAGCATTTATTTTTTCTTTTTGATGGAAGGGTAGAGAATTGAGCCTTATGAAATAGTGCTAGTGGCTGAATTATATAAGAAGCTGAAATGCAATTAAAATTGTTTTGCGGCAAGCAGGGATGGATTAATCATGATAGAAACCCTAGTGGTTCTGTTATGCTTTCCTCCCAATATAGACACACACAATTAACGTAAATATTATTAAATACTATCCCAGTGGCAGAGTGGTGAGAATACTTGGCTACTGATCGAAGGGACCTGTGTTCGAGCCCCAAATAAGACATGGAGTTTCTTTGTTGTCCTTCTACCAAGGTCTCGCCTTCCTCACAGATCATTTCTGTGGTGTGGACCGACAGTTGCTGTCAGACCTTTATAGCAAGCAAGCAGCTGCTTGAAAGGTAATTTATATGTATATTTAATTAAAATATGATATAGATGCTTAAGTTAATGAGGCAAATTAAAATCACTGAACAGTGCTTCTAAAACTGTGATATAGACAATATAAATTATCAGAAATATACAGTTTGCTTTTGACTATTTGAACATATAATTCTCCCTAGCCTTGCCCCCTCCCATGGCCGAGTGGTTAGCACGCTTGGCTACTGATCTAAGGGATCTGGGTTCGAGCTCCGGGTAAGGCATGGATGTATGTGTCGTTTTTCTGTTGAGGTCCTGCCATCCTCACAGACCTTCTACTTTGGAATATAAACTGACAGGCTCCTGTCAGACCTCTGTGGCAAGCAGCTGCTTGAGGTGGTATTTATTATTTATTTTTTTACCTCCTGGCAGCACTTCCCTCCCCTCCAAGTCCAAAACCTTCACTACTATTGCACCTCAAGATTCATATTGAAAGATCCGCTAGGCAGAACATTTGGATTGCTTTATTTCTCAGTTGGGTTGTTTTACCTCAGAGCGGCACGTTTTTGCACACAACACAGATGGTAGACTCCCATCAAGGTCATTGTTTTTTAACATGCACAGGGTATGGCGGGGCGGGGGTGGCTCAGTCGGTAGCGCACCAGGCTCGTAATCTGTAGTTCCCAGATTCGAGTCCCAGCTGGGTCAGCGTTGAGATTTATCTCCGCAAAAATTCCCCGCTCTGCCCACGGTCAGTAGGGGACACCGATGGGCTTGGAAAGGCCGCCGTCTGTCGGATGGGACGCTAAGCCATGGCCCGTGTGCGGGAGAGCCATACCCTGTGCACGTTAAAGAACACGCTGGATGGCCTTGACGGGAGGCTATCGTCTGTCTCCCAACAGCTGTTCCAATGGGTTCCCTCCCCCAATCTTTTCTGAGCCTTCGGGGTCCTTGTGACCTGGCCATTTAGCCCATGGTGTGCAAAAAAGTGCTGCTCAGAGGTAAAACAACCCAACCCAACAGGGTATGGCTCTCCTGACACAGGGCCAAAACTTAACATTCCATCCGATGGACAGTGGCTTTTCAAAGCCTATCAGTGCCCCTACTGACCTCAGGCAGAGATAATGTGACATGGCCCAGCTGGGGCTTGAATTTGGGAACTAGAGATTATGAGCCTGGTGTGCTGACTGAGCCATCTCCACCCCTTCTCAGTATCACTTTTTCGCACACAGTGGGCTAAATGGCCATGTCACAAGGGCTCTATGAATGAGGATAGGGGGATGGGATGCACTGGACAGCTGTTAGGAGACAGATGAAAGATGTCAATACCATCATGTGCATTCTTTAATGTGCTCTTGGTGTGGCTCTCCTTCACACAGATCCACACATCTAACAGACAGTAGCCATTCCAAGCCCATCAGTGTCTCCTTTCTGGCTGAAAGGTGATGGGTTACATATACCAGAATGGTGATCTGATACATTCTAGTTCAATCTAGTCATCAGGCTCCACTTTCCCTTAAATCTAGGCCTGACATAATTGGGTTGAACAGATTTTAAATTGTTGGTATTCTGATCTGTTCTAGTACTCGCAACCTTGGAGCAAGCTCTGGTGTAACAAGAATGTACTTTTTGAAGTTGCCACATAGTTTTTGAAATCCTTCTCCTCTAGCAGCCATGGGCTACAGAGGTCCAACCAGACCACGCAATTTAGTTTTCCAAGCACATTTGTCCTGAGCTACATCTGGCCATTACACACCAATTCTAACAAGGTCCTGTTTGACATTTTCTACCCACTGCATCCCAGGCCTCCCCCTCTTTCTGAGACCTTTAGGCACACTTTTCATAACCCTATTCGTTAATATATGATTATCGATATGGGCAACATGGATAGGGGGATGGGATCCACTGGACAACTGAACCAAAGGAGTTTCTGCTCAATATACTGCTCAGAGGCTGCTGACTCCTTTGCCTAACCCCTTTCTTACTTACAAAGTTGAACCATGCAATACCCAAGATACTACGTAAGCATCTAGTTTCCTGTTATCTTGTTTACAAAGCGTCCTAGTTTCACTACCATAACTAACCCTAGAAAGAACCAAACTATTATAGTCTAATTTTAGGCTATAGATGTATACACCTATTTCTCCACACTCTCCATAGATTCTTAAAAGTCCTGGCAGCAGTCTCTATTCTTCTGTTAATCTCATGCCTCACATCAAAAGTATCTCCCAAGATAATTAAATTGAGACACCTTCTCAAGGGTGCAGCCATTCAGGGTAATGAACCACAGCTTGCCTAACCAATTTTTATCACTTTAGTCTTCTCTGTTTATAACCAAACCTACTTTACTACCAGTCTCATCAACATGGTGATTGAATGAGTTCATCTCATCAACATCATTTGCCAAAAAGGCTAAATCATCAGCATAATCTAAATCAAAAATTTTCGTATTTGCAGACCATTTAAGGCCAAAATCTTTCCCTTGCAAAGAATTTTGCATAACATAATCAATAACCAAACTAAATAGAAAAGGAAACAAAATGCACCCTTGTTGAACACCAGAAGTAATGCTAAACCAATTGCTACAAGCCTTACCAACTCTCACACACGACTCCATGTTATTACAGAGAGCTTTCATTATGTTAACTAACTTGTCAGGTATACCATATGATCTCACAATCAACCACAAATTATGACGATCAATAGAGTCGAAAGCCTTTTTGAAATCAACAAAGCTAGCAATCAGTTTCTGAAACGCTAAACATTTCTCAAGGATCTGCCTGTGAAAATGTATGATCAACACATCCCACACCACTTCTGAATCCACATTGCTCATCACGCAATTGCCTGTCAACCAGATTCTTAATTCTATTAAGCACAATCATGCAAAGAACTTTCCCTGGAACAGAGAGTAGACCGATACCCCTATAGTTATCACAAGAACTGCGATCACCTTTTTTGAAAATAAGAATAATAATAGCTCTGGTAAAATCCTTAGGAAATCATCTTAGTAAAATATCATAAAAGATATTCAAAATTTCAGTCATCCATGTGGTAACCGAAACATTCCCAGATCTAAGCATTTCTGTAGTAATTTCATCTACCCCTGGGGATTTATGAAGTTTAAGTTTAGGAATAGCCAAAATAACTTCAGATTGTGTTACAGGGCCAACATTCAAGCCACAGATGCATCATCATCATTACAATGGGAGTAGAAATAACCATATTGTGTAGAACATCATTGAAATTCTCAGCCCACCTAGGCATGACAGATTCCTCACCTTGTTTATCCTTCAATCCCTGTATACCTGTCAGTTTTCTATCACAAAAAAAAAATACACCACCTGGTACAGCTCTCTGTCGTCGTGCTGTCTAACTGCTTCCTCAGCTTTGTCAGTCAAAAATTGTTATCAGCAGCCATCTAATCGTTCTTTAAGCTCTCTGTAATGCTTTCTATTAGGGGTAGTAGGGCCTAGGGGGGAATTAAGGGCATTCCTGCAGTTCTTTCTTTCGGAAATAAGCTTAAGCCTTATCACTCAAATAATTCTGCCTCCTCTGCTCCTTTTTTCGTAAAAAAGTACTGTTATTTTCGAAAAAAGCCTGTTTAAAATGGTCCCATTCTTCCTCAACTTCAGTAGGAAGTAAACCACGACTGTATTATGACATTTTATCTGTATTATAACATAATGACCAAGTAACCTATCATGGCAAGCTTTAGCTATAACTGGGTTTTTCAGAGCTACAGAATTAAAGGTAAATTTTTTAACCTTAGTACAACATTTTTTAAGTTTAAGGGCAACACTTCTAACAAGGTAATGGTCAGATCCATTTTCAGCTCCTCTATATGACCTGATATTTCTAACAGAACTAGCCCATTTGCTGTTAATTAATATATAATCAATCATATTCTTATGTAGCCCATCTGGTGAAACCCATGTGTATTTATGTATATCACGGCGTTTGAAATAAGTGTGTTATTCTCAAACCATTAAGTTTACTTACCTGTAGAAGACAGTGTCCATTGCCATTGCAGTACCAATACCAAAAACGCCTATCACTCCTCCCCAAAGGTCAGAGTCAGTACCAACTTTGGCATTGAAGTCATCTAGAACAAGGGTATTATCTCCTTTCTTGACAGAATTCAAAATATCCTGAAGTTGTCCATAAAACCTATCCTTCTCATCATCAGTGGTGGCATAACAGCAGATAGCATTCAAATTCATTAATGCTTGTCTGAAAATTTGCTGTAAGAATCCTTTCATTAATGCACTCGTATCCTAGAAGAGCATCACTGGAGTGTCTGCTGAGAAGCAGACCTGGTGATGCTTGTTATCTTCCCTCCCTGAAGAGAGAAATTTAAGATTATTTTTAAGAATCTGACATTTATCTGTCCATCTGATCTCTTGCAAGTCGAGAATATCTAAATTATAACGGTGAAATTCTTGTGCGAAAACATCAAGAGAATAAGCTCCGTGCAGTCTTCACATTCCAACTACCTATGGTGAAAAAATGGTTAGTGGCAAGTTTAAGAAACTATGTTTATTGAGAGAGGGAATGCCGACAATATCAAACAGCCCCCTAATCGCAGTCATAGGGCAAAGACCAGTTCCCCACCCATAAAGGCTGAAGCCATCTACACTGGAAGACTTCCTCCAATGTAGAATTTGACTATGCCCGTAAGAGAGAGAGTTCAGGTGCCTGCGATGCCCTCTGTTCAGGATTATCCACCACCTGTTAAAACATATCCTGTGAATCTATTCCCTTGGGGCTGTCAACCCACAAACAGAAAACACAGTGGAAGATTTTCCCTCCACAAAAGCCCACCAGTGCAGCAAATTCAGGATCCATAATCAAGCTTAGAGACTATTTCCAGTCCAGTAGGTTTATATGGTCAGCACCAGGACCCTGTGTGGTTGACCACTCCTCGGCAGGGTAAAAAAAAGTTAGCCTAATCTAGCAGCCCTCCACTTCCGTTCACTTCCAGAAGAGAGTATCTCTTTTGAATGGTACGAACAACCTGCACCGAGAAGGTAGGAGTCAATATTTCTGGAACATGGGGCCAAAATACATCTTTGCAGCATTATAACCTAACATTGTCAGAATTCCTGCAAAACGTACAATACTCTCATGTTTTTTCTTTCATAAATTTCATGTTAGAAATTGCCAGTTCTGTTCGTAAATCCGATTCTCGGCTGCATTGATCTTATTGGTGGCGAGATTTTAGAGGGGAGTGGGGGGCTTTCGTTTTACATCAGTCTATATGTATGAGAATAAACTACATTAAAACTAGAAACCTCACTACCATTCTTTTGTCATTTGCCTTAGCCCTGTGCCATTTCTTCACATTTTCATTAATCTGGTGGAATATGCAAATATTTGTTCACTTTTCAAGCTGCAGTGTTTATGAGGATCTTTAAAATTTTTTTATATAATTTTTTTCAAATATTGAATTTTTTAAAAAATTACTTTTACATGTTGGCTTGGCAATTTATGATGCATGAACAATTATGGCTATAGTACAGAAAACAGTGTGAATACAGAGCTGGTGGTTCATTGGTAGGACAAGCCTACTTGAAAATTTAAATTAGTTACTTAGCATTTACTTTTCTAATGTATTGTTTTGAACTTATTTTAACATAGTTGTATCAGTTTTGCGTTTCATTTCTTATGCCTGACAAACGTTGAGACAACCTAAACAATTTAAAAAAAAAACTCTCAAGCAAAAAGGATAGTAATAACCTATGATCATTAAGCTTGTTCTCATACAACACACTCAGGAACAGATCTAAAGGGATGCACCATGTCTCCCCATTTCAATAACTAGAACAGAGGGGAGGGGATTGTAAACATAATTTAAAGGAATAGTTTTTGATAAAACACTAAAATAGAAGGGGGGAAATATATGCCAGAATGGCATTCTGATCCATTCCAACTTTATAGCCCCTTGAGATCCTAAAGTTAATCACTGAAACACTTTTAAAACTGTGTTTTGCAGCTTAATATATTGATCAAAAATACTTTAATCATTTAATGATACATATTGTTAAAAAGCACAAAATCCATTTCTATGGATTTTTTTTTTACCTTAAACTTTTAAATAATGTACACCAAAACACACTGAAAAACAATTTGTTTATATCACAGTACTTTTCTATAAATATACATAAAGAATGACCATGTGTACATAATTTCCTAAATATTACAAATCATTAGAGACTACCAATGCTAAGAATCAGGAGATATCGTGCCTTTCAAGTAGTAGAAGCCAGACTTATAAATGCAGTATTCCTATAGCAAGAGAAAGAACAAAGTTAACTAACTTCCATGCAAAAAACAATCAACCATAAATAAGTATATGGAAAGAGGACTCTGGAACAACTAAACAAATTGCTTAAATATTGACAATGAATTGTGTAAGTTATACAACTAAAAAAATGTAAATATTTTACAGATGTTTATCAAATTGTGTAGCAAACATTCCAGAGTTCTATTCTTTCTGTGTATTTATAGTTGTTCACTAATAATAAAATGACTGTTAGGTAAAAGAGGTAGAGTTTTAAAGAATGCACTAATTTAAAATACACAACTTGAAATAAAGGACATGTCACTAGTTAGGGTAGTTGGGTATTTATTATGTATAGGGGTTAAACTTGGGGGTTGATAATTGGCAGTTTAATCACATGGTGAGAAATTAAAAACAATGAAAATAAGAGATTATACAGAAATTGATAAGAAAAACAATTAAGAAGCTAAATCCATATTTTAGAGGTGCGTGAAGCATAAAAGGTATATAAAAGCACAAACCACTGGCTTACATCAATTCATGGGTTTATCCCCAATCTTTCTCTCCTCTGTCAAAAATATAGGAAAATGTGTAAATGATTGTTGAGTATAATGTGTTATATCTCAAATAAAAGCATATGTGGTGACTAGTCATGGGTTCAAATTGTGTAAACTCCCCATCACAAAGAAAAAGGGTTGGGTTGTTTTACCTCTGAGCGGCACTTTTTTGCACACCATGGGCTAAATGGCCAGGTCACATGGACCCTGAAGGCTCAGAGAAGGTTGGGGGAGGGGACCCACTGGAACCTGTTGGGAGACAGATGGTAGCCTCCCGTCAAGGCCATCCAGCGTGTTCTTTAACGTGCACAGGGTATGGCTCTCCCGCACACGGGGCCACGGCTTGTCCCATCCGACGGACGGCGGCCTTTCCAAGCCCATTGGTGTCCCCTACTTACCGTGGGCAGGGCGGGGAATTTTTGCAGAGATAAATCTCAACGCTGACCCAGCTGGGACTCAACCTGGGAACTACAGATTATGAGCCTGGCACACTACCGACTGAGCCACCCCTGCCCCAAAGAAAAGGGGAGTGAACAATTTCATGTGAATTGATTGTAAAATGTTGTATGTCAAATGTAAGCTTATAATGCAAAAGTGCAGCTAATATATATATTTTAAATAGTTTGATCTAACTGAATTAAGGACCAGAACAACAGCAGAGAAATTTGCTAGTATATGAATATAATATGGATGAAAAAAAAATTAGAAAGTAGTCTTCTGCATGTGTTAAAGCATTTTATCAAATGAACAATTGCCAAAGATATTGGTAATTCCTGAATTTCTATTTTGCACATTTAATACACTGGTTTCTATAAATTAAGGAAAATCCCTATGTTAAGTCAATGGGAAGCTAACGTCAAATCTCTGTAACTTCTAAAATAGGTTTTTTTGTTTTGAAAAATGTGATTGCAGATAAAGATCTCAAATGAATAAATCAATATCTCGATTTTCAACAATATTCGTTCAGTATTTAATGAGTTATGGAAGTTTGAATATTTAACAACAGCAATGCCAGCCACAAAAATTGACTTCAGAAGTTAATTAAAACTTAGCAATAAATATTGTATCAAAGTGTTTAATAAAATAAGCTTGTATTTTAGAACTTTGTGTAGAGAATTCTTTCACTATTCTTCAGTTTTGCACGTTTAAGACTGGCATTGCTGTTGTTAAATATTCAAACTTCCATAACTCATTAAATATTGAATGAATATTGTTGAAAATCGAGATATTGATTTTATTTGATTAAGATCTTTATCTGCAATCACATTTTTCAAAACTAAAAAACTTATTTCAGAAGTTATAGAGCTTTGATGTTAGCTTCCCATTGACTTAACATAAGGATTTTCCTTAAGTTATTGAAACCAGTGTATGTTTACATAAATTCTAGTTCTCTATGTTTTAACTGCCATATTATTAATGATACATTGATTGGAATATTATTTGTTGCATTTTCTACCAGTGCTGGTTTTTGGTTATTTTTTCCTCAATATTCTTTTTTTTGCTCGTGCTTTCTTACATATTTCTGTGCATATGCTTCTTTTCTTTTACTATTTTTCACCATTTTGTTCTTTGCTTTTTTTATTTTACAGGTTTTCTCATAGCAGTTGTGATGAGTTTATTTTTATTTCAGATTTTCTAACCATGCATTACAACAGTTTGTCAGCCCTTTTTCCAGAATGTACATAGTCATATCAGAATAATATGACCACCCACAGAATCATAGTGTACCTGTCCAGATGCACCACAGAGCGTACATGACAATGTCGACCACACAGAGATATAAGAGGTTGGCCAGGACAGATGAGCTATAGTGCATAATGTGAGCACAATGGGCAGAGGTATTGATTTGATGGACATTCAAAAAGGAATGAACATCGGCTACCGTGCCAAGGGTGGAAGCATCTCGGAAACAGCAGACTTCTTGGGTTGTTTGCGAGGTGCTGTAGTAAGGGTGTACCAAGAATGGACCACCGAGTACCTACAGACATCATAACTGTGGAGCCCCAAAGGCCATCAACCTCAGAGGAGAATGTCGCCTCCTTTGACTGGTAAGGGGCAATCGATGCACAACAGTGTAGCAATTCACCACTCAAATGAATGCTAGGGAACCCAGGTACGTGTCCCCAATAACAGTAGAGCAAACCCTATAAATCATGGGTCTCCAGTGTCGACAATGCGTAAAGGCACCCATGTTAACCAAGGTCCATCGGCAACGGTGCAATTTGCACAGGAATACTGTCATTGGACAGTGGGTTGCCTTCTCTGACGAATAGAGGTTTCTACTCCACAGTGATGGCAGTGACAGGATACTGTGTCAGACACATGAGAACTAACACCTGGGCATGCTCGTTGGTCAAGTACAGGTTGGCATTAGCAGTGTGCATGTCTGGGAGATGTTTTCCTGGTATGACATGGGACCGCTGGTACCACTGGATGGGTCCCTGAATGCCAATGGCTACCTGTCGATCCTCACTGACCACATGCATCCCTTCATGTTGGACATTTACCCTGGTGGTGATGGTGTCTACCAATAGGACAATGCACCCTGCCATGTTGCTAAGGTGGTGTGTGACTGGTTCCAGGAGCATGACAGCAATGTCTCCATTCTCCCTTGACTGACGAAATCGCCTGACCTCAATCCCATACAGCACTTGTAGGACCATTTAGATCGACAGGTTCAGCATGCAGACACACAACCACGTCATCTCCGGAACCTCCGTGCTCTGCTGGAGTCCTAATGGGCACTTATGTCTCTGGCAACCTTCCAGGGCCTCATTGCATCCATGCCACACCATCTCGCTGCTGTCATCCGGGTCAAGGGTGGTTATTCCCATTATTAGGTATGTGGTCATATTATTCTGATACGACTGTGTATATAAGTAGGAGGTAATCTTTTTGAAACTATGGGCTTAATAGGTTTCTCTTGTTTATGCATTTTTCCTTTTCCAAAAACTAATGAAAGTTTGGGTTGGGTTGTTTTACCTCTGAGTGGCACTTTTTTGCACACCATGGGCTAAATGGCCAGGTCACAAGGACCCCAAAGGCTCAGAGAAGGTTGGGGGAGGGGATCCACTGGAACAGCTGTTGGGAGACAGATGGTAGCCTCCCATCAAGGCCATCCAGCATATTCTTTAACATGCACAGGGTATGGCTCTCTCGGATGGTGGCCTTTCCAAGCCATTCAGTGTCCCCTACTGACCGTGGGCAGGGCGGGGAGTTTTGCGGAGATGTCTCAATGCTGACCAAGCTGGGACTCGAACCTGGGAACTGCAGATTATGAGCCTGGCATGCTACCGACTGAGCCACCCCCGTCTCTATGAAAGTTTGGGATTAAATTATATTATCAAATGGTTAATGTGAAAATAAATGAAAAAGAGCATTAAAGTGGATGAGGCCTTAAGATGTGGTCTCTTATATTGTCTCGAGAATCAATTACCCTCTTTTTCAAAACTGGAAACCATGACATTTCTGAGTAGTATGGGTTGTTTTACCTCTGAGTAGCATTTTTTTGCACACAATGGGTTAAATTGCAATGTCACAAGGACTCCAAGGGCTCAGAGAAGGTTGGGGGAAGGGGAACCCACTAGACAGCTGTTAGGAGACAGATGGAAGCCTACCAGCAAGGTCATAGAGTGTGCTTTTTAATGTGGGAAAGGTATGGCTCTCCAGCACATAGGGTCATGGCTTAATGTTCTATCTGACAGGACATTTCAGAACTCAAGGGTGCAAAAATGTGATTGAACTCAAGGGTGCAAGGCATACCCCAAAACATTTTACAGCATACCCCACTCAAGGGTGCAAAAATGTGACTGCAGATAAAGATCTCATTTAAATAAATCAATATCTCAATTTTCAACAATATTCGTTCAGAGAACAGAACTCAAGGAGATGGGCAAATTGCTTTAGGTATTAGTTAAAATTTTTTGTTTGTCTAAACAAATTACTAAAATTTGGGAGCAACAGAGCCATTAGTTTTAGGTTAAAGGCCACTAGTATAACACTATACACACAAAACCTGGCAGTACAACAGATTTAAAGTCTTCTTAAGAATAAGCTAAATTATCATGAGTCATATCAACCTGTGAATAAAGTTACAACTTTACATATTAGCATTAAATTGAGATAATGGTAATTTTAATACTCTTAAATCAAACATGAATAATACATTACTTCTAACAAATTTCTGATATGGTACTGTGAAAATGGGATGCAATGTTTTACAGTAGATAAAAAAAAATATGAATTCTCCATTTTAAATTTTATGCTAGCATTATGTGAGGTTGGCCAACATGCAAATAAACACATTAATTTTATAATCTCACCTCAAACAACTGTTTACAGTCTGCTTCAGAAGCAATTTCACTTAATTCATCTTCTACTTTCTTCTGGAAGAATCCTATTCGGGTTCGTGCTGTTCTGGTAAATAGATCTAAAAGAGCTTCTCGATACTGGACATTAAGCAAAAAAGAAACAATCACTTCCTCTATAGTTAATAATCAAAAATATTGCAATTCACAGACTAACATTATAACACTTCTACCAACTGCATATTTTGCAAATGTTCAGTTATAATATGAATTATTCTATTACACAGATATTTATAATGTGAACTATGGTGGCTTATTTGCAATTATAGAGATTGTGGAGGAATGCAATAAAAATATATAAAATCTATTAATATTTTATAACAGCATCAGAGTCTCAAGCATCATCAGTCAAGTCTACATCAGCATCTCAAGCAGCCATGGGCTATGGAGGTTCAACCAGACCATGCAATTTAGTTCTCCAAGTATTTTTGCCCAGAGCTACATCTGCTGCATCTGGCCACTACACACCAATTCTAACAAGGTCCTGTTTGGCATTGTCTGCCCACCGCATCCTAAATCTCCCCCTCTTTCTGAGGCCTTTAGGCACACTGTTCATAACTCTATTCGCCAATCTATAATTATCCATACAGGAAACACGGCCAAACCAATGGAGTCTCTGCACAATACGCTGCTTAAAGGAGATTACCGATTCCTTTGCCTAACCTCATCATTAGTTACAAGGTTGAACCACCTAATGCCCAATATACTGTGTAAGCATCTAGTTTCCTGTCCCTGGGGATATTTATTATATTTTTTTATGTTTAAATGGCATTAAAGTTTCACTACCATAACTAACCCTAGAAAGAACCAAACTATTATAGTCTAATTTCAGGCTATAGATGTATATGCCTATTTCTCCAACTCTCCATAGATTCTTAAAAGTCCTAGCAGCAACCCTATTTGCCTGTTAATCTCATGCCTCACATCACCAGTATATGTTACATAGCTCCCAAGATAATTCAACTGTGACACTTGTTCAAGACCTTCACATTAACTGAATCACAGCCTGCATGACCAATTTTCATCACTTTAGTTTTCTATGTTTATAACCAAACCTACTCTACTACCAGTTTCATCAACAGCTCGAATGAAAGAGTTCATCTCATCACCATCATTTGCCAAAAGAGCTAAATCATCAGCATAATCTAAATCAGAAATTTTCTTATCACCAGACCACTGCAGTGAATTTCACATAACATAGTCAACAACCAAACTAAAGAGAAAAGAAGACAAAATGCATCCTTGTTGAACACCAGAAGTAATGATAAACCAAATGATACAAAGCCTTACCAACTCTTACACAGTGTTATTATCACTCAGTGTTATTATAGAGAGCTTTCATTATGTTAAGTAACTTGTCTGGTAGCCATATGATCTCACAATCGAAAACAAATAATGACTATCAACAGAGTTGAAAGCCTTTTTGAAATCAACAAAGCTAGCAACCAAAGGTTTCTGAAACTCTAAACATTTCTCAAGAATCTGCCTAAGTGAAAATATCTGATCTACACATCCCCTACCACTTCTGAATCCACATTGTTCATCACACAATTGCCTGTCAACCAGATTCTTAATTCCATTAGGCACAATCATGCAAAGAACTTTCCCTGGAACAGAGAATAGGCTGATACTCCTATAGTTATCACAAGAACTGTGATCACCTTTTTTGAAAATAGGGATAATAATAGCTCTGATAAAATCCTTAGGAACCATGCCTTTATCATAAAAGATATTCAAAATTTCAGTCATCCAAGTGGTAACTGAAACATTCCCAGCTCTAAGCATTTCCGCAGTAATTTCATCTACCCCTGGGGATTTATGTAGTTTAAGTTTAGAAATAGCCAAAATAACTTCAGATTGTGTTATAGTGCCAATATTAAAGCCACCAATGCATCTATCATCATTGCAAACAATGGGAATAGAACTAACCACATTGTTTAGAATATCACTGAAATGCTCAGCCTACCTAGCCATGACAGAATCCTCATCTTCTATAACCTTACCTTGTTTATCCTTCAATCCCTGTATACCTGTCAGTTTTCTACCACACAAAACATTAACTATCTGGTACAGCTCTCTGCTGTTGTGCTGCCTAACTGCTTCCTCGGCTTTGTCAGCCAAGCCATCAAGCCAAAGATTCTTATCAGCAGCTAACTGATCTTTTACACGTTTATTAAGTTCTCTATAAGGCTTTCTATTAGGACTAGTAGGGTATTGATTAAGGACATTTCTGCAGTTCTTTCTTTCCGAAATAAGCTCAAGTGCCTTATCACTCAGATAATTTTGCTCCTTTTTTCCTAAAAGAGTACTGTTAGTGTCCAAAAAAGCCTGTTTAAAATGATTCCATTCTTCCTCAACTTCAATAGTAAGCATACAATGACTGTCATAATGACTAAGTAACCTATCATGGTAAGCTTTGGCTATAACTGGGTCTTTCAGAGCTTCAGTATTAAAAGTAAATTTTTTAATCCTAGCACAACACTTTTTAAGTTCAAGTAGCAAGACACTTTTAACAAGGTAATAGTCAGATCCAATTTTAGCTCCCCTATATGACCTGGTATTCCTAACAGAACTAGCCCATTTGCTGTTAATTAATATATAATCAATCATATTCTTATGCAGCCCATCAGGTGAAACCCCTGTGTACTTATGTATGTCACAGTGTTTGTAATAAGTGTTAGTTATTCTGAAACCATTGAGTTTACTTACCTGTAGAAGACGTTGTCCATTGCCATTGCAGTACCAATACCAAAAGGGCCTATTACTCCTCCCCAAAGGTCAGAGTCAGTACCAACTTTGGCATTGAAGTCACCTAGAACAAGGGTAATATCTCTTTTCTTGACAGAATTCAAATATCCTGAAGTTGTCCATAAAACCTATCCTTCTCATCCTCATCGGCATCCTCAGTGGGGGCATAACAGCAGATAACATTCAAGTCTTTAATGCTTGTCTGAAATTTTGCTGTAAGAAACCTTTCATTAATGCACTCGTATCGTAGAAGAGCATCACTAGCGTGTTTGCTGAGAAGCAGACGCACGCCTTGGTGATGTTTATTGTCTTCCCTCCCTGAAAAGAGAAATTTATGATTATTTTCAAGAATCTGACCTTTATATGTCCATCTGGTCTCTTGCAAGCCGAGAATATCTAAATTATAATGGTGGAATTCTTGTGTGAGAACATCAAGAGAAAAAGCTCTGTGCAGAGTCCTCATATTCCAACTACCTATGGTGAAAAAATGGTTAGTGGAATGTTTAAGAAACTATGTATATTAAGAGATGGCATGCCAACAATGTAAACAGCCCCATAATCGCAGTCATAGGGCAAAGACCAGTTCCCCCACCCATAAAGGCTGAAGCCATCTACACTGGAAGACTTCCTCCAATGTAGAATTTGACTATGCCCATAAGAGAAAGAGTTCAGGTGCCTGCAATGCCCTCTTGCTCAGGATTATCCACCACCTGATAAAACATATTCTGTGAATCTATTCCCTTGGAGCTGTCAACCCACAAACAGAAAACACAGATGTTTCCTCCACAAAATCCCACCAGTGCAGCAAATTCAGGATAGCTGAGTATTATGTTTCTACATATCTACTACCATTAAAAAAAATCATTTCAAATTTCATTTAAAAACGTTTTTAAATATTTGACCAGGATGTCAAATATTTAAATTGCCTCTGTAGAACAACCATCAACAGTAACTCCATAGTATTTAATGCTGCCGCAGGATAAAATACAAAATTAATTCAAATAAAAACCACAAAAACCATCATAAAATGCATAAGATGGAGAAAAAAAAGTTCTTGTATCACATTATTGATTAAAGTCTGTTAACAATAACTAAATGCATATGTGAATCTGTCTGCTGGCATCATTCACAAATAATCAGTCTTACAGTTGGTAGCAGCTTACATTCATCCAACATAGAGATGTGATCTGTGATTCGATTTCTGAATACTAAAGGAATAAAACTGGCTGAAATTTATCACAGAATGCTGGTTCAGGAAGGTGGACAATGTATGAGTAAGCTGCAAGTCTATGAGTGGATAAATTCAAGAAGGGTATGAAATGTGCTGTAAAAGCTCCACAACCTGCGTCAAGTTCATGATGTCATGGCACCAAAACATAGAAACAGTGGAGTAATTCTTATGAGAAAAATCAATGAAAAATTTACTATTGAAGAAATTACTGCAGTATTGAATATTAGTGTTGGTCAGTGTCTAACATTGATAGTAGGAAGTTACAGTTTCAAAAAGTGTGTGAACCCTCATTGGATTCCTTGCCATTTAACATATGAAATGAAGGAATGATAAGTTCATGCATGTTTTGTGCTTCTTGGACCAAATGAGAGGGAAGAAGATATATTCTTCGAATGTGATCAGTAATGAATTCACACACTACTTTTACCAGAAAGCAAATGCATAAGTTCAGAGATACAAACTCACCTTGACCAAAGAGGCATCATGCAGAAAACTGTTACGGTATTCTAGGATTATAAAGGGGTAATTCTGAACATTACCTGGAGAGATGAGAAACTATGACAAATGCAAAGTATTGTGATGTGCTTCAGAATTATCTAAAAACAGCAATTCAGAAAGAACCTTGTGGTTTGTTATTCTCAACTGTGTGTCTGCAGCATGACATTGCCTATCCTCACACTGCACATTCTATAGTGAAGTAGATGAAGGAGACGAAGTTTAAGTGTACCTCAAGCCCTTAGATATTCACCAAATTTAGGACTGAGTGATTACAACTGTTTTTGGCCACTGAAAGATGCATGAAGAGGACATCACTTCTCATCATATTGAGGTCAAAACAGTGAGTGGTGCATGAATGGCTCCACTACCAATCATAAAACTTCTTTTGAGGAATCCATTCATTAGTTCATTGTTAGAGAGTGTATTGAGCATAATACAGGCTACATTGAAAACTGATATGCATATTACCTTTCTGAGAAAAACAGCTTTTAATTTTGCAGTTACCATCTGACTGGTCTTTATATCAAGATTTCACAATGGCTCCATCATTCAGCATAAAAACTCAGATGTTATATAATATATTGACAGAGTGATACTATAGAATTAATAAACATTGATTGATTTCATATTATACAGATAATATTTTAATGCCCTTCTGGTGGATGAATGATTAGCCTGGTTGGTTGTGGATCAAAGGGGCCTGGGTTCAAGCCCTGAATAAGGCTCTGAGGCAAGCAGCTGCTTGACAAGTAAAAATATACATACATAATTCAAATGCTTGAGATAAAACTTCTCATTGAGAGATTTGCACAGATATAAAAAGGAGCATATTTACACTTAACGTCTTTTCTTAAAGATATTATAAAAAAAAAATTCATCAGTATTAGAATGACATTTATTGCAGAATTAAGTAGGAAATATGCTATGGGAAACTAACTTGTGTACAAAGTGAATGCAAAGGTAAAGTTTTATTAAGAGCACTGCTTCCAGTAACCATACTAATAGCAAGCAATGATTGAAAATTCAGAAAGTCCAGTTTTCTTGGCAGACAATAATAGTGATGATCTGTGCTGGGCCCCCTGCAGTTACAAAAACATGCAGATGGCATTGAGATGTTGCCAGACAAAATATCTATGAAAAGCAAAGGAATGTTTGTAAACTGGAGTTTGTGAATGTTCACATTTTTTCTTTCAAGGAACAGTTTGGTCTTACATAAATTTATGAATGAGAAAGACTATCCCATGACTATCTGATGGACTTGGTAAACTTGCTATTATCAGTAGTTACTGATGCTATATTATTCTTAGTAAAAAGATGTCATGCTTGTTATGGATTATATTTTTCCTCACAAAGATATTTTCTTTGTTGAGTTGCTATTTCCTAACCCTAAATATGCATGCAGAGTGCCAAAGACAAAATTTCAAAATGAACCACCAAATGAGCTCCCAATAGAAACAAAAGTCCATTTCATGTACCAGAGATATTGAAAACTACCAAACACATGCCATTTCAAGCATTCTTCATTCAGAAAATGTCCTGTAGCACAGCTTTCTCATTAGTTGAGGATTCAAGTTCATCTGAAGTCCTAGCAAAAGAGTCTGCTCTTAGCTAACCTAATGATTAAAACAGTTTATGCTCTTGTTTGGCACAGAGCAAAGTTAGTCTTGCCCTAGATGCAGGCTACAGTCAGTGTACAAAGTCTTGCAGAATATTGACAAGATTTTAAATGTTGTAACCAATGTAGTCTTGTAGATATCATATATGCAAGTGCATACAGCAAGGCAACTATGCCTTTTAATTCAATTTTTACACAGTCTGTATGATAAATTGCACATAAGCATAGTTGCCTTGCTGTATTCCAAGTTATTTCAAGTCATTCACTTATAAGGTAAAAGTATTTATTCACTCATCTCAATACACATGCTGCACCTATAGTAAGCAACAAATTTTAACTATTTTGATCATCTCCAAATTACTTGCTTTCTATATACTTTTTAAATTGGCTTATAAACTATACTTGAAAAAATATATATATTATCTTCTGCCTGCAATGTCCTAATTGTTTTGTTCTAAATCTGTGCTATTTTAGAGATATATTTTACATTTTATATATACTTACCCTGTCCAGATTATCCCCAAATTTTGCAAATGCATACAAAGGTTCTGGAGCAGTATTCTGTGGCCACTGCAAAAAAAAAAAAGCAATTTATATATTGCTAACATACTTAAAAATATAGCAAACAATTAGCTCAGCATTTTAACAAAGACATCAACTTATTAATACTTTTGAATCAGCTTATTCAAAATTTTAACTAAATACAAGGTTCATTTTAAATTCACTTCTTCAAACCTACTTAGAAACCAACGTAACAAAAAAAATCATCAACAAATGGAAAAGCAAAACAAAAACAATAAAACATTGAGCTGACAACCACCTGAAAGCTAGGCATTTTCACAGTACGAAAATATATTCTTAAAAATTCAAAAGATTTAAAGAAGGGTTCTAATGTTGCAATACCACAATATTTGGAAATTTTATACATGATACTAAAGTATCTCAGTCTCATATTAGATCTCATCAGGCCCAAATGTAAAAAACATCTGGGGGATGGGGAGGGGAGAAAGCCAAGACATACAGGAATGAAATGGAAAAGATCCAAACACCAATCCAATATTTTTTCATAAAAATTTTTTCCTGCCATATAATTCACAATATATTTTTTTACCTCTATTCTATTTATCTTTAAAAAAAACTATTTTAAATATTAAAACTCTATGGCATATAAACTGACAGGCTCCTGTCAGACCTCTGTGGCAAGCAGCTGCTTGAGAGGGTATTTATATATTATATTATATTAAAGCCCACTTTACACTCCACAAACCCATCCTATTTTGTTGATTACAGCAGAGCCATATATAGGGAGCTGTTCAAATCATTTGGTATTTTAACTCCCTCCCATCTACCCCTGAGAGCTTGAATTTTCTAAGAAAGTCAATGAATACACATTAAATTCAAAATTTAAATTACTCAACTTTTAAAATGGAGATAAAAAAAGGCAATTCAAAGTTCTAAATCATATTCCATTATGATTGATGCTTTGAATTTTTAATGCAACACAGAGTGTCATAGGGGAAATCAGTGTATGAAATTTGGGATTGAGATCAGTTGGGCAAGTATTTGATAAATTATAGCTGGCTGAAATCTGGTTGGGTTGTTTTACCTCTGAGCGGCACTTTTTTGCACACCATGGGCTAAATGGCCAGGTCATATGGACCCCGAAGGCTCAGAGAAGGTTGGGAGAGGGGACCCACTGGAACAGCTGTTGGGAGACAGATAGTAGTCTCCCGTCAAGGCCATCCAGCGTGTTCTTTAATGTGCACAGGGTATGGCTCTCCCACACACGGGGCCACGGCTTAACGTCCCATCCGACAGACGCGGCCTTTCCAAGCCCATCAGTGGCTCCTACTGAGCGTGGCAGGGCAGGGAATTTTGGGGAGATAAATCTCAACACACATTTTGGGGAGATAATCGCAATCTGTAGTTCCCAGGTTCGAGACCCAGCTGGGACTCGAACCTGGGAACTACAGATTGCGAGCCTGGCGCACTACCGACTGAGCCACCCCCGCCCCTGAAATCTGGTAAGAAAGGGATAATCAGTTGCATGGCAATTAAAGTTTAGCCAACAATAAAACTCTTGGAAGCTCTCCAACTGCCAAGAGTTATGTCAGATGCCATGGAAGAATGAAATGCATTTTTGAATGATGCTCAGGCTCCTTCCCATGACCCATAACACCACTGTAGATTTTAAAAATAATTTTTCTTTGAACAGTAAGCTTGATTAAAAACAGCTACGGCACATTCCCCAAGATTCAAGCTCTACACAATATGAAATTTTTTGGGAATAGGTTCAATAGTTTGGCCACAAAAGGGAAATCTACACATATATTTCTGAGAAATATATATATAATGCTTACAGCTACAATTTCTTCATTATTTTATAGATATAAGACATTTTAAGAATATAGGAAATTACTTTATATTACGTGTACCTAACACAAGAACATTAATTATTCAACTTGGACCAAACTATGCCTTACCAACTACTTTACCTAAACTGCACCCTTTTATTCCCCAAATAAAACAAATTCTCAAATCCATATTTAGCTTACACAAATAATACAATTTATACTTTGCAGGGTTATAAATTATAATTTAACCTAAATACTCCCACATACACTAATTATTGGAAATTAAAACCTAATAAAAACCCTAAAATTAAATCTTCATATAAAATTTTAGCTGATAAAACAACATGAATATAAATGTAACACATGCAAGAATAGGATTAAAAAATTCCTTTGACATTTTTTTTGTATGCAGGAAATTACAGAAAAGGTGGATTTTATGTAAGCATACACAGTGGTAAAATATCAACTGACTGCATACAATCTCAAAAGATGGTGCAATTTCATTCATACATCAGCCCATAATAAGTGCTGCTTTCAGCAAGATATTTTTATTTCCAAAAAATATAAAAACTTGCAATTATTACACTATATAAAGATAAATTATATTGAAACATTTCCATTACATGAAATTATACAATGCATTATAATTTCAATGAATAATCAGAATGGGAAACTCAACAATAAAAATTTAAAAGTGGATAAACTTAACAGCACATCAGAAATATAAAATATTAAAATGCTACTTTAGTATGAAGCAAAATGCTGAAACATTTAATATATTTGTCAGAAAACAATTCCATTATAATAGAGTAGCAGGTTAAAATGGGAAAAATATACATACCTTATTGTTTAGCCTCTGAGCACCAGCTTCCACAATGGTTTCTTCTAGTAGTTTATCTGATACACCTTTGCTAAGAATGTGACCAGGTGGGCTTTCTGATAATTTCAGCCATAAGAGCTTTTTCAGCTCATTTAGTGTCAAACAAAATCTACTTCGCAGCTTTTCCCTGGCAAAATTTAAAAGTTCAGCCTTTAATTCAGGAGAAGGATTGATATCTAGGAGTGTTGGAGATACCTCAAATGTGGCAATGTGAGAATTCATCCTTGATTTTGGTCCATTTCTTATTCCACTTGCAGATCCAATATCCATAGATTCTCCAGGGCCACTCAGTAACTTGTGAGATCTAGGTTCCTTCTTCATTCTTACAGGGTCAATGTCCATTTTTTCAATGGAAAATCCCTCTGTACCACTTTCTTCAGTATCATCACTAAAGGATTCCCTTTGAGATTTTGCTCGCCTCCTCTGTCTCTGTTTCGGAAGAGAATGCATCTTCTGATCCAAAGGAACTAAAAAAAGATAATTAATATGGTATCAAAAATGGAGATACTAAAAAAAGCAATGTAAGACAACTATTTAACATTTTTAATACTTTATATTCTGCAGCTAGTTAAGTTTTTTAAAATTAGGACTAAGTGGCCTTCATTTTAAACTGATGTTATCCTATTATTCAGAATTAAATATTCCTTTATTAGATATGTAATTTAATCTATGTATGCTAGCTCCTTCATGATAAAGTTTCATTGTTTTCTATTGAAAAAAGTTTCAAAATTATTTTGACCACGAATGCATGCATTGTGAAAAACCTGACATTTTAAAGGTTAAATGAATCATGCAGAATGCCACACATAATTAACAAATTATTCAATTAACATTTAATAAAACAGTATTACTGTAGATTAATTTAAGTATATCATTTAGCATGTACTCTTTCAAAACATGAGTGCTTTGCAGAAGTGAGCACACATTCATGTCAGAATATTTCACTTAAACCTACCAATAATTATAGTTTTTCTTTTTGTATCAAAACATAGTGGTAAGCTTTGATTAGTAACTTTTGATTCAGCTGTTTTACTTCCAAGTGGCAGTTCATAAAACAGCCTAAATGCCCAGGTCAAAAGAACTCCAAGAGCTCAGAGCTGGGTAGGGGAAAAAATATATTGGATGGCTGTTAAAGAGACAGATGGAAGCCTCTTGGTCAGTCAGTATGTGAATAAATATACAGAGATTTGGCTCTCCTGAACATTGAGCCATGACTTAATATCCCATCTGATGGGTATATTAGTGAACTTAAATATATACAAAGAATTGAAGCAATTTTAGTCATATTTGTTATTAATCACACATGCAAAGTGACTTTTGCATTTAAAGTACTGTTAGGGTTATGTTTTGTACTATTAGGTTATGTTTAACCCAGTGCCGTAAATGGATTTGGTTACTACAACTTCTAAATGAATTGTTTTATCTTATATATTGTAAATTATTGATTATTGCAACAAAAATTATACTTTTTTTACATTTATTATGATTATCTTTAAAGATAAATTAGAATAAGCCAATGAAATTTGATGCATTTTGTAAGGTTGTCCTTCACATATAGGACAAAGTTTTCAAAGAAATACAGTATTTTAAAAAGTGCTGTCTGAAAAATGATTTAAATACACTGAAAGCACAATTTATGATACACACCACACCCATCCATAAGCCTTCCCTACTCCACCAGAATAATGCGACCAGCCAAAATCCCTTGCAGGATATAAATAGGTCAGACACCTACTTGATGTATAGTGTACCTGCAACTATTATGATGAGTAAACATAGCAACTTGAGGGTTTGATCATGAGCAGAAAGTCAGTATGAAGAAGATGAGGTGCTCCATATCCTGACTGCAGAACATCTGGGATTTAGGAGTGTGACTATCGCATGTGTATACCAGCACTACATCAAAACCAGCAAAATTGCAGCCACTAGGAAAAATGTGGCCACAGCTGGACTGTTTCAAGGTGAACGCCACCTCTCCCTTATCATAACTTTAGAATGGAGGGCAACAGTGCAGATGATAACATTGTCATTCAATGACAGGACAGCTACGAAGGTTTGTGCAAAGACTATTCGATGTACAATGATACAGCTGGGCTATGGCAGCTGATGCCCACATCAAGTACCCTTGTTAACAAAATGTCACCAAGCTATGAGGCTGAAGTGGGCAGAGGAACATCACTAATGGACTGTGGGAGACTGGAAACAGGTAGCTTGGTCCAACGAATCAAGGTTCCAACTACAACATGCCGACAGGAGATTGCATGTGTGGATAGATCACACAAGTACTCACCAACCACCTACACCCATTCACAGTTATCCATTTCACACAGCAGGATGCCTTCTTTCAACATGATAATGCTCCATGTCATTGTTCCCATTTGGCAAAGGACTGGTCGGAGGAGCATTTTAGTGAGTTCACAACCCTTAAATGGCCCTCTCACTCTCTGGATTTTGAACCCTATTGAGCATCTGTGGGATGAAGTGGAGCAATGGATTTGAGCTCCAAAACCCACCACTAGCAACTCTCAGCAGTCCTGGAATCATGTGATGTAATAATCACCCAAACATTTCCAACACCTGGTAAAGTCCATGATGTGTGTGTATAATAATTTTTTTAGTGTATAATAAAAACTTTATTATGAAAAGAGAGAAAAACTAAGGAAATCAGGAATGCATATGAAGTATGAAAAAAGACTAAAGATTGTATATATGATACATAACATTGGATACTTTAGATAAAAGTTCTATGTTACAACTTAATGAAAACATAATTTATTGCATTTGATCAATAAAAAATCCTTTTCATATGAAGAATTTTACCTCTTGCTTCCTTTTGTCCTAATCTCAAAGCTCTGGCTAAATGCTGATAATGAGCTTCCCACAACATCTGCTGCCGCTGAGCCACAGCTGGATAACTAAATAAAAGAAAAATACCATTTGTGTATGTAATAAAGTCACAAGCTGAAATTGCTGTAATACATAAAATGATCCAAAATTGAACAATTTATTATATAGCATCTCAACAACTCATAAGGAACTTTTTCCATACAAATAGTACACAAAAGCAGTGCAACACTTTAACCATTGACATTATTAATAGTACATTTTGTCATAACATAAAAATTTGACTGTTTTGATTTGCAATCTGGAAAACTATGGACCATTTTCAATGTAAATTTCATTCTTAAAATGAAAATTTTACAGCATTTTGTCATCTGGTATGACCTAAACAACTGCATCATTCATAAAAAAAAAAAAAATCCAACGTCAATTGTGTCATTTCCATTCTTTCAAAAGACAGTCACAAAGCCGAAAGAATTAACCAACATCAAAAACAGGATGATTTAATTTGCCAACAAAAATGAGGTCACAATATGACATAAAGGGAAAAAACAGTAAAAGTCTAGTTTCTTATGAAGAATGGTTCCTATATACTGTATATATATATATAACACATGTTTCTATATACCTGTCAACAAAATCTTGGTCAAATGGATATATGAATTCCCATCCTTTTTTATATACTTGTTTGCCCATCTGGCTGATTATCTCTTTAGCATCTTCATCAGGAAGCTAAAATCAGAAAAGCAACTTTTCAATATATACAAGGAAAAAAACATTTGCTAGGCAATGTTTTAAAGACTTACACTTTAATCCAGTGTGCAGTGAAACCTGTATCTATCATTCCCAAAGGCATCATTCGCTTTGTAAAGTCCCTACCAAGTTTCATACAAACAATATCCCATGTCCATTGTTTTCCTGTATTTTTTGGGGGGATCAAAAATGATACATCTTGATCCTTTTAAAGTTAACTTTTAAATTTTTGAAGTTACTGACATTTGAATTTAGTTTGATATTGACATAACATGCATTGCCTCCTAATCATTTTGAACAGCGTATATATATATATTAGGCTTTCAAGTCCACAATTTAATGAATAATAATTTTCATCAAATCATCTTTAGTTTAAAATATAAACTACTAATCCTGAAACACAAAATAATTCAAAGAACAAATTCTTTGGCATAAAAAATAAATAAAACTTTCCACTTCACTGATGAATAAAGAGATCATGCATTCAAGGTAATTCTTGTTGTTTATAAATTACATTTCAGTCAAAATAGTAAATACTCAATCAATGGATGCCAAATTACAATGATAACTCTTGAACTAGTTATTGATGATTTGTACAGTTTAATGTTATATGCCAGTAATAAAATAAACACACAATTAGCAAAAGAAAAAACATTCATCAAAGAATAAACTGGAATTATATTACCAAGATTAAAGTACTTATGTATAAATGATACAAGTAAAAAAAAAAAGACATTTAATCTGATGACTAAAGTCATCAAACAGGCAACTTTTGAACTCAATACAAATCATGGGTATAATAAAGAACAATATATTAATCACACGAAGCAAACTGCACCAGAGAATTCATCCATACTTAAGTGCCATACTTAAGTATACTCATATTAAATGGCTAAGCTTCTCACTTATATATCTGAGTTTACTCTTGTTTTTAGTGGTGCATTTTCCAGATAAATAATGGTGTTGTCTAGAATTTGAGCTAAAATGATATTTTAGTTTTTTTGAAAGGATAGTTAGTAACTGTGTTAAAGTTTAATGTAAAGAAAAACTGCAAAGTGCAGCTAGAAGAGAAAAAACTCAGGGAAGGGTTGGGTTGTTTTACCCCTGGATGACTTTTTGTGCACATAGTGAGCTGAATGGTCATGTTACAAGAACCCCAAGGGCTCAGAGAAAGTTGAGGGGGGGGGGGGATCCACTAGATAGCTCTTAGGGGACAGATGGAAACCTCCCATCATAATCCCACATATTCTTATAAGTTTTTCTTCTAAAGTGTCTTAGCTATACTGCAAATGGCATGGCTCATACTGTACAAATCAGTAAATCATGCTGCAAAAAGCTTAATGTCCCATCCAATAGATGGCAGCTTTTCCAAGCCCAATAGTGTCTTCTTTTTCATTGAGGGCAGAGTGAAGATCAGCAGAGAAAAATCTTGGTAGCACAGTTGGGATTTGAACCTGCAGTTTGAAAACTGCAGATTACAAGCCTGGTGTACTACCAACTGAGCCAACCTTCAACAGTGAAGAACTTAATAGTTATTTGAATATCTTCATTTTTAAAAAAGTAGTTTTTATGTGTTAAAAGCATACCTTAATAACAGAAAGCACTTCCTTTCTAGTAATACAAGTTTTCTTTGTGTAGCACCACATCTGCAACAGAAAATAAATTATATTACCTTTAAACAAAACAGCCTCTAACATGATACTTCTAAAGAAAATTTTTTGATATTATTTAATTCCTTTGATATAATTTATGAAACTAATGTTATATATTTCTGAACTAGTCATATTGTTATTTGCCTTATATTTGCTGTGCATTAAAGTTTAAAGCTTCTTACAGGTTAAACTTCAATTCATGACAGGTTAAAAATAAAAAATCACTTAAAAGATGTGGGATATTAGTAAAAAAAAGCATGGCTATTTGTATACATTTTTATACTAATATTGCTAATATTAAGCAGTTTCAGTTTACTATAGTAAAATATGAGAGAATCATAAAAAGATGCTTTAGTATTATCACATCTATACATTATTATATACATTAGTTTCATCATATACATAATTTCCTGAAGAAACACATAATACAAAGATTTTTTTTCTATCATCTGGCACATTAAAATTGATATGAGTTTTAGTGAGTAAAATAACATGAAACTTTAAATAGTTTTGTGGAAAAAAAATTTTCCCACAAAATCACAAGGGTAGTTCTAGGTTGACCTGAATTTTTTATTGTAACTCTCCATATTCTGTACTAATTGTGACAGAATCTGTATGATAAATATGGTGAACTTCCCCTTCATGCAATAGTGGTTTTGTCTACTCGGCACATGTGAGGTGCATTGTGGAAAGCATGGAGTCTGCAGAGGTATCAGTGAGTATGGAACAGCATTGTATTATTAAATTTCTTGTGAAGATGAAACCTACTGAAATTTTGCGAAGATTGTAAGTGTAGTATGAGTATAAAGCACTGCCAAAAGCAAGTGTCTATGATTGGTGCACCAAGTTTTCCGAGGGCCGAGAAGGAGTAGCAAATGAACCATATGGACATATGTTAGTTACTGCTGTGACAAGCTGCTGTGAACATCAGTTGTGTACAAAAGGTTATTTTGGAAAACAGGAGGGTAAGGGTATGTGACATAGCTGCAATAGTCAACATCAGTGTTGTTAGTGTGGAAAAAATCATCCCTGAGCACCAGCTGTTCAGAAAAGTGTGTGCATGTTGGGTACCAAAGGTACTGACATTTGATGAGAAGTTATTTTGTGTCACCATTTGCACAGAGCTTTTGCATAGGTTTAAGTCTGAGGGAGATGCATTTCTGCAGCATATTGTGACCAGTGATGAGACTTGGGGTTATTATTTTACTCCAGAAACCAAGCAAGACAGCTGTGAATGGTGCCATAAGAGTTCCCCACAGCCGAAGAAATGCAAGGCAGTGCCATCTGCAGGAAAGCTAATGGCTACTGTATTCTGGGATGTGAACAGAGTACTCCTGGTGGATTTTTTTGCATGGGGAGCAACAATGAATGCACAGTATTACACTACCCTCATAAAAGAGAAGATTCAACCCACCATCTGCAAGAAGAGGTCAGAAAAATTGCTGAAACAAGTCATCCTATTCATGACAACACTAGGCCACACATGGCTCAAGTGACAACTGTGGCATCAAAGGACTTGGAAATACTCAACCATTCGCCCTACTTGGCTTCAAATGATTTCCACCTGTTCAGCCCATTTAAGGAGAATTTAGGAGGGAAGAAATTTACTACAGATGAACAACTCCAGGAGTGTGTCCTGCAGTGGCTATGACAGCAACCGAAATCCTTCTATATGGCTGGAATACAGTCTTCCACAGAGATTGGACAAGTGTTGTATGTATGTTAAGGGAGAGTACCTAGAGAAGCACCAATGGTTTGGTAAGTATATACCTATTCCTTTCTTTTGTACAAAAAAAAGCCCAGGTCAACCTTGAACTGCCTATGTATTTATTGACTAACAAAGTCAACAGGTAATTCTATGGATTTACCATTTATTAATTCATTAATAATGCTTTTAGTATGAGTGTATTTATTTATTTATTTATTTATTTATTTATTTATTTATTTATTTATTTATTTACATCTTACTCAGTGAAACATTGAAAAGAAATAGTTACCTTCCTTGATTCATAGATGGTGCCAAGGCCAGGTGCAACAATGACGAGAGACTGATAGGTCATATCAGTGGAAAAAAGATGGAGCTAGTGTTAGTTTAATGGTCTTAGAACACTCTGGCATGTATCTGGAGAGGCATGTGTTCAAATCCCACGTGTCAGCAAAACTTTTTTCCACAAAACTATTTATTGATTTATTGACTAAAAATCAACTGGTAACTCTCTGGATTTACTATTTATTAAGTAATATATAAAACTTTCACAGAACTTTCTACAGACACAAAAAATTTTGTTATATGTTTGCAATAAGTTTAAAGTTCATTTTGCACTGTCCAGAGACACTATTTACTAGCTAGTCAGTTGTTTGAAGAAACAAGATATGTGTTTGATAAGCATGCAAAGGTCATAAGCATAGCACTTCTGCCCATTTGGATGAAGTTATCAATGCAGCAAGAAGGGTGAGAATTAAAAAAAAATTCCAAGAGAAAACAGTTGATGTTTATCAAAACAATTAGGAGTTGCAAACAGGATTGTAAGAAAATCTGCCATCAAAATTTATCATTGTTTCCATATAAAATGAGATTGTATGTAGGATATGTCTAAGTAGCAGGATCATTAAAGGCCACCTGGATGAGCAGGCAGATGCCAGAGAATTCATTTGTGTCTATCCAAAACAGCTTATGGATGGACTAAGAGACCAATGCATGGTTACACTTGGATTAATAAAAAAAATCCATAATTTTCAAAATAAGCTTTTTGAGAAAAATGTTAAAAAAATTAGTTAGAGAATTTAATCTTAGATATTGATTTGAATTACAGAATATACTTTAAACCCTAATACTTACAATATAATCTCGAGCTCGAATCAAAACTTCAGTATTTATTCCTGTTGTAGGACTTACAGAATCTTTAGGATATAGTTGCTCACTATAAAAAGGGAACGAAAATGTGTCAACTTTTTTTTGTTTTAAATTTTTTATTTTTAAAAACACGATGAATGGAGAGAACCTAGAAGCTCTATTGGGCTTGTCCTGGTTTCCCATGCAACATAAAAAGACATACACAGGTACATACCTCATGGTTTAGTAGTCAGGTATGCTAACCACTAGACCACGTAGGGCAATTATAATTAAACAGTCGATATATTTTTAGTTTTCCCCCAACTTATTATTATAGCTTATCAGTAATATCAATCAATATATAAATGAAAAAGTAGATACCTAGAAATCTTTTGCACAACTGGTAGATCAAATAGATAATACTGTGACCCTCCAAATATTACATCACAATTTTTTTTATAGTGTCATATGCAATTATATCATTTTTACATCTGCTTCTGCATTAGGTAGTTTTACCCCTAAACACATACATAGTACATAGCCACTGTACAATGGGCTGAGTCTCAAGTTACAAGGACTACAGGATTGAATAAGGAGTGTGAGGTATTATCCATTAAATAGTTACATCTTAATTTTACACTCTTAAACACTCAAGGCAGCAGTGAATTAAGAGTATTTCCAAATTGAGGCTTCATGCAGATAATGCAAGGAGTAGTAGGGGTTTTTTTTTAGAACAAGCCATATTAAAAAACTGCAGTCACAGGCTACATTTTGAAAATAATACTATTGTTGGTAGCTTTAAAAATAAAAAAAAAATAAAAGTTATGAAACTACTAGAAAAATAAATGTTTTAATAAAAATAGTTCATGTGCATAAAGCAGGATAAAAGCTGCATTTCAGTATTCTTAAGGCAAACAAATGATATAAATTTTTTATTTCCAATGATCACATTCCTAACAACAGGTAACAGCTTTTCTGAACATGATAGGAGAGGATAATTGATACTGGAATTAGCATTTGTTTGTGGAATTTGCCAAGTAAAATACAGTATATTTGACAACAAATGCTTTCGCTATAAAAAATACTAAATCAATTCTGTATTCTTAAAAATCATAAGCTGAAGATAATATTTAAAAAAAAAAGCCATGCTCAATTTAACATTTAGATTACAAAATTGTCTTGCACGGTAGATAATATTGTGCTCCTGGTCTGCAAGTTATGTAACTGTAATTTAAATTTAAACTGGAGTGGAGTAGTCAGATCAAAAGTAAAATAAAGTTATGAAATTTAATAATTGAGTAAAAATTTATAGTTTTTAGTCGCAATAACTTAAATGCCCCACAGAAGTAAAAGCAAGTAAAGAATTATTGAAGAAATTGAGGATCATAACTTAGCAAAAATATTTTTAAAAAATCTTTCTGATGACACTGGATGTTGAATAGATTGTGTCATTATCACCAGTAGATGATGAAAAACTCATCACAGTAATTGTTAGCAAAGAAGTTCAAGATGGATGAATAGTTCAGTAGGAATACCTGACATGTTATTCAATGATGGTCTCAAGGATTACCTTTAAAATAAAGAACCTTTAAAGTTTAAAAATATCTCTCTTCCTTTGAAGCTAATTTTCTTTAAGCAACTGATATTAGAATTAATATCATATTTTAACTTTTAAAAATACAAATAATTTCATAAAATCAAATAAATATGAAATGTCAATTTACTAATTTTAAGCCACATCTCAAATCAGATAAAAGCAATTTTGGAACAGACTAGAAAACACTTTAATATGCAGAACCCTTAGCAATTTTTTAGAAAACTTACATATTGTGTCAATGGAAAGCAAGATTTGAAGCTTGTGATTTCTAAAATAAGATTTTTATGGAAAAATGTTGCAGAAGATAAATGAAAGATCTCATCAAATCTACTTAATAGTGATTTCAACATTATTCAATATTGAAAGAATTATGGAAGTTGTAATATTTAACAACAGCAATGCCAATAAAAAAATCGTTTAAAAAAAAAGGGACACTGAATTATTTGTACAAATTTCTAAAATATACATCAGAATATACACTATATGATCAAAAATATCCAGACACTCACTCATCCACAATCTCCCAGTAACAGGAAAGGAATTAATATCGCGTTGGTCCACTTTTTGCTGCTATCACAGCTTCCACTCTGTGGGGAAGGCTTTCCAGTAGATTTTGGTACATTGTTGCAGGAATTGCCTGACATTCTGCCACAATAGCATTAATGAGGCCAGTCACTGATGTCATGTGGTTCAGCCTTGCTTGCAGTCGCCATTCCGATTCATCCCAAGGGTGTTTCTTGGGATTGAGACCAGGGCGCTGTACAAACCAGTTAAGTTCTTCTGCACCCATCTCATCAAACCATTCCTGCACAGTCCTCAGTTTGTGGTACAGGAAAGGGTTTTCACCAAACTGTTGCCATAATGTTGGGAATCTTGGTTTTAATTGTCAAGAATATCATTATAGGCTGTGGTATTCAGAATCCCATTCACTTGGAACTGGGGGGCCCAGCCTGAACCATGAAAAACAGCCCCACAGCATGATGCCTCCTCCACCAAACTTTACAGTTGGCACAACGTGTTCACCTGGAATCCTCCACACCCAGACTCATCTGTCGGACTGTCTCACGGTGAAGCACGACTCATCACTCCAGAGAATGTGGTTTCACTGCTCAAGAGTACACTGGTACCATACCTTACACTACTTCAACCAATGATTGCCATTGATCTTGTTGATGTTAGGCTTTTGTACGGCTGCTCAGTAATGGAAACCCATTTCCTGAAGCTCACAACGAACTGTTATGTGCTGGCATTGGTTCCAGAGGCATTTTGGAATGGTGTGAGTGTTCATTTGGTTGTGAGTGTTGCAACTGAGGTTAGGTGATTTTGTCACACCACCCACTTCAGCATTTGGCAGTCCTGCTCTGTCATTTTATGTGGCCTATCGGGTTGCAATTGCATTGTTGTTGCTCCTAAGTGTTCCCACTTCACAATAACATCACTTAACAGTTGATCAGGGCAGCTGCAGCAGGGCCAAAATGTCCCAAACTGACTTGTTGCTAAAGTGGCATCCTATGACAGTGCCACATTGAAAGTCACTGAGCTCTGTTGCACAGCCCAATCTCCTGTTCATAATATATCTATGAGGTTTGCCAGGCCACGTGCATCCTTTTATACCTGTTTGAGCCATTGCTGTGGTGTATATGGGAGAATCTTCTACTCAAAAGAGGTGTCTGAATACTTTTGATCAGAGAGTGTGTATATATATATACATATATATATCAAAAAGCATTATTTCAGACACTGAAAACTATTGCTTAAATGTATGCAAAGGATAGTTCTTGTTTTCTTAGTGCAACACTCACCTTTTTACAACCCAGCAGCCTTGAATCATCATTGCTACTTGTTGAAGATACCTCAACATACTTTCATTATCTATGCCACTTGGGAGAAGTTCAACAAGTTGACGAAACCTTAAAACTTTTGCTGTCAATAATACAAAATTAGTCATCAAATGATAATTTTTGTTATAGCACAAAATACTGAAGTAATAAATTATCAGATTACACATTAAAAAAGTTTTTTAATGTGTAATCTGATAATTTATTACTTTTGTTTCATTTTAGATGATAAATATCTAAAAGAAATGTTAGGGATGTTACTATTGAAATATTAGGGTATATTCTAAAGAACTGTTAGGGTATGTTACTAAAAGTTTATTTAAAATACTTTAAATTTAATTTTAATTTAATTTTAATCTATTTTTGGTTTTTATAACTTTTCTATAAAATAGGTGTCACCAACTAACAGGTCATGAAGAGTTTGATTCAGTCCACCACAACCTTAATTTTCATCCAATGAATAAACACAGAAAATTTTAATGTATTACAGTATCAGAACTGCCAACCTTCCATGTCAAAAATTATGATTTGGAAAAACGAAAAATCAGAGGAAATCAGAGCACTTATGAAAACTAATAAATTCCCATATTTTGAAGAATTTATGCAATATATCAATTAATGCATAAATACATAATGATTATTAGTTACTAGTTGTTATCAATTAAAATAAATTTACATAAAATAAAAAGTTCCATCACCTTGTGAATCGATCAATTATGGGTAAAAACAAATTAGTCTTCCCATTTCAAATAATCTGAGTTTAGCGATGATCATTTTATGGCACCCATTAACTGATTATGAATTAAATTTCCTGTCTTACAACAAAAAGTTTAAATTAGTTTAGTTGAATTTTTGCAGTGCAGAGAAAATCTACAGCACACAAACTTTTTGATATTCAAAAGTTAACATTTACAATACAGAGAGAATAGCAACAATTATTATAATCCTCAGCATAACTACCAATACTGACAATGAAATGTTACCAGCCAATAACTTAAACAATGTTCAACAAAGTACATTAAAAACTATTATAATCAATAAGTTTTAGCTCTTCAAAATGAGAGGTGGAAAAAAAACTTTCATATAAAATTATAACCCTTATAGAAATTTCCTTAAAGCAATCCTACATGCTACACTGACTGCAGCAATTTGCTTGCTTATCCTTGGTGTTAAGGTTGGCTCAACTGGTAGCATGCCAAGTGCATACACTTCAATTCCCAGGTTTAAGTCTCAACTGTGCCAGTGTTGAATTTCTTATAAATCTCCACTAAACTAAACCCCTACCCTGCTCTCAGTCAGAAAGAGGATACTGAGAGACTTGGAAAAGCCACTATCCATTGGATGTTAAGCTGCGACTCAATGTGCAAGAGAGCAAAACCCATGCATGCTAAAGAACAGAGTGAATGGTATTGATAGGAGGATTCCATATGTCTCCTAACAGCTGTCCAGTGGGTCCCCTTCCCCCAGCCTTTTTTGAGCCCTCAGGGTCCTTGTTACTAGGTCCTATTACTATTATAACCCCCCCCCCACACACACACACTCTTTCTAGGTACATGACTGGTAGGAATTAAAGCTAATCTCTTTCAGCCTGAAAGTACTTTTGCTTGAGACCAACTTATAAAATGCTAGAAATCCTACTCAAGTGCCTACAAAATTATATTTGTGAATTCTGCTGATTAAATCAGAATTTAAAAAGGATCACCTATTCAAATGCTAATCATGACAAAATCAAACTGTATACCATAAAATTCTTACCATTAATCATAAGAAATTTAATTTGGTCTTGTATGGGTAAAGATCTGATGCTTGTAATTGACTTTACACTCCTAGAAGACTCCTGTTCGGAAACTGCTGGGCTATTTAATAAGGAAAATAAAGTTCTTGAAACTGATGCAACATAAAGAAAGCATACAAATTGAAAAAATGTTTCCAAATAGATAACTAGAAATAATTGCTTTACAATTTAAATGCATACAATTATGAGTTTAAACTTAGAACTGTCAAGGTTTTTTTCTCCATAGGGTATAAAGATAAAAAAAAAAAGATGAAATAATAGTTTCAGCATTGTCATATATTTAATTTTTTTTTGGTATTTTTCAAATAACGCAATACAGGAAAAAATACAACAATGAAAATAATTCCACCTTTGAAAATGTTAATTCTTTCAGTTATCTTCTGTACTGCAAACTGCTTTCAATTGTAGCATATGTATGCTTTCAATTGTAGCATATATATGCTTTCAATTGTAGCAAACCCTTTTCAATTTGTAGCATATGTTCAAAAACAATTACTATGCATTACTTTTTTTTCAATTCAAAGTTTTCCATGCAGTACAAATGACATATTGTTACTTGCAATATTTAACATGATGCAATAATTCACATTTAAAAAAAAAAACATTTCTGCAATAAACTGTTAAGAGAGTATTTTAATAAAACTAATGCAATAATTTAAAATTACTACTACAGATCTTCAGAAATGCATTATAGTACTTCAAAGCACTAACACATTGTAAAGAAAAAAATTACCATGCCATTTAAAGAACCAAGAATAGAAACATCACAGAATTTAAGACACGTCTTACAAACTAATATAAGCTTCTTGTTTTGTGATGTGGATTTACATTTTAGTCATGGCTATCCCTTCTGCAACTTTCAGTTTATAAATACATTATTACATCACATATGTAAAATTACACCTTATACCATAAAAGCTTTAATTGTTGAACTCCACATCTGAGTGATATTTTTTTGACATAAAAAAGTAAATTTTTTAAAAATGAGTGACAAGGATCTCAAAGCACAGGATAGCATTGGTAACATATTGAACAACATAGACAGATAACAGTAACCTCTCATCAAGGCCATCCAGTATGTTCTATAATGTGCACAGTGTATGAATTCCCTGGAAAGGGTCATGACTCATAATGTTCCAACTAAAAAAGATGGAAACCTTTCAAAGACCAAAAGTTTTTCCATTCCTCACCAAGGGTCTCAAGTTGATGACAATTATTATCCATCTCCCACCTTCTGGATATGACATCCTTATTTACACATGACACTGCACCACAGACTTCTGCATGCACATGGTGACATTTTAACTCTAGTAGATCTTATACAGTTGTTAGTATATCTTTTAAAGTTAAGCATATATTAAATATACATTATATAATATGCTGAAAATTTTCAAAATTTTTTTATATCTTTGAAATTAAGGTGACAAACTATGCAGTAGTACAGCCATTTGCACAAAACTTATTACATTGAATTAATTCAGTTATTAAATTATTTTAATAAATTATATAAAGTGTTCAAAACTTACAAAAGAAGTGCATCAGGAACTAATAGTTTTAGATATTCCTTAGGAGTAACAGGCAAATTAGATGCATCTCTATCCATTTGTGAACAAATCAACATTTCATTTTCTAACTCTGAGCGTTTTGACTGCAAAAAAACAACAAAAACATTTTAGTTCAGTGTCAGATGCTCATTATGCATGCTTACTACATAAATTTCACTTTAAATCAACAAGACCAGAATGGTCACTTAAATCAAAATTCTGAATTTCTGGTTCTGACACCATTTTCTACCATTTCTACCATATTTAAGGATAATTAAAACTACTATTAGTTATATTAATAGTGGTGCAACTCACGCAGAAATATTAAATCTCAGCTGCATAGTTTCAAAACATTTTCTGAATTTATTATATTAAACAAAGTTGAGTTTCCCAATAGATTATGTCAATGTGCCAGAGTTAACACGAATGCTACATACTCAGATATAAAGCATAAAATTGGACAGTTAGCGGGAAAATTGCTTCAGCCTAACTGGAAAATGAATCAGGTAATTTTTGATTGGAAACAGATATTCTGCCAGCTATCAGATAACTTTTTCCAGTTTGACTACTCAGTAAAGTCAATGAAAATAAACCAGTAAGATCTGGCAATAGTGGCAATACAAGCATTACAAGAATCAGTCAGGAAAGAAATTGGAAACTCAGCACATATAAAATAACTTTATATTAAAAAGACATATCTTTCCAGTGCTGGAAAGACCACATATTTTCTATATTGAAAACTTTAGGCATGGGTGTTGATCAGCAGCCAAGCGTACCTACCGCTTGGATAGTCTCATTAGATTGTTAACAGTTAATAAATTACAGCAAAAATGAAAAGGTTCACAAGTTCCTGGAAAAGTTTCTCACCTAACACTGGTTAGCACAGTGAGCTATATAAAATACCCTCTCTCCAAGTGACACTAAATATGTTCCCCAGTTGACATAACAAACCATGTGATGCTGCTGTCAACTGGATCTCTTCATAACCCTTGTTAGTGGAAATTTTGATTGGTAGCTCAGTGGTCAAAGCAATTGTCACATTATCAGGAGGTCATAGGTTTTTATTCCACCTCGCTCAAGACAATTTTTTTAGAATACTGCTAAATGAGTAATATGTCATCAACATATATATCTAGAAAATATGTTGCTTGTTGGTGACTGGCTGTCAAGGTTGTAGAGAATATCATGGCTTAAATCTCAGAAAGTAGTGATTTTTTAGCTATAGATGGGTTGGGTTGTTTTACCTCTGAGCGGCACTTTTTGCACACCATGGGCTAAATAACCATGTCACAAGAACCCTGAAGGCTCAGAGAAGGTTGTGGGAGGGGACCCACAGGAACAGCTGTTGGGAGACAGATGGTAGCCTCCCATCAAGGCATCCAGCGTGTTCTTTAAAATGCACAGGGTGTGTTTCTCCCGTACATGGGGCCATAGCTTAACATCCCATCAAACGGATGGTGGCCTTTCCAAGCCCATTAGTATCCCCTACTGACTGTGAGCAGGGTGAGGAGTTTTGCGGAGATAAATCTCAACGCTGACCCAGCTGGGACTCAAACCTGGGAACTTCAGATTACAAACCTGGCACGCTACTAACTGAGTCATCCCTGCCCCAGCTATATACGAGTTTAATATGAATATAATTTGAGGTTTCAATTCTTTACCAATAGGCAATTTGTTTATATGCAAACACTGTTTTGGAATATTAGCTACCTACCCCATATGGGTGATAGTTGACTTCAATCCAGGGTTCACTGGCAATTTTTTGTTGTAAATAGCTGTAAGATCGTTCCCGAACAAGCTTAGCTTTCTCTGCATCTGAACTTGCAAATCTCACAGTAACTGCTTTTGCTTCCTCCTCTTCTTCTTGCATATTTTCATCTTCATTAAAAAAAAAGTTATATCTAAATAACTTCATGCTATTTTATTAACAAAATAAAGCAAAATCAGACAAAATTAAATCTTTTATAAATACTGCAGCTGTACTGGTGATTAACTACAATAGGCAATTGATGTTTGCTAGAGAAGTGAACCAAATGACACTCAGTTGTAAAAAATGCTATAATTTGCATTGTATATTGCTATTTACATAAACTCTACTTTATAAACAACTCATAAACTTCAGTTAGAAAATCTATTCTGTTATTGAATATTTTAAGATTCTGATAAATACAGTGCTTACAAGAATAAACTTTTTTTAAAAATTACTATGGTAAATCTTTCAGAAGGTTAAAAAGTTGCTATTATAATAAATGCCACTTAAAATTTTGTAAACAAGTTTTATTGTACAACTTTTAATACTTGGATGCAAGCATGCAATATAGCACACTTTATTGCTGGGTTCAAACTTATTTTGTTTTTATTACTACATTGCAGCACAAAGTAATGATGCTTATGTTCATTTGTAAATGGCATTGGTTTAGACAAAATTTAATTTTGTTTCTTAAAGTATACACTTCTATTACAAGTGATATACACAAGAGTGGATCATGTGTTATGCTGTTTCATGTTAGGGAGATATCAAAGAGCAACTGTTTATAAATTATAATCTAGTTTATTTTGTGAGGGATAAGATAGAATAGCAAATAATTCCTTATAACCTATATGATACTCCTTACACTAACTTTCATTTATATACAGTTCAATGGACTGGATATCAGGTTGGGTTGTTTTACCTCTGAGTGGTGCTTTTGTATATAAAATGGGTTAAATAGCCAGGTCATAAGGTTGGGTTGGGTTGTTTTACCTCTGAGCGGCACTTTTTTGCACACCATGGGCTAAATGGCCAGGTCACATGGACCGCGAAGGCTCAGAGAAAGTTGGGGGAGGGGACCCACTGGAACAGCTGTTGGGAGACAGATGGTAGCCTCCCGTCAAGGCCATCCAGCGTGTTCTTTAACGTGCACAGGGTATGGCTTTCCCGCACACGGGGCCACGGCTTAACGTCCCATCCGCCGGACGGCGGCCTTTCCAAGCCCATCGATGTCCCCTACTGACCGTGGGCAGGACAGGGAATTTTGCAGAAATAAATCTCAATGCTGACCCAGCTGGGACTCGAACCTGGGAACTACAGATTACGAGCCTGGCGCGCTACCGACTGAGCCATAAGGACTCCAGGGGATAAGAGTTGGCTAGGGAAAGGGGACTCACAGAACAGCTGATAGGAGATAGAGGGAACTCCCCCCATCAAGGACATCCATTGTGTTCTTTAACATGCACAGGGTATGGCTCTCTTGCACATGGAGCCAGTATTTAAAATCCCATACTACAGACCAGATTCTGGCAATACATGTAAGAACTGTTTACAAATTCAATCTTTTTTAAGGAAGGATAAGAAAAAAAAAAATGGGAGGTAATTTTTTTATAGCCCATGATATTCTCTATATATATTAACTTCATGTAATATACAAATAATTGATCAGTGTCTTGAGCAATTACACATGGGGTGATATAATGGAACAAACATCTACGAATTAACTTGTTTTTGTACGGATAAAGAAGAAAATTTTATTACTTATGATATATATATATCATTATGATCAGCCTGAAAAGATAGACATTAGCCTTCACTTGACATAAACTTATGATCAGAAAAGAGAGAGATAATGGGATAATCACCTACAATCCCCCCCACAACACATACCTATTTTTTCTTTTTGAATGTGGAAAGATTAACAAAGGGTGAGAACTACTTTATGGCCTATGATACACAATGCAAGCTTTCATGACATAAAATTCATTAGGAGCCTCAGGTGGCAATAACTATATACCATCTAACCCATTTTGTGGGGGATTTTTATATACCCTAAGACACTCTGTATGTCATAAGTTCTCATTTCACACATAACTTACAATAGTTGACCCTTGGATTAGGGAAATATAGTAGAACAACTATTTACAAACTCTTCCCCCACAAAAAATGACTAATTTTTTTCAAGTGATGTCACTTGAAAAAGGGAGCAAAGAAGTTCATGAAACCAGCAATAAAAATCTTTTTTTGCTCAATAATTACAACATATAGTAGCAGAAAATTATATCTAGAAGAACTGGACAACAAGTGTTAATTTTAATCATAGGGAATGACAGTAAAATTGAAAAAAGACTAAAAAGAAGTATCATCCTTCAGGAAACATTTTATCATCATGGTCATTTGATAATATTTCATAGCAGATTAGAAAAAAGTTTCCAATATTCTGTTCTTCCCTCCCTTTTTTTCTCTCTTGCAATTTTTCCTGTGTGCACCTTGCTTCTGGATTTAAAAAAAAAATCAAATATAACCTTAGAAATATCCAAGAGAGCTCACATCTTCCCATTAAGTTAAACATTTTCCCATTATACAGAATGCACTGAAGTACCATTAAATTAGGATAGGAGACGTTATCCAAATTCAGTATCGCAAGTCTTGCATTTGTGCACATGCATGGCTGAAACTCTGGTCATATATAGCTGTCAGCTTTGGCTTCCCCAAACATTTGTCATGAGAATCATAATGGGGAAAGGCATGGGATTTAGATGCGTTTGAGAAAGGGCAGATCATAGGTGCCCAATGGATGGGGCACTTGATCTCCAAAATTGTCAATGAACTTGGATTTTCTCACACGACAGTTTCAAGAGTGTTCCGGGAATATGAAAATTCCAGCAAAAAACAAGTACTCAGACAAACTGCAAACAACCTTGAATGATTGTGGGTTTCACCATCTGACCCACATCATACACCCCGATAGGGGCCAGACATTATCTGAATCACCTCCCATCTGAATGCGGGTTCCAGCGGGAAGTTAGTGCATGGACCATGCAACACTCTCAGCTTCGGGACCGACCTACGAGAGTCCCACTTCTAACAGCACAACACTGGGCTAAAGAACCATATTGAAACCGGACCATTGAAAACTGGCAACGGATAGCCTGAAGTGATTAATCCCGATTTAAACTTCATCACACCAATGGGAGACTGAGGATATGGCACCAACCCCATGAAGCCATGGATCCTTAATGTCAGGTCAGAACAGTACAAGCTGGTGGTGGCTCAGTGATGGCCTGGGGTGTCTTCAGTTGGACATCTGTGTGACCTTTGGTATGTGTACTGACAACTCTCAATGCATCCTGGTACATAGAACTCATGGCTGACCATTTACACCTACTTATTGCCCTCATGCATCTCAATGGAGATGGCATCTACCAGCAAGATAACTGTTCATCTCACAGGTTCAGGTTGGCTACTGCACGGTTGCAGGAGCATTCTGCTGACTTTGAAATAATGAAATGACCACCAGAAGCCCAGATTTAAATCCCATTGAAAATCTTTGGGATACCGTCGAGCAGAGTATTCGGGCCTGTGTCCCATCAGTGATGACCTTGAGAGAATTGTGGACAGCTCTGGAGGATGCATGGGTTGCCATACCTGTGGAACATTTACAAAAGCTTGTAAAGTCCTTGTCTCATTATGTGGTGTCGGTTATCAGGGCCAGAGGGGTCCAACTTGTTACTAGGTTGCTATCCCTAATTCAATGGCACTTCAGTGTACAAACTCTACTTTGCTCTACTTTCTTGGCTAGCAGCTTAATGTTGGCAAATATTTTAACTTTTAATAATTCTGAACTTTGTGTGACTGTGTTTTTCTTTATAATTATTATTTTAACTTTTACAAACAGTTATTTCAGAGTTGCATTCTGAGATTAAATAGCAGACTAATTTCCCATAAAATGAATGAAAAAATATGTAGAAAAGTGGAACTTTTGCTTTGTAATTGATAAAGCTCAAATTCTGGAATTTAAAGCACAACCAGTTTAAATTTTAGATCTCATTAATGGTATGGCCACACAAAAAGTGTTTTGAGCAGTTTAGCATTAATATTTCCCAACTTTCTACCATTTTGAAACAAAACCATTACCAACAATGGAGGTGAGACACAAAAAACTACAACATATGCTTTGAACAGTTTCCCTGTTTGAAACTTCATTGTTTTCAGGTTTCATTGATAAATAATTAATATGCACACTTCCAATGTTGGTAATGGTTTTAAGATACCAGAAAGTTTGAAAATGCTAATTATGGCAAACTATTCAAACTGCTTTCTGTATAACCAACCCTAAGATTATACAATTTACTACATTAAATTTATTTTCCAGTTATTATAAAATTAAATTTTTATATCAGCAGAATTTTGTCTATATGAAGTTTTTAGTTAACATAACAATACTTTGCAATTATATTTACCTGCTACACCTCCAGAATTCTCTAATTTTGCCAATGCATCTGATTTATCCATATAGGTGAAACACGGCCGCAGTTGTATTATGGAATGAAGTGGAGTAATATGGAGTTCACCTACATTTAGAAAGTGATATAAGAAATAAATATTATTTACAATTTATTCTGTGAAAATCTGTGAAAAAATCCTTTTTTTAGAGTACAAAGACATTGCTTTATGAGTATCTTTTGCAGTACATTCTTTAGTGCAATAGCAGCATCTCCAGAAAGCAATAAATTGTTCATCTAAGCCGGCTTGAAAGTTGTTATGTAGAGACCATTTTTGAAAAATATACAGTTTTGTTGTTGCTTTTATGTCACTTTGTAATGCATTTCATCTAGTTTTTACAAATATTTGGTTTAATGCTGTAGGGTCAGCAGTTTCCAAAATAAAAGCATGTTTCATGAATATGGCCAATTTTTTTTATACAATTGAAATCTATCCCATTTATAAGCATCTGACAGAACCAGTGATACTGGCTAATATCCCTAAAGAAAGACACAAACTAGTCTTTTAACACCATTATCTGACTTCAATGTGCAGATATATTAACTTATATTAACCTTACAATCCTAAATTTGGCAGTGGTAGTCATTGCTTGTGATTTCAGTCATGGAAAGCAAGTGAAACTGGATCATGATCACCATAACTTCCCTCAGAATTAAGATAACAGCCTGAATGTTTTTAAATTTTGATTGGTGTTCTGTATGTATCTCAACAAATAGTATCTACTGATAATTTAAAAAAAAAAGAATTTTAATTATAGAATATTTTTAAAATATCAGGACCTCAAAAAAAAAGTTTTATCTATTAAGTGCAACTTCAAATCATTATAAAACTGATTTCAATTAACTTTATTCATCAAAATAATCTCCATTACACTCTGCCATTTTCTCACAAAGAAAAACAAGCTCACATAGATAGACCATGTTGATAGAAATTCTTATCTTTAGAGATGAGAAAAGAAAAAAAATAACAATAACAACTCCTCTTGCAATCCCCCTTAAGTATTAAATCAGTTATTATGCATATGATTATCCAATGACAAAAAAAAAATGAAAATTGGATGGTGAAATATCTGAAAAATAAGGTGGATGAGACAAGATTTCCCAGTTGAGACAGCTGTTATTTTCTCAGGTAACTTTCACTACATATGGACATACATTATTATGTAACAACTGCTATGTACCACATTAAAGAACATTTAATTCTGAGAAAAAAAAAATAGAAATTCTTAGGCAAAGAATTTTTTTTTTTCCAATAAAGTCAAAACTTTTACATTTTTATTTCAGCTTAAGTAAAAATATTTTAAACTAATTTTTCTGTTCATTTTTCACTTTATTATTCTAATATAATTATTTATATTTCTATTATAAATGGGAGACAAGTGTCTCCCATTTATCTGGCTTTTCTTAATTTTTTGGCAAAAAGATGGAGCGGTCTTTGCTCCGAAAAGCTTCTGAGAGTTTTTTCCTAAGAACTTTCAACATGCAAATAGTTTGAAGGATAAACTCTAAAATTTTATTGCTCAATGACAGAGAATTTTAAATTATTTTAAATTATTTTTTGAGCAAGAAAGTCTTTTTAATTGTATACTTAAAATATGTAATTATTAATATAACTTAATTTCAGTTTACTAAACCAAAAATAAAGTAAGCTTAAAAACTTCATGCTATAAAATATTTGAATTCAAAAATTATATTAAAAAAACATAAAAATTCTAAATAACTGAAAAAAATTAAATATACACATATTTTAAGCATATTAAACTTTCCAAAAGTTTAATGTTTGCTTAATACTGTTGTATATGCAAATCCCCTTCCAATCAATTTTGAAATATTACTATGAAAGAAATTATCTACAGTAATAACAAATAACAATTAAAACTAGTAACAAATACTGCTATTAGTTTTTCATACCAGTTAAAACTGTATTCTAAAAGATCCTAATGTTAGTACAATATTAAAAGCTATTCCCACTAGTTTTGTCAGGAACACCAAAATTGTCGAGTTCTAATATGGTTAAGTTTGAAAATTTGTTCTTTGAAATCAAATAATTAATACATGATAAAAGTAATTCTAGCAACAGTAAAAGCAGATTTAAAAACTAAAGAGTAATGAAATAGAGGGAAATAACCAATAATTTGTTGATTGCTTCAATTTTTCACTTATAAAATGAATAAATTAAAAAATATTAAAAACAATCTTCTTACTTGTTGTCTAAAAAATTAAAAGCAAAAGTTAAATATGCCAATAATGGAATTACTTACTGAATTCATATTAACTTTAAAGGAAAACAGGGTGTAATTTTTGTTCAACTGGTAAGAAAAGTCAGTCTGTTGATATTAAACTGCAGAAATTAATAAGAATTAATGATTTCATCCTTAGTGGGTTTCACTCTTTACAATTCCCATACAGGATAATTTTTTAATGTAATTTTTTTTGCCTTTTAGTGGCAACTTCACAGTGTACTTTGCACTAAAAACACCCATCTTTTCTTTGAATAAGATTATGGTTAACATATAACTTGTTACGATTCCCCTTAGAATTCCCTTGGGGGGGGGGGGGAGAAGGGGGCATGACTTAAGGTAGCTTATGACACTCCCTACATCACAAGTTACATTTTCCCTTTTTCAGAGGGGGAAAGAAAGGGGGTAAATCTTTTAAAATCTATGACAATTACCATGTCACAAGTTTCACAAAGTATATAACTTGTCATGATCTGCCACCTGGTTAGGAAGATTAGTAGAACAACTGTTTTAATAAATCTGAACCAATAATAGAGTTCCTGACAAAAATGACAAATGTCAAAAATTCAAGCAAAAAGCAACAGAAAATTGGTAACAAATATTAATTTACAAACATTTTTAAAAACTTTTAGTGGCAACAGTTCAGATCAACCTTGTAACTGGAAAATTTACTATCATACAAGCTTATTTGAAATTTGAGAACTGTCAGCTAGAATGGTTCCACAAGTTCTTCATGCCACTACTGATGTAAATTTAGTATAAAAAAAAAAAGGTATTTATTTAAGATAAAGCATACATTTTGAAAACATGTATATATATATAATTAAATTTACACTGGATATTTTTGTTTTAAAAATAATTACATTTTACTATAATAGATTGGGCATTTCTGCTCTGCGATTCCATAATTTGCCAACATTCGCAAATGATGGGGACAATAGAAAAATTAATGCAAAGAATTTTCATAAAAATAATCATTAGAATTCATTGAAAAACAAAAAAAAAATATTCCAATAAATTTTACCATAGCATTTTTATTATAACTTGAGTTTATTTTAATAACTGGTTTGCATTTTTTTAAATGTCATAAAAAATTTCCAATGCAAGGATTTTTTTCATAATACTAAATTTGACATTTCATACAGAAAAGTCTAAATCTTTTTAAAATCAAAGAATCATATTACATACAAATTCTTTAGCATATAGCTAAAACACTTGCTGTTCCATTCCTAAATTTCAAGATTCTTCAAAAACACATACCTTGCTTTAGAAGTCCTACAGAATAATGAACAGTGTTAGGAACAGCTTTTGTTGATGTCAGTATTTGCTTGTCCATTAAATGACTGAAAATAAATTTAACACAAATCAGGATATATATATATAAATTTTAATCAATTTATATGAAGGAAAGTAATGTGAAAATACCAATTTGAAAGTATGAGATGCTAAACATTTGTGAACTTAGTAAAGTTTAATACTAATTGTCCTACATATTTTGAGTCACAGGGTTGCAAAACTGAAAATATTGTATGAATTTGCAGCATCATTTCTTGAACTGGTGTCTGAATGAAACAGGGTATTTTGATTAAAACAGTTGCTTTGTAACTGTGGAGAAAACAGTATCCTGAAAATGTCTTCACAACAGTTATATGTTTCTGCACCCATCCACTGTTCACTGCAAATATTTAACATTCTGATAACTGACTGTGCATTTTAACTTTACATAATATGAATTGCATGGGATTTCTTCTAATGTGTACATTAGTTATGGCAAGCTACTGAAGCAAGATCTGAATGAATACAGCATTTGCCAATCTTTCCAAAATTCGAAAGGGCTTTCCCTCTATGATTTTATAGCACAAGATAGGTTTGGTAATGCTGCAAATAAAACAGGGCCATCCCATGGGAGAGTGGTTAGCGTGCTTGGCTACTGATCTAAGGGACCTGGGTTCGAGCACTGGGTAAGGCATGGATGTTCATGTTGTTTTTCTGCTGAGGTCCTGTCATCTTCACAGACATTCTACTAAGGCATATAAACTGACAGGCTCCTGTCAGATCTCTGTGGCAAGCAGCTGCTTGAGAGGGTATTTATTTATTTATTTATTTATTTATTTATTTATTTATTTATTATATTAAATCAATAATTTCGATGTGAACTACTTGAAACAATATGCCACATTCTTGGAACAGTTGATAAAATAAAACTTTAAAGAGTTGAATAAATTCTTTTCTCTTTTTTAGCTAAAGGGAAAAAGTTACTTTTGTTCAAGGGATAAGTTGAGTTGTTTTACCTTTGAGCAGCACTTTCTTTGCACACAATGGTTAGGTCACAAGGGTTGCAAAGTTAAGGGATTGGGGAGGAGACCCATTGAACAGCTGTTAGGAGACAGATGGAAACCTCTGTCAAGTCCATTCAGCATGGTCTTTAACATGCACAGGGTATGACTCTCCTGCACATAGGACCACATCTTTAGGCTCCATCAAATGGGTAGTGGACTTTACAATCACATCAGTGTCTCCTTTCTAACAGGGGCAAGGTGGAGGTTTAGTGTAGATAAATCTCAGCACTGGCACAGCTGGGACTTAAACCTGGGAACTGCAGATTATGAGCCTAGTGTGCTGCATACTGAGCCAACCCCCCCCCCCCCCACTTCAGGAATAAAAATTTTAGTGATGTGCTATTTGTTTAATAAATCTGTTTGTACAGAATGTGGGGTAAAAGGGTGCTAAAAATGAGCATGTCCTTTCATCCCCTTTTTATGTTATAAATAAACTTTTTGGGTTGGGTGGGGGTAATTACCTAAACGAAATTTTATTATATCAGTAAAAACTTCAAGTTTACTGGATTTTTTTTAATTTCAATGTTTGCAAATTAAAAATTTTTCCCTATTAACATAATATTTTTTTTCTAGTTTTCAAAATAAATGTAGCATTGCCAATTTTCTTTTCATTCATTTTAAAATCACTGCAGGGAAAAAAGTTTTAATTGTGCATGTGTGTTACCTAAGTATTTTTATTCATAATTTTTAAATAGGGCCACGCTGGCCCAATGTCCCTTTTGTATTTCTTGGTCCAGTTATGGATTAAACTAATAATTAGCACTAATACTTTATTATAATAGTACATATAAAGATTTTAAGTTGACTGAGTAGAAGTCTGTAGTAAATTCTTACCTTTGGAAATATGTATCACTAGAAGTACGACCATCTGTGTTAAATGCTATTTGTTCTCCTTTGTGCTTATCATAATTAGGGCTGTGAGTATCTATTGCCAGTTCAAGTTCAACCTATATGAAAACATATGTGAAACTGAATCAATGGAATTTCAATTATTCAGTGAATATCTTACGAATAATTTTTGTTTATCTGATATTTTCACTTATTTTTGTTGCACATAATTCTGAAAGTAGAATTAACTAATCAACTAATAGTAAATACAGAATTTACTGCTGACACAGAAGTCAATAACTCAATAAGCAGTTTTTGTAGAAAAAATCGGTTTGTCAATTTGCGAGACTTGAATCCACACCTCTCCAGATTCATGTCAATGTTAATCACTAAACTAGAATTGGCCATTCTAGTTCAGTGGCTAGAACACTCTGGCATTAATCTGAAGAGACATGAGTTCAAATCCCATGAATTGGCAAATTCATATTTTCAACAAAAATTACTTATATAATTAACTAGTTTCAATACTATGCTTTCAATAATAGAGAAATAATCAGTGTTCTCTTCTTTATGTCACTAAATACCATTCATATAAAATGTTATCATCTTTTACATGATACCCAATTGCAGGCAAGCTACTTGCTTTCAGCCATTATTGGAAACACACACAGAAGAAACATAACAATGGATATTTAATTTATTACACTGTACAATAATTTATTATTTATTTACAAGCAAATGATTATTCACTATTACTCATTAATTTAAAATAATTTAAAAATTCTCCGTCATTGAGCAATAAAATTTCAGAGTTTATCCTTCAAACTATTTGGATGTTGAAAGTTCTTAGGAGAAAAAACTCTCAGAAGCTTTTCGGAGCAAAGACAGCGCTCCGTCTTCAGTGAAGTGATGTTATCCTTCACTGAAGTCCGAAAAGCTTCTGAGAGTTTTTTCTCCTAAGAACTTTCAACATCCAAATAGTTTGAAGGATAAACTCTGAAATTTTATTGCTCAATGACAAGAGAATTTTTAAATTATTTTAAATTAATTTTTGAGCAAGAAGGTCTTTTAATTGTATTACTCATTAACCTGAATATTCTGAATTTAAATGCAACGAAATGCTTTAATTTTGATTTCATTTTTACTTTTGATTTTTTACAACTTATAAGCAAATCACGAAATATTTTCTTCCCTTGAAACAAAGTTGCACATTCCTCTCATAAGTAAAGCAGTGCATTTCCTTATCAAGATATTTGAGTAATTTTTACAATAAAATACAGTAAGCAGATTCAGAGGATATCTGTTGGCAAGAGTAGTAGTAGATTCCGATTACACAGGCCTCTTTACTCTTTCTAAAAGCATCTCTAACACTAAACTGAATTTGTATCATACAGACTAACTATGCTAATTCTTACCAGCTAAACAGGTATGAGGTGATTTGCCAATAACAAATTATTTGTATTGAGTATATTATCACTGATAGAGGCTGTTATGGGTATAACTGAAAGTTCCCCCCATCAAGTGTTCAATAATTTATTCATTATAATTTCCTGCTTTCTACTACACATTTAAACTGTAAAAATACATTAGACAGTACTATTCAAAGTTTCCAACTGAAATTTTAAAAATATCAAATACAACCTTTATAATTCTGAGCAAAAACATGATAAAAACTTGATAAGACCTTACTATCAAGGGTTTTAAAGAATCAAAACTAAAGGCAACAGTATATAACAGTCAAAACATCTATATATCTGGTTTTACAATATTATTGTCTTAAATGATGCATGTAATAATGGTCTAATATTTCAGCAAAATATACGAAGGTAATTACATTCATCACAACTGAACAATTAAAAAAAATTATAACAGTATCTTGCTTTGAAAGCTGAGTTGTTTTATTCTTGAGATGTTTTTGTTATTAAATATATCTTTTTTTAGTCACACAATGGATTAATGCCCATAATGACCCAAAACAGTCAAAATTCAAAATGGAACAGTCTGAATAGTGGTATTTCTTTATCTTTATTACTGCATACCCTTTTTTGGGCCATCTTGGACATTCAAGATAAATAAGCTAGATGCCAAATCCAGACTCTGGGCACATTTTGGAAGAGACCATCTAACAGATATTAGAAGCAGAAGCAAACTTTCTCTCAATGCTATTCAAAACGTCCTCATAATCCTAGATATGACTTCCATATATTTCCCACAGCTTGCCCTCCAAGTGGTTGGAACATGCTCTCTCCACCAAAGCTGGTCTTACAGCGATACTGATATGGCAGCACTGCCACACAACTATTGCTTATGCTGTGGTGCTTACAAAACAGAAACAGGAATGTTGCAATGTCAAGAGGGGTCATGTTCCCTCCACCATTGCACATTTATCACAAACCTTTCAAATCTTCCTTGTTACCTTCTTCATCAAGGACAGGGTGGACAGATTTTAACATTTTGATTCAAATCTGTAAACTTCATGGCATGCTACCAAAAGAGAAGCTAAAACTTAACATTTTGAAATATAAATATGGGAAAAAAAAATGAGTCTCAAATACTAAACAAATGCGTGTGCAGTTAAAAAAAATAAATAAAATACCTCCTCAAGCAGCTGCTTGCCATAGAGGTCTGACAGGAGCCTGCCAGTTTAATACGCCATAGTAGAAGGGATCTGTGAGGATGGTGGGTCCTCAGCAGATTTTTTGCCAACTGCACACAGTGTTCCCAGGTGGTCACTCTCTCAGGTACTGACTGCACCCAAAGCTGTTTAACTTCAGTGATTCGAAGAGAACCAGTGTTTTCAGCTTGGTAATCTGCGGTCAGTACCTGGGAGAGTGATCACTTTAGTGCACTTTAAAATGGCAATTTGTTTATTAATAATATATTTCATTCAGCTCAATATTTTCAGAATATATAATTTATTTATCAGCTTTTATTCTGATACAGTGTATTTTATCAAGATATTAAAACCCCAAGTCCCCACAAAGTTGGAAATGAAAACCTACAGGACAACTATTAGAGGCAAAATGGAACATCCCCTTGTGTTATCCTAAATATTTCATAACGAGAACAGAAAATGGATCTAATGTAAAAGAAACCAGAAAACCAGTAAATTTATTAAAAATTTAAACTTCTCCCCTGAACAAAAATATCTGAATCTAACATTAGATCAATGTGTTTGCTGAACCTATGAACCTAGGATTTTCTTATCAATGGGTTCTGTCAAACTCCAGTTACCCCCCCCCCCCACCCTACCACCACCAGCACCACCTATAGCTCAGATCTGGTGTCCTTCCCAATAATATTAGATCATGCATACTTTGAATTTCTGCAGTGTTTTACATATGAAGTTTACCCAAATCTTTTATTTTTTACTTTGTAACTTCACTGAAATATTCATTATAAACTGCTTGAAATTACTTTTAAATTAATTTAAATTTTAATTTCCAGAAAATTATTACAGACCATTTTATTATACACCAAATATGAAAACTGCTTTACAGATCACAAAAATTCTCTATTCAATCAGGTCTAGCCCACAGGCAGCATGTTTTGCACATGTCTGAACTAGTAACTTTTTATCAGCATCAGTCAAAATTTACTCAATTTCAAACTCTTATTACTTTCTGACTTATCACCATGTTCCAAGCTAATGATATGAAATAACAGTCATGTAAATAAATTTTTAAAAGCAGAAAGTTTGAAATTAGGCTTATTAAAGTTTGGAAAAGCAGAATATTAAGGAATTAAATCAGAATATCAGCTAGGACTGGTATAGTGAACCTTTTTGTGGTCTGGTGCCAAATTTATAGCAAAATGAACTTAGCAATGTAAAGTGGTACCTATCTCTGCTGACTTTTTATAACAACCTAAGAATGTTTCTATGGAATTAAACTGTTCACAGAATACCATCATTCAACTGACTCTGAGAAAAACATTGACATGGATTTTTTCATGACTCAGTAGCTTTAGCTGCTGCTGCTGTGTTGTTTTACCTCTGAGAGGCACTTTTTTGGACACAATAGGCTAAACAGCCAGGTCACAAGGACCTGAGGGCTCAGAGAAGATAGGGAGAAGGGGATCCATTGGATAGCTGTTAGAAGACAGATGGCTGCTTCCCATCATCGCCACTTAGTGCACTTTTTAACATGTACAGAGTATGGCTTTCCCACAGATGGGACCACGGCTTAATGTTCCATTCAACAGATGGTGCCCTTTCCAAGCCCATCGGTGTCCCCTACTGATGGAGGGCAGGGTGTAGAGTTCTGCAGAAATAAATCTCAATGGACTCAAACTTGGAAACTGCAGATTCCTTTTGTTACAAAAGCTACAATCACCTGATGCCAATGAACTGCCATAGTTGGGATAAAGCCACATTGCATAATCTAGAATTCATTTGATAATAAGACACATTTCTGAAAGTCTGAAACCTTTCTGAAAATGCATGTGACACAATAGAGTATTAAGGCATATAAATCTATATGTTCATTAATTTTAGTAGCTGACTGATTATTTCCAATGCACTTTTCCAAGACTAATTTTTTAGATTAAAAGTTTTCTATAAACTTTCCTCGTGTCTTTATCACATTTCCCTATTTTAACCTTTTACACTAAATTTATACAAACTTTATACATTAAAACATTCTTTAAATATATTGATAATACTTCTGTTGGAAATTTTATTTATTGGAATCTCTTTTCATATCATACACATGATTATGTTTAAAGAACGGTAACTTCAGGACTACTACATTTTAAACAAAATGTGATTTTTTTTTTACATACTTATAGCAAAGTAAATAACTGAGAGTTATTAAAGTCACTGTAATATGAATTATATCAATTTACTAAATAACATTAATGCACCTTCTGCTGCTTAGGTTTGATTCTAGCTTTCAAATGGTTGTCATTATCATAAGTCATTGTTGATGGGCGCACTGGATATTGGAAAAGAAATAAATTTTCCACTAAAGCTTTTGAGAGGTATACATCTACCTGTTAAGAGAAATAAATCAGTGTTTAGAACTATGATAAATAAAAGCATCACTATTTGACATAACTTTAAAGAAACAAAAAAATCTAAAAGAGATATTTAGATATTAGCATCAAGCTGAAAATTGTAATTGCTTCCAAAGACAGTAGTAAACATTGACTAATTTTATCACAGAAACAATGAGATAATAGGGAGTAATGTTCAAGGCCAAGTATTCAATATGTAACTTTTTGTAATACAAATACAATTTATTTAACTAACAATCACATATAAATTATAATCACTTACAGCAGTATTTAAAAGTTATTATTTGTTTTTCAACTGGAAAAAGGAGGATAACTACAAAAAATATGTTGGGTTGTTTACCTCTGAGTGGCACTTTTTAGCACACGGTGGGCTAAATGGCCAGGTAACTAGGACCCCGAGGACACAGAGATGGTTGGGGGTAGGGACTCATTGGACAGCTGTTAGAAGACAGAATGTAGCCTCCCATCAAGGCCATCCAGCATGTTCTTTAATATGCATAGGGTATTGCTCTCCTTCAAATGGGGCCATGGCTGAACATCCAATGGACTTTCTAAACCCATCAGTGTCCCCTACTGATAGATGGGAGATGCGGAGTTTCGCAAAGATAAATCTCAATACTGACTCAGCTGGGACTCAAACCTGGGAACTGCAGATTATGAACCTGGTATGCTACTGACTGAGACACCCCTGCCCCACAAAAAATGTGAAGAGTTGGATTGTTCTGTTTCTAAGTAGCACTTTTAGGTACATGATGGTCTAAATGGCCATGTCAGAAGACCTCAAAGTCTCAGGGGTTGGGTAGAGGAAGGTTGGGTAGAGGTCACACTGGACCAATGTGAAGGAACACCTTCATCAGGGTCATTTAAAGCCATGAAACACGGAAGGATTTGAGTAGACCTTTGGAGAAAGGGCAGCTTGATAGTTTTTTTGAATATATAGGGAAATTTGTTTAACAGTTTTCTTCTCATTGCAAACTTTTCTGCATCAAGCATAGGCATTGGATATATTGTTGGTATTGGTGATAAGTTTTTCTCACACAATGCCATGGAAATTTCAAATATGTTTAATGTTCACTAAACAACATGGTTGCCATGGCAACTTGTGAGGTATTCTCTTAGTTGGGGTATTGTCTTCAGCCGTCCTGTGCTCAAGAAGACAAGGTCTTCATTGGTAGATTCCTGGGAGTGAGAAGTAATTTCTGAACATCATCTATTTTAACTTCTAGCAACAGCTGGGCAGCCACATCCACAACATCAGTAGTAACTTTAATTGGTCTCAAAATACCCAATAACTAGAGAAAAAAATAGCAATGGAACTCTTCGCCATTGTCTTACACTTTATGTTATGCATGGAATACTTGACTTTAATTCTTCCAGAACCATTGGCAGTATAATTAAAAAAAACACACACACATAGGTCTCTTGTAAGGGGTCATTGCATCTCCTTGTGATTGCTACTGAGCTGACTGGTACAGGAAGAAACACCACTATGGTATATGAAGAAATTCTCCAGAAAAGTTTCAAAAGAAAATGAATGTGAAACACACACCAAGGAATTCAATAGTGCAATATGTGAATCAGTTCTGTAGTATGCAAGTCAAAAGTGGTACACCTCATCTGCAAACACACAAATAAGTTTATACACAGAGTGCAAGGTAAGCTTATGTTCTCAAGAAAAATTCAGAGATGGTGTGGGAGGGAATCCATTGGATAACTGTTAGGAGATAGATGGAAACCTCTTGTCAAGGCAATCCAGAGGGAAACATACACAGTCTTTCCTGTACACAAGGCCCCACCTGATGGATGGTAGCTTTTTACACACCCAAAGGTGTCCTCTTTCTCATCAAGGGTAGGGGTTTAGCAGCAATAAATCTCAATGCAAGCACACCTGGGATTCAAACCACAGAACATAAGATTATAAAGCCTGGTATGCTACTAAGTAAATCCCTGCCCAAATGGTGGTGTTGGGAAGAGGGGGGGGGGGGGACTGTGATATATGTGAATACAGTCTTTTTGATAATGCAATGGCTGTGGATAAAAATTTCTTGATTTTGTTGGTGCACATAAAATTACTTAAAATGTTTTGAGTGTCTGAAATGTGGATAGGTATGCAAAAGATGTAGGTACATTTGGAAGCATATTTCAATTTTTTATGCTTGACGTAGCCCATGGTTTTTTTTAGTTTGGACCAGTTATGCATTGTGTGACTTTGTGTGCTTTGCCAGTTTTAGCACATTGTGTCATTTAGCAAAGCAAATGGGGCTTTTTCAATGTTTGGATCAGTGGTGCATTGTTTACAATTTTGCATATTTTGGTGGGTTGTTTTAGCCCATGGGATGATTCTTCCAGTGGTGCATTGTTAGCGATTTTACAGCTTGTTTTAGCTCAAATGTTATTTAGCACATGGGACTTCTTTTCAAAGCAGATTAGCAGTGTGTTGTTTAAGAATTTGTGTTTCCATTTGTGTTATGGTGTGTTCACCTTTGTCTTATGGTAGGTTTTCTTGACAAGATTTTCTCTTTATGATATCACAGTTCATGCATTGAAGGGAAAGTTCTGTGAATGCTTTTTAACCCTCCAAGTGCCCAGCCTGAAAAACTGGAATGTAACCACAGAGTGAGCTATTTTTCCACTTGATCAGCCAACAAAAATGAAGATCAATTGGCTGTTCACAGTCATCAGCAAGGAGATGGAACTTTTTAGGGAAACATAGGACATCAAAGCGTAAAGTATGATGTCAAATAAATTTAGAGTAACTGTGGGTTGTTGGTGGCCTATGGTTATACATATACACATGTTTTGAGTAGGTAATGTGAAGTCATATGTGGGATTTGATGTGAATGTTTGGATATTTTGTCATTTGTAGTTGGCTTATTTTTGAGAATGGTCACAGGTAAGTGTATATGCATAATATATAAATTTAATAATATATAATATATAAATAAAGCCCAATCTTATAGTGAAATATAGTTAAAATATTGTAAATAATATGGTATTTAAAGTATTAAGATATTTAAATTATTTAATTTACTAGTGCTGTTATGAAAGTGTTACAGAAATGCAGTGTAATGTTATGGTCAGGTGATTTGAAAGTGGGAGTTAGGGTTGGGTTGTTCTTTTTTTCTTCTGAGTGACATTTTTTGCACACAATGGGCTAAATGGCCAAGTCAGAAGGACCCCGAGGGCTCAAAGAAGGTTAGGGGAGGGGACCCACTGGACAGTTGTTAGGAGACAGATGGTAGCCTCCTGTTAAGGCTGTCCAGTATGTTCTTTAACATGCACAAGGTATGGCTATCCCACACACACGGCCATGGCTTAATGTCCCATCCAATGGATAGCAGCCTTTCCAAGACCATTGTGTCCCCTATTGAAGCAGGGTGGGGAGTTTTGAGTGGGAGTTAGGGAGGTCATTGGGGCTATACGGAAATGATTTACGTAAGTTCTTTGGAGTGAGAGTTTGGGGGGGGGGGGTCAGAAATGTGTTTACTTGTATAGTTTCATATAATAGGTGTTCTGTTGAGAGTATGGCATGAAAATGGCAAAATCATTCAAATATGGAGAAACACGTTCCTGCCATTTTTCATTTTTCAAAAAAATTGAAAAGTTTTTTATGAGGGGGGTTGGGTTTTAGGAGACTAGTTTTTGGAGAAACATGTAGGTGGGTTTCCAGAGGATTCTAGGGGATGGATAAATGTATGGGGAAAGAATGAAGTTTTTGTCATTGGAAGTAGACATAGTGGTCAAATCACCTGACCATAATATTACACTGCATTTCTGTAACACTTTCATAACAGCACTAGTAAATAAAATAATTTAAATATCTTAATACTTTAAATACCATATTGTTTACTATATTCAAAGGATAGATATCTCGGCCATGGAACGGCTTTAATAGTTATGCAATGAGCATGCATATCTCATTATAGTAGTTTGAGATGACAAATTGACTAGTTATTATTAGTTATGTACAATTATTAGTTATTATAGGGATATAAGTTTTTTAGATATTGATTACTTTATTAATCTTATTCATATGATTTATTGGGAATATTTTAAAGCATTTGGCAGCTTTTTTATATGGAAATTGTGTATGTGTATAGTGAAGAAAAATGGCAGTTCATATTGGAGGCAGGAAAATTAAAGGTGGGGGAGATTTTTTTCTGAGAAATACTATTTTTAATTGATGCAGAGAAGTGTAATGTTTTCAACAGCTTAATTCAGCATGCTTACGAGTGTTTTTAATAAATTTGTAGTTATGAATATTAATAGCGATAAAATAAAATTGAAATAATAGTGATAAAATAATAGTGAAAAATAAATACCCCCTCAAGCAGCTGCTTGCCATAGAGGTCTGACAGGAGCCTGTCAGTTTATATGCCATAGTAGAAGGTCGTGAGGATGGCAGGACCTCAGCAGAAAAACACCACAAACACCTGTGTCTTACCCGGGGCTCGAACCCAGGTCCCTTAGGTCAGTAACCTAGCATGCTAACCACTCAGCAATGGGACGGCTTCAATAGTGATAGTTATCAATATATATTAAATTCACTATATATCAATAAATAGTTTTGTGGAAAAAATGAGTTTTGCCAACATGCAGGATTCATTCAACCCCATGTCTCTCCAGATTCATGCAGAGCCAGCTCAGACTTTTTTTACACTAATGTGACCTATCAATCTCCTGTCATTGTTGCTGCTGGTGCTATCTATGATCAGGAAGGGCAACTTTACTTTTTAATTAATGTTGCACTCTATAAGATGTAAATATATAAGCAAGTCACTCACACTAAACCATTAAATAGTAACATCAAATGCTTCACTACACATCTTAAGGGTGCCACCACAAATCCCCTTCTTGACTATTTACTGAAGAAATCAGTTTCAGTCTGGTTTTTCATCATTAGAATGTACTGAGAGACCACTTTTGAATTTTGAGCTGTGCCTAAAAGTTATAGCCAAAATATCTTATTTTGAAAATTTTTAATCTAAGCTTACACTGAAACTTTGCAAGTGAACTTTGAAAAAAGTTATACTAATTTTGGATTTTGAATGGCAAACTTTGATAATTTTGCTGCCTTAATATTAAATAACTTTAAATGAAAAAGGGGAAAATAAAAAAAGAATAAGAATAAAGTGTTTACAAAGGATGGTTGGCCAAGCAAATTCCAGTAGCATCCAAACCCACATGGACCAGCCTTTCAATTTAAAACCACCAGATGCATCCTGAAAGTCATTGCAACACAACACCTGACTCTAGTGAGCATCCGATGACAAAGGGTAAGGAAAAACAGTCATGGAGAGGCAGGGAGGGGGAGAATGATGATTTTTGATCAGGCTGTCCCCAAACTCCCCACCATCCACCCACAACTGAGTGGCCAGCTGGAAGCAAACCAGTGAAATCCTAAGCTACCCCAAGAACCACTGACAGTATATGACATGACAAGTAAAAGTTGGGTTGGGTTGTTTTACCTCTGAGCGGCACTTTTTTGCACACCATGGGCTAAATGGCCAGGTCACATGGACCCCGTAGGCTCAGAGAAGGTTGGGGGAGGGGACCCACTGGAACAGCTGTTGGAAGACAGATGGTAGCCTCCCGTCAAGGCCATCCAGCGTGTTCTTTAACGTGCACAGGGTATGGCTCTCCCACACACGGGGCCACGGCTTAACGTCCCATCCGACGGACGGCGGCCTTTCCAAGCCCATCGGTGTCCCCTACTGACCATGGGCAGGGCGGGGAATTTTGCAGAGATAAATCTCAACGCTGACCCAGCTGGGACTCGAACCTGGGAACTACAGATTACGAGCCTGGCGAGCAAGTAAAAGACAAAGTCAGAATGATACAGAACTGGATCCCCCCCCCCAAAAAAAAAGCAACGAAAAGAGATAAAATGAAGAAGTTGGGTTCAAAAAGGTGCAGCAAGGTAATTGAGATTAAAATTATGTGGACTTCAGGGTCGCTTATGTGTCTATCCTCTGGTTTATTATTTATGGAAACCATGCAAATTCACATAAAATTCTGAGGAAAATTAACAAGGTATAACAAATAAGCTAGCTTTCATTAACTAGAGGGAGAGAAGTAGTAAATAATTAACACTGGCATCCAATTTTTGAATTTATCTTTTACATCAAGCATTAACAACAAAAGGGATAAATTGAAAGATGATATTTTAGAAGTTTAAGAATTGTAGTATGTGAAATCTGTATTACAGAAATATAAATGCAAATGATAAGCTAATAATTTATTGCTGAAAGTTTGAACTTGAGTACAGAAGAAACAATCATTAAATATTTAATCTAGAATGATGAAGTACATGAGGGGGTGGGGGGGAGGTCAGGGCTGAGGAAAGGTTGAGAAACTGTACACCCTATTCTACAGAGATTGAACAGAAAGAGTTTATGGAAAATGAGTTTTGCTGTATATGTAGTATGGCTAATTTATTTATATCTTACAGAGTGCAACATTAAGAAGCTGATTTCCCCGATCACAGATGAAACCAGCAGCAACAATGATGGGAGATTGATAGGTCATTGGTGGAAAAAAGGTAGAGTAAATATTAATTTAGTGGTCTTAGAGCACACTGCTATGAATCTGGAGGTTTGAATCCTACATGTCAGAAAAACTATTGATAGTTATTAATAATTTTAATAACAAATTGATTTTTTTTTCTCAAATTTCTTGTTTATAACTTTTGGAATTAAGAAGTTTAATATATTCAATTACTGAAAGTGTTAGGTAAATGCATTAATGGGTGTAGGAATTAATTAGCATTGTGATAAATATTGGAGGTTGGAATGATGCTGTATATATGTTTTTTGTAGATTTTGTTTCTTTAATTGCATTTTTTAGTTCTGGGGGATTTTTTGATAATTTAGATCAGTGGTGCATTGTTTCTGATCTTCTTGCATTTTTTTTTATATTTGTTTTCTCTGATTAGATTATTTAGCTCTGGGTTTATTTTTTTTACAATTCAGATCAGCAGTGCATAGTTTCCATTTTTTTTTTTAATTTGCAGCCTCTGATTAGATTATTAGTTCCAGGGGCTTTTTATAATTTGGATTGGCAGTGCATTTTTCTAATTCCCTTGTTGCTTATGATTTGTTGTCTCTGATGAGATTATTCAGTTCTGGGTCAGCAATGCATTGTTCCCAATTTTCTTGTTTTTTTAAGATTTATTGTATGGGATGAAATTATTTCTGGTATTTTATTTAGGTTAACCTTTGTTAATTTCACATGTCTGACTATTTTAAGGAATTTTGGTTTTAGGAATGTACTTATAGTGTTTTAAATATTAGAAAATAAGGGAGGATTAATGCAATTGGTTTGTAGTATGTGGGAAGGAAATTGTGTGTTGTTAATGTTATTTGTTTATGGGTTGTTTTATGGGAATTTTATTTCTTAGTAACAATCAGTGGTGAGGGATTTCTTTTTTTTTTTTATAAGAAAGCAGGAGGGGGGGGGGGGGAATTTATTTATGCTGAGTGTTTAAAATGTAAACTATTGTTACCATGATAATGGTATACTGTATTTGACATAAACCCAAATTATCATTACCATGATAACAAAAAAAAAAAACTTTTTTTTGGAAACCACTGTTTGGGTTAGGGTCTGGGGGTTGTGGAAATGATAAAAAAAAAAAGTACTGTTTTGCTATGCTGCATTAAAAAAAATTAACAAAAATGAAGTTGAATAGGATTTTTTTTAGCCAAAGTAAAAAAAGTATCTGTCAATGCAAATAAATTTTATAAAACAGAATAAAATAAGTATAACACATATGAAATAAAAATAGTCTGCCTCAGTGGTGCAGTGGCATCATGTTATTTCGCAGTGACATTTCAATGACCAAGGTTTGGGTTTGAGTCTCAGAATGGCATGTTTGTACTGTCATAATCTGCAGATAAGCTAGTAAGTAGCTTTGCAGGTCAGATCCCAATTGAAAAAAAAAAGGAAATTTCCTTCTGAATATGAGGAAAATAAATTTTCACTTGAAACAAGAAAATTACTATGTTTTTTTCTCAGTACTATATTCTGAGGAAAGTTCAGGCTTTTCTCAACTGTGCTGAGACAACTAAACAAGCCAACTTCATAACTTTTTAACAAATAAACAGACACAGGCCTGGGTCTCAAACCCAGGTTCCTTTCATCTTTAACCAACCACACTAACCACTCAGCCTCCAGGAGGCCATTATATGGGTATTATATGCTTATATGTTACCATATATATCAAATATATTATAATATGTTACTATATATAAAATATATGTTACCATATATACTAAAAAATCAAGTAAACAATATTATTACATGGAAAATTAAATTAATTAATATGATATATTGCATTGTTTCAATCATGTCTTGACATAAGATAAATTATTTCAAATCAGTAATAAAGTTAGTATAATAAACAACACATTTTTTACCATTTTTAGCTTTCCACCTGGTTGTATTGGTAGTTACATTCGTTTTTAAACTGACAAATTGTTGAATGAAAATAAAAAAACACATTGAACAAAAATTAATGAATAGCCAATTGTGTACGAGTGCCTTCAGTAACAAAGCAGCTTATCAAAAATTAATGAATAGCCAATTGTGTATGAGTGCCTTCAATAACAAAGCAGATTATCAATTTGTTCATTTGAAATACAAATTAAACAAATGTTGCCAACAAAAGATTACAAGTAAATGAATTAACTGCCAGTAATCTTTCGGAAGTCAAATGATAATAAGTAATATTGAATCATGCTGGAGTAAAAATATCGTCCACATGTACACAAAACTACACAAGGAATCCAATATGTAGTTCTTCAGAGAAAAATTATTTTTCATATGACAAAAAAGGGTAGCCATGCTTGCACCGGGTTCTGTTGGATTGCGTTTTAATGGGATTTACCTGTATATATATATACCAATTGGGAGAGTAGTTTGTGCACTTGGCTACTGATGAAAGGGACCTGGGTTTGAGTCTTTTGACTAAGGCATGGATGTTTGTGTTATCTTTCTGCTGCAGTGTAGCCTTCCTCGGAGACCTTTTTTTTTCCCACATAAACTGACAGGCTACTGTGAGACTTCTGTGCAAGCAGCTGCTTGAGGGGGTATTTCTTACATATACATATATACTGAAATACATTAGAAAACAAAAACCACATGGGGCTAAATATAACTAATGCAGGAGTAAGAAACCTTCGGAACTAACATACAAGGTTTTCCAAAAGGGGCTTTATGATTTTGAATGCCGATAACTCAAAATGCTTTTTTTTTTCTGGTGGAATTTCATATACCCTAACTTCAGTCATATACAAGTCTAACTATGGCGTCGCTCTCACAAGAACAATGTACTGAAATTGTTAAAACTTATTATGGAAATAGATGTTCAGTAAAAGAAACACATCGCAAAATTCGTGATTTTTTCGGTGCATTCAATCGTCCTACTGAACAATTTCACGTTAAATGGAAGTGTCAATAAACAAAATTGTCGACTTTAGGGGGGAAGAAAATCCTCAAATTATTCACAAACATTTCATGCACAAAAGTGTATGGTTTGTGGTCTGGAGGAAACATTGGCCCATTTTTCTTTGAAAATGATCATGGCAATGCTGTACGGTGAATGCAGAGCATTATAATGCGATGATTACAGAATTTTTGTGGCTTTAAATTGATGGAATTGATATTTCTGATGTTTATTTTCAACAAGATGGTGCTACAAGCCATACAACACAGTCAAACATAGAGTTATTATGTACGAAATTCCCTGGACGTGTAATTTCACGAAACAGAGATGTGAATTGGCTGCCAAGATCTTGCGATTTAACATCGTTGGATTTTTTTTTTGGGGGGGGGGGGGGGGGGGCTATTTGAAAATTAAAGTTTACGTTAACAAACCAGATAACATACCAAGTCAACCAACCAGATAACATACCAGTCAACAAACCAGATACATTATAAAAGATAACATCTGAGCAGTCATAAGAGAGATTAATGTCTCAATGATTGAGAATATCTTATAAAATTATGCTGTTCATATCAATGCCTGTAAATGTAGCCATGGTGGACATTTAAATGACATCATCTTTCAAGTTTAATTGTAATCGATGAAACTTTAATTTACAATAAACAAATCAGATATATTCCACGTGTTTTCCTCTTTATTACAAAACAACATCCGAAAGTCCCTTTTGGAAAACCCCATATTTCACAATATTTTATATTAGACAAATTTTTTCTCGTCATTACGTGGTTCTACTGTTTTCATTATTACATTCGTGCAGTTTCCGCTAAAATTCTATAGACTAAAAAATTAATTACAGGACTTTCATAAGCAGACTTATTTTTAAATCAGCCACTAGCCACATGCACTGCGTGTACACATTATATTGAAACATGCATAAGTTGGAATACACATTGTCCAAGAACCTAATAAAAAAAAACTGTTATTTTTAAAAACTCAAAAGTATTAAGTTCTCATTTTCATAATATGACAAAAAAAAACTCGCACAGCATCAAAACTTATAATATTATTACCAACCTCGTGATCGACAGTTTCGTCGTCCGACATGTTGAACTTTAAAATATATATAGTGGCCAGATCCTTAATTATAAATTAAAGGAAGAGTATTGATTCAACTCAACAATAACTAACTATTTTGCCAGTGATGGCCAATAATTCTTGGTATTGGATTTACAGACTTTATATTAAAGAATCCATGGCAGTACGTATACATATATTCTACGCTGACCAACCCAACAATGACTAAAATATTTGTAGCATAGCAGTGATAATCTTACCACCGCCTACCACTGTGGAAGCTCTGTGTTATGGTGCTGCGGAAGGTCTCTGCTGTTTGTGCAAACATTTCCTAAAATTCCTTGAAACCGATAATAGGGTGGTGATATTGTAAAAGTATAGTAGAATAAAAAAATTTATTCTCTTTTATCCAACGAAGCAGAGAGCTTTCTTGTTCTTGTTAAAAATGCAAAGTCTTCAAATTCAAATTTATTTTCTAAAATTGTCATTTATATAATTTTTTTTTCATAAAAAAATCTCAGTAAGCGAAGCTTATCATCGGAAATGTATATGGTTTTAATAGATATGATATGATTTGATGATTTGTGCTTAATGCCATTGATCTTTTAATTTTAAGCATAAATTGGAAATTCAGATTATTCAATGAGTGTGATTTGGAAATATATTCAAAGAAATAGGACTCGTAGTGTTAAGTTTGGAAGTGGGATGCTGAAGAATCAAAAATTTAGTTTTCTCAATTCAAATCAACAGCAGAAAATAGTGTAAAAGCTGAAAAAGATTATATGCCATGCTTAGATAGATCATAAAATTTGTGGAATTACAGTATTAATTTATACTTAAGCAGAAAATTAAACGTTTGTGCTAATGGGTACATTTCACTAACTCTAAGTCATCAAAGAGTCCCGCGAAAATGGTGAAACTTGCAGGTGTGACGTCATAGAAAATACCAGAATATGATGCAAATCACCACTTTTTCCTTCCCCTTTCTAAGATTGTCCCAGAAAAAAATATGCAATCTTGGATCATATGACGTCATAGTGTTTCATCTTCTGATCCTTTTGCGATAATTCCAGTGGGGAGTTGCCTTCCAATAAGGCTAGCGGCAAGTAATTGACATAGCATCTTTTCTCCAGTTGTGATTTGGGCGGGGGTGGCTCAGTCGGTAGCACGCCAGGCTCGTAATCTGTAGTTCCCAGGTTCGAGTCCCAGCTGGGTCAGCGTTGAGATTTATCTCCGCAAAAATTCCCCACCCTGCCCACGGTCAGTAGGGGACACCGATGGGCTTGGAAAGGCCGCCGTCCGTCGGATGGGACGGTAAGCCGTGGCCCCGTGTGCGAGAGAGCCATACCCTGTGCAAGTTAAAGAACACACTGGATAGCCTTGACGGGAGGCTACATCTGTCTCCCAACTGCTGTTCCAGTGGATCCCCTTCCCCAATCCTTCTCTGAGCCTACGGGGTCCATGTGACCTGGCCATTTAGCCCATGGTGTGCAAAAAAGTGTCACTCAGAGGTAAAACAACCCAACTCACTCCAGTTGTGAAATAGTTGGGGCACCAAAAACAAATCCAATTCAGAATGGGCACAGTCGCTGGAATCAGGATGGATCTTCTGAAGCACATGATGACAACACTTCCTTCACTCTACAATGTCTTTTCACCTTATGAAGAACAGTAATGTTTGTTACGTTTTATACTCTTGCCTCATTGAAGTCGATCAGCTGCATGTTGCAATAGATCTACACCAGCTTCGTGTAATTCTGATTTGTCTGCTGTTTCAAAGTTTTTGCCTCCAGCCATCTCTGAAACAAATCACCGTCCTGCCTTACATGTTTTGGCTAAGACAGGTTTCACGAGCGGACTGATGAAACGATTGAGGGTGGCAAAGAGGTTTCCTAGTCCATCCTCTCTCTGGTGTAGGGTACCTCAAAACACACCCCTACGCGTTTTCTCCTTGCAGTATCGTGCATAGGTATCTGCTGAAAGTGGGTTAAATTTAAATCTCATTGCAAAAATGAAGTTTGATCAGCACTTTACCAAATTTGAAGTGAAACGGTTTTCACAAATCGGTGCGTAGGAAGATTCTCATACTCTCGAAAGCTTTTCAGGTGAAAGGATAATAATCGGGTTGTTGACACACAACCACTATTGCTTCGTTATTATTTATTGTTACTTCAGGGTTCACAACACGTAATGATTCACTGTAAGTTTTACCTATCTACTGAAGAACAATCAAAGTAGTGTAGATATAATACAAGATGATTCAAAACTCTTGGGCCAAACATTAAGGGGTGATAGAACACACCTAAACAAGCATTTTTCGTCATACTATGCATTGTCGGAACTCAAGCGTTGAAGCGCTAAAGGGCGCTTTCCAGTGAACACTTATAAGCGCTGGTTTTTGCACTCGTCGTTATTTCTACCGTGGATTGCAGAACGGATGAATTGTTTCACGAATCAGGAGAGGGCGGACATGCATTTCATGTACGGAACTGTGGACGGGAATGCGAGGGAAAAGCCCCTTTTAGGAACCTCTTCTCTCATTCTTGTGTTTCTTCATTTCCTGGCACAGTAACTGCTAACCCCTAGCGCTTCACCGCTTGAGTTCCGATCATGCATTGTATGACGAAAAGTGCTTGTTTATATGTGTTCTATCACCCCTTAAAGTTTGGCCCAAGCATTTTGAATCACCCTGTATATACCGTACCATAAATACCTATATCCATATTGATGGGGTGGTCTCTGACTGTTTTACTCATCGTCGTCCAATTTGGTAAATCCTAACATCTCCCATTATCCTGGGTCTGAATGAGCAAATTTAATGAAGTGCAACTTGTCTGCATCAATCATCATTGTGTGGTTGGCCAGTTGCTTGAAGCGGTAAACTTTTCTCAACTTGTAGGGTATCACCTGGTTCATCGCATCGAATGATTCAACAGTTTCGTAGTTTCATGGGGTACCTTTCGTTTGTGGAAAGTACTTGGAGGAATCACATAGAAGTAACAGCCATCACCTATCTCGAATATTACAAAGATTTGGATATTACAATCTTTGTAATATTTGGATATTACATATTGCAAAGATTGGTAGCAAATCGATGGTACAGAGCTTTCTCTACTTCTTAACTGACACATACAAGCTTGACATAATTCCATTTAGGGTTGTTGTGTTGTTTTACCTCTGAGCGGCACTTTTTTGCACACCATGGGCTAAATGGCCAGTTCACATGGACCCCAAAGGTCCTCGGAGAAGGTTGGGGGAGGGGACCCACTGGAACAGCTGTTGGGAGACAGATGGTAGCCTCCCGTCAAGGCCATCCAGCTTGTTATTTAACGTGCACAGGGTATTGCTCTCCCGCACACGGGGCCACGGCTTAACTTCCCATCCGACGGACGGCGGCCTTTCCAAGCCCATCGGTGTCCCCTACTGACCGTGGGCAGGGCGGGGAATTTTTGTGGAGAATATGTCAATACCAAAGAAGGGGTATGCCTAGCTCAGGCAAGCTGGAAAGGGAGACCTGTAGCCTGAGCTAACTTTTTTACACTGTCGAATCCTCTTTCAGGGTCGAAATAATAGGGTTCCAGAGTTTTGTTTCCTTTTATACTTAGTTTCATAACTGAGGAGTGTTTGCCATTGATTAAGGGTTAATTCGATTTCTTGACTGGCGTTGGTATTTCCTATAAACAGACAGATAGCTACTGTTGCATTACACACACTTTTTCTGTAATGGCCCCCTATAGATTGAGATTCACCACAACTTTGTCGTTCAAGTAAAAACTAAGAAACCTACTAATATTAAAGTAGTAATCAGTACACTTGCAACACTAGCTAGAGCCTTCCTTCTCCAGTCCATAAAAATAAATAAATAAATACCCCCTCAAGCAGCTGCTTGCCACAGAGGTCTGACAGGAGCCTGTCAGTTTATATGCCACAGTAGGTCTGAGAGGATGGCAGGACCTCAGCAGAAAAACAACGCAAACAGCCATGCCTTACCCGGGGCTCGAACCCAGGTCCCGTAGATCAGTGGTCAAGCGTGCTAATAGTAATCAGTACACTTGCCACACTAGCTAGACCCTTCCTTCTCCTGTCCATACTAGACATTAAATGAAAAAGAATGAAAAGACAGACACAATATATAGGCTTCATATCCTTTTTTAACCTTTCATATACATTTAGAATATTTCGAGGACAGACTAATTTATGCAATCTATTTTTAGTATCATTAATTATCATCATAATTTGTATGATGATAATTAATCATAATTTGTTTTGTTTTTTAATTACAAGAGAAACATTAATGCAAAACAATTATATAATAATATTAATGAAATGTTTGTTCTACGAGCCGCCCCGTGGCCGAGTGGTTAGCACGCTTGGCTATTGATCTAAGGGACCGGGTTCGAGCCCCAGGTAAGGCATGGATGTGTGTGTCGTTTTTCTGCTGAGGTCCTGCCATCCTCACAGATTCTTCTACTCTGGCATATAAACTGACAGGCTCCTGTCAGACCTCTGTGGCAAGCAGCTGCTTGAGGGGGTATTTATTTTTTATTATTTGTTCTACGGGGATATCGCACAATAAAACTGTTTATAAGCTCTTCTAAATTTAAATTATAAGGATGAAAATTATACTATATCGGAACGAGGATTGCAATGTCCACAAAATGAAATAATAATCCCCAAAATGATAAATATAACGTAAATTAAGTAAAACTGGTTAAGGAAAAGTAAAAGTGAATGGTGGACCATCACAGGCGCCGTGAGGCAGGCTGTCTCTATGCTACACCCTGTCGACGGTTCTGTTAATAGTATATATTTCCATGCAGTATCCACAAACATTTGGGATAAATCAATATCCAAATCAGCATCATAACCAATATTCACACTCAGTTTTATCAGACGTTTATATATCAGAGAGTTTTATCAGACAGTTTTATAACACCATAAAGGCTGTCAGCAACAGGTCCCAACAGTAAAGGTAATAGAGAATCATGGTGTTCCACAACGGCCGGTTGGAGGAAATAGTCTTTGTTAGATCCACACACATGCACATCATGGAGATAATTTCTACCAAACGCTTTACCAACTCCAACTATTGTAATAAGCTGAGCGTCAGTTCAGGTTATGATTTGTAATTAGAGAGCATTAAGAGCAGGATCCTCCTTGATAATCTCTATGTAATGGCTTCCTTCTGCATTGGGGGTGGCTCAGTCATTAGTGCGCCAGGCTCGTAATCTGTAGTTCCCAGGTTCGAGTCTCACACCTCTCTTGTGTTGCGATCTTATGCAACCACGGCAGTTCCTGATTCCGCTTATACAACACTACCAGTTTCGAAAAGCCATGCTTATCTAGAGCCGGGGACAAGGAATATGCCCTATAGGCGCACCTCAACCCCGGCCTCACATGGCAGCAGTCCTATAGAAGGAAAGCTAACCACCGGAAGAAACCTAACTTTAATCTGTTCCTTGGTTAGCCATGAACAAGGATATATAGATCCAAGTTCGATCGGCACCCGGGGTGGAGACTCTTAGTAAGACCCAGACTTTTTTGAGGGCTCATGCCTACTAGGCAGGCAGTAACCACTCAGCAGAGCCCTCGAACTGCTCACCCAGAGCACCTGATAGGTGAGGTCTCAGACGCTGTCACCAACCAACCGACCAGGGAACCGGTTGGCAGCATCGTCGACCTCGGTTGGCTTTGGCAATGCTCCAGCCGGGGACCCAATCCGGCCGGCAAAGCCTTCAGCAGGTTTGCTGGGCTCTGGGCCCCCCCACCACGACAAGGTGGTCCTCTATTGGGGGGGGGGGGGGGGGTTCGAGTCCCACCTGGGTCAGCATTGAGATTTATCTCCACAAAATTCCCCGCCCTGCCCATGGTCAGTAAAGGACACAGAGGGGTTTGGAAAGGTCGCTGTCTGTCGGATGGGATGTTAAGCCATGGGGGCGTGTGCTGGAGAGCCATACCCTGTGCTCATTAAAAAACACGCTGAATGGCCTTGACAGGAGACTACCATCTGTCTCCCAACAGCTGTCCCAAGGGTCTCCTCCCCCAACCTTCTCTGAGCCTTCGGGGTCCATGTGACCTGACCATTTAGCCCATGGTGTGCAAATAAAGTGCCGCTCAGAGGTAAAACAACCCAACCCAAAATCCCTCTGCATTGCAATAACCGCTCACTCGAAGACTGAGGCATCAGGAGCCATGTTCGGCCCCCGATTTTATTTTGATAAGAACTACCAATCAATGACACAATTCACAAAAGTGTAGTCCATTCTTGCAACGTGAAGACAACACCACCATGCATTCTCTGAATTTATCGCTACCAAATCCTATTGACAATAATTACTTGGCATGGCTCAAAATTCAAAAGTTTCCACTTTTTTTTGAATAAAATATACAGACGGAATTAGACAACTATTGTGAAACGCAGATCTCTTCGATAGGTTCCGCTTACGCTGCCTCGCAGCAATGGTGGCAGTTTTCCTTTTCGTCGATCAGCACACGAGAGTGACGTGTAGTGCCTTCCACTAGATGAAGTACTATCCTGTACAGTGGAGCATCGGATGGCATCACTCAACCGTATTTCCACCATCATTGGGTACACAAGACTCCCTTTTTCGTACTTTCTATACTATCGGAAATGAACCCTAAACTTTTCCTTAAACAAGGTTCAAGGTACATGAAAGTTGCCAGATCACTAATTTCTGAAAAAAAAAAACGTTGCCAGATATTTTTCCTGAATTCTGTAATCAACCATAGTGTTCGGATATTTTTTTTGAGTATAATAAGATTTCTCATTCATCTCCACAAAACTCCCCACCCTGCCCACGGTCAGTAAGGAATACCGATGGGCTTGGAAAGGCCGCCGTCCGTCGGATTGGACGTTAAGCCATGGTCCCGTGTACGGGAGAGCCATACCCTGTGCACGTTAAAGAACACACTGGATGGGCTTGACGGGAGGCTACCATCTGTCTCCCAACAGCTGTTCCAGTGGGTTCCCTCCCCCAACCTTCTCTGAGCCTTCGGGGTCCATGTGACCTGGCCATTTAGCCCATTGTGGTCAAAAAGTGCCTCTCAGAGGAAAAACAACCCAACTCCTGCATATGGGCATACGGCTTAACATCCCATTCAACGGACGGCAGCCATTCTAAACCCATTAGTGTCACTTACTGACCGAGGACAGAGTGGGGACTTCTGTGGAGATAAATCTCAACACTAGCACAGTTGGGAATCGAATCTGAGAACAGCATATTACAAGCCTGGTGTATTACCGACTGAGCCACCTATAGCACAGACCAGTAACAGGTCTTGTTACAAAAGTGTTGTCAGAGTAAGGGTTTTAACCCATTAATCTGGGTTTTTTCACACTCGTGGAACTTAAGATGATATTTCATTTTAAGAGCGTTTTGTGCAATTCTCGAAGCAAAGAAAACAAAGTGATGGTGATAAAATTAGCTAACAACTAATGACCAGTTGTGATTCAAAAACACCATGTAAGTTCAAATGTATTTCTGTTAAATCAGTTCGAAATTAAACCATTTTGTGACTCTCGGGAACCTGACGTACAGTTGATATTGTTCAATTACAGTTGATATTGCTACGAAAATCTTATCAGAAACATAAGAAAAAATGGGAGAACAGTTCCTCCCCCTCCCTAACACAGGACACGTCTCATAGTAAGGGCCTTTCAAGAGAAGGGACCAGAAGATTTATTTTGTTTGGTCTCAGACTCAAAGCGAAGCCTTAAATTAAGACACTTGTCAATTTTTTTATTACTATTATTTTTTGGATATTTGAGTTATGTTGTTTTACCCACGGGCGGCACTTTTTGCACACCATGAGCTAAATGGCCAGATCACAAGGAATCAAAGGATCAGAGAAGGTTGGAGCTGTTAGAAACAACAGTTTATGTCCAATCCAACAGACGGCAGCCTTTCGGAGACCATTGATGTTCCAGTTTAGCTGAGATAAACTCAACTCTGACCAAGTGGGACTCGAACCTGGAAACTACAAATTATGAGCCTGGCGCACTACTGACTGAGCCAGTCCTGGCACGTTGATATTAGATTCTACAGTAAAAGATATAATTTTTGACTGACGAGTATCGGATAAGGTGGTTTTTTTTATTATTATTGTTGTCGTTATGCTGAGCTGTCGTGTTACTCACAGACCTTCTCTGTGACGTATTAAACTAACAAACTACTTTTGGTCGGCGCCTCAAAATTTGGAAGTGTCTCTGGCCTCTGTACAGTCGCTCAAAAAAGTATCCGGACGCTATGGCCGTCCCATGGCCGAGTGGTTAGCGCGCTTGGCTACTGATCTAAGGGACCTTGGTTCGAATCCCGGGTAAGGCATGGATGTATGTGTCGTTTTTCTGCTGAGGTCCTGCCATCATCTCAGAACTTTCGTGTCACACGAAGGTTGCCAGATCACTAATTCTAAAAAATGTTGCCAGATATTTTTTCTGAATTCTGTAATCAACCATATTGTTCGGATACTTTTTTGAGCTACTGTACATACATTTTGAATTATTTACAGTAATATAAATATTTTGAATAGATGTTAGCGCAAATGGCTACTGATCAGACGGACCTGGTTCGATCCCCGGATAAGGCATGGATGTTTGTGCTGTTTTTCTGCTGAGGTTTGGCCTTCGTCACAGATCTCTATGGCGTATGATAGGCTCCTGTCAGATCTCTGTGGCAAGCAGCAGCTTGAGTAAGTATTTATTATTTTTATATCTATAAGTATATTTATTAGTTTATAAAAAAAAAACATTCAAGCAGATGAGGTCTGACAGGTCTGAGAGGAGCCTTCCAGTTTAATAAGCCATAGTAAAAGGTCTGTGAAACTAATGATGTGAATAATTTGTTTCTAATGTTTACATTTTTTTAATATAAAGTGAAATGAACAAATGGAATAAATTTGAATAGATAATTTTTGCAATTGGTTCAGCATCGCTTCTATTGTTCGACAATGGTGAATTTTGCTTCCTTTTCTTTTTAGTTTGACTATTGATTATATGTTAGGCGAAATTCAATGCAAGGGAAAGATTTTGGCCATAAATGGGCTAGAGATCTGAAAATTTCTGATATAGATTATGCTAATGGATTTAGATTATGCTAATGATTTAGCCCTTTTGGTAAATGATGTTGATGAGATGAACACTTTCATTCGAACTGTTGATGAGACTGATAGCAGAGTAGGTTTGGTTATAAACAGAGAGAAAACTAAAGTGATGAAAATTGGTCAGGCAGGTTGTGATTCAGTTAATCTGAATGGTTGCAGTCTTGAGCAGGTTTCACAGTTTAATTATCTTGGGAGCTATGTAACAGATACTGGTGATGTGCAGCATGAGATTAACAGACGAATAGGGATTGCTGCCGGGACTTTTAAGAATCTATGGAGATTGTGGAGAAATAGGCGTATACACCAAAGACTAAAATTAGACTGTATAATAGTTTGGTTCTTTCTAGGGTTAGTTATGGTAGTGAAACTTGGACACTTTGTAAACAAGATAACAGGAAACTTGATGCTTTTGATTCTAGTTGCTTATGCAGTATTTATGTGTTCGTTTTTCTGCTGAGGTCTTGCCATCCTCTCAGACCTTCTACTATGGCATATAAACTGACAGGCTGCTGTCAGACCTCTGTGGCAAGCAGCTGCTTGAGGGAGTATTTATTATTATTTATGCAGTATCTTGGTCATTAGGTGGTTCAACTTTGTAAGTAATGACGAGATTAGACAGAGGAGTCAGCAACCTCCTTTAAGCAGCATATTGTGAAGAGAGAGACTCCGTTGGTTTGGCCATGTTGTCTGTGTGGATAATTATAGATTAGCGAATCAGGTTATGAACAGTATTCCTAAAGGCCTCAGAAAGAGGGGGAGACCTAGGATGCGGTGGGCAGACAATGTCAAACAGCACCTTGTTAGAATTGGTGTGCAGTGGCCAGATACAGTAGATGTAGCTCAGGACAGATATGCTTGGAGAACTAAATTATGTGGTCTGATTGGACCTCCATATCCCATGGCTACTTGAAGACGATTATGATGATGATTACAAAATCTTGAAAATTATTACTTAAATAAAACCAATCTAAATACTAATCCTAGATGATTGGTATTCTGTAATATGCAACCATGATAGGTTACTTAGTCATTATAACAGTCATGGTTTGCTTATTACTGAAGATTTTAGAAGAATGGGACCCTTTTAAAGAGGCTTTTCTGCAAACTAGCAATACTCTTTTTGGTAAAAACGAGCACGGAATGCAAAATTATTTAAGTGATAAGACACTGAAGCTTATTTCGGAAAGAAAGGACAGTAGGAACGTCCTTAATCTATATCCTAGTAGTCCTAACAGAAAGCGTTACAAAGAGCATAAGAAATGTTTAAAGTATCAGTTAACAACTGATAAGAATCTTTGGCTTAATGACGTGGCTGACAAACAGACGATGCAGCTAGACTGTGTAACAGCAGAGACAGCTGTACCAGATAGTCAATGTTCTGTGTGGGAAGAAACGAACAGGTGTAGAGGGATTGAAGGATAGCAAAGGCAATGTTATTAAAGATGAAAATTCTGTCATGGCTAGATATGCTGAGTATTTCAGATGTGTTCTAAATAATGTGGTTAGTTCTACTCCTATTGCTTGTAATGATGAACTTAAACTTCATAAATCCCCAGGGTAGATGAAATTACTACAGAAATGCTTAGAGCTGGGAATGTTTCTATTACCACATGGCTGACTGTAATTTCGAATATCTTTCTGATATAGGCGTTTTTCCCAAGGACTTTAGCAGATATATTATTATACCTGTTTTTAAAAATGGTGATTGCAATTCTTGTGATAACTCTAAGAGTATCAGTCTACTTTCTGTTCCAGGTGAATTTCTTTGCATGATTATACTTCATTGATTAAAAAATCCGGTTGACAGACAACTGCTTGATGGGTAGTGTGGATTCAGAAATGGTAGAGGATTTGATCAGATTTTTTCACTTAGGCACATTCTTGAGAAATGTTTAGAGTTACAGAAACCTGTGGTTATTAGTTTTGTATATTTTATTAACATTACTTAACATCGTGTTCATCTTTATAGCATAAATTACTTAACATAATAAAAGCTCACTATAACAACACTGAGTCGTGTGTGAGAGTTGGTAAGTCTTGTAGCAATTGGTTTAACATTACTTCTGGTGTTCGACAAGGGTGCATTTTGTCTCCTTTTCTCTTTAGTTTGGTTATTGATTATGTTATGCGAAATTCACTTCAAGGGAAAGATTTTGGCCTTAAATGGACTGGAGATACGAAAATTTCTGATTTAGATTATGCTGATGATTTAGCCCTTTTGGCAAATGATGTTGATGAGATGAACTCTTTTCATTCGAGCTATTGATGAGACTGGTAGTAGAGTAGGTTTGGTTATAAACAGAGAGAAAACTAAAGTGATGAAAATTGGTGAGGCAGGCTGTGATTCAGATAATCTGAATGGCTGCACTCTTGAGAAGGTGTCTCAGTTTAATCATCTTGGGAGCTATGTTACAGCTACTAGTGATGTGTGACATGAGATTAACAGATGAATAGGGACTACTGCCAGGACTTTTAAAATACCGGGTATACTGTTATTTAGAATTGGAACTGAAGAAGTCCAAACTTGAAAATCAATGTAATCTCCGCTGGAGTTAGAGTGCAATAGATCTTGAATGACAGGCTTACTACTGAATGTGGGTTCATTTTTTTAGATTAAAATGAAGTATAATCGTAAATCTAATTTTATTTTCAGAAAAATTAGATATTTATTTTTAAGTATAATTTTTGAAACGAGGTTATAAAATAGGAGTTTTTGATTATTATACAATGGGGCAATTGAGGTCTCTGTATTTAAATTGATATTGTCAGAACCTTTGGATAAACCGAAATAAAACGTAAGACTGTAGTTTGCATTGTTTCAAGGGATTTTAAATTAGAGTTATAAATATTTATTCACATTCAAAATATGGGTTTTTAGCATTGAGGTAGTAATATCATTGAGTAATACTAGAGACAAGACTCCGATTCCCGTACCATTGGCAGCCATGATCACAGGCGGGTGTGCTTGCAGACTGCTTAAGAAGGCAAGAATACCCATGATGCCTTGCGAATGGCTGGTGAACGATGATATATGAACGACGACCAAATGAAGCAGAACTTTGCTGTTTTTTGTTTTTTATTTCAATGACGTTATTGCAGTGTAGTAATTAAAACAACAAAATAGATTTAATTAATGCACACTTATTGATTTATATCGGATGAAATGCGAAGACGCTGGAAACTTATTCTCTTTCAAAATGAGGTTTTGTATGAAAATTTAGAAAAAATTCTATATGTTCTTAATATGTGATTAAAAATAAAAATAAATACCCCCTCAAGCAGCTGCTTGCCACAGAGGTCTGACAGGAGCCTGTCAGTTTATATGCCATAGTAGAAGGTCTGTAAGGATGGCAGGACCTCAGCAGAAAAACGACACATACATCCATGCCGCTGAACTAAATTGACTTTAAACTTTGCAGACTTTAATTTGAGCCTGTTTAAAACAGGAACAATGGTAAACATATTTTAAAATCTAATAGATGATCAAATCTTTTAGGTTAAGCAAAAGCCCCCAAAATTTATAGATCTTAATTGTGCAAATAAGCGCCTCATTTTAAAAAAAAAAAACATGAAAAGTCAAATTTATTTTCTTCTTTCATTAAAAAATTAAAATAATCAAGTAGTGTAAACTTTTTTTAATTCAGCTGAGGCAGGAAACCAAATCTGCCCCCAATAAATGACATAATTTCATGCTATAAAAAAACTCAAATATTGTAAGCATGTTATTTCAGCTGAATTAGAAAGAAATTCAATCCTCCCCCCACACACACAAAAATGACATACCGTATATTTCCGCAGATAAGACGAGGTATAAATTTTCGTCAAAGTTTTATAGTTTTAGCATATATCTGTCCTATAAGACGACCTCAAACTATCAACGGCCTATGAATTTAGTTTAGATCGGCGATCATCATCTGGATAATAATACTGTATAGCGTATACGGAATTATGTCCTATTCGCAAACATTCGCACTGATTCGGGCATTCGGGTAATGACCTTGACTATTCACAAAAGCGTCGAATGGGCTATTCTATTTTGTGGACATACCCTACTCTGTACTAATAAATAATTGCGGTTTGTCCGTTTTTAACTCAATAGCTCAATAAACATAACTTTTAATATTTATTTTGTTTTAGTATTGTTTTACTATTACAATGCAATGTATTATTTACTATTACAATGTAATGTATTATCATATAGCGTATTTAAATAATATGATAGATTTTTCGAATAGTTGTAGTAATAATGATTTCAATTTATATAAATTTCCATCTAATTTTTTTTGTATCTGTCCTATAAGACGACCCGGATTTTGGGGGCCTTTTTTATGATTCAACTATCGTCTTATCTGCGGAAATATACGGTAATTGAAATTTTATGCTATATATATATAAAAAAATAATTTACACTTTCTCTCATTTCAACTAAAGCAGAAGGAAAGGCAAGCCCCATTCTCCCCCCCCCCCCCACACACAAATGACATGATTGAAATTTCATGCAACAAAAATCACATATTGTAAACTTTTTCAGCTAAGGCAGAAGAAAATCCAAGGTCACACATACATATAAATGACATAATCAAAATTTCATGCTACAAAAGAAAAAAAAATGCAAACTATTTTCATTTGAGCTGAGGCAGTAGGAAATTCATATCACACACACAGAATATAAGAAATGAAGTTACTGCAAAGTATATTTTTGTCACTGTGTTTTGTACAAATTTAAATGTTTGCTCTGATATTGATGCCTTTTAATTTTTCTGTCATTTGTGTCTCTAAATCGTGAAGTCTAATTTTAGCGTATTCTTTTGTAATGTTCCTTTTTCGTATTATAAGCATGATTGTCAACTTTCCACATCCAATTCCCTATTAGTGATATGACTATCTAGTGATTTGAGCACCAACATGCACTGAAGCCTATGTAAGACATTAACCTGAATTTTTTAATTAGGTATGAAATGGTTGTTGTTAATAATGTAAGTTTTCACCTGGAAGATAAAAAAAAATACCCCCTCTAGCAGCTGCTTGCCACAGAGGTCTGACAGGAGCCTGTCAGTTTATATGCCACAGTAGAAGGTCTGAGAGGAAGGCAGGACCTCAGCAGAATAATGACACAAACAGCAGTGCCTTACCCAGGTCCCTTAGATCGGTAGCCAAGCGCGCTAACCACTCGGCCGTGGATGATACTTTTCAGTAATTTTTGCAATTGCACAAACATCTGTGAGAAGGGCAAGAGAACCTCAATTTTGAATATTAACCTTTAAAGTGACAAAAGCTGATTAATCAGTTTCCAAAAATCCCTACAAAAGAACCTGCAACATCCTTTTTTATGCTTCCCTACCATTTTTTTCCTTTTATTATTTTTTTCCAGAATTAAATGCTTTTTCTTTTGATATGTAATATGGACTATTTCATTCATTAGTTTTTCATAATAAGGCTCAAAAATTGTTGTTTCTTAAAGAAAAATTTTTTTTTTCTCTGTAAGGGTTAATAAATGCAGACACAAAAGACTACATTAGGTAGGTCAGTGTCAATTAATGTTAATTTACATTCTATGCAAGAAATCTTTCATAATTTATTTTTGCTATAAAGGCAGCTTATAATGACATTTTCTAATTTCAGAGAAAAGTGACACAATGACCTTCATTGCTTTACTGTGATTGATTAATATTACCCACATGTGAGAAACACTTAAAATGTCACTGGGCATTTCATGAGCGCTGCCAATGATTTTAATTTCATTGAAAGTTAAACAATTGACATTTTTCTTATTAATTATCAGCTGGTTAATTATTAACTGCATGTGTGCATTTGGAACTAAAGATCATTAGGTCATTATAGTTTCCCTCTTTAGCTCTTATAGCTTAAAAAAAAAAAAAAAAAAAAGAGGGGCGGGGGTGGCTCAGTCGGTAGTGCGCCAGGCTCGTAATCTGTAGTTCCCAGGTTCGAGTCCCAGCTGGGTCAGCATTGAGATTTATCTCCGCAAAATTCCCCGCCCTGCCCGCGGTCAGTAGGGGACACCGATGGGCTTGGAAAGGCCGCCGTCCGTCGGATGGGACGTTAAGCTGTGGCCCCGTGTGTGGGAGAGACATACCCTGTGCACGTTAAAGAACACGATGGATGGCCTTGACGGGAGGCTACCATCTGTCTCCCAACAGCTGTTCCAGTGGGTCTCCTCCCCCAATCTTCTTTGAGCCTTCCGGGTCCATGTGACCTGGCCATTTAGCCCATGGTGTGCAAAAAAGTGCCGTTCAGAGGTAAAACAACCCAACGTTAAAAAACACGCTGGATGGCCTTGACGGGAGGCTACCATCTGTCTCCCAACAGCTGTTCCAGTGGGTCCCCTCCCCCAACCTTCTCCGAGCCTTCCGGGTCCATGTGACCTGGCCATTTAGCCCATGGTGTGCAAAAAAGTGCCGCTCAGAGGTAAAACAACCCAACTTAAAAAAAAGTTAAATATGGTCCTGGCTGAATTTGTAAGTAAAAAGATACTTTGAGCCAGGCAAACCAACTGTTAAAAAATAACCTATGGGGATTTTCCAGCTATATAAAACTGAAACAATCATAAAAATTAGAGTTTCACAACTATATCTGAATTTTTATCATTAGCATTATTACCATAATCCACAACAGCATTTGCCATTGAACAGTATGTTTCCTAATTGATTTCTCATCAAATAATAAAGTGAATATCACATGCTTTTGCTTACTATCAGTAAAATTTTCCATGCAGAAATTGAAAGGGGAACTTCTGTCGGCAGCCTAAAAAACTCTGGAAAAGTACTTTATTTTAAAAGAGCTTCATTAATAGCATAATTAAATGCAATATATATATAAAAAAAAAACAGATATTAAAAAAGTGAAAAATATTTGAAATAATATAAACAAGGATCAAGTGTTCACAAATTTAATAGTTTTTAAAAGGTGATGAAAAATAATTTCTAATAAAACTCGTTTTAAGGACATATTGCTTATGTAATTTCTTTAACCAAAAAATACCCCTAAAGCAGGAGAAAACCTATGCAAAAAGACTACATATTTCATCAAAAGATACGAGGAAAAAAAACTTGGCCTATACCACATTTTGTTTCCCACTAAATAATCAAAATAATAACTACACATAATGTAGGTACCAGATAGATGTCCTCGCCCATGGTCAGTAGGGGACACCGATGGGCTTGGAAAGACTGCTGTCCTTCGGATGGTACATTAAGCCATAACCCCATGTGTGGGGAGAACCTACCCTGTGCACATTAAAGAACATGCTGGATGGCCTTAATGGGAGGCTACCATCTGTCTCCCAACAGCTGTTCCAGTGGGTCCCCTCCCCCAACCTTCTCTGAGCCTTCAGGGTCCATGTGACCTGGCCATTTAGCCCATTATGTGCAAAAAAGTGCCACTCAGAGGTAAAACAACCCAACCCAACTAGATAGATGTGTTAAAAATATATATCAACAATAGAAACAATAGTAGTAGGATGGGGTAAGTTACAATTCGACACCTTGTGACATTCTTATTAACCCTAGAAGTGGCAGTATACTCTAAAACGGCTGACATTATAGAAAGGAACACACCTTTTTAATTTGTACATTATATTTACTTCACATTACTGTTAGATGAATGTTTGCACTTGTAACTACACTCTACAATACATAAGAGTGCTATCTGTTGTTAAAAATTGAAACTTCTTTCTGAAGGAAAATATGCTTTGCACCGACAGTTGGTCTTTATAAACTACTTCAGCTGTTGAAAATTTGACAGCTGCCGTATTTAAGGTTAAGCATCGGTCATTTCTAAAACCACATTCATGTGGTACTGCAAAATTAAAGCAACGTTTACAAGGAGAGCACATGGTGGGTTCAAATTTTATACTGAGGAAATAAGATGGCAATAATTTTGAAGAGTACATTATCAGGTGCTTTTATAGGATAAAGATTGAGCAGTAGAATAAGTATGAAATAAATCTCATGTACATTTTGGTGGATAAAGAACTGGAACTAATTTCATTTTATTTTTTTATTAATAATATTAGTAAGATAATACTTAAGGTTTGGTTTATAGTTGTGTAATTTGGTTCCTAAGGCTGAAAAGAATAATGCACATTTTGATTGTGCTTTAAAAAATTTAAAGCTTAGACAGTTTTTTTTTATTTGCGACATAGGACAGAGAAGAATCCTAGAAGCTACTCCTAGCTTAATACAGGCCTTCTCATACAAGGACATGCCCTACTAAGACCGAAGTCACGGCTGACCATTGCCTTAGTTAGAGCCAAGACAACACACAAAGTTTGCCTTGCTAGAACAGCTCTTTGCAGATTATTCCATTATGCTCTATCGAAATTGGTTATGTAGGAATAAATATTATGTGGTTACTGGATTACAATGCTTATGCTAGAGATTGGATAGAGTTCTTGTAGGTGTCCTTGGTTGTGTTGCTTACATCTTATGGTATTTAGTAAAGCTTGGTTTGGAATGTTAAACCCCTTAAATTCAACATGTTTATACTAGTAAATATATGTTAATTCCAAAATTGTTATATTTATGCATACCTAGATAACAGAGGAGCCTTATTTAAACAGGCACATATCAGCAATGCTACTGCCAAATAAGTAAAACACATTAATAGAAAAAAAATAGACATTATACGTTATTCTTTATTGTAAAGACAATGTATTACACATATGTACAGTAATACTGTGTAGAAATGTCATGTTTTTCTCTTATTAGTGTTTTCGTTACGACAAATTTAATATTTTATGTGAATGTCAAACAGCCAATGACATTTGGTTGGATGAATGGTTACAGATTAACAGGGCTTACTGTATATATATATATGTACAGGGCTTAAAAATGCACTTGCTTGCCAATGGTATATATGTGATTTTTTAACAGGCAAGTTGCAAAAAACTGCATCAATACAATAAAACATTGTTAAAGTGATTTTATTTAGAACTGGCAAGCAACTCAATATTTTTACAGCCCTGCATCTAAATATATATTTACTATATGTGTAATTAGGATAATACTTGTTTTTATCACACACTTTAAATTTTACAACTGGTCAATGAAAACAATTTACTTTTCTTGTTGTAACTGTTTATTCACCGCTATGTATCCACATGAGCATACATAACTATGTACAACACACAACTACGGTGTTCTCATACAACAACAACGGCCGAGATGACAAAGCAGGTACCGATGGAGTTACACCATAGAAATACTCTAGTTCCTGGATGGCTATCCTAGGCCAACCTGCGAAACGATGTGGTATCATACAGGTACCCACTAACCAGCAATGGATGAGCAGGCCACAAAGCTGAGACTAGTACATGCACCAATACGGAAAAATACCCTCCTCGGAACACATTTTACATCTTACATTTGCCTTCTTTTTTTTTTGCATCGTGGAGGAATAACACATAGTTCTGGGTAACAGTGGCTCACAATGGCTCTTAAAAGTGAATGATAATTAACATTTACAAATATAACAACTTGCCAACCACAGACTGGAAGAAGTGTGAGGAGCATTAAACAGTCCAGCCATACATCTTCTTCTGCCATTAACAGTATGGATGTCCCATTATTAAAAGATAGATACAACTGAAGATGTGAAACAATGGTGTTTGGCACTGAAACACTGGAGTGGCGTGAACTCACCATCCTTGTTTCTGGCACAAGTAAGTTGGTGTCATCTGCAGCAGAGGTCGTTTCTTTCCAGTGTAACAGGTCCAGACACTCATAACAGATGCTGATGGAACTAAGTGAAGCGCACCACATGTGTAGGTGTTGTGTGTGTGCATCCTACACACACTTATGGAGAAGACATCACATCAAACTCATCAACACATGCAAACATGTGTGGTGAAGATAATAAAGATGCATAATCCACTTCATACCAAATTGTGTTCTTGAGATTCTGCTACAGCCATTGACCGACAAAGAAACTACGTTCTAAATAGAAACGGGAAAAATACCACATCTGGAATTACAGGACAACTGTTGAGGATGGAGAATTAAAAACAGCAATGGCATGGATTGTTATATATAAAACTGAGGAGATACGCCTGTACAAAATGTCACAGCTCTGCTCTCATGGTTTCATCTCTGGTTGAGAGCAGTTGTGAGTAGAAGCATAGAACACATTGTTTATTTTCTCCAAGCCCTTTCTCTGGATGGCGCTCAACTCTCAGGTCTATGGTATAATCCTCTGCTGAGATTGTAGCACCAAACCCACAGACCTTTGGGATAAAGCTGGAAGCTCTTTAAGTAGTTTCTAATGATTCAATAAACTTCTTTTACATCAGCATTATTTCTGTGGAAGAAAAAAAAATAGTAAAGTAATTTATTTTTGAGTTTAGATCTTTTCAGTTATTGGACTAATTGTAAATATAAAGAAAAACTCTAACTATAAAGGAAATTTTTGCACATCAGTTGAGATGTATATAGTGAGTGCTACAAGCATAAATGAAGCACTTTACCTATTGGATGTATTTAAACTCATTTCAGTAATCAGAAATGTATCAGAATATTAAATAGACTGCAGTAAAACTTAATTATTTTGAGACCTGAAGGGACCCAACACACAGACACTTCATGTTAACAAGGATCATAATAGCCAATTTCAAAAATTCAGAATCTTTCATTAATAGTTTTATTTAACCACCAAGGTCTACATATTTTAAATTATTAGGTTATTACAATTGAACTAAGTTGCATTTCACACTTAGGTGAGGGTTATATATTGGAGCTCAATGTAGTATGTTATTTAGAATAGCAGAGGAATAATGACTATAAATAATTAGTTGAAAAAAATTCTATGTCCTGAGTCTGGTGATTATAATGCCTGGCATGCTTCTGGGGGATGTGGATTCGGATAGCACTCAGAACAACCAATTGTTTCAACTAACCATTTCAAGTGTTTCTTGTCTACAGGACGTTTTCCTGTGATACTTTATTACCGAATAATGACTATTTGAATTATTACGGATATTTTTTGTATTCATGCATGAAGACAATTGTAACTCTCTTCTTGGTAAAATAGTTCAGAAAAAAGGAACCAGCTAATGAGGAAGCATTAGAGTGTAGATAGATATGATGGTAGAAGTGACTACCTGAAGTGAGTTCCAAGAGAATGCATGCTCTGCATAACATGGGGACAATTCTAACAAAGTTATGATGACATTATGTTATTATTCATCAGCATTCACTTTATTTCTCCTCTTCTGCCAGACAACCATCTGATTATTACTACTCGTTCCTTTGACACTCCCAAACATAAGAAAATCAAAATTTATAGAACTGCCCCTCTGTCTTTAAAAACTTATTTACATCTCTGTTTAAAATAACAATATCAATAACTTCAAGAACACAATACTAAAAACATGACCACTGCAACACGCATTTCGCTTAAGCTTCCTCAGGCAGTGTCGTCACCACATCGTGTTGTTCGCAACTTTATAAGTCAGTCCCGTTAGCGAAAATCCAAAGCGTAACCAATAAGATGATTTGTCAGTAATTCCCATGCAGCCAGTAATGGTTTTATGTCTGTATTACACAATTTATCTTGATTTAAATTTATAATTAGGTTTTCCATATAATTCAGTTGTGATTTTGTTTGTGGGGAAGTTTGTGGTTCACACAGTTCTATAAATTTTGATTTTCTTATGTGTGAGAGCATCCAAGGAACGAGTAGCAATAATCAAATGGTTGTCTGGTAGAAGAAGAGATACAAAATGAATGCTGTTGAATAATAATATCACGTCATCTATGTAATATGGACTGACAGTCTCAGATTGAAGTAGCGACATCGACCATCAAGTGTGTCTGATAAACAATCTTCGAGTGCATCAGCCAATAAAAATTTCCAAGTCATTAAACATCAACTTGGAAGACAGAAAAGATAAAACATCTGCTCAAGGATTCTGAGTCTCTTGGAAGGTAAAATATCTCTCTTCCCATTTTTAATGTAAAATGTAAGCAACCAAATGGTAATAAGCTGTTGCATCACTCGTGTTAACGAGTAAGTAGGTTGAGAGTTATTATGTAGATTAAGGCCTAATGGCATTAGGCATTTACAATGATTATGTGATGTATCTTTAATGTAACAACCTATCATTGCACTCTTACTGTAATTTTTAATGTTAAAACATTTCTCTCTTCAAATATTAATAGAAAATACTCTATATTCTGCAATTTTCTATGAGGTGTGAGGTTTATTTTTAAGAATATTTTTAACAGGTACCTAAAATTGGACAGTAGAAGGTTAGGATTTTATTGTCACTTGTGAGCTACACCTTTTTTTTTGCAAAAAACGGGTTAAATGGCCAGGTCACAAGGACAAGTTTAGGGGAAGGAAATCCACTGGACAGCTATTAAGAGAGAGATGGAATCCTCCTATCAAAACCATCCAGAATGTTCTTTAATGTGCACAGGATATGACTCTCCTGAACACTGGGTCATGATTTAACATCTGATCTGATACAGTGGTCTTTTCAAGCCCAGTGAGGGTTAACAGAGATAAATCTCAATGTTGACCCAGATGGGATTCAAATCTGGGAACTATAGATTATGAACCTGGTTCATTATTTACAGTCAACTCCCACTCCACAAGAAAGGTTACTGATCAGTCATGCTGAGATTGATGAGGGAATGATATCAAACTTAGAAACAAGTGTCCAACTTAGAAGACTGGCAAATTAAGTTGAACAGCTAAAAGTCACTGAAACTGAAATATATACACGAATAGGGACAACTAGGGCAACTTTGAGACACCCAGTAACAGCCGATGCAGACATGACTATTATATATAGATCACATTACAAGGTTCATTTTGCAAGAAAACTAGTCCAGATGTGAGAATGACTAATATAAAATTTCAATATTATTAGCTTGACTTGCCCAGACACTACAAAAGTCTGCATAGATAGAGAGTTTTACAAAACCACTTTTTTGAGTTCAGAGAAACAAAATGTAACTGTAGTAGAAAACTGATCCCATTTTCTACTATGATCACAATACTTTCTATATATATTGTAGGAGAAAACAAAAAGTGGCAATGTAGCTGCAGTTTGTGGAAGTTGAAACACAGGAAAATAGAAAATGCAGAATGTATCTCAATGCTATTAGATTCTTATGTCTAGAACAAAAAGTCCTAGTGCTACTAAATGCCTAAAGGGTTTGACTACATCATTACCTATTAGTAAGCTGAATGGAAAAAGTTTTAAAACTTTCTTGGTTGGTTAGTTAAAATTAAGAAGTATTTCAGCAAATTGCATATATCAAGAAAATGTATGACAGTGTACAAATAGCTTATAACATGGAATTAGAACAGCTGGACTTATATAGCTTTTTACTTTCAAGTGTCATTTTTTTTTTAATACAGTGGGCTAAATAAGTCACAAGAACCCTAAGAGCTAAGTGAAGGTTCCACTGCGCAGTATTGATGTAGTAGATGAATCATCTTCTCAAGCCTATTCAGTGTGTTCTTTAATGAAAACAAAAAGTGAATTAAGGAAATAGACGGAAATGAGAAAGTTAACTGTTCCAAAATGTTTAAAGGAGATGAACACCAAAAAGATAATAATATAAATAAAAAAAAATAAAAATAAATATCCCCTCAAGCAGCTGCTTGCCACAGAGGTCTGACAGGAGCCTGTCAGTTTATATGCCATAGTAGGAGATCTGAGAGGATGGCAGGACCTCAGCAGAAAAACGACACACACATCCATGACTAATACTGGGGCTCGAACCCAGGTCCCTTAGATCAGTAGCCAAGCGTGCTAACCACTCGTCCACTGTGCCATGATAAATAAGAATGAGAACATTGTCAGAAGTTACTGCTTCATACAGAGGAAGAAATCCAAAAGTACTCTGCAATTTCTGAAAATTTACTCCTGTATTAGTAGTAGGAAAAGTTTCTTGTACAACATGGGATTAATGAATAGTTAGCTAAACAAACTTAGTTTTGCTGTCAGTGGAATTCAAACCCATGCCTCTCAGTTACATGCCAGGTGTTCTGACTATTGAATTATTATTATAATGCCACAAGCATGACTAATTATTATTACCAACAATGAGACAACTTGGTTTTATGTTTCTGATATAGATGGTGCCACAAGAGAACTGAACAATAATCAGGAAAGTTTATGTCGTATTAGCTGAATAAACAGTTGCCTGCTAAAAGTTTAGTGGTCAAAATATGCAGCATGCAACTGAGAGGCACGAGTTCAATTTCCATTCATGGGGAAAATTCATGAACAGTCTCATGTATGTATCATGGTACATATCATGTATAACAGTCTCATGAATAGTTAGCTAAAAAAAACTTTTCCAGCTACTATTCATGAGCCCTATGTATACTTTGTTTTTATAGCTCCGCAGTTCAAATATTTTGCAAAATTTTTGTCCCGTCCCGTGGTTGAGTGGTTAGCGCGCATGGCTACTGATCTAAGGGACCTGGGTTCGAGCCCCGGGTAAGGCATGGATGTTCGTGTTGTTTTTCTGCTGAGGTCCTGCCATCCTCATAGACCTTCTACTATGGCATATAAACTGACAGGCTCCTGTCAGACCTCTGTGGCAAGCAGCTGCTTGAGGGGGTATTTATTTTTTATTTTATATATATTTTACACGTTATTTCCATAAAAACAAGATATTTGACATAGACCTACTCGTGTTTCCTTTTTATGAATTCATAGGGTGTGAACCACCTATATTGGAATTTTTTAGCTATCAATAAGATTCTGTTAATTCCTTTGTAATAATTCACATATTTTAACTTACCTATATATATATAAACTTCTATATATACTTTATTATATTTTATTTCTAAGTTATATTTTAACTTCTACTAAGTCCAGATCTTATTGTGAATGTGACAGAATAAGACATGATAAATAGGGCTGAACAGTTTTGAAAAATGTATCATTATCATTTGCCTCTATGAAAGGATGCAGCAATGGAGTTTTGTTGAGTGGGCAAGCTAAGCTGGAGCTGTTCAAGACATGGCAAGACTTTGGGTTGTTTTCCTTCGAATGGCACTTTTGTGAAAACATTGGGTTAACTGGCCAAATCACAAATGTCCCAATTGCTTAGCATTGGTAGGGGAAGGGAATCTACTACAGTTGTGAGGAGACAGAGGGAAGCTTCTTGTAAAGGGTGTGCAGCATGTTCTGTAACATGTACAGAGTATTGGTCTCCTGCATGTGATGGCCATAGCTCAACAACTCACCCAATAGACAATGTATTTTCCAAGGCCACGGTTGTCCTCTTTCTCACCCAGAGCAGTGTGAGGTTAGTGAAGATAAATCCTAACACTAGCGAAATTGGGATTCAAATCTCTGAAATTAGATTACGAGTTTGTAGCATTACTGAGTCCCCCCCACCCACACACACACTTTAATATGTGAAAATACTTTATTAGGGTCCCTAAGACTAAGTCTGGTCTTGGAAATGAGCAGAAAAAACTCAATACTGATGAGAATAGGATGATTATACCTTCATTTAGATTAGTACTGAAAAATCTAATTGGTAACTCTAAATTTAATTTTGTAAAATAATTAATAAATACATCAGTTCAAATAAAAGCTTGGCATATTTTGACTGTGTTTTTCCTTTTTCCAATAAAAAATGCAATACATTAATCTGTAATAGCCCATTAATTAAAAGGGATTGTTTTCCAGTTGAATGTTTTCAATTTTTACTATAATTTTAAACATCAAAAATATGTTTCGTATAGTGAATATTTTATTAAAAAACTCAAGATTTTACCTTATGCTTTGGGCAAAGTATTGTAAAGTTATCTTCATCCATCTGACACCCTAAAAGACAAAAATATTTTTACAAAAGCATTAGCACATATATATTATCATTTTATCAGCTTTTACATATATCTTATATATCCACTTTTGATCCAAATATTAAATTACTTATTCATGCTTTGTATAAATTTTAACAGAATATTAAACACCAAAAACATTTAATTTTGGCATGACCAAAGAACTGTGCATGAGGGGTTATGACAACAGTCCTAATTTAAAAGCTTAGTACTTCAAATTTCTTGAAGAATTCTAGTGATTTTGTTTGTTTGGATGCAGCTGACAGATCAGGTAGACCTGAACCTACTCCAAAATGTTTTAATATTTAAATGCAGTTGATTCTGTTTCAATCTTCAAGATTTGTTCTGTGCAATTGATGAACTGTGAAGGAAAAAGTTGCTCTATTGCTTACAATTGGGAGTAAAACAGAAGTTCATCAGTTCAAATAAAATGTGCATTTATATTAAAATAGACGAAAGCAGAAAATAATTTTTAAGACAGTGCTTTCTATCATAAGTATTTGGGTTCTTAAACAAAATTGTAAATTCAAATGATAAAAGAACCATTTAACAACTTATAGCTCCATACATATTTGACATCATATGTTACCAATGGTTGGAATATTTACAAAAGCATGGCTAATTTTAGAAAATGGTTTTCATTAAAACTGTCCTTTTCATAAATTTTTTAATATTATTTATAATTTTTTTTTTAATTCAATCTGCTAAAGCTTTTGGCCTCATTCCTATACTACTGAAATATTGCAAAAAATTAGTTCCAAAAGTTAGAAGTTTTTAATTATGGATAGATGACAAACCAATTGTAAGCATGCATCCAAGTGGTTAGGGTGATTGGCTGTTGATCAAAAGGATACGAGTTTCAGCCTCAGATAAAGTATGGATATTTCTTGTGTTTCCTTTTTGCTGAGGGCTTGCTTTCTTAAAAACCATCTCTATGGCTTATTAAACTGACAAGCATCAGAGATCTGCTTGCTCAGACTCTGTAGCAATAATGTTAAAAAAAAAAAATAAATAAATACCCCCTCAAGCAGAATAGGTGTAAAATAATTAATAAATATAAATTTCAAAGTTTTCACAATTTTCCACACTGGAACAATATTTTTTATTTTTATTGGAACATTATTTCAATTAGTTCCATTTTATTTCGAATCTGCTGGATCTATCCATTTATTTCAGCTATAAAATAACTCTGTGATAGATTCATCCCAAACCCAGTATACTTAATTAGAGATTTGATGGTTTTGTCCAATTGCGATCGATAGATTCATTCAGAAATTTACTTGGAAAATTTCCGTGATTTCTATAAAACTGCAAAATCTAATTGGTTAGCTCTATGAATATCTACAGTTAATAGTCCATTTGGTTTTAGAAACTGAAATGTGCATATATGAATAATTATTTCAATGATTATTTGTATGTAACAATATCTAGCTGTTATAAGTGGTTAGGGTTACATGAGAATATGGTACCTGGATTGGGAGCTAAACTGTTTGGTTTTTGGATGATAAGCCAATGTTGTCCACTAATCTGATTCAACAAAATGTAACGTTCTCTTGCAAATGGTATAAGAGTTTCGTTTTGGTTTTAATTTTACCAGCATTGTTTGTCAATAAAGCCTCTCTAAGATTCAGCAATTATGAGAATGAAACCTTTCTTAATTGAAAAATTTCCCTAGCCTAGTTAACTGAAACAATGTTAACCAGTGGAACTTCATTTAACTGTAATTGAAAAAAAATTAATACAGAAAATTTTTAATTTAATTTCAATGCTTCCTGATGGCAGTGAACAGAAGCTGATTAGATGAACTTATGAATTAGTTTGAGAGGAAGAGAAATAAGTTCCAAATGGGTATCTACAAAGGCATTGTATGGGCAAATATGTTTTATTAGGGGAGAATTAATTATGTGCCCATCAAGCTGCTTTATTTAATATAAAGATGACAAGAATATAAACTAGAGATGAGCTTTAGTATGGTTGGTAGACTATTGACATGCTCAGTGGTCAAGAGAAAAGTTCCTATCCTTCAATTTCCTCCCTCATCCACACAGTAGACACATGGCAACTTTCTGTCAGTCTCTGTAAATCTGTCCTGCATTCATTTAGATTAGTACATAAGGTCCAGCACTCCCCTCACTGCCCAAAGCAACACACAACAGTTAATGGAAGCTGTAAAAGTGGGAGGAGGGGAATTATATATGGAAACACTCCCTGACACTTCCTATAAAGGTGATACCTTGAGTCTCAAAAAAAATGTTGCCCAGCTAGCTTTCCATTTGAAGCTAAGCTACTCATTTACAGATTACATATGTACAAGAGCTGCCAGAAATCAATAGGCTTCTGTGATGGCGGGTAAAATCAAAATGTTTTAAACTCATAGAGTAAAAGTTATTGAAGCACATGAAATAAGTAAAATGAATGCAAAAGAAATGACATAAAAATTTAATTGCAGTAAAACACAAATTTATCACATCCTCAAATATAAATCTGAATTTTAAGAAAAATGATTGAAAGGGAAAGGCACAGTTAGGAAAAAATGATGCAAGACTGGAAATTAAGAACTCAAATATATTATCTGGACTGGTTTGTTAGCAGTAGATTCTGAAAAATTCTGATTTCTGGATGGATGCTGCAATATCAATTAAAAAAATGTTGATTTTAAAGCATCAAATGGATGGTAAGAAAAACTTGGATCTTATCATAGCATTGCTTTCAATATTGTTTATGGTAAATCATCTGATATGAACCAAAATATTGTAGAAGAGTGGGAATCCAAACTCTTTTGCCTCTTATTAAGGAATATGAGCCAAGAAATATGCCAATGGTGATGAAATAGAAATTGTTCTATGAAGCATTGCACAACAAAACCCTATGCGTGAAAAGAAAAAAGTGTGCTGGCAGCAAACATTCTAAAGAACATCTGACTGCTCTCCTCTATGATACTTTAATTGGAGATAAAGAAAAACCTCTGGTATTTTAAATGTCTTCAAGTACATAATTTGCTTGTGATATGGTGGACATGTAGAAAAGTGATGATGATGATGTCAAAACTGATGGAAGAGCTGAATTCATTTAATGAATGAATGAAAAACAAAATCTTAAGGTTGCTTTTTTTTAAATAATATTCACACCTCACAAAATTAAACACAACCAATGGATAACTTCCAAGTTGAAATATCATGGATGTTTTGAAAAATGCCACCTTGTTCTGATGCAACAAAACTCATGAAACAGATTTCAGTACTTAACCCCTTCCGTACGAGTCTTGATATTAGCACCATGCTGCACAATACAAATTTTATTAGACTTTTAACAAATAGCATATGATTTATATATTCACTTTCACTAAATTCCTCTTCATGTGACATATTTATTGTATTTTTATTCAATCACATATGAAAATCAAATTGCAATTAGCTGCAAATCAGCACATCACATTTGCCTGAATGCCCATTGGCAACTGATTTTTAGCCTTCCTCCCTCAGGCCTTATATGATATGGTAAATTTTGATTGGTCAAAATATTTATGCATATAACTGATATGCATTATAAAAGCCTTCAAGAACTCATAAGTGAGCACTTCGAATGATATATGTGTCACAAAAGCAACTTAATTGTGATGACACCAACTGTGGAGTCATCACAGCAGTCAGTATAGTATTGTTTGACTACAACAGTGGAGCCATCATAAGGAAGGGGTTAAAAAATATTGTGCCATGGATTGCTAAGACAATGTGTGAAAGTTTGCCATTAACTCTGAAAAAGTGTTTTCAAAGAGTATTATATCAGTTAAAAGGACAGATAATCTTCTTTCATCTGAATGAGTGGTCTGTGATCTTCAGTTTGCCATAAAAACTTGATGCCCAAGATGTTAATATCAATAATTATGTCAGAATTGATGATTAGGTATGGAAAGTGGCATTCATAAAACTGCTGAAATAATACTTTGAGCAACTGTCAGCTAAAGAAAATACCTGACAAGTGAAAATCAAAATAATCATGATTGAAATAACTGCTGCAAAATGAACATTCTGAACTCACTTTTTTGGATTTTACAAGTTTTTTGTGGGAGATGCAGATTCTCCCCTCATCTCTAAACTCAAGTTTACTTTCCAGATTAACTGAATATTCATAAATATAATTAAAATATTAAATAGGGTAATTCCTGTTTAATAGTTTATTTACACTCTATTTCTGGCAAGTGTTAAAGCCTCATTTAAAATATGGCAACTGATAGTGAGTTATGTATTATTTATTTATGTAAAATTGTATATCAAATTATAAAGACCACAGATAAAACAAATATTTGCCAACTCATTATGCTATTTTTTGTGTGCTTGCCTATTTCAAATTATAAAGACACCTTTAACTGCTAATCACTATAATCACTTGGAAAAATAAAAAAAAAGGGCTTATTCACTATTGGTGAAGCACAATAGACATTTAATTGCTCACCCAATGTATTGTTTTTTAGAGTTTTTATTGCTAAAATAATGGCACAGAACATGTGATGGTTCACCCATTCACTTTTACTTTTCCTTAACCTGTTTTACTTTATTTACATTATAATTATCATTTTGAAGCATTTATTTATGTTGATCCATCATTTATCCTCGTCCATACCACAAGAGGAATTGCACATGCACAATTCCACATTTTGATTGATAGCTGCTAATGCACACGGAAGGACATGTCTTCTTGCATCATAGCTAGCAGAGCATTTATCATTTTATGCAAATGTGACCAGCGAGCTGTGCACATGTCAGTTTGCACATGCCACAGAAGTATGGCAAGTGATATTAAGTCACAGAGACAGTAGAGCTGAGAAGTGAGTGCTGTAAGAGGTGTTTTTGAGAAAGTCAGTTTTTTGTAAAGTGGTGAAATAGAATTTGTTTTTTGTGGTGAAATAGATTTTTGGTGAGTCTAGAATTCGAAATAAATGTTATTTGTTTTATGAAATAGATTTGACTTTCTTATATTTTTCTCTTGAGCAGAGTCTGATTTATATTTGATTAACACTTACAGTGTCCGTTTTTTTCCCTCTAAAAATGCAACTCTACTTCTGAGCCTCATTATGAAACAACTAATAAATAAAATAGTTTACATTACATACTAAAAGGAAGAGCATTTATTTCTGAGCAAAAAAAATATAAAAATTAAAAGGAAAAAAATGGTAGGTAAGCATAAAAAATCATGTTGCAAGTTCGCTTGTAGTGATTTTTGAAAAATGATTAATGAGTTTCCGACACTTAAAGGGTTAAAATTAATATTGACAATCTTTGATTTAAGTTCTTTTCTTTGTTAACACCATTGATAAAAAAAGGAAAGAACCCTTATTTATTTAATTGGCAAGATAAATTGCCTGGCACTCGAGCTATCTGGTAACCTTTAACATCCTTTCTGAAGCATTGCAAACACTCTGGCATGAATATGGAAAAATGTGGATTCAAGCCCTGCACATCAGTCAGCAAAATTAATTTTTTCCACAAAACTATTTAGCAGTAACTTATTTATCACTGATATCAAACTTCTAAATATTAAGTAATAAACAGGATTGTGGCTAGGGAACTAATTATTTCACTGAACATTCCTTTTGATTTTGTTAGCTCTAACTGAGGTAGTGGCCAGAGAACCTGATTTCTGTCTTAGTGGTCATGGCTTTGTATGAGATAGCCTGCAGAAGCTAGTGGTATCTTCTAGAATTCCCTATTTTCTATGTAGTTTACAAAAAAAAAAGAACAATCTCCTAGAAAGCAATTGCATGACATGATACTGACTAATCATGACACAACCAATGAAGTGTGATGATTTTAATATGTTTTGGGCAAGTTTCTACCTCTAAATTTGCCACAAAATATCTTTTTGGAAGAATATATCATTTACCTCTGTTTACTCTGCTTTGATATTTTCAGGAGTGAATCATACCTTGAGGGAAAGAGGTGTCTGTCCCCATCAGGACATTATAAACCTAGATAAAATGTTTTTTGTCCCCCTTTTTTAATAGCATATGGTAACACATTTCTAAAGATTTTTTTTCTTACACTCAAATGCATTGCAGGGTACTGATGCATTCATAATGTCATGTCTAATTCTTATCTTCCTCTTGTGCTATGAGAAGATGGCACATATGATAGAATGTGTAGAAGATGACTGAGACCCATCCTTATGAATCGTTTCTTGGTTCACTTTTTCCCAATTCTGGGCACCATATTACACAAGAAGTATACCAAAATGCACATGCAGTAGCACACAATGGGGATTGTACTTGCTATCCCCAGCCAAAATAAAACAAACTATAAACATTGAAACAAAATCACTAACAATTCTTTGTTAGTGAATGTGAGTTGTTGAATGTTGTGAGAAAAGGACAATTCACTTTTTTTTACAGAATTCATTGTTTACTACAAAATTTTCTGTTGAGATGTCTCTATTCTAAAAAGTATTAGATCCACTACTCAGTATTTGAAATTTATGCATTTACATTTTGTATTCATAATGTAATCAGCTATATTTCATTTGATTGTGTGATAATGATTACGCTATACAACTTTACATAAAGAATTGTAATGAATCTATCTAGGTTCATACAAACAGAGTGTTACAGCAGTATCCTGATTGATCAGATACTAGTGTTTGACTGTTGTTTTGCATAGGGAAAGACTTATACAAATATTGTGCGACTTGTTTCAATAAAAACCTACTTTTAAGGTGATGTAAATTTATCTAGAAGTTGCACTCCATATGCAAAATTGTCCTGGCCTTATTGGTGTTCTGTTAGATAAAGAAACACCAGTTAGTATATAGCTTTCAGAATTCTATAACCGAGATACTAGCTATTTATTTGTTTCGAGTGCTAATTTAACTTAAAGATATTCACATTAAAAATATGAGACTTATAAACTGAAATGGAGATGAACGATTTTTGTGATGCATTATTAACCTTTGAAGAATCATCAGTAAACACCAAAGTGATTTTTAGAGCTGACTGGCTTTAACCTTTTTATTTCAAGCATAAAAGAGTGCAGAAAGAGAATTTTGAATAATAAAATTTGAAGAACAGAATGAAATTCATAATTACAAAATGATAGTGAATGAATCATTGAATGATGGCAATTTAAGAAGTGTTTTCATAACAGTGGAAGGTTTGAGTTATCCTTGGTTTTACTTTGTAAGTATTGTAACCATATATTTCTTTAACAAAGTTGCCTTTGTGAGAGATAGTTTGGCTGTTTTAGAATTTAATAGTGCAAGAGTAATTAAGGTCATAATGCACTGAACAGAAGCACATAAAGTAATCTTGTGTGATTATATTTCTTCTAAAATTGTCATCATGTTAATTTAGAACTGTATTATGAGACTGTAATGATTTATATTTTTGGGCTATATTTCATCAGAAAGCAATGTCCACTGAAGAGAAGGGACACAATAATTTATTCAGAAGTAATGAGTGATTAGAAGATATAGAATTGTTCATGTTAAAATTTTGAGAGGCTGTGATGTTCACATTTCTGTACTATGTTGGATGCTTAACTGGCCTGACAAAAAATAAAATATAGACAAGTCATAAACTTTCAAGTAGTGATAAGGATTGTATAAGAATTAGAGTTTTGAAGTTTGTTGAATTTTTGTTGCATAGGATTATTCTTTGAGAATACTTACATTTATCTCTGGCACAGACATAGTGATAATATTCTGTACATTCTTCTCTGGCACAACTTAATGATGCACCAGCAAATTTACATCTGGAACAAACCTGAAAAATAATATTCAGTTACTATTTTGAAAACAATAATGAATTGTTTTATACCTAAGTAAATTATAGTCAAATTAAAACTTCAAAATATTTTCCCACTGGAAAACAATAAAAACGATATTTATTTCTAATTAAATCCAGGTGAACGTTTAATTTTAGGCTGTATTCTTAGCAATAAATTTTAATGAAAATCAATAGATGTTATAATTATCAAAAGTAATGTATAATGTTGATGTTTGCATATAAATATGGGCAAAAATCTTATAGTTTTTACAAACTGATCTAGGGAGAGTTATTAGAATCATTATACTATATGCTTCTAGTAGTGGATTGCTTAGATGAAATATCTTTGTGAATGAAATTTCCTTTTCTCAACACCTCTGTTTGCATTACTCCATATTTACATCTGTCTTTATATATATTTTTTGTGAAGTCTCACTGCTTCATCTTTATGCATTCAAGAATTAATGATACTTGTTGACAAAAAATTCCCTAAGAAGCTTATATTTTTGCAGAGGTTTGACAGGAGACTGTCAGTAAAATATGCTAACAAAGATATATTAATATAAAAGTTAATTTTTTTACATATACTTTGTAGTTAGAAAATTGCACACCTTATAAAAGCACAAATAGCACAACCCAAAATTCTGCTACAGTTGTATGGAACAAAGACTTATTCATTAATTTTAAACATTATTTAAAATTGATTCTAGAATTTAAAATATAACTTGTCTGTGCTTTTAGCATTTCATAAGGACACTTTTTTTTTCAGCTTCATTCTATTACATTTAAAGTAAAATTTTAGTTTTTATCATTATGGATAGATCATCAGAAAACCAATGGTAAATAAATATGATTCAGAAAGCAACATTTACTATATTCAGTGCTTAGAGCAGGGCATCAAAGTGTTTATTTAGTATAAATGCTACTTTTCCACAGCATTTTCTCCAACAATATCAAAGTTCACCTAGTTTCGATGTATTTAAGCTCTGACTGATAAGCTCATCCATTTACTTTGCTTGCATGATGGCCTTACTAAGAGACTATTTAAAGATAAAAGTATACTGTATTGCTCCTTGCGAGTTTTCCAGTCTGAAAGATGTAAGGATAAAATTGCTACACTCTTTTGAAAGAACGAAGAATGGAATCATAACACTCTTGAAGTGTTTTTTTTTTTTACTTTGAGGGTGAATTCAAACTAAAAGAAAAATAATGGAAATTATTTCTAACATTACCTTAACTAATAAGTATGGCCAATTGTGTAACTTGCATGACTTCTGTTAGTATGCACCCAGGGATTTAATTTTAGAAGAAAAAGAGTGACAACAACAAAAAAAGGTATTATTTCTGTGTATTCAGAGTAACTATTTCGTTTGATAACTTGATACGAAAATCTCTATAAAAGCAAAATAATTCCTCCTTCATTCACCCTTCTAACGATCTTAGCAAGAGTGATTGTGAAGTTGAATTTAGTTTCTGGAACTTCACAAACCTTGGAGCATAAGACAAATGGTACATTGAAGCAGCCATCCAAATAAAAATCTTCAAGATTTTTATCATAAATCGGTATTACTGGCACTGCTATATTTCTATCTCAAGAAATATAAATGATTGTTTCATGAAACACAGAAATGTATTAAATAGCTTGAATCAAGTACTGCCCCCAAAATTGAACAATGTTCAGCCCAAAAAATTATAGATTCCACATATAATTAAATAACTTTGTAAGTATTGTTTATTTTCTTATGCTCTATGTTTTTTGTGAAGAACTGGAAATGTGAATGAGCAATTGGTTGACAGCAGATAAAAATGGACTTATTCAACATGTTGGGAATAGCCATTGGTAACTTTCAAACCTGAGATACTTTTTTTTTCTGAATGTAAAAACCTTTTGAAAATTATAACTACATTGCTAGTAATGATTTTTACTCCTGAAAGAAGCTTTTTAATAATTATGGTATTGAAAAACGTATCTCAGAAATACTAAATCTAATTAATTCATAGTTAACTAGTCTTGCATTGTTATAGATAGAATTTTTTTAATTAATCTATAAACATTTGGAATTTAATAGCTTTCAGGTAGAAGTAAAGCATTTTTGTCAATTTGTATAATAATTTTTTTGAACCAATTTGTCCTATTTCTTATTTTGCACTATTGGTACATAAAAAAATGCAATAATACATTTTAGTTTCAACTAATTTTATACTCCAATTTATAATAATAATTTATTTTCAAAATGTAATTTAATGTCCTGAAATGCTTGTTTAAATAAATCCTTAAACATATTTTGTTTAGATTTTATTATACAATAAACCCTTATTAGTCTGGATATAGCTAATCCAGATGTTGGCCAATGTGAATTGATGGACGAATGTTATTGCTCACCATCTTAAACAAACATGTTTTGCTTGCAGTGCTCAGTACTGTTATTGGCTCTGTGACAGATGGGCATTATTGCTTATAACACATCATTTGCATTCTGCTACTTAATTACATTTAAATATTTTAATTATGGGTCCTAAACAGTTGAAAAATGGATAAAACGAAAACATGTTGAAAATGATAGAACAGCTTGAAAAAGGTGTTTCTGGTAAATTGTTGGGGCGGGGGTGGCTCAGTCGGTAGCACGCCAGGCTCGTAATCTGTAGTTCCCAGGTTCGAGTCCCAGCTGGGTCAGCGTTGAGATTTATCTCCGCAAAATTCCCCGCCTTGCCTGCGGTCAGTAGGGGACAGCGATGGGCTTGGAAAGGCCGCCGTCCGTCGGATGGGACGTTAAGCCGTGGCCCCGTGTGCGGGAGAGCCATACCCTGTGCACGTTAAAGAACACGCTGGATGGCCTTGACGGGAGGCTACCATCTGTCTCCCAACAGCTGTTCCAGTGGGTCCCCTCCCCCAACCTTCTCTGAGCCTTTGGGGTCCATGTGACCTGGCCATTTAGCCCATGGTGTGCAAAAAAGTGCCGCTCAGAGGTAAAACAACCCAACTGGTAAATTGTTATTTTCAACTGAACAGAGCATAGAGGGATATTCAAGTGGAAACTTTAGTCAATTGCTGGAAAAAAACTCTTGCAGGGAACAGATGGCAACTTTCATTTGAAGAATTTGAGCTAGAGGACATTCAGACTATGCTCAGGGCAGCTAGAGAGACTGAGATCACAGAAGAAAATGTCCAAAATTGGGCTTGAGGTGGATGAAGGAGACCCTAGATTTCAGCAGTTGACAGAGAAAGAAATTGCTGCAGATATTCCTAAGGCTTTTGCTGTGGAAGAGGGATCAGGTAATGAAAAACTAGATGAAATGAACCAGAAGAATCTATAATTAGGAAGAAACTTCTCAGCACTACAAGAAATGGCATTGATGCAGTGATCAATTATGTGGGCTCTTCATCGGATCAAGAGTTACAGGCCTTTGTGAGCATTGAAGAATTGTGAGGGAGATAATTAAAAAACAGTTGCAGAAGTCTGTTCAGACAAAGCTTGACAATTTCTTCAAGCCTGCATCTTACTACACTAAAGAACAATTTCTGCTTTTGGTTGAAGCTTGGGCAGTCTTTCAGATTCGAGTGCCTTCAAATATTTTTGAGTCATCTGTTGATGAATAAATATGCTGTTCTTTTTTTTTTGTTTAAAATAAAAAGACTCAAAAATTCTATGCTTTTTGATATTTTAGATAAATACTCAAATTGCAATTTTCAGATAGAAACTCAATATTATAAACAGAGAAAGTAACTCTACATTTATATACATATTTAATAATAAGTAAACCCTTGTAAATAGAGTTATATCACTAAATTTTCCCTATATTCAAAGTTTTTGTCATTTAAGACCATCTTTTGCTTAATCTGTACCCCTCCCCCCTCCAATTCATCCAGATTAATGAGGGCTTTACTGTATTTACTTAACACTATTTAAAATTTTCATAATATAAATTTTAAGCATTTCATGGAGTATTAAAATTCCTTAAATTACTGAAGCTTTTTATAAAAAGTACATGAAACACAGACAGACAATATAAATTAATGCACCGGGTTAATACATTTTTGAGTTCTCCCTACCCAACATTATGCCAGTTTGAGTTGTATAATCATCATATGATTTTGAAAGCTACCTATTATTCAGAGAATTACTAAAATAAGAAACAGTTTTCTGTATAATCATTTGCCATAATGGAGAAAAATATTCTTTGACTGTCATTTCAACATATCAATTTATATTAATATTCTAAATATTACACTGAAGTTTGGGGTTCTTGTGACCTTCCCATTTAGTCTAAAGTTCAGCAATAAAGTATCACTTAGATATAAAATAACCTAACACAATATGTTATGTATTAAAATTGAGTATATGTTAGTCCAATTATTCTACAAATTAGATTTATTTTCTTAGTAGTCTATACAGTGTTTATGTCGCAGTTTTATTTTAAGCATTATTGAACTTATAACAATGTATAACTTGCAACACACTTATAACAGATTTCTTCTATATCATGAAAATACATAATGCATATTCTGAAACTTACAGTGTCTGTTGCTTCTAAAATCACTTCTTCTAACCCATAGATTCTCTGACCTAACAAATACACGCCATGTGACCAAAGAGCACAATCCTCATGAACCCAGAATTCTTTGTTATCCTCAGATACATCAAGTGGAAAGTGAATCGGTGCTGTAACTGGCAGTTCAGTACTAGGCATGATTTCTGGTACTTCATCACATGACTTTTGACCCTATCAATTTATAAAAGAAAAAAAAATCAAATACTTGCCTTTCATTAGACATAAGAATTATTTTTAAATTATTTTATCACACAGAATAATCTACTATTGCGATTTTTAAGCCCATTAATTACGGTTATCTCAAATTTCAAAATAACAGTGCAAAATTCCATTTTACTATAAATGACCAACCATTGAAATAGTTTACCAGAGATGAGGTAAACCCACTTCTAGTAAACTTTCATTCGTAATAAATCATTAGTTTATAAATTTACCTTAAAAAAAGTGTTAAAAAATTTCACCTCACCATTTTCAAAAATCAGACTAATTCTGACTATAACACTGTGACCAACAAAAATTTTTTCTTTATTAATTTTGTTTTCATTGTTCTGATATTTATTTCTAATATAAAAAATAAGCTACCTATATGAAAAAGAATGGAATATATGTATATAAAACTAATGACAGCAACCATTGATTGGGAATTCTTCCTTGATTGTAAACACTTCGGATTATTTTTGTAGGCTTTGTAGGATAAGTTACAGAGAAGCATTCAAGAACAAAAGATGAGTACACAAGGGATAGCAAAACTAGTAGAATTCCATTATGGAAAGCCAGTGATGTTTAAGTTTTGGTAAACAACACCATCATCAATAAAGCAGTATCCTCCGTAAGAAGTATGGGAATTAAAAGAGATTATTTTAGGAATTGAATAAGGGTAATGATTTAATCAGGATTGCAGTTTATAGTTAATAAGTGCACTTGTATAACCACATATTTTTCCTATAACTTGTAAATACAGCTCAATTTCTTTTATTGTAGATTTTACAATTATTGAATATCAAAGATAATTGATAATTTATATAAGTGTGTGCCTGATGAAACAGTAACTCTTTTAACAGATGGTCACATTATATTACATGGCACTGCTTTCAGAGGCTCATAGAATATTACATACCTTTACAACACCATCAATCATGTTTGATCTGGTGTCTCTGTTGTGCAGCAATTGCCCTGCAGTGTACCTTCCATTGCAGCAGGCATCTAGAAAGCAGTGTCATATGCAGTAGGTCCCATTCTTCTTTACAAGCTTTCCATAATCCATCAACAAGTTCAATGCTTACCCAGAGCCCATTCAAGAGTCCGAATGGTCAAAGTCCATGGGTGAATCATCTGGTGACTCCACAGGAATGCCTTCAAATCGTATAGTGCAGATTCTGGTTTCCTCTGCCATATGTTGAAAATACGTAAATGATGAGGTATGATTTAAAAGCTTTGTCTTGATGCAACCATGTGGTATTGATGTCCATACCACACAAGGTAGGCAATTTCTCCTGGCATACTGTCTCCAGGACATGTCTGATAGTAGAAGTAGTTCACTTTAGCATTCTTTTCCATCCTACAGATTTGCAACTTCCCATTATAGTTGTACTCAGCAATGGCTATGAAACCTTTGGAAAAACTTTCAGCACATTCTCTGTACCACTTGTGATAGGATGTTTGGTCAATTGGTCAGTAATATATTGATTGTAACTTCTTGCAGCTGTCTACATAGATGTACCCTTGTCCAATATGGCGACAATTTTCCAATTGTTGTCTGTCAACACTCATACAGCTTACACCATGTATACTGTTACATGGAGAGGCAGCAACTTGTGGATACTGGACTTATATGTGTACTATAGGTAAAGATTGTCTCAGATGATATTACTGACAGTTGACTGGATACCTTTGGAAATTCTCTCTGGGTTGCAGGGTTTGTCCACTGGCCATTGTGTAGATCTTCTTGATTTTGGTTTCCTTGTGTGTGGCAGGGAGTTCTAAGCTGTTTTGAAATACCTGTATCCACTTCAGGGGTCCATCTCCTATGAGCTTCACCACATAGATGCACTTTTGAAAAATTCTAAATCTTCTGGCTTTGCACATCTTTATAATTTGTGATGTGGAATACTGGCCATCAGAAAGGGCAATGGGGTACCCTTCCCAAAACCTATTGATCCTCGGTGGTATATTGTACAGTTCATGCTCTCAAAACAGTACACATATAAACTATTGATTCGTAGTTCGATTGATAAGACATGCATTGCCAAAATTTATTCATCATGGGTTGCACATCAGCAATAGATACATTTGCATATGAAATCAGCATTATGTAACATAATCAACCTCATTAGTACATAACTATATAGTTGATAGTAGACTAATACATCCAGATTATCACCACTTTATCAAAAACATTTTTTAGAGCAAATCCTTTCAAGAAGACATCCATGTTTTCTTTCCTGTGTTGTCCATCTTCTGAGGTCTAAAATAAATTTGATCATAACCAGGGTTCAAACCTGGGTTATCAATAGCCAAGCATACTAACCACTCAACAACCCAGACATTGGACAAATACGATTTTTGCTAGAAATAAAAATGAGTCCAGAGATGGCAGATGAATGGAGAAACTCACTTTTGCACAGTATTTCACAAGTACAGATATACATAGTCTGTATTTTTTCAGATAGAGTTAACGTTTTTCAAAGACATAAGATTCAGTATCAGAAAGGTACTGTTAGTTGGAGTAACTAAAGTTATCAAATGCTGTTGGATGACTCGACAAGATCTGACAATATACTAGTGGATGAATTTATAAATATTACAGTAAAACTTATATGATAACTTAATAGAATAGTGCAACTTAATACAATAGAACAAGTTAAAAGATAATGCTGTATCTTACTTTAATAGCACATAAGAAGTGCATCTAAAACAAACTCCCAATACATTTCAAACCACACCCACAGATGCTTCATCAGGTGTAACCTGATGAAATGCCTGCTGATATGAACCACAGTGCACACAGTGCATTTCAAACCACACAATCAGATGAAACCGATGAAATATCTGCAACATGATTATATAATTATTACTCTGAGATTTATGCTTAACATCTTTCAACAAGAGAAATATTTTGTTGGAAAAGGGGTAAAATAAATTTGATTCATAAGGGATGAGGATATTGATTTATATAATAACTGCAGAGTGATTTCTGCATGTAGTAATATGGGAAAGTAAGTGGATCCTGACGAAATACCTGCCTATGTGAGATGAAATGTATTGTTTTGCTTTAGATGCACTAATTATTTTTTTATTAATATATAATACTGAGTTCTCTTTTAACTGACATTCAGCCATCATATAAATTTATTACACTGCAATTAAATTCATCTAGTAGTGTAATGTCAAGACACCAAGACAAGCATGATAGAGCTTCTAGATTATTTCTGTCCTTATGTGTAGGGAGGTATCTTCTTCCCTTTTTAAAACAAAAAAAAAAGAATTAATTCATGATTCCAACATGGCAAACACTGGAGTATTACCTAGGGCATATAGTTTTATACTTATATCACATTCAATCATATTAAGATTAAAATATTTTATCAGTTTAAGGACCTTTAAATAAAAACTATCTATTAAAGCTACAAAATCATAGATAATTTATTTTAAAGAAAACATATGATAATGATATTCTAAAAAATAATTACTGCAGTCTGAAAACTTGCTTTCTTGCATACAAATGAAATTTTGCATACTCTATACTACATCACTTTCTTCTTTAATTATCTGACTCTCTTCATTTACTCCAATGCCAAAATTTTCTGAGTTGATACAGAGTGACGTGATGAAATGGTAGTAGAAAGGATACAAAGACGAAATCTCTTGAAGTTGTCCGAAAGGTAAACCCTTTAACATCTGCTTGATTGCCCAAAACAGAGATCAAGCAAATTGCCAAAAAAAAAAATGCCATAGTTTTTTAATTTGTTGCTGATGTTGACGTAGGTAGGTCACAACTGCTTATAAAAGCTGAGGATCCTCAGGTTATGCACTCCCTTACGATTTGGTAGCCCCCACATACATCTATCATTTCCTATGCTTTTTCTCTACTCCTTAGTTTGCATCTTAGTCTGTTTTGGAGTTTTTCAAAACAATTACACCTAGATACTATGGAATGGCCAATAAATAAAAATAAATGGAAGGTGTATTAAATTTCAATGTGTACTACCATACTGATATCGAACTGTTTACATGAATATCATACTGAATTACTGATACACATTCCTAATTTTAACACTTACAACACATAAACCCTTTGACAGTTTAGAGGCATTTTATTATTTTTATCCTTATTAAAAAAGACATTATCAAAACATAAAGTAAATATTTGTATATAATTACTCCATTTAACCTTTCAATAATTGTGATTACTCCTAAACTGTACACACTTTTTCTAAAATAGTCTGATATAAATGCAATCAGTTTATTTGGCATTAATTATTCCAAATATCACTCATCACTAATATCTCTTTACATATAAAACTTTTTTTTTTCTCTATTCAATTTTGCTATTTTAAAAGTCATTTCATCATAGAATATTTTTAATGCTTCAAAGTTTGCAGTAAAGGAAGCACATAATGCTCACAAATACTGTTAGGCACTTCATAGCATTGTGATTTCAATCTAAAAAATCCAGATCATGAACAACATGTAGCTTGCCTATAGATAAATTGTGAGGATCCTGGTCCATCCTAGTGGTCTGATTGGTTTCTTAACACTAGAAGGGAATATCTTTCAGCTGCCACTCACAGGGAAATACCAGTCTGCTACAGAAGTAAATGACCTTTAACACTTTCAGTATGATACTTTTAATCTTATAAAATTCATTATTAATCAAGTCATCTGGCCAACACCCACACTTATAGAATTGAAAAAAAAAAAACTTTTTTGTTAAGTTTTATAGTGATTCAAATCAATAGTTTAAAATAACAAAATGGAATAGAGAAAGAAAATATAATAGCTGAGCACTATTCCATCATGATAGTTTAAAGTATTTTTATTCTATTTTCTACCACTGAGACCATTACGGTATGAAACTGCACACCTTATAACGTCTAAGTTGACCTTGTAGTAACAATGTTTCACAACCTAATATTTCTTAGTAAACCCTCTCCTTTTGAATCAATGATTTAGAGGATAAATTACAAGAATTTTGGTTTAATGTACAGCTGTATTATATATTTGTTCTATTTTATAAAAAAATTTTTTGTTCATATTCTTTTTTAAATGTAAATCTGAAACATTATACCTGGATAACATTTTAATGTTTGGTATTTCTACTGCAATTTTAGAATTAGTATACAATAAATATTTTTCAGTTTTTATTATTGTTAAATATAATTAGTATTTGATGAAATGCATAATCTGTGATATTTAATTAGTATTTTTATTTTTGCTTTTTTTTACAAACCTGAAATTATGAGCATTCACAAGGATCAACAAAGTTTTTTGGCTGTCAGATTTAATATTAACTCAAAGCACATATTAATATATATTTTCAGCTTGATATATTTTTAATAATTTCAGTGAGGAGTAAACTTTCTTAATTTTCTATCCTATAAATAAGTTAATTTTAACGGAATTAACAATTTAATTATTTATAAATGAAAATTTAATGACTGGCAAGAGAAACAGTATTAAATTGGGTCACTATACTAGCTGTTTTACAAAATCTAAAAATTAATAATGAGCACATAAGTCATAAATGTACAAGCCAATCATACTTAAATAAAATGTGGGACTATACTTACACTTGCTTGTTTTGCCTTTCTGAGTAATGCAGCTCTAAATATTTGCTCCATGATTTCTGATCGCCTCTTCGCACGAAACCTCCGGCGAGGAGAAGGAACACTACTGCACTGGGAAGGATCTGACTGTTGTAACTCTTCTTGGTTCTCCTCTTCTCCATCATCTTCATCTTCCATGCTATTGGAATCATTCCCGCATGCTGATAGTGGAGCTGGGGAGGGTGGGGCAGATATAGTGGACGGTTTCTGCTCACCATTTAAATAATACGGTCCAAATAAATCCCCAAGCCCACGATAGTGGCTATTCTTACAGCAGAGTGCACAAAGCCAACTTTTGTCTTTACTGACAGTATCATATAATGGTGAAAGAGTGCTGTTAGGTCCAAGCCCCAGCTTTTGCCTGATGGCATTGCCTAATTGCATTTGTCGTTTCTGTAACAAATATTTGGCTTCTGCTTCATCATCTTTTGGTGGGACATTAATCACTGAAACCATGAGTGGTTTATCTTTCGTCCCTACAATATGGATGTAGGGGCCATTTAATATTCGTGGTTTCAGACACATAGGAGGACCTTCTGGACCATATATTTCACTTTTTTTCCTCCTCCGCCTTGGCTGTCGAGCTTCACCTGGTGGTTTAGGTTTGTTTTTACTCCCAAAAGGTCGACCCCGCTTTTTTTTCATGGGTTGTGGAGTCATCTGCCCCAAAACTGGGTCATAATACTGAGACTGTGGATTGGCAGTGTTGGATAATTGTCCATCTTGAAGCGTCACAGTACTGCCATCTTTGGTGACAGTAAATAATAATGGACCTCTTGCACGATCATCTGGAGCAATATCAGGTGGGTAGTTTTGGGTTGATGGTTGTTGTTGTGATGGAGCAAGGCCATTATTTAATGTTGAATTGTTCATGGAATGAGCTTCCATCATGGGAGGCTTAATGGCAGAGATGCTGTCCTTATGTCCATAATCTGCTCCCAAACCTTGTGGAGGTCCCATGTGATAACTGTGTCCTTGCCACGTCATATCTTTATCAGGAGCATTGTTGACCATATCACCCATACCATTACTAGGATGACTCCTCATTGAAAGGAGAGCATTTTCATTCGAATACATATCCAGAGGACCTTCACCACTATTACCACTGGTATATCCAGTTACTGATCCTCGGCGCCTACCACCCCTGCGACCTCTTGTGGATCCTCCTCTGGAGACCCGTGGAGGTCGATGAACAGAATCAGGATGATAGATATCCCATTCAGATGGTAGTCCTTCATGGTCAGGATGGATCTTCTTTTTTCTGCCTCGCTTTGATGGTTTTGGTATACTTACACAATCTTCCCCAAAGGTTAATTTGTCTTGTGCACTTACAAATCCATCTTCTACAGAAGCCATCTTATTCCACCTTGCTGTTGGACTGTAGTAGCGAGGTGGCCTAGGTGTGTAGCCATCAGTTGGAAAACCCTCTTCTCCTGTGCTTTCAGGCTGACCATTAGTAATTTCAAACTCTTGTAAAGTTGAATTCCTTCTTCCAGCAGTCATTAAGATGGCTTTGTTTCTTGGAAGTTTGTCCATAGAATTTTCTAATAATGAAGGATCACAGTGTAGATCATGACCAAATGCTCTTCTTCTACCTCTAGGGGACTTTGGTGATTTCCTAACTGTACTTCGTAGATCAACAGTTCCATCACCTTCTGGAATGTCTGTAACACTAGCTCCTAAATGATGTAAAAACTCTTGAGAGTCTTTATTTTCTGAATCACTAGATACAGGTCCTAATTCTTCCCTTAGTGTTGGATCTGTTTGGTGATTTCCATTTGTTATCCTTGCATCTGCTACACTAAATGTTTCAAAATCTTGCCTTCTAACTTGGTTATCGGAATGTGAAATATCACCATTGATGTGACCTACAGTGGATGAGTCTGCACTTGCAGTAGTGGTGCGTGAATCACTGCGTGGAGAATTGCTGGATGTAGAGTCAGGTGCTGAAGAAAATGTAGAGCTAGTTGGAGTTGACATGCAGGTTCTTGGTGGTGTGCACAATCTATTTTGGTCTAGATTGTAGTATGTTGGGTATGGAGAACCAGGATCACTACCAGCAAGCTGCTCAACTGAAAAATATGATGCTGGCCTACTTGTTACTGGAGGAGGGTTACCTTGGTTTGCAGCCATTTCATAGTTTGCCCTTGTAATGGGAGATTCTACAGTTTCAGAGTCTAGCATAACCATCTTTTGAAGTGATTGGAGTGGGTCAGAGTTTGCTACCTGACTGGTGGGACTATTACAGAGTGGCTGCCGAGTTGGTGCAGGTGTTGTAGCTGTAGATGGTGGTGAAGGAGTTGTTTTCTGTGGAGTTTGTGGATGTGGTGTCATTGATGGAGGTGGATGGTGAGGTGATGGTGCAGCAGGAGGTGGAGAAAATGGTTGACTGTGACCAGGTGATCGTGTGTGGGCAGGTAGTGGGGAAGGAGTTGTGCGAGGTGAATGTGTATGAAGCACCCCAGGACTTGGAATTTGAGATTGTGACCAGGAATGTGGCGAATGGCTAGCAGATGACACAATAGGCATTTGCCTGTAGTGAGGTGGTGGTGGTGGAGGGCCAGGTGTTGCATTCATACTGCCATGGGGTGGTGAATGTATTGGAGGAGGAGGCATCATTGGTGGCCTTGGTGATGGCTGGTTGTACTGCATCAAGTCAGTGCTGCTGTTGCTGTTATTGTCCCCCCATGCTGACTTCATCTGCTGCATTGCCCTGCTACTACCACTATACATTGATGGCCGGCTGCTGTAGATATCAGGACTGAGAGAGGCATAGTGTGCTTGACTGGAGCCGTAAGGCCCCAGCTGATGAGCAGTACTGTATGCCAAACTGCTATGCATCTGGTGATTACCATGACTACTATACTGATGGGCATGGGCAGGTGGAGACACTGGATGTGGTCGATAGGGAGAAGGAGGCTGGTATGATGGATAACTGTTGGACTGGCAATGTGAACCCTGGAATTAAATATATATATACTTAATTGTAACTAACAAGTACAATATGCACAGTTAATGCTAAAAAAAATCTAATTCATGATTGATAATTGTCAGATTAGTGAAAAAATGAATAACAGGAATTGAAAATAAAACATACAGTCATTAAAGCTTCCATTTTACAAATTTGATACATAGAAAAGTAAAGGAGCAAATGAAAAAAATGGTATTATTCAACTCTAATAAAGAATAATTAAGTGGCAGGTAGCATAATTAAATGGCATAGCTTCCACAGATGAAAATGTGAAAACATGGATAGTTTAAAACTACAGGAACAAGAGTAAGCTAAAGTGAATGGAGAGTTTCATAGTTAAAATTAGTAAAAGCTGTAATCAAATATGTTATTTGAGCAATTAATTTACATACTTTAATATGGTTAATGCCATATAACAGTATGCAATTAATGTAAAAAAAGTATAAACCTCACAACTTAATTAATGAATTTTTCTGTTAAAATGTGCATGAAATTGAAACTAGTTAATAACTTTTAACTTTAAACTTGTTGCTGTCTCTAACATGTTTATTATCTCTTCCACTAAATTAGCATAAAACAGAATAATTTACATGCTACAATTGAATATTACATGCTACACTACACTACAATTAATTAATATAAATTACATGCTACACTACAATTTACATGCTACAATTGAATAAGAATTAGCATAAAACAGAACAATTCTCTGATGGTGGGGGTGAATCAGTTGGTAGTGTCCAGGCTCATAATTTGCAGTTCCCAAGTTCGAATCTCAATCACAATGGTATTGAGATTTATCTCTGCAAAACTCCTCACCCTTCCCTTGATCAGTAAGGAACACTGATGGGCTTGGAAAGGCCACATTATTCAAATGGAATATTAAGTCATGGGTCCATGTGGGAAAGCCATACCCTATGCACATTAAAGAACATGCTAGATGGGAAGCTAACATCTGTCTCCTAACAGATGTACAGTGAATTCCCTCCTCAAACCTTTCTGAGCCCTTGGAGTCCTTGTGACCTGGCCATTTAGCCTATTGTGTGAAAAAAAAAAGCCTTTCAGAGGTAAAACAACCCAACCCAATCTCTGATGGTGACTTTACAAACTAGGGATGACTCTGTATATTTGTGAATTTCAGCAAGAAGTGGTAATGAAATTGAGTTAATGTAGAACCCAAACTAGCAACCCTGTTTGCAAAATCCCTGTCTGAATGCCTTTCCACATGTATAGCTTTAGTTATTTGGAACAGACTGTGTGGGTGATTTTGTTGGCTATGATTTAGGGTTTAAACTTATACATAATATTAGCCATTTCCTGCCAAAATTTTGGCATCAATCATAACATCTCTTCTTTCCTTGGTGTTTACTATAATGGCTCATAAGCAGAGAAATCAAATTATTTATACACATGGACACCCAACTTCGAAGCCATTGCCTGGAGTTCAACAAGTTATCATTATATATTTGGGCAATCCTACAAAATTATTACATACTGAATCAATTCCTATTTTCCACAATCAAAAATGTTGTTGTAACACAAATATTAGTCTTCAGCATGGTGCATGAAAAATATTGCTAAAGCAACGTTCAGATAAAAATATAACCAAAATCCTAACTGATAGCAGGTTAAAAGAGTAGGAATCTTGAGAAACATGTAATAGCAATCAGAACATGCCCTGTATTAAACTAACTAGGAAATATGCAAGCATAATATACAAGTTACTATCATATCTCAACACTTCAATACCCTCTCAAGCAGCTGCTTGCCACAGAGGTCTGACAGGAGCCTGTCAGTTTATATGTCACAGTAGGAGATCTGAGAGGATGGCAGGACCTCAGCAGAAAAACGACACACACACATCCATGCCTAATCCGGGGCTCGAACCCAGGTCCCTTAGATCAGTAGCCAAGCGTGCTAACCACTCGGCCACGGGACGGCAACACTTCAATAACATATTGAATTAAGAATGTTCTTCAATGTTTATAATGTAGGATCTAGAATAAAGAATATTTAACAGTATATCTGACAACACTCTGAAATTTTGGAATTAAGATCATGGGTGTAGTTTTTTATAAGTATGACATAACTTATAATTATTGAGCATTTAAATAATTTTTATTAATTTTGAGTTGAAATGTGTATTTTTCCATTATATATACATATAATGTATTTCAATGATTAAAATAAAAAAAAACATAGTAATCTAAAGCTTCAGTATTTCCTATCTATCTAAAAGAAATCTGTGATGTCAACAGTTTCAAACTATATTTTTGTTCTTTGAGCATAGCAAGTTTATTGTGAAATTGATGTGCAAAAGAATGAAAGACTTTGGGGATAACAACTATTGGATTCTTCACCATCAAGCTTTAATTCTGTAAAGGGATTAAAGACCTTAAATATAATTAGGGACAGAGTACTAAATTAAAATTACAATTTAATTAAAAAAATCACTGTTAAAATCAAGAGTATTGTTCTCAGACTACAATAGTTCTACACAAGTAAATAACATCAGGTTATCTTCCTATCTGACCAGCAAAAAAAAAACGAGCCTTCCTTATATAAACTAGTTTTGAATGCACACTTACTGCTAGTTGCTTACTAGTAGATTCTCACTATGACTCTGGATCTTGTTTATACAATAGCTGGTGCACCCCATCTTCAAGTTGCTGCTTGGCATCCAGTCTTGCACTATCCAGTTGACAACTTGAAGACAGAGTGCACCAACCACTGTATAAACAAGACCCAGAGTCATGGTGAGAATCTACTAGTAAGTGACTAGCAGTAAGTGTATGTTCAAAACAAGTTTATATAAAGAAGTCTTGTTTTTTTTACTGGCCAGCAAGGAAGAAATCTGATGTTATATACTTGTGTGGGGACTATTATAGTCTCAGAACAATACTCTTGATTTTAACAGAGATATTTTGTGAAATTAAATTGCAATGATTAAAGAACTTAAGGTATAAGAAAACTTTATTATCAACTTTTTATCACTGAAGGAATATTAATATTAATATCTTTTAATATATCACCACTGAGATTTATTGCTTTCATTCAATTTGCTTATTGAATCAAAGTAGCAATTATCTTTCACAAAAACATTGAGTCAAGAGGTGATAAAAGAAAAAAAATCAATAGTTATAAATTCATAAAATTTCTAATGTAATCCTCTGTATCCAATAATTTTTAATGTAATCCTCTGCATTAAATAATTTTTATTGTATCAGGGCAATATCTAAAAAAAAATAAGGCGTCTGGGTGCAAGTTATCAACTTCTGTTCTGTGATTGAGATGTGTAACTATTGAAATGTGGTGCAGACAGTTAAAAAGTAATACAAACTTGTGTTTTTATTAATATTTTGTCAAATTCCAAAATTTGTCAGTTTTTAATGTTTTAGGGAAGTTAGTAATAAAATCATAAAATATGATGTTCAATTACCATGAAAAAACAAACATGAGAAATGCCAAAATGCAAACATAAATAATTAAAAATATCAAAATTATGTTAGTGTAAATGTATGTCATGTTACAAAGAAATTGCAACTGATGAAACATTGCCTACATGAGAGTTTAAAACTTTTCCGATAGCATTTAACAGATATCAATTTTTCTTGTATCAAATCATTGTGTATCTCTAATGATAACAATTCTGTAATTTCAATGGATGAATGCAAAAATGAAAGATTTAGTTATTACTAAACATACCATTTGATTTTCATATGGACGTTCTGAGTAGTTCATTGCAGATCCCATTGAACCTAAAAAGGAAAATTTAATATGTATGATTGATATTATCAAAGAATTCCATCATTTAAATTTTCTGCTTTCATTTTATTGAATTACTTTCTAAAAATAAAAGTTATAATATACACACTGTACGATGCTTTCAAGAAACTGGAAATAAAGCCTTTTAGTTTATGTACTTTCCTCCAATGTTTCTACAAGCTTAGAGTCTGGAATAAATTAAAATTCAAAGATACAATAAAAAAATCAAATCTTCCAATAAGTAGCCACAATTTTAATCTTTTAAAATTCACACTGAAAGAAGAAAAAAAAACATATACTTTTTAATATATGATGCACTTTGTGTAAAGTGCATCATATACTCTGTCTATCTCTTTCCAGAATTCTTCAGGTTCAAGATCTTTTCTTACAATAACTCTAATCCTTAAACCTTTGTCCAATTTCTTTTTATCCTGCCCACTCCTACAGGTTCAATTAATATTAATCCTTTGCAGTCCAATGGCAGACTCAGTCCGACATTGGACCCCAAAGGGTTAAAGTCCCTGAAGACCCTAAAAATATCTTTGCACAGGTGAAAATTCTCAAATTTCTGTGTTTATGAACTTGATAAAACAAGAAAGTCATTTGCTGAAAACCTTGTAAACGTATTCGTGATATTCAGTTTCATTAATATTAAAAATAAGCTTATTAAATAACTATTCAAGAAATAAATATATATTTATTTGCATATTCAATCACTTATTAATCAGAAAGCCGTCCCGTGGCCGAGTGGTTAGAGCGCTATAACTATTGGACCTGGGTTCGAGCCCCAGATAAAACATGGATATTATGTGCATTTTTCTGCTGAGGTCCTGCCATCCTCTCAGACCTTCTACTATGGTATATAAACTGACAGACCTCTTGGCAAGTGGCTGCTTGAGGGGACTTTATTTATTTTTATTTTTATTATTAATCAGTACCAAAATCTTAATCAGCAAATGTAAAAATTTCACCTAAAAATTCAGTATTCAGTTAATAGTTTATGAAACATTTAAACATCTGCTTTAAGATTGAACCTCGAGAGACATTAATGGTAATGGACACTGATCATATAATTTATCTTGGAATTTGTTAGAGAAAAAGAAAAACAATCTTTGAATTAGAGATGCTCTTTATTCTATTATTAATGTTGCTTAACTTCTAAAACAATATTTTATGGTCTTCCAGATCAAAAACTTCAAGATGTAAGAAAATTGGCAGTGCCTTTTATACAGGTACCATTAAGTATCATGTCATTGATACTGTGCTGATCTGTCCCACAAGCTTTCAACTTGAGAAGTCCTCTTAACTTCATTTTAGCTGTTTCAAGATATTATCATCTCTGTAGACTTATTGGTGTATGCATTTTGACCCTGGGAACAAGGGTTTGTTAAATATTGAGATTCCTTATTCAGACCCTTGCAGGACTTTGCAGTTACAGGTCCTTTGCTTTATGCACGATGGTGTGTGCTAAGTTTATGTGTTGCCTGAGTTAATGAATGCTGAAGAAAATATTTAATGATCTAAAACTAGAAACTGAACCTAAAAACGATCAAAATTAAAGCAGAAAAATTCTATGTAGAGAGCGGGAGAAAACTAAAATTATATAATAGTTTGGTCTCCTCCAAAGTTTACTATATAGTGAAACTTGTCTCTTTTGTAAGCAAGATAACTGGAAGTTTTGTGTTTTTAACTATTTCTGATGCTTATGTCACATCTTGAATATTTGCTGCATGACAGCAGCAAATATTCAAGATGATACAATGACAATTAAGTAGCAACTTATACTGGAAGAGACTGCAATTATTTCACCATGTTGTTGGTGTGCAGAACTACAAATTGGTGAACAAATTTATGAAGAGTGCTTAGCTTCAAGCATTACATTGCTTTTCCTCTTTTCACCCTCTAAACCCCATAGTGATGATCAGTGAGTGTGTAGTAGTTTCTGAGCCAGATAGGTATGGCAGAGAGAGCACATTTCAGCAGCCTGAAAAGTTAATGAAATAGGGTAGACCTATAATGAAATGAGTGGACAGGACCTTACTAGAATTGACCTGTAGTTACCAAATGCTGCAGCTGTTGCCTAGGATAGCTATGCTTTGGAAAGACTTGTAAATTGCCTGGATTAACTTCCATAGCTTATGGCTGCTTAAGTACTATGCAAACAGATAAGAGAAAATATTGAGGTAGCAAATAATTAATGAAATAGGTCGACCTATTTCAAATCAACTCATAATAAATAGGCACTTTAGTGTCAATTTAAATATTAGGGGGAAAATTGTCTTGAGCAGGGTGGGATACAAACCCACGACCTCCTGATAACATGTCAGGTGCTCTGGACCACTGAGCTACCGGCCACCGATCAAGACCTCCTATACAGATATCTTAGTATGAATCTGGCAATTGGGCTAAATATATAGACAGAACTGGCAGCATTTTCATAGAATAATTGATGATAAAACAGCTGAGAATGTCTCCATTTTACTCAACAAAAATTACAGTAGAGGTACACAGTGTGATAATTAAAATTAAAGCAATTTAATTCTCCATGACACTGTTAAAGGGTGTTATTTAACAGTGTCATAGAGAATTAAATTGCTTCCATTTTACTTTATTAGAAAAGCTCAAAAAACAATCCAACTAGATAATTTGCGCATTTCTATTCGAGGTTCAGGCAAAATTGTATTGTAAAGGCATGAAGTGTTTTATTTCAGGACGTGAGGTTAGCATGTTTGGCTACTGATCAAAGGAACCAGGATTAGAGCCCTGGATAAGGAATGGCCTTTTCCGTGTTGTGTTTATGCTGGGGTCTCACCTTCCTCGCAGATCTTCTCTATGGCATATCAAACTGACAGGTTCCTGTCAGATCTCTGTGGCATTCAACTGCTCAGGGGTAATTTAGTTTTTATTTATTGCTCTCAGATCTCATACTATGGCATATAAACTGATAGGCTCCTGTCAGACCTCTGTGGCAAGCAGCTGCTTGAGGGGGTATTTATTTTTTTTTTTTTTTATAGATCTATATATTATCTATTCCAAAACCAGAGCAATTTGTATTCACATACATACTGCTCTTACCAAAATATTGCATAATTTCCATGCAAAATGGAAATCTAATGAAGATCTGTAACTTCTAAAATGTGCATTTAATGGAAAAATGTGACTGAAGATAAAGATCATAATCAAATTTATTTAAATCTTGATTTTCACAATTTTCATCCAATATTATGGAAATTGGAATATTCAACAATAAATTATCTTGTTTTAGAAAAATCATTCATAATTGTCAATAATCATTATGCAAACCTCTAAAATCTAATATTGAAATAATCATTATGCAAACCTCTAAAATCTAATATTGAAATAATCATTATGCAAACCTCTAAAATCTAATATTGAAATAATCATTATGCAAACCTCTAAAATGTATATTTATTTTATTAAATGGTTTGGAAAAATACTTATTATTTAACTTTCAGTTAATTTCTGAGGTAAATTCCCATGATGCATTTTTGTTATGAAATATTCCAGCTTCCATAACTCTTTAAATACTGAATTAATACCTTTAAAATTCGAGATTTAAATAGGTTAAAAATTAATTAAATCTATCTTTGGTTACATTTTTCCATTAAATGCATATCTTAAAAGTTATAGAGCTTAGAAGTTATCTTAGAAGTTATTTAATTAATAGATTCTGAAAAAAATTCATCGCCGCCACGGTGGGAATCAGAACCCGCATCTCTCCAGGCTCATGCCAGAGCGTGCTAGCCATTGCACCACGCGCCGGACAACGAATATTTTCAGAATATGACCTTATAACTTTTCTTCTTGAGACGTGATGAGACAGCGCCATCTATACTCAAGGAGATGCAACGTTTTCAGTCGTTGCATTTGATTATCAGATGTTAATGAGAAGGTCGCTAACGCTACCGCGTTAAATATATAATTAAAATCCAAAGTGAATGCACAGTATTCCTTGTTAAGAAACATTAATTAATAGATTCTGAAAAAAATTCATCGCCGCCACGGCGGGAATCGAACCCGCTCTGGCATGAGTCTGGAGAGATGCGGGTTCGATTCCCGCCGTGGCGGCGATGAATTTTTTTCAGAATCTATTAATTAATGTTTCTTAACAGGGAATACTGTGCATTCACTTTGGATTTTAATTGCTTAGAAGTTAGATTTCCATTGACATAATATGAAAATTCTCTAATATTTTGCTAGGGGCAGTGTATGAGTATATAGTCATAGGTCTGTGAGTTTATATTCAGACAAAACTGGAGTATGAAGGATTCAAAAAAAGATTTCAAAGTTATGAAAGTATCCAGAATAATTTTTAGCTGTTTTAAAAAAAAAGCTGTTGTTTTCATTTTGTTTGTCTATCTGTAGACATTCAACCTTATGGTTTTAAGAGAAAAATGAAGTTTCTTTTGGTTAGAAAACTAATAAAATATTACGATTTTCGTTTTCAAGGGTACTAAAGTTGGGAAATGATAAAATTTTGAATCAACACTGGTAGTCAAGGAGGGTGGGGTGCAGAGAAACTTTTTTTGGTTCACTTGTTTTAAGAGTTCAATGAAAAATTCTTTTTGAATTGGATAGATATCAAAATATTACTATTTACATTTTCCAAACTTTCAGTTAACTTGAATTTTCACCATTAGGGGGCGCTAAAGTTGTAAGATGATAAAACCTCTTCTTTGAAAACTAGCATTTCACCAAAAAGGGAGTTGCTTTAGTTAATATTATGGCTTGAATTGCTTAAAAAATAAACCTGCGTGTTTCAGTAATGGAAATGTTTAATGACAGTAACAATAGTTTTCTACTCTTAAATTCCGAACGAATTCTGCCAAAATAATTCGAAACATGGTAGATTATTTAGAACCACGCACTCATAAGATGACCTAGAGATTTCGCTGAAAATGACCATTATGATAATATTCGTGCGCTGTCTTGAAATAGCGACACATTCAGTAGGTGAGACGCAGTAGATGTATAGAGGAGATTTATGCTAATCACATCCAACTTAAATATCCTCTCCTTTATATGACATTATTATGTGTCATGTGCATGTGTGAAAAAAGAATTGCCTCCCACGCATATATATACAGAGAGGCAGGGAGAGCTTTAACACTATCATCTTCAAGCTAAACCCGTCCCCACCGATCGATGCCGAAGCAGTGGACCAGCTAGTCAGCCAGCAGCAGCATCGCCACCACATCCACTGGTGCAAGCACGCACACATACGCACGCGCGCGCGCCAACGCTACAATACCTGCCTGCAAGCGCAGGGCGGCACTGTCGGCCAAAGTAGGGCTTCAGTGCCGGCCGGCTCCGTGCTTACATCAGCACACACACGTTGCTGTCCTCCTCTTAGGCCGTGGGGGACTCCGGAACTGCCGTTGCCATGGCGACGGGCCAGTTGTTGCTGCGCTACCGGAGGGATGAGCACGTGCGTGTTTGGGCACGGGCCAGCCGCCTGACCCAGATGGCTGGCTTCACTCCCTTGAGGAGTAAAGAGAAGGAAGAGAGGTGGAAGACAGCAGCATTTGGAGGAGGAGGGGGATGAACAGAGGAGGGTTAAGCAGCTACCTTCTCTCGCACGACGGGCAAGTCTATGTGTGTGCGTAAGCTTCCCCTCCCCCCCCTCTTTTCCTCTTCCATCTCCATCCCTCCCTGCCATCAAGGAAACATGTCGGCAACACAGACAGCCGAGAGCATCACGATGGCCCGGAGATGTCAGAGAAGGGAGGATGGAAGGGATGGTTTACTGGTTCTTCCTTTTCTCCTAACAGGCTGCTGGAGCAGTCGATAGCGCTGCAGTTTCCTGCAAGTCCGCACAGACAGAAAAAGAAAGAGCAGAAGAAGAAAAGTTCTAGAAGAGTTATATATATATAGTTTTTTCCGCCCCCCCCCCCTCCTTGTTCGTCTCGCCATTGGCTACTTCCTTTGATGTGGGAATTCGACAGCGCATGCTGCTTCTTCTGTTCCCACGAACTTCTGATGCATCTTCGCCCAAAGTCAACACAAAAGGGAACGCTTTCTACTTTTCTTGTCTTCTTCTCGACATCTCAGCTAAACAAAATTACAGTTCCCTTTAACACCAGTCTGTGAATGTGCAAGAATATTTTTGCACCTTCCAATTCGACCATCGATTGATCGATCTATTTTCTGCTGTTCATTAGGACTTTTCTTTTTTCAAGAAAAAAAAAAATATATTGACAATTCGTTTATCTATTGTTTGCATTTTTTATCCTATAAGGTGTCTTATCTTTTAAGCTTTAAAGTCCTAGAAACTATTTTTATAACAGTCAACAGTCGCATTATGTTGCCAATCGATAAGTCTTGTCTGGCATTCAAACGGATTTCTTGTCTTTTATTTGAAGTCACGGCTGAAAAAAAAATAGGAAACAAAAATAAAAATGACGCGAGGTTATATGTAACATGTGAGCTGGGTTTATCGTTAAAGAGTGATGAAACTGTATTTCAAAAGATGTCGCAGGTAACTGATTAGCAAGTACACTGCTAGGCACGAAAATAGAGAATTTGCACGTGGTGCTTGATGATGTGTCGCTTCTAAAACGAAAAAATGCGACTGAAAATGATGATCTACATCAACCAAATTCTGCCAAAAAACCTGAAATTTAAAAGAGTTATGGAAGCTGGAATATTTAACAGCACTGCTAGTTCTAAGCTTATACGAAACTGAAGAATAATGGAATTATTTACACAAACTTCTAATTATTCATATTACTGTTCCCTTTACACAGTTAGTTAAGCTTAGTTTTACACAGTTTTAGTGCAAAAATGTCACTTGAGTTAAGGATCTCAATCAAATCTACCATTTGTTCTGTATTATAATAATTTGAATAATTAAAATTCTTTAAATACAGAACGAATGATAGATTAGATTGAGATCCTTATCTCAAGTCACATTTTTGCACTAACAGCATATTTTAGAAGTTGCGTAGCATCGAATTTGGCTATCCATTCGTATAACACGGAAATTCTAAGATTTTTTTTTTACCTAGGCAGTATATATTATGCTCATCATCATAAAATAATCAGGGTACCTGACTACTAAGCGTAATATCTGAATATTGAGGAAAACTGGAAATTAATGGACTGTGTCGTCATTCACCAGAGAAATGTGCCCTAGCTCTCTTTTTCTTCCTTTTTTATGTAAAGTCGAGTGTCATTATTGCCAAATATATGTACTTAAACCTACATGAGCTTAGATTTGGGTTGTTTTACCTCTGAGCGGCACTTTTTTGCACACCATGGGCTAAATGGCCAGGTCACATGGACCCCGAAGGCTCAGAGAAGGATTGGGGGAGGGGACCCACTGGAACAGCTGTTGGGAGACAGATGGTAGCCTCCCGTCAAGGCCATCCAGCGTGTTCTTTAACGTGCACAGGGTATGGCTCTCCCGCACACGGGGCCACGGCTTAACGTCCCATCCGACGGACGGCGGCCTTTCCAAGCCCATCGGTGTCCCCTTCTGACCGTGGGCAGGGCGGGGAATTTTGCGGAGATAAATCTCAACGCTGACCCAGCTGGGACTCGAACCTGGGAACTACAGATTACGAGCCTGGCGCGCTACCGACTGAGCCACCCCGCCCCAGATGCTCTTGGGTTAATAAGAGTATTATAAATATATGCTGTTTGAAACCTTATTATTATTATAATAAACAGATGATGATGATAAAGAAAGTAGTGCACAAAGTTTGCGAAAGTCGAAAAATATTTAAAAAATTGGTATTTTGCAATATTTAAAATATTTAGTTATCCTAGGCATCTATTGCATTACTGTTTAGATAAAGTTGAAGTTTTACATCAGGTTAAAATCCCCATTAGCTAGGGGAGAGCTTAGTCCAGTACGGTTGGAGAGCCTTACCCTGTGCACGTTAAAGAACACGATGGATGGCCTTGATGGGAGGCTACCATCTGTCTCCTAACAACTATCCAGTGGGTCCGCTCCCCCAACCTTCTCTGAGCCATCGAAATCCTTGTGACCTGGTCATTCAAGTTCATTGTGTGCAAAAAGTGCCGCCCAGAGACCAAATGAACGCCTACAACAACAAATAAGACAACCCAATATCAACGCCTACATATATTTCAATGTTGAAAGAAAACAGTTGATGGAATATTTTATTAATGTATTGGGTCAATCTGTCAAGCAACGATATAACATCAATCTGTGAATAATATAACAATAAGACAACCCCTAGAATAAAAAGGGACAGTTTTTCTGATCTCATTTCATAGTTCATATTTTCACTTACACTAAATTACCGAATCACCGGACAATTCGTGAATGTAAAACCACATTTTCAAAAGCTGTCTAAAAATAAACTTTTTACCGAAAACAAATTGAACGTAAATCTCGTTTTTCAACGATGATTATTTATTATTTAAAGAATTAGAGGGTTGGGTTGTTTTACCTCTGAGCGGCACTTTTTTGCACACAATGGGCTAAATGGTCTGGTCATAAGGACCCCGAGGGTTCAGAGAAGGCTTGGGGCAGGGGACCCACTGAACAACTGTTAGGAGACAGTCTCCCGTCAAGGCCATTCAGCGTGTTCTTTAATATGAACAAGATATGGCTTTCCCACACACGGCTTAACGTCCCATCCGACGGACAGCGGTCTTTTCAAGCCCATCGGTGTCCCCTGCTGACCGAGGGCAGGCTGGAGGGTTTTGCGTAAATAAATATCAACGCTGACTCGAACCTGAGAACTGAAGTTCACTAGATTGGCACGCTATCAAATGAGCCTCAAGAAGATTTATTGGAACTGGAACACTTAAAAGCAGATGCAGTTGTTACATTAATCATGAAACAATTTTCTTCAAAATAAGAGAAAACATATCCATTGCAGAAACTTCTAAAATTACGTTTATTTTAGTAAACAACTTGTAAACAGTTATTGTTTGTGTTTTAATCCAGCTGACTCAGATGGGACTCGAACCTGGGAACTGCAGATTACGAGCCTGGCGCGCTACCGACTCGTTAATGTCTGAACTCTTGGGGTGTTTGTGACCGATCCGTCACAAATCCGTCAAAATCCGTTTGCTTAGTGCGTCACCCAAAATACCTTATATTCGAAACATTTCATAGTTATACCTTGTAATAGAAACAGTCAATTCGAGAAGCGACCTGTTGAGCTTCTTTTTTTGCCTTTCACCATTTTTAAAAAAACAAACGAAACAAACTTTTTTTTCAAAACGCTAGGGGAAGAAAAAAAATAAAACTTTCACTTAACAAGTGCGAAAAGAAACTTTAAAACCATTTATCTAAGCACGCAAATAAATTATTTGCAACTAAAAGATCGTTAAACGCCCTTTGCATTGAAATGTTCAGATGTGCTCGGAGACTGAGTTCACGGAGCGATCCATGATGCGCGGGAGGCGGGAGCTGCACCAAGTCACGTGGACATCGCAGGCTCCGCCTCCCTTCCAGCTGGAGAGCGGGAAGCGCGTGATTATGTATGCATTGTTGCGCCGCGCTGCGCCCAGGCGCTGTAGGCCTAGCGTTACGTCACGGAGGAGGAAGGCCATCCACTACCCATTCATGATAATGTTACATGCGAAGCGCAACGTTCGGAAAGCGGCAGAAAAATAACTTGTAAACGAAGAATCTCCTTAAAATGAAACTTGGAAACTTTTCGCTCTGTTTTGTGGTACCTGTAATCTATCACTGTCGGAATTTCGTTCTCTACGTTCAGAACTGCAGACGTACGTGGAACAAAACAAGATTTGCGTCAAAGAGGTTAACAGAACTCGGATCAGATTAACGATTATAATCAGGGCATGGGGAAGACATTTGAATATTCAGAACGGGGGGGGGGAGGTTATAAATTATTTTCTGCTGCGTTTTTTAATTTCATTGATACACGATAGTTCAAACTAACATTCGCAAATCCCACTAAATCAGATTTTAAGCATTATTATAATATTTATTTATTTATTTATTTATTTATTAAACGTTATATTTTTTATTTATTATTATTATATATATTTATTTTAAGCGCATTGTAAATTCAATTTAAAGGAAAACTAATGTGTGGGGTTGTTTTACCTCTGAGAGGCACTTTTTTTGCACACAATGGCCAGGTCACAAAGACCCCCCCCCCCCCCCCCCCCCGAAGGCTCAGAGAAGGTTGGGGGAGTGGACCCACTGGACAGCTGTTGAGAGACAGATGGTAGTCTCCCGTTAAGGCCAACCAGCGTGTTCTTTATCGTGCACATGATATGGCTCTCCCACACACGGGGCCACGGCTTAACGTCCCATCCGACGGACGGCGGCTTTTCCAAGCCCATCGGTGCCCCCTATTGATGTTTTCCCCATTCTCGCACTCAATCCATCTCTAACTGATGCTCGAAAAGCTGGTCTTCCTGATTTATACCACACACACTGCGGTCATGTGACGTATTGGAATGAACCATTTATGTGACAAGGGGTGGTGCACCTAATAAACTGGGAACTCAATGTTACAAATACAAAACTCTTGTTCAGTAGGGGGTGGGGGTGGCTCAATCGGTAGTGCGCCAGGCTCGTAATCTGTAGTTCCCAGGTTCGAGTCCCAGCTGGGTCAGCGTTGAGATTTATCTCCGCAAAACTCCCCGCCCTTCCCACGGTCAGTAGGGGACACCGATGGGCTTGGAAAGGCCGCCGTCCGCCGGATGGGACGTTAAGCCGTGACCCCGTGTACGAGAGAGCCACATTCTGTGCACGTTAAAGAACACGCTGAATGGCCTTGACGGGAGGCGATCGGTGTCCCCTATTGACCGTGGGCTGGGCGGGGAATTTTGCGGAGATAAATCTCAACGCTGACCCAGCTGGGACTCGAACCTGGGAACTACAGATTACGAGCCTGGCGAGCTACCGACTGAGCCACCCCCGCCCCATTTGACGAGGTTAAATAAATGTCTGTTGAATACTAAACATGAGATTTTCTTTAAAAAAAAAACGTTCCGTTATACGAGCACTGCACTATAAGTGCTACCCGAACCCTGTAAAACAGTGTTCCCTTCGTGGGCCCAAACCCCACCAAACAGATAAGGTCACAGGGGTGAGGATTCTGACGACGAGTCTGTCCTAGGAATACAAGTAATTATAAAAGCACTTTTCAGTTTTGGCATTCTATGTTTTAAAGGGGCGGGGGTGACTCAGTCGGTAGACACGCCAGGCTCGTAATCTGCAGTTCCCAGGTTCGAGTCCCAGCTGGGTCAGCGTTGAGATTTATCTCCGCAAAATTCCCCGCCCTGCCCACGGTCAGTAGGGGACACTGATGGGCTTGGAAAGGCCGCCGTCCGTCGGATGGGACGTTAAGCCGTGGCCCCGTGTGCGGGAGAGCCAGACCCTGTGCACGTTAAAGAATACACTGGATGGCCTTGACGGGAGGTTACCATCTGTCTCCCAACAGCTGTTTCAATGGGTCTCCTCCCCCAACCTACTCTGAGCCTCTGGGGTCCATGTGACCTGGCCATTTAGTCTATGGTGTGCAAAAAAGTGCGCTCAGAGGTAAAACAACCCAACCTATGTTTTATCTGGTATTCTACGTAATGGGAATGCCTGCCGATTTCAAGACATGAAGCGACAGCAGCGCTAGTTACATTGTCGTCCGCTTGGCGCTGGCGATCCGCTGTTTTGCTTGTGACTTGCTTCGTAGCAGTATAGGTTATTACGCTGTTTACCGCTTGCTTGAAAATTGGATTCTGATACGGATTTGTTCGTAAGTAATTATTTACTATTCTGTCTACTTTTACTTTCTGCTGTTTTTAAGTAGACGTCTGAACGATGATGCAATATTGTGCGATGTTTTGCAGAAGCGAAACTCAGTTTCTATCGAATCTATTCCAAACTGGATCTGCAAGACACGTGTCTACATCAATATGTCGGCAACGTAACGATGCCACGAGTAATTGGAAAAAAATTTCTGAGATCACTTTTGAATAAATAATATTTTGGAATCGCAGAAACCTTTACAATATACGGAACTGAGTTACACTGCCGTAACAAAATATTAGAGAATTTTTGTGTTATGTAAATGGGAATCTTACTATAAATTCAAGATTATAATTTTATCTTTTTAAATCAGAATTTTCAACAGCAGTCGTGTAGTATTTAAGGATTTATTATTCCCGTTTGTATCTCTGAGAAAGATTCCAGTTTATTGTACTTGATTAGCCATCCGTCTGATTCTTTCTTTCTCTCGACTTGACCTCGGATTTACCATATGACTTCGACCAGATCTCTATTATACTTACCTGGGGCGGGGGTGGCTCAGTCGGTAGCGCGCCAGGCTCGTAATCTGTAGTTCCCAGGTTCGAGTCCCAGCTGGATCAGCGTTGAGATTTATCTCCGCAAAATTCCCCGCCCTGCCCACGGTCAGTAGGGGACACCGATGGGCTTGGAAAGGCCGCCATCCGTCGGATGGGACGTTAAGCCCTGGCCCCGTGTGTGGGAGAACCGTATCCTGTGCACGTTAAAGAACATGCTGGATGGCCTTGACGGGAGGCTACCATCTGTCTCCCAACAGCTGTTCCAGTGGGTCCCCTCCCCCAACCTTCTCTGAGCCTTCGGGGTCCTTGTGACCTGGCCATTTAGCCCATGGTGTGCAAAAAAGTGCCGCTCAGAGGTAAAATAACCCAACCCTATTATACTTACCATTAGCGAAGGTTAGCTTACCGCGGAACGGTGCTGCCCTCATGTGTGCGCTTGCTAACACGGAGAATCGCGGAAATCAGCAGGCATTCCCATTACGTAGGCACCGGTTTTATTAAATAATTAACAAACTAATTCCGTGTACGAAATATCAAAAAACTCTCGAAAGTTTCATGTTCACCAGGCTTCGACGTGAGCTCCATTCGTGGCGTGATATTCAATTATTTCCCTCCATACTCGGCTCAGCATGTCTGGTTTAATACTTGCAACAGATGCCTGATTCTTTTAAATGCTCGAAATTACAAATATTTTCTGAATAAACGTTTTTCTCTTCTGATGTATCCCCTCCCCCCCGAAAGAAGAAGTTCAATGATATCAAAACGGGATTTCTTTTCGGGGAATAAAAGATCTATTCATGTCTACTAATCCTGCGATTTGGGTTGTTTTACCTCTTAGCGGCCGCCAAACTCCCCGCCCTGCCCTCGGTAAGTAGGCGACACCAATGGGTTTGGAAAGGCCACCATCCATCGGTAGGGACTTCTCCGTGTGCGGGAGAGCCATACATTGTGCACGTTAAAGAACACGCTGGATGGCCTTGCCAGGAGGCTACCATCTGTCTCCTAACAGCTGTCCAGTGAGTCCCCCAATCCTTGTCTGAGTCCTCGGAGAGCCTTGGGGTCCTTCTGACCTAGCCATTTAGCCCATTGTGTGCAAAAAAGTGCCGCTCAGAGGTAAAACAACCCAACTGCGAAAAATGCCGACACAGAATGAGAAACATCCATATCTTACCCGGTCTCGAACCCAGATCTCTTTGATCAGCAACCAAACGCACTAACCACTCGGCCAAAAGAAAACTAGAAAAAAAAATGTTTACTTTTAAGAGTGGTGCAAAACAGAGGTTTGCCTTTTCCTTCTGTGGGGCGTGGAGTCGAGTGTTCCATTACACAAAGCTCACTTCATCGTGTCCCCTCTGTATCCTGATATGCGTCTGGTGAGAGCTGATACGAGCGAAAACAAGATGGTCTCTGGGAGGGAAGAGAGAGTAGGCTCGATGGGCGAGTCCGTGCACTCTCTATTCAGAAGACCACACCCAGTCTTCCGAAGGGTGGTCCCAGCTAGAAGTGGTTTTGTTGTGTTATCGTTGGCCTCGATGTGGCCTCTTCGAAACGCCTCAACCCTCACGGCAATCTCATTCCTCTTCCAACAGTTTCTCCTAACAGCAGGAACAAGATAATGAATGAATGAATTCTTCTTACATTGTGAAAAAATGAAATTAATGGCATTTCAAAACCTACGTTTGATATGAATTTTTCGTTCGGGAATATTCATCTGATCATAGCCCGTTGTCACTTTTAATTTACGCTACTGAGAAAAGTACGAAAGCTAATGAAATGTTCGCATGACATTCGACTCTATCTTGATCAGCTTTTCATTTGGGAAATACGAATGCAAGCTTTCAGTTTGGAAAATATAAATGCAAGCTTTTAGTTTGGAAAATACGAATATAAGCTTTTTAATTTGGGAAATACGAATGCAAGCTTTCAGTTTGGAAAATACGAATATAAGCTTTTAATTTGGGAAATATAAATGCAAGCTTTTAGTTTGGAAAATACGAATATAAGCTTTTAATTTGGGAAATACGAATGCAAGCTTTCAGTTTGGAAAATACGAATGCAAGCTTTTAGTTTGGGAAAAACGAATGCAAGCTTTTAGTTTGGGAAAAACGAATCCAAGCTTTCAGTTTGGAAAATACGAATATAAGCTTTTAATTTGGGAAATACGAATGCAAGCTTTTAGTTTGAGAAATATAAACGCAAGCTTTTAAGTTTGGAAAATATAAATGCAAGCTTTTAGTTTGGAAAATATAAATGCAAGCTTTTAAGTTTGGAAAATATAAATGCAAGCTTTTAGTTTGGAAAATATAAATGCAAGTTTTTAGCTTGGGAAATACAAATGCAAGCTTTTAGTTTGGGAAATACGAATGCGAGATTTTAGTTTGGGAAATACGAATGCAAGCTTTTAGTTTGAGAAATACAAATTCAGTTTGGAAAACATGAACGCAAGGTTTCAGTTTTGTAACGTAAACTTTTAATTTGGAAAATATGAATCCAAGCTTTCAGTTCGAAAATGATTACACTTGAAACACTTTCTACTATGGAAAACGAAAAAAAAAAAATTTTAAGGGCATTACGAAGAGTTGCGTTTTCTACGATTTTTTGTCCTGAAATATTCATCTGATTATAGTCCCGTGTCGCTTTAAATTTACACAACTGAGAAACAATCGAATCAGACATGTATTATGAAGTTTTTCATAAGGACAACACATTTCTGCTGTATGAGGAAAACTTTACAGACCAAACTATAGTATACACACACTGGCCACTGAATTAGAAACCTTTATTCAATACCGAGTTGGAACTCCTTTAGCCCAGCACGTGTGCGGTTTGGCATAGATTCCACAAGGTGTTGGAGTACCTTTACATCTCCAGCATACCAGGCGTTCACCAGACAGTCCTTTAACGGGCTCAGATTTGACGGAAGAGGACTTTGCTCCGGGGATCTGTTTTTCTAACATGTCCCATACATTCTCAATGGGGTTCAGATCCGGGCTTTTGGGGCTGGGGGTGGCTCAGTCGGTAGCGCGCCAGGCTCGTAATCTGTAGTTTCCAGGTTCGAGTCCCAGCTGGGTCAGCGTTGAGATTTATCTCCGCAAAATTTCCCGCCTTGCCCACGGTCAGTAGGGGACACCGATGGGCTTGGAAGGGCTGCCGTCTGTCGGATGGGACGTTAAGCCGTGGCCCCTTGTGCGGGAGAGCCATACCCTGTGCACGTTAAAGAACACGCTGGATGGCCTTGACGGGAGGCTACCATCTGTCTCCCAACAGCTGTTCCAGTGGGTTCCCTCCCCCAACCTTCTCTGAGCTTCGGGGTCCATGTGACCTGGCCATTTAGCCCATGGTGTGCAAAAAAGTGCCGCTCAGAGGTAACACAACACAAATCCGGGCTTTGTGGTGGCCAGGGAAGATAGTGGAAGTCGCTGTCATGCTCGTTGAACCACTGCAGAACACATCTTGCGTGATGGACAGTAGCATTGTCGTCCATGAAACAACCGTCACCTGCTGGATAAAAAAGTCAACATTGCAGGATGGACTTGATCAGCAACAACGTTCAGATAATCCTTGGAGGACACGCGACCTTCCAGCAATATCAGGGGACCCGTTCCGTACCAACAGAACGTGCCGCACGCCATGACACCGCCTCCAAACTAGAGTTGTGTTTACAAGTATCATGGGGCTCCCACTAAATTCTCTGTTGGTACAGAACAAGTTTTACCATGACCAGTGGCGGACTGGTCAGGGTGTCAGCTTGCCCGATGGCACGTGGGCACTTGATGAAGTGGGCCCCCTTAAACATTAGACAATATGTTAAAAATGATAGCCATATAATTGTGGGTGGGCTCCCTTTGTCTCCTGGCAACCAATGTTTTTAGACCTAGTCCACCACGGTCCGTGACTCGTCAGACCACATGACATTTTTCCAGTGTCCAGTTACGGCGTTCCTAACACCAATGTAGACGAACTTTCCGGTTCTTCGCAGAAATCAGTGGTTTCCGTATACGCATGCGACTGCTAATACCGATCCTCTTCAATTCCACTGCGCATAGTTCGCTGAGATATGGGTCGGGAACAGCCTTCATTGAATGCTTCGGTCAATCGCTGCACACAAAAAGTCTGTTTCTCCGTAAAAGCCTTCTCAGACGACGGCGATCTCGTTCCTAATAGATTGTCGTTGCGCTATACTTACGCCTCTTAGACAAGCAATATGAATTATTCTTCCACTGATTAAAAAAACGAGGTATCTCACCTTTTGAGAAACCAGTCAGCTCTGCTGTTTTTTAAATAGTCGCTCCAGCTAGACGGGCACCCATGGGGGCGGGGGTGGCTCAGTCGGTAGCGCGCCAGGCTCGTAATCTGTAGTTCCCAGGTTCGAGTCCCAGCTGGGTCAGCGTTGAGATTTATCTCCGAAAAATTCCCCGCCCTGCCCACGGTCAGTAGGGGACACCGATGGGCTTGGAAAGACCGCCGTCCGTCGGATGGGACGTTAAGCCGTGGCCTCGTGTGCGCGAGAGCCATACCCTGTGCACATTAAAGAACACGCTGTATGGTCTTGACGGGAGGCTACCATCTGTCTCCCAACAGCTGTTCCAGTGGGTCCCCTCCCCCAACCTTCTCTGAGCCTTCGGGGTCCATGTGACCTGGCCATTTAGCCCATGGTGTGCAAAAAAGTGCCGCTCAGAGGTAAAACAACCCAACCTCCACTGATTAAAAAACCGAGGTATCTCACCTTTTGAGAAACCAGTCAGCTCTGCTGTTTTTTAAATAGTCGCTCCAGCTAGACGGGCACCCATAATAAGTCCTTTATCGAACCCCGAAAGATCCTTTGTTTTTCCCATTGTGATCAACACTACTGACAATCACGGACGAGCCTTCAATAGTTGCCTAGATCACGTGGTGATGCACGTGACCACGTATTTTGCACATACGCTGTGCAAGTGACGTTTATCTACATCTGCATAAAAGTTTCCAATTCAGTGGCGGTGTGTGTAGATCCGTTCCAAAGTTTCGCAACCACCTATGCACAGATTTCTGAATTAAATCGTCATTTTTTAAATTGCTAGACTCTTAATGAATCGAAATGAAAGTCTGAGGGGGCTAGATTCGAGTCCGCTAACTCCCACACTGCCGACGATCAGAAAGGGGACACCGACAGGCTTGAAAAGACCGCTGTCTGTCGAATGGGTCGTTAAGCCGTGGGCCGTGTACAAGCGAGTTGGGTTGTTTTACCTCTGTTTGGTTTGTCCTCTCTTTTCGCACACAATGGGCTAAATTGCCAGGTCACAAGAACCCCAAGAGCTCAGAGAAGGTTAGGGACCCACTGGACAGCTGTTAGGAAACAGAAGGAAGCCTTTCCTCATTGAGGCCATCCAGCATGCTCTCTAACGCACACAGGGTACGGCTCTCCTGCACACCGAGCCACGGCTTAAGTCCAGTCCTACGGACTGTTGTCATTCGAAGCCCATCGCTGTCCATTTCTGACTGTTAGCGTAGATTGTTGTTGTTTTACCTCCGAGCTGCACTTTTTGCACACCTTGGGCTAAATTGCCAGGTCACATGGACCCCGAAGGATCAGAGAAGGTCGGGGGAGGTGACCCACTGGAACAGCTGTTGGGAGACAGATGGTAGCCTCCTGTCAAGGCCATCCAGCGTGTTCTTTAACGTTGGGTTGTTTTACCTCTGAGCGGCACTTTTTGCACACGATGGGCTAAATGGCCAGATCACATGGACCCCGAAGGATCAGAGAAGGTTGGGGGAGGGGACCCACTGGAACAGCTGTTGGGAGACAGATTGTAGCCTCCCCCGTCAAGGCCATTGAGCGTGTTCTTTAACGAGCGCAGAGTGTGACTCTCCCGTACACGGGGCCACGTCTTAAGGTCCCATCCGACGGACGGCGGTCTTTCCAAGTCCATCAGTGTACCCTTACTGACCGTGGGCAGGGCGGGGAGTTTTGCGGAGATAAATCTCAACGCTGACCCAGCTGGGACTCGAACCTGGGAACTGCAAGGTTATGAGCCTGGCGCGGTACCAAGCATTTCAATATAATGATCTGAATCAGAAGTTTAGACGTATTAGAAGAACATTAACATTGGCTATGCATGAGTATGTCTTTTGGATAGACACTAACAAATTATTACTTTCCCATTTCTTGAATAATATGAATCTGTATCGATAGAGGGCGCTAAAGTCGGAAATTGTAAACATCGTTCTCTCTGACAACGAGTATTACGTATCTCCAAAGTTGATCTTTCTAATTCAGTCTTCATCCAAATGGCGGCTCATTGCAAAAGAGTTTGCCGTTCATAAAATAAATAAACTCATTCCTCAATTATAAAGGTAGATAGGTTCGGGGAAATCACTTGCAAATCGAAACCAACAATTTGTGGAAAATAGAAGGATAGATTCTGAAAAAATCCTTAATACGAATAAAATGTACATTGAAAGTTTTATTTATATATATATTTATCACAAATTTTAATTCAGCAGTAATAATAAGCATTAATGCTTATAATTACTGCTGAATTGAATCCAAGCCTACGGACGGTAATAATAAGCATAAATTAGTTTTTACAATAAGCTTTTTAATACGAAAATAAGATTAGATAATATATTATTTTGTGCTTTATTCGCAATAATTCAGATAAGCCTAGATCAGTGGTTCTCAACCTTTTATGCTTCACGTATCCCCTGGAAATGTGTATGTAACTGGCGTACCCCTTGTATAGATAGATAAAACTATAGTTATAACAATGGGAATAAAATAAAACATATATATCAGTGGTTCTCAACCTTTTATGCATCACGTACCCCCTGGAAATGTGTATGTAACTGGCGTACCCCTTGTATAGATAGATAAAACTATAGTTATAACAATGGGAATAAAATAAAACATATATATCAGTGGTTCTCAACCTTTTATGCTTCACGTACCCCCTAGAAATGTGTATGTAACTTGGCGTACCCCTTGTATAGATAGATAAAACTATAGCTATAGTATAACAATGGGAATAAAATAAAACATATATATCAGTGGTTCTCAACCTTTTATGCTTCACGTACCCCCTGGAAATGTGTATGTAACTGGCATACCCCTTGTATAGATAGATAAAACTATAGTTATAGTATAACAATGGGAATAAAATAAAACATATATATATAGCACATTAAATTTTGTATTCATAAATTACATATTTCGATAAACTCAAAAAATGACATAAACAATTTAACAAATCCTACAAAATTATAAACATTTTACTGGGTAATCAACTTTTGAGCTCTCACGGCGTACCCCCAAGGGGTACGTGTACCCCAGATTGAGAACCCCTAACATAGATTAATTTCACATACGTATCTTTTTTTGGCCGCTACAAATATTCATCGTTAATTGTTGACGTACACTACCGAATTTGAAGGCGAAATTTGAAAGGATATTTATGAACGGAATATAAATTAGAAATCAATCATTTGAACCAACACTTGGTACTTTATTTTCTAAAGTTAGCACTTGTATGATATTTTATGAAACAGTGTACTTACGAATCAGCTGTATTTAGCCCATATAATAGTCTACAAAGTTAAATTTGTTGCTAAAAATGTGATAAAACACGGTTTTTACTAGTCTAGAAAAGTCAGATCTCGATGCCCATTCGAAACAAGCTTCATTTCATCAAGACGTTATGAGCCAGGTTGCATAACAGTGCCAAGAATATAATTTTAGTGAAAAATATTAACTGTTACAAATGACGATTTTATAGATATAAGAATATACTATTATCTACTTATTCTCGGAAATATCAAATGTCCATTTAGTAACTTGATTTTGACTTTTGGATGAAAGTGTGATAGTCTCACTCGACACAAGACCACTGCTATTTCATGATATGTATTACATCAACAGGCATAAAAGAATAATCTAAATCCGTACGGTGAAAAAACGAATCTGTAACCGTGTAAAACGAACCTGGTTGCATTTCTTTTTACCATTTAAACTTAATACCGTACAAATCGAGTGCTGGGTGTAATCAATATTGCTGAATCTGGTTCATTTCTTTCAATTGTTTTGACCAAACATTTTTAGGTAAATAACTAAATGATTTTCTCAATTCATAGTACTCATTAAAACATACAGATACTGGAAGAAAAATGGCAACATTACCATGTTAAATCAATGGAGAGTGAAATTCGAAGATTCTTAACTTTTACAATAAACTTTTTAATACGAAAATAAGATTAGATAAATTTAAATCTCATTCGAATCTATCTAAATCTCGGTTTTCGACAATATTTGTTGGGTATTTAAAAAGTTATGGAAGATCGAATACTTAACCCTTTCAGGACCATAAGGTTTCTAAGAGTAAATATTAGTATGTAACTGTTTATTTTAGTTTGTTTAGACGTAAAATAAATAAAAATCATAAGAAAAATACATAACAATGTGTAGTTTTTTTGGAATTTTATGGGAAATATTTTTCCCAATGGACTATAAAGGTAACACAAATTATAGTTAGGCTTATTATACAATGTCTTTTATTTATTGGTTTATTAGAACAAAATGTTAACTAAAATAATACAAAATTATGAAATAAAATTACTATACAAAATGATGTGCTAATTATGATATTCTGCGAAGCAATTTCTTTTGGTAGTGAGGCAAAGATGGACATTGCACATAGTACATATATTATGCGTCCTGACAGTTATTTTTTTTTTCTAAACGTTCCCGTTTACGTAATTGCGTTCGGCATACGTTCTATTTTGACATTCTGTATAAAAAATGCAGATAAGGTTATAATTAAATACGACAATCACCAATTTTAAAATGGGAAAAATGTTTCCCTTGGTCGTGAAAGGGTTAACAGCAGCAAAGTCAGGCCTAAGAAACCTGTGTAAAACTGACAATTATTGAAAGAATTATTTGCACAAAAATTTCTGAAACATTCACTTATTTTTATTAAATGGTTTGAAATAATTGAAACTGAAAAGAAAAATTAACTTCCGAAATGAATTCTTGTGATTGGCATCTCTGTTATTCAATATTGAAACTTCTATAACTCTTTAAGTATTGAACTGATAATTTTCAAAAATCGAAATCCAGACAGTTTAATTGACAACTTATATTTATCTTCAGTCACGTTTCCATAAAAATTTATTTAACCATTTACGGAACCTCGAATTTCGTTCTACATTAACACAAGATGTTGCCATTTTTTCTGTCCATTGCCATTTCCGTTTTTTAAACAAGATATTTATTGATTCGTTAAAATATATATATATTTTTACAAATTGATTACTCATTAAAAATGTATGTTTTCATTTTTTAAGCAGAGAATTTTTTTTCTGCGGTTCTTTAAGAATATAGCTTTTTTTTTCCTTAGTGGTTTGAACGAACCCGCGGATTGTATACGGATTAGAAGGTTATGAGTGTAACTAAAAAAACAATACCCCCTCAAGCAGCTGCTTGCCACAGAGGTCTGACAGGAGCCTGTCAGTTTATATGCCACAGTAGGAGATCTGAGAGGATGGCAGGACCTCAGCAGAAAAACGACACACACATCCATGCCTAAAATCCGGGGCTCGAACCGGATACCAATCCAGGTCCCTTAGATCAATAGCCAAGCGTGCTAACCACTCGGCATTGTCAGTTTAACTAGAACAATCCCGTTTAACTCAAACTTAGTGAAGAACCACTAAAGTGAAGAAAATAATAAATAATTTCTTTTTATTTTCTTCACTTTAGTGGTTCTTCACTAAGTTTGATTATTTAAGTTTGAAAAAATAATATATAATTTTTTTTTTATTTTCTTCACTTTAGTGGTTCTTCACTAAGTTTGAGTTAAACGGGATTGTTCAAGTTAAACTGACAATCTTTAGTTACACGCATAACCTTTTAATCCGTATATTTAACATTATCTGCGGGTTCGTTCATCTATTTCCAACTGTGAAAAAAAGATGCTCTTCGAAACTGAATCAAATCTGACTGTGGGAACATTGCTACCATGAGTCCCAACTGAAATTAAACGCCGTGTTCGAGTAGATATGGTACATCTTTTTAATTTTGTACCTCGAATAGTTCCACTTGTCACGGAACTCTAAAACATGACTTATCATTACTATTAAATACGTCACAAAAAAATAGATCTTTGAGGTAGGCGACACTTCACTGCAGAGTATTAATATTTAACGCCAAGCTACACGAAAATACAAATGGCTCCGAATCATAATGAATACGTTTTCGTTTGTGTTTGAAGGTCCAAAGAGCGCAAAAAAAACTATTGTAGCTTCGGGCGTGTCGATAATTCACCAACTAAAGAAGGCAAACACGCCCCCCCTTATTTGGGGCTACTCCTTCCAAAACAGCGGGATTTACCTTCTCTTATAACACCCACGGCCAAAAGTGTGAAAGGGCGTATTTTAACGTCATTGTGACTCAACTTCCTGTGTTCAATGCTACATGTACGATTTCCTGTTCGTCATATTAGGGCCAACTACCAGGAAGTTGGCATGTTTAGGATGTTTTACCTATGAGCGGCACTTTTTTGCACACAATGAGCTAAATGGCTAGGTCACATGGACCCCGAAGGCTCAGAGAAGGTTGGGGGAGGGGACCCACTGGAACTGCTTTTGGGAGACAGATGGTAGCTTTCCGTCAAGGTCATTCAGTGTGTTCTTTAACGTTGGGCTGTTTTTACCTATGAGCGGCACTTTTTTGCACACAATGAGCTAAATGGCTAGGTCACATGGACCCCGAAGGCTCAGAGAAGGTTGGGGGAGGGGACCCACTGGAACTGCTTTTGGGAGACAGATGGTAGCTTTCCGTCAAGGTCATTCAGTGTGTTCTTTAACGTTGGGCTGTTTTACCTCTGAGCGGCACTTTTTTGCACACAATGCGCTAAATGGCTAGGTCACATGGACCCCCAAGGCTCAGAGAAGGTTGGGGTAGGGGACCCACTGGAACAGCTGTTGGGAGACAGATGGTAGCCTCCCGTCAAGGCCATCCAGTGTATTCTTTAACGTAAACAGGGTATGGCTCTCCTCACACGGTACCACGGCTTAACGTCCTATCCGACGTATTTTTCAAGCCCATCAGTGTCCCCTACTGACCGTGGGCAAGGTGGGAAATTTTGCGGAGATAAATCTCAACGCTGACCCAGCTGCGACTCGAACCTGGGAACTACAGATTACGAGCCTGGCGCGCTACCGACTGAGCCACCCCCACCCTTACTTCCAGGAAGAGATTAATTCGAGTGGGAGAGACTAATTTTTGTTGAAGATTTCAAAATTACACTTATATTTAGGGTGGTGGATGGGGGCATGCTCCCTCCCTCCCGAAACTAAATCCTGGGTACGTACCTGATTAGGCATATCATGCAAAATGTTATTTCGTGGTTCATTAAACTTTAGATAGAGTAGCCGTCCCGTGGCCGAGTGGTTAGCACGCTTGGCTACTGATCTAAGGGTTGGATTGGATTGCTTTACCTCTGAGCGGCACTTTTTTGCACACCATAGGCTAAATGGTCACAAGGAACCCGAAGGCTCAGAGAAAGTTGGGGGAGGGGTCCCACTGGAACAGCTGTTGGGAGACAGATGGTAGCCTCCCGTCAAGCCATCCAGCGTGTTCTTGAACGTGCACAGGGTATGGCTCTCCCGCACACGGGGCCACGGCTTAACGTCCCATCCGACGGACGGCGGCCTTTTGAAGCCCATCGGTGTCCCCTACTGACCGTGGGAAGGGGGCGGGAAAATTTTGCGGAGATAAATCTCAACGCTGACCCAGCTGAGACTCGAACCTGGGAACTACAGATTACGAGCCTGGCGCGCTACCGACAGAGCCACCCCCGCCCCTGTGATCTAAGGGACTTAGGTTCGAGGACGTTTGTGTTGTTTTTTGAAGTTGGTGTCATGATTCTTTCGATTAATTTTGAAAATGTTTAGTACATAACGGCAGCGTTTGTTTTTAAATCTTTCCAACTTAATTACTCTGTTTTAAATATTAATAGAATATTATTGAAAATCGAGAATTGGAAAGATTTGAGTGAAGATCTTCAGCTTAGGTCGAGTTACATATTTTTGGTAAAAAAGATTATTTACAAAGTTAGGGAGCTTTGAATGGAACTTTCCATTTCACGTTAATATTCCGATACGTGTTGGTAAGAGGTGTATGTGCCACAAGTACAGTCGCTCAAAAAAAAATATCCGAACACTATGGTCGATTACAGAATTCAGAAAAAATCGGATACTTTTTTTTTGAGCGACTGTACGTGACACGAAGGTTGCCAGATCACTGATTTCTAAAAAAAATCGTTGCCAGATATTTTTTCCGAATTCTGTAATCAACCATAGTGTTCGGATACTTTTTTGAGCGACTGTAGGTGGTCATATTATTTTGATACTAGATCGTGTGGGCTCACTCACGGAAATATTGAGCGTGTGCAGTTACCGTTCACAGCAAACTGGAGCGTGTGCAGTAACTGCACACGCTCCAGTTTGCTGTGAACGGTTACTGGAGCGTGTACAGTACACGCTCCAGATATTTTTCCTGAACTCTGTAATCACGTGACACGAAGGTTGCCAGATCACTAATTTCTAAAAAAAAACGTTGCCAGATATTTTTTCTGAATTCTGTAATCGACCATAGTGTTCGGATATTTTTTTGAGCGACTGTACGATCCATGACCCTAGACCAAGAGCGAGGTGTTTTCATGCGGCCTTGTAGGAAACTTAGTGAGGTCGAAGTCCGTGTTTTGCCGAAGATAGGAATCCTGACCCGCCCGAGGGAACGTTCAAAGGACGTTACAAAATAAACGGGATGTGCTGCAGCACCTGGAAAATCTCTAGTTGAATTTTTGAGACACCTATTTTGAAACGACGAGAGGTGTTGGATACATGTGGACCCAGTAGTGGTCTTTTTCGAGTAGATTCGTCCATTTTAAAAATAACTGATTCCACAAAGAGTTCAAAAACAAGGATTGAAACTAATCACCTCTGGTGAATATCGAATGATCCTTTTAAAGAGGAATGAAATTTAATTTTCTCAGGTCGAACTTTGGGAAGAGGGTCAGTCGTGAATAGGTTCGAGTTCCAGCTGGGTCAGCGTTGAGATTTATCTCCGCAAAGCTTCCCAACCTGCCCACGGTCAGTAGGGGGCACCGATGGGTTTGGAATGACTGTCATCCGTCGGATCGGATGTTAAGCCGTGGCCCCATGTTCTTGAGAGCCATACTCGGTGCACGTTAAAGAACAAGCTGGATGGCCTTGACGGGAGGCTACCATCTGTCTCCCAACAGCTGTTCCAGTGGGTCCCCTCAACCTTCTCTGAGCCTTCGGGGTCCTTGTGACCTGGCCATTTAAACCCATTGTGTGCAAAAAAGTGCCGCTCAGAGATAAAACAACCCAACGTTTCGTGGCTGTCAATGCAAAGTCCTTGACCACTGAACTCTCGCACATAAATATTAAACTTCTAGCGTAGACTGTTTATAATATTAAAGGTCTGTCACTTTCAGTTTTAGCACCTTTCATAACAGTGGAAAGTGTTATGAAAGGTCATGCAGCATGTTCTTTAAAAGTGTACAGTAAATGGCTCTCCTCAAATGGAACCATGGTTAAACGTCCTATCTGACGGACGGCGGCCCTTACAAAGATCATCAGTATTCTCTTTCCGACCGAGGGCAGAGCGAGGGTTGGGTTGTTTTACTCTGAGCGGCACTTTTTTGGGTCCCCCCCCCCCCCCCGATAGGAGACCACTTTGTCTCGTGGTGGGGGGGCTTCGGGCTCAGCAACCGGTCGAAGACTGCTGACCGGATTGGGTCCCCGGTTGGACAGACCAACCGAGGTTCCAAGACCAACCGAGGTCGAAGACATCGTTGACCGGTTTAGTGGCCCGGTTGGACGGTATCAAGACCTCAACATCAGGCACTCCGTGGAGCAGTTCAAGGGCACAGCTGAACGGATTTGGTTCCCTAGTAGGCACGAGCCCTTTTCAAAGTCTGGGCCCCACTAAGAGTCTCCATCCTGGGTGCCGAGAAAAACTTGGATCAACGTATTCTTGTTCATGGCTAACTGGGGAACAGATTAAATTTCAGGTTTCTACCGGTGCTCAGCTTTCTTTCTATAGGACTGCTGCCATGTGAGGTTGGGGATGAAATGCATCTATATGGTGTATTCTTGCCCTCGACTCTAAATAGTCACGGCTTTCCGTTAACTTGGTAGTGTCGTGAGACGGAACAGGGAATTGCCGCGGTTGCTGAACATCTGGCAACAAATAGTGCACCACTAAATGGCCAAGTCACAAGGACCCCGAAGGCTCAGAGAAGGTTGGGGGGAGGAGACCCATTGGAGCAGCTGTTGGGAGACAGATGGTAGTCGATGGTAGTCTCCCATCAAGGCCATCCAGCGTGTTCTTTAACGTGCGCAGAGTATGGCTCTCACGCACACGGGGCCACGGCTTAACGTCCCATCCGACGGACTTTCCAAGCCCATAGGTGTCCCCTACTGACCGTGGGCAGGGCGGGGAATTTTGCGGAGATAAATCTCAACGCTGACCCAGCTGGGACTCGAAACTACAGATTACAAGCATGGTGCGCTACCGACTGAGCCACCCCCGCCCCTGCAGGGCGAGGGGCGGGGGCACTGCTACAGTTAGAACTCGAACCTCGGAACGAGTTTGTCGCGCGCTACAGACTGAACCAATCTCTGCCCCAATAAACTTAGTTTCAAATATTTTGATTTTGCCTTGAAATATAATTATTATAAAGTTTGTAATAGCCTATAACAACGAAGATTTAATAATTTCTTAGCAGCAATGCATTAAATTTCACTACTGAATCAGAAATAATTTTTTTTTACCTTGAACAGTCCTCGTATTTAATAATTATGAGTCCCAACACGTCTCTAGTAATCGCATGTTCAAATTTACATTGCTGTTTCCATCTGCAACCTAATCTAAATCCCGTACTGAAATACATTATGCTAATACGTTACAGCAAATTTTATTTGTAGCTGCTGCAGTTCCAATACCAGCATTTGGTGTTGTCAAAATTTGACGTTGGAGCATCTATCCTTGTTTAACTCCCATCATCATTCTGTCTCGAGCCACAACCAGGCCTCGACGTCTTTTACTCATTTAAATAGCGCGTTAATCTTGTTTACGCATTGCTTGCTGCCTTTCATTAACGTAATCATTTGAATATTTTCTTAAATTGCATAAAATTCTCCAAATCAAACCTAAAATATTTCTTCCCCCTCCCTCTGAACCCTCGATGCGTTCTCCAGATCGAGACTATTCTCCCAAATTGACAATTCTGACGCCAAATGCTCAGAAGCGTTAATAATGACTTTTGTAATTCACCTATCTGCTAAGTTAAACAGATTGTAATGATATTTACATTTCCTGTTAAACGACTCCCGCTAATAATAGCGTCTTTCTGTGTGTACGAAATACATTACCATCGATCGACGTCACCGAAGTTATATATTTAGCAAATAAAACGCATCCTAATGATATTTGCCACTTGTGTTATAACTGATATGCGATGCAAGTCCAGATGTTTCTCTTATTAAATATATTTTAGAACGACTCCCAATTGTTAAGTGTTTCTGATTGTTCTCCTTTGATCTAGGGGTTGAAAAATGCGGATATCTGGTTGTTTTAAGCCTAATTAAAGGGGAATCGTAGTGGAGGGGAGTATGCAAATTTGATTTTGGGTTCTTTTTACCTGTGAGAGGTTTTTTTTGGACATAAAGGGCAAAATGGACAGGTAACAAGGAATCAGAGTTACGGAAGGGATAGAGTTCTTCTCTGAGCAGAACTTTTTTGCACACCATGGGCTAAATGGCCAGGTCACAAGGACCCCGAGGGCTCAGAGAAGGTTGGGGACCCACTGGAACAGCTGTTGGGAGACAGATGGTAGCCTCCCGTCAAGGCCATCCAGCGTGTTCTTTAACGTTGGGTTGTTTTACCTCTGAGTGGCACTTTTTTGCACACCATGGGCTAAATGGCGAGGTCATAAGGACCCCGAGGACTCAGAGAAGGTTGGGGGAGGGGACCCACTGGAACGGCTGTTGGGAGACAGATGATAGCCTCCCAGTGGTCATCCAGTGTGTTCTTTAAGGTCATCCAGTGTGTTCTTTAACGTTGGGTTGTTTTACCTCTGAGCGGCACTTTTTTTGCACACCATGGGCCAAATGGCCAGGTCACAAGGACCCTGAGGGCTCAGAGAAGGTTGGGGGAGGGGACCCACTAGAACAGCTGTTGGGAGACAGATGGTAGCCTCCGGTCAAGGCCATCCAGCGTGTTCTTTAACGTTGGGTTGTTTTACCTCTGAGCGGCACTTTTTTTGCACACAATGGGCCAAATGGCCAAGTCACAAGGACACTGAGGGGTCAGAGAAAGTTGGAAACTTCCTGTCAAGGCCATCCAGCATGTTTTTTAGCGTACGCAGGGTATGGCTCTCCTGCACACTGATCCAGGCCCAGTTGAGACTGGTATATGGGAATTGCAGATTAGGAACCAGAGCCGATTGAGACAATCTTTACTACTATTGGCTTAGTCAACCCATGAATGTAGCATAGTTGGGGTGCAAACATGAGAACGTTCGTTTACGATATGACCTTATACTCCTTAGTTACAAATGCATAAAGCCTTTTGAATAGGGAATTCACACACACACGAAGGCTGAGAGAGGACCACGAGGACCCTTGGGTCCTTGTGACACCTCGGGGGTCCTTGCGACACCTCAAATTTCCTTCCACTAACACTCATGCTAAGTTTGAAATACATCATCATCCATAGTCTCAGGTTAATTTATTTACATATATATTTTAAATATACAAGTGAATTTAATTTTCATTCGTTCTGATCAGCCACCCAGTTTTCGAATCCAATTCCTCTAAGATTTCATTCCATTGGCCCCCGAATCGCTTGGTAACCATATCTCAAACTTTGAATCAACAGTTTGAACTGCGAATATTTTCCCTTCTGATATTTACAGATATTTAAAGTCATCTCAGGGCATTAAATAATTCAGCGTTTTAATTACTATTTTAAAACAAAGGCAAACGCAGAAGCCGTTAAAATGACTGCTTCTGCAAGTATTCCCTACCAAGTTCCTGCGAAATGTCTTGGGAAGATACGAAGATGGTATTTTTCCCTAGGTGGCAAAAGTCTAGCAAATATTAGTCTCGAATTCGACAACCACACTTCCAGCTCGATGTGTCTTTAATTATCGATGTAACTTGTGGGAAAACAAACATTCCTTTCTTCGTTATTCTCAATCATCAAGGGCTTACACGTGAGAAAATCGCTGAGGGACTCTTTAAATGAGAGCGGCCGAAACTCCACTTTGCATTTCCAGCGAGGAACCATTAGCAAAGAATTATTTTTGCTCCAAAGAGACCGATTTGAAAATAACTTGTACAAGAAATCTGGTATGCAGATTTCGGCATCGGCGAAGGCGACAAGAAATATCCACAATTACATTTTATCATATATATATATGTATTTACTGGTTATTTAAACGGAATTTGTCAAACGCAATCGTGGACAACGTCCTTGACATCTAGAAAATCAATGAATCATGCTAAATTTATACAGTAATGATGGCAACACTAACACTCGTTTTCATTCTCGTGCCGTCTCGCGAAGCGGGAAATGAGTGCATGTATTAACAATTGAAATTTTCGGGACGATCGAGAATTCGTAATCTCCAACAGAACATACGGACGTAATTAGAGCTGTTCCATCTTTAACCGGAGGATTGCTCATGAATAAATAGCCAATTAAGGTAATTGCTGGTAACTGCTGCACTATAAGGGGGTTAGAATAAGAAGGGGGGGGGGGGGGGTAAAAGTCGCGGACGAACGTTTTCTGTGAATGCACTTCGGCATTTATTTGGTAAAAATCTGATGTTCCTATCATTGTAGAAAAGCATAAAGGAAAAAAAAATATAAGAAATTGGATTTCGCTGATTGAACTTAAGCTGTGGAAGCATTTGTAATTTTTTTTTTACGTTTTGAATCTTTTTTTTCCCCTGATATTTGGGGAAAATATTAAGTAATGTTTTAAAAATTATTCAGAACATTTGAAACCAATGCTTTAATTTCTTGTTAGACTTGTTGGAGCATATTAAGGTGCAAGACGTCCGAAAGAGGAGACTGATATTGGAAAAGTAATTTATTACCAGAGATAGCAAGAGTGATAATTTACTGTGGAGGATCTACTACGAAACCAAAGTGAGGGTGGCCAGAAGTCCCCGTTCTTCGGAGTCGGTCCCCGCATGAAAAGTTCTGTCCTCAACGAATAAATGTCCATGGAACTTGTTTTTAGATATATTATTTTAAACATTAACTCTAGAGCAATGGTTCTCAACCTTTTATGCTTCACGTACCCCCTGGAAATGTGTATGTAACTGGCGTACCCCTTGTATAGATAGATAAAACTATAGTTTATAGTATAACAATGGGAATAAAATAAAACATATATATCAGTGGTTCTCAACCTTTTATGCTTCACGTACCCCCTGGAAATGTGTATGTAACTGGCGTACCCCTTGTATAGATAGATAAAACTATAGTTATAGTATAACAATGGGAATAAAATAAAACATATATATATACACACATTAAATTTTGTATTCATAAATTACATATATCGATAAACACAAAAAATGACAAACAATTTAACAAATCTTATAAAATCATAAACATTTTACTGGGTAATCGACTTTTGAGCTCTCACGACATACTCTCAAAAATTTTACCGCGTACCCCACGTTACTACCCTACTCTAGAGCATAAACACCCCTACTCTAGAGCATAAACAGATATTTTATTAATAGTAGTGGCAACACTGCTATAAAAATTTCGGCCGGAATTGTGACTAGAATTTTATAAAGTTCCCTGTTGCGAGCTGTCATAAATGGGTGGCCAGACGTCCACGGAAAACGGGGACGTCTGGCCAATCCTTCAAAATGAAGTTTCAAAAGTCCTCGATTCATTATTTATTAAATCTGGTCCCTCTATCCAAATTTTAATGGCCCGGGGGAGTCTATATTTCGGGGATTTATTTGCCTTTGGATACAAAATTTTTCATGTTTTTTTTTAACATTAAAAGTCAAATAACTAATCTATTAGGTTTGATATTGCTGAAGTATATTAACACTTAAGCGAACTATAAGGCAGAAAAATAAACTTTGGCCATAAGTACAACAGTACGCGATTGAAAATCGAAATTTACCGAGATTTACCAGTGCTTTAATACTACTCGCAACGAAGTCTTAGAACATTTGAGAAATATCAGTTTCAAAAAAAAAATCATATGCCATTATGCCCAAAAGCCTAGATGCCATATTCGTGCATCTTTAATTGGCAACAGTCTTGAATTTATCACGTGATGTATTTGGCAGCGAATGTGTAACGCTCTCTAAATTGCACTAAACATTTGCCATTGTGTCTATTAGTACAAGTAGTACACACAGTCTGTTAAAATTATGCGACGTTAAATCTTTAAGCAACCAATGCTCTGTAATCAAATACGTTCGTTGCATCGTTAATTCCAACTAATTAGCCAACAATACTCATTAAACATTAAGCATCAGAAAATAACCCTTAACCATATTAATCGTGCCATTTAGAACTATTAATAATAAGCATTTAATTTTATATATCACCTATTTATCCATCTCGATTCATTATTCTTTAGGTACTAGATTAATCTTAATCTAACGCTCTTCTGAACGATTGCTGAAATTATTGCCAAACTAAAATTGTCTCGTTTGCAGTAGCTGGAAATTACAATAAAACTGTTGATTACAACGATCTTCGTAGAGGATGGCCTATCGGTTAATGGTACGGCCTTGTAGACGGTTACATGACAAGGTGTTCAAATGGAGATCGAATAAACCTATCTCGATGCTTTAAATAAAGTACACTGGTGTTCAAAATTAAAGCAACATATTTAAAAATGGTAACGTTTTAAATAATGAAGCTAATGTGATCTAATTTTTTACCATAGTAATTCTGAACGTATTTGTTTAAGAGAATCGTAAAAACCGCGGTTGATTCATTGAACATGAGATGTGACAAATAATATTCCTACGGTCGTGATTGGTAACGAGAAAACAAATTTCAGAACATTATTTTAAAACGGAGAAAAAAGTTCTTCAATGAAAATTCAATGCTTCGAATGCTATTTAAAGTAGTGAGCTAGTGGAAGAATTAAAGCAGGCTTTTAAACATTGGTGGCGGCTAAATTTTATATATTTGCATTCTAGCATTCTTTATCCAAAATTTCCTAAAGATTCTGATATTAATCTACAGATCCCCTCAAGCAGCTGCTTGACACAGAGGTCTGACAGGAGTCTGTCAGTTTGTACGCAATAGTTGAAGGTCTGTGAGGATGGCGGGACCTTAGCAGAAAAACAACACAAACATCCATCCTTACCCGGGGCTCGAACCCAGGTCCCTTTGCTCAGTAATCAAGCACACTAATCACTGGGCCACGTGATGGCACATTGATCTCTACATGACCTCTGTTTGACTCAGAAGGACACTGTCGGAAATCAAATTTTTTCCGCGAGATCTATGACCCGGTTACCCTAGGATGATAAATTCCAGAGCTCTACTATTTCTACTGGGGCGGGGGTGGCTCAGTCGGTAGCGCGCCAGGCTCGTAATCTGTAGTTCCCAGGTTCGAGTCCCAGCTGGATCAGTGTTGAGATTTATCTTCGCAAAACTCCCCGCCCTGTCCACGGTCAGTAGGGGACACCGATGGGCTTGGTAAAGGCCGCCGTCCATCGGATGGGAAGTTAAGCCGTGACTCCGTGTGCGGGAGAGCCATACCCTGTTCACGTTAAAGAACACGCTGGATGGCCTTGACGGGAGACAACCATCTGTCTCCCAGCCGTTCCAATGGGTCCCCTTCTCCCAACCTTCTGAGCCTTCGGGGTCCTTGTGATCTGGTCATTTAGCCCGTGGTATGCAAAAAAGTGTCGCTCAGAGGTAAAACAACCCACATTCAAGTCCCCTACTGACCATGGGCAGAGCGGGGTGTTTCGCGGAGATAAATCTCAATGCTGACCCAGCTGCGACTCGAACCTGGGATCTGCAGATTACGAGCCTGGCGACGAACTCACTGTGATGACCTTGACGGGAGGTCTTTATATGTCTCCTACCAACTGTCCAGTGAATCTCCCTTATTTTCTCTGTGCCCTTGGGGTCCTTGTGGGTTGGGTTGTTTTACCTCTGAGCGGCACTTTTTTGCACACCATGGGCTAAATGGCCAGGTCACATTGACCCCGAAGGCTCAGAGAAGGTTGGGGGAGGGGACCCACTGGAACAGCTGTTGGGAGACAGATGGTAGCCTCCCGTCAAGGCCATCCAGCGTGTTCTTTAACGTGCACAGAGTATGACTCTCCCACACACGGGGCCACGGCTTAACGTCCCATCCGACGGACGGCGGCCTTTCCAAGCCCATCGGTGTCCCCTACTGATCGCGGGCAGGGCGGGGAATTTTGCGGAGATAAATCTCAAAACTGACCCAGCTGGGACTCGAACCTGGGAACTACAGATTACGAGCCTGGCGCGCTACCGACTGAGCCACCCCCGCCCCTGGGGTCCTCGTGACTTGCTCGTTTAGCCCAATGCGTGCAAAAAAATAGTGCCTCTCAGATGTTAAAGAATTCAATCCAAATATTTATGCTTTAGAAACAATCATTAGAAGAATCAGTCGAAGCAGGATATAGCGGAAAAAATGCCGACACTGGAGTTGGGCTGTTTTATATCTTAGTGGACCTTTTCTGCACAGAATGGGCTGAATGACCGGGTCACAAGGATCCCAGAGTTGGTTATAGTTAGGAAACCTACTAGAAGTCTGTTAGGAGACAGATGGAAGCTTGATGAGTGTTCTTTAACGGGCACAGAATATGGCTAACACCTCCTATAACAGAAGCCGTACAACTTAGTTATGACGCCAACCTATAACAGAAAGCTGTACAACTTAGTTATGACGTCAACCTATAACAGAAAGCTGTACAACTTAGTTATGACGTCAACCTATAACAGAAAGCCGTACAACACAGTTATGACGTCAACCTATAACAGAAAGCCGTACAACACAGTTATGACGTCAACCTATAGCAGAAAGCTGTACAACTTAGTTATGACTCCAACATAGGTAGTCATAAAAATCCAAACATTTCTTTTATATTTATTTCTATTATTAGCATTGGTGAATTTTAAGACTGAACTTTATACTAATAATAATATAAAATATATTTCAAAATATATCTTTTTAGGAGGAAATTTATTCGTGGTTATTAGCATTATTATGAAGCTAATAAGCACGGATAATTTTTCTAAATAATGTATATACATAAATATTAGTATAAAGATTGCTATTAAAATTTACCACTGGTAAAAATAGAAATAATATATATAAGAAATATCAATATTTTTTGGATACCTATGCTGACTTCATAAATTAGTTGTACGGTCTTCTGTTATAGATGATGTTGGTAGGGCTCTCCTGCACTCGGGTTGGGTTGTTTTGCCTCTGAGCGGCACTTTTTTGAACACCATGAGCTAAATGGCCAGGTCACATGGACCCCGAAGGTTTAGAGAAGGTTGGGGGAGGGGACCCACTGGACACAGCTGTTGGGAGACAGATGGTAGCCTCCCGTGAAGGCCATCCAGCGTGTTCTTTAATGTTGGGTAGTTTTACCTCTGAGCGGCACTTCTTTGTACACCATGGGCTAAATGGCCAGGTCACAAGGACCCCGAAGGCTCAGAGAAGGTTGGGGGAGGGGACCCACTGGACACAGCTGTTGAGAGACAGATGGTAGCCTCCCGTCAAGGCCATCCTGCGAGTTCTTTAACAGGCACAGGGTATGGCTCTCCCGCACACGGGTCCACTGCTCAGCATCCTATCAGGCGGACACAAGAGCAGCTGAGGAAGGGAGAACTGAAGGGAACTAGATAAATACCGATAAATGATGGCGATTAGTCCTAGAAGATCGTAAATATCCGTACATTGGTTCAACCCCTACTCAAACGACATATGGATGCCACAGACGCTTCCATTTTAAATTAGTTACGTGTTCTAATACGACGAAAAGGGTAGATGGGAACAACAACGAAGAGCAAAAAATCTCAGGGGAAGATGATACCAAAAATGATATGGGGAGGGGGGGGGACTGTTTCTTCGAGCATAATCGATCGAAAATTGAAAAAAAAAATAATGATAAAACAATCAAAACATGAAGTTTCTCGTTGTGTTCAACCCCCACCCCCACCCCCGCGTAAGCCCGCATAACAAAAAAAACTGGATTTAAAAACACGAACGAATTCATATTTATCCCCCCCTCCACTTGACTGAAACGTGCGTGTACATAGAAGAAATGAAATTAGCCAAAAAATTAAAAACGAAAAAAAAAAATCCAAAAGCTTTTAAAAAAAAAGGGCGAAAACGGAAGTAAGCTGTTTAGCTAATAGAGCGATCGTAACAGACCATAAATTTCTTCCGCTGTCCTAGAAGAATTGATGAATCAAGTGCTATACGACTCCAATGATTTATCATTTCCAACCACTATTATTATTACTGGCTGTGGCGGCGAGCGCTTAGCGTTTCGGTTTGTAAATAAAACCGCGCGCCTCTTTCGGCGGTTTGCTAGGCGGCTTTGGTCGCCGGTACGAGCGGGGGAAGGACGCTTTTCAGCGCTCCATTCGAATGATGGTAAATATGCATTATTAATGCAAATAAAAATGACAGAAATAACTAAAGGGTGGAAAGGTACACGACGTTGCCACGCATATCAGGACACGCTGTTTTCAACGGAATGAGAAGTATTTGCGGGCTTTGTCGCGTGGTATGCAGAAGACATGGGTGTCGATAAGAATTTTTAAGGTTGGGGGGGGAGGGAGGAAATACAACAACGTTTCAAGGCACCAGGGGCAGTTTCTTTTTCAAGTTGAGTTGTTTTACCTCTGAGCGGCACTTTTTTTACGCACCATGGGCTAAATGGCCAGGTCACATGGATCCCGAAGGCTCAGAGAAGGTTGGGGGAGGGGACCCACTGGAACAGCTGTTGGGAGACAGATGGTAGCCTCCCGTCAAGGCCATCCAGCGTGTTCTTTAACGTTGAGTTGTTTTACCTCTGAGCGGCACTTTTTTGCACACCATGGGCTAAATGGCCAGGTCACATGGACCCCGAAGGCTCAGAGAAGGTTGGGGGAGGGGACCCACTGGAACAGCTGTTGGGAGACAGATGGTAGCCTCCCGTCAAGGCCATCCAGCGTGTTCTTTAACCTGCACAGGGTATGGCTCTCTCCCGCACACGGGGCCAGGGCTTAACGTCCCATCCGACGGACGGAGGCCTTTCCAAGCCCATCGGTGTCCCCTACTGACCGTGGGCAGGACGGGGAATTTTTCGGAGATAAATCTCAATGCAGACCCAGCTGGGACTCGAACCTGGGAACTGCAGATTTACGAGCCTGGCGCGCTACCGACTGAGCCACCCCCGTCCCCAGGGGAGGAGGGGTTGCCTGAGATATATCTGAGAGCCCCGGGTAAGGCATGGGTGTTCGTGTTGTTTTCTGCTGAGGTCCTGCCATCCTCTCAGATCTTCTACTCTGGCATATAAACTGACAGGCTCCTGTCAGACCTCTGTGGCAAGCAGCTGCTTGAGAGGGTATTTATTTATTTTTTTTAAGAGAGAATACAGTTCCTCTGTGCGTTTCACAACACTAGTGCACAGATCTCTCTTTGCCAGCCTCTCCGTTCCACAGCGAAATCTGAATTCTGATGAAATGGCAGCTCAAATATCCAAACCCTAGAAAAATAAAAGTTTCGTATGCCATCTGAGGAGCTTCTTTATATTTTGAGTCGACCTTTAAAAAACGAGTTCTCCCCCCCCGTCCCTCTTCCAAATGGTGTCAAAAATCACCCTAATTCAAACCGATAGTCCTCTCTCTTTTTCTCTCGTTCATTTGTCAAGGCTGTCTATCCAATAAAACCCTCTCTTTTTCCTCTCTCTTAGACTTCTACTGATGTCTGCCCATGTCCATTTATATACGCGAGCGTGTTGCCGTCGTACATGTATCGACACAGACGACTTTATATACGTTGCTGTAGTTGCCTGGACACTAAGAAATAGACCTGCCATGACTTCCAGGAACGAAGGGCGAAAAGAAGAAGAGGATCGAGGTGGAGGGGAGGGGGTTGCGAAATAAGGGAGAAGGAGGTGGAGGAGGAAAGAAATCAATGTGAAGAGGAGACGAGCACATCCAAGACTACGTCATCAGAAGGAGATGGCCGCTGAGGAGGAGGAAAGAGAAGAAGGTCGAGGTAGAGATGATTGCATTCGGAGCGCAGCTGGCGGTGCGAGCAGTAATGGATTGCTCCGTACCTTCATGCGTATGTGTGTGCCTCGCGCTTGAGTGTATGTGTGTGCTCACGGGTCTGTCGGTAGAGAGGAACTTGCTGCTGGCCTCGTCGTATCAAGAAGCAGGGGCAGCAGACTGGGACGTCAATGTAGGCTCCGTGGAGGGCCTAACGGTGACTCCGAGAGAGATGGAGAGCCTCGAAATCGGTCAGCGACCTCCTGCGGATCTGAAGAAGACGAAGAGGCAGAGAGAGGGAGGGTTGTGTGACGAAGGAGTAAGGGGGAAGGGAGGACTAAGAGAGGCAGGGGAACCGAGTCTGCAGTGTACAGTTACTGACAGCGTTGTTCGCTCGACAAACAGAGGCAGAGCCCACTACAGCCACTTTACCACCCGCCACACCAACGCACATACACACGCACGAGCGCACACTCGTGTCCGGCCATCGATTGGACGAGTCTGGCCACTGATGATCCATGCTGGATATACTGGTCGATCATCCACTTTGCCTCAGGAGTGCGTGTAGGTGAAAGTAATAGGAGAGAAAAAAATACGGGTAGGAGACAGCGATAAAAAGGAAGGTTGGGGGGGGGGGGAGATATTATGTTTCTGCATAAGGAGGTGAGTGACTGCTGAGTGTGTTACCTTAGAGAGCTGTGGTCGATGTAAAAGGCCAGACAAAAAAAGCAAAGGGGATGTACAGTCGCTCAAAAAAAAACATCCGAACATCATGGTTGATTACAGAATTCAGGAAAAATACCTGGCAACGTTTTTTTAGAAATTAGTGATCTGGCAATTTTCGTGTCACGTGATTACAGAATTCAGGAAAAATATCTGGAGCGTGTACAGCAACTGTACACGCTCCAGTTACCGTTTACAGCAAACTGGAGAGTGTGCAGTTACTGCACACGCTTCAGTTTGCTGTGAACGATAACTGCACACGCTCAATATTTCCGTGAGTGAGCCCACACGATCTAGTATCAAAATAATATGACCACCTACAGTCGCTCAAAAAAGTATCCGAACACCATGGTTGATTACAGAATTCAGAAAAAATATCTGGCAACTATTTTTTATTTTAGAAATTAGTGATCTGGCAACCTTCGTGTCACGTGACACAAAGGTTGCCAGATCACTAATTTCTAAAAAAAAATCGTTGCCAGATATTTTTTCTGAATTCTGTAATCAGCCATAGTGTTCGGATATATTTTTGAGCGACTGTACAGTTTTGAATTTTAAACGCAATATGACATGAACCAATAAAGCTCTCGAGTTATAACAAATCTTGATATATTCTTCCTTCTCAGTCCTTCAGAGTCTTTTTTTTTTAAATATTGAATCTAGGGAGTGGGGGAGGGGGATTAAAGGTGTCTTTCGGCCTGAACAACGCAGTAACGGAAGAATTATTTTTAAAAATATAACTGTTTCAATTAAATTTTTATTTGTCAAAATTCGTCTGGTAGTTACTAATTTTTTAAAATCTGATAATCAGTATTAAAATATTGAAAAATATTTTATAACTTTATTAGAATATTTATAAATATTTTAATATTTATAAATGATGAATAAATTATTTTATGCAGTTAAAAAAATAATTAGATTTCAGAGAAATTAAACATCTTAATTTTTGATGCATATTTAACATTCCTCCTATGAACCAAAAACTCTAAACTTTAGTTTATTTTTGTTGTATTCCCTAAGTATATGTTTTGAATAAATTTTTTTTAATAAATTTTTTCAGTAAAATTGCAGAAATATTTTACAGAATTTTTTCCGAAATCACTAAATTTCAGGAGGGAGGGAGAAATACTATACTGCAATCCCCCATCTTCCTCCCATTTTTTTTCTCACATCCTAGACTGATTGAATGCTATGTGAAAATCAGACGTTCCTAATAAGAGAATAATGGCGTAACAAAGTTACGTGAATTTTAAATTTATCACAAATTTAATTCTCAAATAATTAGACTAAATTATCGTAAAAGTCTTAAACTATCGAAATTAACCAAGTCTGAAAAAGACAGTAGCTGTATATTCCCATTCGTAAGCAAAGGCCTCGTTACAAGTAGTGCTTTGCTCGATCAACTTTGGAGTAGTGACGTAAAAAAGTATGCTGTGGCGCCATCTGTCGGGAGAAAAATTAAATACCTTGTGCACACGTGTAGAAATGTTTCTCTAAGAATTCTGCAGTGTAATGATTTTTTTTATCTTTGAAACTCCTGATCAACTAGTGGAACGAATATCTGCAGACTAATAGGTGGGGGGAAGTAACTTTCTGAATCAGCAAAACAGGAGACTCAAGCACGCCTCTTGCTGCTTCAAAATATAAATATTTTGTTCTAAGTGTTACAACATGAAAAAGTAAACCCAGATTCTTGCTATTAGGCTTAAAAAAAAGCACCAGATAATTTAAATTAGCAGGAAAATCTGAACTGGTAAATGCGAAGTGTTCATTTTTGGATGAGAATAAATAAAATGTTATTATTCGTCAAATTTAGCACATCCCAACAGAAGATTTTTAAATTTACGAAAGAAGATTCGATAAACGTATATATTTTTTTTAGTACCTATCCAATCAGAACAGAATTTTCATTAATCTCTTAAAACACTCCTTTTTTTTGGGGGGGGGGGAGGATTTCAAATTTCGATGTTAACCCCTTGACCTTTGACATCAAAACTGTAGCCTGAATGAATTGTCTAAAATCAGGCTCGCCCTCACGCATGGATGAGAGGGGAGGGGGGGGGGGGCGTCTCAGGACCCGCACTACAGCGGAAAATAAAAATCAGTTCACAAAATATCGAAAAGTCGGGTGAAAAATATACAAAAATAGAGAAAAACAGCGAGAGAAGAAAAAGAGGAACCTACCTTAAAACTATTCCCCCCCCCCCCCCGGATTTTTTAGTTCAAAGGAGAAAGAATCGCTTCTCAACTGTGCGAGCGCAGAAGAATCAGAAAGTGTGTGCTGCGATTTTTCATCCCGCGATTACAGGAACGAGAAGCAGCAGCAGATGAAGTTTGGTCTCGCCGATTCGCGAATCCGCGAATGCTAAGGTGGCGCCGTCTACAATATTAAAAGATTTGTCATTTCCCCCTCCCCCCCAACCTTCAATTTTAAGGACCTTTAGAGGCATAAATTCAGATTAATGAAGATTCGGAAAACACGCGTATCAATATTTTATTGACTGTCCCACTCAAGGACGGATATTTTTTTTTTCAATCTCTTAAAACAAAAAAAGAAATCGAATGTCTACGGATTCAATGACAGACGACAAAATAAAAGCACGAACTAAAAGTCGAAAATAAATTTGGAAAAAAAAATATATGTAGCAAAGATTAAACTCCCCCCCCCCCCGGAAAAAAAATTATTTCAACTCTCATCATCATCATCCTCAAGCAGCCATGGGCTACGGAGGTCCAACCAGACTGCAATTTAGTTCTCCAAGCAAGTCTAAACAGCAAGCATTTTTTTTTAAATAGAGTTGAAGTCTATCCTAGCTCAGGATAGACTTCAACTCTATTTAAAAAAAAACAAATGCTTGCTGTTTAGAATTTATCTTTGAGCGGCACTTTTTTGTCCCCAATGGGCTAAACGACCAGGTCACAAAGATCCCGAAGGCTCAGAGAAGGTTGGGGGAAAAAGAGACTCACTGGACAGCTGTTAGAAGACGTATAGCAGCCTCCCTTGAAGACCATCCAGTGTGTTCTTTAAAGTGCACGTGGTATGCCTTTTTCTGCATACGGGACCACGGTTTAATGTCCCATCCGACGGTTGGAAATCTCATACCAAGGGCATTGGTGTCCTCTTTGTGACCTTAGCGGAGAGAAATACTCAACGCTGACTGAAGTGCGAATCGAACCTGGAAACCACAGATTACGAGTCTCACGCGCTACCGAAAAGCGCTTCTCTCTTTTCTCTTCTTTTTCTCTCTCTTTAAGATACTTTTCGCGCTTTTTCTCTCCCTTTTAAGATACTTTTCGCGCTTTTTCTCTCTCTTTAAGATACTTTTCGCGCTTTTTCTCTCTCTTTTAAGATACTTTTCGCGCTTTTTCTCTCTCTCTTTTAAGATACTTTTCGCGCTTTTTCTCTCTCTTTTAAGATACTTTTCGCGCTTTCTCTCTCTCTTTTAAGATACTTTTCGCGCTTTTTCTCTCTCTTTTAAGATACTTTTCGCGCTTTTTCTCTCTCTTTTAAGATACTTTTCGCGCTTTTTCTCTCTCTTTTAAGATACTTTTCGCGCTTTTTCTCTCTCTCTTTTAAGATACTTTTCGCGCTTTTTCTCTCTCTTTTAAGATACTTTTCGCGATTCTTTATGATACTCTCCCTTTTAAGATACTTTTCGCGCGAGAGACTTCTTCAAGTCTCACGCGCTTCCGCCCAAACACCAGTAAGTTACCGACCCCTGTATCATACCAAACAATACTGAAGTTGAGAACCAAAGAGAGATTTCTAAATCACGATAGAAAAGGTTAGGAGGAAGAGTGGAATCATAAAATTAGATTTAACTCTAAACCGAAGAAAAGCAAACATTTTCCTAACCCCAGAGTCTGATAACTTTGGCTTTTAAGTCCCAACCTATCTAATCCTCGTTGGTTAAAAGGGAGAAAGTAAAAGATACTTTATTCTCATCGAAAGAATAAGAGGAGGAAAGATGGAAACGAAAGAAGGAAAAAAAAAAAGAATAAGAGGATGGAGAAAGTCGCGGTGCTTCAGCTTTTTAATAAATTGGATCAAACTCGGACGGAAAGAAAACTTTTCAAAGCACAAGAAGAAATCATTTGTTACCCAGACCCAAAAACCCTCGTCATCGGTAGTCTTCTATTGCGGAAGAGGATTCTGCCAGGGAGTCCGCGTGCGCCAGAGAGCGGAACACACGGAGCAAAACAGGCGCGAGGAATCGGGCAGACCAAACCTCATCTGCTGCTGCTTCTCCTTCCTGTAATCGGGGGATGGAAACTCGCAGCACACACACTTTTGTGATTCTTCTGCGCGAGCTCTCTCTCTTCTTCTAGTTGAGAATCAGAATAATTCTCTGCCCCAGCCGCCTAACCAATCCATTCCACTGTGGTAGCAGTAGCCGCTATTTTAACTAGCTGCTGCTGTTGCTAAACGCTGTTTTCTCCTCTGATGTCTCTTCTTTGCTCAAGTCAGCTTTCTTCACCATCCCTTCTCTTTAAGTTACCGTCTTTCTCTTTCTTCATCCTTTCGCTCCATTTCTTTATTCTTTTCGTTTGATTTATACTTCCTATTTTGCGTTCACACTTCTTCTCATCCTTTGTGCCTGATTCTTACATCCTGCCTCTCTCTCATATTCATCCTTCAATGTCTATCTTCCTTCTTTGCCTTTGTGTTCTTTAGTCTACTTTTATTTTTTTCATTCCTTTCTGTCCTTCCATTTTACACTTTAAAGGCTATTCTCCTCTCCTCCCCCTTTATTTTTGTCATATATCCTCCTCTCAATCCTTTCTTTTCTTCAATTAGTTCCGTCTTTTGTTTTTCTTACTGGTTTCGGTTTGCAGTATCTCCTTTTCACCACGGCATATTTTTTTTACTTCTGACTTCTTCTTCGATCGGTCTTTCTAATCTTTATCTTTCTTTTTTTGTTGTTGTTCTCTTCATCTTACTTTTTCCCGCTTTTCCCTTGTCATCAATTGCAATTTTTTTTGTATGTAAAACTGTTTTTTCTAAGTTTTCCTTTATCTTTTCCACTCTTTCAAAAAAAATTTTCACATCACTTATCTTCTTTATTATATTTTTTACTCCCTCTTATCTTACTTTCCCAATTTAAGCGTCCATCTGTTTCATCCTCCACTGCATTCTTCTTCTTTACATATTTTTCGCAGGTACATGCCCCCTTTTCACCGTTGCCAGTTCAAATCTTCTCATTTTTTTGCTTCTTCATTCACTTTTTACATCCAAACGAGACCTCTCTGACTAATTCTTTTCACACTCTCTCCTTCTCCTCATCCCTCTTCTCCTGTTTTAAAGAACCTCCTTTTTTTAGTTCAACCCACTCCTTCATTTTTTATTATTATTCCTCACTTTTTCTATCTTTTATCTTCCTGTTTCTTGGTCTGGGTTTCTGTCTTCCTCAGTTCTATCCCTTTCTTTTTTCTTTCTAATCACCATCCTCCATCTTCACTCAACTTCTCTGATCCTCATCCTCTCTGATCTCCTTCTCCTTTTTCTTCACGAGTTCTCTTTCTTCCTCGAGCCGCTTCGTTAGTTTACGTCTGCCAGCGTAGGCGTTGGTTTACGGGCATGTGTGCCTAACTACCGCTTTTGGTTTTCCTCTCTGTTTGCCTTCCATGGTATCCTTTTACTCCATCAGTCTCTCCTTCGCTCCTGCTGCATGCATCTACGTAAGAATGTGCGCGCGAGCGCAGTTGTTTCCTCCCTTTCCTCTTCTCTGCTGCTGATGCTGCTTTTCGTTCTCTCTTTGATCTCCCTCTGCAGTGCTTCCCGGTCTTTCTGCCTGCCGAGCTGTCACCGTAGACGTTAGCAAAGGAAGATGTAGACGCAACTAGAGCTTGGTTATCTGAAGGGAGTTGAAGATCTTAAGGGAAGATGGAGCGAGAGAAGGTGGTGCTGCTGGTGCTGGAGGTTGGTGGGGGGGGGGGGGGAGAGTCTGATAGGAATAGTGTGGTGGATTCTCCGCTGGGTCCCTCAAGTCGCCTGTGACACGGGGCCGCCACCAATTTCCGATCGCCCCGAGACAAAGTCGAATGCTGGCCAGGGCGAGCCAGACCCACCCGACCTAATGAGACCTGCACGCAGCAGTATTGATCCGTGCAATTTCCGCCGGAGGGGAGGGAAGAAGAGCTCGTGCTGCTGCTGCCCAGCTCTCTCTCTCTCCGCTGCAGGGAGAGATGTCTCCTCTCTCTTCCTGCTCCTCCGCTCCGGGAAGAAGACGTGCGCGTGCTTCTCAGATCCACACTCTTTCCTCTGGAGCAGCGCGTGCTGTCGCCATGCGACGAAGGGGGTCGTCTCCAAACCGTGGCAATGATGATCGCAACACAACATATGCTTTAAGCCTAACGCAAAAGCTTGGCTCTCGAAGGAAAAAAAATTCACCCCATGATTCTCTCCTTTCTAAAAGTTTATTCTTTTTAAAGATTCTGCTTTCAAATATTTCAGATGTTAAGGTGGAATCTTTTAGAGCATTAAAGAGAAATATTTTTAGTCATTAAAAGGGAATGTCTTTGGAGAATTTTAAGCATTACAGGGAAATATTTTCAAACCCTTTAAGACATTGGAGGGGAATATTTTTAAAATCTTTAACGGATTAAAAGGGAATGTTCTTAAATCCTTTAAGGCATTAAAGGGGAATATTCTTAAAGCCTTTAAGGCATTAAAAGGGAATATTCTTAAAGTCTTTAAGGCATTAAAGGGGAATATTCTTAAATCCTTTAAGGAATTAAAGGGGAATATTCTTAAAGCCTTTAAGGCATTAAAGGGGAATATTCTTAAATCCTTTAAGGCATTAAAAGGGAATATTCTTAAAGCCTTTAAGGCATTAAAGGGGAATATTCTTAAATCCTTTAAGGCATTAAAGGGGAATATTCTTAAATCCTTTAAGGCATTAAAGGGGAATATTCTTAAATCCTTTAAGGCATTAAAAGGGAATATTCTTAAATCCTTTAAGGCATTAAAGGAGAATATTCTTAAACCCTTTAAGGCATTAAAGGGGAATATTTTTAAATCCTTTAAGGCATTAAAGGGGAATATACTTAAACCCTTTAAGGCATTAAAAGGGAATATTCTTAAATCCTTTAAGGCATTAAAGGGGAATATTCTTAAAGCCTTTAAGGCATTAAAAGGGATTTTCCACTAGGACGGCCACGTCAATACGCATGCGCAGTGTAGATACGAAAACAATTGCCTACCCCTGCTTTAAGGTATTAAAGAGGAATAGTTTTAAGGCATATAAGTGGAATATTTTTAAGGTTTCTAAACCATTTAATAGTAATTTTAACACTAAATGGAAATATTATTGAGGTTTTTTTAAAATATTTCCAAGGAAAATAAAATATTTGAAGGGCATTTTAAGTATGACAGGGGGAGGGGCGTAATTTTAAATCATTTTAGACATTGAAGTGGAATATTTTGGAACATCGTGCAGGTGATAAAATTTTGTGAGTTTAATGCATCACTTAATTCGATGACAAGCACGATCGTATTAATCCATTAAATGCGATTATTTTATTTATTGAAAATGAAATATTTTGGTAATAGGGAATATTTTAAATGCGTACCTGGGTTCGAGCCCCGGGTAAGGCATGGATGTATGTGTCGTTTTTCTGCTGAGGTCCTGCCATCCTCACAGACTTTCTACTATGGCATATAAACTGACAGGCTCTTGTCAGACCTCTGTGGCAAGCAGCTGCTTGAGGGGGTATTCATTATTATTTACATTGGATCGTGTGAACTCACAAAAACCTGGATCGTGTGGGCTCACTCGCGGAAATATTGAGCGTGGGCAGTTACCATTCACAGCAAACTGGAGCGTGTGCAGTAACTGCACACGCTCCAGTTTGCTGTGAACGGTAACTGGAGCGTGTACAGTTGCTGTACACGTTCCTGAGGTCCTGCCATCCTCTCAGACCTTCTACTATGGCATGTATACTGACGGGCTCCTGTCAGACCTCTGTGGCAAGCAGCTGCTTGAGGGGGTATTTATTTTTATTTTGGGGTATTCAAGAGGAACAATTTTAGCGTATTTCAAACATTAAAATTCGTGTATTAAAGTAAAATTTTGCAACCAGCAAAAGTATAATATATAAATTCTGGAAGATCTCCCGACAATGCAATCCTACCAGATTTGGTGTGATAATCCATTGTTTTATGATACAATAAACAGTGAGGTATATAGCGTGCCAATCGCGTGATTTCCATGGGTTATGCAAATGATTGGATTGTTTTACCTCTGAGCGGCACTTTTTTGCACACCATGGGCTAAATGGCCAGGCCACAAGGACCCCGAAGGTTGGGAGGAGGGGACCCACTGGAACAGCTGTTGGGAGACAGATGGTAGCCTCCCGTCTAGGCCATCCAGCGTGTTCTTTAACGTGCACAGGGTATGACTCTCCTGCACACGGGACCACCCAAATACGGTCAGTAGGGGACGCCGATGGGGCTTAACGTCCCATCGGCGTCCCCTACTGACCGTGGGCCGGGCGGGGAAATTTTGCGGAGATAAATCTCAACGCTGACCCAGCTGGGACTCGAACCTGGGAACTACAGATTACGAGCCTGACGCGCTACCGACTGAGCCACCCCCGCCCCTGGTTATGCAAATGACTGAAGGAGTGTCCATTGCTAAGGGACCTGTTTCAGCAGAATGGATCGTGTTAATACGGAGTGTGATGAACCCGAAGAAGCATCACAACGATTTCTCACACTGTTTACCAGGTTGTTCATGAGGTCTTGTGGCAGTACAGTCGCTCAAAAAAAAATATCTGAACTACTATGGTTGATTACAGAATTTAGAAAAAATATTTGTCAATGATATTTTTAGAAATTTGTGATCTGGCAAGCAATACATAAAAATTTGTTTAAAAACTCGGGAATTATGATCAAAAATATTATAAAAGAATTGATATACATACAGTGGATCTATTTTCTGTCGTTAAATATACAGGATCAAAATAAATAAATACTCGGGGACTAAGGGAACGATTTGGGTTGGGTTGTTTTATCTCTGAGCTGCGCTTTTCTGCACACCATGGGGTAAATGTCCAGGTCACATGGACCCCGAAGGCTCAGAGAAGGTTGGGGGAGGGGACCCATTGGAACAGCTGTTGGGAGACAGATGGTAGCCTCCCGTCAAGACCATCCAGCGTGTTCTTTAACGTGCACAGGGTATGGCTCTCTCGCACACGGGGCCACAGTTTAACGTCCCATCCGACGGACGAGGGTCTTTCCAAGCCCATTGGTGTCCCCTACTGACCGTGGGCAGTGCGGGAAATTTTGCGAAGATAAATTTCAACGTAAAAGCTCAGGAATTATGATCAAAAATATTATAAAAGAATTGATATGCATGCAGTGGATCTATTTTCTGTCGTTAAATATAAAAAATAAAATAAAAATAAATACCCCCTCAAGCAGCTGCTTGCCACAGAGGTCTGACAGGAGCCTGTCAGTTTATATGCCACAGTAGAAGATCTGAGAGGATGGCAGGACCTCAGCAGAAAAACGACACACACATCCATGCCTAATCCGGGGCTCGAACCCAGGTCCCTTAGATCAGTAGCCAAGCGTGCTAACCACTCGGCCACGGGACGGCCCATTAAATATACAGGATCAAAATAAATAACAAATACACTGGGACTAAGGGAACGATTTGGGTTGTTTTACCTCTGAGAGGCACTTTTTTGTACACACTGGGATAAATGACCAAGTCACATGGACCTTGGCTCAAAGATTGGGGGTAGGGAACCCAGTTGCTAGGAGACAAATGGTAGCCTCCCATCAAGGCCATCCAGCATGTGCTTTAACGTGCACAGGGTATGTCTCTACCGTACACGGGGACACGGCTTAACGTTCCATCTGGCAGACAAAGTTAGGGGAACAATGTCCACCTGCTCACATCCTCTATTTCGAACCCTGAGTTCAACATCCCTATAGCTCTGAGCAGTCAGAGTGTCTCTAGCAAAGACCTGGACTGATGTGCGTCCATGTGACCCAGACGTACTACCACCACCACCATAGTGGAGGCAGGGGTGGCTCAGTCGGTAGCGCGCCAGGCTCGAAATCTGCAGTTCCCAGGTTCGAGTCCCAGCTGAGTCAGCGTTGAGATTTATATCTGAAAAACTCCCCAACCTGCCCACGGTCAGTAGGGGACACCGATGGGCTTGGAAAGCCCGTCGTCCGTCGGATCGGACGTTAAGCCGTGACCCCGTGTGCGTGAGAGACATACCCTGTGCACGTTAAAGAACACGCTGGATGGCCTTGATGGGATCATCTGTCTCCCAACAGCTGTTCCAATGGGTCCCCTCCCCCAACCTTCTCTGAGCCTTCGGGGTCCATGTGACCTGACCATTTAGCCCATGGTGTGCAAAAAAGTACCGCTCAGAGGTAAAACAACCCAACCCAACCATCATAGTGATGTCATTCTCTGATATCAGAAGGTTGGCGATGAGTTCATTACTCTCTCTCCAGATCAAAGTGCGTTGAAAATCAGTCTGAAGACTAAATCGCGATCAGTCGGTGAAGCATATGAGCCTATTGATCTGTGATCGAGTCCTGATGTTGCCTTCACCATGTTAGTTGAGCTGCCTATGGGAGGGATTGAGAAGAATACAAATCATCTGAGCATCCTCTGGTGAAGCCTTCTGCAAACAGTTTGCCTCGGAACTGTCCTCCCAATGGATGGAGAAAGCTCCAGAGAGAGTTGTCTGGCTGACATCGCCCAATGACGTCGGGTTGATAGCAGCAGATAGCGATCCTCCTGGAGGGTTACTACTCTTGGACGACTTTGCGCTCATCTATGGCTAAAGTCTCCTGTCTGTTGGAATCATCTCCAAAATATTTGTTTTTTTTTCCTTAACCAAATTCCGGATCCTTTGCAGTACAACACAGTTCAACGTTCTTAAAAAAAAAAACTATATGAAGCTCCTATCACGAATGTTCATCCCTGACTTAGTTAAGTTTTTACATATATATTTCTAAATCATGGTCTAAAAAATTAATTTTACGCATTATTTTTTTCAAAAACCAAATATTTAAGGTCCCCAACAACATTTTACCGCCTTTAGCTGCAGCCTACTTAGCCTAAGCGTTAATCGGCAGTAGGCTTTAGAGTACCTACTGGTACTAATACCGCACAAGCTCGGGTCTAGAAAAAAAAAAGTTTGGGGAGGGGGGGGGGGAGACTGGATTTCCATTACAGTATAACATTTTTCCATCCGTTTTAGAGATCTTAAAATTTTGTTTTTTTTTTTAAATTTGTGAAATATGTACAATCGCTCAAAAAAATGTCCGAACACTATGGTTGATTACAGAATTCAGAAAAAATATCTGGCAACGATTTTTTTTCGAACTTAGTGATCTGGCAACATTCGTGTCAAAAAAAATATTCGAACACTATGGTTGATTAGAGAATTCAGGGGAAAAATATCTGGCAACGATTTTTTTTTTTAGAAATTAGTGATCTGGCAGCCTTCGTGTCAAAAAAAAGTATCCGAACGTTATGGTTGATTACAGAATTCAGAAAAAAATATCTGGCAACGATATTTTTAGGATTAGTGATCTGGCAACCTTCGTGTCACGTATTCTGAAGGAAAAAAAAAAACATATGAAGCATTCGCCACGAATGTTCGATTTTGACGTAGTTATCAAGTAACACTTACTAAACATTTTCGATATAAACGTCAAACTTAAAAAAAAATTACGAGAAAAATTGCGGGTGGGGGAGAGAGAACAAAAAAAAAACATCAATCGAGCCTAAAAACACTTCACCACCAGAACTAGCGCCACATTTCGGAGGGGGGGGGGGGGGGAGGCGGTAACCAAGTCAATACGACACCAGTGACAGGTAATCGCGCGAAAATAAATGGAAGAGCACGTGACGGTTTCCCCAGATAAACACGCATTTGTTTCGGGCGGCTATTCCTTTTGCCACGTGCATTCCCACGTTTCTCTTAAGACATGAATAATTCTATGAAATGGGAGGCAAAACGTCGTAAAATCAGAAGTTACATTTACCTTCGGAGTCGGCGTGCTAGTAGGCAGGTTGGCGCTGGTAATCGATAGCGAAGAAGAAGAAGAAGAAGAGGGGGGGGGGATAGCGCGCGAGACGTTTTCAAGAAAACTGGGCAGCCGAAATGGAGCATGACGGGAGCAACAAATGGCAACTCCTCTGAGGAGGATCGTTCACTTCTGCAGCAGCCAAAGAGCGGATTCAACACTGCCACGATGAGCTTTGTTAACACAACGACTCACTCTTTATTAATATTTGAAAAGCATTTCGGGTTTTTTTTTTTATATTCCAGACTCTCTTCTTTCTGCCCCCCTCCCCCTCACTCTTCCCTCCCCCCTTTCTTCTATCGCTTCGCTGGTCGATGCTTCTGGGAGAAGAAAACTTTTTTTATTTTTATTTTGCTTTCAGACATCTGTGGTGATCGTTTTTTTTTTTATTAAATTTACTTTTAAGTAACTGGACCGGTTATGACTGTGTAGATCTTTTCACTTGGGTCAATAAATTATACAGTAAATGCAGTAATTACTATGGTAATTTTCGGGGATTTTTTTCTTTGGGGTGTACAATGAATAGCGCGTGTAATCAAATCAATAGGCTATTCAATGGTTTGTTACGATATGCGGCCATTTTTTTTTTGGTTGTGAAAGATAACATTTAACTTAAGGACACACAGGTATGTGTGAAAAGCATATCCGTCCATGTAAAGAGGCTGGATTGCTTTACCTCTGAGCTGCGCTTTTTTGCACACCATGGGCTAAATGGCCAGGTCACAAGGACCCTGAAGGCTCAGAGAAGGTTGGGGAGGGAACCCACTGGAACAGCTGTTGGGAGACAGATGGTACCTTCCGTCAAGGCCATCCAGCGTGTTCTTTAACGTGCACAGGGTATGGCTCTCCCGCACACGGCGCCACGGCTTAACGTCCCATCCGACGGACGGCGGCCTTTCCAAGCCCATCGGTGTCCCCTACTGACCGTGGGCAGGGCGGGGAATTTTGCGGAGATAAAAATCAAAGCTGATCCAGTTGGGACTCGAACCTGGGAACTACAGATTACGAGCCTGGCGCGCTACCGACTGAGCCACCCCCGCCCCCCGAAGGCTCAGAGAAGGTTGGGGGAAGGAACCCACTGGAACATCTGTTGGGAGACAGATGGTAGCCTCCCGTCAAGGCCATCCAACGTGTTCTTTAACGTTGGGTTGTTTTACCTCTGAGCTGCGCTTTTTTGCACACTATGGGTTAAATGGCTAGGTCACAAGGACCCCAAAGGCTCAGAGAAGGTTGAGGGAGAGAAGGTTTAACGAACGAATAGAATTACTGGTTTTTGGTTAGACTTAAAACCAGTAATTCTGTTCAGCAATTTTGGCAACGAATTTTTTTTTACAAATTAGTGATCTGGCATCACTAATTTCTAAAAAAAAATGCTGCCAGATATTTTTTCTGAATTCTGTAATCAACTATAGTGTTCGGATACTTTTTTTTTGAGCGAAGGTTGCCAGATCACTAATTTCTAAAAAAAATCGTTGCCAGATATTTTTTCTGAATTCTCTAATGAACCATAGTGCTCGGATATTTATTTGAGCGACTGTATTTGTGGAAAGTGAGCTCATGCATTTATGGAGAACACACAGATATGTTGGAAAAGGGTGTGCATCCGTGAAAGTAGGATACATAGTTGTGTGTGCATGGTTTAATGATTGAGTTGGGTTGTTTCACCTCTGAGCGGCACTTTTTTTGCACACAATGGGCTAAATGGTCAGGTCACAAGGACCCCGAAGGCTCAGAGAAAGTTGGGGGAGGGAACCCACCAGACAGCTGTAAGAGACAGATGGTAGCTTCCCGTCAAGACCATCTAGTGCGTTCTTTAACGTGCACAGGGTATGGCTCTCCCGCACACGGGGCCACGGCTTAGCGTCCCGTGTGACAGCATTCTGCTCGGCGTCAAGGGGCGGGGGTGGCTCAGTCCATAGCGCGTCAGGCTCGTTCTGCAGTTCCCAGGTTCGAGTCCCAGCTAGGTCAGCGTTGAGATTTATCTCCGCAAAACTCCCCGCCCCTGCCCACGGTCAGTAGGGGACACCGATGGTCTTGGAAAGGCCGCCGTCCGTCGAATAGGACGTTAAGTCGTGGCCCTATGTGCGGGAGAGAGCCATACCTGGTGCACGTTAAAGAACACACTGGATGACCTTGACGGAAGGCTACCATCTGTCTCCCAACAGCTGTTCCAGTGGGTCCCCTCCCCCAACCTTCTCTGAGCCTTCGGGGTTCATGTGACCTGGCCATTTAGCCCATGGTGTGCAAAAAAGTGCCGCTCAAAGGTAAAACAACCCAACGTTAAAGAACACGCTGGATGACCTTGACGAGAGGCTACCATCTGTCTCCCAACAGCTATTCCAGTGGGTCCCCTACCCGAAACTTCTCTGAGCCTTCATGGTCCATGTGACCTGGCCATTTAGCCCATGGAGTGCAAAAAAGTGCCGCTCAGAGGTAAAACAACCCAACCCTGATCAGCGTCCCATATGGCAGCCTTTCCAATCCCCCCCCCCCATAAAAAAAATAAGTTTTTCGCGTGCCAATATTGATTACGTAACAGCTTCCAAACATCGTTTCACGCTAACCAGTTAAATTACAAAATCGGAAGACATCACAATTTTCCAATAAAGATAAAAATACAGAGCAAATCGGGGTCAATGCCCTAATTATTTAAAAAAAAAAAGCCCCAGGAATTGTATCCCAAAAGATCATCTTCTTTCCATAAAAGGGACATTAAAGAATTAAAAAAAAAAAGCACACACACGTTTATATTCGGGAGATAAAGATCTTTTCCGTTAGCCTCAAGGTAGAATAAAAATTAGGAAACAGATTAAAGTTGCCTTGCATTCTTATTAAAGCCCTATCCTTACCAATATACACAACAGAAGGGTCCTTTAAGAATGGGTGGGGGGGGGGATTTCAAATTAAAGAGAAAAAAACCGTACCGGGGCTGTGTACCTTTCCCGCGGCCGCTTACACTTCCAACCCTGCTGCAAAGTAAGAGATAAATCAAATAAACATACAACGTGGCGACGAATATATAGATTAAATTTTGAATTAAATCGTAATTTCGTTTTTATTGCAAACGGTGGAATGCGGAAAACCTATTTAACGAAGTCGCTCCGATCAGCCTTCGCAGTTGCAAAGAGATGTAATTAAGATTAAATTTAAGACAAGGACTGACATAATTCCGAAATTAATTACGCCTCGAGATGCACGCACGAACACACGCCCCCCCCCCACCCCCAACCTTCTCTCTCCGTTCGTCAGACGGACGAATCGAGTGCGAGGGACGCGTTCGGCTACGAGATTCTGATGCAGTAAATCTTAATCGATTTGCGGGACGAAATAATGGAGGTAAAAATGCACTACGAGGAGGAGGAGGAGATGCCATTGAAATTGCTCAAAAGAGATTTAACCTTTCGACTCCAACGGAAGTGGTGGGGGGGGGGGGGACGATACAATAGCGCTCGAAATACCGACCGCATTTTCACGGGAAAAAAACGACAATAATCGGGTTTTGAACGGTTTTAAAAGTTATTTCAACGTGTCGGTGGAATTTGGGTAAATAAATTTATCCTTGAAGTCGGATTTACGTAAAACGTCACATTAATTAGTGGTTGGATTAGGTTGTTTCACTTTCGAATGGGGTTTAATTTTTTCTTTCTTTCTTGGCAATAATGGGTTAAATCACCAGGTCACAAGGACCCCACGGGTTCAGAGTCAGGTAACGAAATCTCCAGATTGAGTTTTTCACCTCTGAGTGGCACTTTTTTGCACGCCATGGGCTAAATGACCAGGTCACAACGAAGGCTCAGAGAAGGTTGGGGGGGGGGGGGGAGACCCACTATAACGGTTGTTGGGAGACAGATGGTAGTCTCCCGTCAAGACCATCCAGCATGTTCTTTAACGTTAGGTTGTTTAAACTCTGAGCGGCACTGTTTTGCACACCATGGGCTAAATTTGTCAGGTCACAACGACCCCGAGGGTTCAGAAAAGGTTGGGGGACAGATGGTAGTCTCCCGTGAAGACCATCCAGCATGTTCTTTAACGTTAGGTTGTTTAAACTCTGAGCGGCACTGTTTTGCACACCATGGGCTAAATTTGTCAGGTCACAACGACCCCGAGGGTTCAGAAAAGGTTGGGGGACAGATGGTAGTCTCCCGTCAAGACCATCCAGCATGTTCTTTAACGTTAGGTTGTTTAAACTCTGAGCGGCACTGTTTTGCACACCATGGGCTAAATTTGTCAGGTCACAACGACCCCGAGGGTTCAGAAAAGGTTGGGGGACAGATGGTAGTCTCCCGTCAAGACCATCCAGCATGTTCTTTAACGTTAGGTTGTTTAAACTCTGAGCGGCACTGTTTTGCACACCATGGGCTAAATTTGTCAGGTCACAACGACCCCGAGGGTTCAGAAAAGGTTGGGGGACAGATGGTAGTCTCCCGTCAAGACCATCCAGCATGTTCTTTAACGTTAGGTTGTTTTAACTCTGAGCGGCACTGTTTTGCACACCATGGGCTAAATTTGTCAGGTCACAAGGACCCCGAAGACTGAGGGAAGGTTGGGGGAGGGGACCCACTGGAACGGCTGTTGGGAGACAGATGGTAGTCTCCCGGCAAGACCATCCAGCGTGTTCTTTAACGTTGGGTTGTTTTAACTCTGAGCGGCACTGTTTTGCACACCATGAGCTAAATGGCCAGGTCATAAGGACCCCGAGGGTTCAGAAAAAGTTGAGGGAGGGGACCCACTGGACAGCTGTTGAGAGACAGATGGTAGCCTCCCGTCAAGACCGTCGAGCGCGTTTTAAACGTGCGCACATAGTACAAATGTCGAAATAAGGTTTGTTTGATACATAGACAGATTAACATAGCTCATAGGATATCTATACATCAATATCATAAACGTTTCTAGATTGCCTATTTATACACAGAAGAGTTTTTAAAAAAACAAAACACATATTTACACAATAGACGAGTTGCAAAACTAGTTTCAAAAATCTTGTCCGAATTTCGGAAGTCTCTGACAGTTCTGTTGGATTGGTAATCAGAGCACATTCGGAGCAGTAATTTCTCCGGACTGAATTACATTAAGGAAAGAAGACTGGCCCAGGAGAGAGCCTCGCTAGAGGCGAGCCGACCGCCATAACGACGGCATAGTCCGACGAGTGTTTACAAGAAGGAAAGAGGGTGTACTGGGAAGAGCCAAAAGAGAGGAGGGCGTACATTCAATAATGGATTTCATTCGAGCAGCCCAACAAAGCATGTCTGCTGTTCCTCGAGCTGCCTACCCTAGCAACAGCGGGGAATTTCGGTGCTTTACAGTTCCCAGTAGAGAAGCCGTTGCACACACAGAAATACATCAAGTGCTCAGAAGAGAGGGAAGGCAGACGAAAAAAAAAGAACGAGTGACAAGTGGTGTGGCCGCCACCACCTTCCAACTTGGAGTGCACGTTAAACTGAAGACCGCGTAGGATGTGTAATGAGTTCCCAGCAGGTGACTGCATTCATTTACATCAACGACATGTACCGCTACGCGGCGCTGCGCTCGTGCAGCCAAACAGCAGAAGAGAAATAGAGAACGCCTCCGATGGCAACAGCGCCGCTAATCACCATGGCAACGACGCTGCTCCGAGAGAGAGATGAGTGCCGTGCGTGTGCAGCGCTGCGAGAGAGGCAGAGACGGGTGTATGTCGGGGGGGGGGGTGTTACTTTGGGAAGAACATTGTTGCGTTAGAAACATATTCGATAACGAAAGACAGCACAGAGCAGTTATTGTTACACGTTGGTGGTGTTTGTGTTTCTGGAAGAGATTGAATGTTACTTTTCAGACGTTTCTTGGCGTTATACGAAAGGGGCCATGAATGCACGTGCAAGATGCGAATCTCAAACACACACACACTGAGATGCTGTTTTTGCATATTCATCGCTTATTTTTTTGTATTTGTCAACAGTTCGAAGCTCATGGGAAGTGAATAGAAAACCCGGCAAACGACTATGATAGTTGAGAGAGCACGAGGGGGTGGGAACAATTCGTCGGTATGGAGAAATATTCCGTTTACGAGAGAAGCGAAAATATAAATAAATAAATAAATAAATACCCCCTCAAGCAGCTGCTTGCCACAGAGGTCTGACAGGAGCCTGTCAATTTATATGCCATAGTAGAAGGTCTGAGAGGATGGCAGGACCTCAGGAACGTGTACAGCAACTGTACACGCTCCAGTTATCGTTCACAGCAAACTGGAGCGTGTGCAGTTACTGCACACGCTCCAGTTTGCTGTGAACGGTAACTGCACACGTTCAATATTTCCGTGCGTGAGCCCACACGATCTAGTATCAAAATAATATGACCACCTACAGTCGCTCAAAAAAGTATCCGAACGCTATGGTTGATTACAGAATTCAGAAAAAATATCTGGCAAAGATATTTTTTTTTACAAATTAGTGATCTGGCTACCTTCTCTGAGCCTTCGGTGTCCATGTGACGGGGCTATTTAGCCATGGTGTGCAAAAGGTGCTGCTCAGAGGTAAAACAACCCAATCCAAGAGTGTTCTTTAATGTGCACAGGGTATGGCTCTCCCGCACATGGGCCACGAGCTTAACGCCCCATCCGACGGACGGCGGCCTTTCCAAGCCCATCTGTGTCCCTTACTGACCGTGGGCAGGGCGGGGAAATTTGCGGAGATAAATCTCAATGCTGACTCAGCTATGACTCGAACCTCGAAACTGTAGATTACGAGCCTGGCGCCCCCCCCAATATATACCGCGAAATTATTATGTACGACCTGCAAGCAATACGTTGTATCCTAATTATGGTAATAATCTGCAGTTCCCAGGTTCGAGTCACGCCTGAGCCAGCGTTGAAATTTATCTCCGCAAACTCCCGCCCTGCCCTCGGTTAGTAAGGGACATCGATGGGCTAGGAAAAGACAGCCGTCCATCAGATGGGGCGTAAAGCCGTGGTTCCGTGTGCCTGAGAGATATAACCTGTGCACGTTAAATAACACGCTGGACGGCTTTCACGGGAGGCTACCATCTGTTTCCCAACAGCTGTTCCAGTGGGTGCCCTCACCCAACCTTCTCTGAGCCTTCGGGGTCCATGTGACCTGGATTGACAGGGGGCTATCATCTGTCTCCCAACAGCTGTTCCAGTGGGTCTCCTCACCCAACCTTCTCTGAGCCTTCGGGGTCCATGTGACCTGGATTGACAGGGGGCTACCATCTGTCTCCCAACAGCTGTTCCAGTGGGTCCCCTCCCCCAACCTTCTGAGCCTTCGGGATCCTTGTGACCTGGCCATTTAGCCCATGGTGTGCAAAAAAGTGCCGCTCATAAGTAAAACAACATAAACTTTCTTACCGAAGGCAGGGTTTAGCGGAGATAAATCTCAAAGCTCTTCACTCAGTTGAGACTCGAACCAGGAAACTGCAGATTACGAGCATGTCGCGCTACCGACTGAGCCGCCCCCTGTACAAAAAAGTTTATTATTTTTACTTTACCCAGTAAGAAATTCAATGACCCAGTCAGTAAGATTAGCACAAGGCCTATTATGAAAGATATTTCCTTGTTGAGAGGTTGTCAGCCCTAATGCCAGTTAGTTTGCATGAAAGCCACAGATGGATGAAGCCACCGAAAATGCGAAAGATCAGAATATGCGAGAACCAAAGCTCTCAACCGACATGGTGTGCTCGATCAATGACTTACCTCATCTATTGTTTGTGTGGGCGCTGTGTCCCCGAAGCGTTTTACCGTCCTTATTGTAAATATTCCTCACACAAAGCCATAGTTCCGTCTTTGTTAGTTGCTTGGAGGAGTCAGAGATTTATTAGTCCCACACCTAGTCTGTTGCTCAGACCCTCTCCATGTTCCTGGCTCCATTGAGTCTACTCTGAGTTCGCCATCTCTCATGCCCACTCCGTGTTTCTGGGCCCCTCCGCTTATTCCTGTTCCAGGCAATAAGCTTAACGTGCATTTCAGGCTCCCGCACCTATTCTACATTCCAGGTCCCTCATACCTACTCTACATTACAGGCCCCTCATACCTACTCTACATTCCAGGCCCCTCATACCTACTCTACATTCCAGGCCCCTCATGCCTACTCTACATTCCAGGCCCCTCATGCCTAGTCTACATTCCAGGCCCTTCATGCCTAGTCTACATTCCAGGCCCCTCATACCTAGTCTACATTCCAGGCTCCTCATACCTAGTCTACATTCCAGGCCCATCATGCTTAGTCTACATTCCAGGCCCCTAATGCCTACTCTACATTCCAGGCCCCTCATACCTACTCTACATTCCAGGCCCCTCATACCTACTCTATATTTCAGGCCCCTCATACGTAGTCTACATTCCAGCCCCTTCATGCTTAGTCTACATTCCAGGCCCCTAATGCCTAGTCTACATTTCAGGCCCCTCATACCTATTCTACATTCCAGGCCCTTCATGCCTAGTCTACATTCCAGGCCCCTAATGCCTAGTCTACATTCCAGGCCCCTCATAACTATTCTACATTCCAGACCCCTTATGCCTACTCTACATTCCAGGCCCCTCATACCTACTCTACATTCCAGGCCCTTCATGCCTAGTCTACATTCCAGGCCCCTAATGCCTAGTCTACATTCCAGGCCCCTCATACCTATTCTACATTCCAGGCCCCTTATACCTACTCTACATTCCAGAATCCCCATGTCTACTCTGCGTCACAGGCCCCTCTGTGCCTATTCTGCATTTCTGCCAGTAGGAGATAACGATTGAGCCTGGAAAGGCTACTGTCCGTCTGATGGGATGTGAAGCCGTGGGCCCGTGTGCGGGAGAGTCACATACCCTGTTCACATTAAAGAACACGCTGGATGGCATTGCCCGGATGATGCCATGACTATTCTACATTCCAGGCCCCTGTCTACTCAATCTCAAAAGTGCATTTCACTGCCCCCCCCCCCTTCCCATTTCACTTCCCTCTCTTCCCACCCCCATCAAAATCTTAAAAATTCAAGCCCAATTGTCCACAACTGGCAGAAACGCAGAACAGGCACAGAGAGGCCTGGAATGTAGAGTAGGCATTGGGGGGTCCGGGAATGTTAGGTCTACTAACAGCTATCCAGTGAGTCCACTTCTCCCAAAGGGGCGGTGGTGGCTCAGTCGGTAGCGCGCCAGGCTCGTAATCTGTAGTTCCCGGGTTCGAGTCCCAGCTGGGTCAGCGTTGAGATTTATCTCCGCAAAATTCCCGCCCTGCCCACGGTCAGTAGGGGACACCGATGGGCTTGGAAAGGCCGCCGTCCGTCGGATGGGACGTTAAGCAGTGGCCCCGTGTGCGGGAGAGCCATACCCTGTGCACGTTAAAGAACACTCTGGATGGCCTTGACGGGAGGCTACCATCTGTCTCCCAACAGCTGTTCCAGTGGGTCCCTTCCCCCAACCTTCTCTGAGCCTTCGGGGTCCATGTGACCTGGCCATTTAGCCCATGGTATGCAAAAAAGTGCCGCTCAGAGGTAAAACAACCCAACCCACTTCTCCCAGCCTGAACATTTAGCTTACTGTGTGCAAAAAACGTGCCGCTCAGATATAAAACAACCGAACTCTGTGTCCCAGAGTTTATCCTTCTGTGATCCTGTCACGCGCTTTTTCTACGTCACGAGCCCTGCATCAATCCAGAAAAGGTCGTGACCTAAAGATATAATTTCGCGAGAAACTGAGAAGGGGGGGGGGGAAGAAATACTATTTTATGTATTTTCAGACTGGAGCAAACGTATGTTGGTTTGTTTTACCTCTGAGCGGCACTTTTTTGCACACCATAGGCTGAGTGGCCAGGTCACAAGGACCCCGAGGGCTCAGAGAAGGTTGGGGGAGGGGACCCACTGGAACAGCTGTTGAGAGAGAGATGGTAGGCTCCCGTCAAGGCCATCCAGCGTGTTCTTTAACGTTAGGTTGTTTTACCTCTGAGCGGCCCTTTTTTGCACACCATGGGCTAAATGGCCAGGTCACAAGGACCCCGAAGGCTCAGAGAAGGTTGGGGGAGGGGACCCACTGGAACAGCTGTTGGAAGACAGATGGCAGCCTCCCGTCAAGGCCATCCAGCGAGTTCTTTAACGTTGGGTTGTTTTACCTCTGAGCGGCCCTTTTTTGCACACCATGGGCTAAACGGCCAGGTCATAAGGACCCCGAAGGCTCAGAGAAGGTTGGGGGAGGGGACCCACTGGAACAGTTGTTGGGAGACAGATGGTAGCCTCCCGTCAAGGCTATCCAGATTGTTCTTTAAAGTGCACAGGGTATGGCTCTCCCGCACACGGAGCCACGGCTTAACGTCCCATCCGACTGACGGCGGTCTTTCCAAGCCCATCGGTGTCCCCTATTGACCGTGAGCAGAACGAGTTTTGCGGAGATAAATCTCAAAACTGACCCAGCTGGGACTCGAACGTGGGAACTACAGATTACGAACCTGGCGCGCTACCGACTGAGCCACCCCCGCCACAAAGGGTAAAAATACAATTTTTTATATTTTCAGACTGAAGCAAACATATGAATAGACATTTTTTTAATATTATTGCAAATTTACAGAGGGGGGAGGAGGGATTTGTTCCAGTCTCTGAATCTAATAAAGTCACAGACCAATATATTTAATCACTCGCCGTGTTTTTTTTTTACGCACGCCGTCCGTGCATGTCCAAACGACCCCAAAACATCTCCTATGGATAACCAAAACAACCATCAACTTCATTTAAAAAGTTCCAAAAACACCCAAGATGGGTTCCGCATCTGCCAGATGGTGTTTATTTAAAAATTTTCCACCGTACTAGATTGAGGGGCGCCTGGCGACTTTCGCTAAACATCCACCACTACCTGCGCGAGAAAGGAGTGTCTGCTGCTGCTGCAGCAGACGCGCTGCATCCCCCTCCAGAAACATACTTATGCAAAGTTAACTTGCTGAGAGTTAGTTTAAATTCGATTCTGTCATCGACGTCGTGCGCAAGATTGAGCCACCTTCCTCCTAGTCTCCTTTGCTGCCGAGCCCGCAAAGAGGAGGAGGAAGGCAAGATGGAGGAGGCGGGGGGAGGGAGAGAAGAGAGAGAATGGGGCTGGGGTGGTAAATATGGCTGGCTTTGGCGACTTGCCAACGAAGCCAATACATGGAGGCACAGTGACTGGAAGTTTCGCGAATGCCGCGAGAGCAAGTCAAGGGGGAGTATATGCCGGGCAGAAGCAACAATGCAGGAGTGCAGGTGGTTGCAGTGCAGCGCGATTAGATTTCCTGGCTTGCAGAAGCCTACAGCAGTTAGATGGTCAGTCCTGAGTGGGTATGAGCGCCCGGATGTCGAGGTGTGTGTACACACACACGGAGCTGATGGCTGAAGGCACATACAATGTAAACACAGTGCCCGCTGCTGCATAGTATGCTGTGACAAGCGACACTGGTGCCTTCCCGCCTTCACCTCTACCCCCCCCCTCCTCGAAACTGACTGACTGGCCGTGGCAATTACTGAGGGTTGTACAAATTGTGGCCTACTAGACACGTAGAGCAGTCTTGTCGTGTACAGAGAGAGGTGGTGTGTGTGGACACAATACAATGTACGAGACGTGCAATGGCATACAATCTCGCTAAGTGGGATAAGTTTAGTTTGTGGGAAGGATGGGTTCTAGATGCCGTTAATAAATTCTGAAAGTGGCAATCCAATTATTCGATTACGTGCTTAGTGTATCGTATGACACGAGAAGGAAAAAAAAATTGAGGGAAATGGCATTAAAGTAGTGTAATTGGATTACGCCAGTATCCGATTTTAAGTGTTACTTAAAACATGCTGAATCTTGTTTCCATTGGGCTGACAGAAACTCGAACTAAGCTCTGTTTCAGTTTATTATCTCTTTTCCGTGTGTTGTTTTATATCTGAGCCCCTTTTAATTCTTCCTCTTTTAAGAAGCAGGCAGAAACATTTCCGGAGGGGGGGGGGGAGAATGCATTTTTTAGATTTTGATGCGGGGTGGAAAGAGGGGGCAATGAAACGCACTTTTAAGATTTTGATGGGAAGAAGGGCTTTTTGGGTTGGGTTGTTTTACCTCTGAGCGGCACTTTTCTGCACACCATGGGCTAAATGGCCAGGTCACAAGGACCCCGAAGGCTCAAGAGATGGTTGGGGGAGGGGATCCAATGGAACGGCTGTTGGGAGACAGATGGTAGCCTCCCGTCAAGGCCATCCAGCGTGTTCTTTAACGTGCACAGGGTATGGCTCTCCCGCACACGGCTTAACGTCCCATCCGACGGACGGCGGCCTTTCCAAGCCCATCGGTGTCCCCTACTGACCGTGGGCAGGGCGGGGAATTTTGCGGAGATAAATCTCAACGCTGACCCAGCTGGGACTCGAACCTGGGAACTACAGATTACGAGCCTGACGCGCTACCGATTGAGCCCCCCCCCCCCGCCCCAAAGTAGAGGCAAATGCGTTTTTTAAGATTTCTAGGAGTGTTGCAAATGTTTTTAAAATTTGGGGACAGTCCAATGCACTTTTAAGATTTCCAGAGGGAGGGAGAGGTGGAGGGGGCAGACAAACAAGACAGGTACCGGACAGAAAAATAGAAACAGTTCCACGTTATCTCAATAGAAAATCACATTCAGAGAAGAATATCTTTTTCAATATGATTTTTAATGGAAAATATGCCTGAAGGTAAATTAGAGATCTCAATGAAATCTATCTAAATCTCACTTTTGAAAAAGATTTGTTCAGCATTCCAAGAGGTATGAACGTTGGAATATTTAATATAATTAATTTTTTCAAATTTTCTTATATTTTCAGTTTTATTTCGAATACAAATATAAAAGTGAACTGATCAAATAATAAGTTGCAGAGTTTTTAAATAAAGAAATATGTGCAAATATAGCATTTTAACAGCCCATTATCTTCAGACAATTAAATCTATCTAAATCTCGATTTTAAACAATATTTGTTCAGTATTCGAAGAGTTATAAACGCTGGAATATTTATTAGGCTGCAAAAAAATTAACCCCAAAAATTAAATTAAAATATTAAAACGGGTCAAGAGATCATAGTTGACTGTAGTTGACGGGTCAAGAGATCATAGTTGATTGTAGTTGACGGGTCAAGAGGTCAGAAATCATTGACTGTAGTTGACGGGTCAAGAGGTCAGAGATCATAGTTGACTGTAGTTGACGGGTCAAGAGGTCAGAGATAATTGATGGGTCAAGAGGTCAGAGATCATAGTTGACTGTAGTTGACGGGTCAAGAGGTCAGAGATAATTGACGGGTCAAGAGGTCAGAGATCATAGTTGACGGGTCAAGAGGTCAGAGATCATAGTTGACGGGTCAAGAGGTCAGAGATCATAGTTAACGGGTCGATGCCAGAGATCACAGTTGACTGTAGTTGACAGGTCAAGAGGTCAGAGATCATAGTTGACAGGTCAAGAGGTCAGAGATAATTGATGGGTCAAGAGGTCAGAGATAATTGATGGGTCAAGAGGTCAGAGATCATAGTTGACTGTAGTTGACGGCTCAAGAGGTCAGAGATCATAGTTGACTAGTTGACGGGCCAAGAGGTCAGAGATCATAGTTGACTGTAGTTGACGGGTCAAGAGGTCAGAGATCATAGTTGACTATAGTTGACGGGTCAAGAGGTCAGAGATCATAGTTGACTGTAGTTGACGGGTCAAGAGGTCAGAACTCGGCAACTTATTATTTGATCAGTTCACTTTTATATTTGTATTCGAAATAAAACTGAAAATATAAGAAAATAAAATTTCAAAAGAATATGTGACAAGTTACTGACCGGAGGTCTTGAGAAAATTATCTAATATTGATTGCTTTAAACCATTCAGTTTCTCTTTTTAACCATTCAGTGTAAGGTGATAAAGCATTTAATAATCCACGCTTTACACAAAAAGATCTTTCGAAATCAGAAATCAAATTTTCAATTACATATTGTACTATCTTCATAAAAAAAACTGCGCCCTGTTTAAGTAATGTATGCTGCATTTTTTTATTTTAAATAACATTAATGGATATCTTATCAACTATTCGGACAATGGCAAACTCATAAAAAAATCATTATTTTTCTTTAAAGAAAAAAAACCAGCGTTATAACGAAACAGTATTAATTGAAGTAATAGAGATCAGTTCGTACAAAACTGTGCAGACGACTTCGGGCACAGAATAATTCATATATTCCATGTAACTGTGGGAAAAAATGTTAAAAAATATAAAATATTTTTTGATTATAATCTCAACCTTTTTTAATTAGTGTTTAGTAATTAAAACTAAGCAACACGAGGCTTTATTCTTTATTACATATTCTCTATCCTTAATAAATTAATTTCTCTGTCTGCTTACAACAATGTTAGCCACAAACTAGTTATTAATAGAATTTCTAACATTTTTGAAATAGAATTACCACTTTGATTTTATTGTAAATCGATTGAAATTAATAATATAGGAATAAAAAAAATAATTAGTGATATGCACACGGTTGTATATAAGTCTCTGATAAGTCGGAGAACTTTTCCCGCCAACTTGGTTGGCATCAACAATTGTCGAAATGGCTCGCGCAGGCGCGAAAAAATCGACACCATCTCTGCGATGAAGCAAGTCAAATAAAATAATAATAAGCAATTACGGTTTGCTTATTATTGATACTAAAACAATATGAGTAATTATGTTTTGCTTACTATTAATACTGAAATAATTAATTATGCTTTGTTATTATTGCTACTGAAACAATATGAGTAATAATGTTTTATTATTCTGTAAGTTGTTTTTTAACTCCTAGATTACACAGAAATACTTGTTAAATGCATTGTTTCTGTCAGTTTTGTATTTTTTGTAGTTTTAATCGTATATTTTATATTATTTCCTTTTGCAGTTTCCATCCAAATTTGATGGCAAATTTTTGTGTGTAATGTTTCTGCAAATGAGTATGGAAATAAATATTACTATTATTATTAGATCAAATCATTTTATGGTCTGTTTAAACCATACCCAGTTGAAAACAGATATTGAAAAAGTGGTCTTGGCCAGTCGTACTTTTTCTTTGAAAACAACTACCTACCGGGATCGCCCTTTCTTCAAGGCTAAAAATCATTAAGTCTTGAGACCGCATATGCACAGAACCTGCCAAAAATAATAAATTATTTTCAAGGAAGCTCACTTCCCACAGAATGTCTGACAAGAGCGTGTCATCAAAACAAGAAGAAGTCTGTAAGGAATGCTAGAATTCAGCAAAAAGACACCATTGGTCAGAAACAAAACACTTGTGCCTTTATGTGGGATTCGTACACGGGTCCCCTTCAGTTGGCAGCAGCGCAAGTTGTGTTATCGTAATCGAGTGCTGCATGTGGTATTGGAATCGAATGTTGCATGTGGTATTGGAATCGAGTGCTGCATGTGCTATTGGAATCGAGTACTGCATGTGGTATTGGAATCGAATATTCCATGTGCTATTGGAATCGAATACTGCATGTGGTATTGGAATCGAATGTTCCATGTGCTACTGAAATCGAGTACTGCATGTGGTATTGGAATCGAGTACTGCATGTGGTATTGGAATCGAGTACTGCGTGTGGTATTGGAATCGAATGCTCCATGTGCTATTGAAATCGAGTACTGCATGTGGTATTGGAATCGAATGCTCCATGTGCTATTGAAATCGAGTACTGCATGTGGTATTGGAATCGAGTACTGCATGTGGTATTGGAATCGAATGTTCCATGTGCTATTGGAATCGAGTACTGCATGTGGTATTGGAATCGAATGTTCCATGTGCTATTGGAATCGAGTACTGCATGTGGTATTGGAATCGAATGTTCCATGTGCTATTGGAATCGAGTACTGCATGTGGTATTGGAATCGAATGTTCCATGTGCTACTGAAATCGAGTACTGCATGTGGTATTGGAATTGAGTACTGCATGTGCTATTGGAATCGAGTACTGCATGTGGTATTGGAATCGAATGTTCCATATGCTACTGAAATCGAGTACTACATGTGGTATTGTACAGTACTGTGCAGTACTGGATGTGGTATTGTACAGTACTGTGCGAATTAGTTGGGACAAGCGAAGGAACGCTAAGTCCCTTCCGCTGAAGAGTCTAAACCGCTGCAAGTCTAAACTTGTTCATGATCTTCTGCTGCAAGTCTAAACTTGTTCGTGATCTTCTGCTGCAAGTCTAAAGTTGTTCGTGATCTTCTGCTGCAAGTCTAAAGTTGTTCGTGATCTTCTTCTGCAAGTCTAAACTAATCTGACAGACGCTTCACCCCATTGAAGGAATGATGGACAGCAAAAAGTACATACATAGGCGTTCTGTAGGTGAAAATGGTCCCAACACTGCAGAAGCTGTTTCCTAACGGCGATGGGGTATTTCAACAGGATCTGGCTCCATGCCACAATTCTAAGCTTGCTAAGAGCTTCTTTACCCAGCAACATTTGAAGGTATTGGAGTGGCCAGGAAATTCACCCGATCTAAACCGCATCGAAAATTTGTGGGCCATTATTAAAGTGCACGTATCTAAGATGGATTGCACGACGAAAACCAAAATGATAGAAAGTGTCATGAAAGTGTGGTACCACGACCCTGAAGTGAAGGAGATGTGTGAAAAGCTAGTGTTGAGAGGGTGGAAGAAGTAATTAAATCTAAGGGGGGTCACATTCACTATTAACTACACTATTAAACAAATAAATATTTTAGTTGTGTCTTTGTTACTACTTTTTCCTATTGTCCCAACTAATTTGCACAGTACTGTATGTGTTATCGTAATTGAGTACTATATATGTTATTGGAATCGAGTATTGTATGTGTTATTGGAATCGAGTACTAAATGTATTATTGGAATCGAGTACTTCATGTGTTATTGGAATCGTGCATGACACGTGGGGCGGAGGTGGCTCAGTCGGTAGCGCGCCAGGCTCGTAATCTGTAGTTCCCAGGTTCGAGTCCCAGCTGGGTCAGCGTTGAGATTTATCTCCGCAAAATTCCCCGCCCTGCCCACGTTCAGTAGGGGACACCGATGGGCTTGGAAAGGCCGCCGTCCTTCGGATGGGACGTTAAGCCGTGGCCCCGTGTGCGAGAGAGCCATATCCTGTGCACGTTAAAGAACACGCTGGATGACCTTGACGGGAGGCTACCATCTGTCTCCCAACAGCTGTTCCAGTGGGTCCCCTCCCCCAACCTTCTCTGAGCCTTCGGGGTCCATGTGACCTGGCCATTTAGCCCATGGTGTGCAAAAAAGTGCCGCTCAGAGGTAAACAACCCAACCCATGACACGTGTCGAGGAGTGTCACTGGAATCGAGTACTGGATCTGTAATTGGAACTGAATACAGTTTTAGTGATTCTAAACGAGATCCCTTTAATTGCGCAGTGAAGAATGCTAACCGCTTGGTCGATATGATTTTAGCGAAGATTATTAAAAAACGAGAATGATGATAAAATAAATAATAAATACCCCCTCAAGCAGCTGCTTGCCACAGAGGTCTGACAGGAGCCTGTCAGTTTATATGCCACAGTAGAAGATCTGAGAGGATGGCAGGACCTCAGCAGAAAACAACACGAACATCCATGCCTTACCCGGGGCTCGAACCCAGGTCCCTTAGATCAGTAGCCAAGCGCGCTAACCATTCGGCCACGGGACGCAAAGATAAATGTTTGGTGTGATTTGGAATAGTTCAAGTATTTAATTTGTATACACAATCACTGAAACTGCTCAATTTTAATAACAGATCCAATAATCGATTCCAATAAACCAAAAAGTACTCGATTCCAATAACACATTTAGTTCTCGATTCCAATAACACACAAAGTACTCGATTCCAATAACACACAGAGAACTTGATTCCAATAACACATACAGTACTCGATTCCAATAACACATATAGTACTCGATTCCAATAATACACACAGAGAACTCGATTCCAATAACACATACAGTACTCGATTCCAATAACACACAAAGTACTCGATTCCAATAACACAAAGAGAACTTGATTCCAATAACACATACAGTACTCGATTCCAATAACACATACAGTACTCGATTCCAATAACACATATAGTACTCGATTCCAATAATACACACAGAGAACTCGATTCCAATAACACATACAGTACTCGATTCCAATAACACATACAGTACTCGATTCCAATAACACATACAGTACTCGATTCCAATAACACATACAGTACTCGATTCCAATAACACATACAGTACTCGATTCCAATAATACACACAGTACTCGATTCCAATAACACACAGAGAACTTGATTCGAATAACACACACAGTGCTCGATTCCAATGACAAAATACAATAGTCGAATCTTTAACATTCGAAAGAAATAGAGTTCTAACCTATTCGTCCAATTTCCTCCTCCAGAATGTTTGTACAGAGTGCATAAATGAAATATTTACCCAGGGTTCATTTTCGCCAATGGTCGCTGATGACCATTCAGTCCCCAAATGGTCATCAGCGAGACCCTGTGATATTGCTGACATTTCGAAAGGGGTAAAAAAATTGTTGTTTCACCTCTGATCAGCACTTTTTTTGCACACAATGGGCTAAATGGCCAAGTCAAGAGGAACCCAACGGCTCAGAGAAGGTTTTGGGGGAGGAGATCCACTGGAGACAGATGGTAGTCTCCCCTTAAAGCTATCCAGCGTGTTCTTTAACGTGCACAGGTATGGATCAACAGAACACGGGGCCATGACTTTACGACTCATCCGACGGATGGCGGTCTTTCCGAGCCCAGGGTGCGGGATTGCAAAGATATATCTCACAGCAGAGATATACCCAGAGCGGGAGTCCGCCCCCCCCCCCCCACCATCTCTCTCTCGAAAATCTAGTCGTATACTAAATCTCAAACTTGCCTATCTGTTTTGAAATCCAAAACAGTTGTCGTTCTGTTCATTTGAAAAAATTCAAAACAAACTGAACGAAAACAGTTGAAATTTTTGTATCATTTTATTTTTGCCCCATATTTTATATCCGACACTAAAAATAAATTACAAAAAAAACCCTATAAAACCTCATTCCATATAGAATATCAATGTTCGGTGGAATATTTTAGCAACTGGAAAATCTCACTCAAGTCTTATTCTCAGATACCCATCCCCTCCCGAAATTAAATTCTGGGAATCTCCTGGAAGCAATATTCTCAACCCCCCCCCCACCCCCGAAAAATAAATAAATAAATAATAATAAAAAAAAAAATCCTGGGTAAGTGCCTCTCACAGTTAGAAATTCTGGGGTTGTGATCTTAAGCAGTGGTGCTCATTACTGGAGGTACAGTCGCTCAAAAAAGTATCCGAACACTATCGTTGATTACAGAATTAAGAAAAAATATCTGGCAACAATTTTTTTTAGAAATTAGTAATCTAGTAGTAGTCGCTCAAAAAAAAGTATCCGAACACTATGGTTGATTACAGAATTCAGAAAAAATATCTGGCAACGATTTTTTTATATAAATTAGTGATCTGGCAACCTTCGTGTACAGTCGCTCAAAAAGTATCCGAACACATGTCATGTGACACGAAGGTTGCCAGATCACTAATTAAAAAAAATCGTTGCCAGATATTTTTTCCTGAATTCTGTGATCAACCATAGTTTCGGATACTTTTTTTGAGCGATTGTACGTGACACGTAGGTTGCCAGATCACTAATTTCTAAAAAAAAATCGTTGCCAGATATTTTTTCTTGAATTCTGTGATCAACCATAGTTTCGGATACTTTTTTTTTGAGCGATTGTACGTGACACGAAGGTTGCCAGATCACTAATTTCTAAAAAAAAAAATCGTTGCCAGATATTTTTTCTTGAATTCTGTAATCAACCATAGCGTTCGGATACTTTTTTTCCGAGCGACTGCATGTCTCGCAGTTGAGCCTAGACTGACCTTCCATTTTGACGATCAGTACGAATTCCTGTCTTCAACGAAAGCACACATAAGTAACATAGCAAGAAAAGAACAACTGTGATCATTCATCAGAGAGAAACGGAACAAAATTTTTAAAGATAACAAGTACTTCAAGTAAAAAGCACTATATATATCTGTACACAAGATAACCACTACATACACTTCTTGCAGTGCGGAATCTCACCCAATCTGCAGCAATCACCGTCCGTCGGCATATACGCTTTCCACCCTCCCTGGTAAAGACGGACAGGGATTTCAGGATTTCATCCTGGCGAACCTAAGGGGATTTCAACTAGATGGGACCGGCGGCACTCCGCCCACAGACGCACGCTCCGCCACACACCAGCATCCTTCCACCGGGGAGAGGGCCCGTTTCCACACGCGACACTGCACGCGCCTCGTTATGAATAATGCACGATATGTCGCCAGTCACGTGACGGGCCCGCGTGCTCGCACGTAAACAGCTCGTGCTGTGTGTGAATGGGCGTTCTGCGCGTCCGTGCTGGCCCCCGTCCAAACTTAACGACGACCACTAGGTCTGCGGATTGGAGTGACGCGGGGGTTTGGGTGCACGACGCTGTGTGGATGTGTTCAGTCAAGTCCAGCAGAGAGATCTGCGGCGAAACACGCATGACTGGGTCCACCTATCTGACCAGTCGGCTGCCCTTTGACCTTTGCAACTTCCTGTTCGGCAACGGATTTTAGCTCAACGCTTTGTGAACAGAGCAAATGTGCCTGGTTCAGCTGAAACCGAAGTCGACGTGCGCATTATGGCGGGAGCTCTCTCTCTCTGCACGAGGAATGAGAGATCTATGTGACCAGCTTTTGTCAACTAAATAGCACTGCGTATTGAGAGCGTTGTGCTGCTACACCTAGCTGGGCAGGAGATTGAACAACGGAGTGTCACTATAGCTGGACTCGGATTAATAACAGCTTGTTTCATCAAATCGGATACGATGAAAGCACAGAATTAAACACGACTTTGTGACTTTTATTTCCTTCAATCCAGTTTACGGTTTCTGATTTCTAGATAATTTTAAATTCACACTGTTTTTTCTCCTTCTCTGCATCCAGTTAACACTTTCAGGACCATAAGGTTTCTTAGAGTAAATATTAGTATGGAACTGTTTATTTTAGTTTGTTTAGACGTAAAATAAATAAAAATCATAAGAAAAATACATAACAATGTGTAGTTTTTTTTGGAATTTTATGGGAAATGTTTTTCCCAATGGACTATAAAGGTAACACAAATTAGAGTTAGGCTTATTATGCAATGTCTTTTATTTATTGGTTTATTAGAACAAAATGTTAACTAAAATAATACAAAATTATGAAATAAAATTACTATACAAAATGATGTGCTAATTATGATATTCTGCGAAGCAATTTCTTTTGGTAGTGAGGCAAAGATGGACATTGCACATAGTACATATATTATGCGTCCTGACAGTTCTGTTTTTGTTTTCTAAACGTTCCCGTTTACGTAATTGCGTTCGGCATACGTTCTATTTTGACATTCTGTATAAAAAATGCAGATAAGGTTATAATTAAATATGACAATCACCAATTTTAACATGGGGAAAAATGTTTCCCTTAGTCGTGAAAGGGTTAAGTGTTTCTGCTATTCAAATAATTTTAAATTCACTTTGTTTTTTTCTTCTTCATCCTATTTAAGGATTCTGATTTCTCGACAAATTCAAATTCTCGAAAATCGGGTATCTAAATACCCGAAACATCTGGAGTGGGTGTTTCAGCCGGTAGCGCGTCAGACTCGTAATCTGCAGTTCTCAGGTTCGAATCCCACCTAGGTCAGCGTTGAGACTTATTTCCGTCACACACACTTTCCTCCGGTGAGAAAAAGGGGACACCGATAGACTTCGAAAAGCTGTCGTCCATCATATGGGAAGAAATGCCATAGTCCCGTGTGCACTTTAAAAACCACGCTGGATGGCCTTGACGAGAGGCTACCATCTGTCTCCCAACAGCTGTCCAGTAGGTCTCCTCACCCCAACCTTCTCTGAGCCTTCGAGGGGTCTTTGTGACCTGGCAATTGAGCCCATTGTGTGCAAAAAAGCCATAACCTATGCACTTTAAAAACCACGCTGGATGGCCTTGACTGGAGGCTACCATCTGTCAACCAACAGCTGTTCCAATGGGTCTCCTCACCCCAACCTTCTCTGAGCCTTCGAGGGGTCTTTGTGACCTGGCCATTGAGCCCATTGTGCACAAAAAAGTGCCATACCCTGTGCACGTAGTTCCCAGGTTCGAGTCCCAGCTGGGTCAGCGTTGAGATTTATCTCCGCAAAATTCCCCGCCCTGCCCACGGTCAGTAGGGGACACCGATGGGCTTGGAAAGGCCGCCGTCCGTCGGATGGGACGTTAAGCCGTGGCCCCGTGTGCGGGAGAGCCATACCCTGTGCACGTTAAAGAACACGCTGGATGGCCTTGACGGGAGGCTACCATCTGTCTCCCAACAGCTGTTCCAGTGGGTCCCCTCCCCAAACCTTCTCTGAGCCTTCGGGGTCCATGTGACCTGGCCATTTAGCCCATGGTGTGCAAAAAGTGCCGCTCAGAGGTAAAACAACCCAACAACCCTGTGCACGTTTAAAGAACACGCTGGATGGCATTGACGGGAGGCTACCATCTGTTTCCCAACAGCTGTTCCAGTGGGTCCCCTCATTCAACCTTCGGGGTCCTTGTGACCTGGTCATTTAGCCCATGGTGTGCAAAAGAGCGCAGCTCAGAGGTAAAACAACCCAACGTTAAAGAACACGCTGGATGGCCTTGACGGGAGGCTACCATCTGTCTCCCAACAGCTGTTCCAGTGGGTCCCCTCCCCCAACCTTCTCTGAGCCTTCATGTTCCATGTGACCTGGCCATTTAGCCCATGGTGTGCAAAAAAGTGCCGCTCAGAGGTAAAACAACCCAACCCATTTAGCCCATTGTGTGCAAAAACAACCCAACAACCCAACCCTTGTTGCCAGATATTTTTTTTAAATATAACTACTCGGCCACTGGACGGCTTGGAATGAGGGTTAGCGGAAATAAATCTCAACGAACCCAAACCTGAAAATTACAGATTATAAGCCAATCCAACTCCAGACCACATAAATCAGAAAATATCTATGGCTTAACAGGATTCGAACCCAAGCCTTTTTCATATGCAGCCCAATATGTTAACTACTCGACCTTTTTTTTTTTGAAGGAAAAAAAAACACTTTGTCTGCAGCCACCCTTTTTCGCGATTGCTCAATTGTCAGATTTATTCAGTTAATATTTTAACTGCATCTGGCAACAAGGGTTGGGTTGTTAGGTTGTTTTACCTCTGAGCGGCACTTTTTTGCACACCATGGGCTAAATGGCCAGGTCACATGGACCCGAAGGCTCAGAGAAGGTTGGGGGAGGGGACTCACTGGAACAGCTGTTGGGAGACAGATGGTAGCCTCCCGTCAAGGCCATCCAGCGTGTTCTTTAACGTTGGGTTGTTTTACCTCTGAGCGGCACTTTTTCGCACACCATGGGCTAAATGGCCAGGTCACAAGGACCGCGAAGGCTCAGAGAAGGTTGGGGAAGGGGACTCACTGGAACAGCTGTTGGGAGACAGATGGTAGCCTCCCTTCAAGGCCATCCAGCGTGTTCTTTAACGTGCACAGGGTATGGCTCTCCCGCACACGGGGCCACTGTTTAACGTCCCATCCGACGGACGGCGGTCTTTCCAAGCCCATCGATGTCCCCTACTGACCGTGGGCAGGGCGGGGAAATTTTGCGGAAATAAATCTCAACGCTGACCCAGCTGGGACTCGAACCTGGGAACTACAGATTACGAGCCTGGCGCGCTACCGACTGAATTTAAGAAAAGACAAGAAATAATGTGACAAGATGTAATGTTTTTAGTTATATAGAGATAAATTAAAAAAAAAATTTTTTTTTGGATTACAATAGGTATTGATGAAATATTACGATTAACACTTTCCGAATATCTCAAAAGCTATAATTGCACCGCCTAACGGTGAAAAAAAAAATCAAAAGATTCCAAAAATTTTATCGAACACCGTAAGTGCATTTAGCTATTTTTAAGTTGTGTAAGTAGTAACGAAATATTATAATTCGCATTTTTAAAATCCATGGGTAGATTTAATTTATATCGTTAGAAATCAATAAATATGGAAACGGTGAAACTTTTAATGAATATTGCAAGTGATCTGTGGTAGAAATTCGAAATTTGGTGATAGGGTGTCTATAGATGCCGTGTGTCTCAAAAAAATATCCGAACACTATGGTGGATTACAGAATTCAAAAAAAATATCTGGCAACGATTTTTTTTTAGAAATTAGTGATCTGGCAACCTTCGTGTCACGTGACAGAATTCAGGAAAAATATCTGAAGCGTGTACAGCAACTGTACACGCTCCAGTTACCGTTCACAGCTCCAGTAAACTGGAGCGTGTGCAGTAACTGCACACGCTCCAGTTTGCTGTGAACGGTAACTGCACACGCTTAATATTTCTGTGAGTGGGCCCAAACGATCCAGGTTTTTGTGAGCTCACACGATCCAATGTGCTGTGAACATTAACCGCAACCGCTCCAGTTTGCTGTGAACGGTAACTGCACACGCTCAATATTTCTGTGAGTGGGCCCACACGATCCAGGTTTTTGTGAGCTCACACGATCCAATGTGCTGTGAACATTAACCGCAACCGCTCCAGTTTGCTGTGAACGGTAACTGCACACGCTCAATATTTCCGTGAGTGAGTCCACACGATCTAGTATCAAAATAATATGACCACCTACAGTCGCTCAAAAAAATATCCGAACACTATGGTGGATTACAGAATTCAAAAAAATAATATCTGGCAACGATTTTTTTAGAAATTAGTGATCTGGCAACCTTCGTGTCACGTGACACGAAGGTTGCCAGATCGCTGATTTCTAAAAAAATAGTTGGCAGATATTTTTTCGGAATTCTGTAATCCACCATAGTGTTCGGATATTTTCTTGAGAGACTGTACCTACATGGTAGCATGAAATGAAACAAACAAAAAAAAAACGCTTTGAAACCTAAAAACAGTTAAAAAAATCATATATCAAGTAAAAAATAAAAAGAAACTTAAAAAATAAAACGTTAAAAATTATTTAAATCATTAAATAATCGCATCGTAAATGAAATTTAAAATGTTAAAAACACAAACATAAAAACGTTAGAAATAATAAAAAGTTTTAAATTTAATAATTAAACTTTTTTTAAATTCTCAAATATAAGAATTATAACAAAAATTAAAATTAATATGCTAATAATAATATGAATAAATATCTATAAAACTTTATAGATATTTATTCATATATATAATTATCTATAAAGTTTAAAACAGATAAATATAAATATATATCTATAAAGCTTTAAAAATAGATAAACATATAAATGCATATAAAGCTTTAAAAAAAAGATAAAAAAAATATAAATATCGATAAAGCTTTAAAAATATATATAATTATAACGTTTAAAAAAGATAAATATCTATTTTTAAAGCTTTATAGATATAACATTTAAATGCATATAAAGCTTTAAAAAAGATAAAAATATAAATATCGATAAAGCTTTAAAAAAGATAAAAATATAAATATCTATAAAGCTTTAAAAATATAATTATCTATAAAGTTTAAAAAAGATAAATATATACATATCTATAAACTTTAAAAATAGATAAACATTAAATGCCTATAAAGCTTTAAAAAAACGATAAATATTTTTAAAGCTTTATCGATATTTATATTTTTATCTTTTTTAAACTTTATAATTATATATATCTATTTTTAAAGCTTTATAGATATAACATATAAATGCCTATAAAGCTTTAAAAAAAGATAAAAATATAGATATCGATAAAGCTTTAAAAAAGATAAAAATATACATATCTATAAAGCTTTAAAAATATAATTATCTATAAAGTTTAAAAAAGATAAATATACATATCTATAAAGCTTTAAAAATAGATAAACATATAAATGCCTATAAAGCTTTTAAAAAAAAAGATAAAAATATAAATATCGATAAAGCTTCGTTTAAAGTCTGCTGCAAAAAGAAGAAATCCCTCCGCCGAAGCGAAAATACGCACAAGTAGCCCGATAAACACTGTTGAATTTCCTACACTTTGGAGAAGTTAACGCTCAGCAAAATTTGCGAGTCTGAAGAAGAGCTACTAATTACACGAAACCGGTAATGTATGCACATCTTGTAGAACGTAGTCACACTTCCTAATGTTACATCTTTTATTTTGTATTATTAGTGTGTCACTTCTGCACATCATAAGAGTATTAAGGCGCCGTGCAAGGCGGCTCAAGTCCTGGCCGCACTGCGTTTATTGTTTATTAATGAGAAGTGTGGATAATTCATCAGCAAATTCCCCGCAAGCATATTAAGCTGTTTACTTGCGCCAACACTCCACGATGACGCAATGCCGCTTCTAGGGGCAACAATGGCGGCGTTCCCGAGAGACATTGCGTAAATAAATAAACGAATTACTAATGAATGACTTACGTGAGCAAGTGTACGTGCGCATGTATGCATGCGGATATAATTTAAAGGATAAATTCGCCGGGTATTTTTTTTTTCGAAATGATTGCAAACTCTGGCTACGCAAACTGGTGATGATTAACTAGTAACAGACATGCTTCTGGATTTTCTGCTCCGCTATATATAAATATCGTTGGTCCACAAAATTCAACGTAAATATCGTGTAAAGTACATATTTAACTTTTGACGAGACTTATTAGAACATAAACACTTATGCCGTCGGCACCATATTATTATCCTATAAAGTTAACAATCATTAACAGAATTTTTAGGGGCACTAGTTGTTTCGCTTTTTGGGAAGTCACAGAGGTAAAAATTCGGCTAAAAGCACCCGGACAAGTGATGATCTTTAGCCACTTCTGATAGGGTTGGATTGTTTTATCTCTGAGCGACACTTTTTTTTGCACACAATGGGCTAAATGGCCTGGTTACATGGACCCCGAAGGCTCAGAGAAGGTTGGGGGAGGGGACCCACTGGAACAGCTGTTGGGAGACAGATGGTAGTCTTCCGTCAAGGCCATTCAGAGTGTTCTTTAACGTGCACGGGGTATGGCTCTCCCGCACACGGAGCAACGGCTTAACGTCCCATCCGACGGCCTTTCCAACTGATTTTTATTTCGACCGTGGAGTGATTTTAATAAAGGTGAGGGAATTTTGATGAGTGTTTAATTACTAGGGAGTTTAATAGCAGGGAATTTTAATTATAAAGGAATCGTTTAGTCGTCCTGGCTAAATGAATAGCAAAGGGTTTTAATTACTAAGGAATAAATACAACTCTGCGAGTTGATTTACAATTTTAGATCTGCATTAGACATTCAAAAAGAGTTGAACGGATTTGTAAAATTTCAGATGAATACAGGAGATGTACTAAATATACGCATTGGACGCAGCCTATTAAATTTTTAAGGGAAGAGAATTTTGGTAAGTGTTTAATTACTAGGGACCTAATTTTTTGTGAGACGTTACAATTGTATCATCCCTTTCTATGCAATTATTCTGAGTCTTGCATCAGCCGATCCGAGGGCTTAAACTACAGGTAGGGATTAAAAGGTCAACCGGGGGGGTCTGCAGGAGGGCTTAAAATATAGGTCAACCATTGGGGGAAAATAAAGAAAAATCGGGAATTAGAGTTAAAATAAGGAGGTTTTTCCGAAAGCAGTACTCTTCATTGTCAACAGAAGGCATCAGGGTTTTTTCATAAGGGGGAAGAAATTTTTAATAGGGGGGAGTAATTTTTAATAGGAGGGGGAAAGCAAAGAATTAAAATAAGGGTTTTTGGGGGATTAGTGTTCCTCACAGGCACCAGATGACGCCAAGGGTTTTTTTCATAAGGGGGGAGGAATTTTTTTTTATAAAGAGGGAAATCAAAAATCGAAGAATTAGAATAAAAATAGGGGTTTTTTGGGAAAATAGTACTTCTCACTGTCAACAGGTGGCGCCACTGAGGGGGAAAGGGGGGTTAATAAAGGGGGAGGAATTATTAATAAAGGGGCGTGGCCTGTTACGTAATGATTACGTCATGTTGCGTCATAGTGGAGGGGGCGGAAGTGGGCGTTGTCGGTGACGTCATAGGGGGGAAAACACTAGTGGGGGATCCGTAGGCCATCCAGAGTGTTCTTTAACGTGCACGGGGTATGGCTCTCCCGCACACGGAGCAACGGCTTAACGTCCCATCCGACGGCCTTTCCAAGCCCATCGGTGTCCCCTACTGACCGTGGGATGACGGTCAGTAGGGGACTGACCGTCATCCACTGACGTTTTGCGGAGATGAATCTCAACGCTGATCCAGCTGGGACTCGAATCTGGGAACTACAGATTACGAGCCTGGCGCGCTACCGACTGAGCCATCCCGCCCCTGGGGGAGAGGCCTCATTAGAACAGCTGTCAAGAGACAAATAGTAGCCTCCTGTCCAGGACATCCACTGTGTTCTTTAACGTTCACTGGTATTGTTCTCATGTATATATAATGGGAGACAGCTTAATTGGCAGCGCGTCAGGCTCGAAATCTGCACTTTCCAGGTTTCAGTCCAACCGAGTCCGTTGAGATTTATCTGCACACAACCCCCACCCTGCACTCGGTCAAGTAGGGGACAACGATGAGCTTCAAAAAGGAGGCGCCCATAAAGCAGTGGCTCCTTGTGCGGGAAAACCATTATCTTGCACATTAAAGAACACGCTGGATGGCCTTGATGGGAGGTCCTCCCCAATCTTCTCTGAGCGTCGGGGTCTTGTGACCTGGCCATTTAGCCCACTGTGTGAAAAAAAAAAGTGGATTTAGAGATTTTGATCCGAGAAGTGCCCCGGAAAAAGGAAATGTCTGCTCACCCTGAATAGTAGCGAAGAAAACAACAACAAATATAAATAAATTAAAATTTTTAAAAAATACCTATATTCCTATTTGAACCTCTCTTAACATTTGACACCTAACTCGTAACTGTAGACCCTCGCGTTCTGAAGATATAGTAGAACGACTTCCGCATTTCTCGTTTTTTAGGGGGGAGGAAGCATGGGGGGTCAATTTTTAATAGTCTATGACGCTCCCCGCCTCAGAATCTTTCATTTTACGCATAGGTTGTTACTTCCCGCAGATGTAGCGGAACAATCGTTTTCTTATTTCCCCTCTTTTAGGGGGTGGGGAAGAAAACATGGGGGGGGGTCAATTTTCTTATAGCCTATGACACTCCCCACGTCACAAGCTTTCATTTGACGCATACTTTGGTCTTTTTCTGCACTCGCGTTCAGGAGATATAGAGGAATAATCATTTCCATATTACCCCCCTCCCCCCCACACACTACCTTTTTTTTAGGGTGGGAAGAAAATATGGGGGGGGGGTCAATATTTTATAGCCAGCGTGGAGATTTATCTCCGCAAAACTCCCCACGCTGTCCTTGGTCCAGTAAGGGACACAGATGGGCTTGGAAATGATCCGTCCTTCGAATGGGACGTAAAGCCACGGCCCAGTGTGCACAGGGAGACCAATACCCTGTGTACTCGACGGGAGGCTACCATCTGTCTCCTAACAACTGTCCTTCACACAACGTTCTCTGAGCCCTCGGGGTCCTTGTGACTTGGCCATTTAGCCCATTGTGTGAAAAAAAAGTGCCGCTCAGTAGTAAAATAACACAATCCAGTTAATACGCAGTCCAAACTTTCGAATATACCGAAATACCACTTGACACGAATTCCGAATTAAGTAAATAATACCTGAATAGTAAAAAGCTTGACTGGGGGGGTCACTGCCTCTGATTACAATATCGAAACAAGTTCACGTGCAACAATTAAAAGCGTGATTATTGTATCACAAGACATGACATATGCTGTAGAAATGCATCATGTTTGCAGTGAAACAGATAGTTTAGTTAAAAAAATGTATAAGGGGAAGAAAAAAGTTTTATTTCTAGTTTTTGTGTGAAAAGGGAAGCGTCTTTGGTCATTTAAGGAACTGTTGTTCCCGGTAAACATAATATGTGTACGAGGCACTGATCCCGGAAAAAAAAAAACGAGGTTGGGTTGTTGTTTTACCTCTGAGCGGCACTTTTTTCACACCATGGGCTAAATGGCCAGGTCACATGGATCCCGAAGGCTCAGAGAAGGTTGGGAGAGGGGACCCACTGGAACAGCTGTTGGGAGACAGATGGTAGCCTCCCGTCAAGGCCATCCAGTGTGTTCTTTAACGTGCACGGGGTATGTCTCTCCCGCACACGGGGCCACGGCTTAACGTCCCATCCGACGGACGGCGGCTTTTCCAAGCCCATCGGTGTCCCCTACTGACCGTGGGCAGGGCGGGGAATTTTGCGGAGATAAATCTCAACGATTACCCAGCTGGGACTCGAACCTGGGAACTACAGATTACGAGCCTGGCGCGCTACCGACTGAGCCACCCCCGCCCCGACGAGGTGGGGAGGGTGTCAAGAGATTGATTTTCAACGCAGTATAACATTTCTCCCTCCGTTTTAGGGTTTTTAAGAAATTTCTTGAAAAATGCATGAAATGTAAATAAGTTTAATAATTTTTTGTCTTTATTATCCTTATTAGCATTCTGGAATGGGGATGGCGCTCTCCCCCGCTCTTCTAGATCCGGTCCTTATATATATAGTAAGTTTTTTGGTAAGAGTCGCTGTTTTGGGGTTACCTCTGAGCAGCACTTTTTTGACACAACTGTCTAAATGCCCAGGTCACAAGGACCCTGAGTGCTCAGAGAAGGTTGGAGGAAGGGAACCCACTGGACAGCTTTAGGAGACAGATGGTAGTCTGTCAAGGCTATCCAGCGTGTTCTTTAATGTCCACAGGCGCTTCCACATGAGGGGCCAAGGCTTAATGTCCCAACTGACGGATGGTGGCCTTTCCAAACCCAACATCGGTGTCCTCTACTGACCGAGGGCTGTGCGAGGAGTTTTGCAGAGATAAATCTCAACGCTGACCCAGCTAGAACTCGAACCTGGGAACTGCAGATCACTAGTCTAGAGCGCTACTGACTCAGCCCCCCTGGTAAGAGTCGATTCTACAATTTGTTATGTTGAAAACTGCAACTGAACTTTCGAGTATTATATTCTTTTAGTATTTGTAACTAAAAGATGGTCAATATTAATGTCATTAGTCAGTCCATTTGTATATAAAGTGAAGAATAATTCAGGTTTGACTTATTTCTTGAATATTAATTACTTATTTATTAAATAAGTTGATTCATCATGTTTGGTTATTTTGAACTCACAAGCCGTACCATGAAATAAATATTGCTGAAATCTGTAAAACTATCAATAAACCTACAGTTATCTAACAAAAAAAAAAATGAACAAATGAACATGATAGTCTTATCAGTTTAAAGAAAACAAACTTTTAGCCAACACAAGATCAGATTTTAAATATTGCACGTCTTGAATTTTAATGAAAATTAATGACAGTAAAAGTAATCAAGCTGATTATTCCACAAACATTATTTATGCTTTTTATAAAATACACAATGATAATTAGAAAACAGTAGTTCTCAGAAGTACATCCCTACAATATAAAATTCTACTGCTGACTAAATTAAAATTTTACTGCTTTTCACGGATAAGGGTGAACTTTGGATAATGTTGAAAATTATTGTGGTCAATGCAAACTTTGTGACCTTCATATTTTGCAAACCAAAATTTCTAATTATCTACCGATCTAAGAGACCTGGGTTCGAGCCCTGGGTAAGGCATGGATGTATGTGTCTTTTTCTGCTGAGGTCCTGCCATCCACTCAGACCTTCTACTGTGGCATATAAACCGACAGGCTCCTGTCTGACCTCTGTGGCAAGCAGCTGCTTGAGGGGGTATTTATTATTTTAACATAATTACATCACTTGCAATAGGGGCGGGGGTGGCTCAGTCGGTAGCGCGCCAGGCTCGTAATCTGTATTTCCCAGTTCAAGTCCCAGCTGGGTCAGCATTGAGATTTATCTCTGCAAAATTCCCCGCCCTGCCCACGGTCAGTAGGGGACACCGATGGGCTTGGAAAGGCCGCCGTCCGTCGGATGGGACGTTAAGCCGTGGCGCCGTGTGCGGGAGAGCCATACCCTGTGCACGTTAAAGAACATGCTGGATGGCCTTGACGGGAGGCTACCATCTGTCTCCCAACAGCTGTTCCAGTGGGTCCCCTCCCCCAACCTTCTCTGAGCCTTCGGGGTCCATGTAACCTGGCCATTTAGCCCATGGTGTGCAAAAAAAGTGCCGCTCAGAGGTAAAACAACCCAACAACTCACTTGCAATAGTCGTTAAAAATTTTGCTATTTTCAACTTTTTTCCACTGTTTGATGATGCAATTATAGCTATTGGAAGATTCTGAAAGTGGCAATCGCAATATTTCATCGATAAGCATTCAAGGCTCCCCCCCCCCCCCAAAAAAAAAGGTTTAATCTCTAAAAATAACTTTGAATGTCTACTGATGGAGAAACAGAGAGACAAACAACAAGGTGAAATATTAGCTTAAAAAAAAAACGGGCTAAACATAAAAATTTGATAACAAAATCACCCTAAGTTTCCATCTTTTTAACCCTAAAAATAAGTATTGCATTCTAGAAATCATAACATTCTAGTATCACATTCTAGAAAATTAAAAAATGCTTTGAAATTATATCTGTAGCCTTTTTTTTAAGTTATTTTGTCATTCTGAATTAAATGCTCTTTAATTTGGTGTAAGACTTGAATTAAGAATTTTGTTAATTAATTTAATTAATTAAGACTATTTGTTAGTTATTGCTGGACATTGCTCTCAAGTTTATTTGGTTTTTCTTCTGAAAGCAGTTTAAAATAACCTCTCCAAAAATGCGTTCGCTGTAAGAAACTTGATACTTTATGGGTATCAAGTTTCAACATTGGAGAAATAGTATTAAAAAAATTAAATTTACATTGATTTAATCGAGATCTTTATTTTTACTTTAATTTTTTCCACCAAAAGTATATTTAAGAAATTCATTTTACCAGCTCATTAACGGTTTTCTTATAAATTCTGCTTTTTAGTTAATACAGCGTAAAATAAAAGAATCCAGCATTCTTTATTATTCAGCCAGTGAATGTGGGGTGAATGCCTTTTCGTACTGAAGATATAAAACTGCAACTTAACCTCCAACAGATTACTGAAAATCGCCAGCAAAATATTATTTAACTTGTAACACTGAAGTTATATCCCAGGTTCGAGTCCCAGCTGGGTCAGCATTGAGATTTATCTCCGCAAAATTCCCCGCCCTGCCCACGGTCAGTAGGGGACTTGGAAAGGCCGCTGTCTGTTGGATGGGACGTTAAGCCGTGGCCCCGTGTGCGGGAGAGTCATACCCTGTGCACATTAAAGAACCCGCTGGATGGCCTTGACGGGAGGCTACCATCTGTCTCCCAACAGCTGTTCCAGTGGGTCCCCTCCCCCCAACCCTCTCTGAGCCTTCGGGGTCCATGTGACCTGGCCATTTAGCCCATGGTGTGCAAAAAAGTGCTGCTCAGAGGTAAAACAACCCAACCCAACCTGAAGTTATATCATTATTAGTCTATTTACTTTTCTTTAAGAGTCCTACATAATATAATATCATTTTTCCCTCCATATATCAATTGCCTTTTGTTATACTTTGCTTGTAATAGAAAACAAATTAAATAAATGAATAAAGGCTTCCTCACAAAAATATATATAAATGCAATTAGAGTAGGTTAGAATAGGATGACCAGATTTAAAGACCAACCTCCATGGACATTCAAAAATAAGTCTGAATGATGGACTAGATGTTCCATAAAACGGTGACTTCTGGTCACTCTAATTTGACAGCTTGCAATTGACAACTTTCAGTATAAAATTCCAATCTTAATTTTAAGTCACCTACAGTCACTCAAAAAAATATCTGAACACTATGGTTGATTACCGAATTCAGAAAAAATATCTGGCAGCGATTTTTTTTTTTTTTAAATTAGTGATCACGTGATACGAAGGTTGCCAGATCACTAATTTCTAAAAAAAAATCGCTGCCAGATATTTTTTCTGAATTCGGTAATCAACCATAGTGTTCAGATATTTTTTTGAGCAACTGTACATTACTCACAGAATATTTTTTTACATGTGTTATTACTAAAAGATATGCTCATGTTAATTAAATATCTAAAAATATAAATGGTAAAAACAAGTACCATGCACAGTTCCATGGATGTTTATTTGTTGAAGACAGACTCTTTCATCCAGGGACTATCCCCTAGAAAACAGCAATGTCTAGTGATTGTAGATTAGAGCAGAAATAATGAACTCTTATTTTTTTCTGTATGTGTATATGATGCAAATGATAAATAAAGTTATGAAAGAGCTTGCTGTGATTGGTAAATCTTTCTGAATGAATCATCATAACTGAAATTATGCTCCATCATTTAAAATTCCTGTATTTGACAATTCATCTGAAACTATTAACAGGCAAACATAAATATCCTTCAAACTAAAATGAAACTTTCCCTATTTAATACCATTCATAAATTAAAAAAATGGTTCCTATATTTTATAAGAAACCATTTAGTAGCACATTCAAAAACATCAAAAACATTGAATTATTAATCATTACAGTGTTTAGTATCATATTGTTTCAAACTACTTTCCAAAAATAGGCATTATATAGAAAATGATACTAGTGTAAAAATAATTTATTCCACAGAAAAGTATATTTGTACAATATATATATTTATTTAAATTATATCTTTATTCAATTCTTTACTAATCAACATTAACATAATAACTAAAATTACATTCATTAAACATGACTAGTATAACAAATATAAACTACAGCTATATGAGGAGAAAATAATTCACATATACCCAAAATAGTAATATTTATATAATAATGTTTCTGATATCCTTAAAATAACTTCCCCAACCCTTAAGTTACCTTACTATTGTTATAATAAATACAATAATATTTGTGTAAATATATTGTTTTGAAAATGTACCAAATATGAATATCATTACTATTGTTAGAGAAACTATAATATTCTACTCCAAATATGCCAGAATTTAATATTCATATAGTAAGAGGCTCTTAAAGACTCTAGGATAGTACAAAATGATTCATAATAAAGAAAGAAAGCATGGTAGTCATTCAACAATTATATTTATTTTCAAATTAAGTCTTTAAACAGAACTACCTGAATTCGAATAAATCAGAGTTGAAAAAAGGAAAACGAGTGAGTTGGAAATTTTATAAATCTTGTTTTATTTCATACCAAAAGCATGAAAAAAGGCCCAAAACAACTGCATTCTCAATATGATGCATAAAAAATGTGATACCATGACTCTTCAAGTCAAGCATTTGCTTTCAAATTATTTTGTGATTCATTATGAATTTACACTTTTTCCAAGTCAAACTTTAAATTTATCAGACTAATTTTATTCCAATTTCTGTGTGAAAACCCCAACAATTACTCAATAGCCTCTACCTTATTTAGGTTTACCACATTCAGAATCAGAGGACACCATTGGCCTTGGAAAGGCTGCCATCTGTGAGATGGGTTCTTAAGTTGTGCTCATATACAGGAGAGCCATACCGTGCACATTGAGTTGGTTATTTTACCTCTGAGCAGCACCTTTTTGCACACAATGGGGCTAAATGGCCAGGTCACAAGGACCCTGAGGGCTAAGAAAAGGTTGGGGGAAGGGGACATTCTGGAAAGCTGTTAGGAAACAGATGGAAGCCTCCTGTCAAGGCCATCCAGCACATTCTTTAACATTCACAGAATGTGGCTCTCCTGCACATGGGGCCATGGGTTTACATCACATCTGATGGACACTGATGGGCTTTGAAAGGCTGGCATCCCCTACTGACTGAGGCAGGGAGGGAATTTTGCAGAGATAAATCTGAATGCTGGACCTGTGCATATTAAAGAACATGCTGGATTACATTTAAAAATATCAGAGCAATCATTACAGTATTTAATATCACAATTTCCAAACTACTTTCAAAATATGAGCATTATGTAGAAAATGTATTGGTGTAAAATAATTTATTCCACAAAAAGCATATTTTGTGGATGACCTTGATGGGAGGCAACCATCTGTCTCCTAACAGCTCTTCTGTTCCTCAACCTTCTCCGAGTCATTGGACCTAGTCATTGGAGTTCTTGTGACCTAGTCGTTTAGCTCATTGTGTGTGTGTGTGGGGGGGGGGGAAGTGCCACTCACAACCCATACAACCCAACATTTAGAATGAAACCTTTTTAGGACTGGTCCTTTGTATTTCAAGATGGTTGAGAATGTACTGTTAGGTAATTGGAATTACTTCATAATGCCCTGCTTTTTTCTTCTATATTAAGTGATATCTTTTATTACTGCCATTGCAGTTCTTATCGAAAAGACATTCAGCTTATATTTCAAAATTATTTCAAAAAGGACGCAACCCTAAATATAAGAGAGTAGAACTTATGCAATGTACATTTTATGCCATAATATTAGTCAGTTGGCATTAATGTACTCAAGGTTAACAGCCTTTAGCAGTTGAAATGATCTTGTCACGTGCTAGTCTCACTCATTCATTCCTTAGTGTTGTCAGCTCTATGTCGTTTTCCAAAAACGAACGTGTATTCATTGTTGAGACTTATTGTGTGTACAAATCTTACAAACATGTGAGAGAAGAGTTTGAATTGAAATTTCCTCAGTCTGAAGTTCCCAACAAGTTGACAATATCTCGTTTGATTGATAAGTTTTATGACACTGGGTCTGTACATGATTGAAAGAGCCCAGGCCAGCCATCACTGTTAACTGCCAAAGTTCTTGATGATGTGTGTCAGTGTTTAAATCGCTCACCCAGAAAACCTCTTAGAAAGTAATCAGCACAGGTTGGATTGTCACCTGCTACTGTTTTCAAGACTACAAAGAAGTTAAAATTTCATGCCTACTGCATTGGTGTCGTTCATGAACTGAAAGAACCAGACCATGAAAAACGTTTACAGTACTGTCATTGATTTCGTTGATGAAAATGGAATTGAGGTGTTGGACCATGTTTATTTCAGTGACGAGTCTTGATTTCACTTGGATGGGTATGTGAACAGTCAAAACAGTCGAATATGGAGTAGTGAAAATCTTCACACTTTTTACGAATGACCATTACATGCATGGAAAATTGGTGTTTGGTGTGCAATTTCCCGTCATTGTGTGATAGGGCCTTTATTTTTTGACTCAACTGTAACTGATGAAGTTCATCATGACCTCATCCAACAGTTTATTGCACTATTGGATGTGAATGAACAATAGTGTTGGTTTCAACAAGATGGTGCAACTGTGCATATTGCAAATGACACAATGGTCATGTTGCAAGAATTTTTTGATCATTTGATTTTAAAAAAATTGTGACCCCCAAGATCCCCAGATCTTACTCCTCTAGATTTTTTCCTTTGGGAACATCTTAAATGTGTAGTGTTTCAAAACAATCCTCATACATTTGAAGACTAACATTGAAAGAGAGATTTTAAACATAAGAAAACAAACATTATGAAAGGTGGCTGCAAATGTCAAGAAACAGGTACAAATCTGCATCCAGGTTGCAGAAAATCACTTTCAACATCTGTTGTAAAGGTAGACAGATATATGTCTATTTTGCATGTTTTGAAATTTGTATCTTTTGTCAAGTTTAAATAGAAAAATTCAACAGAGGGTTGCATCCTTTTTGAAACACCCTGTATTTACCAACCATATTTAAAACACAAATGATTAACACACTGCAATTAAAAACAGTGTTTACAGAAATACCCACATGCTGAGACATATTGTGAGACTTGAGAAGTGAGGCCAAAATGCTGTACAATGATGAAAGACAAAAGCAGTTGTATAAAATTAGACAAAATACTGATAAGGATATTAAATTTACACTTTGAGCTAAAATGGAACTTTTGCATTATATGCGAAATTTACTAAAAAAAAACAATTAATTTTTGGTTATGTTTAAATGTCCTTTTCTAAAATGTAGACGTTAGCTTAAAAACAAACTGTATGAAAATTTGACTCAACATGAATTTAGTTTGATGCAGGTTTAGAAATCTATATCTTCCTTTCCTGAAAAGTGAGAAGCAATAAAAATGATCAATGTTTTGGTTTTCCATTTCAGCATTACTTAGGGGTAAAGAGCTTTCAATTGTGGAGTTCTCTATATTTATTCAAATTCAAAATTGTTAAAATCTAACATTTATTACATTTCATATAGGAATTTAAAAATTTTATTAAGAAAATAAAGTGTATAGAAAATTTTTAATATGTATATACTCTTCATAATAAAAATTTCTTCAAAAAAAAAATCCCAGGAAGAAGTAATTTATTCTAATATAAAAATTTGCTAAAACTGTAAATTAATTAATAAATTAAAAAAATCTGTTCAGTGATTTGTTAATTTAAATATTAAACTACTAGATTATTAAGAGAATTTATATTCTTTCTGAATTATATATATTTATTACTATTTAGCTTGGGGAAGAAACTTAAATATTATAAATTTGACATTTAATGACTAAAAACATTTCACAATTATTAATTTTCCTTATAAACTATACACATATTCTATTCAAATTTAATAATTAGTTAAAATACGATAGATTAATAATAACTGTGGATTAAAAATGTTAATTTCACATAATGAAACTTTTTTTGGCATTATTAAAATACCCATGTATTATACTTAACAATTCTTCGTTATATGTTTTCAACTAACATAACTTCATAAATGAAGTGATAAAAACACTAAACAGAAGTTTTTAACCATACATAATAATTTTCATCTTCCCTTCAGTGCATCACTACAGACAAAACTGCTGTTTATGTGGTGTGTGGGTGTTTGGCAGAGGAATGCTACAGCTGACAGTAAATGCTTTGATGTTGACAGACAGCTAGATGGCGTTGGAAACAAGCGAGGCCAGCCACATGTGCATAAGTAGGCGTTGCTGACGAAGGCAGTAGCGAATACAAATGTAAATACTTGCATATACAGAAATATCAGTGCAATAACATTCAATTGCTTACCACAGACTAAAACGTCATTAAAGAGTATATTTTAAAGTCATCAAAATATTATCACTGTACCATCCGCCATTCGAGATCTAGATGGCGCTCCAGTTCCAACACATATACATACACATGCTGTCAGTTGAAGAGGGATTACTGATCTCAAACAAGCACACCCACCTACCCATCCCTCACACACAATCGTACATACTAACAGACAGTAAAATAAAAAGGTTTTTTTAAAAAAAACTTACCCTGGTAAGGTGGACCAGGACTTTGCATGGTCGGCCTGAACTGCGGAGACGAAGACGGTGGCGGATTGGCGGCTACGGAGAGGTCCGGGTTTCCGCCGTGCTCCGGGCTCGAGGCTAGAGGGGAAAATGGAGACAGAGAGCCGTCTGAGCGAGAGAGTAGCACAAGCGCGAGCGAGCGCGCGCTAGAGAGAAAGGGCGGTGCTAATGGTAGCCAGGAGGCGCGTGTATCAGGGGCTGACCAAAAATAACCTCCTGGCGCGGTGCCCTGCTAGGCCAACTATTGATCAGGGCTCTGCTGCTGCAAGGCCCCGCCAGGAAATAAGCTCAGCTGAAGCCTTTCACTTGTCCCTAGGCTGTCACGTGCTGGGTACCCGCTGGGCACCTCCCTCCTCCTCTACCATGTCCTCCCTCCCTGTGTTTCCAGCCCTAATGCACAGTCTTCCCTCCCTCCCTTCTCCATCAGCTCACTCTCCCGCCCTTCTGTCCACCTTGCACGATGGGGGATTACGGAGTGCCGTCGGATGCTAGCGCCGTCTGGCGGTGACCAATCGAAGTAGATAGGGGCTGGTGTGTGAGTGTGTTTGTATTGGTGAAGCATTCACCTGTCAGCCAAATGTCAGGTGGCTAGGGACCCAAACAGGAGGCTGTTCATTCATTATCTGAACTTCCAACTGCTCAGGCGTAATCCACTGACATTCCCCCTCCCTCGGTTTCCAAGGGCATGGTGTACTTAAGTACGATCGATGAATAAGGCTTGATGTTCCTATTTGTAACCGGGTAGAGCTAAGAGATGGGATGGTCAGAAAATGGTTAAAGGTGTCGTTTACATGTCTGGTCAAGTTTAATGTTAATTCAAGATGCATTAACATTAAATGACCAACTTATAACGCAAGAGTACACAAGAAAAAAATGAATAGAGATATACTCATTTTAAGAAATAAAAATACTGTTCAAACAAGACTCAAATAAATGTCACGAATTTATGTATTGAATGTACGACACAAAAATAATGAAGATTAGACAGAATGATCAAAATATCCGTTTGCGTAGAAATGAGAAATTTTACACAATAATAAAATTCAACTACGGGACGGAAATATGGCAACATCCTCATCTTGTATTAACGTAGAACGAAATTCGAGGTTCCGTAAATGGTTAAATAAATTTTTATGGAAACATGTGACTGAAGATAAATATAAGTTGTCAATTAAACTGTCTGGATTTCGATTTTTGAAAATTATCAGTTCAATACTTAAAGAGTTATAGAAGTTTCAATATTGAATAACAGAGATGCCAATCACAAGAATTCAGTTCGGAAGTTAATTTTTCTTTTCAGTTTCAATTATTTCAAACCATTTAATAAAAATAAGTGAATGTTTCAGAAATTTTTGTGCAAATAATTCTTTCAATAATTGTCAAGTTTTACACAGGTTTCTTAGGCCTGACTTTGCTGTTGTTAAGTATTCCGATCTTCCATAACTTTTTAAATACCCAACAAATATTGTCGAAAACCGAGATTTAGATAGATTCGAATGAGATTTAAATTTATCTAATCTTATTTTCGTATTAAAAAGTTTATTGTAAAAGTTAAGAATCTTCGAATTTCACTCTCCATTGATATAACATGGTAATGTTGCCATTTTTCGTCCAGTATCTGTATATTTCATTTCGTACAGAAATATATATCTAAAGAGGAACGAATCTAGTGGGGGGGGGGAAGGCTTTATGTGACTCCATTTACAAATGCTAGTAACAACAAAGTTGAAAAAAAATATTAATAATACCTTTGTTGAGCACTCAAACAGAAGCGGGGGGGGGGAGTCTGACAATCACGACTTAGTTTGATTTTTCTGATGATCTTAGGACTATGATGTGCATTAATTTGGAAACTTGAAGAATGATTATTTAAAAACATTTTGAGCACTATTCATTGTAATAAAACTATACTGGTATCAGGGTGGTTTAGTTGGTAGCGCTCCAGACTCGTAATCTGTAGTTACCAGGTTCGAGTCCCAGCTGGGCCAGCTTTAAGATTCATCTCCGCAAATCTCCTCAATAATGACTCTCCTCAGTAGGGGACGCCGAATGGGCTTGGAAAGGCAGCCGTCCGTTAAATGGGATGTTAGACCGTGGTCCCTACGGGAGGGCTATACCCTATGCACATTAAAGAACATGCTGGATGGTCTTGACGAGTGGCTTCCATCTGCCTCCCAACAGCTGTTCCAGTGGGTCCCCTTCCCTAAATCCTCCTTGAGCCCTCGGGGTCCTTGTGACGTGGTCATTTAGTCCATTGTGTGCAAAAAACAAAGTGCCTCTCGAAGGTGAAAACAAACCAACACAATTATTAAAGATAGAAAATACGTAAAAAAAATCTGCAAAGAGTTTATTTTTTAATTACTAAACACGAATTAAGATGTTGATATTATAATAATACAATATGTTATATTTTAGATTGTTTGCTTCTTTTCTTTCAGAATTGCGGGAAATATTTGAAATTTAAAGTTATTCGGAGCCCGGAGTCGTTTGTCCTATTTTTGAACCAGAGTCGAACTCATCTCTGGGTTACAGGCCCGGATCACGAAAAAAAAAAAAAGGTTTGGTGGGAAGGGGGTGGCTCAGTCGGTAGCGTGCCAGGCTCGTAATCTGTAGTTCCCAGGTTCGAGTCCCAGCTGGGTCAGCGTTGAGATTTATCTCCGCAAAATTCCTCGCACTGCCCACGATCAGTAGGAGATACCGATGGGCTTGGAAAGGTCGCCGTCTGTCGGATGGGACGTTAAGCAGTGGTCCCGTGTGTGGGAGAGAGCCATACCATGTTCACTTTAAAGAACACGCTGGATGGCCTTGACGTGAGGCTACCATCTGTCGTCATCGGGGTCCTTGTGACCTGGCCATTTAGCGCACTGTGCGCAAAAAAGTGCCGCTCAGAGGTAAAACAACCCAACGTTAAAGAACACGCTGGATGGCCTTGACGGGAGGCTACCATCTGTCTCCCAACAGCTGTTCCCTCCCCCAAACTTCTCTGAGCCTTCGGGGTCCTTGTGATCTGGTCATTTAGCCAATGGTGTGCAAATAAGTGCTGCTCAGAGGTAAAACAACCGAGCGTTAAAGAACACGTTGGATGGTCTTGACGGGAGGCTACCATCTGTCTCCCAATAGCTGTTCCAGTGGGTTCCCTCGCTCAACCTTCTCTGAGCCTTCGGGGTCCTTGTGACCTGTCATTTAGCCCATGGTGTGCAAAAAAGTGCCGCTCAGGGGTAAAACAACCGAACGTTAAAGAACACGCTGGATGGTCTTGACGGGAGGCTACCATCTGTCTCCCAACAGCTGTTCCAGTGGGTCCCCTCCCCCAACCTTCTCTGAACCTTCGGGGTCGTTGTGACCTGGCCATTTAGCCCATGGTGTGCAAAAAAGTGCCGCTCAGAGGAAAAACAACCGAACGTTAAAGAACAAGCTGGATGGTCTTGACGAGAGGCTACCATCTGTCTCCCAACAGCTGTTCCCTCCCCCAAACTTCTCTGAGCCTTCGGGGTCCTTGTGATCTGGTCATTTAGCCAATGGTGTGCAAATAAGTGCCGCTCAGAGGTAAAACAACCGAGCGTTAAAGAACACGTTGGATAGTCTTGACGGGAGGCTACCATCTGTCTCCCAATAGCTGTTCCAGTGGGTCCCCTCGCTCAACCTTCTCTGAGCCTTCGGGGTCCTTGTGACCTGTCGGCAAACCTTCTCTGAGCCTTCGGGATCCTTGTGACCTGTCGGCGGTTGTTTTACCCCTGAGCGGCAAAAAAGTGCCGCTCAGGGGTAAAACAACCGAACGTTAAAGAACACGCTGGATGGTCTTGACGGGAGGCTACCATCTGTCTCCCAACAGCTGTTCCAGTGGGTCCCCTCCCCCAACCTTCTCTGAACCTTCGGGGTCGTTGTGACCTGGCCATTTAGCCCATGGTGTGCAAAAAAGTGCCGCTCAGAGGTAAAACAACCGAACGTTAAAGAACACGCCGGATGGTTTTGACGGGAGGCTACCATCTGTCTCCCAACAGCTGTTCCAGTGGGTCCCCTCCCCCAAACTTCTCTGAGCCTTCGGGGTCCTTGTGACCTGGCCATTTAGCCCATGGTGTGCAAAGAAAGTGCCGCTCAGAGGTAAAACAACCGAACGTTAAAGAACACGCCGGATGGCTTTGACGGGAGGCTACCATCTGTCTCCCAACAGCTGTTCCAGTGGGTCCCCTCCCCCAACCTTCTCTGAACTTTCTGGGTCGTTGTGACCTGGCCATTTAGCCCATGGTGTGCAAAAAGTGCAGCTCAGAGGTAAAACAACCGAACGTTAAAGAACACGCTGGATGGTCTTGACGAGAGGCTACCATCTGTCTCCCAACAGCTGTTCCAGTGGGTCCCCTCCCCCAATCTTCTCTGAGCCTTCGGGGTCCTTGTGACCTGGCCATTTAGCCCATGGTGTGCAAAAAAAGTGCCGCTCAGAGGTAAAACAACCGAACGTTAAAGAACACGCTGGATGGCCTTGACGGGAGACTACCATCTGTCTCCCAACAGCTGTTCCAGTGGGTCCCCTCCCCCAACCTTCTCTGAGCCTTCGGGGTCCTTGTGACCTGGCCATTTAGCCCATGGTGTGCAAAGAAAGTGCCGCTCAGAGGTAAAACAACCGAACGTTAAAGAACACGCCGGATGGCTTTGACGGGAGGCTACCATCTGTCTCCCAACAGCTGTTCCAGTGGGTCCCCTCCCCCAACCTTCTCTGAACTTTCTGGGTCCTTGTGACCTGGCCATTTAGCCCATGGTGTGCAAAAAAGTGCCGCTCAGAGGTAAAACAACCGAACGTTAAAGAACACGCTGGATGGTCTTGACGGGAGGCTACCATCTGTCTCCCAACAGCTGTTCCAAAGGGTCCCCTCCCACAACCTTCTCTGAGCCTTCGGGGTCCTTGTGACCTGTCATTTAGCCCATGGTGTGCAAAAAAGTGCCGCTCAGAGGTAAAACATCCCAACGTTAAAGAACACGCCGGATGGTCTTGACGGGAGGCTACCATCTGTCTCCCAACAGCTGTTCCAGTGGGTCCCCTCCCCCAACCTTCTCTGAGACTTCGGAGTCCTTGTGACCTAGCCATTTAGCCAATGGTGTGCAAAAAAGTGCCGCTCAGGGGTAAAACAACCGAACGTTAAAGAACACGCTGGATGGCCTTGACGGGAGGCTACCATCTGTCTCCCAACAGCTGTTCCAGTGGGTCCCCTCCCCCAACCTTCTCTGAACCTTCGGGGTCGTTGTGACCTGGCCATTTAGCCCATGGTGTGCAAAAAAGTGCCGCTCAGAGGTAAAACAACCGAACGTTAAAGAACACGCTGGATGGTCTTGACGGGAGGCTACCATCTGTCTCCCAACAGCTGTTCCAGTGGGTCCCCTCCCCTAACCTTCTCTGAGCCTTCGGGGTCCTTGTGACCTGGCCATTTAGCCCATGGTGTGCAAAAAAGTGCCGCTCATAGGCAAAACAACCCAACCCTTATTAGCATTCTGAAAGTCACCCCCCCCCCCACTAGATTCGGCTTGCAAGTGTATATATATATTTCATTATCCAACAAAACAATAAAGAATTGCATAATACACAGTATATAATACTACCATTGACAGAAAAATATTTAAGAAAACCAAAACAAAGTTCAAAGCAACAAATGGTCAATTAGGAAAATCAGAATCTTTAAAATAAGATAGAAACAAGAAAATGGGTAAAAAAAATAACTCTTAACGTAAATAAAAATTTGTTAGGAGAAAAAGGTATTCGAACAGGAAAGTGGTCACGAAAAAATTAAAGTTTTGAGAAAAAAAAAGATTAATATCGTTCTTTAACTTGCAAATGTGGGAAGATTGCCAAAGATAACTAAGCGCATAAGACAGAAGAATTAGAAGTATTTAAGACTGCAGATGTGAAGACAAAAAACCTGACAACCATGCAGGTAGAGAGAGATATTTAAGAAACACGATAGTTAAAGTATAAATAACAAAATTGTTGAAACTAAAAATGGTCGTTAAAGAACATGGGCATGTCGTTTCTTTTAAGAAACGAATCGAAACTCATCTCAGATAATGTACTACGACGTTAATGGTAGATTCTTTAATTCAGTTAACAGGCACCAAATGACATATCATTTACTACTACAAGTACAGTCGCTGAAAAAAGTATCCGAACACTATGGTTATAGAATTCAGAAAAAAATATCTGGCAACGATTTTTTTTTCCAGAAATTAGTGATCTGGCAACCTTCGTGTCACGTGATTACAATATTCAGAAAAAATATCTTGAACGTGTACAGCAACTGTACACGCTCCAGTTACCGTTCACAGCAAACTGGAGTGTGTGCGGTTACTGCACACGCTCCAGTTTGCTGTGAACGGAAACAGCACACGCTCAATATTTCCGTGAGTGAGCCCACATGATCTAGTATCAAAATAATATGACCACCTACAGTCGCTCAAAAAAATATCCGAACACTATGGTTGATTACAGAATTCAGAAAAAATATCTGGCAACGATTTCTTTTAAAAATTTGTGATCTGGCAACCTTCGTGTCACGTGACTACAGAATTCAGGAAAAATATCTGGAGCGTGTACAGCAACTGTACACGCTCCAGTTACCGTTCATAGCAAACTGGAGCGTGTGCATTTACTGCACACGCTCAAGTTTACTGTGAACGGTAACTGCACACGCTCAACATTTCCGTGAGTGAGCCCACACGATCTAGTATCAAAATAATATGACCACCTAGTCGCTCAAAAAAGTATCCGAACGCTACGGTTGATTATAGAATTCAGAAAAAAATATCTGGCAGCGATTTTTTTTCCCCAGAAATTAGTGATCTGGCAACCTTCTTGTCACGTGACACAAAGGTTGCCAGATCACTAATTTTTTGGGGAAAAAAAATCGCTGCCAGATATTTTTTTCTGAATTCTGTAATCAACCATAGTTGTCGGATACCTTTTTTGAGTGACTGTACATAAAGATTTTGTGAAGATTCATGAAGATAAAAATGAACAACAGTTAATAAATTTTAATATTTATGCAATGAGATGCCAGTTTATTAGGTACACCACCCCTCGTCACATAAATGATTCATTCCAACACGTAATTCGTCACGTGACAGAGGCGTGCCGTATAAATCAGGCAGACCAGCTTTTTGAGCATCAGTTAGGGATGGATTGAGTGCCAGAATGGGGTAAATGAGCGACCTGAGCGACTCTAAACGTGACATGGTAGTTGGTGCTAGGGTTGAGTTGTTTTACCTCTGAGCGGCAATTTTTTTGCACACAATGGGCTAAATGGCCAGGTCACAAGGACCCCGAAGGCTCAGAGAAGGTTGGCAGAGGGGACCCACTGGAACAGCTGTTGGGAGACAGATGGTAGCCTCCTGTCAAGGCCATCCAGCGTGTTCTTTAACGTTCGGTTGTTTTACCTCTGAGCGGCAATTTTTTTGCACACAATGGGCTAAATGGCCAGGTCACAAGGACCCCGAAGGCTCAGAGAAGGTTCGGGGAGGGGACCCACTGGAACAGCTGTTGGGAGACAAATGGTAGCCTCCCGTCAAGGCCATCCAGCGTGTTCTTTAACGTTGGGTTGTTTTACCTCTGAGCGGAACTTTTTTGCATACCATGGGCTAAATGGCCAGGTCACAAGGACCCCGAAGGCTCAGAGAAGGTTGGGGGATTGTACCCACTGGAACATCTGTTGGGAGACAGATGGTAGGCTCCCGTCAAGGCCATCCAGCGTGTTCTTTAACGTTCGGTTGTTTTACTTCTCAGCGGCACTTTTTTTGCACACCATGGGCTAAATGGCCAGGTCACATGGACCCCGAAGGCTCAGAGAAGGTTGGGGGATTGTACCCACTGGGACATCTGTTGGGAGACAGATGGTAGCCTCCCGTCAAGGCCATCCAGCGTGTTCTTTAACGTGCACATGGTATGGCTCTCCCACACACGGGGCCACGGCTTATCATCCCATCCGACGGACGGTGGCCTTTCCCAACCCATCGGTGTTCCCTACTGACCGTTGGCAGGGCGGGAAATTTTGCGGAGATAAATCTTAACGCTGACCCATCTGGGATTCGAACCTGGGAACTGCAGATTACGAGCCTGGCGCGCTACCGACTGAGCCACCGCCGTCCCGTTGGTGCTAGGTGTGCCGGTTCTAGCATCTCCCCAACGGCTGTCCTTCTGGCCTTTCTACACACAATAGTTTCAGGGGTTTTACCCACAACGATGCAAAAAGCAAAACACTACCAGTGATCGGCGATCCTGTGGACGAAAACTACTTGTAGATTAGAAGGGTCGAATGAGACTGCTGAGAATCGTGCAAGCAAACAAACGAGCCACAACCAAGCAAATCATAGCAGAATTAAAAATTGGTGTGCAGTAGGTCATCTCCGAACGCACCACGTGTAGGACCTTGCGAATGGGCAGCCGACCATGTCAAATGCCGATGTTGTCAGCGAAGAACACGAAAGCGTGTTTCCAGTAGTAAGCAGGAGCATTGACATTGGACCGTTAAGGGATGAAAAAGGATAGTCTGGTCGCACGAATCAGGATTCCTTTTGCATCATAACAATGGAAGGATCAGAATTTGGTGCAAGCAACATGGAGCCATGTTGTCTGGGTTGGGTTGGGTTACCTCTGAGCGGCACTTTTTTGCACACCATGGGCTAAATGGCCAGGTCACATGGACCCCGAAGGCTCAGAGAAGGTTGGGGAAGGGGACCCACTGGAACAGCTGTTGGGAGATAGATGGTAGCATCTCGTCAAGGCCATCCAGCGTGTTCTTTAACGTTGGGTTGTTTTACCTCTGAGCGGCACTTTTTTGCACACCATGGGCTAAATGGCCAGGTCACATGGACTCCGAAGGCTCAGAGAAGGTTGGGGGAGGGGACCCACTGGAACAGCTGTTGGGAGACAGATGGTAGCCTCCCGTCAAGGCCATCCAGCGTGTTCTTTAACGTTGGGATGTTTTACCTCTGAACGGCACTTTTTTGCACACCATGTGCTAAATGGCCAGGTCACAAGGACCCCGAAGGCTCAGAGAAGGTTGGGGGAGGGGACCCACTGGAACAGCTGTTGGGAGACAGATGGTAGCCTCCCGTCAAGGCCATCCAGCGTGTTCTTTAACGTGCACAGGGTATGGCCTCTCCCACACACGGAGCCACGGCTTAACGTCCCATCCGACGGACGGCGGCCTTTCCAAGCCCATCGGTGTCCCCTACTGACCGTGGGCAGGGTGGAGAATTTTGCGGAGATAAATCTCAACGCTGACCCAGCTGGGACTCGAACATGGGAACTGCAGATTACGAGCCTGGAGCGTTACCGACTGAGCCACCCCCGCCCCCCCTGTTGTCTGGTGTCAACAGTATAGCCCGGTGGTGGCCTGTGATGATGTGGGGAATGTTCAGCATGTTATTGCACCTGCTCACCATTCTGTGTGTATCGTCACCGAATGGTTCCAAGAATGACGACCACTATTCCTTGCTTCATTGGACTGCACAGTCCCCAGATATAAACCTTATCACGGTGGTAAGGACTGTTCGCAGCGAGACTGTGCAGCAGTCGAATTTGCATCAACTGCGCCAAAACACTCATTTCCTCATGGTACAGTCGCTCAAAAAAGTATCCGAACGCTATGGTTATTACAGAATTCAGGAAAAATATCTGGCAACGATTTTTTTCCCCCAGAAATTAGTGATCTGGCAATCGTGTCACGTGAATATAGAATTCAGGAAAAATAACTGGAGCGTGTACAGCAACTGTACACGCTCCAGTTACCGTTCACAGCAAACTGGAGCGTGTGCAGTAACTGCACACGCTCCAGTTTGCTGTGAACGGTAACTGCACACGCGGTAACTGCACACTGTGAACGGTAACTGCACACTGTGAACGGTAACTGCACACGCGGTAACTGCACACTGTGAACGGTAACTGCACACGCGGTAACTGCACACTGTGAACGGTAACTGCACACGCGGTAACTGCACACTGTGAACGGTAACTGCACACGGCTCCAGCAAACTGGAGCGTGTGCAGTAACTGCACACGCTCCAGTTTGCTGTGAACGGTAACTGGAGCGTGTACAGTTGTTGTACACGCTCCAGATATTTTTCCTGAATTCTGTAATCACGTGACACGAAGGTTGCCAGATCACTAATTTCTAAAAAAAATCGTTGCCAGATATTTTTTCTGAATTCTGTAACCAACCATATTGTTTGGATACTTTTTTGAGCGACTGTACCACGCCGCTGAAATCAAACCTTTTGACTAAAAACAAAAAAAAAAAATCTACATGTTTTAACACTAGATAAAACATGATTACAGATAATAAAATTCATAATGGACATAATTACAAGTAATTGTTTCAGAAATTTAGTTTCAGTGTTCTAATCGTACCGTTGTTTTCATTTTCCAAGCACTATTTGCATATTAAAAAAGACAAATCTATGCCACAGATGATGATCAACTAATTGACTTAAAGTATTATTTTCAAATTTACATAAGATGCTTAAATTAAGAAAGCGCATTAATTTTTCTTTTTCATTTTTCCCCCTCTCTCCTTTAATTTGTGAACTGACGAAGTGCCAAAGGATGTCTTATTGCTATTCTTATCCTTAAACTAATAAAGGACAGTTTGTTTCCCTGTATATCTTTCCCATTCGCCAGTTTGAAAAGAGTTTTATTTACCGAAGCATTACGGAGCACTGATTACGAAGAACTTTTCATTACACTTTCGATTATTGGAAGCAGCATAAGAACGTTTTAAGGAACGTGAATAAATGGAAGTCATTAACAGAGTTCTCTGATTATCAGTCTTCGTAATAAAACGTTGAAGTGGCTTAAGGATTGAGAGAGGTTGCGCGAGAAGAAGCGGAAGATGAGAGAGTGTCTACGGTGAAATGTAACAGAAGCCGGAAATGTGTAATATTTCGAAATAAGATTTGGGAAGATATTCTTATAATTGATTCGAAGGTTGTTTTTTAAATTAAATGGATAGTTACTGGTTTTTTTTTTTTGTCTTTTATTGCAACTGATTTATCGTATTAATTTGCATGCTTTACGAAAGATTGGATTGGATTGTTTTACCTCTGAACGGCACTTTTCTGCACACCAGGGGCTAAATGGCCAGGCCACAAGGACCCCGAAGGCTCAGAGAAGGTTTGGGGAGGGGACCCACTGGAACAGCTCTTGGGAGACAAGATGGTAGCCTCCCGTCAAGGCCATCCAGCGTGTTCTTTAACGTTGTTTGTTTTACCTCTGAGCGGCACTTTTTTGCATACCATGGGCTAAACGGCCAGGTCACATGGACCCCGAAGGCTCAGAGAAGGTTGGGGGAGGGGACCCACTGCAATAGCTGTTGGGAGACAGATGGTAGCCTCCCGTTAAGGCCATCCAGCGTGTTCTTTAACGTGCACAGGGTATGGCTCTCCCGCACACGGGGCCATGGCTTAACGTCCCATTCGACGGACGGCGGCCTTTTCAAGCCCATCGGTGTCCCCTACTGACCGTGGGCAGGGCGGGGAATTTTGCGGAGATAAATCTCAACGCTGACCCAGCTGGGACTCGAACCTGAGAACTACAGATTACGAGCCTGGCGCGCTACCGACTGAGCCACCCCGTCCCACCTTACGAAAGAGTTACGATTGTATTCGAGTTGTACGTGCAAGTTGTTCAAAGAAACACTTCAACGTGAAGTGAGTGATGTTGCATCTAATTACTAGGAGTGAGTCGGTAACGCGCCAGGCTCGTAATCTGCAGTTCCCAGGTTCGAGTCCCAGCTGGGTCAGCGTTGAGATTTATCTCCGCAAAACTCCCCGCCCTGCCCACGGTCAGTAGGGGAAACCGATGGGCTTGGAAAGGCCGCCGTCCGTCGGATGGGGCGTTAAACCGTGGCCCAGTGTGCGGGAGAGCCATACCCTGTGCACGTTAAAGAACACGCTGGAAAGCCTAGACGGGAGGCTACCATCTGTCTCCCAACTGAAAAAGATTTTAAAAAAGCTATTTAAATTATTTAACAAGTGTGAATTAAAAATTTTTTCATTAACCAATAGCACACGTACCAAGCACACGCATTAACGTAAATCGATATTTAGATTAGTAATATGACCAGGTCACAAGGGCCCCAAAGACTCAGAAAAGGTGGAGACTACTAGACAGCAGTCCAGGAGACAGATGGTAGCCTCCCGTCAAGGCCATCCAGCGTGTTCTTTAACGTTCGGTTGTTTTACCTCTGAGCGGCACTTTTTTGCACACCATGGGCTAAATGTCTAGGTCACAAGGACCCCGAAGGCTCGGAGAAAGTTGGAGGAGGGGACCCACTGGAACAGCTGTTGGGAGACAGATGGTAGCCTCCCGTCAAGGCCATCCAGAGTGTTCTTTAACGTTGGGTTGTTTAATCTCTGAGCGGCATTTTTTTTGCACACTATGGGCTAAATGGCCAGGTCACATGGACCCCGAAGGCTCAGAGAAGGTTGGGGGAGGGGACCCACTGGAACAGCTGTTGGGAGACAGATGGTAGCCTCCCGTCAAGGCCATCCAGCGTGTTCTTTAACGTTGGGTTGTTTTACCTCTGAGCGGAACTTTTTTGCACACCATGGGCTAAATGGCTAGGTCACAAGGACCCAGAAGGTTCAGAGAAGGTTGGGGGAAGGGACCCACTGGAAAAGCTGTTGGGAGACAGATGGTAGCCTCCCGTCAAAGCCATCCAGCGTGTTGTGTAACGTGCACAGGTTATTGCTCTTCCGACCACGGCTTAACGTCCCATCCGACGGACGGCAGCCTTTCCAAGCCCATCGGTGTCCTCTAGTGACCGAGGGCGGGGTGGGGAGTTTTGAGCAGATAAATCTTGACGCTGATTCAGGAGGGAATCGAACCTGGGAACTTGCAAATTACGATCCTGAGGAGCTACCGATTGCGACAACGCCTCCCCCCCTACTTTTCTTGGAGATAATTGTTTCAATTTTTCTTGAAGTCAGATCATCTGGGAAGTCAAAAGACTTTTTTTTTTGTCTTCTTCAGATAATATCTGTATATGTGCCCGGGGCTAGAAAAAAATCGAAGGGGGGTGGGTGTGCACGAAATACCATCGAGCCATAAAAATGTAGAGGGTGGGAGCGCAAAAGGAACAACATCGAGCCAGTAAAATGTAAAAGAGTGAATTTCACTGAGGGGTTAGGAGAGTGAATTTCCAATGCAATCTCAGAATGACAATACAAGAGACCTCAGGAAAATGGCAATAAAAGAGACCTCAGAAGAATGACAATTCTAGAGACCTAAAAAATTAAAACAATACAAGAAGAGACCGCGGAAGAATGACAATACAAGAATCTGTATCTTTTGCATATTCTTCTCCGTTCTCATGTCTCAGAAGAATGAGAATACAAGAAGAGACCTCATAAGAATGACAATGAAAAAGACCTCATAAGAATGAAAATGTAAAAGACCTCATAAGAATAACAATGAAAAAGACCTCATAAGAATGAAAATAAAAAGACCTCATAGGAATGACAATGAAAAATCCCTCATAAGAATGACAATGAAAAAGACCTCATAAGAATGACAATAAAAATACCTAATAAGAATAACAAAAACAAAAAAAACTCATAAGAATGACAATGTAAAAGACCTTATAAGAATGACAATAAAAAGACCTCATAAGAATGACAATGAAAAAGACCTCATAAGAATGACAATGAAAAGAACTCAGAGGAATGACAATAAAAAGACCTCATAGGAATGACAATAAAAAGACCTCGTAAGAATGACAATAAAAAGACCTCATAGGAATGACAATAAAAAGACCTCGTAAGAATGACAATAAAAAGACCTCATAGGAATGACAATCAAAAGACCTCATAAGAATGACAATGAAAAATCCCTCATAAGAATGACAATGAAAAAGACCTCATACGAATGACAATAAAAATACCACATAAGAATGACAATGAAAAATACTTCATAAGAATGACAATGAAAAAGACCTCATAAGAATGACAATAAAAAAGACCTCATAAGAATGACAATAAAAAGACCTTATAAGAATGACAATAAAAAGACCTCATAAGAATGACAAAAACACCTCATAAGAATGACAATAAAAAAGACCTCATAAGAACGACAATAAAAAGACCTTATAAGAATGACAATAAAAAGACCTCATAGGAATGACAATAAAAAGACCTCATAAGAATGACAATAAAAAGACCGCATAAGAATGACAATAAAAAGACCTCATAAGAATGACAAAAACACCTCATAAGAATGACAATGGAAAAGACCTGATAAGAATGACAATGAAAAAGACCTCATAAGAATGACAATAAAAAGACCGCATAAGAATGACAATAAAAAGACCTCATAAGAATGACAAAAACACCTCATAAGAATGACAATGGAAAAGACCTGATAAGAATGACAATGAAAAAGACCTTATAAGAATGACAATAAAAAAAGACCTCATAAGAATGACAATACAAGAAGAGACCTCGACAAAATGAATTATGAAATTGTATTAGTATTAGATTTCGTTAAAATCCAACCCCGATTTCCACCACAATTTTCTTATGATTGCAAAACAGAAAGTTAGAGAAAAAATGATGTAACACCAGGAGGCGCTGCTGTTGTGTGTGCTCCCTCCGAGGTCCTAGTTGGTTTACCATATTTTCATTCAACCAAACCGGGACATTTAGGAAAAAAGTTGAAAATGCAAATCACGTGTTTATTTTGAGCAGTATAAAAAAAAATATGGGTGAATCACCAAACGAATCATTTATTTAAATTTATTTATACAGTAGGAAAAAAAAAGTCTTTCATTTTTATCATTCTTAATTCTGTCGAAAAATTCCAGACATATTACGTCAATATTTACTCTGTACAAAAAATAAAGCAAATTTCGAACGGTAGTCACAGACACGTGATACCGTTGTTACCAAACGTTATTCGTGGTTGACAACAATCGTTCACAACAGGAGATGATATTCCAGGCAAATAAAAAATAAATTCAACAACTTGAGAAAGATTAACAGCAGCCCAAATATCATTCTCACGAAAATGATTCAAAAGTTTTACCCATTTATCTTCACTTGTGATACCTTCCTTCTCCCAGGGTATTTTTTGTTTTGTTTTTAATCACAGCCAAATAGAAATTGTTTTGCGACAAATAAAAGGGGCGGGGGTGGCTCAGTCGGTAGCGCGCTCAGACTCGTAATCTGTAGTTCCCAGGTTCGAGTCCCAGCTGGGTCAGCGTTGAGATTTATCTCCGCAAAATTCCCCGCCCTGCCCACGGTCAGTAGGGGACACCGATGGGCTTGGAAAGGCCGCCGTCCGTCGGATGGGACGTTAAGCCGTGGCCCCGTGTGCGGGAGAATCATACCCTGTGCACGTTAAAGAACACGCTGGATGGCCTTGACGGGGGGGGGCTACCATCTGTCTCCCAACAGCTATTCCAGTGGGTCCCCTCCCCAACCTTCTCTGAATCTTCGTGGTCCATGTGACCTGGCCATTTAGCCCATGGTGTGCAAAAAAGTGTCTCTCTAGAGGTAAAACAATCCAACGCGACAAATAAATAAACCAACAAACGTAACAGACAAACAAAACAAAGAGAAATATGAAACAAAGTGACAAATAAACAAACGAACTGACAGACAAATGCCGAAATAAAAGCAATAAAAAGTTAAGTTTAAAAAAAATCATTTTTATTCAGTCAGTTGTCAAATAAATAAACCGAGAAACAGATAGACACCCTAAAAAAAAAAAACCAGACCACCAAATAAACAACTGACAAGCAGACAAACTAAACAAACTGCCAAACAAACAAACCAACAAAAAGAAAAAAGAAACTGAAAATAAACAAACTGCCTAATAAACAAACCGACAAACAAACAGACGGATAAAAACAAACTGACAAATAAACAAAACAACAAACAAACAAATGACGAGCTCAAAGAAATTGAAACAGAAGTTAAAAAAACCCGCCAAACTTTTTGATTCAGTCAATAACAATTTAGCGGAAATAATTTTCAACAAGAAACTTTTTAAACCGCGAAGACTCCAACTTTTTTTTTTGATAAAACGTGACGCACATGTTAAAGCAGAACGTGACTTCATCCTTTATGACGAAAAATTAATATTTCATCTAAAATTATTAGCTCACTTTCGTGTGTAAGAAACATAAAACGCAGAAGTAAAACATCTCCTGGAAGACTGCCATCAATCGGTTGGTTGCTTTTTTTTTGCCACTCCTTTGCTGTTTAGATGTTGGTTTCGTGTGAATTCATTTCCGGTATGCAGTCTGGTTATAAAAGGTGTTATTGTTTCGGTTTTTTTCTTTAAATTCTTCTGGTACAAAAAATAAGTTAATCCTTTTTGTAAATTCGGATGAATTCGGACGATATATTTTATTAAATAATGTTTTTTTTTCAATGTGGATTTGAGTATGTTCAGGCTTTATTTTGCAACTTTTTTTTCAGACTTGAAATAAATAAATAAATAGCCCCTCAAGCAGCTGCTTGCCACAGAGGTCTGACAGGAGCCTGTCTGTTTATATGCCATAGTAGAAGGTCTGAGAGGATGGCAGGACCTCAGGAGCGTAACTGTACACGCTCCAGTTACCGTTCACAGCAAACTGGAGCGTGTGCAGTTACTGCACACGCTCCAGTTTGCTGTGAACGGTAACTGCACACGCTCAATATTTCTGTGAGTGGACCCACACGATCCAGATTTTTGTGAGCTCACACGATCCAATGTAAATAAAAATAAATACCCCCTCAAGCAGCTGCTTGCCACAGAGATCTGACAGGAGCCTGTCAGTTTATTATGCCACAGTAGAAGGTCTGAGAGGATGGCAGGACCTCAGCAGAAAAACGACACAAACAGCCATGCCTTACCCGGGGCTCGAACCCAGGTCCCTTAGATCAGTAGCCAAGCGCGCTAACCACTCGGCCATGGGACGGCAAGACATGAAATAAATGTCATTAAATAAGCAAGTGGCAAAGGAAATTTTGTGTACAAAATGTGAAGAAACTCTTAAAGTTTCCTTGTTATAACTGCGTGGAGTTAGTATCACATGTAAAGTTTTAAATGCCAAATTTCAAAGCAAAATTCTCTGCCGGTAACGCGTCAGGCTCCTAATCAGCATTTTCCAAATTCGATTGGATTGGGTTGTTTTACCTCTGAGCTGCACTTTTTTGCACACCATGGGCTAAACGGCCAGGTCATAAGGACCCCGAAGGCTCAGAGAAGGTTGAGGGATGGGACCCACTGGAACAGCTGTTGGGAGACAGATGGTAGCCTCTCGTCAAGGCCATCCAACGTGTTCTTTAACGTTGGGTTGTTTTACCTCTGAGCTACACTTTTTTTGCACACCATGGGCTAAACGGCCAGGTCATAAGGACCCCGAAGGCTCAGAGAAGGTTGAGGGAGGGGACCCACTGGAACAGCTGTTGGTAGACAGATGTAGCCTCCCGTCAGCGCCATCCAGCGTGTTTTTTAACGTTGGATTGTTTTACCTCTGAGCTGCACTTTTTTGCACACCATGGGCTAAACGGTCAGGTCATAAGGACCTCGAAGGCTCAGAGAATCTGTCTACCAACAGCTGTTCCAGTTGAGGGAGGGGACCCACTGGAACAGCTGTTGGGAGACAGATGTAGCCTTCCGTCAAGGCCATCCAGTGTGTTCTTTAACGTTGGGTTGTTTTACCTCTGAGCTGCACTTTTTTGCACACCATGGGCTAAACTGCCAGGTCATAAGGACCCCGAAGGCTCAGAGAAGGTTGGGGGAGAGGACCCACGGGAACAGCTGTTGGGAGACAGATGGTAGCCTCCTATTGAAGCTATCCTATCTAGTGTGTTTTTTAACATGAAAAGGGTATGACACTCATGAACACGGTACCACGATTTAACATTCCATCCGACGGACGGCGGCATTTCTAAATCCAGCTGTGGCCCCTTTCTCACCTAGGGTAGAGCGGAAGTTAGTAGAGACAATGGTGAATGCCAGCATAGGTGGGACTCGAACCCGGGAACTAGCATATTACGAGGGTGATGCGCTACCGACTGAGCCATCTCTGCCCTTTCCCACCACTGCATTTATGCACCGCAAAATAATGCAGCCAGAATTTATTTTCCAAGTGAAACTCTTGTACAGCATTCGGAATTTGTTGTTTTACCTCTGTGCGGCAATTTTTTGCACACAATGCGTTGGGTTGTTTTACCTCTGAGCGGCACTTTTTTGCACACCATTTGCTAAATGGCCAGGTCACATGGACCCCGTAGGCTCAGAGAAGGTTGGGGGAGGGGACCCACTGGAACAGCTGTTGGGAGACAGATGGTAGCCTCCCGTCAAGGCCATCAAGCGTGTTCTTTAACGTGCACATGGTATGGCTCTCCCGCACACGGGTCCACGGCTTAACGTCCCATCCGACGGACGGCGGCCTTTCCAAGCCCATCGGTGTCCCCTACTGACTGTGGGCAGGGCGGGGAAATTTTGCGGAGATAAATCTCAACGCTGACCCAGTTGGGACTCGAACCTGGGAACTACAGATTACGAGCCTGGCGCGCTACCGACTGAGCCACCCCCGCACCACACACAATGGGGTAAATAGCCAGGTCACAAGGACCCCGAAGGCTCAGCGAAGGTTGAAGGAGGGAACCCACTGGAACAGCCTCCTGTCAAGGCCATCCAACGTGTTCTTTAGCTTTCACAGGGTAGGCCTCTCCCACACGGGGCTACGGCTTAATGTCCCATCCGACGGACGGTGGCCTTTCCAAGCAATCCAATCGGTGTCCCACTACTCACCGTGTGGGGAGTTTCGCAGAGATAAGTCTCAACGCTGAGCCAGCTGGGAGTCGAACCTGGGAACTGCAGATTACGAGCCTGGCGCATTACCGACTGAGCCACCTCCGCCCCCACAGCATTTGGAAATAGATTGCAAAACTTTGAGGAAATTTTACCCCAGGATGGATTGAATATCTTTGAGGGCGCGCTTGGCTACTGATCTAAGGGACCGGGGTTCGAGCCCCGGATAAGTCATGGTTGCATGTGTTGTTTTTCTGCTGAGGTCCTGCCATCCTCTCAGATCTTCTACTTTGGCATATAAACTAACAGGCTCCTGTCAGACCTCTGTGGCAAGCAGCTGCTTGAGGGGGTATTCTATTTTTTATAACTCTACAATATATTACCAGTCAATACTTAAAAAAGAAATTCTAACTATTAACTTGGACTGTTAAACTTTTCTAAGCGACACTTAATAATAAATAATAATTTCGATTTTATTATATCAAGTGAATAACTTAATATTTATTAAAAGATAAATTTTAATCAGTATCCACCACATTTAATATTTACAGCTTACGTGATATTAAAGTAAGGGTTATTGAAATTTCAGTAATCACCTAGAGATGGCGTTATAATCAGTGATATGATTTATCTATATCAGTGTCTCGCAAACTGTGTGCCGCGAGAGATTTTCAAATTGACACTAGATATTCCAAAGATTTCATTTTGACTTGTGTTATCGACGTGCTTTAATAAAAATCTTTCAGATTTTATCAGCTGGGATCTTGTAAGTATTTATCAAGCTTTTTCCAAATTTTGGCATTATTTTTTGATTATTTCAAGCCATAGAATGGACAAATATTTAAAACAAACACCGAGTTATGAATTAAAAAACGAAAGCAAATCTTCAAGTAAAACCAGGCTGATGACTTCAACAAAGAGCTAATATAATGACGATTATATAGAGTTTGCTTTTATTCTTTTTTAGATGTGCCGCGGAAAAAAAATTAGATTCAGTGTGCCGCGGGGAAAAAAATTAGATTCAGTGTGCCGCGGGGAAAAAAATTAGATTCAGTGTGCCGCGGAAAAAAATTAGATTCAGTGTGCCGCGGGAAAAAAATTAGATTCAGTGTGCCGCGGAAAAAAAATTAGATTCAGTGTGCCGCGGAAAAAAAAATTAGATTCAGTGTGCCGCGGAAAAAAAATTAGATTCAGTGTGCCGCGGGAAAAAATAGATTCAGTGTGCCGCGGAAAAAAAAATTAGATTCAGTGTACCGCGGGAAAAAATTTAGATTCAGTGTGCCGCGGAAAAAAAATTAGATTCAGTGTGCCGCAGAGTTAAAAAAGTTTGCGAGAAACTGATCTATATCGTACTGTTGTGGACTGCTTCAGAATCGACCTAACCCACACCTCAACTCACAATGCGCATTAAATTCAATTGAAACCGACGAGATACTTTAGAAAAATAAATATTGACGCAAATTAGAATGTTTATTACTCATTGTAATTCAGAGTTTAATATTTGTAGCAAATTTAAGAGGAATTAGTGGGCCTGTAACGACTGTCGTCTAACCCGTAATGACAAACCTTCCCTGGTTCCAATATTGGAAATTTCTCAGAAGCAGTAAAAATAAGACGGGACTCTTTTGTTATATGCATTCCAAAAAATGTGCCGAGTGCAAATAATGACAAGTTAATGATAGGCATAAAAAAAACTGTTTCACTGAATATTTAGTAAATTTTGAAATTAATGTGTTGTCAATAATCACCTAGAGATGGCGCTGTAAACAGTCATGTGCTCTATTAATGTCGTAATGTTGTGGGCAGGTTCAGAATTGGCCCAAAACAAATTCAATATTATATCAGAACTTGACTAAGATATATCTGAACTTTTACAGTGAGTAGAAGAAATAGTGGGTAATTATTGTTTTAAAAAATTTTCGTTGCTTACTGTACTGTTACGATTTACAATTTCAGAATACTAGAGCGTAGAGCGAAAAACTTTTGTACAAGATTGCAACAAAAAAAACGTTTCAATGTTCGTAAAAAAATAAAAAAATTTACTGCGTAAAATTTTTAGTAAATTTAAGAGAAACATAAATTTTTTTATGAGTCCAAAAAATTTACGGTGGTTTGCATTCTCTCGAAAAATATTTCAAGTGTGTTTCCTACTACGCTATCCCAGAGCATTTCAATTCCAACTAACTATAAACTGGTTTTGTTATTTAGATGTACTAGTGGCGCCATCTATTGATCAGAAATAAAACAAAACAATAGCACCGAAGGATATTAGTTCGTTTTTCAGAGGGAAAAAAAAGGTTTTCTGTCTCTCCTTCTGTATACAATCTACATTTTTGCTTTCAGAGGTAAATTAAAAATTATTTTCGGTTTGGATAAGTTAATGTTTCGAGATATGAATATTTAGATTCATTAACATGTACAGTTGCGAATGAATCTCTTTTGTTCCGATCTTACGCAACCACGGCAATTCCCGGTTCCGCTTGTACACCACTACCTGGTTATGAAAAGCCGTGCTTATCTAGAGCCGGGGGCAAGGAATACGCCCTATAGGCGCACCTCAACCCCAGCCTCACATGGCAGCAGTCCTATAAAAGGAAAGCTCACCACCGGAAGAAACCTTACTTTAATCTATTCCCCGGTTAGCCATGAACAAGGATATATAGATCCAAGTTCGATCGGCGTCCGCGGTGGTACAGTTACGAATACAACAATCATGTGTAGCAAAACATCCGCAAAATTTCCCGCCCTGCCCACGGTCAGTAGGGGACACCGATGGGCTTGGAAAGGCCGCCATCCGTCGGATGGGACGTTAAGCCGTGGCCCCGTGTATGGGAGAGCCATACCCTATGCACGTTAAAGAACACGCTGGATGGCCTTGACGGGAGGCTACCATCTGTCTCCCAACAGTTGTTCCAGTGGGTCCCCTCCCCCAACCTTCTCTGAGCCTTCGGGGTCCACATGACCTGGCCATTTAGCCCATGGGGTGCAAAAAAGTTCCGCTCAGAGGTAAAACAACCAACCAACCAACCCCCAACCTTCTCTGAGCCTTCGGGGTCCTTGTGACCTGACCATTTAGCCCGTGATGTGCAAAAAAGTGCCGCTCAGAGGTAAAACAACCCAACGTTAAAGAACACGCTGGATGGCCTTGACGGGAGGCTACCATCTGTCTCCCAACAGCTGTTCCAGTGGGTCCCCTCTCCCAACAATCTCTGAGCCTTCGTGGTCCATGTGACCTGGCCATTTAGCCCATGGGGTGCAAAAAAGTTCCGCTCAGAGGTAAAACAACCCAACCCATGTGTATCATAAAACCACAGACAGCTCACTAAATTGTACCGCAGCGCCACCTAGCGTAAGACCTTAATTACTCATTTTCTTTCAGCTTTAGGACCGCCATTAATCTATCTCGTTTTGTAGCTTTCAACAGAAGATGGAAAAGTGGGTTCATATGACGTGAAGTATAAGGAAGTGAGTAAAAGCTTTAAGATATTTATAATTTGACGAATCTATACAAGTGAATGAGTGAATCACAGTCTTAATATTGTTACAGATTTCTAGTTGTACTTGAATATTGGTAAACCGAGCGTGAATTCGAAATAAATAAACAAACTATAAATGATTAAGTTTAATAATTAAGGTATTGGAATTACATAATAACTCTCTAACTAAACACCAATCATCATCATCCTCAAGCAGCCATGGACTACGGAGGTCCAACCAGACCGTGCAATTTCTCCAAGCAAGTCTATCCTGAGCTACATCTACTGCATCTGGCCACTGCACACCAATTCTAACAAGGTCCTGTTTGACATTGTCTGCCCACCGCATCCTAGGTCTCCCCTTCTTTCTGAGGCCTTTAGGCACACTGTTCATAATCCTATTCGCCAATCTATAATTATCCATACGGGCAACATGGCCAAACCAACGGAGTCTCTCTCTGCACAATATGCTGCTTAAAGGAGGTTGCAAACTCCTTTGCCTAACCTCATCATTAGTTACAAAGTTAAACCACCTAATACCCAAGATACTGCGTACGCATCTAGAATCAAAAGCATCTAGTTTCCTGTTATCTTGTTTACACAGCATCCAAGTTTCACTACCATAACTAACCCTAGAAAGAACCAAACTATTATACAGTCTAATTTTAGTCTTTAGGTGTATACGCCTATTTCTCCACACTCTCCAATACGTCATCATAATTATTAAACTATCTTTTAAATCACTTTTGGAAACTGATATTTAATCAGCGATATAGATACATTAGTTTTTACTTACAGTTTACCTTTTCTTACCAATTCAATAACGAGTACTAACTTGATAAACACTTATTTTTATCTCTTCTGTGCGCACTTTAATAAAAATGTTTCTTCTCTACACTATGGCGCGTACAGTCTCAGACAAATTATTCTCTCCTAGACTAACTCACGCAGACTAAGTCAATTCACTCTGCTACTGGCCGAGAGTTTTGCGGGATAAATCTCAACGGTCGAATCCGGAAACGAGTTGTGGGTTGTTTTACCTCTGAGCGGCACTTTTTTGCACACCATGGGCTAAATGGCCACATGGACCCCGAAGGCTCAGAGAAGGTTGGGGGAGGGGACCCAATGGAACAGCTGTTGGGAGACAGATGGTAGCCTCCCGTCAAAGCCATCCAGCGTGTTCTTTAACGTTGGGTTGTTTTACATCTGAGCGGCATTTTTTTGCACACCATGGGCTAAATGGCCATGTCACATGGACCCCGAAGGCTCAGAGAAGGTTGGGGGAGGGGACCCAATGGAACAGCTGTTGGGAGACAGATGGTAGCCTCCCGTCAAAGCCATCCAGCGTGTTCTTTAACGTTGGGTTGTTTTACATCTGAGCGGCACTTTTTTGCACACCATGGGCTAAATGGCCAGGTCACATGGACCCCGAAGGCTCAGAGAAGGTTGGGGGAGGGGACCCAATGAAACAGCTGTTGGGAGACAGATGGTAGCCTCCCGTCAAAGCCATCCAGCGTGTTCTTTAACGTTGGGTTGTTTTACCTCTGAGCGGCACTTTTTTGCACACCATGGGCTAAATGGCCAGGTCACATGGACCCCGAAGGCTCAGAGAAGGTTGTGGGAGGGGACCCACTGGAACAGCTGTTGGGAGACAGATGGTAGCCTCCCGTCAAAGCCATCCAGCGTGTTCTTTTTACGTTGGGTTGTTTTACATCTGAGCGGCACTTTTTTGAACACCATGGGCTAAATGGCCAGGTCACATGGACCCCGAAGGCTCAGAGAAGGTTGGGGGAGGGGACCCAATGGAACAGCTGTTGGGAGACAGATGGTAGCCTCCCGTCAAAGCCATCCAGCGTGTTCTTTAACGTTGGGTTGTTTTACCTCTGAGCGGCACTTTTTTGCACACCATGGGCTAAAGGGCCAGGTCACATGGACCCCGAAGGCTCAGAGAAGGTTGGGGGAGGGGACCGAATGGAACAGCTTTTGGGAGACAGATGGTAGCCTCCCGTCAAAGCCATCTAGCGTGTTCTTTAACGTTGGGTTGTTTTACCTCTGAGCGGCACTTTTTTGCACACCATGGGCTAAATGGCCAGTCACATGGACCCCGAAGGCTCAGAGAAGGTTGGGGGAGGAGACCCACTGGAATAACTGTTGGGAGACAGATGGTAGCCTCCCGTCAAGGCCATCCAGCGTGTTCTTTAACGTGCACAGGATATGGCTCTCCCGCACACGGGGCCACGGCTTAACGTCCCATCCAACGGACGGCGGCCTTTCCAAGCCTATCGGTGTCCCCTACTGACCCTGGGCAGGGTGGGGAATTTTGCGGAGATAAATCTCAACGCTGACCCAGCTGGGACTCGAACCTGGGAACTACAGATTACGAGCCTGGCGCGCTACCGACCGAGCCACCCCCGCCCCATCCGGAAACGAAACGTAAAATAAAAAACAGGTCTATTGGTTATGTCCCTCTAATTTATTTTTTATTATTGTATCTATCGTCATTGTATATATTCATGTTAGGGGCGAGGGTGGCTCAGTCGGTAGCGCGTTAGGCTCGTAATATGCAGTTCCCAGTTCCCAGGTTCGAGTCCCAGTTGGGTCAGCTTTGAGATTTATCTCCGCAAAATTCCCCACCTTGCCAATTGTCAGTAGGGGACAGTGATGGGCTTAGTAAAGGCCGCCGTCTATCGGATGGGACGCTAAGCCGTGATCCCGTGTGCGGGAGAGCCATACCCTGTGCACGTTAAAGAACACACTGGATGGCCTTGACGGGAGGCTACCATCTGTCTCCCAACAGCTCTCTGAGACTTCGGGGTTCTTGTGATTTGGCGATTTTAGCCCATGGTGTGCAAAAAAGTGCCGCTCATAGATAAAACAATGGAACCCAACTTAAATATGTGTATTCCTTCATCAAGCCTAAACTGGAGTAATGTGTCTCAGGCAGGCCATATGGTTCTTGACAAAGTCCACTTGAAAAGGTGGTGCCTGAAGTTCCTACCAGCATCGGTGACTTCAGCGTTTAGCGGAGGAGGAACAGGTCTTTGCCCCATGCCTGCGATCAGGGGGCTGTTTGATATTGTTGGCCCTACCAATCTCAATAAACCTAATTTCTTTAAAAATCCTACTAATCATTTTCTCTCTGCAGGAACGTGGAACGTGAGGACATTACATAGAGATTATTCTCTTGATGTCCTCATGCAGGAATTCCAGCGCTATAACCTAGATATTCTAGGCTTGCAAGAGACCAGATGGACAGGTAAAGGTGAGATACTTAAAAATAACTTTAAATTTCTCTTTACAGGGAGGGAGGATGGAAAGCATCACCAAGGCGTGGGTCTGCTGCTCAGCAGACATGCTAGTGATGCTCTTCTAGGATATGAATGCATTAATGAAAGGTTTCTTACAGCAAAATTTCAGACAAGCATTAAAGACTTGAATGTTATCTGCTGTTATGCCCCCACTGAGGATTCTGATGAGGATGAGAAGGATAGGTTTTACAGACAACTTCAGGATATTTTTAATTCTGTCAAGAAAGGAGATATTACCCTTGTTCTTGGTGACTTCAATGCCAAAGTTGGTACCGACTCTGACCTTTGGGGAGGAGTAATGGGCCCTTTTGGTATTGGTAGCTGCAATGGTAATGGGCAACGTCTCCTACAGGTAAGTAAACTAAATGGCTTCAGAATAACTAACACATATTACAAACACCGCGACATACATAAACACACATGGGTTTCACCTGATGGGCTGCATAAGAATATGATTGATTATATATTAATTAACAGCAAATGGGCTAGTTCTGTTAGAAATACCAGGGCATATAGGGGAGCTGAAATTGGATCTGACCATTACCTTGTTAAAAGTGTCTTGCAACTTAAACTTAAAAAGTGTTGTGCTAGGGTTAAAAAATTTACCTTTAATACTGAAGCTCTGAAAGACCCAGTTATATAGCTAAAGCTTACCATGATAGGTTACTTAGTCATTATGACAGTCATGGTTTACTTAATACTGAAGTTGAGGAAGAATGGGGCCATTTTAAACAGGCTTTTTTGGAAATTAACAGTACTCTTTAGGGAAAAAGGAGCAGAGGAGGCAGAATTATTTAAGTGATAAGGCACTTGAGCTTATTTCAGAAAGAAGGAACTGCAGGAATGTCCTTAATCAGTACCCTACTAGTCCTAATAGAAAGCATTACAAAGAACCTAATAAAGGTGTAAAGAATCAGTTAGCTACTGATAAGAATCTTTGGCTTGATGGCCTTGCTGACAAAGCTGAGGAAGCAGTTAGACAGCACAACAGCAGAGAGCTGTACCAGATAGTTAATGTTTTGTGTGGTAGAAAACGAACAGGTATACAGGGATTGAAGGATAAACAAGGCAAGGTTATAGAAGGTGAGGATTCTGTCATGGCTAGGTGGGCTGAGCATTTCAGTGATGTTCTAAACAATGTGGTTAGTTCTACTCCCATTGTTTGCAATGATGATAGATGCATTGTTGGCTTTAATGTTGGCCCTATAACACAATCTGAAGTTAGTTTGGCTATTTCTAAACTTAAACTTCATAAATCCCCAGGGGTGGATGAAATTACTACGGAAATGCTTAGAGCTGGGAATGTTTCTGTTACCATTTGGATGACTGAAATTTTGAATAACTTTTATGATAAAGGCATGGTTCCTAAAGATTTTACCAGAGCTATTATTATCCCTATTTTCAAAAAAGGTGATCGCAGTTCTTGTGATAACTATAGGGGTATCAGCCTACTCTCCGTTCCAGGTAAAGTTCTTTCCATGATTGTGCTTAATAGAATTAAGAATCTGGTTGACAGGCAATTGCGTGATGAGCAATGTGGATTCAGAAGTGGTAGGGGATGTGTGGATCAGATATTTTCACTTAGGCAGATTCTTGAGAAATGTTTATAGTTTCAGAAACCTTTGGTTGCTAGCTTTGTTGATTTCAAAAAGGCTTTCGATTCTGTTGATCGTCATAATTTGTGGTTGATTGTGAGATCATATGGTATAACAGACAAGTTAGTTAACATAATGAAAGCTTTCTATAATAACACTGAGTCATGTGTGAGGGTTGGTAAGTCTTGTAGCAATTGGTTTAGCATTACTTCTGGTGTTCGACAAGGGTGCATTTTGTCTCCTTTTCTCTTTAGTTTGGTTGTTGATTATGTTATGCGAAATTCACTTCAAGGAAAAGCTTTTGGCCTTAAATGGGCTGGAGATACGAAAATTTCTGATTTAGATTATGCTGATGATTTAGCCCTTTTGGCAAATGATGTTGATGAGATGAACTCTTTCATTCGAACTGTTGATGAGATTGGTAGTACAGTAGGTTTGGTTATAAACAGAGAGAAAACTAAAGTGATGAAAATCGGTCAGGCAGGTTGTGATTCAGTTATTCTGAATGGTTGCAGTCTTGAGCAGGTGTCACAGTTTAATTACCTTGGGAGCTGCGTAACTGATACTGGTGATGTGCGGCATGAGATTAACAGACGAATAGGTATTGCTGCCGGGACCTTTAAGAATTTATGGAGATTGTGGAGAAATAGGCGTATACACCTAAAGACTAAAATTAGACTGTATAATAGTTTGATTCTTTCTAGGGTTAGTTATGGTAGTGAAACTTGGACGCTGTGTAAGCAAGATAAGAGGAAACTAGATGCTTTTGATTCTAGATGCTTACGCAGTATCTTGGGTATTAGGTGGTTTAACTTTGTAACTAATGATGAGGTTAGGCAAAGGAGTCTGCAACCTCCTTTAAGCAGCATATTGTGCAGAGAGAGACTCCGCTGGTTTGGCCATGTTGCCCGTATGGATAATTATAGATTGGCGAATAGGGTTATGAGCAGTGTGCCTAGAGGCCTCAGAAGGAGGGGGATACCTAGGATGCGGTGGGCAGATAATGTCAAACAGGACCTTGTTAGAATTGGTGTACAGTGGCCGGATGCAGCAGATGTAGCTCAGGACAGATATGCTTGGAGAATTAAACTGCGCGGTCTGGTTGGACCTCCGTAGCCCATGGCTGCTTGAGGATGATGATGATGATGATGATACACAATAGTACAAAAAAAGCAGCCAGACACTTCCTTGATATATGGAAGGGTTGATTGGGTTGTTTTACCTCTGAGTGACACTTTTTCGCACACAATGGGCTAAACGGCCAAGTCACAAGAACCCCGAAGGCTCACAGAATGTTGGGGGGAGGGGACCCACTGCAACAGCTGTTGGGAGACAGATGGTAGCCTCCGGTCAAGACCATCCAGCGTGTTCTTTAACGTACACAGGGTATGGCTTTCCCGCACACGGGGCCACGGCTTAACGTCCCATCCGACGGACGGCGGCCTTTCCAAGCCCATCGGTGTCCCCTACTGACCGTGGGCAGGGCGGGAAATTTTTGCGGAGATAAATCTCAACGCTGACCCAGCTGGGACTCGAACCTGGGAACTACAGATTACGAGCCTGGCACGCTACCGACTGAGCCACCCCCGCCCCTAATGGGGGAAGGGGACCCACTGCAACAGCTGTTGGGAGACAGATGGTAGCCTCCCGTCAAGACCATCCAGCGTGTTCTTTAACGTACACAGGGTATGGCTCTCCCGCACACAGAACCACAGCTTAATGTCCCATCCGACTGACGGTGGTCATTCCAAGCCCATTGGTGTCTCCTACTGATCGTGGGCAGGGCGGGGAATTTTGCTGGGGGGAGGGGACCCACTGGACAGCTGTTAGGAGACAGATGGTAACCTCCCATCTAGGTCATCCATCGCGTTCATTAATGTGCACAAGGTATGACTCTCCTGCACAACACGGAGCCACGGCTTAACATCTCATCCGGACGGAAGGCTGCTTTTTCACGCCCATCGGTAAACATCTACTGTCCGGTTCCGTTTTGTAAGATAGTGTATAGGCTTCCTATTTTTTCACTAAGTTCCGGTTATTACTCCATAAGTAATGGGGGATGACATTCCCTTGCCTTCCTCCCCCAAACTTATCTTTCTTAAATACATTCCTGAAACAACATTATCCGTTTCAACAAATTCATTTCGTGGAGATGAAATGACAACCGTGATAATCGATAAACTTCCATCTGCATAAGAGCGTTTAAAGAAAACTTTTGTGCGGATATATCCTAAGTAGAAAGCGCCTCCATTTCACCCGTTGCGAAAAGCGCGTGTCTGCCCTCCTCGTTCGAAACCGCGGGTGTGTGGAAAAGCTGCTGCCAATCTAACCTTGCTTGTAAGACATTTAACTTCCTCGATAACAATGTGCATTACTATCTCTTTTATTACTGTTTAAACGGGCGAGTTCAATTACAGTCTACTTGGGCAAACATTGATTTCAAACAAGCGCTTAGCAGACAAGCGAATCAATGAAAAGGAAAATTACGACGAGGGATTTCGACGAGCCAAACATCACGCCGGGCGATGAAAGAATGGGGGCAGTAAATTTAGCCTATCGATTGGCGGTACTTGTTTTTTTTTCTGTTTCTTCTTTTTCACTTCTGTTTTTTTTTACTTTTCCAGTTTTCGTTCGATAAAGTCAACATCTCCTCGCTTTTTTCTTCTTTTATTTTTGTTTTTGCCCCCATTTCTTAGCCGTCCCCTCGTTGTTGTTGTGGCGTGTTTTTTTTTTTAAGTGTTTGCCTTTGAAAGACTTTATGTGCTTACGAAAAGTAGGTTTTCAACGGTAAAGTATCGGGGTAGGAACATGGGGGTTTGGGAGGTAGGGGTGGGAAAAGCAATTTAGATTTTATTTATTTGTTTAATTTCGTTTTCTTTAGGTGGGGAGGGGGGGGGGACTGGCGGGAGATGTGTCCATTGCGATCAGGTTATTGATAGAATCGTAGCAATCGCTGTTTTTTTTTTTATAACTGTTTTTATTGAAAAAGAAAATTTTTGAGAGACATAGTCAGTTTGTTTATATTAAGCCAGTCTAACCTGCGGTTCATTGAAAAAGGACTTTCGATTCATTGCAAAAGGGTTGGGTTGGGTTGTTTTACCTCTGAGCGACACTTTTTTGCACACCATGGGCTAAATGGCCAGGTCACATGGACCCCGAAGGCTCAGAGAAGGTTGGGGGAGGGGACACACTGGAACAGCTGTTGGGAGACAGATGGTAGTCTCCCGTCAAGGCCATCCAGCGTGTTCTTTAACGTGTACAGGGTATGGCTCTCCCGCACAGGGAGTCCCGGCTTAACGTTCCATCCGACGGACGGCGGCCTTTCCAAGCCCATCGGTGTCCCCTACTGACCGTGGGCAGGGCGGGGAATTTTGCGGAGATAAATCTCAACGCTGACCCAGCTGGGACTCGAACCTGGGAACTGCAGATTACGAGCCTGGCGCGCTACCGACTGAGCCACCCCTCATTGCAAAAGAACTTGCGGCTTATTGCGAAAGGACTTGTGTGCAAATAATATACACTATGTTGAAAAAAGTGTTCGGACACTTTCATGTTATATGAATGGAAAGCCACTTCTCAAAGCTCCCTAAACATAGAAAATGAACCTTTTACGCAAAAACTGTTATTGGCGATTAATTGTAGATGTCGCTCAAATCTCTCTAAATATATTTCCCGCAATATTCGTTTAATATTTGAAGAATGAATGGAAGCTGAAGCATTTATCTTCAACTTTTGACACTTGTGGAAAAACACTTCAACAGATAAAACACAACTCTCGTAACAATTTGTTCACTAACATAATTTAAATATCTGAAGTTTGTATGGCGATTTTTTAAGATTTCATCAATTTGGAGGCAATGTGAAAGTGTCGTCTGCTGTTAAATGGTCCCGCTTCAATGATTCTTTAAATACTGATCAAAGATTGTTGAAAATGGACACTTTCACATTGCCTCCAAATTGATGAAATCTTAAAAAATCGCCATACAAACTTCAGATATTTAAATTATGTTAGTGAACAAATTGCTACGAGAGTTGTGTTTTATCTATTGAAGTATTTTTTCACAAGTGTCAAAAGTTGAAGATAAATGCTTCAGCTTCCATTCATTCTTCAAATATTAAACGAATATTGCGGGAAATATATTTAGAGAGATTTGAGTGACATCTACAATTAATCGCCAATAACAGTTTTTGCGTAAAAGGTTTATTTTCAATGTTTAGGGAGCTTTGAAAAGTGGCTTTCCATTCACATAACATGGAAGTATCCGGACACTTTTTTCAACATAGTGTATAGAAACAGAACATAGTTCATTTTGTTCAGATTTGTGATGAAACATTTTTAGGTGCATAATTGAACAATTTGGCCAATTCATTACCAAAAATGTGTTTTTTTAATCAATATTCCTTAAAAATATTCCCCCACCACCACCAAGCAGGGCCGTCGACAGGGGGGGGGGGGGCAAGGGGAACTAATGCATAGGGGCCCGTCAGCAATAAGGGCCCGTCAGATTAAGTGACTCTTTACTTTTTCTTACAAAAATTATTCTTAGTTAGGCTATATATCGATCCTATAAAATTCCATAAGAACATTATTTGTTATAATATGCTTTTAAAAAGAAACACTAGTTGGATTATGACATATTAACTCATTAATATTAGTTGAACGAACCATTTCTTAACATCTTCTTTTGTCCGCGTTGTATTTTCCCTGTTAACCACCCCACCCCTGCAGCAGAAGCAACAGTTGGACTCTCCCAAACCCAACCCGTGCGATCAGGTATATTACATTGTTCATGTTTCGAGATTCCAGTAACATCGTCTGTGGTCTGTGTGTCAGTGTTACAAATTATAACAGTTTAAAAGTCTCTTGTCGGCACATTTGTTTCAGCATTTCGTTGTCATTTGTTTAGTAAAACGATATATTCATTGGTGCTATAGTCTAACTGAACAATGGACAAGTATCAGCCTAAGTCAGGAACTGAGAAGTGCAAGGAGAGAAATAAAAAATTGGAAGTTATTAAGAAAGGGAGTAGAACTTTGTTCGAAGTCGGTGTAAAAGTGAATGTGGACAGTGAACGTGCAAAAAATGCATGCCTGACTGCGCAACAGGCTTTTTTCCCTCTGAATGTCATCATTGTGTCCAGAATAATTGCTATTAATGATTTGTAAAGATAAAAAGTTTTCAAGGGGGGCCCCCGAGCATAATATTACATAGGGGCCCATAAATTCTCTCGGCGGCCCTGCCACCAAGACAATACTCATTAGAAAAGTATGATTTCGTTTTTAGAGAATTTTTACCTACAGTTCTTTAAAAACACATTTCTCTTCCTACTGGCTTTTAGCTAATTTTGAATTGCACAGGTGTGGGTTTTTTTGTGACATCTACAATTATACTGGATAAGGCATGGATATTTGTTTTGCTTTTCTGCTGAGGTCCCGCCATCCTCACAGACCTTCTTACTGTGGCGTACAGTCGCTCAAAAAAGTATCCGAACACTATGGTTGATTACAGAATTCAGAAAAAATATCTGGAGCGTGTACAGCAACTGTATACGCTCCAGTTACCGTTCACAGCAAACTGGAGCATGTGTAGTTACTGCACACGCTCCAGTTTGCTGTGAACGGTAACTGCACACGCTCAATATTTCTGTGAGTGGGCCCACACGATCCAGGTTTTTGCGAGCTCACACGATCCAATGTGCTGTGAACATTAACTGCAACCGCTCCAGTTTGCTGTGAACGGTAACTGCACAAGCTCCATATTCATTGCATTATATATTCATACGCATTATATATATTAAAAAAGTATCCGAACACTATGGTTGATTACAGAATTCAGAAAAAATATCTGGCAGCAATTTTTTTAGAAATTAGTGATCTGGCAACCTTCGTGTCACGTGACACAAAGGTTGCCAGATCACTAATTTCTAAAAAAAATCGTTGCCAGATATTTTTTCTGATTTCTGTAATCAACCATAGTGTTCGGATGCTTTTTTGTGCGACTGTACAAACTGACAGACTCGTGTCAGAACTCTGTGGCAAGCAGCTGCTTGAGGCGGTATTTATTTATTTATTTACTCTTTAGCTATTTTTGAATTCCACTGCTGAAAACTCCGCCAAAATTCCCGCCCTGCCCTCGGGAGTAGAACTAACCACATTGTTTAGAACATCACTGAAATGCTCAGCCCACCTAGCCATGAGAGAATCCTCACCTTCTATAACCTTACCTTGTTTATCCTTCAATCCTTGTATGCCTGTCCGTTTTCTACCACATAAAACATTAACTATCTGGTACAGCTCTCTGCTGTTGTGCTGTCTAACTGCTTCCTCGGCATTATCAGCCAAGCCATCAAGCCAAAAATTCTTATCAGCAGCTAACTGTAATGCTTTCTATTAGGACTCGTAGGGTATTGATTAAGGACATTCCTGCAGTTCTTTCTTTCCGAAATAAGCTCAAGTGTCTTATCACTCAGATAATTCTGGCTCTTCTGCTCCTTTTTTCCTAGAAGAGTACTGTTAGTGTCCAAAAAAGCCTGTTTAAAATGGTCCCATTCTTCCTCAACTTCAGTAGTAAGCATACCACGACCGTCATAATGACTAAGTGGTAAGCTTTAGCTATAACTAAAGCTTACTACTTTAGCTATATCATGGTAAGCTTTAGCGATAACTGGGTCTTTCAGAGCTTCAGTATTAAAAGTAAATTTTTTAACCCTAGCACAACACTTTTTAAATTTAAGTTGCAAGACACTTTTAACAAGATAATGATCAGAACCAATTTCAGCTTCCCTATATAACCTGGTATTACTAACAGAACTAGCCCATTTGCTGTTAATTATATTCATATTCTTATGCAGCCCATCTGGTGAAACCCATGTGTACTTATGTATGTCGCGGTGTTTGTAATAAGTGTTAGTTATTCTGAATCCATTGAGTTTACTTACCTGTAGGAGACGTTGCCCATTGCCATTGCAGCTACCAATACCAAAAGGGCCTATTACTCCTCCCCAAAGGTCAGAGTCAGTACCAACTTTGGCATTGAAGTCACTTAGAACAAGGATAATATCTCCTTTTTCGACAGAATTCAAAATATCCTGAAGTTGTCCGTAAAACCTATCCTTCTCATCCTTATCGGCATCCTCAGTGGAGGCATAACAGCAGATAACATTCAAGTCTTTAACGCTTGTCTGAAATTTTGCTGTAAGAAACCTTTCATTAATGCACTCATATCCTAGAAGAGCATCACTAGCATGTCTGCTGAGAAGCAGACCCACGCCTTGGTGATGCTTATTGTCGTCCCTCCCTGAAAAGAGAAATTTAAGATTATTTTTAAGAATCTGACCTTTATCTGTCCATCTGGTCTCTTGCAAGCCGAGAATATCTAAATTATAATGGTGGAATTCTTGTGTGAGGACATCAAGAGAAAAAGCTCTGTGCAGAGTCCTCACATTCCAACTACCTATGGAGAGAAAATGGTTAGTGGGATGTTTAAAGAAACTATGTTTATTGAGAGAGGGAATGCCGTCAATATCAAACAGCCCCCTAATCGCAGACATGGGGCAAAGACCCGTTCCCCCACCACTAAAGGCTGAAGCCATCTACACTGGAAGACTTCCTCCAATGTAGAATTTGACGATGCCAATAGAAGCAAAGAGTTCAGGTGCCTGCGATGACCGCTGCTCAGGATTATCCACCAGCTGATAAACATATCCTGCGAATCTATTCACTTGGGGCTGTCAACCCACAAACAAACAGAAAGCACAGCGGAAGATTTTCCCTCCACAGAAGCCCACCAGTGCAGCAAAATCAGGATCCATAATCAAGCTCAGAGCCATATATCTGTCCAGTCCAGTAGGTTTATATGGTCAGCACCAGGACCCTGTGTGGTTGACCACTCCTCAGCAGGGTAGAAAAAAAAGAAAAGTAGCAATAGATGTCCAGATCAGTAGACCACATTGATCTGCCAGCCCTCCCCTTCCGTTCACTTCCACAAGAGAGTATCTCTTTTGAAAGGTATTCGATTGGCTGGGATGACATAAACGTGGATAATTTTAAAGCAATATATCCATCGATACGAACAACATTGTGCTACTTGTTTAATATGTCTTTATCTTCTGGTATTTTCCCAAATGCCTTAAAATGTTCAATAATAGTTCCTATTTACAAAAAAGGAAGCAAAATTCTTATAGAAAATTATCGATCTATTGCTTTACTTCCAATAATGTCAAAAATATTGGAAAAGTTATTTTTTGTCAGGTTGAACAATTTTTTATTAAAGTTTAACATAATAGCAAAAAACCAATATGGATTTCAGCAGAAAAAAAGCACAGGAGATGATATTTTACATTTAATAAATTCATTAATGTGATCTCTGGATAAAGATTTTAAAACACTCGCAATTTTTTGGACTTATCAAAGGCTTTTGATTTGGTAAATCATGAAATATTGCTGGCTAAACTTTATAAATATGGAATCAGAGGTACCAGTTTTACATGGCTAAAATCCTACTTGGAAAATCGTTCACAAATCGTTAGGATAAATGATATATATAGTTCTATGAAAAATATTAATACAGTTGTACCACAAGGTTCTGTACTGGGACCTCTGCTATTTATATTATATGTAAACGATATATTTGAAAAAAAGTTTGAGGCAGAAAGTATTTCTTACGCTGATGATATTGTTTTGTTATACAAAAGTAATACCAATGAGCAATTATACCAAATGGCAAACAGAGATATTCATCGTTTCTATCAATGGCTAATGTTGAATAAATTAAGTTTAAATAAGACTAAAACATGCTATATAAAATTCCAGTTGAAAGCATCAACTGATGATAGCAGTGACTCTGGAGTGGTTCTCATCACAAGGTTGGGTTGTTTTAACTCTGAGCGGCACTTTTTTGCACACAATGCGCTAAATGGCCAGGTCACATGGACCCCGAAGGCTCAGAGAAGGTTGGGGGAGGGGACTCACTGTAACAGCTGTTGGTAGACAGATGGTAGCCTCCCGTCAAGGCCATCCAGCGTGTTCTTTAAAGTTGGGTTGTTTCACATCTGAGCGGCACTTTTTTGCACACCATGGGCTAAATGGCCAGGTCACATGGACCCCGAAGGCTCAGAGATGGTTGGGGGAGGGGACCCGCTGGAACAGCTGTTGGGAGACAGATGGTAGCCTCCCGTCAAAGCCATCCAGTGTGTTCTTTAACGTGCACAGGGTATGTCTCTCCCACACAAGGGGCTACGGCTTAACGTCCCATCCGACGGACGGCGGCCTTTCCAAGCCCATCGGTGTCCCCTACTGACCGTGGGCAGGGCGGGGAATTTTTGCGGAGATAAATCTCAACGCTGACCCAGCTGGGACTCGAACCGGGGAACTGCAGATTACGAGCCTGGCGCGCTACCGACTGAGCCACCCCGCCCCTCACCACAAGGACTGTTACAACATCCTGAATTGCAGTTGCGAACGTCTTACGAAGGTTATCAAAAATAAATACCTAGGAGTGATTATTGATAAAAGCCTTTCATGGAAGTATCACACTGATTATACTATGGATAAGATAAAACCATTCATAGCAAAATTTTAAACACTAAGATCCTTACTCGATAAAACAAGTTTAAAAATGTTATATTCTGCTTGTGTATATAGTCAGCTACAATATATAATAAAAGCCTGGGGAGGAGCTGCAAAAACAAATTTAAATAGGCTGTTGATTCTGCAAAAATTTATAGTTAGAATCCTTGACCATAAAGGTCGCTTCTCTGAATCTCGTCCTATATTTAAGAAATTGGGGTTACTGACTCTGTCTCAAATTTACATTTTAAAAGTTATTGAATATGTCCATTTCAATTTACATCTATTTCAGGTTCGACAGACATATATACCACTTACAGACTCATCATTTAAATTGCAAATACCACTTATATCAAAGCAAGCTACTAACCGTAATATAAACTATATTGGCCTAAATTATACAACAGTGTTCCATATACAATGAAGAAAATTACTTCTAAATATTTATTTAATAAATCTCTTTCTTGAATGGATACTAAACAATGAATGATAACTGTATGTAAAACCAATTTTTTGACTTCTACATCATTGATTGTTTCAATTATCAATTGTTGCCTTGTTAATTTTTTTGCACTTATATTTTTCTCATAATTATACACCAGCGCTCAAGTATTCAGTTACTTTAGCTGGGTATATTTCATAAATTTTTATATTGATACATATCTAAGTTGAATAAAAATTGAATTCAATTGAAAGGTACTAACGGTCTGCACCACGAGAAGGCGGGGTCGGACATTAGGTGCTAGACCTGGTCGGTTCTGTGCATCATCACAGGGGATTGGTGCATAGCTCTCCTTCCAGTGACTACCTAGCTACCATTTACAGGCTTGAAAGCATATCGCCTCTATCAAATAAAGAATGAAATTTTGAAAAAAAAAATGGAAACTGTGTTGGGTTGTTTTACTTCTGAGCGGCACTTTTTTGCACACCATGGGCTAAATGGCCAGGTCACATGGAACCCGAAGGCGCAGAGAAGGTTGGGGAGGGGACCCACTGGAACAGCTGTTGGGAGACAGATGGTAGCCTCCCGTCAAGGCCATCCAGCGTGTTCTTTAACGTTGGGTTGTTTTACCTCTGAGCGGCACTTTTTTGCACACCATGGGCTAAATGGCCAGGTCACAAAAGCCCCGAGGGCTCAGAGAAGGTTGGGGGAGGGGACCCACTGGAACAGTTGTTGGGAGACAGATGGTAGCCTCCCGTCAAGGCCATCCAGCGTGTTCTTTAACGTTGGGTTGTTTTACCTCTGAGCGGCACTTTTTTGCACACCATGGGCTAAACGGCCAGGTCACATGGACCCCGAAGGCTCAGAGATGGGGGAGGAGACCCACTGGAACAGCTGTTGGGAGACAGATGGTAGCCTCCGTCAAGGCCATCCAGCGTGTTCTTTAACGTGCACAGGGTATGGCTCTCCCGCACACGGAGCAACGGCTTAACGTCCCATCCGACGGACGGCGGCCCCTTTCCAAGCCCATCGGTGTCCCCTACTTACCGTGGGCAGGGCCGGGAATTTTGCATGGAAACTGTGAAAGAATTATTTATATACCGTTTTAAAATACTATACATCTATTGTATTAAATGGTTCAAAATGATACTTATTATTCAAATTATAATTAAGTTGTAAATATTTGCGCTTGGCGTCGTTGTTAAACATTCGAACATCCACAACTCTTTAAACACCAAACGAATTTTGTCGAATATCGCGATGATTTTGCTTCAGATATTTAATTCATCTTCGGTCACATTTTCGCCCGTTTTAAACGAGAATCATGTTTGTCAATTTCCGACTTTTGCGCCTCTAACATCCGGAATTCGCTCTAATATGTGATTCGGAAAATCCCGGAAGAAATACTTCATTAATACCTATCCAACACGAAAAGAAATTTTCTGTTTACTTTCTAAAATATCCCTCCTGGGCCTTAGTTTGAAATTTATCTGTTCGAAACTCCCCGGCCTGCCCTCGGTCAATAAGGGAGACCGATGGGCTTGGAAAGGCCGTCGTTCATCGGATGCGACGTTAAGACGTGGCCCCGTGTGTGGGAAAGCCATACCCTGTGCACGTTAAACAACACACTGGATGGCCTTGAAAGGAGGCCACCATCTGTATCCTAACAACTGGCCTGTGGGTTTCCTTCCCCCAACCTTCTCTGAGCCCTCGGGGTCCTTGTGACCTTGCCCACTGTGTGTCAGCCCACTGTGTGTGCAAAAAAAAGTGCCGCTCAGAGGTGTTCTTTAACGTGTACAGGGCTTTTCTGCACATGGGGCCAAGGCTTAACGTACCATCCGACGGACGGCGGCCTTTCCAAACCCATCGGTGTCCCCTACTGACCGAGGGTAGAGTCGCGTGGGGTGAGGGGGGGGGAGGGCAGAGTAAGTGGAGGTTTATCTCTGCAAAACTCCTCGCCCTGCCCACGGTCAGTATGGGACACCGATGGGCTTCGAAAGGCCGCCGTCCGTCGGATGGAACGTTAAGCCGTGGCCCCGTGTGTGTGAGAGCCATACCCTGTGCACGTTAAAGAACACGCTGGATGGCCTTGACGGGAGGCTACCATCTGTCTCCCAACAGCTGTTCCAGTGGGTCCCCTCCCCCAACCTTCTCTGAGTCTTCGTGGTCCATGTGACCTGGCCATTTAGCCCGTGGTGAGCAAAAAAGTGCAGCTCAAAGCTAAAACAACCCAACCCAACCCTCGCCCTGCCCACGGTCAGTAGGGGACACCGATGGGCTTGGAAAGGCCGCCGTCTGTCAAATGGGACGTTAAGCCATGGACACGTGTGCGGGAGAGCCATACCCTGTGCACGTTAAAGAACACGCTGAATGGCCTTGACGGGAGGCTACCATCTGTCTCCTAACAGCTGTTCCAGTGGGTCCCCTCCCCCAACCATCTCTGAGCATTCGGGGTCCTTGTGATCTGGCCATTTAGCCCATTGTGTGCAGAAAAAATGGCCCTCAGACCGCCGCCTATTTTATGAATGGAGGATCGAAAGTTATAAATGGAATAGTACGTCATCGATGCGTCGTTATCAATGGGCAGAGGTTTCACGGCCCGTTTTTTTTTTTCGTGGTGGGGGGAGGTGTAATTTCTGTGGTCGAAACCCTTACAGTACAGTCGCTCAAAAAAGTATCCGAACAATATGGTCGATTACAGAATTGAGAAAAAATCTCTGGCAACGATTTTTTTAGAGATGTAGAAATTAGTGATCTGGCAACCTTCGTGTCACGTGATTACAGAATTCAGGAAAAATATCTGGAGCGTGTACAACAACTATACATGCTCCAGTTACCGTTCACAGCAAACTGGAGCGTGTGCACTTACTGCACACGCTCCAGTTTGCTGTGAACGGTAACTGCACACGCTCAATATTTCCGTGAGTGAGCCCACACGATCTAGTATCAAAATAATATGACCACCTACAGTCGCTCAAAAAAGTATCCGAACACTAGGGTTGATTACAGAATTGAGAAAAAATCTCTGGCAACTATTTTTTTTTAGAAATTAGTGATCTGGCAACCTTCGTGTCGCGTGACACGAAGGTTGCCAGATCACTAATTTCTAAAAAAAAATTGTTGCCAGATATTTTTTCTGAATTCTGTAATCGACCATAGTGTTCGGATACTCTTTTGAGCGACTGTACTCTTGTGAAATATTCCAACTTCCATAACTCTTTAAATACTGAATGAATATTGTTGAAAATCGAGATTTAAATAGATTTGATTGTGATCTTTAATTTATCATCAGTCACATTTTCCCATTAAATGCACATTTTAGAAGTTATGGAGATTTAAAATTAGAATTTTAAGTTAATTAACATTGAAATCCTCTAATATTTTGCAATATATATAGGTTCCGGTTGTTTTACCTCTGAGCGGCACTTTTTTGCACACCATGGGCTAAATGGCCAGGTCACATGAACCCCGAAGGCTCAGAGAAGGTTGGGGGAGGGGATCCACTGTAACTGTAACAGCTGTTGGGAGACAGATGGTAGCCTCCCGTCAAGGCCATCCAGCGTGTTCTTTAACGTTGGGTTGTTTTACCTCTGAGCGGCACTTTTTTGCACACCATGGGCTAAATGGCCAGGTCACATGAACCCCGAAGGCTCATAGAAGGCTGGGGGAGGGGACCCACTGTAATAGCTGTTGGGAGACAGATGGTAGCCTCCCGTCAAGGCCATCCAGCGTGTTCTTTAACGTGCACAGGGTATGGCTCTCCCGCACACGGGGTCACGGCTTAACGTCCCATCCGACGGACAGCGGCCTTTCCAAGCCCATCGGTGTCCCCTACTGACCGTGGGCAGAGCGGGGAATTTTGCGGAGATAAATCTCAACGCTGACCCAGCTGGGACTCGAACCTGGGAACTACAGATTATGAGCCTGGCGCGCTACCGACTGAGCCACCCCCGCCCCACCAATATATATATATAGTAGGTATGTTAATTGTCCTCCCAACACCCTAGCGAATATCCCCCCCCCCCAAATCTTGCCTCTTTCTGTTATTTCTTTTCGAGATTTAATTTCTAAACCACAAATAATTTTCCTATCATTGATCACCTCCAAAGAGAAGCTTCTGGTCGGGGGGGGGAGGGGAAATAATCACTGCCAGTTTCGATGTATTACCCAGAAGAAAAGTTTTTCCCCAAGAGAGTCATTCCTCCAGAGAAATTATCGCCCCCGAAGGAGTCGTTATTTCTCAGGGAATACGCCTTTGGGAGGCGTTCACTTGACAAACAAGTAACTTCGTGTTTTTTAAGAGGAAAAAAAAAACTTTCGTTGGAACGATTGAAAGAGAGAATGGTTGTATGTTAAAAAACATATCATCAATAAAGAGGGGAGGGCTAGCTCAGCTGGATCAGCGTTGAGATTTATCTCCGCAATACCCTGCCCACGGTCAGTAGGGGACACGGTGGGCTTGGAAAGGCCGCTGTCCGTCGGATGGGATGTTAAGCCGTGGCTCCGTGTGCGGGAGAGCCATACCACTCGAACTTGTGAATGCAGATTATAAGCCTTCATCGCTACCGACTGAGCTGCTACATATATATAGGGTTGGGTTGTTTTACCTCTGAACGGCACTTTTTTGCACACCATGGGCTAAATGGCCAGGTCATAAGGACCCCGAAGGCTGGGGGTGGGGGTGGCTCAGTCGGTAGCGCGCCAGGCTCGTAATTTGCAGTTCCCAGGTTCGAGTCCCAGCTGGGTCAGCGTTGAGATTTTTCTCCGCAAAATTCCCCGCCCTGCCCACGGTCAATAGGGGACACCGATGGGCTTGGAAAGACCGCCGACTGTCCGATGGGATGTTAAGTCGTCACCCCGTGTGCGGGAGAGCCATACCCTGTGCACGTGAAAGAACACGCTGGATGGCCTTGACGGGAGACTACCATCTGTCTCCTAACAGCTGTTCCAGTGGGTCCCCTCCCCCAACCTTCCCCGAGTCTTCGGGGTCCATGTGACCTGGACATTTAGCCCATGGTGTGCAAAAAAGTGCCGTCAGAGGTAAAACAACCCAAAACAAACAACCCCGAAGGCTCAGAGAAGTTGGGGGAGAGGACCCACTGGAACAGCTGTTGGGAGACAGATGGTAGCCTCCCGTCAAGGCAATCCAGCATGTTCTGTAACGTGCACAGGGTATGACTCTCCCGCATACGGGACCACGGCTTAACGTCGCATCCGACGGATGACGGCCTTTCCAAGCCCATCGGTGTCCCTTACTGACTGTGGGCAGGGCGGGGAATTTTTGCGGAGATAAATCTCAAAGCTGGCCCAGTTGGGACTCGAACCTGGGAACTACAGATTACGAGCCTGGCGCGCTACCGACTGAGCCACCCCATATATATATATATAGAAAATAAGTTTCACTAAACATTTATATTAGTGATGAATTCGAGGTCGGGTTTGGTGAGGCTCAAAATAGCACAGACCACGTCCATCTCGGGGGCAGAATAATTTAAATTTCAAATATTTCTTGTAACTGGGATGGGGGGGGGGATGGAATAAGAAAAAAATATTTAAAAAACTTTAACATAGTTTTAACAATTTAATCAGTTTTTAGTAATTAAATATAAGCACCATGGGCTTTTAACCTTTTTAACGTATTCTTTATCTGTAATAAATGAATGGCTCTTTTTCTTTTGCGTTTATGATGACGCTACCCATGAAATTTCAGTTTCTACAAGAAAAAAAAATATATATATATTTCTAAGTTTTATCGCTTCAAATAGCATTAACATTTTAATTTGTCACAAAGTGATTATAATTAACATTTTAGGAATAAAATAAATGATTAATGCTAAGCATTTATGTATAAGGAAAAATTGGCTTAACTAAGAATTTGTAGACATATATTATGGAAATTCTACTTCATTAAGTGTTGCCCGGATCTAGAAAAAAAATCGAACGAACACAAAAAAAACCGAGAAAACGAAATGAAGTATAACCCCCCCCCACCACCACCACCATCCCGATCTATTCCTTTTAAGAGGTCTTTAAGAATTTGTTCGAGTTGGGTTGTTTTACCTCTGAGCGGCACTTTTTTGCACACCATGGGCTAAATGGCCAGGTCACATGAACCCCGAAGGCTCAGAGAAGGTTGGGAGAGGGGACCCACTGGAACAGCTGTTGGAAGACAGATGGTAGCCTCCCGTCAAGGTCATCAAGCCTGTTCTTTAACGTTGGGTTGTTTTACCTCTGAGCGGCACTTTTTTGCATACCATGGGCTAATGGCCAGGTCACATGGACCCCGAAGACTCAGAGAAGGTTGGGGGAGGGGACCCACTGGAACACCTGTTGGGAGACAGATGGTAGCCTCCCGTCAAGGCCTTCCAGCGTGTTCTTTAATGTTGGGTTGTTTTACCTCTGAGCGGCACTTTTTTGCACACCATGGGCTAAATGGCCAGGTCACAAGGACCCCGAAGGCTCAGAGAAGGTTGTGAAGGGTCCATGTGACCTGGCCATTTAGCCCACGGTGTGCAAAAAAGTGCCGCTCAGAGGTAAAACAATACAATACAATGCATGAAATTTTAACTTCTTTGTAGCCCTGAAAATAGTAGCTGGTGGCAGTCCAACTTGTGAAGAAAACTTTCTAAGAGATTTTCTGGGTGAGCGAGTTAAACGCTGAGACACATCATCAAGAACTTCGGCAGTTAACAGTGATGGCCGGCCTGGGCTCTTTCGATCCTGTACAGACGCAGTGTCACGAAACTTATCAATCAAACGAGATATTGTCGACTTGTTGGGAACTGCAGACTGAGGAAATTTCAATTCAAACGCCTCTCTCACGACGTTTGTAAGATTTGTATGCACAATAAATTTCAACAATAAATGCACGTTCGGTTTCGGAAAACGACATAGCTGACACAATACAAAGGAATGAATGCTTGAATGAGACTACCGTTGGGTTGTTGGGTTGTTTTACATCTGAGCGGCACTTTTTTGCACACCATGGGCTAAATGGCCAGGTCACATGGACCCTGAAGGCTCAGAGAAGGTTGGGGGAGGGGACCCACTGGAACAGCTGTTGGGAGACAAATGGTAGCCTCCTGTCAAGGCCATCCAGCGTGTTCTTTAACGTGCATAGGGTATGGCTCTCCCACACACAGGGCCACGGCATAATGTCCCATCCGACGGACGGCTGCCTTCTGAAGCCTGTCGGTGTCCCCTACTGACTGTGGGCAGGGCAGGGAGTTTTGCGGAGATAAATCTCAATGCTGACCCAGCTGGGACTCGAACCTGGGAACTACAGATTACGAGCCTGGCGCGCTACCGACTGAGCCACCCCCACCCCTGAGACTACCATGTGACAAGGTCATTTCAACTGCTGAAGGCTGTTAACCTTGAATACAGTAATGCCAACTGAATAATATTATAGCATAAAATGTAAATGCGCGTAAGTTCTACTCTCTTATATTTAGGGTTGCATCCGTTTTGAAACACCCTATATATGTACACATATATATATCATGTATTGCTGAGTGGAAGGTTATCTATTACACCATATAAGCTCACTGGACCAAATCACCTGGTTGAATGTCACCTAATAGCGCGTAACTCTCCGTGTAACCGAAGAACAGCCGAAATCCTGTCTGGCATGGATGCCACCAGTGTGCTGATGTAGTTCCCATCAATATTCATCCACTCTTCCTGCAACAAAAGCTGCAGTTCTGCCAGAGCGGATGGATGGCTGGGACGGCGCTTCACTCATTGCCCCAAATATTTCCACAAGTTTTCTATGGGATTCAAATCCGGGGATTTGGCGGGCCAGTCAAGATGTTTGAAGGCTTCAGAATTCTCATCGTGCCAATCCGACACACTTAGAGCCCTGTGCATGCGACAACTGTTGTCTTGGAAGACTGGGTATCCTTCTGGTGTTCACTATGGAGATGCTGCACAAAAGGATTTATCTCCGCAAAACTCCCCGCCCTGCCCACGGTCAGTAGGGGACAGTGATGGGCTTGGAAAGACCGCCGTCCGTCGGATGGGACGTTAAGCCGTGGTCCCGTGTGCGGGAGAGCCATACCCTGTGCACGTTAAAGAACACGCTGGATGACCTTGACGGGGGGCTACCATCTGTCTCCAAACAGCTGTTCCAGTGGGTCCTTTCCCCCAACCTTCTCTGAGCCTTCGGTCATTCATGTGACCTGGCCATTTAGCCCATGGTGTGCAAAAAAGTGCCGCTCAGAGGTAAAACAACCCAACCCAACGCTGCACAAAAGGCAACATGTGGTCGTCCAGTAGCTCCATATAGCCCTTCTGGTTCAAGTGTGACCTCATCGCAACCAAAGGATCCATTTCCTCACACGTGAAACACCCCCAGACATCACAGAGCCTCCTCCAGCTTGAACAGAACCTTGCAAACAGTCCGCACGGAAGGCTTCATGCAGTTTACGATGCTCCCATCGCCTCGCATCATTCAAGTACAAGCAAAAACGTGACTCATCCGACCAGATCACATGCTTCCAAGAGTCGACAGTTCAGTCTTTGTGGCGACACGCCCACTGTAGCCACGCAACCTTATGCAGAGCTGTTAACATGGGTCTCTTCCGCGATACCCTACTCCAGATATCCATGATATGCAGTTCCTTTCAGAGTGTTCATTCAGAAACAGCTTGTTGTAGGCCTGCATTGACTGACTGGAGCAATTCCTGCCTTGTTGCAAAGAGGTTTGCCCTAACAGTGCGTGACACACTGTGGCGGTCCCTATTGGTGAGCACAGTCTTTCCTGCTGCAGTTCTGGCGATGATTAGCAGTGGACTGCGATGTACGCCACTGCTGGAAGACCCTTTCGACAGTACGTTTCGACACACCAGCAGAGGCAGCAACTTCTTGTACAGTTGCTCAAAAAAGTATCCAAACACTATAGTTGATTACAGATTTCAGAAAAAATATCTGGCAACGACATTTTTTTGAAACTAGTGATCTGACAACCTTCGTGTCACGTGACACGAAGGTTGCCAGATCACTAATTTCTAAAAATATCGTTTCCAGATATTTTTTCTGAATTCTGTAATCAACTATAGTGTTCTGATACTTTTTTGAGCGACAGTACACTATGCCCTTTGGTTTGGTCGAACGCAATAACACCTTTTTGCCACTCATTCACATCTTTGGCGCGACCTATGTTTCACGGAGCGACTAACACACACGTGGCACACAACCACTTCTTGTCACTGTATGAACCCCATAGCGCACGGCACAGCTATTTGTAGGAAGCATTTATTACTGGTGTGCCCTCTGTTGCTATCGAACGGGACGTAACCCTCTTACACTGGAGATGACTATTTTTTTGTCCAGTGAGCTTATAATAATAATAATAATAATATAAAATAAGTCTATTGCGCCATATATAACTGGAATGCAAGGCTAGATTCTTTACCTCTCAGCGACACTATTTTTTGCACACAATGGGCTAAATGGCCAAGTCGCAAAGACCCCGAGGGCTCAGAGAAAGTTGGGGGAAAGCAACCCACTGGACAGCTGTTAGGAGACAAATGGTAGCTCATCGTCAAGGCCATCCAGCGTCTTCTTTAACGTGCACAGGGCATGGTTCTCATGCACACAGAACCACGTCTTAACGTCCCATCCGAGGGACTGCGGTCCTCTGCATGCCCATCGGTGTCCCCTAATGATCGAGCACAAGGTGGAGAGTTTTGCGGAGATAATTCTCAACGCTGGCCCAGGTGGGACTCGAACCTGGGAACTGCAGATTACGAGCCTGGCGCGTTATCGACTGAGCGAACTCTCAACCCCACGAATGGAGGAAAAATATTAAACATGCGTAAATTTCAAACATTTTTTAAGAAATGTTTTAAAGACCACAAAAAAGTGAGAAATTTTTTAATTTAAACTGGCGATCCATTCATTTGCCTTTTATTATTTTTCCCTGCAGGCTTCAGTCACTTCAACAATATTACTTTCAAATTCAAATTTATTTCCAAAAACATTATCTACACCAGTGGTTCTCAACCTTTTATTCTTCACGTACCCCATGGAAATGTGTATGTAACTGGCGTACCCCTTGTATAGATAGATAAAACTATAGTTATAGTATAACAATGGGAATAAAATAAAATATATATATCAGTGGTTCACAACCTTTTATGCTTCGCGTACCCCCTGGAATTGTGTATGTAACTGGCGTACCCCTTGTATAGATAGATAAAACTATAGTTAGAGTATAACAATGGGAATAAAATAAAACATATATATCAGTGGTTCTCAACCTTTTATGCTTCACGTACCCCCTGGAAATGTGTATGTAACTGGCGTACCCCTTGTATAGATAGATAAAACTATAGTTATAGTATAACAATGGGAATAAAATAAAACATATATATCAGTGGTTCTCAACCTTTTATGCTTCACGTACTCCCTGGAAATGTGTATGTAACTGGCGTACCCCTTGTATAGATAGATAAAACTATAGTTATAGTATAACAATGGGAATAAAATAAAACATATATATATATAAGTGGTTCTCAACCTTTTATGCTTCACGTACTCCCTGGAAATGTGTATGTAACTGGCGTACCCCTTGTATAGATAGATAAAACTATAGTTATAGTATAACAATGGGAATAAAATAAAACATATATATCAGTGGTTCTCAACCTTTTATGCTTCACGTACTCCCTGGAAATGTGTATGTAACTGGCGTACCCTTTGTATAGATAGATAAAACTATAGTTAGAGTATAACAATGGGAATAAAATAAAACATATATATCAGTGGTTCTCAACCTTTTATGTTTCACGTTCTCCCTGGAAATGTGTATGTAACTGGCGTACCCCTTGTATAGATAGATAAAACTATAGTTATAGTATAACAATGGGAATAAAATAAAACATATATATCAGTGGTTCTCAACCTTTTATGCTTCACGTACCCCCTGGAAATGTGTATGTAACTGGGGTACCCCTTGTATAGATAGATAAAACTATAGTTATAGTATAACAATGGGAATAAAATAAATCATATATATCAGTGGTTCTCAACCTTTTATGCTTCACGTACTCCCTGCAAATGTGTATGTAACTGGTGTACCCCTTGTATAGATAGATAAAACTATAGTTATAGTATACCAATGGGAATAAAATAAAATATATATATCAGTAGTTCTGAACCTTTTATGCTTCACGTACCCCCTGGAAATGTGTATGTAACTGGCGTACCCCTTGTATAGATAGATAAAACTATAGTTATAGTATAACAATGGGAATAAAATAAAACATATATATCAGTGGTTCGCAACCTTTTATGCTTCACGTACCCCCTGGAAATGTGTATGTAACTGCCGTACCCCTTGTATAGATAGATAAAACTATAGTTATAGTATAACAATGGGAATAAAATAAAACATATGTATTAGTGGTTCTCAACATTTTATGCTTCACGTACCCCATGGAAATGTGTATGTAACTGACGTACCCCTTGTATAGATAGATCAAACTATAGTTATAGTATAACAATGGGAATAAAATAAAACATATATATCAGTGGTTCTCAACATTTTATTCTTCACGTTACCCCTGGAAATGTGTATGTAATTGGCGTACCCCTTGTATAGATAGAAAAAACTATAGTTATAGTATAACAATGGGAATAAAATTAAACATATATATCAGTGGTTCTCAACCTTTTATGCTTCACATACCCCCTGGAAATGTGTATGTAACTGGCGTACCCGTTGTATAGATAGATATAACTATATTTATAATATAACAATGAGAATAAAATAAAACATATATATATATCAGTGGTTCTCAACCTTTTATGCTTCACGTACCCCCTGGAAATGTGTTTGTAACTGGCGTACCCCTTGTATAGATAGATAAAACTATAGTTATAGTATAACAATGGGAATAAAATAAAACATATATATATTAGTAGTTCTCAACCTTTTATGCCTCACGTACCCCCTGGAAATGTGTATGTAACTGGCGTACCCGTTGTATAGATAGATAAAACTATAGTTATAGTATAACAATGGGAATAAAATAAAACATATATATATATATTAGTGGTTCTCAACCTTTTATGCTTCACGTACCCCCTGGAAATGTGTATGTAATTGGCGTACCCCTTGTATAGATAGAAAAAACTATAGTTATAGTATAACAATGGGAATAAAATTAAACATATATATCAGTGGTTCTCAACCTTTTATGCTTCACGTACTCCCTGGAAATGTGTATGTAACTGGCGTACCCCTTGTATAGATAGATAAAACTATAGTTATAGTATAACAATGGGAATAAAATAAAACATATATATCAGTGGTTCTCAACCTTTTATGCTTCACGTACTCCCTGCAAATGTGTATGTAACTGGCGTACCCCTTGTATAGATAGATAAAACTATAGTTATAGTATAACAATGGGAATAAAATAAAACATATATATCAGTGTTTCTCAACCTTTTATGCCTCACGTACTCCCTGGAAATGTGTATGTAACTGGCGTACCCCTCGTATAGATAGATAAAACTATAGTTATAGTATAACAATGGGAATAAAATGAAACATATATATCAGTGGTTCTCAACCTTTTATGCTTCACGTACCCCCTGGAAATGTGTATGTAACTGGCGTACCCCTTGTATAGATAGATAAAACTATAGTTAGAGTATAACAATGGGAATAAAATAAAACATATATATCAGTGGTTCTCAACCTTTTATGCTTCACGTACCCCCTGGAAATGTGTATGTAACTGGCGTACCCCTTGTATAGATAGATAAAACTATAGTTATAGTATAACAATGGGAATAAAATAAAACATATATATCAGTGTTTCTCAACCTTTTATGCCTCACGTACTCCCTGGAAATGTGTATGTAACTGGCGTACCCCTCGTATAGATAGATAAAACTATAGTTATAGTATAACAATGGGAATAAAATGAAACATATATATCAGTGGTTCTCAACCTTTTATGCTTCACGTACCCCCTGGAAATGTGTATGTAACTGGCGTACCCCTTGTATAGATAGATAAAACTATAGTTATAGTATAACAATGGGAATAAAATAAATCATATATATCAGTGGTTCTCAACCTTTTATGCTTCACGTACTCCCTGCAAATGTGCATGTAACTGGCGTACCACTTGTATAGATATATAAAACTATAGTTATAGTATAACAATGGGAATAAAATAAAACATATAAATCAGTGGTTCTCAACCTTTTATGCTTCACGTATCCCCTGGAAATGTGTAGGTAACTGGCGTACCCCTTGTATAGATAGATAAAACTATAGTTATGGTATAACAATGGGAATAAAATAATACATATAAATCAGTGGTTCTCAACCTTTTATGCTTCACGTACCCCCTGGAAATGTGTATGTAACTGCCGTACCCCTTGTATAGATAGATAAAACTATAGTTATAGTATAACAATGGGAATAAAATAAAACATATGTATCAGTGGTTCTCAACATTTTATGCTTCACGTACCCCATGGAAATGTGTATGTAACTGACGTACCCCTTGTATAGATAGATCAAACTATAGTTATAGTATAACAATGGGAATAAAATAAAACATATATATCAGTGGTTCTCAACATTTTATTCTTCACGTAACCCCTGGAAATGTGTATGTAACTGACGTACCCCTTGTATAGATAGAAAAAACTATAGTTATAGTATAACAATGGGAATAAAATTAAACATATATATCAGTGGTTCTCAACCTTTTATGCTTCACATACCCCCTGGAAATGTGTATGTAACTGGCGTACCCGTTGTATAGATAGATAAAACTATAGTTATAATATAACAATGAGAATAAAATAAAACATATATATATCAGTGGTTCTCAACCTTTTATGCTTCACGTACCCCCTGGAAATGTGTTTGTAACTGGCGTACCCCTTGTATAGATAGATAAAACTATAGTTATAGTATAACAATGGGAATAAAATAAAACATATATATATTAGTGGTTCTCAACCTTTTATGCCTCACGTACCCCCTGGAAATGTGTATGTAACTGGCGTACCCGTTGTATAGATAGATAAAACTATAGTTATAGTATAACAATGGGAATAAAATAAAACATATATATATATATTAGTGGTTCTCAACCTTTTATGCTTCACGTACCCCCTGGAAATGTGTATGTAATTGGCGTACCCCTTGTATAGATAGAAAAAACTATAGTTATAGTATAACAATGGGAATAAAATTAAATATATATATCAGTGGTTCTCAACCTTTTACACATTTCCATGTTTGTTTTCATGGTGGTTCTCAACCTTTTATGCTTCACATACCCCCTGGAAATGTGTATGTAACTGGCGTACCCGTTGTATAGATAGATAAAACTATAGTTATAATATAACAATGGGAATAAAATAAAACATATATATATATCTGTGGTTCTCAACCTTTTATGCTTCACGTACCCCCTGGAAATGTGTTTGTAACTGGCCTACCCCTTGTATAGATATATAAAACCATAGTTATAGTATAACAATGGGAATAAAATAAAACATATATATATATTAGTGGTTCTCAACCCTCTATGCTTCACGTACCCCCAGGAAATGTGTATGTAACTGGCGTACCCGTTGTATAGATAGATAAAACTATAGTTGTAATATAACAATGGGAATAAAATAAAACATATATATATATCTGTGGTTCTCAACCTTTTATGCTTCACGTACCCCCTGGAAATGTGTTTGTAACTGGCCTACCCCTTGTATAGATATATAAAACCATAGTTATAGTATAACAATGGGAATAAAATAAAACATATATATATATTAGTGGTTCTCAACCCTCTATGCTTCACGTACTCCCTGGAAATGTGTATGTAACTGGCGTACCCCTTGTATAGATAGATAAAACTATAGTTATAGTATAACAATGGGAATAAAATAAAACATATATATATATAAGTGGTTCTCAACCTTTTATGCTTCACGTACTCCCTGGAAATGTGTATGTAACTGGCGTACCCCTTGTATAGATAGATAAAACTATAGTTATAGTATAACAATGGGAATAAAATAAAACATATATATCAGTGGTTCTCAACCTTTTATGCTTCACGTACTCCCTGGAAATGTGTATGTAACTGGCGTACCCTTTGTATAGATAGATAAAACTATAGTTAGAGTATAACAATGGGAATAAAATAAAACATATATATCAGTGGTTCTCAACCTTTTATGTTTCACGTTCTCCCTGGAAATGTGTATGTAACTGGCGTACCCCTTGTATAGATAGATAAAACTATAGTTAGAGTATAACAATGGGAATAAAATAAAACATATATATCAGTGGTTCTCAACCTTTTATGCTTCACGTACCCCCTGGAAATGTGTATGTAACTGGGGTACCCCTTGTATAGATAGATAAAACTATAGTTATAGTATAACAATGGGAATAAAATAAATCATATATATCAGTGGTTCTCAACCTTTTATGCTTCACGTACTCCCTGCAAATGTGTATGTAACTGGCGTACCCCTTGTATAGATAGATAAAACTATAGTTATAGTATACCAATGGGAATAAAATAAAATATATATATCAGTAGTTCTGAACCTTTTATGCTTCACGTACCCCCTGGAAATGTGTATGTAACTGGCGTACCCCTTGTATAGATAGATAAAACTATAGTTATAGTATAACAATGGGAATAAAATAAAACATATATATCAGTGGTTCGCAACCTTTTATGCTTCACGTACCCCCTGGAAATGTGTATGTAACTGCCGTACCCCTTGTATAGATAGATAAAACTATAGTTATAGTATAACAATGGGAATAAAATAAAACATATGTATCAGTGGTTCTCAACATTTTATGCTTCACGTACCCCATGGAAATGTGTATGTAACTGACGTACCCCTTGTATAGATAGATCAAACTATAGTTATAGTATAACAATGGGAATAAAATAAAACATATATATCAGTGGTTCTCAACATTTTATTCTTCACGTTACCCCTGGAAATGTGTATGTAATTGGCGTACCCCTTGTATAGATAGAAAAAACTATAGTTATAGTATAACAATGGGAATAAAATTAAACATATATATCAGTGGTTCTCAACCTTTTATGCTTCACATACCCCCTGGAAATGTGTATGTAACTGGCGTACCCGTTGTATAGATAGATAAAACTATATTTATAATATAACAATGAGAATAAAATAAAACATATATATATATCAGTGGTTCTCAACCTTTTATGCTTCACGTACCCCCTGGAAATGTGTTTGTAACTGGCGTACCCCTTGTATAGATAGATAAAACTATAGTTATAGTATAACAATGGGAATAAAATAAAACATATATATATTAGTAGTTCTCAACCTTTTATGCCTCACGTACCCCCTGGAAATGTGTATGTAACTGGCGTACCCGTTGTATAGATAGATAAAACTATAGTTATAGTATAACAATGGGAATAAAATAAAACATATATATATATATTAGTGGTTCTCAACCTTTTATGCTTCACGTACCCCCTGGAATTGTGTATGTAATTGGCGTACCCCTTGTATAGATAGAAAAAACTATAGTTATAGTATAACAATGGGAATAAAATTAAACATATATATCAGTGGTTCTCAACCTTTTATGCTTCACGTACTCCCTGGAAATGTGTATGTAACTGGCGTACCCCTTGTATAGATAGATAAAACTATAGTTATAGTATAACAATGGGAATAAAATAAAACATATATATCAGTGGTTCTCAACCTTTTATGCTTCACGTACTCCCTGCAAATGTGTATGTAACTGGCGTACCCGTTGTATAGATAGATAAAACTATAGTTATAGTATAACAATGGGAATAAAATAAAACATATATATATATATTAGTGGTTCTCAACCTTTTATGCTTCACGTACCCCCTGGAAATGTGTATGTAATTGGCGTACCCCTTGTATAGATAGAAAAAACTATAGTTATAGTATAACAATGGGAATAAAATTAAATATATATATCAGTGGTTCTCAACCTTTTACACATTTCCATGTTTGTTTTCATGGTGGTTCTCAACCTTTTATGCTTCACATACCCCCTGGAAATGTGTATGTAACTGGCGTACCCGTTGTATAGATAGATAAAACTATAGTTATAATATAACAATGGGAATAAAATAAAACATATATATATATCTGTGGTTCTCAACCTTTTATGCTTCACGTACCCCCTGGAAATGTGTTTGTAACTGGCCTACCCCTTGTATAGATATATAAAACCATAGTTATAGTATAACAATGGGAATAAAATAAAACATATATATATATTAGTGGTTCTCAACCCTCTATGCTTCACGTACCCCCAGGAAATGTGTATGTAACTGGCGTACCCGTTGTATAGATAGATAAAACTATAGTTGTAATATAACAATGGGAATAAAATAAAACATATATATATATCCTCTCAGATCTCCTACTGTGGCATATAAACTGGCAGGCTCCTGTCAGACGTCTGTGGCAAGCAGCTGCTTGAGGAGGTATTTATTATTTTTTTTGATTATTATATATATCAGTGATTCTCAACCTTTTATGCTTCACGTATCCCCTGGAAATGTGTATGTAACTGGCGTACCCCTTGTATAGATAGATAAAAGTATAGTTATAGTATAACAATGGGAATAAAATAAAACATATCTATATATTAGTGGTTCTCAACCTTTTATGCTTCACGTATCCCCTGGAAATGTGTATGTAACTGGTGTACCCCTTGTATAGATAGATAAAACTATAGTTATAGTATAACAATGGGAATAAAATAAAACATATATATCAGTGATTCTCAACCTTTTATGCTTCATGTACCCCCTGGAAATGTGTATGTAACTGGAGTACCCCTTGTACAGATAGATAAAACTATAGTTATAGTATAACAATGGGAATAAAATAAAACATATATATCAGTGGTTCTCAACCTTTTATGTTTCACGTACCCCCTGGAAATGTGTATGTAACTGGTGTTCCCCTTGTATAGATAGATAAAACTATAGTTATAGTATAACAATGGTTATTTTTATTTTGTTACTAGATCTAGCGACTTTTGAGCTTTCACGGCGTACCCCAAAAAAGTTTACCGCATACCCCACGTTGAGTACCTCTAATCTATACAGTTATTCTACCCAATAATCTCCCATTGTGTTAACAAATATGATCTAGATTACAGTCGCTAGTAGGAGCATAATGAGAGTTGTGGACCAGAGGCGAGTCAATGTTAATCCTATGGAACCCTCCTCCCTGTGTTGTAAAGTGGAGACGGGTCTTTTCTGTCACCCATACAGGTCATCAATACATATTTCCCCCTCAATAATTTACATAATTTCAAATAATTTATTTTTAAATCATAGATATTTTTCGTTTCACCGTTTTTCTTTTAATTAATTTTTTTCCATTTTAACCAATAGCATTTTTTTTATTTACTGCGGGACAGTCTTTTAAATCAGTTTCTGCGGGATAGTCCTCCTTCTAGTATAAATACAACATCCATCAGTCAGAATCCTCATTCTGTTGTCAGACGCTGACAGTGACAGTCTCTCAGCCTGCGTCTCCGTGATTTTTTTGAACTGTTCAAGGCCAATAGTGATAGTTCTCGACGTCCTCGTATAGTATAAATAAGTTATTTTACAAGTCACTGTTTCATAATGTATCCATGTGATATATGTGAGAAGACTTTCCTTCATCAGACACATCTCATTCGCCATAAGAGAAATCATTTTGGAAATATCCTGTTTAAGTTCTCTCAATGCGAATCGACATTCTCAAGGAGAGATGACGTCCGACGTCATGAGTTAACCCCCACCTCCAGGAAAACCTACAAATGCGAAGAATGTGCAATGGAGTTTGGGAGAAAAGATAATCTTTTACGCCATCAAAGAATGCCACATAATAATAAGCGAAAGCGTTCCGAAGATGAAAGGATTCCCCAGAAGAAACAAAAACCAGACCCTGAAGACCCCTGGCAGTTTACAGAAGAAATTAAAAGAACCCTGTCAACACATAAACTGATGGCAACGGAAGAAATATCTATCGACCTCACCTTTCTCCTTGAATCCTCACGGGAGTCACTCCTAACTCATCTGAAAGAAGAATTGGCAACGAAAAGTAGCATTAAATGGTACCTTGCCGTGCAAGTGCGCTTCAGACGAAAAGTCTCCCCTTCTACTTTCGAACACTGCACCCCATTTTTTCGAAGTAACTGTGTCACAAGTCTTCCTACATCATCCCTAAACAAAGAACTGGATACAGCATGCAAGAAGATCAAGACTTCATTTGAAGAATTTGAAGGACCACACAGTGCATGGACACTGGATGCCGTACTCCACGCTGAAATGAACATTGGAAAATATATCCCTCTTGCAGGGTCTAGATATATCCCTACTCCAAGAGAATCACTGTTAAAACACGCTATTGTCAATGTATGTAATTCTGATCAAAAATGTTTTGTCTGGTCTGTTTTATCCTCTTTGTATCCTGCCACAGATCATCCACAACGCCCTACCACCTACATTCATATAGAAGAAAAATTAAACACATCTGGTCTAATTTTCCCTATAACAATAAATCAAATATCTAAATTCGAAAAAATGAACAACATTTCTGTCAATGTTTTTGGATACGAGAAAGAGGTGTTCCCGCTATACATCACGCCATTCAGATTTAAAGAGCATGCAAATCTCCTTCTGTTATCGGATGATGAAAAGCAGCATTACTGCTCCATTAAGAATATGAGTAGACTTCTCAGTCCTCTCACCAAACATAAATGCCAGGCTTTCTACTGTGATGACTGCCTTCAGCGTTTCACAAATGAATCACTCTTGAAGGACCATATTCCCTATTGTCAAGAACATGGACCCCAGAGAGTAGAATTTCCAACTGAAGAGGAGAAATGGCTGAAGTTCACAAATTTCAAGTTTCAACAGCCCGTTCCATACGTGATTTACGCCGACTTTGAATCATTCCTAGTGAAAGTGGACACTTGTATGCCTAACCCTGCAAAATCTCACACCACTATCACGGCAAATCGTGAACCCTGTGGATTTGCATATCTTGTTGTTGGACCTGACGGCTGCAGCTATAAACCTCCAGTAGTTTATAGAGGTCCTAATGTGGTAAAAGTATTTTTGAAATGTCTGCTTAAAGAAGAAAACGATATAAAAAATTTACTCTCGGAGATCAAACCAATGCAACTTTCAAATCACGAAGAGGAATCGTTTCGCAACTCTATCAATTGTCATATTTGCAAAGATGTTCTGGGACCAGATCGCGTGAGAGATCACGATCATTTAACCGGCAAATTCCGAGGAGCCGCTCATAATGCGTGTAATCTCAATTTTAAGCTCACAAATAAGATTCCAGTTATATTTCATAACCTAAAGGGATAATATGACAGCCATCTTATTATGCAAGGAATTGGTATTATCAAAAATAAGAAGATTAATTGCATTCCCAATAATATGGAAAAATACATAGCATTCTCCCTTGGAGGGGCGGGGGTGGCTCAGTCGGTAGCGCGCCAGGCTCGTAATCTGTAGTTCCCAGGTTCGAGTCCCAGCTGGGTCAGCGTTGAGATTTATCTCCGCAAAATTCCCCGCCCTGCCCACGGTCAGTAGGGGACACCGATGGGCTTGGAAAAGCCGCCGTCCGTCGGATGGGACGTTAAGCCGTGGCCCGTGTGCGGGAGAGCCATACCCTGTACACGTTAAAGAACACGCTGGATGGCCTTGACGGGAGGCTACCATCTGTCTCCCAACAGCTGTTCGAGTGGGTCCCCTCCCCCAACCTTGTCTGAGCCTTCGGGGTCCTTGTGACCTGGCCATTTAGCCCATGGTGTGCAAAAAAGTGCCGCTCAGAGGTAAAACAACCCAACAACCCAACCCATTCTCCCTTGGAACTTTGAATATCATAAATTCCTATCAATTTTTAAGTACATCTCTTGAGAAGCTAGTCAATAATTTATGAAGAGAAGAATTCCATATTTTGAAGGAACATGTTGAAACTGAACGGCTACACTTGGTTTTGAGAAAAGGAATTTACCCCTACGATTACATTGACAGCAGCGAAAAGTTTGAAGAAACATTATTACCTCCACGTGAAGCTTTTTACAATCAACTAACAGAAGAAGCGCTAGGGGAAGAAGACTATATCCATGCAATGAAAGTATGGAACTTATTCAACATAAAACAACATAAAAAAAAATCTAGGCGAATATCACGACTTGTGCCTGAAGACCGACGTACTCCTCTTAGATGGTGTGTTTGAGAATTTCAGAACATTATGTGTCAGATACTGGGAAATTGATCCCTGTCATGTTTACACAGCTCCTGGACTAGCCTGGCAAGCATGCCTGAAAATGACAAATATTAATCTAGAGTTGATAACAGACCCTGCAATGTACCTTTTCCTGGAAAAAGGCATACGAGGAGGAATTTCAGCGATATCCAATCGTTTTAGCACTGCAAACAACAAATATTTAGATACCTATAATCCTCAGTTACCCTCTAAATACATTATGTACTATGATGCCAACAATCTTTATGGATGGGCAATGTCACAATGTCTCCCTCAAAGCGATTTTCGATGGCTTAATAAAGAAGAAATAGAAGATCTAGATCAGTGTTTCGCAAACTTTTTTACTCTGCGGCACACTGAATCTAATTTTTTTTTCCGCGGCACACTGAATCTAATTTTTTTTTCCGCGGCACACTGAATCTAATTTTTTTTTTCCGCGGCACACCCAAAAAAGAATAAAAGCAAACTCTATATAATCGTCATTATATTTGCGCTTTGTTAAAGTCATCAGCCTGGTTTTATTTGAAGATTTGCTCTCGTTCTTTAATTCATAACTCGGTGTTTGTTTTAAATATTTGTCCATTCTATGGCTTGAAATAATAAAAAATTAATACAAAAATTTGGAAAAAGCTTGATAAATACTTACAAGATCCCAGTTGATAAAATCTGAAAGATTTTTATTAAAGCACGTCGATAATACAAGTCAAGTCAAAATGAAATCTTTGGAATATCTAATGTCAATTTGAAAATTTCTCGCGGCACACTTGGAATCTCTCGCGGCACACAGTTTGCGAGACACTGATCTAGATATTACGACAGTTGCTCATGATTCGAATAAAGGATACATATTGGAAGTTGATTTAGATTATCCAGTTTCTCTGCACGACAAGCATAATGATTATCCACTAGCCCCTGAGAAACTTCAGATTACCAGCAGCATGCTATCCCCATATTGTCAAGAGGTTGCCCAAAGCCTTGGAATAAATACAAACCAATCAGTCGTGAAATTAGTCCCAAATCTAAATTCTAAGGAAAAATATGTCCTTCATTACCGTAATATAAAATAATATTTAGCCTTCGGTGCTTTTCGTGTTTTTGACAACGATCTGCATGTGTACAATCAAAGCAAACTAAATTGAAACTCAACAGGCCAATTTATTCTGGTTTCAGTATTAGTAAAATATTGATGTATAACTTTCATTATGCCTATATAAGTCCAAAATATGGAGAAAAAGCTAAATTATTGTTCACTGATACAGATTCACTGTGTTGTTTGGTTGTTTTACCTCTGAGCGGCACTTTTTTGCACACCATGGGCTAAATAGACAGGTCACATGGACCCCAAAGGCTCAGAGAAGGTTGGGGGAGGGGACCCACTGGAACAGCAGTTGGGAGACAGATGGTAGCCTCCCGTCAAGACCATCCAGCGTGTTCTTTAACGTTCGGTTGTTTTACCTCTGAGCGGCACTTTTTTGCACACCATGGACTAAATGGCCAGGTCACAAGGTCCCCAAAGGCTCAGAGATGATTGGGGGAGGGGACCCACTGGAACAGCAGTTGGGAGACAGATGGTAGCCTCCTGTCAAGGCCATCCAGCGTGTTCTTTAACGTTGGGTTGTTTTACCTCTGAGTGGCACTTTTTTGCACACCATGGGTTAAATGGCCAGGTCACATGGACCCCGAAGGCTCAGGGAAGGTTGGGGGAGGGGACCCACTGGAACAGCTGTTGGGAGACAGATGGTAGCCTCCCGTCAAGGCCATCCAGCGTGTTCTTAAACGTGCACAGGGTATGGCTCTCCCACACATGGGGCCACGGCTAAACGTCCCATCCAACGGACGGCGGCCTTTCCAAGCCCATCGGTGTCCCCTACTGACCGTGGGCAGGGCGGGGAATTTTGCGGAGATAAATCTCAACGCTGACCCAGCTGGGACTCGAACCTGGGAACTACAGATTACGAGCCTGGCGCGCTACCGACTGAGCCACCCCCGCCCCTCAGATTCACTGTGATACGAGCTTCAAACCGAGGACGTGTATGCCGATATGAAAGATGGTATAGATCAGTGATTTCCAACCTTTTGGAAGACACCACAGAATAGAAGAGATAAAAAGGTTGTCACAGAAAATTCCATTAAATTTATTTATTTGACCGCCCCTCTTGACTGCCTCAACGCCCCCCATTTGACTCTGGATCCGCTACCGCCCCCATGGAAGGCTCCAGCGCCCCCGTTGGGAATCTATGGTATAGATCATTTCGATACGACCGACTATCACATATATCATGTTTTGCATAGTACGCATAATAAAAAGGTGCTAGGTAAAATGAAAGATGAACTTTCAGGAGTACTTATCAAAGAATTCGCAGGACTTCGTTCAAAAATGTATTCTATTCTGAGTTTACATGAGGAGAAGAAGACGGGGAAAGGAGTCCCCAAATACATCGTAAAAAGAACCCTTCGTCACAAGGATTACAGAGACTGCTTGATAAACAAATCACCTTGTCGAGTAGATTTGACAAGGATTCAAAGTAGCAACCATCATCTTCATACAGTGAAAGGTGTAAAACTTGGTCTGTCACCATTTGATGATAAAAGATATATTTCAGAAAATGGTTTTAGAAAATGACACCCTTTCGTACGGTCACTACAAAACGATGAAAAAATGATGTAAACGAAAAGGAATATTTTGTTAAAATTTGTTCATTGTGTTTTTTAATACGTTTGAGCTATGTGTTAATATGTATAAAAATATGATGATTTTATCCGAATGCATGCATAATTTTTTGTGTAACCCCTGTATATGTAAAAATATTGCATGTATTATATGTAGACAGCTGTATGTAAAACCATTTCCTCTGTTAACCTGCATTTTTTTGTAAGTAAGCTGTAAAATATATCTATAATCAATGTGAAAAAAGCATCATTGTGAAATGTATAAATAAAATTGTAAACCAATGGAAATCATTACCTGTGTAAAGTATTATGTGAAACCTACGCATTGTTATTGTATCTCACAATACTTTGATATCATTAAAAAATTTTAAAATGAAATATATGTGTTGTCTGAATTTTTGAGTGGAGTCTTATCTTTAGCAAGTGGGGAAGGTAAACAACGTTATCGCGACTTCTCACGTGACCTCCCCTGACGCTCCCGGAGAGCTCATGCTCATGACTCACGGGGCTGGAGTGGCTCAGTCGGTAGCGCGCCAGACTCGTAATCTGTAGTTCCCAGGTTCGAGTCCCAGCTGGGTCAGCGTTGAGATTTATCTCCGAAAAATTCCCCGCCCTGCCCACGGTCAGTAGGGGACACCGATGGGCTTGGAAAGGCCGCCGTCCGTCGGATGGGACGTTAAGCCGTGGCTCTGTGTGTGGGAGAGCCATACCCTGTGCACGTTAAAGAACACGCTGGATGGCATTGACGGGAGGCTACCATCTGTCTCCCAACAGCTGTTCCAGTGGGTCCCCTCCCCCACCCTTCTCTGAGCCTTCGGGGTCCATGTGACCTGGCCATTTAGCCCATTGTGTGCAAAAAAGTGCCGCTCAGAGGTAAAACAACCCAACGTTAAAGAACACGCTGGATGGCCTTGACGGGAGGCTACCATCTGTCTCCCAACAGCTGTTCCAGTGGGTCCCCTCCCCCAACCTTCTCTGAGCCTTCGGGGTCCATGTGACCTGGACCCCAAAGCCCATGGTGTGCAAAAAAGTGCCGCTCAGAGGTAAAACAACCCAACCCAACTTAAATACATGCATTTCTGGGATTACACTTATAATAAAAGGTCGGTAATTCCCTTAATTTTCATGGTTTATCAAATATCACTTATAATTTGACGATGTAGTGACGTTCTCAAGTATTAACAAGTGATGAAAACATGATTTCTTTCCGAAATTATTGTAAGTCGCGATCGTGTGGGCTCACTCACGGAAATATTGAGCGTGTGCAGTTACCGTTCACAGCAAACTGGAGCGTGTGCAGCCAGTTTGCTGTGAACGGTAAGTGGAGCATGTACAGTTGCTGTACACGCTCCAGATATTTTTCCTGAACTCTGTAATCACGTGACACGAAGGTTGCCAGATCACTAATTTCTAAAAAAAATCTTTGCCAGATATTTTTCCTGAATTCTGTAATCAACCACAGTGTTCGGATATTTTTTTGAGCGACTGTACAACAATATCATTACATAAAATGTTCAATACTTAAAGAGTTATTCCCGCATCCCCGGGGCTCAGTCGGTAGCGCGCCAGGCTCGTAATCTGTAGTTCCCAGGTTCGAGTCCCAGCTGGGTCAGCGTTGAGATTTATCTCCGCAAAAATTCCCCCGCTCTGCCCACGGTCAGTAGGGGACACCGATGGGCTTGGAAAGGCCGCCGTCCGTCGGATGAGACGTTAAGCCGTGGCCCGTGTGCGGGAGAGCCATACCCTGTGAACGTTAAAGAACACTCTGGATGGCCTTGACGGGAGGCTACCATCTGTCTCCCAACAGCTGTTCCAGTGGGTCCCCTCCCCCAACCTTCTCTGAGCCTTCGGGGTCCATGTGACCTGGCCATTTAGCCTACGGTGTGCAAAAAAGTGCCGCTCAGAGGTAAAACAACCCAACCTAACCAAATCCCGCATCCCCCCACACCCGCCACTCCAACTTTTATCTAAATCTCGATGCAGAGAGATATATAATAACAAATTTTAACCTCTCATTCCTATAACCGACATTTATCCAAACATAGACACACAATAAACAACACAGTTCTTACCTCTAAATAAAAAAAAAGTCATAAACTCGTGACCACACGCTGTCCAAAAACTCTCAAAAACAAAATAAAAATAATAAAAAAATAATCATCGAAACCTCCAATCAAAAATCCGGAAAAAAAATAATAAATAAATAAGCTCCCTCTAGCGGACAGTGATGCGGTTTCGATGAATGAATGCCAAGGAATATTCAGGAATGAAAGTTAATAAATTTCAGTGTCAGTATCAATTTAAATTCAATTGTGTCGAGGTCACCGCCAAGTAACAGGCACGCTAACCCAATTACTGCGTTTTAAGCCACACCATAAACCTGAATTAGCAAAAGTTGTTACATTAATAGCACCGCTGTGAATAACCGTAACCGCCACGACCAACAAAGAAAACATAGAACCCACTCATTCTTGCAAAGCGTACGCACGCAGACACGGCCATTGACTTGCAAATCAATATTCGTGCAATTTTTCTGTGTCTGCTTTTCTCTTCGCAAAGGAAACTTCTCTCTCTCTCGGTTTTTATTCGCAAACGCCTCGCGCCGCCGCCGAGGCATTTCCGTATTGAGGCGATAATTGTAATTTCTGGAGTAGTAACGGACTAAAGGCTGTTATCGTCCGTTATGCTTTTTCTTCTCTTCTGCTTTTTTCTTAAACGCCAAATAAAAACTGAGTTGTCTTTTTTTCTTCTTTTTTTCCGTCTTTTTCTTCGTGTTTCGTTTTTTTTTTTAGTCATTTCAATTTTTTTTTTCTTCGTTGGAGACTTTGTTTATTTTCTTTGGTAGGTCAACTTGTGTGTTTGTTTTTCACGTTTTTTTTTCTCTGTTTTTTTTTTCGAGAAAAGGGACTAGAATTAATCTCAAAGCATGTGTTCGTTTGCATTTTATTTTTTACGTCTTAGTCGCACTTTGTCCACAAGGTTTGTGGAAGTGGACAGGTCACACGGACCAAAAGTATTCAAAGTGTCACACGAACCAGAAATGTTCAAAGTGTCACAAGGACCAAAAATGTTCAAAGTGTCACACGCACCAAAAAATGTTCAAAGTGTCACACGAACCAAAAATGTTCATTGTCACGCGGACCAAAAATGTTCAAAGTGTCACACGAACCAAAAATGTTCAGTGTGTCACACGAACCAAATATGTTGTGTGTCACACGAACCAAAAATGTTCAAAGTGTCACACGAACCAAAAAATGTTCAAAGTGTCACACGAACCAAAAAATGTTCAAAGTGTCACAGGGGCGGGGGTGGCTCAGTCGGTAGCGCGCCAGGCTCGTAATCGTAGTTCCCAGGTTCGAGTCCCAGCTGGGTCAGCGTTGAGATTTATCTCCGCAAAATTCCCCTCCCTCCCCACGGTCAGTAGGGGACACCGATGGGCTTGGAAAGGCCGCCATCCGTCGGATGGAACGTTAAGCCGTGGCTCCGTGTACGGGAGAGCCATACCCTGTGCACGTTAAAGAACACGCTGGATGACCTTGACGGGAGGCTACCATCTGTCTCCCAACAGCTGTTCCAGTGGGTCCCCTCCCCCAACCTTCTCTGAGCCTTCGGGGTCCATGTGACCTGGCCATTTAGCCCATGGTGTGCAAAAAAGTGCCGCTCAGAGGTAAAACAACCCAAAACAACCCAACTCAAAGTGTCACACGAACCAAAAATGTTGAAAGTGTCACACGAACCAAAAATGTTCAAAGTGTCACGCGGACCAAAAATGTTCAAAGTGTCACACGAACCAAAAATGTTCAAAGTGTCACGCGGACCAAAAATGTTCAAAGTGTCAAACGAACCAAAAATGTTCAAAGTGTCACGCGGACCAAAAATGTTCAAAGTGTCACACGAACCAAAAATGTTCAAAGTGTCACGCGGACCAAAAATGTTCAAAGTTTTCCATAGGGGAGAGTTGTTTCACCTCTGATATGTAATGTTTTGCACACCATGGGCTAAATGGCCTGGTCACAAGGACCCCGAAGTTCAGAGAGGGTTTGGGGGAGGGGACCCACTGGAACAGCTGTTGGGAGAAAGATGGTAGCCTCCCATCAAGGCCATCCAGCGTGTTCTTTAACGTTGGGTTGTTTTACCTCTGAGCGGCACTTTTTTTGCACACTATGGGCTAAATGGCCAGGTCACATAGACCCCGAAGACTCAGAGAAGGTTGGGAGAGGGGACCCACTGTAACAGCTGTTGGGAGACGATGGTAGCCTCCCGTCAAGGCCATCCAGTGTGTTCTTTAACGTTGGGTTGTTTCACCTCTGATCTGTAATGTTTTGCACACCATGGGCTAAATGGCCTGGTCACAAGGACCCCGAAGTTTCAGAGAGGGTTTGGGGAAGGGGACCCACTGGAACAGCGATTTGTGTAACATCTGTCAAGTTAAAGAGACTGTTTCACATGTGTTGCTAAATTGTAAAAAGTATGATGAAGCCAGAAAACCCTTTTTTGAACAGAACTGAATATAATACACTACAAAATATTTTGAATCCCGAAAATTCTCCCAAATTAGTTATCTTCCAACTGTTAATTGGTTTTCTTCGGAAATCAATGCTACGTAATACAGTATGAGTATAAATTTCGACTTCGATTTCGTTCTTTATGTCTAAAGGATATTAAATATCTCATTCAGCTAAAAACCATTCTCTAATTTTGTTCCTTGGTAAACTGTGTCATATATATAAGAATTTTCTTCCTTATATATCTTTGTCATATATAAATATACAAGATTTTTTTTTATTGTGTATTCTTCTAAGTTGGGTTGGGTTGTTTTACCTCTGAGCGGCGCCTTTTTTTGCACAACATGGGCTAAAATGGCCAGGCCACAAGGACCCCGAAGGCTCAGAAAAGGTTCGGGGAGGGGACCCACTGTAACAGCTGTTGGGAGACAAATGGTAGCCTCCCATCAAGGCCATCCAGCGTGTTCTTTAACGTTGAGTTATTTTACCTCTGAGCGGCACTTTTTTGCACACCATGGGCTAAAATGGCCAGGTCACAAGGACCCCGAAGGCTCAGAGAAGGTTGGGAGAGGGAACCCACTGTAACAGCTGTTGGGAGACAGATGATAGTCTCCCGTCAAGGCATTCCAGCGTGTTCTTTAACGTTGAGTTATTTTACTTCTGAGCGGCACTATTTTTGCACACCATGGGCTAAAATGGCCAGGTCACAAGGACCCCGAAGGGGACCCACTGTAACAGCTGTTGGGAGACAGATGGTAGTCTCCCGTCAAGGCCATCCAGCGTGTTCTTTAACGTTGAGTTATTTTACCTCTGAGCGGCACTTTTTTTGCACACTACGGGCTAAAATGGCCAGGTCACAAGGACCCCGAAGGCTCAGAGAAGGTTGGGAGAGGGGGACCCCACTGTAACAGTGTTGGAAGACAGATGGTAGTCCCCCCTAGACAGATGGTAGTCTCTCCATACAGCGTTTTCTGTAACATGCACAGTGTACGACTTAACGTCCCATCCGACGGACGGCGGCCTTTACAAGCCCATCGGTGTCCCCTACTGACCGTGGGCAGGGCGGGGAATTTTGCGGAGATAAATCTGAACGCTGACCTGGGAACTACGGATTACGTACTTGGCGCGCTACCGACTGAGCCACACCCGCCCAAGAAGGAGGATGACTAGCCTTTTAGCCGTCGCGTAGCGGAGTGGTTAGCGTATGTAGCTACTAACCAGAAGTATCTGGGTTCGGGCCCGGGTAAAGTATGGATGTTTGTGTTGCTTTTCTGCTGAGGTCTCGCCATCCTCATAGATCATCTACTATGGCGTATAAACTGATAAACTTCTGTCAGACCTCTGTGGCAAATAGCTGCATGAGGGGGTGTTTATTTTTATTTTATTTACATTGGATCGTGTGAGCTCACAAAAACCTGGATCGTGTGGGTCCACTCACAGAAATATTGAGCGTGTGCAGTTACCGTTCACAGCAAACTGGAGCGTGTGCAGTAACTGCACACGCTCCAGTTTGCTGTGAACAGTAACTGGAGCGTGTACAGTTGTTGTACACGTTCCTGAGGTCCTGCCATCCTCTCAGACCTTCTACTATGGCATATAAACTGACAGGCTCCTGTCAGACCTCTGTGGCAAATAGCTGCATGAGGGAGGGTATTACTAATTTTATATCTAATCTTTTAAAAAACATTACACTTGCAGAGTATTTGAAATATTTTTTTCTCTCCTTTCTTAGTGATTTTTAGAACCTTTTCCAGAGGGGCTCATCGACGAAGCGAATATAATTGGCCCACCATAAGCTTCCCTATTCCAAGAAATAAAAAACATATATTTAAAAATTAAAACACAATTTCAGAATCGTTGTTTAAAACGCAATCCTTCATTTTGCTTTTGCCTCCTCTTTTATTCCCCGCCCTGCCCACGGTCATTAGGGGACACCGATGGGTTTGGAAAGGTCGCCGTCCGTCGGATGGAACGTTAAGCCGTGGCCCCTTGTGCGGGAGAGCCATACCCTGTGCACGTTAAAGAACACGCTGGATGGCCTTGACGGGAGGCTACCATCTGTCTCCCAACAGCTGTTCCAGTGGGTCCTCTCCCCCAACCTTCTCTGAACATTCGGGGTCCTTGTGACCTGGTCATTTAGCCCATGGTGTGCAAAAAAGTGCCGCTCAGAGGTAAAACAACCCAACGTTAAAGAACACGCTGGATGGCCTTGACGGAGGCTACCATCTGTCGCCCAACAGCTGTTCCAGTGGGTCCCTCCCCCAACCTTCTCTGTGCCTTCGGGGTCCTTGTGACCTGGCCATTTAGCCCATGGTGTGCAAAAAAGTGCCGCTCAGAGGTAAAACAACCGAACGTTAAAGAACAGGCTGGATGGTTTTGACGGGAGGCTACCATCTGTCTCCCAACAACTGTTCCAGTGGGTCCTCTCCCCCAACCTTCTCTGAACCTTCGGGGTCCTTGTGACCTGGTCATTTAGCCCATGGTGTGCAAAAAAGTGCCGCTCAGAGGTAAAACAACCCAACGTTAAAGAACACGCTGGATGGTCTTGACGGGAGGCTACCATCTGTCGCCCAACAGCTGTTCCAGTGGGTCCTCTCCCGCAACCTTCTCTGAACCTTCGGGGTCCTTGTGACCTGGCCATTTAGCCCATGGTGTGCAAAAAAGTGCCGCTCAGAGGTAAAACAACCGAACGTTAAAGAACAGGCTGGATGGTCTTGACGGGAGGCTACCATCTGTCTCCCAACAGCTGTTCCAGTGGGTCCTCTCCCCCAACCTTCTCTGAGCCTTCGGGGTCCTTGTGACCTGGTCATTTAGCCCATGGTGTGCAAAAAAGTGCCGCTAACAGGTAAAACAACCCAACCCTCCTCTTTCGCTCCAAGACTGAGAAAAACAGCGTGTGGTCTACACTTGCCATTTTTTCTCTAAATTTAATTCCAAACGATTCACTGCAACGTGATAAACATGTAGTAAATAAATAAACAGACAAGCTTTCTGACCAGTTCACATCCCAGAACAACAACGGGAAGACCCTTATCATCGAGTTGACTTATTCCTACTTTGATATATATCTCAAAAAAAAATCACCCTGAACTCAAACGAACTTCGTAACATCCCCCCCCCCCCGCTTCTTTCTTCCCACCCACCCACCCTTCTTTTCAAAATTCCACCCTCCTAACAATTCCCCCCATCCCGCACCCTTTTTTTTTTTCCATTGAGCGGCGCAGAAACGCCTCTATGACGTCAAGGTTACGCTACGCACGATTTGCGTTGCCGAAAACATCCGTGCCATTTCGTGGGCGCTATTCAGCACCAGGGGAATGGCAACAGTGGAGCTGGCTGGGGCTCTCCCTCCCACGACCAGACTTCGGTGTGGCGAGGGTGGAGCTGGCGGGAACGTGCGACTGACGGAACGGGCTCTCGTAGGACCGTATGCAAATGAGGGCACAGACATGTCAGGCGCAGCTGCCTAGAAGCCGGTGATTAATGGCGGCAACTTCGGGTGGAGGAAAAGAATTGTATCCTCTCCTCCGGAGGCCCTTCCTCCTCCTCCTCGTGACAGGCCTGGATGGAGGAGAGCTCTTGAGGGAGATGCTCTCTATCTCGTAGACGGCTCTTTTCGGGTGGCCCCCTGATGGGACAGCTCGTTCTGGAAACGGGTTGGGGAGTTGCCGGCACAAGTGGGCCACGAATTCCTGATTCGGAGATGCTTCAGGGTGGGGTTAGGATTGTGGGGGGGGGGGGGGAACGACAATAGACGAACTCGAATAAGTTGTTGGTTTGTTTGTTTGCTTTTTCCGGAAAAAATTGGATAGATATATATTCCAACTCAGAGATGTACCAAGTAGCGTTATATATTTTTTTCCCTTTCTTCTGAAAGTTTTCCTTCTTTTTCAACAACAGGAGCCCTGCTCTTTTTTTTAAAACTTGTATAGAGTATACTTTGTTTTTTTATTTTGGTCTCAATCGATGATTTTTTTCCCCCTAAAGTAGTGCAATTTTCATTTTATTTTTTGGGTATGTCGTAAAGAAATAATGAAATGAACAGCCCCCATTAATAGCTTGGCTTTATCCCTTAATTTAAAAATTGGCTTCAGGCTCCCATTTTAGAACTTGGCTTCAAGGCTCGCTTTCAGAATTTAGCTCCCCATTCAGAACCTGGCTTTGCAGCACCCTATTTCAAAGCTTGGCTCCAGGACTCTCCCTCCCCATTCCTATTTCGAAGCTTGGTTCCAGGACTCTCCCTCCCTATTTCAAAGCTTGGCTCCAGGACTCTCCCTCCCTATTTCAAAGCTTGGCTCCAGGACTCTCCATCCCTATTTCAAAGCTTGGCTCCAGGACTCTCCCTCCCTATTTCAAAGCTTGGCTCCAGAACTCTCCCTCTCCCTCCCTATTTCAAAGCTTGGCTCCAGACTCTCTATCCCTATTTCAAAGCTTGGCTCCAGACTCTCTATCCCTATTTAAAAGCTTGGCTTCAGGACTCTCCCTCCCCACTCCTATTTCAAAGCTTGGCTCCAGAACTCTCCCTCTCCATCCCCTATTTCAAAGCTTGGCTCCAGACTCTCTATCCCTATTTAAAAGCTTGGCTTCAGGACTCTCCCTCCCCACTCCTATTTCAAAGCTTGGCTCCAGAACTCTCCCTCTCCATCCCTATTTCAAAGCTTGGCTCCAGGACTCTCCCTCTCCATCCCTATTTCAAAGCTTGGCTCCAGGACTCTCCCTCTCCATCCCTATTTTGAACTTATCTCCAAGTCCTTTTCTAGGTCTGGTGTCGTTCGAACCCCACCAGCCTGAAGACATTTTGTCTTCTGTATGGGGAGATTTATCCTCTGTTATTATCCGAAACTAGGTTTCTCCCCTGAAGGACAAGAATGACCTTCGCTAAAATGGATCAGAAGGCTTCATTTAATTATAAATAATATATAATCAATTTTACTTTAATCAATAATACGACCCAAGATGAGGTCCGGATGGGTCGTTTTACTTCTCAGTGGCATTTTTTGCACACAGAGGGCTAAATGGCCAGGTCACAAGGACCCCGAAGGCCCAGAGAAGGTTGGGGGAGGAGACCTACTGGAACAGCTGTTGAGAGACAGAGGGTAGCCTCCCGTCAAGGCCATCCAGTGTGTTCTTTAACGTTGGGTTATTTTACCTCTGAGCGGCACTTTTTTGCACACCTTGGACTAAATGGCCAGGTCACATGGACTCCGTAGGCTCAGAGAAGGTTGGGGGAGGGGACCCACTGGAACAGTTGTTGGGAGACAGATGGTAGCCTCCCGTCAAGGCCATTAAGCGTGTTCTTTAACATGCACAGGGTATGGCTCTCTCTCGCACACGGGGCCACGGCTTAACGTCCCATCCGACGGACGGCGGCTTTTCCAAGCCCATCGGTGTCCCCTACTGACCGTGGGCAGGGCGTGGAATTTTGCGGAGATAAATCTCAACGCTGACCCAGCTGGGACTCGAACCTGGGAACTACAGATTACGAGCCTGGCGCGCTACCGACTGAGCCACCCCCGCCCCTTCCTGTACGGTATTCCATTTCCCTTCGCAGTTAGTGTGAAGGTATTTAAAATTTCCAGAAAAAAATTATATAAAAATTTATTTTATTATTTAAAAAATCCAGAATTTTTTAATTCATCCCTACATTAGAATTATTATTTTTTAAATTACATCCACCATCAAGCAGCTGCTTGCCACAGAGATTGGGGCGGGGGTGGCTCAGTCGGTAGCGCGCCGCACTCGTAATCTGCAGTTCCCAGGTTCGAATCCCAGCTGAGAGACAGCGTTGAGATTTATCTCCGCAAAACTCCCTGCCAATGGTCAGTAGGGATACCGCTGGGCTTGGTAAAAGCCGCCGTCCACCGGATTAGACGATAAGACATGGCTCCGTGTGCGGAAGACACGGCTTAACGTGCAGGTTAAACCACGTGCTGGATGGCCTTGACGGGAGGCTATGATCTGTCTCCCAACAGCTGTTCCAGTGGGTCTCCTCTCCCAACCTTCTCTAAGTCTTCTCAACCCAACCGTATTTTTCGACAGAATTTCTTCTCCAATTTACATTTTCCACGACTATATAAAGTACAGTCGCTCAAGAAAGTATTCCAACGCTATAGTTGATTACAGAATTCAGAAAAAATATCTGGCAACGATTTTTTTAGAAATTAGTGATCTGGCACGTGACACAAAGGTTGCCAGATCACTAATTTCTAAAAAAATCGTTGCCAGATATTTTTTCCTTATTCTGTAATCAACCATGGTGTTCGGATACTTTTTTGAGCGACTGTAGGTGGTCATATTATTTTGATACTAGATCGTGTGGGCTCACTCACGGAAATATTGAGCGTGTGCAGTTACCGTTCACAGCAAACTAGAGCGTGTGCAGTAACTGTGAACGGTAACTGGAGCGTGTACAGTTGCTGTACACGCTCCAGATATTTTTCCTGAATTCTGTAATCACGTGACACGAAGGTTGCCAGATCACTAATTTCTAAAAAAATCGTTGCCAAATATTTTTTCTGAATTCTGTAATCGACCATGGTGTTCGGATACTTTCTTGAGCGACTGTACATTTCCACTTTTATTTTGCGATCGAAATTACCAACCAATAAATGCAAGCTTCAGCGCCATAATTCACAAACTACCAAGTTAATAAATAAATAAAAAAAGAACAACGCCAACACGAGCGAATACCTAATTGGCCATTTCTGAATTCCCACTTTTCCTCGAGCCAAAACCCACGTGAGAGGGAGAGCTGGCGCGAGCCACCAACCCTCGCGGTCCCCGTGACTGGCAGCCGAAGCAAGCCACCAACCGCTTCGCCTCGTGCTATTATTATTGTTGATGCCATTAAGTCACGCGTTATATCATCCATAACAATGTGTGGCATAATTGAAAGGCGCTTGCTTAAATAACTAGCTTATTATTTGTAAGTCGGCTCGAAATCCATCTTGCCACCTTTCCGCAGAGCCTGCCCAGATCTAATTACAAGATGGATTTCTCACCGGCAGAATGGAGATTGCCCCGACTTGCGCCAGTTGTAATTTACTTTTGATTTTTACTCTCCATTTTTTTTTTATCTTTCAATTTTTTTTTTGTTCTTCTGTTCTTTCGTCTTTTGCCACACCCCCGATTTCTCCCTCCCCATCCCACCCACTTTTCACCGTTCTTTCAGTTTTACGCCTCCTTTTTGATAATAATTCGACAAAGAACCGATTCTACCCCAGTGTTTATGCACTAGCTTATTGGTCGTCCCAAGTTGGAGTTGTGATTTTTTTTTTTATATAAAAAGAAAACAACACCATCAACTTATTTAAGTGTCTCTTGAGTAAATGCTGAATATTTTAATGTAATGAGGTTGAAAGACCCACAGTATTTATTTTCAAATTTTTGTTTTCTCATAATGGAGATAACTTGAAACTTTTTAAATGAAATTAGAGTAAAATAAAAAAAACGAGTGTTCCTGGACTTAGGCCAGAAAGCAACTTGTTCAGAATATTAAAGAATTAAAAAAAATATGTTTAGGGGGATAAAAAAAAATGTTTAGACAATGTCTTAAAGAAAATGACACTTGTAAAGTGAATGTATAGTCGCTCAAAAAAGTATCCGAACACTATGGTTGATTACAGAATTCAGGAAAAATATCTGGAGCGTGTACAGCAACTGTACACGCTCCAGTTACCGTTCACAGCAAACTGGAGCGTGTGTAGTTACTGCACACGCTCCAGTTTGCTGTGAACGGTAACTGCACACGCTCAATATTTCCGTGAGTGAGCCCACACGATCTACTATCAAAACAATATGACCACCTACAGTCGCTCAAAAAAGTATCAGAACACTACGGTTAATTACAGAATTCAGAAAAAATATCTGGCAACAATTTTTTTTTTAGAAATTAGTGATCTGGCAACCGTCGAGTCACGTGATTACAGAATTCAGGAAATTCAGGGAAAATATCTGGAGCGTGTACAGCAACTGTACACGCTCCAGTTACCGTTTACAGCAAACTGGAGCGTGTGCAGTAACTGCGTGTACAGTTTTTAGAAATTAGTGATCTGGCAACCTTCGTGTCACGTGACACGAAGGTTGCCAGATCACTGATTTCTAAAAAATTCGTTGCCAGATATTTTTTCTGGATTCTGTAATCAACCAGTGTCCGGATACTTTTTTGAGCGACTGTACATGTGTTTTGATTTACAAAGCTATCTGTGAATCTATATAGACTTATGGTTTGACAATATACGGCTCAACTAACCTCACAAATATAAAGAAAACAGAAACTATTCAATCATCCGTTGCTAAAAATATAATCCCATACAACTTAAGGAATTCATTTTATCATAGCGAAGAAAGACAAATTATCTAGGCATACTTTCTTTTCACAAAAACTTTACAGATACAGCATCACTTTAAAATATTATTTTGAATATCAATTTAAATCTAAAATCTCTCATTGGAAAGGGGTGGGGTGCTCAGTCGGTAGCGCGCCAGGCTCGTAATCTGTAGTTCCTAGGTTCGAGTCCCAGCTGGGACAGCGTTGAGATTTATCTCCGCAAAATTCCCCGCCCTGCCTACGGTCAGTAGGGGACACCGATGGGCTTGGAAAGGCCGCTGTCCGTCGGATGGGACGTTAAGCCGTGGCTCCGTGTGCGGGAGAGCCATACCCTGTGCACGTTAAAGAACACGCTGGATGGCCTTGACGGGAAGCTACTATCTGTCTCCATTCCCCCAATCTTCTCTGAGACTTCGGGGTCCTTGTGACCTGGTCATTTAGCCCATGGTGTGCAAAAAAGTGCCGCTCAGAAGTAAAACAACCCAACGTTAAAGAACACGCTGGATGGTCTTGACGGGAGGCTACCATATGTCTCCCAACAGCTGTTCCAGTGGGTCCCCTCCCCCAACCTTCTCTGAGCCTTCAGGGTCCTTGTGACCTGGCCATTTAGCCCATGGTGTGCAAAAAAGTGTCGCTCAGAAGTAAAACAACCCAACATTAAAGAACACGCTGAATGGCCTTGACGGGAGGCTACCATCTGTCTCCCAACAGCTGTTCCAGTGGGTCCCCTCCTCCAACCTTCTCTGAGCCTTCAGGGTCCTTGTGATCTGGCCATTTAGCCCATGGTGTGCAAAAAAGTGCCGCTCAGAGGTAAAACAACCGAACCCAACTCATTGGAAAAACACAAGGTTACAATCCAAAAATTATTTCCCACTTCCAAAAATATTAAACAATTACGGGAAATGTACAAGGGCATATACAACAATTCTTTACGTATTCAATCAATTGCCAAGGGAAATTATTTTATTAAACAATTTTAAAGAAATCAAAAATAAGACTAAAATTTTTCTTCTAGGAGCAAAAATCGATATAAAAATTTGAAATTTGTTTTCTTAATAATTAAGAATAACGTTACATTAAAATACATAAGATATAGTTTAAAACAATGTCATCAAATTATGCGAAATTTCAGTTCCAAAACTCCATTTTGGTGGTTAAAATTTTTATATCGATTTTTGCTCCTAGAAGAAAATTTTTACTCTTATTTTTGCTTTCTTTAAAATTGTTTAATAAAATAATTTCCCTTGGCAATTGATTGAATACGTAAAGGATTGTATATGCAGATGCTTTGCGGGTCATTTGTTTAAACTCTTGTATAACTAATATGAATATGAATAAAGATTATTATTATTATTAGATTCATCTTTCCTGGAAATATCCGAACTTCATCTGAGGATTCGAGATTGTTCAATTGATCGAAACTTTTGAACTTCGTTCAACGGCTCAAAACTTTATCCGAGGTTTTGGTCTTGTTGGGTTGTTTTACCTCTGAGCGGCACTTTTTTGCACACCATGGGCTAAATGGCCAGGTCACATGGACCCCGAAGGCTCAGAGAAGGTTGGGAGAGGGGACCCACTGGAAGAGCTGTTGGGAGACAGATGGTAGCCTCCCGTCAAGGCCATCCAGCGTGTTCTTTAACGTGCACAGGGTATGGCTCACCCGCACACGGGACCAAGGCTTAACGTCCCATCCGACGGACGGCAGCCTTTCCAAGCCCATCGGTGTCCCCTACTGACCGTGGGCAGGGCGGGGAATTTTGCGGAGATAAATCTCAACGCTGTCCCAGCTGGGACTCGAACCTGGGAACTACAGATTACGAGCCTGGCGCGCTATCGACTGAGCCACCCCCGCACCGTTGATCTTGTTGAATTCGACCTTCATTTGAGTACTCTGCTCACTCAACTCTTCAAAATATGAGGATATGAGCCTCAACATCATCTGAGGATTCAACCACGCACATAGTTAACTCATCCAAACTTCAAAATATTCGATCTAACTGATCAAAACATCCAAACTACATATTTGGATTCGACCTTCCCAAAGTGAGTTCTAAATAACTTATCTTCAACTGAAGATTTGACCTTCCTAAAGTGGGTCAAAATATCTAATCTTCAACTGAAGATTCGACCTTCCTAAAATGGGTCTAAATATCTAATGTTCAACTGAAGATTCGACCTTCCTAAAATGGGTCTAAATATCTAATTTTCACCTGAAGATTACACTTTCCTAAAGTAGGTCAAAATATCTTATCTTCAACTGAAGATTCGACCTTCCTAAAATGGGTCTAAATATCTAATGTTCAACTGAAGATTCGACTTTCCTAAAATGAATCTAAATATCTAATCTTCACATGAAGATTCGACCTTCCTAAAATGGGTCTAAATATCTAATGTTCAACTGAAGATTCGACCTTCCTAAAATGGGTCTAAATATCTAATCTTCACCTGAAGATTCGACCTTCCTAAAATGGGTCTAAATATCTAATGTTCAACTGAAGATTCGACCTTCCTAAAATGGATCTAAATATCTAGTCTTCATCTGAAGATTCGACCTTCCAAAAATGGGTCTAAATATCTAATTTTCACCTGAAGATTACACTTTCCTAAAGTGGGTCTAAAGATCTTATCTTCACCTGAAGATTCGACCTTCCTAAAGTGAGTCTAAATATCTTATCTTCACAAGAAGATTCGACCTTCCTAAAATGGGTCTAAATATCTAATTTTCACCTGAAGATCACACTTTCCTAAAGTGGGTCTAAATATCTTATCTTCACCTGAAGATTAGACCTTCCTAAAATGGGTCTAAATATCTAATCTTCACCTGAAGATTCGACCTTCCTAAAATGGGTCTAAATATCTAATTTTCACCTGAAGATCACACTTTCCTAAATTGGGTCTAAAGATCTTATCTTCACCTGAAGATTCGACCTTCCTAAAGTGAGTCTATATATCTTATCTTCACCTGAAGATTCGACCTTCCTAAAATGGGTCTAAATAACTAATTTTCACCTGAAGATCACACTTTCCTAAAGTGGGTCTAAATATCTTATCTTCACTTGAAGATTCGACCTTCCTAAAATGGGTCTAAATATCTAATTTTCACCTGAAGATCACACTTTCTTAAAGTGAGCCTAAATATCTAATCTTCACCTGAAGATTCGACCTTCCTAAAATGGGTCTAAATATCTAATTTTCACCTGCAGATCAGACTTTCCTAAAGTGGGTCTAAATATCTTCACCTGAAGATTCGACCTTCCTAAAGTGAGTTTAAATATCTTATCTTCACCTGAAGATTCGACCTTCCTAAAATGGGTCTAAATATCTAATCTTCACCTGAAGATTAGACCTTTCTAAAATGGGTCTAAATATCTAATCTTCACCTGACGATTAGACCTTTCTAAAATGGGTCTAAATATATAATTTTCACCTGAAGATTACACTTTCCTAAAGTGGGTCTAAATATCTTATCTTCACCTGAAGATTCGACCTTCCTAATGTGAGTCTAAATATCTAATCTTCACCTGAAGATTCGACCTTCCTAAAATGGGTCTAAATATCTAATTTTCACCTGAAGATCACACTTTCCTAAAGTGAGTCTAAATATCTAATCTTCACCTGAAGATTCGACCTTCCTAAAATGGGTCTAAATATCTAATTTTCACCTGAAGATTACACTTTCCTAAAGTGGGTCTAAATATCTTATCTTCACCTGAAGATTCGACCTTCCTAAAGTGAGTCTAAATATCTTATCTTCACCTGAAGATTCGACCTTCCTAAAATGGGTCTAAATATCTAATCTTCACCTGAAGATTAGACCTTTCTAAAATGGGTCTAAATATCTAATCTTCACCTGACGATTAGACCTTTCTAAAATGGGTCTACATATATAATTTTCACCTGAAGATTACACTTTCCTAAAGTGGGTCTAAATATCTTATCTTCACCTGGAGATTCGACCTTCCTAATGTGAGTCTAAATATCTAATCTTCACCTGAAGATTCGACCTTCTTAAAATGGGTCTAAATATCTAATTTTCACCTGAAGATCTCACTTTCCTAAAGTGAGTCTAAATATCTAATCTTCACCTGAAGATTCGACCTTCCTAAAATGGGTCTAAATATATAATTTTCACCTGAAGATCACACTTTCCTAAAGTGGGTCTAAATATCTTAACTTCACCTGAAGATTCGACCTTCCTAAAATGGGTCTAAATATCTAATTTTCACCTGAAGATTACACTTTCCTAAAGTGGGTCTAAATATCTTATCTTCACTTGAAGATTACACTTTCCTAAAGTGAGTCTAAATATCTTATCTTCACCTGAAGATTAGACCTTTCTAAAATGGGTCTAAATATCTAATCTTCACCTGACGATTAGACCTTTCTAAAATGGGTCAAAATATATAATTTTCACCTGAAGATTACACTCCCCTAAAGTGGGTCTAAATATCTTATCTTCACCTGGAGATTCGACCTTCCTAATGTGAGTCTAAATATCTTATCTTCACCTGAAGATTCGACCTTCCTAAAATGGGTCTAAATATCTAATCTTCACCTGAAGATTAGACCTTTCTAAAATGGGTCTAAATATCTAATCTTTACCTGACGATTAGACCTTTCTAAAATGGGTCTAAATATATAATTTTCACCTGAAGATTACACTTTCCTAAAGTGGGTCTAAATATCTTATCTTCACCTGAAGATTAGACCTTTCCAAAATGGGTCTAAATATATAATTTTCACCTGAAGATTACACTTTCCGAAAGTGGGTCTAAATATCTTATCTTCACCTGAAGATTCGACCTTCCATCCAAACTCCTAGGAATTCGATGTTTGCTCAACTTACCAAAACATCCGAATTACACCCGACGATTAAAATTTCCTGAAGTTGACATAAACATCCAAACTTCATCTGAGGATTCGACCAAACCCTTCGCAACTTCCTGTAACGCTGACCACTGAACTGTTGAGTGCTACATCTTCATCAAGAAAGAAGAAACGTCTCCAGCAGAGTCTTCAAAATATGCTAAACTTTTATTAAACCCTGTAATCCTGCGTGTATGTATTTGCCATTGGGGGGGGGAATAGGAAGAGATTAATCTTTTCCTTAAGCTTCCACATTATCACCCCCTTCCCAAGAAGACAGTCTCTTTTTTTTGTTTCGAGTTCGTCTCTTATGTCTTCAAATAATCTTTCCATTAATTCCATGAAAGATGTGAAAAGGAGAGAAAGAAATAAGGAGGAATTTCACTTCCCCTCCTCCTCCTTCTTCACCGATTCTCTTCCCCACCCCCCCTCCCCCCACATCACTTCCTTTCCCATTTCGACTATAAACTTACGTCTCCTTAGCCTCTGGCTTCAGTTGAGCTAAATCGAATCAGATTGCGCCTTTAAACTTCAAAACGTCCATAAAACCAAGTGGGAAAAATGCATTTAGGAGGGCGCACTCTTTTTTCTCCTCGGATGTAAATCATTGACAGTCGCAAGTCAACAGCTTAACTCTCACAATGTTCACAGCTATCACCATGCGACCACGCTCCGAGAACTTTATTTGTTGCATATTGATTTATTTTTTGTTGATTTCCGTTTCTCCCTTTGTGCCTTGCTTTTTTAGATAAAAAAAAAGGCTTTTTCCTCAGGCATGTGTGTCAACAGTGTCTCTTGAAACTGGCGCCACGCTACAAATTCAGTTATTTTCTGTTCCAACGAAAGTTTCCTAGTTTTAACCTTCTCCTGTTTTTTACTCTCCTTTCTTTTTTTTTTCGGATGTTTTCGAAAACAAGAGAATTAAAAACAATGAAATCGAAGGTATTGTCGAGGAAAATGTGTCGATTTAAATTAACATGCATAGACTGGAAAAGATTTTCATTTGTATGCATTTATTTCGATCTGCATTTGATGAATAGTTTCGATCTGCATTTGATGAATAGTTTCGATCTGCATTTGATGAATAGTTTCGATCTGCATTTGATGAATAGTTTCGATCTGCCTTTGATGAATAGTTTCGATCTGCATTCCTTCCTACTTTTAGGGCCGGGAGCCCGCCAGGCTCGTAATCTGCACTTCCCAAGTCAAAGTCTCACCTGTCCTGGCGTAGATATTTATCCCCCGCTAAAAGGCACCCGCTAAAAGTGTCCGCTAAAAGGCACCCCCTTTTAGCGGGGATATTTATCCCCGCTAAAAGGCACGTTGATATTTATCCCGCTAAAAGGCACCTTTCGGTAAATGCACCTTCACCCGATGAAAAAGGGGAAACCATTGGGCTTGAAAAGGACGCCGTCCGTCATATGAGGCGTTAAGACGCGGCCCCTTGTGCGGAAGACTGTGCAGGTTAAAGAACAAAGTTGGAAGGCCTTGATGGGAGGCTACCATCCGTCTCCCAACAGCTGTTCCAGTGGGTCAAATCCCCCAACCTTCTTTGAATCTTCGGGGTCTTTGTGACCTGACTATTTAACCCAATGGTTGCAAAAAAGTTTGGGGGTCTTGTGCGGAAGACTGTGCACGTTAAAGAACAAAGTTGGAAGGCCTTGATGGGAGGCTACCATCCGTCTCCCAACAGCTGTTCCAGTGGGTCCAATCCCCCAACCTTCTTTGAATCTTCGGGGTCTTTCTGACCTGACTATTTAACCCAATGCGTGCAAAAAAGTTTGGGGGCCTTGTGCGGAAGACTGTGCACGTTAAAGAACAAGGTTGGAAGGCCTTGATGGGAGGCTACCATCCGTCTCCCAACAGCTGTTCCAGTGGGTCCAATCCCCCAACCTTCTTTGAGTCTTCGGGGTCTTTGTGACCTGACTATTTAACCCAATGCGCGCAAAAAAGTTTGGGGGCCTTGTGCGGAAGACTGTGCACGTTAAAGAACAAAGTTGGAAGGCCTTGATGGGAGGCTACCATCCGTCTCCCAACAGCTGTTCCAGTGGGTCCAATCCCCCAACCTTCTTTGAGTCTTCGGGGTCTTTGTGACCTGACTATTTAACCCAATGTGTGCAAAAAAGTTTGGGGGCCTTGTGCGGAAGACTGTGCACATTAAAGAACAAAGTTGGAGGGCCTTGATGGGAGGCTACCATCCGTCTCCCAACAGCTGTTCCAGTGCGTCCCCTCCCCCAACCTTCTTTGAGTCTTCGGGGTCTTTGTGACCTGACTATTTAACCCAATGTGTGCAAAAATGTCGCTCAGACAGATTAAACAACCCAACAACAACCTACTTTTATTAATTCGAATATTTTAGAGGTTGCATTCAAATTTCTTCTCAGCAGAAGGAGGTAGGTTACCATCTGTCTCATCTAGGAGACAGATGGTAACCTACCATCAAGGCCATCCAGCGGGTTCTTTAAAATGCACAGGGTATGGTTCTCTCGCAAAAGCATCACGGCTTTACGTCCCACTCGACAGACGGCGCCCTTTCCAAGTCCATCGGCTGCTCGAAACATACCGAAGGCAAGATGTGGGGGTGGGGGGGTTAGCGGAAATAAATCTCAGCAATCGCTCAAGTGCGATTCGAACCTGGGAATTGAAGATTACGGGCCCGAGAACACACTGGACGGAGATCGTAACATTAATAGAGAACACACTGGACGGAGATCGCAACATTAATAGAGAACACACTGGACAGAGATCACAACATTGATGGAGAACACACTGGACGGAGATCACAACATTGACGGAGAACACGCTGGACAGAGATCGCAACATTAATGGAGAACACGCTGGACGGAGATTGCAACATTGACGGTGAACACGCTGGATGGAGATAGCAACATTGACGGAGAACACGCTGGACAGAGATCGCAACATTAATGGAGAACACGCTGGACGGACATCGCAACATTAACAGAGAACACACTGGACGGAGATTGCAACATTAATAGAGAACACACTGGCCGGAGATCGCAACACAACAGAGAACACACTGGACGGAGATCGCAACATTAATAGAGAACACACTGGACGGAGATCGCAACATTAATAGAGAACACACTGGATGGAGATCGCAACATTGATGGAGAACACGCTGGACGGAGATCGCAACATTGATGGAGAACACGCTGGACAGAGATCGCAACATTAATAGAGAACACACTGGACGGAGATCGCAACATTCATGGAGAACACGCTGGACGGAGATAGCAACATTGATGGAGAAAGCGCTGGATGGAGATAGCAACATAACAGAGAACACACTGGACGGAGATTGCAACATTAATAGAGAACACACTGGACGGAGATCACAACATTGATGGAGAACACACTGGACGGAGATCACAACATTGATGGAGAACACATTGGACAGAGATCGCAACATTGACGGAGAACACGCTGGACAGAGATCGCAACATTAATGGAGAACACGCTGGACGGAGATTGCAACATTGACGGAGAACACACTGGATGGAGATAGCAACATTGATGGAGAACACGCTGGACAGAGATCGCAACATTGATGGAGAACACGCTGGACGGACATCGCAACATTAACAGAGAACACACTGGACGGAGATCTCAACATTAACAGAGAACACGCTGGACGGACATCGCAACACAACAGAGAACACACTGGACGGAGATCGCAACATTAATAGAGAACACACTGGACGGAGATCACAACATTGATGGAGAACACACTGGACGGAGATCGCAACATTGATGGAGAACACGCCGGACAGATCGCAACATTAATAGAGAACACACTGGACGGAGATAGCAACATTAATAGAGAACACACTGGACGGAGATAGCAACATAACAGAGAACACATTGGACGGAGATAGCAACATTGATGGAGAACACATTGGACGGAGATCGCAACATTAATAGAGAACACACTGGACGGAGATCGCAACATTAATAGAGAACACACTGGACGGAGATCGCAACATTGATGGAGAACACACTGGACGGAGATCGCAACATTGATGGAAAACACACTGGACGGAGATAGCAACATTGATGGAGAACACACTGGACGGAGATAGCAACATTAATAGAGAACACACTGGACGGAGATAGCAACATTGATGGAGAACACACTGGACGGAGATAGCAACATTGATGGAGAACACGTTGGACGGAGATCGCAACATTAATAGAGAACACACTGGACAGAGATCGCAACATTAATAGAGAACACACTGGACGGAGATCACAACATTGATGGAGAACACGTTGGACGGAGATCGCAACATTGATGGAGAACACATTGGACGGAGATCGCAACATTGATGGAGAACACGCTGGACGGAGATCGTAACATTGATGGAGAACACACTGGACGGAGATCGCAACATTGATGGAAAACACACTGGACGGAGATCGCAACATTGATGGAGAATACACTGGACGGAGATCGTAACATTGATAGAGAACACACTGGACGGAGATCGTAACATTGATGGAGAACACACTGGACGGAGATCGTAACATTGATGGAGAACACACTGGATGGAGATCGCAACATTAATAGAGAACACACTGGACGGAGATCGCAACATTAATAGAGAACACACTGGACGGAGATCGCAACATTAATAGAGAACACACTGGAAGGAGATCGCAACATTAATAGAGAACCCACTGGATGGAGATCGCGCCATTAATGGAGAACACAGTGATTGGAGATCGCGACAATACTGCCCACGGACCGTGGGCAGGGCGGGGAATTTTGCGGAGATAAATCTCGACGCTGACCCAGCTGGGACTCGAACCAGGGAACTGCAGATTGCGAGCCCGGCGCGCTACCGACTGACCCCCCCCCCCCCCCCCCCGGCGCCACATTTCCGTGAGATATTCAATTTATCTCCAGTAACATTTTCCCCTAAAAAAATAATTTTAAAATACGTACAGCTCTGAAAGTGATTTTCCATTTCACATAACATCGAAACGCCAGGGAAGGTTTCGTGATGCAGTGAAAACCAAAACCTGATCTAGGGGGGAGGGGATAATCTTGGACCATGCCCCCCAACTTTTCAAAACGCAAGTAAGGGAATAGGAAAAAAAAAATATTAAACATTAATTTTTCATGCATTTTTTTTAGAGAAACATTTTAAAGATCTAAGAAACAGAGAGGGACGGGTGTGGCTCAGTCGGTAGCGCGCCAGGCTCGTAATCTGTAGTTCCCAGGTTCGAGTCCCAGCTGGGTCAGCGTTGAGATTTATCTCCGCAAAATTCTCCGCCCTGTCCACGTTCAGTAGGGGACACCGATGGGCTTGGAAAGGCCACCGTCCGTCGGATAGGACGTTAAGCCGTGGCCCCGTGTGCGGGAGAGCCATACCCTGTGCACGTTAAAGAACACACTGGATGGCCTTGACGGGAGGCTACCATCTGTTTCACAACAGCTGTTCCAGTGGGTCCCCTCCCCCAACCTTCTCTGAGCCTTCGGGGGCCTTGTGACCTGGCCATTTAGCCCATGGTGTGCAAAAAAAGTGCCGCTCAGAGGTAAAATAACCCAACGTTAAAGAACACGCTGGATGGCCTTGACGGGAGGTTACCATCTGTCTCCCAACAGCTCTTCCAGTGGGTCCCCTCCCCCAACCTTCTCTGAGCCTTCGGGGGCCTTGTGACCTGGCCATTTAGCCCATGGTGTGCAAAAAAAGTGCCGCTCAGAGGTAAAATAACCCAACGTTAAAGAACACGCTGGATGGCCTTGACGGGAGGTTAATATCTGTCTCCCAACAGCTGTTCCAGTGGGTCCCCTCCCCCAACCTTCTCTGAGCCTTCGGGGTCCTTGTGACCTGGCCATTTAGCCCATAGTGTGGAAAAAAGTGCCGCTCAGAGGTAAAACAACCCAACGTTAAAGAACACGCTGGATGGTGTTGACGGGAGGTTATCATCTGTCTTCCAACAGCTGTTCCAGTAGGTCCCCTCCCCCGACTTTCTATGAGCCTTCGGGGTCCTTGTGGACACACAAGGACCCCGAAGGTCTCACGTCCAGTGAGTGCCGCTCAGAGGTAAAGTAACCCAACCCAAAACAAAGGAGGGGTACACTATAATGAAAATTCCCCTCTTCCCACCTTCTCCTCCTTCTCAACTTTTTTTTCCGTCTGCATTTTCTTGCCCCCCCCCCCCCTTTCCATATTTTTTGTCACTCCAATTAAACTCTCAAAAATCATCGACTTCAATTTCAAAAAAAAACACGTAGAAATTAATTAAATCTCACACGCTAAAAAAAAACAACTCGGGATAAACAAACTCTCAAAATACAAATTTAAATTAAATATCTGCCTTATTTGACCCACATCGAAATTCCAAAAAATAAAAAAAAAATCCAGAACAGGTTTTAAGTTAACCCATAACGTTTTCGCATTAGACTCAGAAGATGCAAATGATATATACACTTCAAATTATCCAAAAATTAGATTAAATAAACTTTACCGAAATTTCTTTATTCAGAAATGATGATCCCGAAGTTTCTGATGACCTCATCAGGGGTCGACGATGAGCAGTTTCATCTCTCAAGAGAGCGTCGCGAGGGATAAAAAGGGGTTTAAGTTTAATTACTCCTAACTAATAAGGCTTAAGCCCATCCCTTCTTCGAAGATGACTTCCTCTACCTCTCGTAATAAGAGTCATTAAGCAACATCCATCCCCTCCCTCCGCATCCTCAAGAGAGGATGCTGGCAGTGGATCTTTCAGTGAAACGTCGACCACATCCTCTTTCATCATCATGTGGAGCATCTTCTACATCCTTGTCGTATTAATTAATGTTTCAACGATTCATAACAGATCCTATGTCTGTCGAGCATTACTAGCAGATAGAAGTTTTTTTTTTTCAGTGAAAAATTCTAACAGGAAAACTTACTGTATCATTAGTAAGCAAGAGTCGAATCTGTAGATTTAAGAAAGATTCTGTAATGTGTTTTGTCCAGATCGACAGAGGAACTTTAGACCTGTTAAAACATGGCTTATGTTCCTGTGGGTGTGTTGGCTAGCATATTTAGCTATGGTGGAAAGGGGCCTGGTTTCGGTTGGGTTGTTTTACCTCTGAGCGGCATTTTTTTGCACACCATGGGCTAAATGGCCAGGTCACAAGGACCCCGAAGCCTCAGAGAAGGTTGGGGAGGGGATCCACTGGAACAGCTGTTGGAAGACAGATGGTAGCCTCCCGTCAAGGCTATCCAGCCGGTTCTTTAACGTTGGGTTGTTTTACCTCCGAGCTGCACTTTTTTCCACATCATGGGCTAAATGACCAGGTCACAAGGACCCCGAAGGCTCAGAGAAGGTTTGGGGAGGGGACCCGCTGGGACCATAGTTGGGGGACAGATGGTACCCTACTGTCAAGGCTATCCAGCGTGTTCTTTAACGTTGGATTGTTTTACCTTCGAGCTGCACTTTTTTGAACACCATGGGCTAAATGGCCAGGTGACAAGGACCCCGAAGGCTCAGAGAAGGTTGGGGGAGGGGACCCACTGGAACAGCTGTTGGGAGACAGATGGTAGCCTCCCGTCAAGGCCATCCAGCGTGTTCTTTAACGTTGGATTGTTTTACCTCCGAGCTGCACTTTTTTGCACACCATGGGCTAAATGGCCAGGTCACAAGGACCCTGAAGGCTCAGAGAAGGTTTGGGGAGGGGACCCACTGGACAGCTGTTGGAAGACAGATGGTAGCCTCCCGTTAAGGCCATCCAGCGTGTTCTTTAACGTGCACAGGGTATGGCTCTCCGCACATGGGCCACGGATTAACGTCCCATCCGACGGACGGCGGTCTTTCCAAGTCTTTTGGTGTCACTTTCCAAATCCTTTGGTGTCACCTACTGATCGTGGGCAGGGCGGGGAATTTTGCGGAGATAAATCTCACCGCAGGCCCAGTTGGCAGCGCGCCAGACTCGTAATCTGTAGTTTCCAGGTTCGAGTCCCAGCTGGTCTTGGAAAGGCCGCCGTCCGTCGGATGGTACGTTAAGCCGTGGCCCCGTGTGTGGGAGAGCCATATCCTGTGCACGTTAAAGGACACACTGGATAGCCTTGACGGGAGACTACCATCTGTCTCCCAACAGCTGTTCCAGTGGGTACAATCCCCCAACCTTTTCTGAGTTTTTGGGGTCCTTGTGACCTGACCATTCAGCCCATTGTTCAAAAAAGCCATACCATGTGCACGTTAAAGAACACGCTGGATGGCATTGACGGGAGGCTACCATCTGTCTCCCACAGCTGTTCCAGTGGGTCCCCTCTCCCAACCTTCTCTGAGTCTTCAGGGTCCTTGTGACCTGGCCATTTAGCCCGTGGTATGCAAAAAAAGTGACGTTCAGTGGTAACAACAACCCAAAAATCACACTCAGATAATGATTTCACCTGTGTGACATACGGGTTGGGTTGTTTTACCTCTGTGCGGCACTTTTTTGCACACCATGGGCTAAATGGCCAGGTCACAAGGACTCCAAAGGCTCAGAGAAGGTTGGGGGAGGGAACCCACTGGAACAGCTGTTGAGAGGCAGATGGTAGCCTCCCGTCAAGGCCATCCAGCGTGTTCTTTAACGTTGGGTTGTTTTACCTCTGAGCGGCACTTTTTTGCATAACAATGGGCTAAGTGGGCAGGTCACAAGGACCCCGAAGACTCAGAGAAGGTTGGGGGAGGGGACCCACTGGAACAGCTATTGGGAGACAGAGGGTAGCCTCCCATCAAGGCCATCCAGCGTGTTCTTTAACGTGCACAGGGTATGTCTCTCCCGCACACGGGGCCACGGCTTAACGTCCCATCCGACGGACGGCGTCCTTTCAAAGCCCATCGGTGTCCCCTACTAACTGCGGGCAGGGCGGGGAGTTTTGCGGAGATAAATCTCAACGCTGACCCAACTGAGACTCGAACCTGGGAACTGCAGATTACGAGTCTGGCGCGCTATCGACTGAGCCACCCCAGCCCCATTGTGTGACATATGAACACAGGAAATTCTCGCATTGGCCACCATTGTAAGAATTGCTGCCACATTGTCTGTATCATCGAAACATCAGTTGACCTTGAGGTCTCCTCTGGAAACTCGTGCTTCCGTTCTTTTTAGCTTCGGAATCGTCTCGCGCAGCTGTCGACTTCGAAGTCATCTGCGCAAACAATGACTCGACCAAGTATCGTTCCGAGAAATATTCGGAGAGCGTCTACATCTTTCTGATAGCGCTTGATTGTTCAATATTATTGCTGCAGGAACGCCTTTTAGATAAATAGCTTTCTAATAATATCGAACAAGACAGACAACATACACTCTGTCTAGCCAAATTATTGTGAACACACACACACATCGTGGATGGAGTACCATGGCACGTGCATTCAAAATTTCTTACTAATGTCGGTGTTGGTACCAATTGTACAGTCGCTCGAAAAAATCTCCGAACACTATGGTGGCAAGCAGCTGCTTGAGGGGGTATTTATTTATTTTATTTCATAGTTGATTACAGAATTCAGAAAAAATATCTGGCAACGATTTTTTTAGAAATCAATGATCTGGCAACCTTCGTATCACGTGATTACAGAATTCAGGAAAAATATCTGGAGCGTGTACAGCAACTGTACACGCTCCAGTTACTGTTCACAGCAAACTGGAGCGTGTGCAGTTACTGCACACGCTCCAGTTTGCTGTGAACGGTAACTGCACACGCTCAATATTTCTATGAATGGGCCCACACGATCTAGTATCAAAATAATATGACCACCTACAGTCGCTCAAAAAAGTATCCGAACACTATGGTTGATTACAGAATTCAGAAAAAATATACGGCAACGATTTCTTTTAGGAATTAGTGATCTGGCAACCGTGTCTCCTGACACAAAAGTTGCCAGATCACTAATTTCTAACAAAAAATCCTTGCCAGAAATGTTATCTGAATTCTGTAATCAACCGTAGTGTTCGGATATTTTTTTGAGCGACTGTACCCCTAAACAGAGCTGTTACAGTTCATCAGGTGGTGATTCGGTAGCGCGTCAGACTCATAATCTGCAGTTCCCAGGTTCGAGTCCCAGCTGGGTTAGCGTTGAGATTTATCTCCGCAAAACTCCCCCCCCCCCCTGCCCACGGTCAGTAGGGGACACCGATGGGCTTGGAAAGGCCGCCGTCCGTCGGATGGGACGTTAAGCCGTGGCCTCGTGTAAGGGAGAGCCATATTCTGTGCATGTTAAAGAACACGCTGGATGGCCTTGAAGGGATGCTACCATCTGTCTCCCAACAGCTGTTCCAGTGGGTCCCCTCCCCCAACCTTCTCTGAGCCTTCGGGGTCCTTGTCACCTGGCCATTTAGCCCATGGTGTGCAAAAAAGTGCCGCTCAGAGGTGAAACAACCTAACGTTAAAGAACACGCTGGATGGCCTTGACGGGAGGCTACCATCTGTCTCCCAACAGCTGTTCCAGTGGGTCCCCTCCCCCAACCTTCCCTGAGCCTTCGGGGTCCATGTGACCTGGCCATTTAGCCCATGGTGTGCAAAAAAGTGCCGCTCAGAGGTAAAACAACCTAACGTTAAAGAACACGCTGGATGGCCTTGACGGGAGGCTAAAATCTGTCTCCCAACAGCTGTTCCAGTGGGTCCCTCCCTCAACCTTCTCTGAACCTTCGGGGTCCTTGTGACCTGGCCATTTAGCCTATGGTGTGCAAAAGAGCGCAGCTCAGAGGTAAAACAACCCAACGTTAAAGAACACGCTGGATGGCCTTGACGGGAGGTTACCATCTGTCTCTCAACAACCGTTCCAGTGGGTCCCCTCCCCCAACCATCTGTGAGCCTTCAGCGTCCTTGTGACCTGGCCATTTAGCCCATGGTGTGCAAAAAAGTATCGCTCAGAGGTAAAACAACCCAACCCAACAACTGTTCAGTGGGTTTATACCGAAAAAAATTTCAAATTAAATAAACTCGTTAAACACACAATACGGCGGTTTCGAAATTGTGAAGACGAAAAATAAGGGCGAAATAATAAAAAAAAAACCTTCGACGACAAAGGATTACTCGAACACGAGGCTAACTTCCGGTGACGTGAGTAGCGCCTCCTGGAGGAGGAAAAAGAAAGTCGAGAAAGAAACGTCTGCCTGCTCCTCGGCAGCCTAGATATCGCGTTATTGGCTCGAGGACAGGCGACGCTGTGTCAATATGACCGGAACGGCGCGTGCGAGCACAATAATGGAGCAATAACAATGGCCGTAATGCTAATTGTTCGAATTAATAGTGACAATGAATCGTTGCGATAACAACGGAAGAGAATGTCATGTCGCCCAAATTCAAAGTAAACAGTGAAGCTTATTCCAAAATCTGATCAGCCCTCGCGCCGACCTCTTCCGTTCCGCACGTAGACACGTCATCGTCGGTTGGACGAATTCGAATTTTAAGATCGTTTTCGTGGTGACAATGGCCCGGTTTGTTTCGAAACAGACGATAAAGGGGACGGAGGAGAATATTCGAGAAGATTTTTATCGGATCCGGTGGCAACGCCAATGAATTATTTTGTGAAGGCGGGAATCTTGTCGTGAATCGCGTCTGGTACTTTTTGATTTGAAAAATTATCTTCCTGATCGCTTTATTGGTTCGTGGTAGCTGCGTGTGTGTTCGACTCAAGGGTTCGAGGGGGGGGGGGTACAGTCTCTCAAAAAAGTATCCGAACACTTTGGTTGATTACTGAATTCAGAAAAAAATATCTGCCAAGGATTTTTTTAGAAATTAGTGATCTGGCAACCTTCGTGTCACGTGATTACAGAATTCAGGAAAAATATCTGGAGCGTGTACAGCCACTGTACACGCTCCAGTTACCGTTCACAGCAAACTAGAGCGTGTGCAGTTACTGCACACCCTCCAGTTTGCTGTGAACGGTAACTGCACACGCTCAATATTTCCGTGAGTGAGCCCACACGATCTAGTATCAAAATAATATGAACACCTACAGTCGCTCAAAAAAGTATCCGAACACTGGTTGATTACTGAATTCAGAAAAAAATATTTGCAACGATTTTTCTTTAGAAATGAGTGATCAGGCAACCTTCGTGTCACATAACACGAAGGTTGCCAAATAATTTCTAAAACCCACTAATTTCTAAAATAAAAAATAAAGATTGTTGCCAGATATTTTTTCCCCTAATTCTGTAATCACGTGACACGAAGGTTGCCAGATCACTAATTTAAAAAAAATCGTTGCCAGATATTTTTTTTCTGAATTCTGTAATCAACCATAGTGTTCGCACATTTTTTTGAGCGACTGTATTCGTAATCAGTAATCGAGCACTCGCAGGAAAAAAAACTGCCAGTGTTTCGAATTTTTTTTTTGAAGCTGCGATTATGATTATTGGAATTTTTACCAAGAATTAATGTTTTTTTTTTTTTTTGGGGGGGGGAGATTTAAAGGAGGGTTTTTTTTTTAATATTACAATAGACTCCCTCTTATCCGGCCCTTACGGGATCGGACCCCTGGCCGGATGAACGAAAGGCCGATTAATCCGAAAATTGTGTCATAAAATAAATGAAAACGGTAAATGACAAAAATACTAACTGTACTGTATTTTAATTTCCATATTTCTTCGATTCTAAAACGTCATCGATTCTAAGACGCACCTTAAATTTCAGCACCACCAACAGACAAAAAGCTTTGATTCTAAAAAAAAAAAAAGGGGGGGGGCTCGGTCGGTAGCGCGCCAGGCTCGTAATCTGTAGTTCCCAGGTTCGAGTCCCAGCTGGGTCAGCGTTCAGATTTATATCCGGAAAATTCCCCGTCCTGCCCACGGTCAGTAGGGGACACCGATGGGCTTGAAAAGGCCGCCGTCCATCGGATGGGACGTCAAGCCGTGGTCTCGTGTGTGGGAGAGCCATACCCAACGCACGTTAAAGATTGCGCTGGATGGCCTTGACCGGAAGCTACCACCTGTCTCCCAACAGCTGTTCCAGTGGGTCCCCTCCCCCAACCTTCTCTGAGCCTTCGGGGTCCATGTGACCTGGCCATTTAGCCCATGGTGTGCAAAAAAGTGCCGCTCAGAGGTAAAACAACCCAACCCTAAAAAAAAAAATAAAATAAATTGCTAAAATATATCTAACAAATATTTTTATTATAATAGAATTCAATTTACAACAACAATAGTACTTATTTATCAGTAAGTATGCTATTCGTCACTTCCTTCTGAATCAATATCAGAGTCTGATTCTTCTGCGCCGTTTTTTTATGCGTTTCTAAGACGCCATCGATTCCAAGACGCACCCCGTTTTTAGAGACGTTTATGTGGGAAAAAAGTGCGTCTTTGAATCGAAGAAATACGGTAATAATTTGTTGTAAAATATTAACAATTTATTCACACTCACTTGAAAAAGTCCGTGATTTTCTTTTGTTTCTTTGAACTTAACACTTTTTTTACCTGCAAAGCCTTCCGCAAAACTCCCCGCCCTGCCCACGGTCAGTTGGGGACACCTATGGGCTTGGAAAGGCCTCCGTCCGTCGGATGGGACGTTAAGCCGTGTGCGGGAGAGCTATACCTTGTGCACGTTAAAGAACACGCTGGATGGCTTTGACGGGAGGCTACCATCTGTCTCCCAACAGCTGTTACAGTGGGTCCCCTCCCCCAAACTTCTCTGAGTCTTCGGGGTCCTTGTGACCTGTCCTTTTAGCCCATGATGTGCAAAAAAGTGCCGCTTAGAGGTAAAACAACCCAACGTTAAAGAACACGCTGGATGGCCTTGACGGGAGGCTACCATCTGTCTCCCAACAGCTGTTCCAGTGAGTCCCCTCCCCCAACCTTCTCTGAGCCTTCGGGGTCCATGTGACCTGGCCATTTAGCCCATGGTGTGCAAAAAAGTGCCGCTCAGAGGGAAAACAACCCAACGTTAAAGAACACGCTGGATGGTCTTGACGGAAGGCTACCATCTGTCTCCCAATAGCTGTTCCAGTGGGTCCCCTCCCCCAACCTACTCTGAGTCTTCTGGATTCCATGATGTGCAAAAAAGTTCCGCTCAGAGAAAAAATAATCCAACCCAACTTCTTTATCTGCAAAGTCTTGCGATTTTTTTAATAAACATCACATCAATCGCAGACGAGGCCTGCTGTTCTTCAATGTATCTTACTACAACATCAAAAGCTTCTTTTTCTTCAATATGGCTACCTTTCCCCTTCTTTCTCTTCCTCTTCATTCTCCCTTCTTGGGAGACTGCATTGATAATCTCGTCATCATTCAGTGTTTCATTTTCCAACTGTTCATCACCTTTCAATCATTTTTCAGTGTCATCTTCTTCAAGTGTGTCACATCCAGGCACCAGTTTAATAAAGTCATTAAGCAGCGAAATATTGTCCTTATCCGTGATATCTTCGGCAGGCGCGGGCTCATTCGATACTTTCCTGTTGTCGCCTTTGGTACTTCCCACACTTTCTACGCAGTTTTCAACTTCGGGACAAAGTTTTCTCCTTGACTTTACAAATGTTGTACAGTCGCTCAAAAAAGTATCCGAACACTACGGTTGATTACAGAATTCAGAAAAAATATCTGGAGCGAGTACAGCAACTGTACACGCTCCAGTTACCGTTCACAGCAAACTGGAGCGTGTGCAGTTACTGCACACGCTCCAGTTTGCTGTGAACTGTAACTGCACACGGTCAATATTTCCGTGAGTGAGCCCACACGATCTAGGTCTTTGTGAGCTCACACGATCCAATGTGCTGTGAACATTAACCGCAACCGCTCCAGTTTGCTGTGAACGGTAACTGCACACGCTCAATATTTCTGTGAGTGGGCCCACACGATCCAGGTTTTTGTGAGCTCACACGATCCAATGTGATGTGAACATTAACCGAAACCGCTCCAGTTTCCTGTGAACGGTAACTGCACACGCTCAATATTTCTGTGAGTGGGCCCACACGATCCAGGTTTTTGTGAGCTCACACGATCCAATGTGATGTGAACATTAACCGCAACCGCTCCAGTTTGCTGTGAACGGTAACTGCACACGCTCAATATCTCCGTGAATGAGCCCACACGATCCAAGTTTTTGTGATCTCACACGATCCAATATGCTGTGAACATTAACCGCAACCGCTCCAGTTTGCTGTGAACGGTAACTGCACACGCTCAATATTCATTGCATTATATATTCATACGCATTACATATATTAAAAAAGTATCCGAACACTATGGTTGATTACAGAATTCATAAAAAATATCTGGCAACGATTTTTTTAGAAATTAGTGATCTGGCAACCCTCGTGTCACGTGACAACCGACACGTTACGACTTCGTTACGAGGCTGTCAGATCACTAATTTCTAAAATAAAAAATCGTTGCCAGATACTTTTTCTGAATTCTGTAATGAACCGTGATATTCGGATACTTCTTTGAGCGACTGTATGACATATTAAACTGACAGCCTCCCGTCAGACCTCTGTGGCAAGCAGCTGCTTGATGAATAAATTACTTATTTTGTTTTATTATTATCATCGATAATACGTGTCAAAAATAAAATAAATGATGTACATCGGAAAATAAAGCAAGGTAAGAAAAATAAAGATTAGAATTTTGATACACTTGATGTTATTCGTCACAGATTAATTATTTCGATAAAATTTTCCAGGGGGCGGACTGCCACCCCCTCCCCTGTCGTCGTCCATGCTGTCAGAAGTTAAGAAACCTTCTTCTCTCTTAATTGCTACTGTAAAACTCAAACTCAAAAGAGAACTTTATTCAAAATGAAGCGACTCTGCCTCACAGATTTTTGGGTTGGGTTGTTTTACCTCTGAGCGGCACTTTTCTGCACACCATGGGCTAAATGGCCAGGTCACATGGACCCCGTAGGCTCAGAGAAGGTTGCGGGAGGGGACTCACTGGAACAGCTGTTGGGAGACAGATGGTAGTCTCCCGTCAAGGCCATCCAGCATGTTCTTTAACGTGTACAGGGTATGGCTCTCCCATACACGGGCCACGGCTTACGTCCCATCCGACGGACGGCGGCCTTTCCAAGCCCATCGGTGTCCCCTAATGACCGTGGGCAGGGCGGGGAATTTTGCTGAGATAAATCTCAACGTTGACCCAGCTGGGACTCGAACCTGGGAACTACAGATTACGAGCCTGGCGCGCTACCGACTGAGCCACCCCCGCCTCATAGATCACTCCTCGTGTCTATGACGCAACAGATTACGTTTGTTTACGTTGCATAAGTTAAAAGTCACCCCCCCCCCCCCGCAACAGCCAAAAGAAAACTGAATAAAAACCTGTAAAATACAAACTAAGTGTTACTAAATCCCAAACGCTAAACTTTTTTTTTTCACCTCTAATACTTTTAGATAAAATCTTGCAAAGAAAAGTTCACCAGAACTTAACGGATTAACGTGAACAAAAAAAAAAGTAAAATTAAATCGCGGAATCTAGATCAAAAGACTTAATCTCATCTTTAATTATTTATCGAAGAATAGCATTAGGCCAAGTTGAGGTTTTCGTCGTCGTCCCCCCCCCCCTCTCCTGTTTCCGCGATCTTATCTCTAATCCGAATTCTATTGATTTCTCTTGTTGACATTTCTATTCTCTGTTACTACCTCTGCTGCCAATTTCTTCCGCTGTCATTTTTTTAGGCTACCATTTGGAGCACTTTTTTACATCCTCGAATGTTTATTCCGTTCTTAAATTTTTTTTTTAAATACCCCCTCAAGCAGCTGTTTGCCACACAGGTCTGACAGGAGCCTGTCAGTTTGTATACAATAGTAGAAAGTCTGTGAGGATGGCAGGTGGCGGGACCTCAGCAGGAAAACAACACATACAGTCGCTCAAAAGAGTATCCGAACGCTATGGTTGATTACAGAATTCAGAAAAAATATCTGGAACGTATACAGCAACTGTACACGCTCCAGTTACCGTTCACAGCAAACCAGAGCGTGTGCAGTTACTGCACACGCTCCAGTTTGCTGTGAACTGTAACTGCACACGCTCAATATTTCCGTGAGTGAGCCCACACGATCTAGTATCAAAATAATATGACCACCTACAGTCGCAAAAAAAGTATCCGAACACTGTGGTTGATTACAGAATTCAGAAAAAAAATTGGCAACGATTTTTTAGAAATTAGTGATCTGGCAACCTTCGTGTCACGTGACAAGAAGGTCCACGACCACACCACGCCCCCAATTGATAAGGAGACAAATCATTGCTCGCAAAGTAAACCTTTTGACCATCATCTTTAACGACCAAATTTTAAAATTTTTTTCATAAATCGATCATTTCCAATATTTTTTTGACGTTTTGGCATTTGCCAACTTTTTTGCACGTTACAGGGCGTACTTAAATCTATTGGAAGACTTGGAAAATACCAAAGAAGCAAATCAAAGAAACTGTTCTGAATGGTCTCACAGTGGTTCTCAACCTTTTATGCTTCACGTACCCCCTGGAAATATATATGTAACTGGCGTACCCCTTGTATAGATAGATAAAACTATAGTTATAGTACGACAATGGGAATAAAATTAAACATATATATCAGTGGTTCTCATCCTTTTATGCTTCACGTACCCCCTGGAAATGTGCATGTAACTGGCGTACCCCTTGTACAGATAAATAAAACTATAATTATAGTATAAAAATGGGAATAAAATAAAACGTATATATATATCAATGGTTCTCAAACTTTTATGCTTCACGTATCCCCTGGAAATGTGTAGGTAACTGGCGTACCCCTTGTATAGATAGATAAAACGATAGTTATGGTATAACAATGGGAATAAAATAAAACATATAAATCAGTGGTTCTCAACCATTTATGCTTCACGTATCCCCTGGAAATGTGTAGGTAACTGGCATACCACTTGTATAGATAGATAAAACTATAATTATAGTATAACAGTGGGAATAAAATAAAACATATATATCAGTGGTTCTCAACCTTTTATGGTTCACGTACCCCCTGGAAATGTGTATGTAACTGGCGTACCCCTTGTATAGATAGATAAAACTATAGTTATAGTATAAGAGTGGGAATAAAATAAAACATATATATCAGTGGTTCTCAACCTTTTATGGTTCACGTACCCCCTGGAAATGTGTATGTAACTGGCGTACCCCTTGTATAGATAGATAACCCTATAGTTATAGTATAACAATGGGAATAAAATAAAACATATATAACAGTGGTTCTCAACCTTTTATGCTTCACGTACCCCCTGGAAATGTGCATGTAACTCGCGTACCCCCTGGAAATGTGCATGTAACTGGCGTACCCCTTGTATAGATAGATAAAACTATAGTTATAGTATAACAATGGGAATAAAATAAAACATATATATATCAGTGGTTCTCAACCTTTTATGCTTCACGTACCCCCTGGAAATATGTATGTAACTGGGGTACCCCTTGTATAGATAGATAAAACTATAGTTATAGTATGACAATGGGAATAAAATAAAACATATATATCAGTGGTTCTCAACATTTTATGCTTCACGTATCCCCTAGAAATGTGTAGGTAACTGGCGTAACCCTTGTATAGATAGATAAAACTACAGTTAATATATAACAATGGGAATAAAATAAAACACATATATCAGTGGTTCTCAACCTTTTATGCTTCACGTACCCATTGGAAATGTGTATGCAACTGGCGTACCCCTTGTATAGATAGATAAAACTATAGTTATAGTATGACAATGGGAATAAAATAAAACATATATATCTGTGGTTCTCAACCTTTAATGCTTCACGTACCCCCTGGAAATGTGCACTTAACTGGCGTACCCCTTGTATAGATAGATAAAACTATAGTTATATTATAACAATGGGAATAAAATAAAACACATATATCAGTGGTTCTCAACCTTTTATGCTTCACGTACCCCCTGGAAATGTGTATGTAACTGGCGTACCCCTTGTATAGATAGATAAAACTATAGTTATAGTATAAAAATGGGAATAAAATAAAACATATATATATATCAGTAGTTCTCAACCTTTTATGCTTCACGTACCCCCTGGAAATGTGTATGTAACTGGCGTACCCCTTGTATAGATAGATAAAACTATAGTTATAGTATAACAATGGGAATAAAATAAAACATATATATCAGTGGTTCTCAACCTTTTATGCTTCACGTACCCCCTGGAAATGTGTATGTAATTGGGGTACCCCTTGTATAGATAGATAAAACTATAGTTATAGTATAACAATGGGAATAAAATAAAACATATATATCAGTGGTTCTCAACATTTTATGCTTCACGTATCCCCTAGAAATGTGTAGGTAACTGGCGTACCTCTTGTATAGATAGATAAAACTATAGTTATAGTATAACAATGGGAATAAAATAAAACACATATATCAGTGGTTCTCAACCTTTTATGCTTCACGTACCTATTGGAAATGTGTATGCAACTGGCGTACCCCTTGTATAGATAGATAAAACTATAGTTATAGTATGACAATGGGAATAAAATAAAACATATATATATCAGTGGTTCTCAACCTTTTATGCTTCACGTACCCCCTGGAAATGTGTATGTAACTGGGGTACCCCTTGTATAGATAGATAAAACTATAGTTATAGTATGACAATGGGAATAAAATAAAACATATATATCAGTGGTTCTCAACCTTTTATGCTTCACATACCCCCTGGAAATGTGTATGTAACTGGCGTACCCCTTGTATAGGTAGATAAAACTATAGTTATAGTATAACAATGGGAATAAAAGAAAACATATATATCAGTGGTTCTCAACCTTTTATGCTTCACGTATCCCCTGGAAATGTGAATGTAACTGGCGTTCCCCTTGTATAGATAGATAAAACTATAGTTATAGTATAACAATCTGAATAAAATACATATATCACTAGTTCTCAACCTTTTGTGCTTCACCTAACCCCTGGAAATGGGTATGTAATTGGCGTACCCCTTGTATAGATAGATAAAACTATAGTTATAGTATAACAATGGGAATAAAATAAAACATATATATCAGTGGTTCTCAACCTTTTATGCTTCACGTATCCCCTGGAAATGTGTAGGTAACTGGCGTACCCTTTGTATAGATAGATAAAACTATAGTTATAGTATAACAATGGGAATAAAATACATATATCAGTAATTCTCAACCTTTTGTGCTTCACGTACCCCCTGGAAATGGGTATGTAACTGGCGTACCCCTTGTACAGATAGATAAAACTATAGTTATAGTATAACAATGGGAATAAAATAAAACATATATATCAGTGGTTCTCAACCTTTTATGCTTCACGTATCCCCTGGAAATGTACATGTAACTGGCGTACCCCTTGTATAGATAGATAAAACTATAGTTATAGTATAACAATGGGAATAAAATAAAACATACATATATATCAGTGGTTCTCAACCTTTTATGCTTCATCTAGCCCCTGGAAATGTGAATGTAACTGGCGTACCCCTTGTATAGATAGATAAAACTATAGTTTTAGTATAATAATGGGAATAAAATAAAACATATATATCAGTGGTTCTCAAACTTTTATGCTTCACGTATCCCCTGGAAATGTGTAGGTAACTGGCGTACCCCTTATATAGATAGATAAAACTATAGTTATAATGTAACAATGGGAATAAAATAAAACATATATATATTAGTGGTTCCCAACCTTTTATGCCTCACGTATCCCCTGGAAATGTGCATGTAACTGGCGTACCCCTTATATAGATAGATAAAACTATAGTTATAATGTAACAATGGGAATAAAATAAAACATATATATATCAGTGGTTCTCAACCTTTTATGCTTCACGTACCCCCTGGAAATGTGCATGTAACTGGCGTACCCCTTGTATAGATAAACTATAGTTATGGTATAACAATGGGAATAAAACAAAAACATATAAATCAGTGGTTCTCAACCTTTTATGTTCACGTACCCCCTGGAAATGTGTATGTAACTGGCGTACCCCTTGTATAGATAGATAAAACTATAGTTCTAGTATAACAATCGGAATAAAATAAAACATATATATATATGTGGTTCCCAACCTTTTATGCTTCTCGTACCCCCTGGAAATGTGTATGTAACTGGCGTACCCCTTGTATAGATAGATAAAACTATAGTTATAATATAACAATGGGAATAAAATAAAACATATATATCAGTGGTTCTCAAACTTTTATGCTTCACGTATCCCCTGGAAATGTGTAGGTAACTGGCGTACCCCTTATATAGATAGATAAAACTATAGTTATAATGTAACAATGGGAATAAAATAAAACATATATATATTAGTGGTTCCCAACCTTTTATGCCTCACGTATCCCCTGGAAATGTGTATGTAACTGGCGTACCCCTTGTATAGATAGATAAAACTATAGTTATAGTATAAAAATGGGAAAAAAATAAAACATATATATCAGTGGTTCTCAACCTTTTATGCTTCACGTACCCTCCGGAAATGTGTATGTAACTGGCGTACCCCTTGTATAGATAGATAAAACTATAGTTATAGTATGACAATGGGAATAAAATAAAACATATATATCAGTTGTTCTCAACCTTTAATGCTTCACGTACCCCCTGGAAATATGTATGTAACTGGCGTACCACTTGTATAGATAGATAAAACTATAGTTATAGTATAACAATGGGAATAAAATAAAATACATATATCAGTAGTTCTCAACCTTTTATGCTTGACGTACCCCCTGGAAATGTGTATGTAACTGGCGTACCCCTTGTATAGATAGAAAAAACTATAATTATAGTATGACAATTTGAATAAAATAAAACATATATATCAGTGGTTCTCAACCTTTTATGCTTCACTTACCCCCTGGAAATGTGCATGTAACTGGCGTACCCCTTGTATAGATAGATAAAACTATAGTTATATTATAACAATGGGAATAAAATAAGACACGTATATCAGTGGTTCTCAACCTTTTATGCTTCACGTACCCCCTAGAAATGTGTATGTAACTGGCGTACCCCTTGTATAGATACATAAAACTATAATTATAGTATAACAATGGGAATAAAATAAAACATATATATATATATCTGTGGTTCTCAACCTTTTATGCTTCACGTACCCCCTGGAAATGTGTATGTAACTGGGGTACCCCTTGTATAGATAGATAAAACTATAGTTATAGTATAACAATGGGAATAAAATAAAACATATATATATATCAGCGTTTCTCAACCTTTTGTGCTTCACGTACTCCCTGGGAATGTGAATGTAACTGGCGTACCCTTTGTATAGATAGATAAAACTATAATTATAGTATGACGATTTGAATAAAATAAAACATATATATCAGTGGTTCTCAACCTTTTATGCTTCACGTACCCCCTGGAAATGTGCATGTAACTGGCGTACCCCTTGTATAGATAGATAAAACTATAGTTATATTATAACAATGAGAATAAAATAAGACACGTATATCAGTGGTTCTCAACCTTTTATGCTTCACGTACCCCCTAGAAATGTGTATGTAACTGGCGTACCCCTTGTATAGATACATAAAACTATAATTATAGTATAACAATGGGAATAAAATAAAACATATATAGATATATCAGTGGTTCTCAAACTTTTATGCTTCACCTACCCCCTGGAAATGTGTATGTAACTGGCGTACCCCTTGTATAGATAGATAAAACTATAGTTATAGTATAACAATGGGAATAAAATAAAACATATATATCAGTGGTTCTCAACCTTTTATGCTTCACGTATCCCCTGGAAATGTGAATGTAACTGGCGTACCCCTTGTATAGATAGATAAAACTATAGTTATAGTATAACAATGGGAATAAAATACATATATCAGTAGTTCTCAACCTTTTGTGCTTCACGTACCCCCTGGAAATGGGTATGTAACTGGCGTACCCCTTGTATAGATAGATAAAACTATAGTTATAGTATAACAATGGGAATAAAATAAAATACATATATCAGTAGTTCTCAACCTTTTATGCTTCACGTATCCCCTGGAAATGTGTATGTAACTGGCGTATCCCTTGTATAGATAGATAAACCTATAGTTATAGTATAAGAATGGGAATAAAATAAAACATATATATCAGTGGTTCTCAACCTTTTATGCTTCACGTATCCCCTGGAAATGTGTAGGTAACTGGCGTACCCTTTGTATAGATAGATAAAACTATAGTTATAGTATAACAATGGGAATAAAATACATATATCAGTAGTTCTCAACCTTTTGTGCTTCACGTATCCCCTGGAAATGGGTATGTAACTGGCGTACCCCTTGTATAGATAGATAAAACTATAGTTATAGTATAACAATGGGAATAAAATAAAATACATATATCAATAGTTCTCAACATTTTATGCTTCACGTATCCCCTGGAAATGTGTATGTAACTGGCGTACCCCTTGTATAGATAGATAAAACTATAGTTATAGTATAAAAATGGGAAAAACATAAAACATATATATCAGTGGTTCTCAAACTTTTATGCTTCATGTACCCCCTGGAAATGTGAATGTAACTGGCGTACCCCTTGTATAGATAGATAAAACTATAGTTATAGTATAATAATGGGAATAAAATAAAACATATATATCAGTGTTTCTCAACCTTTTATGCTTCACGTACCCCCTGGAAATGTGCATGTAACTGGCGTACCCCTTGTATAGATAGATAAAACTATAGTTATGGTATAACAATGAGAAAAAAATAAAACATATAAATCAGTGGTTCTCAACCTTTTATGCTTCACGTACCCCCTGGAAATGTGTATGTAACTGGCGTACCCCTTGTATAGATAGATAAAACTATAGTTCTAGTATAACAATGGGAATAAAATAAAACATATATATCAGTGGTTCTCAACATTTATGCTTCACGTATCCCCTGGAAATGTGTAGGTAACTGGCGTACCCTTTGTATAGATAGATAAATCTATAGTTATAGTATAACAATGGGAATAAAATAAAACATATATATATGTGTGTGTGGTTCTCAACCTTTTATGCTTCACGTACCCCCTGGAAATGTGTATGTAACTGGCGTACCCCTTGTATAGATAGATAAAACTATAGTTATAGTATAAGAATGGGAATAAAATAAAACATATATATCAGTGGTTCTCAACCTTTTATGCTTCACGTACCCCCTGGAAATGTGTATGTAACAGGCGTACCCATGGTATAGATAGATAAAACTATAGTTATAGTATAACAATGGGAATAAAATAAAACATATATATCAGTCGTTCTCAACCTTTTATGCTTCACGTATCCCCTGGAAATGTGTATGTAACTGGCGTAACCCTTGTATAGATAGATAAACCTATAGTTATAGTATGACAATGGGAATAAAATAAAACATATATATCAGTGGTTCTCAAAATTTTATGCTTCACGTACTCCGTGGAAATGTGTATGTAACTGGCGTACCCCTTGTATAGATAGATAAACCTATAGTTATAGTATGACAATGGGAATAAAATAAAACATATATATCAGTTGTTCTCAACCTTTAATGCTTCACGTACCATCTGGAAATGTGCATTTAACTGGCGTACTCCTTGTATAGATATATAAAACTATAGTTATAGTATAACAATGGGAATAAAATAAAATACATATATCAGTAGTTCTCAACCTTTTATGCTTGACGTACCCCCTGGAAATGTGTATGTAACTGGCGTACCCCTTGTATAGACAGAAAAAACTATAGTTATAGTATGACAATGGGAAAAAATAAAACATATATATCAGTGGTTCTCAACCTTTTATGCTTCACGTACCCCCTGGAAATGTGCATGTAACTGGCGTACCCCTTGTATAGATAGATAAAACTATAGTTATAGTATAACAATGGGAATAAAATAAAACATATATATATCAGCGTTTCTCAACCTTTTATGCTTCACATACCCCCTGGAAATGTGAATGTAACTGGCGTACCCTTTGTATAGATAGATAAAACTATAATTATAGTATAACAACGGGAATAAAATAAAACATATATAGATATATCAGTGGTTCTCAACCATTTATGCTTCACCTACCCACGGGAAATGTGTGTGTAACTGGCGTACCTCTTGTATAGATAGATAAAACTATAGTTATAGTATAACAATGGGAATAAAATAAAACATATATATCAGTGGTTCTCAACCTTTTATGCTTCATGTACCCCCTGGAAATGTGAATGTAACTGGGGTACCCCTTGTATAGATAGATAAAACTATAGTTATATTATGACAATGGGAATAAAATAAAACATATATATCAGTGGTTCTCAACATTTATGCTTCACGTATCCCCTGGAAATGTGTAGGTAACTGGCGTACCCTTTGTATAGATAGATAAAACTATAGTTATAGTATAACAATGGGAATAAAATACATATATCAGTAGTTCTCAACCTTTTGTGCTTCACGTACCCCCTGGAAATGGGTATGTAACTGGCGTACCCATGGTATAGATAGATAAAACTATAGTTATAGTATAACAATGTTAACAAAATAAAATACATATATCAGTAGTTCTCAACATTTTACGCTTCACGTATCCCCTGGAAATGTGTATGTAACTGGCGTACCCCTTGTATAGATAGATAAAACTTTAGTTATAGTATAAAAATGGGAAAAAATAAAACATATATATCAGTGGTTCTCAAACTTTTATGCTTCATGTACCCCCTGGAAATGTGAATGTAACTGGCGTACCCCTTGTATAGATAGATAAAACTATAATTATAGTATAATAATGGGAATAAAATAAAACATATATATCAGTGGTTCTCAACCTTTTATGCTTCACGTACCCCCTGGAAATGTGCATGTAACTGGCGTACCCCTTGTATAGATAGATAAAACTATAGTTATGATATAACAATGGGAAAAAAATAAAACATATAAATCAGTGGTTCTCAACCTTTTATGCTTCACGTACCCCCTGGAAATGTGTATGTAACTGCCGTACCCCTTGTATAGATAGATAAAACTATAGTTCTAGTATAACAATGGGAATAAAATAAAACATATATATCAGTGGTTCTCAACATTTATGCTTCACGTATCCCCTGGAAATGTGTAGGTAACTGGCCTACCCTTTGTATAGATAGATAAATCTATAGTTATAGTATAACAATGGGAATAAAAAAAAACATATATATATTAGTGGTTCTCAACCTTTTATGCTTCACGTACCCCCTGGAAATGTGTATGTAACTGGCGTAACCCTGGTATAGATAGGTAAAACTATAGTTATAGTATAACAATGGGAATAAAATAAAACATATATATCAGTGGTTCTCAACCTTTTATGCTTCACGTACCCTCTGGAAATGTGTATGTAACTGGCGTACCCCTTGTATAGATAGATAAAACTATAGTTATAGTATGACAATGGGAATAAAATAAAACATATATATCAGTGGTTCTCAACCTTTTATGCTTCACGTACCCCCTAGAAATGTGTATGTAACTGGCGTACCCCTTGTATAGATACATAAAACTATAATTATAATATAACAATGGGAATAAAATAAAACATATATATATATATCAGTGGTTCTCAACCTTTTATGCTTCACGTACCCCCTGGAAATGTGTATGTAACTGGGGTACCCCTTGTATAGATAGATAAAACTATAGTTATAGTATAACAATGGGAATAAAATAAAACATATATATATATCAGCGTTTCTCAAACTTTTGTGCTTCACGTACCCCCTGGAAATGTGCATGTAACTGGCGTACCCCTTCTATAGATAGATAAAACTATAGTTATAGTATAACAATGGGAATAAAATAAGACACATATATCAGTGGTTCTCAACCTTTTATGCTTCACGTACCCCCTAGAAATGTGTATGTAACTGGCGTACCCCTTGTATAGATACATAAAACTATAGTTATAGTATAAGAATGGGAATAAAATAAAACATATATATCAGTGGTTCTCAACCTTTTATGCTTTACGTACCCCCTGGAAATGTGTATGTAACTGGCGTACCCATGGTATAGATAGATAAAACTATAGTTATAGTATAACAATGGGAATAAAATAAAACATATATATCAGTCGTTCTCAACCTTTTATGCTTCACGTATCCCCTGGAAATGTGTATGTAACTGGCGTAACCCTTGTATAGATAGATAAACCTATAGTTATAGTATGACAATGGGAATAAAATAAAACATATATATCAGTGGTTCTCAAAATTTTATGCTTCACGTACTCCGTGGAAATGTGTATGTAACTGGCGTACCCCTTGTATAGATAGATAAACCTATAGTTATAGTATGACAATGGGAATAAAATAAAACATATATATCAGTGGTTCTCAACCTTTTATGCTTTACGTACCCCCTGGAAATGTGTATGTAACTGGCGTACCCCTTGTATAGATAGATAAAACTATAGTTATAGTATAACAATGGGAATAAAATAAAATACATATATATAAGTAGTTCTCAACCTTTTATGCTTCACGTACCCCCTGGAAATGTGCATGTAACTGGCGTACCCCTTGTATAGATACATAAAACTATAATTATAGTATAACAATGGGAATAAAATAAAACATATATATATATATCAGTGGTTCTCAACCTTTTATGCTTCACGTACCCCCTGGAAATGTGTATGTAACTGGGGTACCCCTTGTATAGATAGATAAAACTATAGTTATAGTATAACAATGGGAATAAAATAAAACATATATATATATCAGCGTTTCTCAAACTTTTGTGCTTCACGTACCCCCTGGAAATGTGCATGTAACTGACGTACCCCTTCTATAGATAGATAAAACTATAGTTATAGTATAACAATGGGAATAAAATAAGACACATATATCAGTGGTTCTCAACCTTTTATGCTTCACGTACCCCCTAGAAATGTGTATGTAACTGGCGTACCCCTTGTATAGATACATAAAACTATAATTATAGTATAACAACGGGAATAAAATAAAACATATATAGATATATCAGTGGTTCTCAAACTTTTATGCTTCACCTACCCACTGGAAATGTGTATGTAACTGGCGTACCCCTTGTATAGATAGATAAAACTATAGTTATAGTATAACAATGGGAATAAAATAAAACATATATATCAGTGGTTCTCAACCTTTTATGCTTCACGTATCCCCTGGAAATGTGATTGTAACTGGCGTACCCCTTGTATAGATAGATAAAACTATAGTTATAGTATAACAATGGGAATTAAATACATATATCAGTAGTTCTCAACCTTTTGTGCTTTACGTACCCCCTGGAAATGGGTATGTAACTGGCGTACCCCTTGTATAGATAGGTAAAACTATAGTTATAGTATAACAATGGGAATAAAATAAAATACATATATCAGTAGTTCTCAACCTTTTATGCTTCACGTATCCCCTGGAAATGTGTATGTAACTGGCGTACCCCTTGTATAGATAGATAAAACTATAGTTATAGTATAACAATGGGAATAAAATAAAACATATATATATATATCAGTGGTTCTCAACCTTTTATGCTTCACGTACCCCCTGGAAATGTGTATGTAACTGGGGTACCCCTTGTATAGATAGATAAAACTATAGTTATAGTATAACAATGGGAATAAAATAAAATACATATATCAGTAGTTCTCAACCTTTTATGCTTCACCTATCCCCTGGAAATGTGTATGTAACTGGCGTACCCCTTGTATAGATAGATAAAACTATAGTTATAGTATAACAATGGGAATAAAATAAAACATATATATCAGTGGTTCTCAACCTTTTATGCTTCACGTATCCCCTGGAAATGTGTACGTAACTGGCGTACCTCTAGTATAGATAGATAAAACTATAGTTATAGTATAACAATGGGAATAAAATACATATATCAGTAGTTCTCAACCTTTTGTGCTTCACGTACCCCCTGGAAATGGGTATGTAACTGGCGTACCCTTTGTATAGGTAGATAAAACTATAGTTATAGTATAACAATGGGAATAAAATAAAATACATATATCAGTAGTTCTCAACATTTTATGCTTCACTTATCCCCTGGAAATGTGTATGTAACTGGCGTACCCCTTGTACAGATAGATAAAACTATAGTTATAGTATAAAAATGGGAATAAAATAAAACATATGTATATCAGTGGTTCTCAACCTTTTATGCTTCATGTACCCCCTGGAAATGTGAATGTAACTGGCGTACCCCTTGTATAGATAGATAAAACTATAGTTATTGTATAACAATGGGAATAAAATAAAACATATAAATCAGTGGTTCTCAACCTTTTATGCTTCACGTACCCCCTGGAAATGAGTATGTAACTGGCGTACCCCTTGTATAGATATATAAAACTATAGTTATAGTATGACAATGAGAATAAAATAAAACATATATATCAGTGGTTCTCAACCTTTAATGCTTGACGTACCCTCTGGAAATGTGCATTTAACTGGCGTACCCCTTTTATAGATAGATAAAACTATAATTATAGTATAACAATGGGAATAAAATAAAACATATATATATATATCAGTGGTTCTCAACCTTTTATGCTTCACGTACCCCCTGGAAATGTGTATGTAACTGGGGTACCCCTTGTATAGATAGATAAAACTATAGTTATAGTATAACAATGGGAATAAAATAAAACATATATATCAGTGGTTCTCAACCTTTTATGCTTCACGTACCCCCTGGAAATGTGTATGAAATTGGCGTACCCCTTTTATAGATAAATAAAACTATAATTATAGTATAAAAATGGGAATAAAATAAAAGATATATATCAGCGTTTCTCAACCTTTTATGCTTCACGTCCCCCCTGGAAATGTGTATGTAACTGGCGTACCCCTTGTATAGATAGATAAAACTTTAGTTATAGTATAAAAATGGGAATAAAATAAAACATATATATCAGTGGTTCTCAACCTTTTATGCTTCACGTACCCCCTGGAAATGTGTATGAAACTGGCTTACCACTTGTATAGATCGATAAAACTATAGTTATAGTATGACAATGGGAATAAAATAAAACATATATATCAGTGGTTCTCTACGTTTTATGCTTCACGTACCCCCTGGAAATGTGTATGTAACAGGCGCACCCTTGTATAGATAGATAAAACAATAGTTTTAGTATAAGAAAAGGAATAAAATAAAACAAAATGTCACGTGACACGAAGGTTTCGAAATCGCTAATTTCTAAAAAAAAAAAATCGTTTTCAGATATTTTTTCTGAATTTTGTAATCAACCATAGTGTTCGGATATTTTTTTGAGCGACTGTACATAACAGTACGTCTGCGATAAATATAGTTTACTTCCAACGGTCGAAAGGACTCCTCTTTCGAGAAATTGTTTTAAAAAATATTACACAGTGTATATAAAATAATTATCCGAATTGAGAACAAGAAAAATACCTTTCGTTTTTTTTTTGAAGTGAAATTAAAGAGATACATTCGTAAATCTGCTGCAGTTTTCAAGCATCGTTCCATTCCTCTCTTGAAAAGCTTTCGAAATAATTTGCGTCTAATTTCTTTATAATGAGTTTACTTTCTTGATTTTAAGCTTTTCCCGTTGTTTATTGGATTATTTCGATTTCCACAGGGAGGAAAACATTTTTCGATGCGCTCTCAACTTCAAATAAATTTCTAATTTTTCGCTGCAAAAACCTTCCAGATTAGTAGATGTATTTATTTCAGTAAAGTAAACCTCGTTCATGTTCTTCCGGTCCCTTTGGAACATTAAGCGTAAATAGTTCGTGCAATTAGAAGTCTTTATCCTTATCGACTCTTTAATCCGTCTTAATGCGTATTTCTGTGCTATGGTACAGTCGCTCAAAAAAGTATCCGAACACTATGGTTAATTTCAGAATTCAGAAAAAATACCTGGCATCGATTATTTTTTTAAATTAGTGATCTGGCAACCTCGTGTCACGTGATTACAGAATTCAGAAAAAATATCTGGAGCGTGTACAGCAACTGTACACCCTCCAGTTACCGTTCACTGCAAACTGGAGCGTGTGCAGTTACTGCACACGCTCCAGTTTGCTATGAACGGTAACTGCACACGCTCAATATTTCCGTGAGTGAGCCCACACGATCTAGTATCAAAATAATATGACCACCTACAGTCTCTCAAAAAAGTATCCGAACACTATGGTTGATTACAGAATTCAGAAAAAATATCTGGCAACGATTTTCTTTTTAGAAATTAGTGATCTAGCAACCTTCGTGTCACGTGACACGAAGGTTGCCAGATCACTAATTTCTAAAAAAAAGTAATCGATGCCAGGTATTTTTTCTGAATTCTGAAATCAACCATAGTGTTCGGATACTTTTTTGAGCGACTCTACAAGGAGTCAGAATTACTGGTGCTCTTAAAATGAAGGAAGTGAGAAATTCGTTGTCTCTCTTAAATGGTAGGGAGTCTTACTTCCTTGTTCTCATAAAACTTGGGGAGTAAGAATTCTTTATTCTCTTAACAGGTAGGAGGTTAGAATTTCTTATTCTCGTGAAAGGTAGGAAGGCAGCATTACCGATGCTCTTAAAAGGTAGTAAGTTAGAATTTTTAATCTGATAAAAGATAGGAAGTCAGAATTACTGATGCGATTAAACGGTAGAAAGTCAGAATTACTGATGCGATTAAACGGTATGAAGTCAGAATTACTGATGCGCTTAAAAAGTCATCATCATCATCCTCATGCAGCCATGGGCTACGGAGGTCCAACCAGACCGTGCAGTTTAATTCTCCAAGAATATCTGTCGTGAGCTATATCTGCTGCATCTGGCCACTGCACACCAATTCTAACAAGGTCCTGTTTGACATTGTCTGCCCACCACATCCTAGGTCTCCCTTCTTTCTGAGGCCTTTAGGCACACTGTTCATAAACCTATTCGCCAATCTATAATTATTCATACGGGCAACATGGCCAAACCAACGGAGTCTCTCTCTGCACAATATGCTGCTTAAAGGAGGTTGCAGACTCCTTTGCCTAACCTCATCATTAGTTACAAAGTTGAAACACCTAATGCCCAAGATACTGCGTAGGAGGTTAGAATTTATTATTCTCGTGAAAGGTATTAAGGCAGCATTACTGGTGCTCTTAAAAAGTAAGAAGTTAGAATTCCTTATTTTCATAAAAAGTAAGAAGTTAAAATTACTGTTGTTTTTAAAAGGTAGGAAGTTAGAATTTTTTTTTCTTTTCATAAAAGGTAGGAAGTAAGAATTACAGATCTCATAAAAGGTAGGAAGTCGAAATTACCGATCTAAAAAAAAGGGTAGGAAGTTAGAATTTCTTATTCTCATTAAAAGTAAGAGGTTAGAATTACTGATGCTTTTGGAAGGTACGAAGTTAGAATTTCTTATTCTCATAAAAGTTAGGAGACTGGAATTTCTTATTGGTCAAAAAGTGTTGGACTATCTTAAACGGTTACAAGGGGATGGGTTGCTTTACCTATTAGCATCACTTTTTTTGCACAGAATGGGCTAAATGGTCAGGTGACAAGGACTCCATGGGCTCAGGGATAGCTAGAAAAGCAGACTCACTGAACGGTTGTTCAGAAGAAAGATAATAGCCAGCCGTCAAGGCCATCCAGTGTGTTCTTTAACGTTCACAGGGTATGGCTATCCTACACACGGAGGGGCGGGGGTGGCTCAGTCGGTACCGCGCCAGGTTCGTAATCTGTAGTTCCCAGGTTCGAGTCCCAGCTGGGTCAGCGTTGAGATTTATCTCCGCAAATAATTCCGCGCCCTGCCCACGGTCAGTAGGGGACACCGATGGGCTTGGAAAGGCCGCCGTCCGTCGGATGGGACGTTCAGCCGTGGCCCCGTGTGTGGGAGAGCCATACCCTGTGCACGTTAAAGAACACGCTGGATGGCCTTGACGGGAGGCTACCATCTGTCTCCCAACAGCTGTTCCAGTGGGTCCACTCCCCCAACCTTCTCTGAGCCTTCGGGGTCCATGTGACCTGGCCATTTAGCCCATGGTGTGCAAAAAAGTGCCGCTCAGAGGTAAAACAACTCAACCCATCCTACACACGGAACCATGGCTTAACATCGCATTCGACGGACGGCAGCCTTTCCAAACCCTTCGATGTCCACTTTCTCACTGAGGACAACGCTGAGCGGAGATGAATCTCAACGCTATCAGAGGAGGGATTCGAACCTGGGAACTGCATATTACGAATTTGGTGGGTTACATACCTGAGGAAGTGGCGATATACCCCTCCTCCCCCCTAAGAAAATGATAAAATGACATTTTCTCCTCTCACGTCGAAATCCCCTCAACCGCCCTTTCTCTGCAGCAGCACCCCAACGTCATCATCCGGTACTTGCAAATTACTCACACGTGCGACCGAGGATGTCAAATCTTTCCCCAGATTGGATGCTGAGAAAGAGAAATCCAATACATCCTTGATTCGCATCCCAATGCAAACAGCATCATCCGCAACTTCTTCCTTCGTCTCAGAGATCTGCATGATCGTTGTTAGCCTCGTCACCAACGTTGCGGTCTGATTATAGAGGGATCAGACGACAGTTGGAGGGTAGGTATAGGGTAAGTTTGGGAGGGGGGGGTGTAGAGCATTCCTTATCAATTCTCCTCACAATGTTTTAACTTCGAGGTTTCCGCATATCCGTTAAACCGGGACAAATAAATGCTTATCTTTCTTATTTAAGTAATGCTGCGAATCCGGAGCACATCAAATCCCTAAGCTGACGTCCGGGTTCGAGTCCCAACTGTTCCTGGGTTGAGATTTATCTCTGCTAACATCCCACCCTACCCTATGTCGGAAAGGGGGCACCGATGGACTTGGGAAGGCCGACGTCCCTCTGATAAGCCGTTAAGTCGTAGACTGTGTGGAAGACAGCCATATCCTGTAAGCGTTAAGAAGACCTGCTGGTTGTGGTTGTCGATAGTGCGCCAGGCTCGTAATCTGTAGTTCCCAGGTTCAACTTCCCGCTCTGCCCGCGGTCAGTAGGGGACACCTAAGGGCTTGGAAAGGCTGCCCATCAGTCCTCGGATGGGACGTTAAGTTGTGGCACCGTGTGTGGGAGAGCCATACCCTGTGCACGTTAAAGAACGCGCTGAATGGCCTTGATGGGAGGCTACCATCTGCCTCCTGACAGCTGTTCCAGTGGGTTCTCCTCCCCCAATCTTCTCTGAGCCTTCGGGGTCCTTGTAATCTGGCCATTTAGCCCATGGTGTGCGAAAAAGTGCCGCTCAGAGGTAAAACAACCCAACGTTAAAGAACACGATGGATGACCTTGACGGGAGCCTATCATCTGTCTCGCAACAGATGTTCCAGTGGGTTCCTCCCCCAACCTTCTCTGAGCCTTCGGGGTTCTTGTGACCTGGCCATTTAGCCCATTGTGTACAAAAAAGTGCCGCTCCGAGGTAAAACAATCCAACATTAAAGAACACGCTGGATGGCCTTGACGGGAGAGTACCATCTGTCTCCCAACAGCTGTTCCAGTGGGTCCCCTCCCCCAACCTTCTCTGGGCCTTCGGGGTCCTTGTGACCTGGCCATTTAGCCCATGGTGTGCAAAAAAGTGCCACTCAGAGGTAAAACATCCCAACGTTAAAGAACACGCTGGATGGCCTTGATAAGAGTCTACCATCTGTCTCACAACAGCTGTTCCAGTGGGTTCCCCTCTCCCAACCTTCTCTGAGCCTTCGGGGTCCTTGTGACCTGGCCTATTTAGCCTATTGTGCTGCTCAGAGGTAAAACAACCAAATTTATTTTCACAATATATAAATATTTCAGTTATATAAACTGTATTTATTATTTGAGTTTTAATTCATTTCTAAAGAAAATTCTTATGACGTATTACTGTTGTGAAATATTCCAACTTCTATAAATTTTTAACTATTGAATGAATATTGTTGAAAAATCGAGATTAAAATAGCTTTGGTTATAATCTTTAATTTATCACCAGTGACATTTTTCCATTAAATACATATTTTAGAAGTTATAGAGCATCAAAATTAGATTCCCAATCAGATAACAGGGAAAAATCAATTAATATTTTGGTAAGGCTTTTGGGTTGTTTTACTCTGAGCGGCACTTTTTTGTACCCCATGGGCTAAATGGCCAGGTCACATGGACCCCGAAGGCTCAGAGATGGTTGGGGGAGGGAACCCCCTGGAACAGCTGTTGGAAGACAGATGGTAGCCTCCCGTCAAGGCCATCCAGCGTGTTCTTTAACGTTGGGTTGTTTTACCTCTGAGCGGAACTCTTTGGCACACCATGGGCTAAATGGTCAGGTCGCAAGGACCCCGAAGGCTCAGAGAATGTTGGGTGAGGGGACCCCCTGGAACAGCTGTTGGAAGACAGATGGTACTCTCCCGTCAAGGCCATCCAGCGTGTTCTTTACGTGCACAGGGTATGGCACTCTTTTGCATACCATGGGCTAAGTGGCCAGGTCACAAGGACCCCGAAGGCTCAGAAAATGTTGGGTGAGGGAACCCCCTGGAACAGCTGTTGGGAGACAGATGGTAGCCTCCCGTCAAGGCCATCCAGCGTGTTCTTTAACGTGCACAGAGTATGGCTCTCCCGCACACGGGGCCACGGCTTAACGTCCCATCCGACGGACGGGGGCTTTTCCAAGCCCATTGGTGTCCCCTACTGACCGTGGGCGGGGAGTTTTACGGAGACCTGGGAACTACACATTACGAGCCTGGCGCTCAACCGACTGAGCCACCCCGACCGTTTGGTAAGGCAATTAATATATTACACATTTTTCTGAAAAAAAATTTTAAGACCACTAGAACGAAAATAAAAATATAGAAAGAAACACCTCAAAAGTTATCTGTTAAGTAGAACCGATTTTTAATCCCCATCTCCCCAATTGCATTCCAAGTTCAACAAGTTCCACTTTCAAATATCTACTTGCGCAGATGTCATCTCTGAAGTGTCAGCGCAGTCTCTTAAATCCGAGTGCATTGCATTACTCAACATTGAAATTAACTTGACCCCGTGTTAATGACGCTAAAATTAGGAGCGCAAGAAAGTTGCGAGCGCTGGAAACAATGCGGGAACGATTGCAACAGTGATGGCTTAATCGCATTGTTCCTTAACAAGCTGTTGCGTCGCCACGTGAAGCAACAGAGCAGCCAAACCATTAAATCAAGCGTGGCGAAGAATAAATGCGATTAAAGGCTATCGATGGCAATCGGGAAATTACTTGCGCTCAACTTATTACGTTTCTATTAAAAGATACGCGCCCCCCCCACTCCATGAAACATGAAGGGTAACATTTCATTATCAGTCCTGGGGGGAGATTTGGGATTTTTAAAGCATTTATTTTTTTCAATTTGTTGGTTGTTGCGGGTAGATATAATAGAATGCACCTTCCAACACTCGTATGACTTTCACATCTGCTCCTGTATCTTGTCTGCCTGTCTGTCTTGTCAGTCTGTCTTGTTTATCTGTCTTGTCTATCTGTCTTGTCTATCTGTCTTGTCTGTCGTTATCTGTCTGTCTCAATGTCTATCTTGTCTGTCGTTATCTGTCTGTCTCAATGTCTATCTTGTCTGTCGTTATCTGTCTGTCTCAATGTCTATCTTGTCTGTCGTTATCTGTCTGTCTCAATGTCTATCTTGTCTGTCGTTATCTGTCTGTCTCAATGTCTATCTTGTCTGTCGTTATCTGTCTGTCTCAATGTCTATCTTGTCTGTCGCTCTCTCTCTGTCTCAATGTCTATCTTGTCTGTCGCTATCTGTCTGTCTCAATGTCTATCTTTTCTGTCGCTATCTGTCATGTCCATCTGTCTGTCTGTCTGCCTGTCTGTCTTATCTGTTTGTCTATCTCGTCTGTCTGTCAATCTTGTCTGTCTGTCCGTCTTTTCTGTCTGCTTGTCATCTTGCCTACCTTATCTGACTAGCTTGTCTGTCTGCCTGCTTATTTTGTCTGTCTATTTGCCTGTGTATGACTGTCTATTCTTGCCATACTGGGGCGGGGGTGGCTCAGTCGGTAGCGCGCCAGGCTCGTAATCTGTAGTTCCCAGGTTCGAGTCCCAGCTGGGTCAGCGTTGAGATTTATCTCAGCAAAATTCCCCGCCCTGCCCACGGTCAGTAGGGGACACCGATGGGCTTGTAAAGGCCGCCGTCCGTCGGATGGGGACGTTAAGCCGTGGCCCTGTGTGCGGGAGAGCCATACCCTGTGCACGTTAAAGAACAGGCTGGATGGCCTTGACGGGAGGCTACCATCTGTCTCCCAACAGCTGTTCCAGTGGGTCCCCTCCCCCAACCTTCTCTGAGCCTTCGGGGTCCATGTGACCTGGCCATTTAGCCCATGGTGTGCAAAAAAGTGCCGCTCAGAGGTAAAACAACCAAACCCTTGCCATCCTGCCTATCTTTTTTGTATGTATGTCTTGTCTGTCTGTCTTGTTCACTTGTCTATCTCTCTGTCTGACTATCATGTCTATCTATCTTTTCTGTCTGACTATCATGTCTGTCTATCTTTTCTGTCTGACTATCATGTCTGTCTATCTTTTCTGTCTGACCATCATGTCTATCTAGTCTGTCTGTCTGTCCATCTTCCCTATCTTCTCTGTCTTTCTTGCCTGCCTGCCTGCCTGCTTATCTTGTCTGTCTGCCTCTCTTATCTTGTCTGTCTGCCTCTCTTATCCAGTCTGCTTGACTTGTCCTTCTATCTTGTCTGTCTGTCTGCCTGGCTATCTTGTCTGTCCGCCTATCTTGTCTCTCTGTCTGTTAACTTGTCTATCTTGTTTATTTGTCCAACCTGCACAGGGTATGATTCTCCTGGAACACGGAAAAACAGCTTTAAGTCCCATCCGACGGACGGCAGCCTTTCCAAGCCATTTGGAAAGAGTGTGGAATGGGGATTTAGATGCGATAAATCTCAACTGAGGAACAGCTTGGACTCGAACCTGGAAACTGCAAATTACGATCCAGGCGCGCCACCAACTGAAGCAACTCCCATCCCCCTATGTGCAGGAAAACTTTACCCTTTGCGCGTTAAACACGCTGGATGGTCTTGACGGGAGGCTACCATCTGTCTCCTAACAGCTGCCCTGTGCGTCCCCTTCCCCCCAACCTTCTCTGAGCTTTGGGTGCCCTTGTGACCTGGCCATTTAACTCATTTTATCCACAAAAAACACCGCTCAGATGCAAAACAAACGGACAACAATCTCGATACCTATTTGCCAACTTTATAAAACCCTAAGAATCAGCGAAGTAATTCATTTTGTAATATATTATTTATCTTGTTTTCTTGAGCACGTGTCGATCCCACACGTTCTGACCTGCGCCATTTGACTTCATCGGGATCGGAACAAGAAAGAGAATCACGACAACAAGTTGGTTGGGTTATTTTACCTCTGAGCGGCACTGTTTTGCACACCATGGGCTAAATGGCCAGGTCACAAGGACTCCGAAGGCTCAGAGAAGGTTGGGGGAAGGGACCCACTGGAACAGCTGTTGGGAGGCTGATGGTAGCCTCCCGACAAGGCCATCGAGTGTGTTCTTTAACGTTGGGTTGTTTTACCTCTGAGCGGCACTTTTTTGCACAGCATGGGCTAAATGGCCAGGTCACAAGGACCCCGAAGGCTCAGAGAAGGTTGAGGGAGGGGATCCACTGGAACAGCTATTGGGAGACAGATGGTAGCCTCCCGACAAGGCCATCCAGCGTGTTTTTTAACTTGGGTTGTTTCACCTCTGAGCGGCACTTTTTTGCACACCATCGGCTAAATGGGCAGGTCACAAGGACCTCGGCTAAATGGATAGGTCACAAGGACCTCGAAGACTCAGAGAAGGTTGGGAGAGGGGACCCACTGGAACAGCTGTTGAGAGACTGATGGTAGTCTCCCGTCAATGCCATCCAGTGTGTTCTTTAGCGTTGGATTGTTTTACCTCTGAGCAGCACTTTTTTGCACATCATGGGCTAAAAGGCTAGGTCACAAGGACCTCGGCTAAATGGATAGGTCACAAGGACCTCGAAGACTCAGAGAAGGTTGGGGGAGGGGACCCACTGGAACAGCTGTTGGGAGACAGATGGTAGCCTCCCGTCAAGGCCATCCAGCGTGTTCTTTAACGTGCACAGGTTATGGCTCTCCCGCACACGGGACCACGGCTTAACGTCCCATCCGACGGGCGGCGTCCTTTCCAAGCCCATCGGTGTCCCCTACTGACCGTGGGCAGGGCAGAGAATTTTGCGGAGATAAATCTCAACGCTGACCCAGCTGGGACTCGAACCTGGGAACTACAGATTACGATACTGGCGCGCTACAGACTGAGCCACCCCCGCCCCACGACAACAATTAGCAGGAATTTCGTCAACAAAGCAACAAGAGAAAAAGAATAATTTCCGTGAGAAATTAAAACACGAGGCTGATATATTTATTTTTCTGAAAGGTCGGCAGGTCGAATCAGTCATCCGTGTCATCTTTTGAATAGAAGGTGGGTCTGACCTTCTTCAAATTCTGCTGGCTCGGTTGGCTGCTGGACAAAAAAAGCTTCAAAGCTAAAAAAAACAAGAAGTTGCCTTTATCTGTTGGTTCTTCACCTCTTCGCTGATGCTGCGCCTTCGCACACTCTGGCCTTTGGAGTTAGTAGGGTGAGGCGTAGATAAAGATATGTTTTATTCATGCATAATCCTCTTCCGCTCTCAATCTCGTTTTACTGGCTACCGCTAAAACGGCAAACTTGATTGACCGGATGAGGCATGGTTGTTGCGTTGGTTTAATTCTGAGTGGCATTTTTTTCCACATTACACCAGCCAGGTTATAAGGACCCACAAGAGCTCAGAGAAGTTTAGGGGAAGGTTTCGTTTGATTACTTTATTAAACAATTTTAAAGAAATCAAAAATAAGACAAAAAATTTTCTTCTAGGCACTAAATTTTAAATTAAAATTTCAACCACTACAATGGAGCTTCCACTGAAATTCATATAAATTGATGACATTGTTTTAAACTATATCTTATGTATTTTCATGTAACGTTATTATTCTTCTCTCCTGCAGATAAGCAAATGCTTTGCGGGTCATTTGTTTAAAATTTTGTATAACTAACATGAATATGAATAAAGATTATTATTATTAAAAAAAAAAAAATTTGGATCTGAGCGGCAGTTTTTGTACACAATGGGCTAAATGGACAGGTCGCAATGGACTTAGAAGGCTCAGAGAAAGTTGGGGGAGGGGACCTATTGAAACAGCTGTTGGGAGACAGATGGTAGCCTCCCGTCAAGGCAATCCAGCGTGTTCTTTAACGTTGGGTTGTTTTACCTCTGAGCGGCACTTTTTTGCACACCATGGGCTAAATGGCCAGGTCACAAGGACCCCGAAGGCTCATAGAAGGTTGGGAGAGGGAACACACTGGAACAGCTGTTGGGAGACAGATGGTAGCCTCCCGTCAAGGCCATTCAGCGTGTTCCTTAACGTTGGGTTGTTTTACCTCTGAGCCGAACTTTTTTGCACACCATGGGCTAAATGGCCAGGTCACATGGACCCCAAAGGATCAGAGAAGGTTTGTGGAAGGAACCTACTGGCACAGTTGTTGGGAGACAGATGGTAGCCTCCCGTCAAGGCCATCCAGCGTGTTCTTTAACGTTGGGTTTTTTTACCTCTGAGCGGCACTTTTTTGCACACCATGGGCTAAATGGCCAGGTCACAAGGACCCCGAACGCTAGAGAAGGTTGGAGGAGGGGATCCACTGGTACAGCTGTTGGGAGACAGATGGTAGCCTCCCGTCAAGGCCATCCAGCGTGTTCTTTAACGTTGGGTTGTTTTACCTCTGAGCCGAACTTTTTTGTACACCATGGGCTAAATGGCCAGGTCACAAGGACCCCGAAGGCTCAGAGAGGTTTGAGGGAGGAAACCACTGAAACACCTGTTAGGAGACAGATGGTAGCCTCCCTTCAAGGCCATCCAGCGTGTTCTTTAACGTTGGATTGTTTTACCTCTGAGCGGAACCTTTTTGTACACCATGGGCTAAATAGCCAGGTCACGAGGACCCCGAAGGCTCAGAGAAGGTTTGGGGAAGGAACCCACTGGTACAGCTGTTGGGAGACAGATGGTAGCCTCCCTTCAAGGCCATCCAGCGTGTTCTTTAACGTTGGATTGTTTTACCTCTGAGCGGAACCTTTTTGTACACCATGGGCTAAATAGCCAGGTCACGAGGACCCAGAAGGCTCAGAGAAGTTTGAGGGAGGAAACCACGAAACACCTGTTAGGATACAAATGGTAGCCTACCGTTAAAGCATCCAGCATGTTCTTTAACGTACACAGGGTATGGCTCTCCCGCTTTAACGTACACAGGGTATGGCTCTCCGCAGGGCCACAGCTTTTTATCCATCGCCATCCGTTGGATGGGACGTTAATCCTTGGCCCCGTGTACTCTCTGCACGCCAAAGACCACGCTGGATAGCCTTGCCAGTAAGCTTCTATCTGTCTCCTAAGAGCTGTCCAGAGGGTCCTCTTCTTCAACTTCTTCTGAGCCTTTGGGGTCCTTATGACCTGGTCATTTAACCTCTATGTACTAAAATTTTTTCCCTTTTATATAATTTTTCAATTTTGACGAAATGAGGCACTATATTCCTAAAAATCTTCAATTTTTTTAGGTGGGGGGGATGTTTATAAAATCATCTTTTCATACTCTTTTGGAAAGTGGGAGCAACAAAATTCTCCCTTTTACAGCCCCCCCCCCCAAAAAAAAAAACAAAAAATGGTGGGGAATAAAATTCTCTATTTTAATTAAAGTTTTAGAAAAGATATTACCAAAGATTTTTTTTTCCTCTTTTTTATCAATTTATTTTTTTAAACTGTAGCACTATAGGTTTCTATGGGGCGGGGGTGGCTCAGTCGCTAGCGCGCCAGGCTCGTAATTTGTAGTTCCCAGGTTCGAGTCCCAGCTGGGTCAGCGTTGAGATTTATCTCCGCAAAACTCCCCGCCCTGCCCACGGTAGGGGACACCGATTGGCTTGGAAAGGCCTCCGTCTGTCGGATGGGACGTTAAGCCGTGGGCCGTGTGGGGGAGAGCCATACCCTGTGCAAGTTAAAGAACACGCTGGATGGCCTTGACGGGAGGCTACTATCTATCTCCCAACAGCTGTTCCAGTGGGTCCCCTCCTCCAACCTTCTTCTGAGCCTCCCGGGTCTATGTGACCTGGCCATTTAGCCCATGGTGTTCAAAAAAGTGCCGTTCAGAGGTAAAACAACCCAACGTTAAAGAACACGCTGGATGGCCTTGACGGGAGGATACAATTTGTCTCCCAATAGCAGTTCCAGTGGGTCCCCTCCCCCAACCTTCTCTGAGCCTTCGGGGTCCTTGTGATCTGGCCATTTAGCCAATGGTGTTCAAAAAAGTGCCGCTCGAAGGTAAAACAACCCAACCCAAATAGGTTTCTATATTGCTTTCCTTTTCCTTATTTATTTTTTTTTTGTGTGGAAGGCATGTAGTGCAAATGGTTACATTCTTCAACCTCAATTTTATAAGGTAGAACACTACAATTTCCCTCCCCTAAGAAATGGTCACCCCCCCCCTCCGCACCTTTACCTTCATAAGCGGGCGTTATAATCCGCACAAAACAGTGAGCTCCCAAGAAACCGATGCTACTTAGCGCAACATCCCAAGCACGGAACCAAAGTATGACACCCGAACACAAATCCCGAATACGAAACCCAAACACACAACCGCAATGTGATACGCGAACTCAAAACCAGAGTACGAGACTTGAATACAAAACTATATTATGATATCTTAACACAAAACCATTGCGTGAAATCCAAACAAAAAATCACAGTATGATACCCGAAAAAAGAAACAAGAGTATGAAATCCAAACACAAAACCATAGTATGATACCCAAAAACAAAGATATAGTATGATATTTGAGCACAAAACTAGAGTATGATACCTAAAAACAGAAACAATAGTATGAAACCCGAACACCAAATAAAAGCATGAAACCCGAACACAAAACCGTAGTATGATACCCAAAAAACAAAGCCATAGTATGATACTCGAGCACAAAACTAGAGTATGATACCCGAAAACACAAACAATAGTATGAAACCCTAACACCAAATCAAAGCATGAAACCCGAAGACAAAACCATAGTATGATACCCAAAAAACAAAGCCATAGTATGATATTTGAGCACAAAACTAGAGTATGATACCAGAAAACAGAAACAATAGTATGAAACTCGAACACCAAATAAAAGCATGAAACCCGAATAGAAAACCATAGTATGATACCTAAAAAACAAAGCCATAGTATGATATTTGAGCACAAAACTAGAGTATGATACCCGGAAACAGAAACAATAGTATGAAACCCGAACACCAAATAAAAACATGGAACACGAACAGAAAACCATAGTATGATACCCAAAAAAACAAAGCCATAGTATGATATTTGAGCACAAAACTAGAGTATGATACTCGAAAACAGAAACAATAGTATAAACCCCGAACACGAAATAAAAGCATGAAACACGAACAGAAAACCATAGTATGATACCCAAAAAAACAAAGCCATAGCATGAAACCCGAACACAAAACCGTAGTATGATACCAAAAAAATAAAGCCATAGTATGATATTTGAGCACAAGAGTATGATACCCGAAAACAGAAACAATAGCATGAAACCTGAACACAACATGAAAGCAGGAAACCCCAACAGAAAACCATAGTATGATACCCAAAAAACAAAGCCATAGTATGATATTTGAGCACAAAACTAGAGTATGATACCCGAAAACAGAAAAAATAGTATGAAACCCTAACACCAAATCAAAGCATGAAACCCGAACACAAAACCATAGTATGATACCCAAAAAAACAAAGCCATAGTATGATATTTGAGCACAAAACTAGAGTATGATACTCGAAAACAGAAACAATAGTATAAACCCCGAACACGAAATAAAAGCATGAAACACGAACAGAAAACCATAGTATGATACCCAAAAAAACAAAGCCATAGTATGATACTCGAGCACAAAACTAGAGTATGATACCCGAAAACACAAACAATAGTCTGAAACCCGAACACCAAATAAAAGCATGAAACCCGAACACAAAACCGTAGTATGATACCAAAAAAATAAAGCCATAGTATGATACTCGAGCACAAAACTAGAGTATGATACCCGAAAACAGAAAAAATAGTATGAAACCCGAACACCAAATAAAAACATGGAACCCGAATAGAAAACCACAGTATGATACCCAAAAAAACAAAGCCATAGTATGATATTTGAGCACAAAACTAGAGTATGATACCTAAAAACAGAAACAATAGTATGAAACCCGAACACCAAATAAAAGCATGAAACCCGAACACAAAACCGTAGTATGATACCCAAAAAACAAAGCCATAGTATGATACTCGAGCACAAAACTAGAGTATGATACCCGAAAACAGAAAAAATAGTATGAAACCCGAACACCAAATAAAAACATGGAACCCGAACAGAAAACCATAGTATGATACCCAAAAATACAAAGTCATAGTATGATATTTGAGCACAAAACTAGAGTATGATACCCGAAAACAGAAAAAAAGTATGAAACCCGAACACCAAATAAAAACATGGAACCCGAACAGAAAACCATAGTATGATACCCAAAAATACAGAGCCATAGTATGATATTTGAGCACAAAACAAGAGTATGATACCTAAAAACAGAAACAATAGTATGAAACCCGAACACCAAATAAAAGCATGAAACCCGAACACAAAACCGTAGTATGATACCCAAAAAACAAAGCCATAGTATGATACTCGAGCACAAAACTAGAGTATGATACCCGAAAACAGAAAAAATAGTATGAAACCCGAACACCAAATAAAAACATGGAACCCGAACAGAAAACCATAGTATGATACCCAAAAAACAAAGCCGTAGTATGATATTTGAGCACAAAACTAGAGTATGATACCTAAAAACAGAAACAATAGTATGAAACCCGAACACCAAATAAAAGCATGAAACCCGAACACAAAACCGTAGTATGATACCCAAAAAACAAAGCCATAGTATGATACTCGAGCACAAAACTAGAGTATGATCCCCGAAAACAGAAAAAATAGTATGAAACCCGAACACCAAATAAAACAATGGAACCCGAACAAAAAACCATAGTATGATACCCAAAAAAACAAAGCCATAGTATGATATTTGAGCACAAAACTAGAGTATGATACCTAAAAACAGAAACAATAGTATGAAACCCGAACACCAAATAAAAGCATGAAACCCGAACACAAAACCGTAGTATGATACCCAAAAAATAAAGCCATAGTATGATACTCGAGCACAAAACTAGACTATGATACCCGAAAACACAAACAATAGTATGAAACCCTAACACCAAATCAAAGCATGAAACCCGAACACAAAACCATAGTATGATACCCAAAAAACAAAGCCACAGCATGATATTTGAGCACAAAACTAGAGTATGATACCCGAAAACACAAACAATAGTATGAAACCCTAACACCAAATAAAAGCATGAAACCCGAACACAAAACCGTAGTATGATACCCAAAAAACAAAGCCATAGTATGATACTCGAGCACAAAACTAGAGTATGATACCCGAAAACAGAAAAAATAGTATGAAACCCGAACACCAAATAAAAACATGGAACCCGAACAGAAAACCATAGTATGATACCCAAAAAACAAAGCCGTAGTATGATATTTGAGCACAAAACTAGAGTATGATACCTAAAAACAGAAACAATAGTATGAAACCCGAACACCAAATAAAAGCATGAAACCCGAACACAAAACCGTAGTATGATACCCAAAAAACAAAGCCATAGTATGATACTCGAGCACAAAACTAGAGTATGATACCCGAAAACAGAAAAAATAGTATGAAACCCGAACACCAAATAAAACAATGGAACCCGAACAAAAAACCATAGTATGATACCCAAAAAAACAAAGCCATAGTATGATATTTGAGCACAAAACTAGAGTATGATACCTAAAAACAGAAACAATAGTATGAAACCCGAACACCAAATAAAAGCATGAAACCCGAACACAAAACCGTAGTATGATACCCAAAAAATAAAGCCATAGTATGATACTCGAGCACAAAACTAGACTATGATACCCGAAAACACAAACAATAGTATGAAACCCTAACACCAAATCAAAGCATGAAACCCGAACACAAAACCATAGTATGATACCCAAAAAACAAAGCCACAGCATGATATTTGAGCACAAAACTAGAGTATGATACCCGAAAACACAAACAATAGTATGAAACCCTAACACCAAATCAAAGCATGAAACCCGAACACAAAACCATAGTATGATACCCAAAAAAACAAAGCCATAGTATGATATTTGAGCACAAAACTAGAGTATGATACCCGAAAACACAAACAATAGTATGAAACCCTAACACCAAATCAAAGCATGAAACCCGAACACAAAACCATAGTATGATACCCAAAAAAACAAAGTCATAGTATGATACCCAAAAAAACAAAGCCATAGTATGATATTTGAGCACAAAACTAGAGTATGATACCCGAAAACAGAAACAATAGTATGAAACCCGAACACCAAATAAAAGCATGAAACCCGAACAGAAAACCATAGTATGATACCCAAAAAACAAAGCCATAGTATGGTGTTTGAACACAAAACTAGAGTATGATACCCGAAAACAGAAACAATAGTATGAAACCCGAACACAAAATGAGAGTATGAAACCCGAACAGAAGACCATAGTATGATACCCAAAAGCAAGGCCATAATATGATACTGGAGCACACAACTAGATTATGATACCCGAAAACAGAAACAATAGTATGAAACGCAGACACGAATACTGGATTATGATACTCTAACACAAAACCATGTTATAATACCTAAACACAAAACATTAGTTTGAAACGGGAACACAAAACCATAGTATGAAACCCAACACAAAAAAAAAATGAAGAATACATTTTCGCTTCGATTACTTATCGCCGAATTTACAAGTTGCAATCCATTCTTAACGTGCGACATTTAATAAATTATAAAAAAAGAGAGAAAAAAAAATGGAAGTAGTGGTGGTGGGCGGGACGTGTGTAGTGGGGGGGGGGGGGTAGCAGTGTAGAAGGTGTATGGGTTGGTAATCCTTCTCAGCAGGTCTTACACAAATTGCATGACAGTCTGCTCAACTGAACCAGCTCTGGAGAGAAAAATCGGCAGAACGAGCAAGAGAAGGAGGAGGAGGACACAGATAAGAAAAGGACGGGCGGGCTAACAAGAGCAGCATCCCCAGCAGCTTCTCGCGATTCAGTTCCGTCGTGAGGAGGAAGTAGGAGGATAGACGCAGGCAGGAGGAGAAGAAGAAGAAGGAAAAGGGGACGATCACCTAGTACACAGAAACAATTACGTAACAGGAAACTCGGAGGAGAAGAGCTCTGGGCACGTGAGTCGAGAGATGCTCCGGCGCATCTCGGGAACGGTCCCTTCCATCCTAAACCTGCTAGTAGCTACGGCAACGAGGAAGAAGAAGATCCTGCTTGCCGCCGGGGGTGGACGTGGTGCTAGTGACGATGATGGTGGCCCCCTCCTTTCCTCCATTCGGAACTTTTCCTCCGAAGGCCTGAGGCTTCTCTGAGTGGGTGGCTGCCTGAGTGCAAAGGCACTGGCAACTGCTACGGGATTTCAATTAGGTCGACCTATTAGTTGGAGGATGATGAGGGATTACAGTTCCACCCTTGGTCGCCATGGCGACGGAGAGGTCGGATCGATCGGCCGAAGGCGTGCTGTGCAGCTGGCAGTGGCGATCCCCGTTGCTATGGTGACGAGCATCTGGAGAGGGTGGGTGGAATGGCCGTCGGATGTTGCTGGTGATGGCTAGTGTGGGACTTGGCCAGCGCTACGTTCGATCGATGCTTCCTTCCCCCCTTTTCATCTAACTTCCCCCCCCTCAACGCCGAAACACTCCCTCCCCCTTTTGCTAGAGCCAAGGGACACACGCACACACTCATCATGTGACCAACAGCATCAGCGCCACCATGACCATCTCCTACCAGTAGCAATGTCGGCCAATGGTCAATACTAGCAGCTCACACTTCAGCCAGATGCATCCAGGCGCCCTCGTACAGTCGCTCTAAAAAGTATCCGAACACTATGGTTGATTACAGAATTCAGAAAAAATATCTGGCAACGATTTTTTTAGGAATTAGTGATTTGGCAACCTTCGTGTCACGTGATTACAGAATTCAGGAAAAATATCTGGAGCGTGTACAGCAACTGTACACGCTCCAGTTGCTGTGAACGGTAACAAAGTTTGCTGTGAACGGTAACTGCACACGCCCAATATTTCCGTGAGTGAGCCCACACGATCTAGTATCAAAATAATATGACCACCTACAGTCGCTCAAAAAAGTATCCGAACACCATGGTTGATTACAGAATTCAGAAAAAATATCTGGCAACGATTTTTTTTTTTTTTTTGGAATTAGTGATGTGGCAACCTTCTTCATGTCACGTGACACGAAGGTTGCCAGATCACTAATTCCTAAAAAAATCGTTGCCAGATATTTTTTCTGAATTCTGTAATCAACCATAGTGGTCGGATACTTTTTTGAGCGCCTGTACGTAGGAGGTGCAAAGGTACAGGCAAAAGTTGGTGTTTTGTTTTTGTTCTCTGAAATTAAAAAAAAAAGGGGGACTTTTTCCTCGTACATATCTCCTTAAAATAGTTTGAAGACTGACGAACAACTTGCGGAATGATACGTAATGTCGGAACTTCTGTGAGACGGTCGTGGAAGCATGATTATTGAAATTTTGCGAATTTGTGCGAGACTTAATTTTACGGTTGTGGTTTATTGACAGGGCAAAAATGAAGATCCTAATTTCTGTTTCACGTTTCAATGAATATGAACGCTGGTTAAAATAAAAAAGTAAATATACATATATAAAGAGAGAGGGTCATTTTAAGAGAATACCCAAATTTTAAAGTACAGTCACTCAAAAAAATATCCGAACACTATGGCTGATTGCAGAATTCAGAAAAAATATCTGGCAACGATTTTTTTTTAGAAATTGACACGAAGTTTGCCAGATAACTAATTTCTAAAAAAATCGTTGCCAGATATTTTTTCTGAATTCTGCAATCAGCCATAGTATTCGGATATTTTTTTGAGCGACTGTAGGTGGTCATATTATTTTGATACTAGATCGTGTGGGCTCACTCACGGAAATATTGAGCGTGTGCAGTTACCGGTCACAGCAAACTGGAGCGTGTGTAGTAACTGCACACGCTCCAGTTTGCTGTGAACGGTAACTGGAGCGTGTACAGTTGCTGTACACGTTCCAGATATTTTTTCTGAATTCTGAAATCAGCCATAGTGTTGGAATATTTTTTTGAGCGACTGTATTATATTTTATTAAACAATTAAGTTAAAAAGTAATTTTGTGTTAAGAAGGGCAAGAAACTCTCGAGCACTGGACTGGATATATTATTTGAAATCGAGTACTCGATTCCAAACAATGTATATTATTTTATTATTATAAGATAAATGCCTAGGAGTGGCACTTTTTTTTTGCACATAATTGGCTAAAGGCCAGGTCACAAGGACCCTTAGAAAGTTTGGGAGAGGGGACCACTGGACCACCGGTTGGGAGACAGATGGTAGCCTCCTGTTAAGGCCATCCAGCGTGTTCTTTCCCTGCGGTAAAGAACCGCCCTGCCCATGGTCAGTAGGGGACACCGATGGGCTTGGAAAGGCCGCCGTCGGGTGGGACGTTAAGCCGTGGCCCCGTGTGCGGAAGAGCCTTACACTGTGCACGTTAAAGAACACGCTGGATGGCCTTTACGGGAGGCTATCATCTGTCTCCCAACAGCTGTCCCACTGGGTCCCCTCCCTCAATCTTCTCTGAGCCTTCGGGGTCCTTGTGACCTAGCCATTTAACCCATGGTGTGCAAAAAAGTGCCACTCAGAGGTAAAACAATCCAACGTTAAAGAACACGCTGGATGGCCTTGAATGGGAGGCTACCATCTGTCTCCCAACAGCTGTTCCAGTGGGTCCCCTCCCCCAATCTTCTCTGACCCGTCGGGGTCTTTGTGACCTGGCCATTTAACCCATTGTGTGTAAAAAGGTGAAGCTCAGAGGTAAAACAACCCAACGTTAAAGAACACGCTGGATGACCTTGAATGGGAGGCTACCATCTGTCTCCCAACAGCTGTTCCAGTGGGTCCCCTCCTCCAACCTTCTCTGAGCCTTCGGGGTCCTTGTGACCTGGCCATTTAGCCCATGGTGTGCAAAGAGTGCCACTCAGAGGTAAAACAATCCAACGTTAAAGAACACGCTGGATGGCCTTGAATGGGAGGCTACCATCTGTCTCCCAACAGCTGTTCCAGTGGGTCCCCTCCCCCAATATTCTCTGAGCCTTCGGGGTCCTTGTGACCTGGCCATTTAGCCCATGGTGTGTAAAAAGTTGAAGCTCAGAGGTAAAACAACCCAACGTTAAAGAACACGCTGGATGACCTAGAATGGGAGGCTACCATCTGTCTCCCAACAGCTGTTCCAGTGGGTCCCTTTCCCCAACCTTCCCTGAGCCTTCGGGGTCCTTGTGACCTGGCCATTTAGCCCATGGTGTGCAAAAAAGTGCCACTCAGAGGTAAAATAATCCAACATTAAAGAACACGCTGGATGGCCTTGAATGGGAGGCTACCATCTGTCTCCCAACAGCTGTTCCAGTGGGTCCCTTTCCCCAACCTTCCCTGAGCCTTCGGGGTCCTTGTGACCTGGCCATTTAGCCCATGGTGTGCAAAAAAGTGTCGCTCAGAGGTTAAACATCCCAATCGGAATCAATTCCAACAACATTCCAAAACTCGATTTTCCACATCTTTTATTAGTTGCATTATTATCAATATTATCATTGTTATCATTAAGTAATAATTATTAATAATAATATTAAATTGATTAATAAATAATCATGTAATAATAATAATTATTATTATTAGATAGGTATTAACTATTTTCATTTTCCACATTTTCTCTTAGCTTGAATTTTTCACTGTTATAAAACGCTCAATTTGAAAAAAACAATTACCAAATATTTTTCTATTCCACAAGGGTCAGTCAGAAAGTAATGTCCCACAAGTTTTTTACGGATCAGTATTTACTCTACTAATAGGGCGGGGGTGGCTCAGTCGGTAGCTCGCCATGCTCGTAACCTGTAGTTCCCAGGTACGAGTCCCAGCTGGGTCAGCGTTGAGATTTATCTCCGCAAAATTCCCCGCCCTGACCACGGTCAGCAGGGGACACCGATGGGCTTGGAAAGGCCGCCGTCCGTCGGATGGGACGTTAAGATTGGCCCCGTGTGTGGGAGAGCCATACCCTGTGCACGTTAAAGAACACGCTGGATAGCCTTGACGGGAGGCTACCATCTGTCTCCCAACAGCTGTTCCAGTGGGTCCCCTCCCCCAACCTTCTCTGAGCCTTCGGGGTCAATGTGACCTGGCCATTTAACCCATGGTGTGCAAAAAAGTGCCGCTTAGAGGTAAAACAACCCAACGTTAAAGAACACGCTGGGTGGCCTTGACGGGAGGCTACCATCTGCCTCCCAACAGCTGTTCCAGCGGGTCCCTTCCTCCAACCTTCTCTGAGTCTTCGGGGTCCTTGTGACCTAACCATCTAGCCCATGGTGTGCAAAAAAAGTGCCGCTCAGAGGTAAAACAATCCAAAACAACTCTACTAATACACATGTAGGTAGATCTTTTAGGAACATGATCTACTTTTGTTTACGACTCGACTGTCTGCACCATTTCGTAATAAGAACCTTCACTTGTTTACACATTACAATATCCATGAGGACGCCATGTTTCCTTAAAGCTACCACAGCGCCACCTTTTGGAAGACGATGTACAGTCGCTCAAAAAAATATCCGAACACTACCGTCCCGTGGCTTAGTGGGTAGCACGCTTGGCTACTGATCAATAAGGGACCTGGGTTATGCAAGTGTCGTTTTCCTATGATGGACGTATGTGTCGTTTTTCTGCTGAGGTCCTGACATCCTCTCAGACCTTCTACTACAGCACATTGGATTTGTGAACTCACAAAAACCTGGATCGTGTGGGACCACTCACAGAAATATTGAGCGTGTGCAGTTACCGTTCACAGCAAACTGGAGCGTGTGCAGTAACTGCACACAGGCTCCTGTCAGACCTCTGTGGCAAGCAGCTGCTTGAGGGGCTATTTATTTATTTTTTACTTTATGGTTGATTGCAGAATTCAGAAAAAATATCTGATATTTTTTTTAGAAATTAGTGATCTGGCAACCTTCGTGTCACGTGACACGAAGGTTGCCAGATCAGTTACATACACATTGCCAGGGGGTACGTGTAGCATAAAAGGTCGAGAACCACTGATCTAGAAGATATTATATTGTGAATTATTTTTTGAATGAATTATTTTTATGAATGTGCATTATTTTTACATTACGAATAGTGAGATAAATACACTACAGGAAAAAAGAATTGCCACACCTAGAAGGACTAATGCCATTTCATTGAAACGCAGACAGCTGTTAGCATACACTGAGATGTGCGATTGATTACATTATCAAAAAAATATATATGGAAAATTACCACTTAACCTACCCGGTAAAGTGGTATAATTAGTATGATGTTGACCTTCCCCCGTGCAACAATACATTCGTAAACATGGCGGGGAGGGCTATCGTACAGCTCTCTAATGTTCTCCTGAGGGACAGAACGCCAAATAGCACGATGTCGCTGTTCCATTTCAACGACAGTGGTTGGCGCACGTCTTGGGTGTTGTTGGAACTGTTAATCCATCATGTCCGAGACGTGTTCAATAGGTGAAAGGTCCGGCGACTTCTTTATTGGCCTGAACGTTTTGCTCGTGTAGATAGATACTGCAGACTAATGCGGACTGTGTCTGGATGGGCGTTATATTGCTGGTAAAAGGTTCCGTGTTGCTGAACAAAGGGGTCAGCCATTGGCTGCCAAATGTTGGTAACACATCGTTGGGCAGTTAGAGATCCCCCTTCTGATGACCAGTTCTGACCGAGTTGTCCGACTAATGGAAGACACCAGGTGCTGGAGTTCTGTGACAATATTTTTGCCACACAGCTCCTCCAGCACCTACTGTCGCAAAACTGGGTGGCGTTCCTTTCCCCTGGATGAAGAAATGCGATTCGTCACTCAACACCACGTTCCATTTGCGTCTGAGGTGATACCACTGAAGACGTGCTTGCATGTGAGCAGATGTGAAGAGCAAACGCAGTGCCAGAAGAAAGGCTCGCAATGAAAACTGTGAAAGCCTGTTGTTTACCGTCCGCCTGGTAGGTATTCGATGTGTTGTTCCCTTTTTGCCAGTCCCTTTGCAGTTGCGTTGTAGTCACGAATCTGTCACACAATCCCATGCGTCAGAAATGGCGGTCCTGTCGCTCCGTGGTCATACGTCGTTTTCCTGATCCTTGTCAGCGTGTGCTGGATCCTTCTTGAACCCACTGGTGCCATATGTGCACGATGGTGCTGGAATTATGGCCAACAAGACTGGCCACATCTCTGTACGACAAGCCAGCTTCTCTAAGACCGATGATTCTCCCAAGCTCAAAGTCTGTTAACTGTTGGAACGGCTGTCGACGTCTGCGTAAGGGCATCTTAAGCGTTTTAGAACGATTTCCACAGCGTTTTGTCAACGAGGGAGCGTTGGTTGCCTTAATCTCTGTTTGATCGTTCTGCGCCTGTGACGTCAGCTCGGGCCAGTCCAATCATTTCAATCGTCCTGCAAATCTAATCATTTCCATGCATTTACAGGGGCGGGGTGGCTCAGTCGGTAGCGCGCCAGGCTCGTAATCTGTAGTTCCCAGGTTCGAGTCCCAGCTGGGTCAGCGTTGAGATTTATCTCCGCAAAATTCCCCGCCCTGCCCACAGTCAGTAGGGGACACCGATGGACTTGGAAAGGCCACCGTCCGTCGGATGGGACGAGAAGCCGTGGCCCTGTGTGCGGGAGAGCCATACCCTGTGCACGTTAAAGAACACGCTGGATGGCCTTGACGGGAGGCTACCATCTGTCTCCCAACAGCTGTTCCAGTGGGTCTCCTCCTCCAACCTTCTCTGAGCCTTCGGGGTCCTTGTGACCTGGCCATTTAGCCCATGGTGTGCAAAAAAGTGCCGCTCAGAGGTAAAACAACCCAAATTCCATGCATTTACATATACTACCGCCTTCCTCACTTGCAAGAAGTTATGCAATGTGACGAAAAAAACCATGGCCAGCACGCTCGCTGGACCTTTCACCTCATGAACACGTCTGGGACATGATGGACTAACAGTTCCAACAACACCCAAGACGTGCGCCAACCACTGTCGTTGAAATGGAACAGCGACATCGTGCTATTTGGCGTTCTATCCCTCAGGAGGACATTAGAGAGCTGTACGATAGCCCTCCCCGCCATGCTTATGAATGTATTGCTGCACGGGGGGAGGTCAACATCATACTAATTATACCACTTTACCGGGTAGGTTAAGTGGTAATTTTCCATATTTTTTTTGGATAATGTAATCAATCGCACATCTCAGTGTATGCTAACAGCTGTCTGCGTTTCAATGAAATGGCATTAGTCCTTCTAGGTGTGGCAATTCTTTTTTCCTGCAGTGTAATGCTATATATGAAATAAGTAACAGCAATAAGTGTACAGACGTGAAGTCAGTAAATATGGTGGCCCACTACCCCATCGGCCCACCGAGGATTCCTCCCCCCCCCCCGAGTTATAAATAAGGAATCATGCAGACATCCGTTACAGGTTGGGTTGTTTTACCTCTGAGCGGCAATTTTTGCACACCGTGGGCGAAATAGCCAGGTCACATGGACCCCGGGGTCTCAGAGAAGGTTGGGGGAGTGGACCCACTGGAACAGCTGTTGGGAGACAGATGGTAGCCTCCCGTCAAGGCCATCTAGCGTGTTCTTTAACGTTGGGTTGTTATACCTCTGATCGGCACTTTTTTGCACACCATGGGCTAAATGGCCAGGTCACATGGACCCCGAGGTCTCAGAGAAGGTTGGGGGAGTGGACCCACTGGAACAGCTGTTGGGAGACAGATAGTAGTCTCCCGTCAAGGCCATCTAGCGTGTTCTTTAACGTTGGGTTGTTTTACCTCTGATCGGCACTTTTTTGCACACCATGGCCTAAATGGCCAGGTCACAGGGACCCCGAAGGTTCAGAGAAGGTTGGGAGACAGATGGATAGCCTCCCGTCAAGGCCATCCAGCCTGTTTTTTAACGTGCACAGGGTATGGCTCTCCCGCACACGGGACCACGGCTTAAAGTCCAATCCGACGGGCGGTTATCTTTCCAAGCCGTCGGTGTCCCCTACTGACCGTGGGCAGGGCGGTGATTTTTGCGGAGATAAATCTCAACGAACGCCGTCCCGTGGCCGAGTGGCCAGCGCGCTTGGCTTGATCTAAGGGACCTGGGTTCGAGCCCCGGGTAAGGCATGGATATATGTGTCGTTTTTCTGCTGAGGTCCTGCCATCCTCTCAGACGTTCTACTATGGCATATAAACTGACAGGCTCCTGTCAGACCTCTGTGGCAAGCAGCTGCTTGAGGGGGTATTTATTATTTTTTTTTTTTTATTTAAATCTCAACGCTGATCCACCTGGGACTCGAACATGGGTCATTCTTTACAAAAAAAAAAACATTAATTTGGATACACCTGACATTATGTAACATGAATTAATTTATCGATCAAATTTTTTCATGGGGGAACTCCCCTCTCCTCCTTTCCCCACTTGCTCCCCATGCCGGCAGCCACGATCATGACGTCATTTGAATCGATCAAAAATGCTCCCTGTTTTCATCCAATGGCAATGAAACATCGTTGAGCAACAGAATCACAAACGACTAATTCGGAAATAAAAAAAAATAATAAAATAAAAAAAAAACATAATTCGGAACTCCTTTTCAATTAATTGTGTGCCCAATGTGTAGCCAGCGTGTACAAAGATGATTCATGCGCATGCTCACATCTCCATCCGAGTCCAGCTCATTCAACCTGACTCTGACTGAGGTGTATAAAGTCGTTTTCCGATTCCGTTTACTGACCGATATCTCGTGTGCATTGTACGAATCGGGAAACGTTTTTAGCCATTCAAATGACGCCAAAATATGTAAGTGTAATATTAAATTCATGCGTATTTATTAGTGAAGTAATATGGGCATTCACTTGGATTTGGGTTGGGTTGTTTTACCTCCGAGCGGCACTTTTTTGCACACCATGGGCTAAATGGCCAGGTCACATGGACCCCGAAGGCTCAGAGAAGGTTGGGGGAGGGGACCCACTGGAACAACTGTTGGAAGACAGATGGTAACCTCCCGTCAAGGCCATCCCGCGTGTTCTTTAACGTGCACAGGGTATGGCTCTCCCGCACGCGGGGCCACGGCTTAACGTCTTATCCGACGGACGGCGGCCTTTCCAAGCCCATCGGTGTCCCCTACTGACCGTGGGCAGGGCGGGGAGTTTTGCGGAGATAAATCTCAACACTGACCCAGCTGGGACTCGAACCTGGGAACTACAGATTACGAGCCTGGCGCGCTACCGACTGAGCCATCCCGCCCCCATTCACTTGGAAAATGGAATGAATTATTTATCTGTAAGCGGACATGCCCACCCCTATATCCAAGGTTCGAGTTCCAGGTTTCGCCAGGTTGGTTCCAGGTTCGAGTTCCAGGTTCTAGGTCAGCGTTGAGATTTATCTCCGCAAAACTCCCCGCCCTGCCACGGTCAGTAGGGGACACTGATGGGCTTGGAAAGGCCGCCGTCCGTCGAATGGGACGTTAAGCCGTGGTCCCGAGTACGGGAGAGCCATACCCTGTGCACGTTAAAGGACACGCTGGATGGCCTTGACGGGTGGCTACCATCTGTCTCTCAACAGCTGTTCCAGTGGATCCCCTCCCCCAACCTTCTCTGAGCCTTCGGGGTCCTTGTGACCTGACCATTTAGCATATGGTGTGCAAAAAAGTGCCGCTCAGAGGTAAAACAACCCAACATTAAAGAACACGCCTTGACGGGAGGCTACCATCTGTCTCCCAACAGCTTTTCCAGTGGGTCCCCTCCTCCAACCTTCTCTGAGCCTTCGGGGTCCTTGTGACCTGACCATTTAGCATATGGTGTGCAAAAAAGTGCCGCTCAGAGGTAAAACAACCCAACATTAAAGAACACGCCTTGACGGGAGGCTACCATCTGTCTCCCAACAGCTTTTCCAGTGGGTCCCCTCCTCCAACCTTCTCTGAGCCTTCGGGGTCCTTGTAACCTGGCCATTTAGCCCATGGTGTGCAAAAAAGTGCCGCTCAGAGGTAAAACAACCCAACGTTAAAGAACACGCTGGATGGCCTTGACGGGTGGCTACCATCTGTCTCCCAACAGCTGTTCCAGTGGTCCCCTCCCCCAATCTTCTCTGAGCCTTCGTGGTTCTTGTGACCTGACCATTTATCAACTGTGTGCAAAAAAAGTGTCGCTCAGAGGTAAAACAACTCAACTCTCTTTTACAAATATAACTAGTCATCAGGAACTCGCTGCCGAAATTTTCCCAGGCCGGTCCTTGACTAAATAAAATCCCAAACGAAGTCAACTGCTTGGTTGATTGTCAGGACATCCTACCGCAAACCATCACCAAACACACGTAGACAATCACCCGAAACATCTCTGAAAATGCTTATAAAAGCTTCTATATCCTTTCCAAAATATCCTCCCAACCCACACAAACAACCTCTTTTTTTATCCAAGCACACAAAACAGCCCCTCAAAGCTCCCCAAAGTTCGCCAGGTGTATTTTTCCACAATCACCGTACTCTTAACGCATTGCCTACCATGCGACACGGAACGACGCCACCTCAAAAATCTGTCTTCATAGTGTCGTCCCGCGTTGCATAAAAACCTAATTGCAAGCACTTTGCTTCGCTGACGAAATAAACTTACCTAAGCCTAATCAGGTTTTCCCAGTAACGGGTGGGAGAGGAGGGGGGGAAGGAAAGTGAGGAGCGATTTTTACGAAGTCGAAACTTTGGACGACACCCAGAGCCATTGCCTAACTTTGCTACTTAACTGTACTCGGCTGATTAACCCTAACGATGTACCTACTACTTCTGTATGTTTAAGACAGTTCATCGGACCAACTGAGGCTGTCAGCCTTCTGCCCTACGCTTCATTAACTTTCCAAGTTATCGATACATGAAGGCATTACCAACACCTGCCTGCCTTTTCTTCGGCAGCGTGATACACTCACTGGTCCGAAATTTCCAATCCAAAAAACCTAACCCTCCCCTCCCCTACAACCATTACAAGTAACCGTCATTGTCGGAGACGAAGTCGAAAATGTTCCGGTTCACTAAGAAGAAGAAGAAAATAACAACAGTAGGAGAAGAAATAAAAGAGATTAGAAAATGAAGGATTTGCAAATGAGTACAGTCGCTCAAAAAAATATCCGAACACTATGGTGGATTACAGATTTTAGAAAAAATATCTGGCAACGATTTTTTTAGAAATTAGTGATCTGGATTCTGAATTCTATAATCAACCATAGTGTTCGGATGCTTTTTTAAGCGACTGTACAGTGACAGCAAAAATAAAGGTCTTGAAATTTAGTTGTTACTTTTTTTGGAAAGGGGTGCTGTTGGCTTAGTCGATAGCGTGCCAGGCTCGAAATCAACAGTTCCCAGGTTCGAATCCCACATGTGCCAGGTTTGAGATTTATCTCCGCGCCGAGTGGTTAGAGCGCTTGGCTACTGATCTAAGGGTCCTGGGTTCGAGCCCCAGGTAAGGCATGGATGTATGTGTCGTTTTCCTGCTGAGGTCCTGCCATCTTCTCAGACCTTCTACTATGGCATATATACTGACAGGCTCCTGTCAGACCTCTGTGGCAAGCAGCTGCTTGATGGGGTATTTATTTTTTTTAAAACCCTAAACGTAGTCAGAAAGGGTTGGGTTGTTTTTTTCTCTGAGCGATGCTTTTCCTGAAAACAACGGGCTAAATGGCCAGGCCACAAGGACCCCAAGGACTCAGAGAAGGTTGAAGGAAGGGGAACCACTGGACACCTGTTAGGAGAGCGATAGTAGCCTCCCGTCAAGGCCATCTAGCAGTTCTAATAAAGTGCACAGGTGTGACTCTCCCATTCACAGGGCCACGGCGTTACGACCCATTCGACGGATGGCTGTCTTTCCAAGCCCATTGGTGACCCCTACTGACCGAGGGCTGGGCAGAGAGTTTTGTGGCCCTGTATGCGGAGAGCCATATCCTGCGCACGTTCAAGAACACGTTGGTTGGATTTGACAGGAGACTTCTAACCACTCTAACAGCGACCCAGTAAGCCCTTTCCCCAACCTTCTCTGACCCTTTGGGTTCCTTGTAATTTGGCCATTTAGCCCATTGTGGGCAAGGGAAAAAAGTTCCGGTCAGAGGTAAAACAACCCACTTCTTCGGATTTGTTTGACAGAATGAAATGACTGTGATATAAAAAGAAAAACCTTAAAGAGATTCGTATGAATTAATCAAATCTGTGTGAGATTTTGTCAAGTGCTTTAATTCCCCCTTGTTTAGATTTAAAGCAATTGAACTTTCAATCAAAACAAACTGAAGAATGACATCGCCAGTGGTGAATGTGAAATGCTTATTTTTAAAGAGAATGGATTTATTTTACACATTTAGCGTCCTCTAACAGTGGAAATTGAACTAATAGTTGATTAAAATAAAATAATAAATAAATACCTCCTCAAGCAGCTGCTTGCCACAGAGGTCTGACAGGAGCCTGTCAGTTTATATGCCACAGTAGAAGGTCTGAGAGGATGGCAGGACCTCAGCAGAAATACGACACAAACAGCCATTCCTTACCCGGGGCTCGAACCCAGGTCCCGTAGATCAGTAGCCATGCGCGCTAACCACTCGGCGGGAACATTCAAATACAGGTAAGCCACGCTTTATGCTGGAGATGTGTTCAAGGGAGACCTGGTTAAACATGTTATTTTTATTTTTCGTATATCTTCTTGATCTTTGATTTTTTTTTAGTATTGTTGTAGATTTTTAATTTCAACAAAAATAATTATAAGTCTGAGTTCTTAGTAAAAAATACATAACTATAATACATAAATAATTATACGTATTAAACATGAATATTTATAAATTTCAACTGCAATTATGAACTTTAAAAACAGCAAATCGAAACTAAAAGCACCAATTTTAAAAGATGATTGTCAGAGAACTCAACTCTCAGAGAAGTAAAGCTCATCATTATAAATCAACTTTAAATCGAATGTTGATGAAACGCAAATAAAGGGATTTTCAAGTGGAATTTCTTAAAGTATCGGGTCTCTAAAAGTTCTACGTTTATAATTTGCTAAGTCTGATATTCCGTACTCCAGGTAAGCAACTGTAAGTAATTAAACGGTTACAAAAATGCAATTAATTTACCTTGACAGCTATCAGGAAAAGGGTTCAAGAATTCTTCGTGAGAAATAAACTGCTGAATTTAAATAAAGTATGTATTAATATCGATTGTCCTAAATTCAGTCTTACATTATATAGATACAGCTTTAGATTTATAACAGGAAACGCGAAGCTGAACGATAACGATTACAATACTACGATGATGAAATTATTTGCGGCAAACTTAGGCATTATCATGGATATATAAGAAATATTTACTATTAAGAAGAAACTTGAGTAAATTCAGGCCACGCGGTTTCCAAAGTGCAGCAGTGGACAAGATTTTGAAAATATATTTGTTGACGTAGCAGAAGTATTGATGATACTGTATGCAAGGTATTAGACGATAGCGATTTCTAACCAATCGAGGAATGAAATTGTCATTTTAAAATTAAATTTGTTCAAACGGTTCTATCGATAATGTGTTTAGCATTTCTCATTTGTTTACAAATATTTGCATAACTGAATATTGATGTTTGTTGAGAATTAGAGGTACACGGTCGTGCATAGCTGGACCTGGTATTGTGTTTTATATCGACATGTTTGAAGTGTGCTTAAATATGTGGCCTCAAAATGTAACCAGTAGCGGCTGCCTCCGTTCGCATTGATACTAAAAAAGGCTTGCTTGTCGTACGGTTTGTTTATATTAGGTCTCAACTTAAGTGGAACGGAGTTTTTTTTTTTATAGATCATTTTACAAACTTCTAAAAAATATTTTATTTTTACAAATGATTTGTCAGAGTAATTTTTTTTTGTTTCAATTAATTTTTGAGGTGAATTCTTAGACTGGCAACAGTGCTTTTCAATGTTTTAACGTTCTGTAATCCCGGCTTAGCAAAGATTTCATCGCTTGCCCCCCCCCCCCCCCGTTATATATCATCTCCCCCTCCAAATATATGAACATTTCTGGAAAGAAATTTTGATTGTTGAGATGGGGCCGACAGACAAAGCTACTCAAAATGCAGGTAGCAATATTACCAACTGTCAAGAATCGATAACTGCTCTGTGTGATGTTGAACTTGAAATCATGTAAGAGATAGCAGTGGCTTAAGAAAGCTTCTAATTTAACGGAATCATCTTGCAGCTGCTGTGTTTTTAAAAGCAAAGCAATTTCTATAAACAATAGATATCTGACATTCTGAGATTTTATAGTCATTTCTATTTTTCCATAAAGTTTTCCGAGAAAATCCTCTCCCCCCCCCCCCCACCTTTTCCGAGACTGTCGTGCTCCACGTTTTCGAAACCATTGACGTTAATGAATAAATAATATTCTAATCGAGATTTGAATAAACCTGATAGATCTCTCTTTTATCTTCAGTGACACTTTTTTTTTGTCAAATAGCCCTCCCACACACACTTTCCTCATTACACACTTTGATAGTGTCACTAACCATAACGAAAATAATAATAAAAAAAATTATACTAAAACTCTTGTCGAAAATGAATTACAGTGAACATTCAAACCCTTAAATCATTCTATCACAGAAAAAAAATATTCTAGTAAATAAGCATGTATATTATACATATATATTTCGGGTTAATAGTTTTTGAGAGACCTACCACCAGATTCTCCGATATCACATCATTAATAATCCATAATTTGATCGTCTGCTGTTAATTCAATGATCAGAGCACCTGACATGTTATAAGGACGACCCCACGAGCCATAAAATATGTTTTTTCCTCTAACTTTGAGTTCGAGATATCATATACCTGAACAGTGTCTGATTCCTACCAGCATAACCCAGTCATCCTCCCCTCCCCCCCCCCCCCAAAAAAAAAACAGTCAACCCAGTCTTTTTCGACTATTTCCACTTGTAGAAAATGCTACGAATGTTAATATTTCTTCAATACCTACCCAACCCTTGGTAAACTGTTTATTTATCTCTAAAAACAAAAACATTAATGTTTAAAAAGAACACAATCAAAACAATAACTTTATTTTTTAAACGAGCTAAAAATGCTACGTTATAAATAATTTACTTTTAAAATTTTCTGGGGGAAAAAAGGGTAAGAAAATTATCGAAGTGTAGCAAATTGTTGCCTAAATTAAAAATGCACAAATATTGGAGCTTTAGTTTTTTTAAATTCTAACTAAATATGTCATTAAAAACTTCACACACGTTTTGCATTTGCCCAGCGATTTGGCAAGTCGACCCGGATTCAAAAGCTGTTCTAAAAAACACACTCTTAGACGTCAAATTTGTAATCGGCCGAAGATGTCTTTTATAAGCCTTCGCTCAATATCAGCAGCAGACGCCGCTTATAACACTGGGCATCAGATGGCGCTAGTTGCACAACATGGCCGCTGGCGTGTTGTTTGCTTTTACGTTTGCATTAAGAGGGTCCAAATTTACCCGTTTGAATGGAAATTTCAGCTATGCTTTCTTAATAAACACTATTTTAACGATGATATTATTTGTCATGGATAATTTACTCTTCTTAATTCTTGTTATCCTTTGGTAAGCATTCTTTAAAAGGAATCTCAGTTTACTCTTCAATTTTAAAAAATGTAAATGCTGTGTCGATATCGTTATTTTAATAAACTTATATTTCAATTAGTTAATTCCGTTTCGTGACTTTTATATCTACTGATTTAATATTTAAATTTCTTTACGTTAATTAAATCCATTTGTTAGATTTTAGAATCGGTCTTTTAAAGAATATTTCTAATGTTTAATTGGAGCTGATTCTTTTTTAATTTTTAACATTGTTGTCATTAAAAATTCTTCCATGCACAAATTTCATTCCTGTTTACTTCTCATAGTAAAAAAAGTAAAATATTGAATTTCAGATTTAAAATGTTGCCTTGATTGGTAAATTAATTGGTTTTACCTCCGGTGACATTTTTGTTTACGCATTGGGTTAAATTGGCAGGCCACAAAGACCACAAAAGGGTAGGAGATATTGGGCAGCTATTAGGAGATAAAGACAGACCAAACTCTCCCATCATCAGCCAAAGGGACAAGGTATGGCTCTCCTATACACGGAAGTGCTCTTGGTCGGCATTTCACAGATTCAAGTCCCAATTGCACAAGTGTTGAGATTTATCTCCGCTAATCTGCACTCTGCCCTCGATGAAAAAGGGAACATGTCTTGGGCATGGGTAAAGCCGCCGTCTGTCGGATGGGACGTTAAGCCGCATCCCAATGTGCATGAGACCTTGTTCATGTTAAAGAACACTATGGATTACCTTGATGGGAAGCTGCCATCTGTTTTCCGCAAACTTTTCTGAACCCCTGGAGTCCTTATGATATATCCATCAGGGGTAAAACAACCAAACCCTTGCACATTGGGCCAAACGATTGACGTCCTTTCCGACGGAAGCGGTCTTTTTAAACCCAACCCTGTTCTTTATGACAATAAGTCACAGTGAAGGTTTATCAAAGTAACAGATAGACGATTTCCATATATGCCTATTGTAGCATAAAATCGATGCTAGTGCCCCTACCGAGCAACGGCCGAACCAAAGCTGTTCCACAAGTTTTCGCCACACCCTTAATGGCGTTGCCCATCAAGTTCTTCCATTTTGTGTGCTCACTCCCGTGAATATTCTTTTTTCTTTTCCTGCATAAAATGTTCCTAAAATAAAATGCTTCTCAATGAAAAGGCTAATTTCCAGTCGGATGATATCAATGGGAAAGAAAGTCAACAAGTATGTGTGTATAAAAATTGAAAAATATATTAATAATTTAAAGCAGCCAATTATGGAACTTTTCGCATTTTCGAGTTGAAAATCTAAAACCGTATCTCTATAACGTTCGACTGAATTTAGGTGAATCGAGATATGATTTTATCGATATTAATGCTTTATTTAAATTCAGCGGTTTATTTTTCGTGAAGAATTCTTGAACCCTTTTCCTGATAGCTCCCCTGATTATATTTTTGTAATCATTTAATTACTTGCCGTGTCTTACCTGGAGTACCGACTTGAATGAAATTCTAAATATGGAACTTAGAGACCCGATACTTTAAGAAATTCCACTAATAAAGTTGGAGTGCATCATCCAAGTAGATTAAATAAAATCGTTGTGACCGTTGCTTTCTTGAAACCAATATATTAGAGAAATCTGTGTTTGTTTTTTACGCAGACAAGTACAGTCGCTCAAAAAAGTATCCGAACACTACGGTTGATTACAGAATTCAGAAAAAATATCCGGCAACGATTATTTTTAGAAATTAGTGATCTGGCAACCTTCGTGTCACGTGATTACAGAATTCAGGAAAAATATCTGGAGCGTGTACAGCAACTGTACACGCTCCAGTTACCGTTCACAGCAAACTGGAGCGTGTGCAGTTACTGCACACGCTCCAGTTTGCTGTGAACGGTAACTGCACACGCTCAATATTTCCGTGAGTGAGCCCACACGATCTAGTATAAAAATAATATGACCACCTACAGTCGCTCAAAAAAGTATCCGAACACTTTTTGGTTGATTACAGAATTCAGAAAAAATATCTGGCAACGATTTTTTTTAGAAATTAGAACACGAAGGTTGCCAGATCACTAATTTCTAAAAATAATCGTTGCCAGATATTTTTTCTGAAATCTGTAATCAACCGTAGTGTTCGGATACTTTTTTGAGCGACTGCACACATAAGTAGTGATGAGGTCTTTAGGCAATAGGCAGAGAACTGTATGTTTACATCAGGTCTCAAGTTAGGTAAAAAAGAATTAATTAACTATTGTAACAGAATCCTTCGTCACCATGACGAATATAGTCTCTAGACATATGCAAAAATATTATCAAAGCAGTTCAAACAAAAAGAAAGGCAATAAAAAAAAATAATTAGATACAGAACTGCAAACAAGTCAACAGACTTTTTAAAGCTGGCCAGAAAATGAGAGTTACGGTCGGCCTGCTAAAAGTGATGCTGCTAGCAGTGGTGCTGAGTCTATCTGAGTTAGCTAGTTAATCTGTGATCTAAGTTTACTTAGGGATCCAAAGCCTAGAGATTATTACTGGTGTAGTTGGGTTGCGTTGTTTTACCTCTGAGCGGCACTTTCTTACACACCATGGGCTAAATGGCCAGGTCACATGGACCCCGAAGGCTCAGAGAAGGTTGGGGGAGGGCACCCACTGGAACAGCTGTTGAGACAGATGGTAGCCTTCCGTCAAGGCCATCCAGCGTGTTCTTTAACGTGCACAGGGTATGGCTCTCCCGAACACGGGGCCACGGCTTAACGTCCCATTCGACGGACGGTGGCCTTTCCAAGCCCATCGGTGTCCCCTACTAACCGTGGGAAGGGCGGGGAATTTTGCGGAGATAAATCTCAACGCTGACCCAACTGGGACTCGAACCTGGGAACTACAGATTACGAGCCTGGCGCGCTACCGACTGAGCCACCCCCGCCCCTGGGTGTAGAGGAAAAGTTGTCTTGAGCTTGGTGGGATCTGAACTCTTCAGATCCCAAACCAGCAATTGTTTTAAGCCGTAAGGAAGGTGGGAGGAGGGGGGGGGGAGGGGGCTCAAGACAATTTTCCCCCTACACCCATCTTCATCCTGTTGCTTAGACAGCTTAATAGTGATTGAATATTTAGTAAATCAATGATGAGCTGTGGATTCATTTATGTTAAATTGTCATTATTATGTACGAATGTTTTTAATTATAATTTGACAAAATCTATATAAAAAATTTACCTCTCAAGCAACTCTTCAGCACAGAGCTCTGGCAGAAGCTTGTCACTATAATACAGTCGCTCAAAAAAGTATCCGAACACCATGGTTGATTACAGAATTCAGAAAAAATATCTGGCATCGATTTGTCACGTGACACGAAGATTGCCAGATCACTAATTTCTAAAAAACATCGTTGCCAGATATTTTTTCTGAATTCTGCAGACACGAAGGTTGCCAGATCACTAATTTCTAAAAAACATCGTTGCTAGATATTTTTTCTGAATTCTGCAGACACGAAGGTTGCCAGATCACTAATTTCTAAAAAACATCGTTGCCAGATATTTTTTCTGAATTCTGCAGACACGAAGGTTGCCAGATCACTAATTTCTAAAAAACATCGTTGCTAGATATTTTTTCTGAATTCTGCAGACACGAAGGTTGCCAGATCACTAATTTCTAAAAAACATCGTTGCCAGATATTTTTTCTGAATTCTGCAGACACGAAGGTTGCCAGATCACTAATTTCTAAAAAACATCGTTGCTAGATATTTTTTCTGAATTCTGCAGACACGAAGATTGCCAGATCACTAATTTCTAAAAAACATCGTTGCCAGATATTTTTTCTGAATTCTGCAGACACGAAGGTTGCCAGATCACTAATTTCTAAAAAACATCGTTGCTAGATATTTTTTCTGAATTCTACAGACACGAAGGTTGCCAGATCACTAATTTCAAAAAAAAAAATCGTTGCCAGATATTTTTCCTGAATTCTGTAGACACAAAGGTTGCCAGATCACTAATTTCTAAAAAAAAAAAATCGTTGCCAGATATTTTTTCTGAATTCTGTAGACACGAAGGTTGCCAGATCACTAATTTCTAAAAAAACATCGTTGCGAGATATTTTTTCTGAATTCTGCAGGCACGAAGGTTGCCAGATCACTAATTTCTAAAAAACATCGTTGCTAGTTATTTTTTCTGAATTCTGCAGACACGAAGGTTGCCAGATCACTAATTTCTAAAAAAATCCTTGCCAGATGTTTTTTTCTGAATTCTGTAATCAACCATAGTGTTCGGATATTTTTTTGAGCGACTGTACTAACAAAATATTAATATTTATATTTTCCCAATCATTCACTGGCATGGGCACCGTCAGGAGTGAGGGGGCAAGAAAGTCAGTTGTCCCTCCCCTCTGGTAAAAATTTACTTTTCGTAAAAATTATTTCTTGTTAAATAATATCAGGTGTATCAAAATTAATGGATTTTTTAATTTATAGAAATGTAAATTTTTTTCTGTTTTTTATTCTTTTTCTTTTGTCGTCGCAAGAATTCGTTTCTTTTTAGTTATTATTATAAACGAATAGTTTTACATATATTTTCAATAATGCCCCTTTTCCTTTTTTTATGGGGGGGAGAGTCCTTATTGTATAATGCATGATTTCTTATTTGCATCCGCACTCTTTAACAAACGGCTCAGCATAAATATTTCTATATTGAAACATTGATTTGCAATTATGTGTCCCTCCCCCGCTGGAAATATTTTACCCCTCCCTGAAACAAATTTTTCCTCCCCCGTGGAAAATTTTTTTGTCTGTGCTCATGTCCACTAGTTAGAAATTACACTGTTAGAGGGCATTAAAAGCGGAAAATTAAAAAAAAAATCATTTTTTTTTCAAAAAGAACACCTTATTTTCGGCAGATGCGATATGCGTCTTCCATTGTTTCGTTTTTTTGATACGTGCGTATGCAAATTGTGGAGACAAGCCTGACGACCTTCCGAGAAAGAAACTCAAGATTCAGAGAGAGAGAGAGTCAGACAGACCGGCAGTCAGACAAGAACCTTGAGACTCCATTCACTGGGATCAAATTCAGGCTTGGCTTAACGAGCAACATCCAAAAGAAGTAGAACACGGAAGGAAAAAGAAGAAAAGAAGAAGGGGGTAAAGCCACTGCGCGTGCGCAAAACTCTGCGCCACACTTGAAGAGCTTGCAGCTCTTCCTCGCTCGTTTCTCCTGCTCTTCAGCAAAGCATCTCCGGAGCGAGATAAGTCTTACCCCCCCCCCTCTCCTCCTTTCCTCCTCATCCTCCCACCACTACCACCACCATCTCCGACTTTTCTCTCCCTCCCTCTCTTTGACTCCCCCCCTCCTTTCCTTCCTTCTTCTCCCCTCCTTTGCTGCATCACCATCACCATCCTTACTTCGTCCCTGAGTCCCCGGAGCATCCGGACCTGACGGAAAACGAGAGGAGGATGAAGGGAGGGTGGGAGGGAGGGTGGGTGGGTGGGATGCAAGGAAGGATGAGGGAAGAAAGAGAGAGAAGCCATAGCTGAAAAGATGTGTCCAGAACACAGCGATGAGATAGACAGAAAAAGAGTGAGAGAAGGGAGGAGGGGGCATTGGCTCTCGACTGTTATGCCCCCCCTCCCCCCCCTCTTCCTACCAACTGGCGTTCTTCCAGCGCCTTGCTGATTATACACAGTCCCCTAGGAGATGGGTGATCGTAAATATCGTTCGTCGCTCTGCTAGCTAGGTCAATATGGCCGCTAGTGTGTCGTGGCCAGTCACCCACCTACGAGTGGGCGCCCTTATCTAGGGCTGCACACCGCCATTACAGTTGGGGTCCCCACCCGCCTAACTCACACACGTGCAAGCACGCATGCAGGCAAGCATGCACGGTAGATGTGGATACATCTACACTGGTCATGTGTGCGTGTGTGAGCCTTCGCTAGCGCCAAAGGAAAGGTGGTTGCTTTTTGAACGCATAAGGCTTCTCTGCCCCTAGCAGATGGTGCTTAAAATGAGAGGCCGAAAAAAAAAATCCAACTTTGGTTACATGCTGGATATTTCTCTGCTGTAACTCGGCCTTGTTATTTTGTTCTGAAATGTGCCTAGCAACTGTGGCCCCAGAACGATGCATTTTTTTTTTCTGCATCTAAAAGAATTCCATACGGTTACTATTCGCTAGGTAAACGATGTGCCTGAAATTCTAGGAGATGAAGTTGTAAAAATCGCCGAGCTTGAAAGAAAAATGACGTCAATTTTGTGGAGATTTCAGCCAAAGCAAAAAAGAAACGAATAACTACGTACGATTTTACGTTTCAATTCCCAAAAAAACAACAGAAATATGCTCAATCCTCTATAAACACGAATTCCACTCACACGTTTTCGGTTTAAATACCCACTCAAGCGGCTGCTTGTCACAAAGAGTCGTGGTTCGAATCCCGCATGGTCGGCAATAATTTTTTCTGGTCTGACAGTTATCAAATTTTATCTATCTGACAATATCAAGGTCTGACAGTTTATACGCCATAGTAGAAAGTCTGTGAAGATGGCGGGACCTCAACAGATAAACAATACAAACATCCATGCCTTACCCGGGGACTCGAACCCAGGCTACTAATTACCCCTGGCTACTAATTTCCTTAAATTAGTAGCCAGGAGCGCTAATCACTCGGTCAGGGTTTAACAGTGTTGTTCAAGACTGGCCGTTCGATTTAACACGATTTCTCCCACTTCTTCTCTGGGATCAGGGCCGGTTATAGAAGGGGGGGGGGGGACGAGGCCATTCCCTCCCCCTCAAAATGCTGGTAAGGGAAATAGAGGCAAAAAATTGTTACACTTATGTATATTTCGTGCATTTCTTCAAGATTTTTTTTTTAATTTGTAAAACGGAGGGAGAAATGTTGTAGTACAGTCGCTCAAAAAAATATCCCAACACTATGGTTGATTACAGAATTAAAAAAAATATCTGGCAACGTTTTTTTTAGAAATTAGTGATCTGGCAACCTTCTTGTCACGTGACACGGCTTTTTTATTGAAAAAGAACGAATTACGAAGGCTTTTTTTGCATTTTTTTTTAAATTAGTGATCTGGCAACCTTGGTGTCACGTGATTACAGAATTCAGGAAAAATATCTGGAGCGTGTACAGTTGCTGTACACGCTCCAGTTACCGTTCACAGTAAACTGGAGCGTGTGCAGTAACTGCACACGCTCCAGTTTGCTGTGAACGGTAACTGCACACGCTCAATATTTCCGTGAGTGAGCCCACACGATCTAGTATCAAAATAATATGACCACCTACAGTCGCTCAAAAAAGTATCCGAACACTACTGTTGATTACAGAATTCAGAAAAAATATCTGGCAACGATTTTTTTCGAAATGAGTGATCTGGCAACCTTCGTGTCACGTGATTACAGAATTCAGGAAAAATATCTGGAGCGGGTACAGCAACTGTACACGCTCCAGTTACAGTTCACAGCAAACTGGAGCGTGTGTAGTTACTGCACACGCTCCAGTTTGCTGTGAACGGTAACTGCACACGCTCAATATTTCCGTGAATGAGCCCACACGATCTAGTATCAAAATAATATGACCACCTACAGTCGCTCAAAAAAGTATCCGTACACTATGGTTGATTACAGAATTCAGGAAAAAATATCTAGCAACGATTATTTTTAGAAATTAGTGATTTGGGAACCTTCGTGTCACGTGACACGAAGGTTGCCAGATAGTTTTTTTATTTTGTAATCAACCATAGTGTTCGGATATTTTTTTGAGCGACTGCAGAATGGAAATCCAATCTCCCCTTCCCCTTTATTTATTAATAGATCCAGTTCTGTCTGGGATCGTTTATAGCTGGCCCGCTGAATCCGTTGCTCTTTGAAAACGAAACTTGAAGTTCATGAAACAATCAATCAATATACTGAATCTGGCTCTTTTTTTTTTGACCAAACGTTTTTAGGCCCATTACTAAACGATTTTGCCAATTTGTAATACTCATTAAAAATATATACTTTTCTTTTTAATCAAGATATTTTCACGATATTTAAAAAGAGTTTTCCTTCTTTTTTTTTCATTACTCATTTAGAAATGCGTGCTTGTTTTTAAGGGGAGAATTTTTCCCTGCAACTCTTTGCAAATATAGCTTTTACCAAGTGGCTCTTCGTAGACACACCTTGGATGCCTTCGTTGTCTCGCCTATCATTCTTTATATTGGGGCGGGGGTGGATCAGTCGGTAGCGCGCCAGGCTCGTAATCTGTAGTTCACAGGTTCGAGTCCCAGCTGGGTCACCGATGGGCTTGGAAAGGCCGTCGTCCGTCGGATGGGACGTTAAGCCGTGTGCGGGAGAGTCATATCCTGTGCACGTTAAAGAACACGCTGGATGGTCTTGACGGGAGGCTACCATCTGTCTCCCAACAGCTGCTCCCCAAACCGCTGAGCCTTATGGGTCCTTGTGACCTGGCCATTTAGCCCATTGTGTGCAAAAACGTGCTGCTCAGAGGTAAAACAATCTAATCCAAAACCGGACTATAGGTTAGTTTTGTAATTATTACCATCCTAACCACTACCAACCCTTTAGCAAAGATTCAACACTTAGAATTGCTATATGGGTGTGTCACAGAGTCAGAGACAATATGGGTCAGTCACAGAGTCAGAGACAATATGGACCAGTTACAGAGTCAGAGGCTATATGGGTGTGTCACAGAGTCAGAGACAATATGGGTCAGTCACAGAGTCAGAGACAATATGGGTCAGTCACAGAGTCAGAGACAATATGGACCAGTTACAGAGTCAGAGGCTATATGGGTGTGTCACAGAGTCAGAGACAATATGGGTCAGTCACAGAGTCAGATACAATATGGGTCAGTCACAGAGTCAGAGACAATATGAGTCAGTCACAGAGTCAGAGGCTATATGGGTGTGTCACAGAGTCAGAGACAATATGGGTCAGTCACAGAGTCAGAGACAATATGGACCAGTTACAGAGTCAGAGGCTATATGGGTGTGTCACAGAGTCAGAGACAATATGGGTCAGTCACAGAGTCAGAGACAATATGGGTCAGTCACAGAGTCAGAGACAATATGGACCAGTTACAGAGTCAGAGGCTATATGGGTGTGTCACAGAGTCAGAGACAATATGGGTCAGTCACAGAGTCAGATACAATATGGGTCAGTCACAGAGTCAGAGACAATATGAGTCAGTCACAGAGTCAGAGGCTATATGGGTGTGTCACAGAGTCAGAGACAATATGGGTGTGTCACAGAGTCAGAGGCTATATGGGTGTGTCACAGAGTCAGAGACAATATGGGTCAGTCACAGAGTCAGAGACAATATGGGTCAGTCACAGAGTCAGAGACAATATGGGTCAGTCACAGAGTCAGAGATAATATGGACCAGTTACAGAGTCAGGGCTATATGGGTGTGTCACAGAGTCAGAGACAATATGGGTCAGTCACAGAGTCAGAGACAATATGGGTCAGTCACAGAGTCAGAGACAATATGAGTCAGTCACAGAGTAAGAGGTTATATGGGTGTGTCACTGAGTAAGAGGCTATATGGGTGTGTCACAGAGTCAGAGACAATATGGGTGTGTCACAGAGTCAGAGACAATATGGGTGTGTCACAGAGTCAGAGACAATATGAGTCAGTCACAGAGTCAGAGACAATATGGGCCAGTCACAGAGTCAGAGACAATATGGGTGTGTCACAGAGTCAGAGACAATATGGGTGTGTCACAGAGTCAGAGACAATATGGGTCAGTCACAGAGTCAGAGACAATATGGGCCAGTTACAGAGTCAGAAACAATATGTGTCAGTCACAGAGTCAGAGACAATATGGGCCAGTTACAGAGTCAGAGGCTATATGTGTCAGTCACAGAGTCAGAGACAATATGGGTCAGTCACAGAGTCAGAGGCTATATGGGTGTGTCACAGAGTCAGAGACAATATGGGTCAGTCACAGAGTCAGAGACAATATGGACCAGTTACAGAGTCAGAGGCTATATGAGTGTATCACAGAGTCAGAGACAATATGGATCAGTCACAGAGTCAGATACAATATGGGTCAGTCACAGAGTCAGAGACAATATGAGTCAGTCACAGAGTCAGAGGCTATATGGGTGTGTCACAGAGTCAGAGATAATATGGGTGTGTCACAGAGTCAGAGGCTATATGGGTGTATCACAGAGTCAGAGACAATATGGGTCAGTCACAGAGTCAGAGACAATATGGGTCAGTCACAGAGTCAGAGACAATATGGACCAGTTACAGAGTCAGGGCTATATGGGTGTATCACAGAGTCAGAGACAATATGGGTCAGTCACAGAGTCAGAGACAATATGGGTCAGTCACAGAGTCAGAGACAATAAGAGTCAGTCACAGAGTAAGAGGCTATATGGGTGTGTCCCTGAGTCAGAGACAATATGGGGCAGTCACGAGTCAGAGACAATATGGGTGTGTCACAGAGTCAGAGACAATATGGGTCAGTCACAGAGTCAGAGACAATATGGGCCAGTTACAGAGTCAGAAACAATATGGGTCAGTCACAGAGTCAGAGACAATATGGGCCAGTTACAGAGTCAGAGGCTATATGTGTCAGTCACAGAGTCAGAGACAATATGGGTCAGTCACAGAGTCAGAGGCTATATGGGTGTGTCACAGAGTCAGAGACAATATGGGTCAGTCACAGAGTCAGAGACATTATGGGCCAGTTACAGAGTCAGAGACAATATGGGTCAGTCACAGAGTCAGAGACAATATGAGTCAGTCACAGAGTCAGAGGCTATATGTGTCAGTCACAGAGTCAGAGACAATATGGGCCAGTTACAGAGAGACAATATGGGTCAGTCACAGAGTCAGAGACAATATGGGTCAGTCACAGAGTCAGAGGCTATATGGGTGTGTCACAGAGTCAGAGACAATATGGGTGTGTCACAGAGTCAGAAACAATATGGGTCAGCTACAGAGTCAGAGACAATATGGGTCAGTTACAAAGTTAGGTGAGGAAGGGAATGCCCGGATCTAGAACAAAATAAAGAGAGGGGACAAGAGACTGGATTTCGGTTGCAACATTGATTTAATTAATTTATAATAATTAATCGATTAATTAAATTAATAAAACATTTCTTGAAAAATGCAGGAAACATAACTAAATTTAATAATTTTTTTGTCTCTATTACTATTACTAGCATTTTTAAGGGGGCGGAGGGAGAATTCTGACCCTTTCCTGAAGACAATCTGACCATAAGACAAATTTCAAGGTTAGTGAAAAAGATAGAATACAATGATAGAGAAACGAAACTCTGTTAGCATAATTCTAAAATTTATGTAATTGTTTGTTTTTTTTAACTGGAATCTGGACGAGCTACACGCCTGCTTGATTCCATCTTTCTTTCTATTCTTGTTCTGGGTGCTATGTGTATTTCTTTGAATTTGAATAAATTTGAATTTGACATCTATTCCTACCACTACAGACCTAAGCGACGAAAATTTACATGCCATATTTTAGTTCCAATTCCTTTCAGGGCACATCCAGCAGCAATGCATTCGTTCAGCTGAAAAAACCTTCCGAAGTTACAGAAGATATAAGTGAAAAAAGTAGTTGGTGTACATTCCGGGAAAAATCGTTGAATATGATTTTAGATTCTTCAACAACAGCAGAGAAGAAACGGCAGGATGTACAGTCGCTCAAAAAAAATATCCGAACACTATGGTTGATTACAGAATTCAGAAAAAATATCTGGCAACGATTTTTTTTAGAAATTAGTGATCTCGCAACCTTCGTGTCACGTGACACGAAGGTTGCCAGATCACTAATTTCTAAAAAAAAAATCGTTGCCAGATATTTTTTCTGAATTCTGTAATCAACCAAAAAGTGTTCGGATACTTTTTTGAGCGACTGTAGGTGGTCATATTATTTTGATACTAGATCGTGTGGGCTCACTCACGGAAATATTGAGCGTGTGCAGTTATCGTTCACAGCAAACTGGAGCGTGTGCAGTAACTGCACACGCTCCAGTTTGCTGTGAACGGTAACTGGAGCGTGTACAGTTGCTGTACACGCTCCAGATATTTTTCCTGAATTCTGTAATCACGTGACACGAAGGTTGGCAGATCACTAATTTCTGAAAAAATCGTTGCCAGATATTTTTTCTGAATTCTGTAATCAACCATAGTGTTCGGATATTTTTTTTAACGACTGTATGATATATCACCTTGTATCTTCACTATAATCCTATAGGAAGAAATCCTACGTATCGTGACGTATTGTACATAACGTTTATTTGATCTCGTGACATGTTGCGCATAATGTTTATCTGATCTCGTGACATTGGACGTCGGCAGAAATTTTTCCAGGAGGAGCAAAAATTGCTTCAGGGAGAGGCAAAAAATTTCTTCAGGAGAGTTCGAATTTTTTTCAGGGGAGAGGCAAAATTTCTTCAGGGGATGGTCAGAATTTCTTTGGGCGAAGGGCGAAATTTTCTTCAGGAAAGGGTCAGAATTCTTTGGGGAAGGGCGAAATTTTATTCAGGAAAGGGTCAGAATTCTTAGGGGAAATGCGAAATTTTCTTCAGAGAAGGTCAAAAGTTTCTTCAGGGGAGGGTCAGAATTCTTTGGGAAGGGCAAAATTTTCTTCGGGGGAAGGGTCAGAATTCTTTGGGGGGAAGGGCGAAATTTTCTTCAGGAAAGGGTCAGAATTCTTTGGGGAAGGGCGAAATTTTCTTCGGGGAAGGGTCAAAATTTTCTTCGGGAGAGGATCAGAATTCTTTGAGGATGGACGAAATTTTCTTCGGGGAAGGCCAAAATATTCTTCAGGGGAGGGTCAGAATTTCTTTGGGGAAGGTCAAACTTTTCTTCAGGGAAGGGTCGAATTCTTTGGGGAAGGGCGAAATTTTCTTCGGGGAAGGGTTAAAATTTCTTTCGGGAAGGGCGAAATTTTCTTCAGAAAAGAGTCAGAATTTCTTTGGAGAGGGTCAAAATTTTTTGGGGGAGGGCAAAAATTCTTCTAATGAGAGTCAAAATTTCTTTAAGGTGGGACAAAAAATTTTCGAGGGGGTGAGAATTTTTTTAGGGAGGAGCAAAAAAAATTCTGGGGAGAGGCAAAATTACTTCAAGGAAGGGGAGGAAAAGAAAAAATTAATGATTCAAGATAAAAATATTTAGGTCGAGCCGCACATTAATGAGCGCAGCTGCGTATACAGCAATCATGCGTGAAACATCAAACTATGATATATTTAAGAATGCCCGAAAACGAAAAGAAAAAATTTAGTTTTTGGTTAATAAAAATAAATTGTCCCGCCTGGGTCAGCGTTGAGATTTATCTCCGTACAAAATCCGTTACAAAAATCTCCCCGCCCGACTCACGGTCAGTAGGGAACACCGATGGGCTTCGTAAAGGCCGCCGTCCGTCGGATGGGACGTTAAGCCGTGGCTCATGTGGGGAGAGCCATACCTTGTGCACGTTAAAGAACACCCTGGATGGCCTTGACAGGAGGCTATCATCTGTCTCCCAACAGCTGCTCCAGAGGGTCCCCTCCCCCAACCTTCTCTGAGTCTTCGGTGTCCTTGTGACCTGGACATTTGGCCCATGGTGTGCAAAAAAAGTGCCGCTCAGAGGTAAAACAACCCAACGTTAAAGAACACGCTGGATGGCCTTGACGGGAGGCTACCATCTGTCTCCCAATAGCTGTTCCAGTGGGTCCCCTCTCCCAACCTTCTCTGAGTCTTCGGTGTCCTTGTGACCTGGACATTTGGCCCATGGTGTGCAAAAAAAGTGCCGCTCAGAGGTAAAAAAACCCAACGTTAAAGAACACGCTGGATGGCCTTCAGGGAAGCTACCATCTGTCTTCCAACAGCTGTTCCAGTGGGTCCCCTCCCCCAACCTTCTGTGAGCCTTCGGGGTCCTTGTGACCTGGACATTTGGCCCATGATGTGCAAAAAAAGTGCCTCTCAGAGGTAAAACAACCCAACGTTAAAGAACACGCTGGATGGCCTTGACGGGAGGCTAAAATCTGTCTTCCAACAGCTGTTCCAGAGGGTCCCCTCCACCAACCTTCTGTGAGTCTTCGGTGTCCTTGTGACCTGGCCATTTGGGCCATGGTGTGCAAAAAAAGTGCCGCTCAGAGGTAAAACAACCAACCAACCAAAATAAATTAATTTGTCAATCAATTCCACCCACCACGCCTCGGTGAACATTTTATATAATATTTCTGATCTCGTGACATGTTATACAGAATATTTATTTAGTCTTATTATATATTGCACGTAATATTATTCTCGTGATATGTACATAATATTAATCTGATCTCGTGACGTGTTGCACATAATGTTTGACCGATTGGGTTGGGTTGTTTTACCTCTCTGAGCGGCACTTTTTTGCACACCATGGGCTAAACGGCCAGGTCACAAGGACCCAGAAGACTCAGAGAAAGTTGGGTGAGGGGACCCACTGAAACAGCTGTTGGGAGACAGATGGTAGCCTCCCGTCAAGGCCATCCAGCGTGTTCTTTAACGTGCACAGGGTATGTCTCTCCCGCACACGGGGCCACGGCTTAACGTCCCATCCGACGGAGGGCCCATCCAAGCCCATCGGTGTTTTCCAAGCCCATCGGTGTCCCCTACTGACCGTGGGCAGGGCGGGGAATTTTGCGGAGATAAATCTCAACGCTGACCCAGCTGGGACTCGAACCTGGGAACTACAGATTACGAGCCTGGCGCGCTACCGACTGAGCCATCCCCGCCCTTTTTGACCGATTGACTGCGTAAAAATTTACCGTTTGTTTTTAGTTTAGTTCATGACTGAACTTAAATTTCAAAAAATAAGGGGGCGGAGAATGCTAGTAACCGAAACGGGGACAAAACAAATTGTTAAACATATATATATAACACTAGGGACGTATACAAAGGGGTCATGACCTCCCCCCCTCCCCACCCACCCGAAAATCCTGTCGTCTTATATTAAATTTCAAACTTGTCTATTTGCTTTGAAATCCAAAACAGTTGTCTTTGCATGATTTTATTTTAGTACCATATTTTATGGGGCGGGGGTGGCTCAGTCGGTAGCGCGCCAGGCTCGTAATCTGTAGTTCCCAGGTTCGAGTCCCAGCTGGGTCAGCGTTGAGATTTATCTCCGCAAAATTCCCCGCCCTGCCCACGGTCAGTAGGGGACACCGATGGGCTTGGAAAGGCTGTCGTCCATCGGATGGGACGTTAAGCCGTGGCCCCCTGTGCGGGAGAGCCATACCCTGTGCACGTTAATAGAACACGCTGGATGGCCTTGACGGGAGGCTACCATCTGTCTCCCAACAGCTATTCCAGTGGGTTCCCTCCCCCAACATTCTCTGAATCTTCAGGGTCCATGTGACCTGGCCATTTAGCCCATGGTGTGTAAAAAAGTGCCGCTCAGAGGTAAAACAACCTAACCCAACCCATATTTTATATCCAACACAAAAAATAGATTGAAAAAAAAAAGCAACTATGAAATCTCCTTCCGTAGAGAATATCATTTTTAATCTTTCCTGTTCGGTGGAATATTTTAGTAATTGAGCAATATTACTCGTCATATTCTCAAACCTCCCCTCTCGCGATGCTAAATTCTCGGACCGCTAAAATAAAAATTCTCAGATCCTCCAAGCAAAATTCTCAGACTCCCCCCCCAAAAAAAAATTCTCATACCCCCCAAAAAAACAAAATTCTCAGCAATCCAAAACAAAATTTTCAGACCCCCAAAACAAAATTCTCAGACCCCCCCCCAAAAAAAAATTCTCAGACCCCCCAAAAAACAAAATTCTCAGCCATCCAGAACAAAATTTTCAGACCCCCAAAACAAAATTCTCAGACCCCCCCCCCCAAAGAAAAAAATCTCGGACCCCTAAAATAAAATCTCTCATCTTCGTGTCACGTGACACGAAGGTTGCCAGATCACTAATTTCTAAAATAAATCGTTGCCAGATATTTTTTCTGAATTCTGTAATCAACTATAGTGTTCGGATACTTTTTTGAGCGACTGTACAATAAAAATAACCAGTGAGTCTTTTACAAGAATTAACAACTTAAAAAAATTATGTTATTTGCTCATTAACTTTTCATTTATTGCATGCAAGGGAACAATCCCCCCCCCACCTCAGGAAATTTTTAATTATTTGAAAGAAGCCAGAAAAAAATTAATCTTTAAAAAATACAAAAAAAACGTATATTGCACTTTTTGGAGACACCAGTTTCTGATAAAAACAACAACAACGAAATTTTTTTTTTTCGGTTTCGATCGAGTCAATTGATAACCCCACACACACAACCTCCCCCATCTTCCAACTCCCTTCTTAAAATTTGTTTCTCCTAAACAGGGTCCTACCTCTTAGTATAAATAATCCAAAATTTATAAAATACATTTCATCCCTTTTGTAACAACAGCAGATGCTGTTCAGGTTTATGAAGCCACACAACTCGTAAAACCACTTCAATTAAAAGTAAAAAAAAATATAAACACAACCACTTCCGTTTCGATCTCTTATGAGATTATCTCTTCCTTCCCAAGAATTAAAAAATGAAAGCATTAAAAATGAAATATTTGCATTACAAAAAAGGAAAAAAAAAAAATCGAAACTTTTATCCCTGTACTTAGTATAATAGAGCCATTAGATACGTAAAATCAATATCGACAACGCTAAGTACGAATTTGCAGCAATTTGAGTGTCTTGGCATTTTCCTTGATCTTTAATCTTCTTCACAACGCTGTTCTGGGTGCCGCCGACAATAACAAACAAACACTGCGAAATAAAAAATAAATCGAGCATTGCAGACACGCATCTCAAAACCACTTCTCACCCTCCCTCACAGCTATCTCCCCTCCCCCTCTTCCACCGCCGTTCTCTTCCCCCCTCCCCGCACGCCCCACAAACACCACCATTCTATCCTCGTCGTCTTTAACGGGGTCGTCAGTCCCTAACGACGAGCCTACTTAAATATCCTTTGACGAAGGAAGCCTTTCACCGAATAAACAGGGACGGCTGACGAATGCAGAAAGAGAGCCCCCGCCCAAAAGAACGATCAATTCTCGGGCAGGCCCGACGACTTCCGACCACCCCTGCCAAGTTCCAGCAACCAACAAGCATGCGAAGAAAAGACGGACAAAAATGGCAACAGCAGTGGCGCGCACACGAGCCGCCATACGTAGAGGGCAGCAGTGTAGAGGAAGACAAATGAAAACAACCCTTTGCATACGTCACTCATTTCATTCCACAAAAACGAAAGCGTTTCAATATACCGGGTTCATTTGGCTGTTAGCTGGCTGGCTGCTTGGTTTGGTCTCAGTGAGGCAGCCGAGGTAGATACCGGGGATGTGCCGAACGTTTCCTCGTCGACGGTTACGGTCGCTTGTTGTCGGGCTCGAGGCAAAGGAAACTGGTTCCCGGGCAGTGCAACGGTCTCTTTTAATTCGATAAGCTGAAGAATTCGAAAACGTGCTACGTGGCCACCCGAAGAGCGTCTCGCACTCACGCAGAGGATTATTATTAGGCCTAATTCTTCGGTTGTTGAGGTTTTGCAAGTTTTGATTTTGTAGAATCTGTTGCATTTTTTGTTCCAGTGTGCGTCCGATAGAGGTGTGTTTGTTTTTTTTCTGAACGTTTGATCTAAGGGACCTGGGTTCGAGCCCCGGGTTAAGGCATGGCTGTTTGTGTCGTTTTTCTGCTGAGGGACTGCCATTCTCACAGACCTTCTACTACGGCATATAAACTGACAGACTCCTGTCAGACCTCTGTGGCAAGCAGCTGCTTGAGGGGGTATTTATTTTTATTTTATTTACATTGAATCGTGTGGGTCCACTCACAGAAATATTGAGCGTGTGCAATTACCGTTCACAGCAAACTGGAGCGGTTGCAGTAACTGCACACGCTCCAGTTTGCTGTGAACGGTAACTGGAGCGTGTACAGTTGCTGTACACGTTCCTGAGGTCCTGCCATCCTCTCAGACCTTCTACTATGGCATATAAACTGACAAGCTCCTGTCAGACCTCTGTAGCAAGCAGCTGCTTGAGGGGGTATTTATTTTATTTTTTATTCATTTCACATCTGTTGAGAGTTCAGGCGGTTATGGTTAAGTTTCGTAGTTTTAAAATGAAAGTGAAGCTAAAGGATATTTTAGGACTAACTGTCAGGAGAACAGCATACGATTCTGACGTCGTGCTGTCTGGTCCTTAGATTTTCGATTTTCTAAGTCGACTGAGTTATAAACAAGAATTTTAAATATCTGTTTAGATATTATCAAGGTAATGCACGTTTGCGTTGTTTTTCTGCTCAGGTCCTGCCATCCTCACAGACTTTCTACTTTGGCATATAAACTGACAGGCTCCTGTCAGACCTCTGTGGCAAGCAGCTGCTTGAGGGGGTATTTATTATATTTTTATTTTATGGTCGATTACAGAATTCAGAAAAAACATCTGGAGCGTGTACAGCAACTGTATGAGATTATTATCGTTCACAGCAAACTGGAGAGTTATCGTTCCACAACTTATCCAGTTATCGTTCACAGCAAACTGGAGCGTGTGCAGTTACTGCACACGCTCCAGTTTGCTGTGAACTGTAACTGCACACGCTCCAGTTTGCTGTGAACGGTAACTGCACACGCTCAATATTTCTGTGAGTGGGCCCACACGATCCAGGTTTAGAAATTAGCGATCTGGCAACCGTGTCGAAAAAGTATCCGAACACTAGGGCCGAGTGGTTAGCGCGCTTGGCTACTGATCTAAGGGACCTGGGTTCGAGCCCCGGGTAAGGCATGGATGTTGTTTTTCTGCTGAGGTCCTGCCATCCTCACAGACTTTCTACTATGGCATATAAACTGGCAGGCTCCTGTCAGACCTCTGTGGCAAGCAGCTGCTTGAGGGGATATTTATTTTTTAAATTAGCTCTATGTTACAAGTCAGAAATCGTAAGAAACAGTTTAAAATAATTATTCAGGAAAGAATTTGCGCAATTTTTTGCTAGAACAATTAATAAAGAAAGAAAGAAAGAAAGACAATTTAGTAAAGATGTTATGAAGAAAAAATATTCATATGCATATTGTTTGCAAAACTACAGCGATTATGACGAATTCTTTAAAAATAGAAGATTGGATATGATATGCATATTTTTTGTAACGTTTGGAAACGGTCAACTCAATTGTTTGGAATCTCTATATGGAACATTCAGAGCCACATGTGTTATCAATAGAAACAGTTCCAACGTTTTCTCCAAAATTCACAATTAAAATGAAACAAATGGTAGTTTTTTATACGAAACAGAAATTTTTCAACGAAAGAAAAAAAGGCTTAAACAGCAAGCAAAAAACATTTGAAAAAAAGAAATAGATAATGAGATAAAATTTTAATTTTATCGATTCAATTTATTTTAATCACAAACTGAAACTTGACTTTGGCAACTAAACCGACACAAACAGATATAAATATTTATCAACTTTTTTTGTTTTACTAGGACATCGTTTATCATCATCATCATCCTCAAGCAGCCATGGGTTACGGAGGTCCAACCAGACCGTAGTTCTCCAAGCAAGTTTATCCTGAGCTACATCTACTGCATCTGGCCACTGCACACCAATTCTAACAAGGTCCTGTTTGACATTGTCTGCCCACCGCATCCTAGGTCTCCCCTTCTTTCTGAGGCCTTTAGGCACACTGTTCATAACCCTATTCGCCAATCTATAATTATCCATACGGGCAACATGGCCAAACCAACGGAGTCTCCCTCTGCACAATATGCTGCTTAAAGGAGGTTGCAAACTCCTTTGCCTAACCTCATGATTAGTTACAAAGTTGAACCACCTAATGCCCAAGATACTGCATAAGCATCTGGAATCAAAAGCATCTAGTTTCCTGTTATCTTGTTTACAAAGTGTCCAAGTTTTACTACCATAACTAACCCTAGAAAGAACCAAACTATTATACAGTCTAATTTTAGTCTTTAGGTGTATACGCCTATTTCTCCACACTCTCCATTGATTCTTAAAAGTCCCGGCAGCAATCCCTATTCGTCTGTTAATCTCATGCCGCACATCACCAGTATCTGTTACATAGCTCCCAAGATAATTAAACTGTGACACCTGCTCAAGACTGCAACCATTCAGATTAACTGAATCACAACCTGCCTGACCAATTTTCATCACTTTAGTTTTCTCTCTGTTTATAACCAAACCTACTCTACTACCAGTCTCATCAACAGCTCGAATGAAAGAGTTCATCTCATCAACATCATTTGCCAAAAGGGCTAAATCATCAGCATAATCTAAATCAGAAATTTTCGTATCTCCAGTCCATTTAAGGCCAAAATCTTTCCCTTGAAGAGAATTTTGCATAACATAATCAATAACCAAGCTAAAGAGAAAAGGACACAAAATGCACCCTTGTCGAACACCAGAAGTAATGCGAAACCAATTGCTACAAGCCTTACCAACTCTCACACACGACTCGGTGTTATTATAGAGAGCTTTCATTATGTTAACTAACTTGTCAGGTATACCATATGATCTCACAATCAACCACAAATTATGACGATCAACAGAGTCGAAAGCCTTTTTGAAATCAACAAAGCTAGCAACCAGAGGTTTCTGAAACTCTAAACATTTCTCAAGAATCTGCCTAAGTGAAAATATCTGATCCACACATCCCCTACCATTTCTGAATCCACATTGCTCATCACGCAATTGACTGTCAACCAGATTCTTAATTCTATTAAGCACAATCATGGAAAGGACTTTACCTGGAACAGAGAGTAGGCTGATACCCCTATAGTTATCACAAGAACTGCGGTCACCTTTTTTGAAAATACGGATAACAACAGCTCTGGTAAAATCCTTAGGAACATTCATGCCTTTATCATAAAAGATATTCAGAATTTCAGTCATCCAAGTGGTAACCGAAACATTGCCAGCTCTAAGCATTTCTGTAGTAATTTCATCTACCCCTGGGGATTTATGTAGTTTAAGTTTAGAAGCAGCCAAAATAACTTCAGATTGTGTTATAGGGCCAACATTAAAGCCACCAATGCATCTATCATCATTGCAAACAATGGGAGTAGAACTAACCGCATTGTTTAGAATATCACTGAAATGCTCAGTCCACCTAGCCATGACAGAATTCTCACCTTCTATAACCTTACCTTGTTTATCCTTGAAACTCTGTATACCTGTCCGTTTTCTACCACACAAAACATTAACTATCTGGTACAGCTCTCTGCTGTTGTGCTATCTAACTGCTTCCTCGGCTTTGTCAGCCAAACCATCAAGCCAAAGATTCTTATCAGCAGCTAACTGATCTTTTACACGTTTATTAAGTTCTCTGTAATGCTTTCTATTAGGACTAGTAGGGTATTGATTAAGGACATTCCTGCAGTTCTTTCTTTCCGAAATAAGCTCAAGTGCCTTATAACTCAGATAATTCTGTCTCTTCTGCTCCTTTTTTTTTTCTAAAAGAGTACTGTTAGTGTCCAAAAAAAAGCCTGTTTAAAATGATCCCAATCTTCCTCAACTTCAGTAGTAAGCATACCATGACTGTCATAATAACTAAGTAACCTATCATGGTAAGCTTTGGCTATAACTGGATCTTTTAGAGCTTCAGTATTAAAAGTAAATTTTTTAACCTTAGCACAACACTTTTTAAGTTTAAGTTGCAACACACTTTTAACAAGGTAATGGTCAGATCCAATTTCAGCTCCCCTATATGACCTGGTATTTCTAACAGAACTAGCCCATTTGCTGTTAATTAATATATAATCAATCATATTCTTATGCAGCCTATCAGGTGAAACCCATGTGTACTTATGTATTTGTATGTCGCTGTGTTTGTAATAAGTGTTAGTTATTCTGAATCCATTGAGTTTACTTACCTGTAAGAGACGTTGCCCATTGCCATTGCACTTACCTATACTAAAAGGCCCTATCACCCCTCCCCAAAGATCAGAGTCAGTACCAACTTTGGCATTGAAGTCATCAAGAACAAGGGTAATATCTCCTTTCTTGACAGAATCCAAAATATCCTGAAGTTGTCCATAAAACCTATCCTTCTCATCCTCATCCGCATCCTGAGTGGGGGCATAACAGCAGATAACATTCAAGTCTTTAACGCTTGTCTGAAATTTTGCTGTAAGAAACCTTTCATTAATGCACTCATATCTTAGAAGAGCATCACTAGCGTGTCTACTGAGAAGCAGACCCATGCCTTGGTGATGCTTATTGTCGTCCCTCCCTGAAAAGAGAAATTTAAGATTATTTTTAAGAATCTGACCTTTATCTGTCCATCTGGTTTGTAAATGGCAGCTAGGTAGTCACTGGAAGGAGAGCTATGCACCAATCCCCTGTGATGATGCATAGAACCGGCCAGGCCTAGCACCTAATGTCCGACCCCGCCTTCTCGTGGTGCAGACCGTTAGTACCTTTCAAAAGAGATACTCTTTTGTGGAAGTGAACGGAAGGGGAGGGCTGCCAGATTAGTGTGGCCTACTGATCTGGACAACTATGGCTACTTTTCTTTTTTTTCTACCCTGCTTATGAGTGGTCAACCACACAGGGTCCTGGTGCTGACCATATAAACCTACTGGACTGAAATATCTGTGTTTGATTATGGATCCTGAATTTGCTGCACTGGTGGGCTTCTGTGGAGGGAAAATCTTCCTTTCTCACAGCATCTGCTGTTAAAATGTTTCAACTTCAATGACTGTTTAAAATATTAGACGAATTATTTTGAAAATCGAAATTTAGAGAGATCTGAGTGAGATCTTCAATTTATCCCCAGTGACATTTTTCCGTAAAAAGTTTATTTTTCAAAATTAAGGACCTTAGAATGAGATTTTCCATTTCACATAACATTGAAGTATCCGTACATTTTGTGGCAAGGAGATGAATATTCAAAATTCAAAAATCAACAAATGCCAATGCAGAATAGGAAGGTTTTGAAAAAGAGGGTGGGCATTCAGTAAACTTTACACGTGACATTTTTTTTGTGTTTGCAACAACTAACAAGCATTTTTTTAAAAAATAGTTTTCTCGTTTTCTTTTTTTTACAAATCTAAATCGAGTTTTTAATTTAAAAAAAATCGATCAATAAATACTAATTTAACAGTCAAATAAATTTTATATCAATGACTCATCTAGGAATTTGCACTCGGGAGGGGGGGGGAGAACTTAGGGTTAATAATGTTAAATGACAACAAGCCACCATTAAAGCCAATTTTAAAATCACTCACCATAATTTTAATTCCATTTTAAAAATTATAATTCAAATACTGAGTTTCTGGGATGGGATGGGAATCCCAACATACATAGCATGCAGAGTAAAGTAAGTAACATAATTATTTCTTTTCCTAAACAGGGAAAAGATAGGTATTTTTAGTGACAAAATCTGTTTAAAGTTGCCACAAAAATACAAAGCAATCAAATTATTAAACAAATTTGAGGTAAATACCCTTCTTTCTATAAGAGCCATAAAAACAAAAAATGTAAATGGAACATGCCAGTGATGTATTCACATTGCTTACTCAATATTAACATCAAAGAAAGTGCGTAGGAAATTTTTTTTCAAATACTAAGGAAAAGCCAATTTTGGTGACGTATTTTTCTTTACTGTTAACACAATGGTTTCCAAAAGTGTGGAGTGCGTCGCAACTGGTTGGTTAGGAAGGTGGCGGGGGGATTTTCTCCCATTGTTTTATGGGTTGGGTTGTTTTACCTCTGAGCGGCACTTTTTTGCACACCATGGGCTAAAATGGCCAGGCCACATGGACCCCGAAGGCTCAGAGGTTGGGTGAGGGGACCCACTGGAACAGCTGTTGGGAGACAGATGGCAGCCTCCCGTCAAGGCCATCCAGCGTGTTCTTTAACGTGCACAGGGTGGCTCTCCTGTGCACGGGACCACGGCTTATAACGTCCCATCCGACGGACGGCGGCCTTTCCAAGCCCATCGGTGTCCCCTACTGACCGTGGGCAGGGCGGGGAATTTTGCGGAGATAAATCTCAACGCTGACCCAGCTGGGACTCGAACCTGGGAACTACAGAATACGAGACTGGCGCGCTACCGACTGAGCACCCCCGCCCCTTGTTTTATGGCAAAACTGAATTCCCCATTATTATTCTGAAACCTCAGATATCGATTATTTCGTACATTGTTTTTAGAACAACCTTTACGACTAGAGGAAAGCTCTGTTTAATTTGAAAAAGGTTCTCAAGTCACTGCATCCCTTTCACGATTTGAAGTTCCACACCACAAACAGTAACTGTTTTGCACTTGACTGTTGCCAACATTGTCAAGTGTAAATTCAGTTGCTTCGTCTGCTGGCCACATCTGAGCAATTGACATCTCTTTCAACTATACATCATACCTTTGAAATATAACCATAAAAAATATATATAACAAACCTCCCCAAATGCAACTGTTACAACAAATCATTCACTAACATAAATATAATATTTGAAGTTTGTGTAACGACTTTTTGTCAGCTTGATGGTCGCTGTGAAATGTGCCAACTTCAATCTCTAAACAATCCTGCTTTATCTCATATATTATGAAATCACCCCATAAAATTATAAAGTTTCAGGATTTTTCCTACTGAAAATTTTCCTGAATGTCAATTTTAGTCTGTTAACTGGAAGTTTCGCTCTCAGTATCAAACGTATATTTTATCCCCAATATTAAGTACAATAATATATTTTTTAATCTTAAATAAGCTAATATATTTACCAGTAATCAATTATGTACGTAAATGTCTTCTTTGCAGTGTAGTTAAGAGTTAACAAAGAATGAATCAAAATCTAACGGAACTTTACTTTGAAATTGTTTTCTTCTTTCTTTTCGAAAGTCGTTGTTAAATCGTCAGATATATTTTTAATGCAGGAAAAAATTCCTCAATGTTGGTGGAATATAAAACGTAAGAGAAGTCAGTTTTAGTGTTGTTCACAGTATAGTATAGTTCACTGAAAAAAGATAACATTCAGTGGCTCTGCTAATTCAAGCCATTAACGATTCACACTTGCTTACGTAAGGATCTGAAGGAAAATATTTTTTCACTCTTGACTATTTCTATGAAATGATGAAGTATTTATTCTTTAATATTAGGAGTTGTTTTTTGCTCGTTTTAAAAAAAACGAGCTATTGTTATCACTTTTGTTCTTCTGTCTGTAAACATTCAATTATTTAAGACATAAATGAAAAACTGTATTTGGGTTAGATAGGTACTAAAAAAATATTAGAATTCGTATGTTTCTGATATCGTAATAGTTTTAATTTTCGCCCGCTAGTGGGAGCTGAATTTGGAAGATGATAGAACTTTAAATGAATATTGGATAAAAAATAAATGTGTTCATCTTAAACATTTGCAATTTTTGTTGGCAGAGTGTAGTTGTCAAGAGGTCTGCATTGAAAGCCGCGATGAAACCCAGATTTTGCTCGCTAAACTCCAAGTGGATGAGAAAATAGAAACTTTTTTTTTAATTTTAAACAATAAATAATTTTTTGAGTTTGATAAGAATCATTACAATATTTCTCTTTGCTTTTCCGGATTAGTTTGAATTTCTACTGTTAGAGAGTGATAAAAGTTCGAAAATGGCAAACTTCGTTCTCTTTGAAAACGGGCATTCGATATTCGCAGAAAGAATTTGTTATTCTTATAGTTGTTCCTTACTATTAAATAAGCTATTGACTTTTCAGTATTAAAGTAATTATTTTTCCACCTTAGATGGAATATTTATTCTTCAATATTTAAGCGGAGTTTCTGTTCCTACGCGTTAAGGAAATTTTTTAGTTTTCAGTATTCGGTGGTTTGCTTCTGAACATTAAATAGTTTTTGTTTTTCACTATTCAATTAAAAGGGAGAGAGAGTGTTAACCCTTTCAGGACCATAAGGTTTCTAAGAGTAAATATTAGTATGTAACTGTTTATTTTAGTTTGTTTAGACGTAAAATAAATAAAAATCATAAGAAAAATACATAACAATGTGTAGTTTTTTTGGAATTTTATGGGAAATATTTTTCCCAATAGACTATAAAGGTAACACAAATTATAGTTAGGCTTATTATGCAATGTCTTTTATTTATTGGTTTATTAGAACAAAATGCTAACTAAAATAATACAAAATTATGAAATAAAATTACTATACAAAATGATGTGCTAATTATGATATTCTGCGAAGCAATTTCTTTTGGTAGTGAGGCAAAGATGGACATTGCATATAGTACACATATTATGCGTCCTGACAGTTCTGTTTTTGTTTTCTAAACGTTCCCGTTTACGTAATTGCGTTCGGCATACATTCTATTTTGACATTCTGTATAAAAAATGCAGATAAGGTTATAATTAAATACGACAATCACCAATTTTAAAATGGGAAAAATGTTTCCCTTAGTCGTGAAAGGGTTAAGGAGAAATGCTGTTTCATAATATTAAGTGATATTTTTGTTTTTACTTTTTAAAGGAGCTTTCTCTTCTTTAGGTTTAGGCAGTTGCCTTCATCTCGGAAGTCATAATATATGCCTTGGATGTAGAATTCATTTTTAAAAACAAGTAATTATTCCTCATTAATAGATGGAATTTTTGTTTTTCAATATTGAATGTGGTTTTGTTTTTCAATAATGATACAATTTTTTAGTTTCCCGATATTAAGTATTTATTCCCCATATGAAATATTTATTCCCCAAATTGAGGTGAATTTTTTGTTTCTTAATATTAATCGAAGAGTTGTTTCACAATATTAGCTGTTTTTCATTTTGTTTCCCAATATGAAATAGGGTGTTTATTTTCCGTTATTGAATAAAGCATTTGCTTCTCAATAAACGGCCATTAAGTCCTTCATTAATGCCGTTAAAAGAATTCTAGGTATAGGAACTGATGCCATTTATGTTTTGTGAAAAAAAAAGACTGAAATTTAATTTCATTGGCCGACAACCAAAATATTTCTTTTGCTATTTTAAAACAAATCTCCTTCAAAGATCAAGAAAATTTACGGATATATTGTTCTAAAATTTTAATCCGATAGAAAATGTGAAGATCTCTCCTCCTACATACGAAAAAATTCCATCCCACCTAATTGCAGGGCTGGTCGTCACTAGCACTGGTTTCTAGCACTTGGCCAACATTAAGGAGGAAGATTAAGGCGCCATCTTGGTCATCTCTCGACCATCTAGCTTGCAGAAGCCACCATACTTGACAGGGCTTTGGCTCAAGGTAAAGTTTTCGTAATAAAATAACCAATGCTATATGTTTGAATAAATACTGATGAGTTTCTTCGAAAAATTTTTTTGTGTGAGAATTCGTATGAGAAATAAAAATTTCCTTCATATACTCTTTTTATTTCAATTATTGAAATTATCTAGGGGTCGTATTTGAGAACCACTGCTCTAGACGTTTTTTTTTTTTAAACAATATTCGCTCAATGTTTACAGAGTTTTGGAGTGTACACATTAAGAAGTGATGTCATACTCCGCAAAACGTTTTGCCCAAAAACGACAAAAAACCAAAAACTGAATCCTTACGCAGACTTCAAGAACCCCCTCCCTCCTCAAGGAGTTGTTTACCACAGAGATCGGACAGGAGCTTGTCAGTTTATAAGCCATAAAGTCTGTGAGGAAGGTGAAACCTCAGCAGAAAGAGAACACAAACATTCATGTCTTTCTTTAAATAAACATTTTGGCATAATTTACTGTTTATACTCTAATTAGGTATCGAAATAAATTCCTATGATTGATACCGTCATTTGCTTAATGTTCCGATTTATTCCGTAAATACGGAACAAATATTATTGGAAATCGTGATCTAGGCATTATTCATTGAGATCTTCATCTTCAGTCAAAATTTTCCATTAAAACCTTATTTTTCTAGTTTAGGAACTTCAGTGTCATCTTCCGTTTCCATAACATGCACGTTAGTCCCTAAGTGCTTTGACCAATGCTATATCCACAGAGTTTACCAAGTTGGAAGAGAATTACTCTCATGATTATACCTCATTACTCTACTTATTTTAATATCTCATGCAGTGTTTACTAACTGATGGTAATCAGCAAGTATTCAAGCAAACGTTTTTCCCCTCAAAAAGACTTTCAAAATCTCGAATATTCTACGAAACAAAGCAATTTGGAACATTTGCATCTTTAAAATACTGGAAAATCTACAGTTTGGTACTGGTGTTAGGAGACAGGTACAGTCGCTCAAAAAAATATCCGAACACTATGGTTGAATACAGAATTCAGAAAAAATATCTGGCAACGATTTTTTTTAGAAATTAGGGATCTGGCAACCTTTGTGTCACGTAACACGAAGGTTTCCAGATCACTAATTTCTAAAAATCGTGGCCAGATATTTTTTCTGAATTCTGTAATCAATTATAGTGATCGAATACTTTTTTGAGCGACTGTAGAAGCCTTCCATCAAAGTGATCCAGAGTGTTCTTTAACGTGCAAAAGTATTTTTTTCGAAGCATTAGAATCTTCCCTTATGTTATCCCAAAATATATCAACCACACTGTCCAAATCTTCCGCTGTTTATTAAGTTTCCCATCAATGAGAAAAAAATTTTAAAACGATATTAGTCTCAAATCGATAGATCTCAATTGAGTGAGGGCACGAGAAATTATGAGCAATAAGATTTAAAAATATTTCTAATGTAAATGCATCAGAATTCGATAACGATATTTCGATATAGAGTTATCCTTTGATTATATTTGTAATGTTTGATTAAACTCATGTAACGTTTTCATTCTAGATTTTCAATTTGAAAATGAAATGTTTAAACACATTTTATTTTCAAAGATGATACGAAAATGGCACAACTAAAAAATGAGGTGTCTAAAAGGTAAAAAAAGATTGAGAATCAGTTTCCTTGAAAGATAATTTTAGTTCCGATTCGATATTTCTAGTATAGCAAAGTTATTTAAGCACGAACCATAATCGCAAATATATATATAAAATTGCTGCAAGTTATCATACTGAGCAATACTTAACAAGGAACGAAAGCAATATTCACTTCTTTCGAATCTAAAAGTACGTTTCTGATTTTGTAAGCTTTCAGGAAACGTCAACCATTTTAAAGGAAGGTTTATCCTTTTAATATATTTACGAGGAGTTGGTAATTTTGTTCCCAAACCACTTTTTTTGTAGTGTTGTTAGCAGTTAACAAAGAGTAAATCGAAGGTTCACTGAAAAATCTCAGAAGAAAAGTCGTGTTCTTCTTTCTTATCGAAAGTTATAATATATGTCTTGGCTGTAAAATTCATTAGCAATGTCGACAGCTAGATTTTCAGTGCAAGATGCAACTGGCTATTTTCCGTTAGTTCCAATATGAATCATGTGTATTTTTCATATCATTCAATTCGTGGAGGGTACGCACATTCCTCCCCTTCTCTCCCCGAAAATTTCCCTGAAATAACGAATTCTAAACATGGCGTAAAATCTGTAAACAAACCTGACGTGACCAACAGGTCACGTCAGGTTTCTTTATATACAAAAATATATGTAATATATGTATATATAACAATATAACATATATAACAATATATGTGCCAACTTCTCATTCCAATAGAAAAGTTGAGAAATAATCTTTTGGAAAGATCACAATGATATTTTTTTAATTTTTAATACGTAAAAAAAAAGTTTTTTCTTAAACTTTTGCTTATGAATTCAACAGTTTACATTCACACTTCTTATCTACTGCGATTTTTTTATCTCAAATATTTAATTTTTTTGTAGTTTCCTGCTATTTATTTTACCAACATTTAATTTTATTGGTATTGTTTCTTAATTTGACATTTTTTTATCTAGGTCTTTAACAACTTTGCTATATTCTAAGATCATTTCTTTTATTCTTTGGTTATATTATTTCTCCCTATTCTTCTATTTCTAATCTGTTTCATACACTTTTTCTTGTGTTTGGGCTCATTTTATTCTTTTTACGAAGCGTTTCGCTTACTATATATAGCCTTAAGTTCTGTGTCATTAACCTTGAAATAGCTAATCAATTCCTGCTTACGGACAAGCAATCACTTGAAACTGATAATTCAACGAAAGTTTTTAAGAGCCTAGTTTGATCCCGTAATTTGGTTTTTGTAACCAGTCCCGGATCTAAATAAGAGTAAGTGGAAAGTGGTGGGTGGGTGGTGAGGGGGAATGATCAAATAATTGGATCGAGGGGGAACAAATCGGATCGCCTTTCCGATATGCAAATTCTTTCCTCGGCCTTAGTGGTCTTTGCAAAATTTTCTAGCAAACAATGATTAGTATATATGTTTAATATTTTATTACCTGCTTTCCGGTTATTAATATGAACAAGGATGAGGGGTTCCTTTAACCCCCCCCCCCTCCCCATCCATTCAAATTAGGCCTTATTTGTAACTGCCTTTTCATTTGATTATAACAATAAACATACAGAGTAAAACCTGCAAAATTAAAATCCTACTTTATGGTGGGAAAACTACGATAATCGAAGATAATTCGACCTTTCCTGGTGCAAGAGTTAGGAAGTTAGCTGATCTTCTAGTGTTATAAAGACGAAAGAATAGTTCTTTTTAAAATACAATTATATTTAGAATTATTTTTAATCACGCTTTGTTCATTTGCTGCGATAAAATTGTTTCTAAATTATAAACAATAAAACGAATATAAAGATATAAAATTACCGAAATTTTGAATATATTACGAGCACAACGTTTGTAAATATTTTTTTTAGCTAGAAACCTGTAATACGAAGAAAAAATTCTTCTTCTTGACAAGCTTTACAGTGTTTAATTTGATCATTTATCATCGGACGTAAGAGAGAAAACATGCCAGCTTTGAAACACTTTTTTAAACAGGCGAGAAAAGAACGTTTATCTTGACCAGCTTTATTTCGCGACGTTTTCAAAGGCGAAATCATTCCACATAGTGGCGCTTATAGGAGAGAGAGAGAATGAAGGATTGCACGTGCATCCCTTTTTCCCTTCATTTCACGATCCAAATCTGTTTCCATCAATGTGGGTGTTCGGTAAATCACATTTTGAAACATTGTCACATAAACTGATGTTCCCAGGTTCGAATCCCTGCTGCGCCTTCGATTAGATTTTTTCCCCCTAGTGCCTCTCACCACTTTGCCCTTGGTGAGAAAGGGGACGTCGTTGACGTTTGAAAAGGACGCCTTCCGTCGGAGGTTACTAAGTCGTGACCTTGTGTCATCATGCCAATGATACTTTTGCAGGTTAAAGAACACTCTGGATCACTTTGACGGAAGGCTTCTACAATCGCTCAAAAAAATATCCGAACACTATGGTCGATTACAAAATTCAGAAAAAATATATGGCAACGTTTTTTTTTTAAATTAATGATCTGGAAAACTTTAATGTCACGTGACACGAAGGTTTCCAGATCACTAATTTCTAAAAAAAAAAAATCGTTGCTAGATATTTTTTCTAAATTCTGTAATCGACCATAGTGTTCGGATATTTTTTTGAGCGACTGTACCTGTCTCCTAACACCAGTGGGTCCTTTTCCTCTTAACCTGAACTTTTGGGGTCTTTGTGACCTGGCCATTTAGCCCACTGTTTAATATATAGGTAAAAACACCAACTATTTTTATTGCATATTCTTACAAGATGTTGATTAGTCTCATTACACAGGTTATTACAATCCTATTACTAACCCTCAGTACATGTGTTGTTTTCTGTTCGTGGATGGTTGGATTGCTTTTTACCTTTGAACAGCACATTTTTGCACACAAGGGGCTAAATAGCCAGGTCACAAGGATCCTAAGGCATCAGAGATGGTTGGGGGAAGGGGTTGGGTTGTTTTACCTCTGAGCGGCACTTTTTTGCACACCATGGGCTAAATGGCCAGGACACATGGACCCCGAAGGCTCAGAGAAGATTGGGTGAGGGGACCCACTGGAACAGCTGTTGGGAGACAGATGGTAGCCTCCCATCAAAGCCATCCAGCGTGTTCTTTAACGTGCACAGGGTATGGCTCTCCCGCACACGGGGCCACGGCTTAACGTCCCATCCGACGGGCGGCGGCCATTCCAAGCCCATCGGTGAATTTTGCGGAGATAAATCTCAACGCTGACCCAGCTGGGACTCGAACCTGGGAACTACAGATTACGAGCCTGGCGCGCTACCGACTGAGCAACCCCCGCCCCTGGGGGAAGGGGACCCACTGAACAGCTCTTAGGGGATATATGGTAGTCTCCCGTCAAGTACCCATAGGGTGTGTTGAGTATGGTGCTCAGGGTATGACTCTCCGGCAGAGGGAGCCACGGATTTTCGACCCATCCGAGGGATGGCGGGTTTGCCATGCCCAACGTTCTACGTGTAATGTAAATAAGGGTAATAAGGAGAAATTAAATTTAATTATTAAAATTCCAGCAATTGTTGATGTATTAAAAAGGTACTGTCGCTCAGAAAAGTATCTTAACACTATGGTTGATTACAGAATTCAGAAAAAATATCTGGAGCGTGTACAGCAACTGTACACGCTCCAGTTACCGTTCACAGCAAACTGGAGCGTGTGCAGTTACTGCATACGCCCCAGTTTGCTGTGAACGGTAACTGCACACGCTCAATATTTCTGTGAGTGAGCTCACACGATCCAATGTGCTCTGAACATTAACCGCAACCGCTCCAGTTTGCTGTGAACGGTAATTTCACACGCTCCATATTCATTGCATTATATATTCATACGCATTATATATATTAAAAAAAAAGCATCCGAACACTATGGTTGATTACAGAATTCAGAAAAAATATCTGGCAACGATTTCTTTTAGAAATCAGTGATCTGGCAACCTTCGTGTCACGTGACACGAAGGTTGTCAGATTACTAATTTCTAAAAAAAATCGTTGCCAGATATTTTTTCTGAATTCTGTAATCAACCATAGTGTTCGGATACTTTTTTGAGCGACAGTACAGGTACCAAGAAATTGGAATATTTCCATTTTCTTTTTTGGAAAAATGGGACAAATAATAAACATCTCAATCAAATCTGTGTAAATCTCGATTTAGAGTTTCGAAAGATGGAATATTTAATCAATTACAAAAAAAAAATGATAAAGAAAAGTCAAAAAGATTAAACTGGGAGAAATAATCATTAAACTTTTTGCGAAAATCGTAACGCGTATCACGTTAACGTTGTTGAAAAAAAAAATCGATATGTTGACAGATCTTCATCTTCCAATCGTATTTTTTTTTTCTTAAAAAAAAAATCTTAGTTAAGAAATTTTCGAGTTGGAAACAAATTCACGTAACATAGTGTTGACATTTTTTTGGTTCTGTATCTGTATTTTCAAGCCACCTGCAGAATGAATTATTTAAAAATTTCAAAACTCGCTCCGCGAAGCGTGCCGTTTTGGCCACACATCTCGCGACACTTTAGTAACGAATTTGAAACCTTTTGAAACAGACTGTACGCGCAGAAAGCGATCGAGAATTACGAAAACGAATCTTTTCCTATTTTTCGCTGCATAGTCGAAGATTAGCGACGGAAATATTAAACCGTTACGGACACAATACGATAAGAATACGCTTGCGCAGAACCTTGAAATATTTTCGTTTCAAAAAACACGTTAAATTCCACAAGCGATCTATATTTACAAAGAAACAACGAATTATGCTTTCAGAAGTGAACGAAGTGCCTTAAGTTTTTGATTTCGTGGCAAATCGAAACAATACAGCACTGATAACTTTTAGGGGTTAAACTCATGAACATTAAAAAATGCAATCCTAAAAATTGGCCTTACAATACAGCACACCCAATTCTAAAGGTGATATATTAACTTTTAGGGGTTAAACTCATGAACATTAAAAAATGCAACCCTAAAAACTGCCCTTACAATACAGCACACCCAATTCTAAAGGTGATATATTAACTTTTAGGGGTTAAACTCATGAACATTAAAAAATGCAACCCTAAAAACTGCCCTTACAATACAGCACACCCAATTCTAAAGGTGATATATTAACTTTTAGGGGTTAAACTCATGAACATTAAAAAATGCAACCCTAAAAACTGCCCTTACAATACAGCACACCCAATTCTAAAGGTGATATATTAACTTTTAGGGGTTAAACTCATGAACATTAAAAAATGCAACCCTAAAAACTGCCCTTACAATACAGCACACCCAATTCTAAAGGTGATATATTAACTTTTAGGGGTTAAACTCGTGAACATTAAAAAATGCAACCCTAAAAACTGCCCTTACAATACAGCACACCCAATTCTAAAGGTGATATATTAACTTTTAGGGGTTAAACTCATGAACATTAAAAAATGCAACCCTAAAAACTGCCCTTACAATACAGCACACCCAATTCTAAAGGTGATATATTAACTTTTAGGGGTTAAACTCATGAACATTAAAAAATGCAACCCTAAAAACTGCCCTTACAATACAGCACACCCAATTCTAAAGGTGATATATTAACTTTTAGGGGTTAAACTCGTGAACATTAAAAAATGCAACCCTAAAAACTGCCCTTACAATACAGCACACCCAATTCTAAAGGTGATATGATAACTTTTAGGGGTTAAACTCATGAACATTAAAAAATGCAACCCTAAAAACTGCCCTTACAATACAGCACACCCAATTCTAAAGGTGATATATTAACTTTTAGGGGTTAAACTCATGAACATTAAAAAATGCAACCCTAAAAACTGCCCTTACAATACAGCACACCCAATTCTAAAGGTGATATATTAACTTTTAGGGGTTAAACTCGTGAACATTAAAAAATGCAACCCTAAAAACTGCCCTTACAATACAGCACACCCAATTCTAAAGGTGATATGATAACTTTTAGGGGTTAAACTCATGAACATTAAAAAATGCAACCCTAAAAACTGCCCTTACAATACAGCACACCCAATTCTAAAGGTGATATATTAACTTTTAGGGGTTAAACTCATGAACATTAAAAAATGCAACCCTAAAAATTGCCCTTACAATACAGCACACCCAATTCTAAAGGTGATATATTAACTTTTAGGGGTTAAACTCATGAACATTAAAAAATGCAACCCTAAAAACTGACCTTACAATACAGCACACCCAATTCTAAAGGTGATATATTAACTTTTAGGGGTTAAACTCATGAACATTAAAAAATGCAACCCTAAAAACTGACCTTACAATACAGCACACCCAATTCTAAAGGTGATATATTAACTTTTAGGAGTTAAACTCATGAACATTAAAAAATGCAACCCTAAAAATTACCCTTAGCACAAAGGCAAAAGATGTTTGAGCAAGTGTTATTCTATAAAATATAAAATAAATGTTCGAGGGTTTGGGTTAATTGACATATTTAGTTATAATCGTGGTTTCGGTACGCCACTGACTTTAATTATCATAATTCCTACTATACATAAAAGTAAAAATACTAAGATGCAAATTTCCTATCTGAGGATGATTCTCTGAGTTGGGGAGATCTCTTTCTCAAACATTCGGTCGGGAAAAAAATTATGTCAACATTTTTTTTTATCTGTGATTGGAGTTACTGTATTGGTATGAAACAAATTGAATGTTAAGAACAAGTTAAAAGGTACACATCTTAACTAGCCAATAAAAAAATGTCTCTTAAGAGAGATTGGTTGGTAGATATCGGGTACTTACCGTACCAGGCTAGCATGGGTAGCTGATAGTCACTTGGAAGTGCTTTGCAGAGACCCACAGACCGATTCGTCGAATGGAATTAGGTGGAAATCGTCGAGTGAGTGTTTTCAGGCAGCAAACTACATTCTCTGCTGTCCGCTTCTGTAACTGAGTCGTCGTTTCGGCGTCCACTGACGTTCGGTGCAGAGGAGTCGGAATCGAGGGAAGCTCGCGAGATGGAGGAGACCACCTCCTCTCTGAACACTAACCGGCTACTTCAGAGGATGAAGGTTAGGCCAAAGCCGGGCCTCGCCTCGGCCTGTCACTGCTATTCCTCGACAAACAGCGGCTTGCTTCTGCGCTCCATGGTTCCAGCGTTGGCGACTGCCTCCTGGCTAGTCATGCGGCTAGAGGACCGCGACAACAGCGAACAGCAACCACCACCAGCACTACGACCAACAACCAGCAGCCAGAAGTAGGCAGGAATAGAGCAAGGGAGCGAGCCAGGCAAGGCGCGCACACATCGGCACACGCACGCACACACACGCGAGAGAGGAGGCTGGGCGCGCACACGGCGCTGCCTTCGTCGAGTAAAGAACCGAGCGGGCGAGAGCGGTGGAATGTGTGTCGGTCCAGATATTGACTGACGCCGCCCGTTGCTTGAGTCGCCGTTGCTGCCGGGTGCCGGCGTCGCTGCTTGTTCTCTGCTCGCCGCTGCTACCGCTCCACGGCGTCGTTAGGTGGAGTAGGAGAGAGAAAGAGGGATAGCAGGGAAGAGAGAAAGAGGGTAGAAGACGGGAGGCGAGCTCTCGCGTGCGCTCTTTGGAAAGAAGAGAAGAAGGGAGAGGGAAAAAAAAAAGTCCAAGTTAAAAAGAAGAGGAAAAAAAAGGGGGGAAGAAGGAGAATAGAAGGGGGAGGGTGGGTGAAAAAAAAAAGTAAGTTGCAGCAAAGACGAGGTTGAAATAGAAGTGAAAGAAGAGTGGGAGGTGGATGGGGTTGGTGAAGGGAAGAGAGAGGAGAGGGGGCGGGAGGGAAGGATGAGCGAGGAAGAAAAGAAGAAAGAGACTTTGGGTGGGGGGAGGACTGGACGAACGAAATCCCTCTGCTATCAGTGAGTCATTCAAATCTGGAACCTGAGTGTAGCAAGCAAAGCCCCGATGTTGCAGACAGTTGCCATCAGATCCACAGCAAAAGACCGTGATGAGGAGCGTGATGGGTGGTGCGCCAGGCGTGCACTGCGTGTGCGCGAGCACCACGTGGCCCCTCGCTCTCTCTTCTCTCGCTCTTTTCTGCTTGCTCGTGGTGATTATTTCCCGACGGCACGCGCCAATATCTGGGACCAGGGAGGGAGGGAGTTCCCAGAGGAATAGAGAGCCTCGTATGCTCGATGCCGTGTGGTGGTGCTGCTGAGGAGGTGCAGGATAGAAGGGAAGATGGAGGTGGAGGCAGATGGGGAAGGACATCAGGAGAAGAGGGGGGGGGGAGAAAGAGATGCGGGGGCGTCGCCTGGCGACCATGCTGTTGTCCATTATTGCTTGGGCAAAGGGGAAGTTACAATTACGGTAGAGAACTGAAACTTGGTCTCCATGGTAGTGATGAACCGGGAGGAGAGATGTTGTGATGGAGAGGATCTTGCGCGGATGGAGGATGCCGTTACGTAAACAGAGCAAAGAGGAAGATGGACCGAGACGAAGAAAGGCAATATATCACCATTGATAAGATTGGTTAATAGATAGAAGGAGGATGGAGAGCATTTTGTATTTTCATATTGGCGAGTTTCTGAGATTATTATCTGATTGTCTCTCTGCAGATTCGGATTCAAGGTAACGGGAGGAGGAGGAGGGTCATATGTTGGAATGTCTCCATTTGAAATTTTAACACAGTTGCCAGTGAAATGTTGTGGGTGGCTACTGAGACTGTGAGGCTGGGAATTGTCATTTCTGCACGTGTCACTCACGCTTATGCTACTGATGTTTACTGTCTTCGACTGTGGGGAGTCGGTTAGCTAAGTCGGTAGAGCGTTGGGATCGTAATCTGCAGTTCCCAAGGTCGAATCTCGATTGAGCCCGAGTTGGGATTTATTCCCTCTAACCCCTGACCTGCCCTCGGTTGGGTTGGGTTGTTTTCCCTCTGAGCGGCACTTTTTTGCACACCATGGGCTAAATGGCCAGGTCACAAGGACCCCGAAGGCTCAGAGAAGATTGGGGGAGGGGACTCACTGGAACAGCTGGTGGGAGACAGATGGTAGCCTCCTGTCAGGGCCATCCAGCGTGTTCTTTAACGTTGGGTTGTTTCACCTCTGAACGGCACTTTTTTGCACACCATGGGTTAAATGGCCAGGCCACGTGGACCCCGAAGGCTCAGAGAAGGTTGGGGGAGGGGACTCACTGGAACAGCTGGTGGGAGACAGATGGTAGCCTCCCATCAAGGCCATCCAGCGTGTTCTTTAACGTGCACAGGGTATGACTCTCCCGCACACGGGGCCACGGCTTAACGTCCCATCTGACGGACGGCGGCCTTTCCAAGCCCATCGGTGTCCCCTACTGACCGTGGGCAGGGCGGGAAATTTTGCGGAGATAAATCTCAACGCTGACCCAGCTGTGACTCGAACCTGGGAACTACAGATTACGAGCCTGGCGCGCTACCGACTGAGCCCCCCCCCCGCCCCCCTGCCCTCGGTGAAATAGGGAGACACCGATGGAATTGTAAAGGCCGCCGTCCGTCGGATGAGATTTTAAGCCGCGGCCCCGGTTAAGTGCGGGAGAGTCACGGCTACGCACACAGGGTACTAACCCACTGTGTACGTTAAAGAACACACTGGATGGCTTTTATGCGAGGCTATCATCTGTCTCTCAACAGCTGTCCAGTGGGTACCCCTTCCTACAGCGTTCTTCAAGTTCTTGGGGCCTTTGTGACCTGTCCCTTTAGACTATTGTGTGCAAAAAAAAAATGCCACTCAGAAGTAATCAACCTTTGAAAATTGATTAAATTACAGTCGCTCAAAAAAGTATCCGAACACTATAGTTGATTACAGAATTCAGAAAAAAATATCTCGCGACAACGATTTTTTTTAGAAATTAGTGATCTGACAACCGTCGTGTACAGTCGCTCACATAAATATCCGAACACCATAGTTGATTACAGAATTCAGAAAAAATATCTGGCAACGATATTTTTTTTAGAAATTAGTGATCTGGTAACCTTCGTGTCACGTGACACGAAGTTTGCCAGATCACTAATTTCTAAAAATATTCGTTGCCAAATATTTTTTCTAAATTTTGTAATGAACCATAGTGTTCGGATATTTTTTGAGCGACTGTACCAACTAGAGTCCCTCGGATACAATTTGCCAGGCATCAGTTAGCTGCTGATAAGAATCTTTGGTTTGATGGTTTGGTTGACAAAGCCGAGGAAGCAGTTAGACAGCACAACAGCAGAGAGCTGTACCAGATAGTTAATGTTTTGTGTGGTACAAAACGGACAGGTATACAGGGATTGAAGGATAAACAAGGTAAGGTTATAGAAGGTGAGGATTCTGTTATGGCTAGGTGGACTGAGCATTTCAGTGATATTCTAAACAATGCGGTTAGTTCTATTCCCATTGTTTGCAATGATGATAGATGCATTGGTGGCTTTAATGTTGGCCCTATAACACAGTCTGAAGTTATTTTGGCTGTTTCTAAACTTAAACTACATAAATCCCCAGGGGTAGATGAAATTACTACCGAAATGATTAGAGCTGGGAATGTTTCGGTTACCACTTGGATGACTGAAATTCTGAATATCTTTTATGATAAAGGCATGGTTCCTAAGGATTTTACCAGAGCTATTGTTATCCCTATTTTCAAAAAAGGTGATCGCAGTTCTTGTGATAACTATAGGGGTATCAGCCTACTCTCTGTTCCAGGTAAAGTTCTTTCCATGATTGTGCTTAATAGAATTAAGAATCTGGTTGACAGTCAATTGCCTGATGAGCAATGTGGATTCAGAAGTGGTAGGGGATGTGTGGATCAGATATTTTCACTTAGGCAGATTCTTGAGAAATGTTTATAGTTTCAGAAACCTTTGGTTGCTAGCTTTGTTGATTTCAAAAAGGCTTTCGACTCTGTTGATCGTCATAATTTGTGGTTGATTGTGAGATCATATGGTATACCTGACAAGTTAGTTAACATCATGAAAGCTCTCTATAATAACACTGAGTCGTGTGTGAGAGTTACTAAGGCTTGTAGCAATTGGTTTAGCATTACTTCTGGTGTTCGACAAGGGAGCATTTTGTCTCCTTTTCTCTTTAGTTTGGTTATTGATTATGTTATGCGAAATTCACTTCAAGGGAAAGATTTTGGCCTTAAATGGACTGGAGATACGAAAATTTCTGATTTAGATTATGCTGATGATTTAGCCCTTTTGGCAAATGATGTTGATGAGATGAACTCTTACATTCGAGCTGTTGATGAGACTGGTAGAAGAGTAGGTTTGGTTATAAACAGAGAGAAAACTAAAGTGATGAAAATTGGTCAGGCAGGCTGTGATTCACTTAATCTGAATGGTTGCAGTCTTGAGCAGGTGTCACAGTTTAATTAACTTGGGAGCTATGTAACAGATAATGGTGATGTGCGGCATGAGATTAACAGACGAATAGGGATTGCTGCCGGGACTTTTAAGAATCTATGGAGAGTGTGGAGAAATAGGCGTATACACCTAAAGACTAAAATGAGACTGTATAATAGTTTGGTTCTTTCTAGGGTTAGTTATGGTAGTAAAACTTGGACACTTTGTAAAAAAGATAACAGGAAACTAGATGCTTTTGATTCCAGATGCTTACGCAGTATCTTGGGCATTAGGTGGTTGAACTTTGTAACTAATGATGAGGTTAGGCAAAGGAGTTTGCAACCTCCTTTAAGCAGCATATTGTGCAGAGAGAGACTCCGTTGGTTTGGCCATGTTGCCCGTATGAATAATTATAGATTGGCGAATAGGGTTATGAACAGTGTGCCTAAAGGCCTCAGAAAGAAGGGGAGACCTAGGATGCGGTGGGCAGACAATGTCAAACAGGACCTTGTTAGAATTGGTGTGCAGTGGCCAGATGCAGTAGATGTAGCTCAGGATAGATTTGCTTGGAGAACTAAATTGCACAGTCTGGTTGGACCTCCGTAGCCCATGTCTGCTTGAGGAGGAGGATGATGATGTTGCAAAATATAAATTGATTTTGTGAAATTGTATTACGAATTTTGGTAAATTTGAGTTCATTAAGTAAAATAATATATATTTGGTTTCCTTTGCATTCAACTCTAATTCATTCTTGAACTAATCACGAATAATCTTTAAATCTTTGTTAATGTTTTATGTATCAATATATCACAGTTTTCTGCTTTAAATATTAAAATTGTGTCATCGGCACTGGAAACAATATTTGCTAACCTAGTTCCTTAGTTGTTACTTAATATCATTAATGAAAATTAGGAACAATAAAGACCTAAAACCGATCCTTGTGGAACACCACGTTTAATATAAACAGTATCACTCTTTATGTTGCTAATTAATACATATCGTTGTCTTTTTTTTCTTCAATGTAAGACTGTTATTTCAATTATTTTTTATCCAACTATAAGCCAATCCTTTAAATATATAACGACATAGTTTTTTAAAATTATCTCCTGATTTGTAGAATCAAAAGCTTTCAAATATCAAGATAAAATGATTAAAACTTTTTGATTACTCTTTATTTCTTCAAAAACTAATTCATTAAATTTTAAGGGAATATTACCGGTATTTTTCTTTTCAAGAAATCCATATTGATTACTGACAAAGAAATATGAATTACGTATTTCAGGAACGCAAAATTCCGTTTTTTTTTTTCCACATAATTTTCAATGATTTTTTTTTTAAATTAATGGTAATGCAGCGATTGGACTATAATTAGTATAATCATTTCTATCACCACGTTTAAACATAGGTCGAATTATTTAAAAAATCTTCAATGAAATTTCCATTTTGAATAGACAAATTTATTATATAAACAATTAAATGTAATTTATATTTAGATATAATTTTTAGCATATCCACAGATAAACCTTCATAACGTGTTGATTCTTTTATTACACAAATAAAAAATAATAAAATAATAAATATGATATTTAAAATTTAAAACTTCACCTTCATCAGTTCCTTCGAAACATGTAGATTTCAAAGACATTCTTTGTTCATTAAAAAATCCTATTGGTTCACGATTTAATTCGAAAAATATATTTTTTTTTATTTGCGACATTGATTAAATATTCGTTAAGTTAATTTACGATATTTTATTTTCTAAAATAATGGTAAATGAATTCAATATAATTTAAAAACAATTGAATATATATTATTAGTAATTTCCTATAAATTCAAACTCTTTTGTTCATATTACCCCGCTATCATTCAAATTAATTATAACTAATTTTATAAATAATAATTAGTAATAATATGTATTATTACTAATTAATATAAATTCAACTAATTTAATATAAATTCCAACAAGAAATTAAGACCGCATTCCAAGCTTAAAATGGAATTCAAAAAATTGCAGAAAACAACAAAACAAATAATTATCACAGAATCTTTTTTTTTTCATTGAAAATCCTCTGCTTTGGCCATCAGTCTGCTTCAATCACCCTCCTTGTCAGACACAGATGGACTCGACCAGCATACAGTCGCTCAAAAAAATATCCGAACACTATGGTCGATTACAGAATTCAGAAAAAATATCTGGCAACGATTTTTTTTAGAAGTTAGTGATCTGGCAACCTTAGTGTCACGTGATTACAGAATTCAGAAAAAATATCTGGAACGTGTACAGCAACTGTACACGCTCCAGTTACCGTTCACAGCAAATTGGAGCGTGTGCAGTTACTGAACACGCTCCAGTTTGCTGTGAACGGTAACTGCACACGCTCAATATTTCCGTGAGTGAGCCCACACGATCTAGTATCAAAATAATATGACCACCTACAGTCGCTCAAAAAAATATCCGAACACTATGGTCGATTACAGAATTCAGAAAAATATCTGGCAACGATTTTTTTTTAGAAATTAGTGATCTGGCAACCTTCGTGGCACGTGACACGAAGGTTTGCGAGATCACTAATTTCTAAAAAAAAAATCGTTGCCAGATATTTTTTCTGAATTCTGTAATCAACCAAGTGTTCGGATACTTTTTTGACACGAGGTTGCCAGATCACTAATTTCTAAAAAAATCGTTGCCAGATATTTTTTTCTGAATTCTGTAATTAACCATAATGTTCGGATATTTTTTGAGGGACTGTACTCTACTAGATGATCGGGGGCAAGGTGGGTGGGGGCCGTTTTTTTTTCTCTAGATTCGGGTCTGCTGTATGGTATTATAATATCATGAGTTACCGATTTTTGTCAATGTTCTCATATATCTACCTTTTTTACTCTTTGTTTAGTTTCACCGTCCTAACCTCCCCCCCCCCCCTTATGGGCGGGGTGGCTCAGTCGGTAGCGCGCCAGGCAAGTAATCTGTAGTTCTCAGGTTCGAGTCCAAGCTGGGTTAGTGTTGAGATTTATCTCCGCAAAATTCCCCGCCCTGCCCACGGTCAGTAGGGGACACCGATGGGCTTGGAAAGGTCCCGTCCGTCGGATGGGACGTTAAGCCGCCATGTGCGGGAGAGCCATACCCTATGCACGTTAAAGAACACGCTGGATGGCCTTGACGGGAGGCTACCATTTGTCTCCCAACAGCTGTTCCAGTGGGTCCCCTCACCCAACCTTCTCTGAGCCTTCGGGGTCCTTGTGACCTGGCCATTTGGCCCATGATGTGTAAAAAAAGTGCCGCTCAGAGGTAAAACAACCCAACCCAACCCTCTACACCCATATTTACCCTGTTACTTAAACAGCTGCCCACGGTCAGTAGGGCTGCCCCCGCCCTGCCCACGGTCAGTAGGGGACACCGACGGACTTGGAAAGACCGCCCTCCATGGAATGGGACGTCAAGCCGTGGCCCCGTGTGCTGGAGTGCCATACCCTGTGCACGTTAAAGAACACGCTAGATGGCCTTAACGGGAGGCTACCATCTGTCTCCCACCAGCTGTTCTACTGGGTCCCCTCCCCCAATCTCCTCTGAGCCTTTGGGGTTCTCGTGACCTGGCCATTTAGCCCATTGTGTATACAATGGTCTAATAACCCCTCATAGGTAAAACAACCCAAAAACCCCATTAAATACACATTTTAGAAGTTACAGAGCTTTGAAATTGGATTCCCGTTGGCATAACACGAAAACTGATATTTTGATGACGCAGTGTATTTCTCTCTCCAAAATCCATCTCCCCCCCAAACATCCCTCCCCCTGTCTTTTTTTTTATATAAATTCTATCCCATGCAAACAGAACTTTGTGACTTTTTTCCGAATACGAAATCTCCTTTTGGAGCCCAGTCGTTTAGTTTTTCACACAGGCTCTCAGCTATTGATTAAATTTGTAATAAAGAACGGCCAGCAGGAAGGGGGGTGGGTGGAAGAGGAACGTGCAAGTGAACGGCAGAGAGGTGAAAGTGTGGTGCAGCCAGCGTGCTTGAAGTGGACTGCTGCCCCGGTAACCGGCGCAGTCTCCCCTCGGCTCTTTCCCTTATCTGGGTCGTGTCAGTCTGCGGTACATCATGGCTGTCTGGCGGCAACCACCCTGCTGAGCTCGGCATTCCCCCGCGTGACCAGTCCCCTGTTTTCCAGTCTCTCTACAGACCCTTCTTCTTCTTTCAGTCCCGTCCCCCCTCCTCTTCCTCCTGCCCTTCACTTCAGAGCCCATCTTGCGTCTGTCTCGGTGGCCGGTTGTTGGTCCTCTTGCTCTTCTCTTCAGGGAAGATCGACGACTAAATGAACCCAGCTGTCGAGGTGAGATTCAAGAATTTGGGATGAGTTGTTTTACCTCTGAGCGGCACTTTTTTGCACACCATGGGCTAAATGGCCAGGTCACATGGACCCCGAAGGCTCAGAGAAGGTTGGGGGAGGGGACCCACTGGAACAGCTGTTGGGAGACAGATGGTAGCCTCCCGTCAAGGCCATCCAGCGTGTTCTTTAACGTGCACAAGGTATGGCTCTCCCACACACGGGGCCACGGCTTAACGTCCCATCCGACGGACGGCGGCCTTTTCAAGCCCATCGGTGTCCCCTACTGACCATGGGCAGGGCGGGGAAATTTTGCGGAGATAAATCTCAACGCTGACCCAGCTGGGACTCGAACCTGGGAACTACAGATTACGAGCCTGGCGCGCTACCGACTGAGCCACCCCCGCCCCAATGTGAGATTCAAGAATTTGGGATGAGTTGTTTTACATCTGAGCGGCACTTTTTAGCATGCAGTGGGCTAAATGGACAGGTCACAAGGACCCCCGAAGGCTCAGAAAAGGTTAGGGAAAGGGACGCACTGGACTGCTAAGAGACAGATGGTACGTAGCCTCATGTCAAAATCATCCAGCGTGTTCTTTAACGTGCTTGAGTATGGCTCTCTCGCACAAGGAAACACGGCTTAATGTCCAATCAAAAAGGGCAGCGGCCTTTCCAAGTCCATCCGTGTCCCCTACTGACCGAGGAGAGAGTGGCCAGGTGGGACTCGAACCTGGAAACTGGATATTAAGAGCCTGGCGCGCTACCGACTGGGCCAGATAATGGTTAAGTAAAAGCGCTGGAACATAATAATTCATGTCTTCTAAAGAGAAAAATGATGAATTTATCAGTGAAATCCTCTCTGGAGCTGTCATTAAATTAGAGAGGAGACCCACTGGACAACTGGTAGTGGCAGAAGAGGGTCTTTCTAGATGACCAAGTCACAAAAACCCTTCCCCTCCCGATGGGCTTGGAAAGGTCGCCGTCCGTTAGATGGGACGTTAAGCCGTGGCTCCGTGTGCGGGAGAGACATACCCTGTGCACGTTAAAGAACACGCTGGATGGCCTTGACGGGGGGCTACCATCTATCTCCCAACAGCTGTTCCAGTGGGTCCCCTCCCCAACCCTCTCTGAGCCCTCGGGGTCCTTGTGACCTGGCCATTTAGCCCATGGTGTGCAAAAAAGTGCCGCTCAGAGGTAAAACAATCCAACGTTAAAGAACACGCTGGATGGCCTTAACGAGAGGCTACCATCTGTCTCCCAACAGCTGTTCCAGTGGGTCCCCTCCCCCAACCTTCTCTGAGCCTTCGGGGTCCTTGTGACCTGGCCATTTAGCCCATGGTGTGCAAAAAAGTGCCGCTCAGACGTAAAACCACCCAACCGTTGCCCTCAGAACATGGATGGGGTGAATCTCCGGAAAATAATAGTAAAAAAATGAAAATAAATACCCCCTCAAGCAGCCGCTTGCCACAGAGGTCTGACAGGAGCCTGTCAGTTTATATGCCATAGTAGAAGTGGCTTGAAATGAGATGAAATATGCTACATATTCAAAATTTTGTGTAAATCTTCCACTAATTAGCAGAGGAGGACCACTGGTCAACCCTTAGGTGAAGAAACGGAGGGGAATCTATCTATATCAGAGGTCCTCAAACTTATTTGTCCTACCGCCCCCTTTTCAGAAAAAAAATTTCTCAGCGCCCCCCTGGAAATTTACCTTCTCTAAGCGAACAAACAGAAAGATGCAGTGACAAATTTGCGTTCTTTCATGTACAGTCGCTCAAAAAAGTATCCGAACACTACGGTTGATTACAGAATTGAGAAAAAATATCTGGCAACGATTTTTTTAGTAATCAGTGATCCGGCAACCTTCGTGTCACGTGACACGAAGGTTCAGTGATCCGGCAACCTTCGTGTCACGTGACACGAAGGTTGCCAGATCACTGATTACTAAAAAAAATCGTTGCCAGATATTTTTTATGAATTCTGTAATCAACCATAGTGTTCGGATACTTTTTTTTGACACGAAGGTTGCCAGATCGCTAATTTCTAAACCTGGATCGTGTGGGCCCACTCACAGAAATATTGAGCGTGTGCAGTTACCGTTCACAGCAAACTGGAGCGGTTGCGGTTAATGTTCACAGCACATTGGATCGTGTGAGCTCACAAAAACCTGGAACGTGTGGGCCCACTCACAGAAATATTGAGCGTGTGCAGTTACCGTTCACAGCAAACTGGAGCGGTTGCGGTTAATGTTCACAGCACATTGGATCGTGTGAGCTCACAAAAACCTGGAACGTGTGGGCCCACTCACAGAAATATTGAGCGTGTGCAGTTACCGTTCACAGCAAAATGGAGCGTGTGCAGTAACTGCACACGCTCCAGTTTGCTGTGAACGGTAACTGGAGCGTGTACAGTTGCTGTGCACGCTCCAGATATTTTTTCTGAATTCTGTAATCAACCATAGTGTTTGGATACTTTTTTGAGCGACTGTATTTTTCTACCTACGTCTTACAACATATGAAAGAAAGATGTTGCTGTCGATAAGACACCTTGAATCTGGAAATTATAAAATTTTTTATTAAAATCAACCATAGTAACATTCGACTTTACCTCTATGTTACACTACAGATGAAACATGTACGAATGGGTTTTCAAAATTTTCTTATCTTCCCTTCTTTCTTTTTGCTTCCACAGCCCCCCCCCAACTGCACCCGAGGCTACTACCGACCCCCTGGATCGTGTCAGCGCCCCCCCCCCCCCAGGGGGCGATATCGCCAACTTTGGGAAACATTGCTCTAGATCAGCGCTGTCCACACGGATTTTGTTGCCCGAGAACAAAATCAAACTTTTACTTGAAATTTTAAATAAATATCTATAATTCACCTTATAATTTTTTGCTAACTTATATTACTTTCGCCGTCCCGTGGCCGAATGGTTAGCACGCTTGGCTACTGATCTAAGGGAACTGGGTTCGAGCCCCGGATTAGGCATGGATGTGTGTGTCGTTTTTCTGCTGAGGTCCTGCCATCCTCTCAGATCTCCTACTGTGGCATATAAACTGACAGGCTCCTGTCAGACCTCTGTGGCAAGCAGCTGCTTGAGGGGGTATTTATTTTTTTATTTTATATTACTTTACTTGATATGCAATCTTCAACTTACTCATTCTATTTGCAATTATTATTGCATTATTTCAACTTACTCATTCTATTTGCAATTATTAATACATTATTACAACTTACTCATTCTATTTGCAATTATTATTGCATTATTTCAACTCATTCTATTTGCAATTATTATTGCATTATTTCAACTTACTCATTCTATTTGCAATTATTAATGCATTATTTCAACTTACTCATTCTATTTGCAATTATTATTGCATTATTTCAACGTATTCTATTTGCAATTATTATTGCATTATTTTAACTTTCTCATTCTATTCTTATTGCCCAACAACTACGACCAGAATGCTCCCATTAAATTTATTAAATATTTGATAAAGTTTAGAAAATTTATGTTGGTTCATTTTTACTTATCATTTTTCTTATAAATAAAATAATTTTTTGAGGTGACATGAACTGGCTTTTTAATTACCTATCCTGTCCTATTCTTTCCTTTGGCCCGCGAAATATTGGCGAATGAAAAAATGACCCGGGGGGCTTAGAAAAGTTGGAGAGCACTGATCTACTTGAACAAGTAACGTAATTGTGAAGTTATCACTCGGTATCTCTAAACGCGACTGTCTTTATGTGGAAAAACTTAATCATGGAAATGCTTATTATTCAAGTTGGGTTGGGGTTATATATTTCATGAGTTGAAATAATGCATAATGGGACGTTAAGCCGTGGTCCCGTGTGCGGGAGAGCCATACCCTGTGCACGTTAATGAACACGCTGGATGGCCTTGACCAGAGGCTACCATCTGTCTCCCAACAACTGTTGTAGTAGGTTCCCTCTCCCAACCTTCTCTGAGTCTTCGAGGTCCTTGTGACCTGACCATTTAGACCATGGTGTGCAAAAAAGTGCCGCTCCGAGGTAAAACAACCCAACGTTAAAGAACACGCTGGATGACCTTGACGGGAGGCTACCATCTGTCTCCCAACAGCTGTTCCAGTGGGTCCCCTCCCCCAACCTTCTCTGAGCCTTCGGGGTCCATGTGACCTGGCCATTTAGCCCATGGTGTGCAAAAAAGTGCCGCTCAGAGGTAAAACAACCCAACCCAACTTGAATAATAAGCATTTCCATGATTAAGTCTATAGCCGATTTACTAAAAAAACAAAATTCTTGATAATGAAATATTAACGCTTTTTTCTACATACGTTCACATCCTCTGACTTACACTTATGCAAATATGAGACACGTAACTGATACATCCAGAAAGATAAATAATTTAGTATTGTGCATTTTATCCCAAAGGAGGCACACAGATAAAATAACAAGCGATTGAAAATTCAGAAATAGAATCAGATTCGTCACGAGCATTATTTATTCATAGCAGTTTCAGAGGCCCAAAAATAATAAATGGTGGAAGAAATAACACGAATAAAAAACCAACTCGTTATGGCAGTAGGGTTATATTGAAAACATTCTAAGTGATTCCACGGCAATTCTCAGCATTTAATTTTGTTTCGTTTTTTTTTTGTTTTAAATTGCGTTTACGTGGTTACAAACGTGAATGCTTGATGAACAAATTTAATTTAGGCTCCGTGTCCCGATTCAATGAGAATTCTTTCCGTTAAGCTGTTTAAAAAGGAACAAATCTGATTATTGCAAAATACATCTAGAGTGAGATAATTTCCCAGGTAACATTATTCTGAAATCTTCTGGCATAGATTCTAGAGTTATTTGTTATTCGACTGATTGACGGAAATGGACATGCATTTGTATTATCTACCTCCCTATTGGGTTTGGCATTTCTCAGTTTGCGGATTGGCAAAACTGTTGATCCAACATACTTTTCGAACGCTAAGAAGAAACTTTCTGATATATGCGTCAAATCAAAGCTTAAGACGCGGAGAGTGTCTTAGGCTATAAAATATCGACCCCCCCCCCCGTGCTTTTCTCCCCTCTGAAAAAGGGTTGGGTTGTTTTACCTCTAAGCGGCACTTTTTTGCACACAATGGGCTAAATGGCGGGTCACAAGAACCCCGAAGCCTAAGAAAAGGTTGGGGGAGGGGACCTACTGGAACAGCTGTTAGGAGGCAGATGGTAGCCTCCCGTCAAGGCCATCCAGCGTGTTCTTTAACGTTGGGTTGTTTTACCTCTGAGCGGCACTTTTTTGTACACCATGGGCTAAATGGCCAGGTCACAAGGACCCCGAAGCTCAGAGGTTTGGGGAGGGGACCCACTGGAACATCTGTTGGGAGACAGATGGTAGCCTCTCGTCAAGGCCATCCAGCGTGTTCTTTAACGTTGGGTTGTTTTACCTCTAAGCGGCACTTTTTTGCACACAATGGGCTAAATGCCAGGTCACAAGGACCCCGAAGGCTCAGAGAAGGTTGGGGGAGGGGACCTACTGGAACAGCTGTTGGGAGACAGATGGTAGCCTCCCGTCAAGGCCATCCAGCGTGTTCTTTAACGTTGGGTTGTTTTACCTCTGAGCGGCACTTTTTTGTACACCATGGGCTAAATGGCCAGGTCACAAGGACCCCGAAGCTCAGAGGTTTGGGGAGGGGACCCACTGGAACATCTGTTGGGAGACAGATGGTAGCCTCTCGTCAAGGCCATCCAGCGTGTTCTTTAACGTGCACAAGGTATGGCTCTCCCGCATACGGCTACACGGCTTAACGTCCCATTCGACGGACGGCCGCCTTTCCAAGCCAATTAGTGTCCTCTAGTGACCATGGGCAGAGGGGGAGCGTCCCGTTTGCAGGAAAACCATACCCTGTGCCCGTTAAAGAACCCGCTGGATAGTCTACGATGGTTCTCATATGAGCTTTCATTCGACCCCTAACTCGTAATTGTAGTCCTTCGAGTTCGAAAGATATAACGGAAAAAACGTTTTCACATTTTTGCTTTTTTAGCGGGGAAGAAGACATGGGGCGTCAATTATTCATGGTCTATCACACTCTCCACGCCAGAAGCTTTCATTCGACGCATAGCTTTCTATTTTCATCACTCGCATTCAGGAGATACAGTCGCTCAAAAAAGTATCCGAACACTATGGTTGATTCAACAGAATTCAGAACAAATATCTGGCAACGATTTTTTTAGAAATTAGTGATCTGGCAACCTTCGTGTCACGTGATTACAGAATTCAGGAAAAATATCTGGAGCGTGTACAGCAACTGTACACGCTCCAGTTACCGTTCACAGCAAACTGGAGCGTGTGCAGTTACTGCAAAGCTCCAAGCGCCAAGCTCCTAATCTGCAGTTTCCAGGTTCGAGTCCCAGCTGGGTCTAAGCAAAATTCCCCGCCCTGCCCATGGTCAGTAGGGGACACCGATGGGCTTGAAAACGCCGCCGTCCGTCGGATGGGACGTTAAGCCGTTACTCCGTGTGCGGGAGAATCATACCCTGTGCACGTTAAAGAACACGCTGGATGGCCTTGACGGCTACCATCTGTCTCCTAACAGCTTTTCCAGTGGGTCCCCTCCCCCAACCTTCTCTGAGCCTTCGGGGTCCTTGTGACTTGGCCATTTAGCCCATAGTGTGCAAAAAAGTGCCGCTCAGAGGTAAAACAACCCAACGTTAAAGAACACGCTGGATGACCTTGACGGGAGGCTACCATCTGTCTCCCAACAGCTGTTCCAGTGGGTACCCTCTCCCAACCTTCTCTGAGCCTTCGGGGTCCTTATGACCTGGCCATTTAGCCCATTTGTATGCGAAAAAGTGTCACTCAGAGGTAAATCAACCCAATCTGCACACGGACCACGGCTTAACGTCCCATCCAACGGACGGTGACGTTTAAAAGACCTACGATTTTCGCTTTCTGCCCGAGGTCAGGTGACAGAGGTTTATCGGAGATAAATCTCAACACTGGCACAGGTGGGACTCGAACCAGGCAACTACAGGTTACGAATCTCAGAAGATTACCGCTCAGAGGTAAAACGAACTACTGTTCTATACGCCATACTATACAAGCGACTCTTCCCAAAAAATGGGGGCGGGTGTGGCTCAGTCGGTAGCACGCCAGACTCGTAATCTGTAGTTCCCAGGTTCGAGTCCCAGCTGGGTCAGCGTTGAGATTTATATCCGGAAAATTCCCCGCCCTGTCTACCATCAGTAGGGGAAACCGATGGACTTGGAAAGGCCGCCGTCCATCGGATGGGACGTTAAGCCGTGGCCCGTGTACGGGAGAGCCGTACCCTGTGCACGCTAAAGGACACGCTGGATGGCCTTGACGGGAGGCTACCATCTGTCTCCCAACAGCTGTTCCAGTGGGTCCCCTCCCCCAACCTTCTCTGAGCCTTCGGGGTCCATGTGACCTGGCCATTTAGCCCATGGTGTGCAAAAAAGTGCCGCTCAGAGGTAAAAGAACCCAACGTTAAAGAACACGCTGTATGGTCTCGACGGGAGGCTACCATCTGTCTCCCAACAGCTGTTCCAGTGGGTCCCCTCCCCCAACCTTCTCTGAGCCTTCGGGGTCCATGTGACCTGGCCATTTAGCCCATGGTGTGCAAAAAAGTGCCGCTCAGAGGTAAAACAACCCAACGTTGAAGAACACGCTGGATGACCTTGACGGGAGGCTACCATCTGTCTCCCAACAGCTGTTCCAGTGGGTCCCCTCCCCCAACCTTCTCTGAGCCTTCGGGGTCCTTGTGACCTGGCCATTTAGCCCATGGTGTGCAAAAAAGTGCCGCTCAGAGGTAAAACAACCCAACGTTAAAGAACACGCTGGATGACCTTGACGGGAGGCTACCATCTGTCTCCCAACAGCTGTTCCAGTGGGTCCCCTCCCCCAACCTTCTCTGAGCCTTCGGGGTCCATGTGACCTGGCCATTTAGCCCATGGTGTGCAAAAAAGTGCCGCTCAGAGGTAAAACAACCCAACCTTAAAGAACACGCTGGATGGCCTTGACGGGAGGCTACCATCTGTCTCCCAACAGCTGTTCCAGTGGGTCCCCTCCCCCAACCTTCTCTGAGCCTTCGGGGTCCATGTGACCTGGCCATTTAGCCCATGGTGTGCAAAAAAGTGTCGCTCAGAGGTAAAACAACCCAACCTAACTTCCCAAATAATTCCTCCCCGAGAAAAGATACTACAGATCATGAAACAGATTGGATTTCGGAATCCGAAAGATTTTACAACACGACCATCGTAAAAACGTGAATACAAGAAGCGACTTTCTCTGTGTTTACATCTTCTATGTAGGTGTAAACACCGACTTTGACCAGACGTAGATCATCAAAGACACAAAAAAAAGATAGGCAAAATACCCTCTGTTTCCCCTCCTCCCGCCAAAGATGCCACATAACATCCCCTACATCCCTCGGCCTCCTAGCACATCCGGTGCCTGCCCCCCGACATGCGACGGGAGGGGGTCAGGTGCCGCAACGAACGCCGCCGCCAACCTGTCACGAGGAGTGGAACGCCCTCAACTGACCTTTCAACCGTGACACCAGAGGCATGTGGAGCCCTCCGCTGTTGCCAAGGCTACCACCCCTCTGCACCATCACGCTGCGGATCTGACTAGGACTATGGTAATCAGCCAGCCATGGGTCGGAGTGGCCGCCAACGCCAGATTGAATTGACGAACGGGGGGGGGGGTGTTTTTTCTTGTTGTTCCTCCCACAACCCAGAGTTCTGTTGTGGGTGGTGAGCAGAGACGCCATCGAAGCTATTCTGTGCCCCCCCCCATCGTTTCCCTCCCTCCTACCATCCCTGGCTGGCATCATTTATTCGTAAGTATCCTCGTGCATGCGTATGCAGAGAGATGACCTTTCAAGGATGGGAATAACTGAACCGAAATGTTGTTTAGTAAGAATTGATCAAAGAGGATGGTGGATTTACAAGCGGATGTGAGACGGAATGAAGAACTTGACATAATGTTTCTTCCATCCTGCGAGAGTCTCTTCTTGGGATCATCACTCATCCTTAAAAGTGGAATGGAGTGAATGATCACTTGGTTTGAAATCTGTGATCTCCTCCTCATCTTTTGTAGGCTTAAATGTCAATGATGGAATTTTTGAATTGAACCTAACTGCCAATAATCATTCTTTCATTAAGGTCTTTTTGTTCTCACTACAGGTTGTAGGGTTGTTTTACCTCTGAGCGGCACTTTTTTTTGCACAAAATGGTCTAAATGGCCAGGTAACAAGGACCCCGAAGGCTCAAAGAAGGTTGGGGAAGGGGAAACACTGGAACAGCTGTTGGCGTTAAAAGCCAACGTTAAAGTACACGCTGGATGGCCTCGCGTCAAGGCCATCCAGCGTGTACTTTAGCGTTGGGTTGTTTTACTTCTGAGCGGCATTTTTTGCACACCATGGGCTAAATGGCTAGGTCACAAGGACCCCGAAGGCTCCGAGAAGGTTGGGGGAGGGGACCCACTGGAACAGCTGTTGGGAGACAGATGGTGACCTCCCGTCAAGGTCATCCACCGTGTTCTTTAACGTTGGGTTGTTTTACCTCTGAGCGGCATTTTTTTTTGCACAAAATGGTCTAAATGGCCAGATCACAAGGACCCCGAAGGCTCAAAGAAAGTTGGGGAAGGGGACCCACTGGAACAGCTGTTTGGAGGCTAATGGTAGCCCCCCGTCAAGGCCATCCAGTGCACAAGGTATCCTACACACGCGGTCACAGCTTAACGTCCCATCCGACGGACGGCAGGCTTTCCAAGCCCATCAGTGTCCCCTACTGACTGTGGGCAGGGCGGGGAGTTTTGTGGAGATAAATCTTAACTCTGGGACATTTGCGACTCGAACCTGGAAACTGCAGATTACGAGTCTGGTGCGCTACCGACTGAGCCACCCCGTTCCTTTCAGTACACAACACTCTACTTACTTTAAGAGACGGAATTTTTCTCTTTCGCTATCGAGGCAGCCTCGTAATGTCCCAGCTGGGTCAGCGTTCAGATTTATCTCCGCAGAACTCCCCGCCCTGCCCACGGTCAGTAGGGAACACCGATGCGCTTGGAAAGGACACCGTCCGTCTAATGGGACGTTAATCCGTGACCACGTGTGCGGGAGAACCATACCCTGTACACATTAAAGAACAAGCTGGGTGGCCTTGACCGGAGGCTACCATCTGTCTCCCAACAGCTGTTCCAATGGATCCCCTCCCCCAACCTTCCCTGAGCCTTCGGGGTCCATGTGACCTGGCCATTTAGCCCATGGTGTGCAAAAAAGTGCCGCTCAGAGGTAAAACAACCCAACGTTAAAGAACACGCTGGATGGCCTTGACGGGAGGCTACCATCTGTCTCCCAACAGCTGTTCCAGTGGGTCCCCTCACCCAACATTCTCTGAGCCTTCGCGGTCCATGTGACCTGGCCATTTAGCCCATGGTGTGCAAAAAAGTGCCGATCACAGGTAAAACAATCAACAATTGCACTGAGAAGAAAAAGACCATAATGAAAGGATGTTTATATTATAATAAGGTATATTATATATTATATTAAATTATATAAAATTATCAATACCTTATTATTTGATTAAGATCTTTAATTCAGTGGTTCTCAACCTTTTATGCTTCACGTACCCCCTGGAAATGTGTATGTAACTGGCGTACCCCTTGTATAGATAGATAAAACTATAGTTATAGTATAACAATGGGAATAAAATAAAACATATATATATCTATGGTTCTCAAACTTTTATGCCTCACGTACCCCCTGGAAATGTGTATGTAACTGGCGTACCCCTTGTATAGATAGATAAAACTATAGTTATAGTATAACAATGGGAATAAAATAAAACATATATATCAGTGGTTCTCAACCTTTTATGCTTCACGTACCTCCTGGAAATGTGTATGTAACTGGCGTACCCCTTGTATAGATAGATAAAACTATAGTTAAAATATAACAATGGGAATAATATAAAACATATATATCAGTGGTTCTCAAACTTTTATGCTTCACGTACCCCCTGGAATTGTGTATGTAACTGGCGTACCCCTTGTATAGGTAGATAAAACTATAGTTATAGTATAACAATGGGAATAAAATAAAACATATATATATCAGTGGTTCTCAAACTTTTATGCTTCCCGTACCTCCTCGAAATGTGTATGTAACTGGCGTACCCCTTGTATAGATAGATAAAACTATAGTTAAAATATAACAATGGGAATAATATAAAACATATATATCAGTGGTTCTCAACCTTTTATGCTTCACGTACCCCCTGGAAATGTGTATGTAACTGGCGTACCCCTTCTATAGATAGATAAAACTATAGTTAAAATATAACAATGGGAATAATATAAAACATATATATCAGTGGTTCTCAACCTTTTATGCTTCACGTACCCCCTGGAAATGTGTATGTAACTGGCGTACCCCTTGTATAGATAGATAAAACTATAGTTATAGTATAACAATGGGAATAAAATAAAACATATATATATCTGTGGTTCTCAAACTTTTATGCTTCACGTACCCGCTGGAAATGTGTAATGTAACTGGCGTACCCCTTGTATAGGTAGATAAAACTATAGTTATAGGATAACAATGAGAATAAAATAAAACATATATATCAGTGGTTCTCAAACTTTTATGCTTCACGTACCCCCTGGAAATGTGTATGTAACTGGCGTACCCCTTGTATAGATAGATAAAACTATAGTTATAGTATAACAATGGGAATAAAATAAAACATATTTATCAGTGGTTCTCAACCTTTTATGCTTCACGTACCTCCTCGAAATGTGTATGTAACTGGCGTACCCCTTGTATAGGTAGATAAAACTATAGTTAAAATATAACAATGGGAATAATATAAAACATATATATCAGTGGTTCTCAACCTTTTATGCTTCACGTACCCCCTGGAAATGTGTATGTAACTGGCGTACCCCTTCTATAGATAGATAAAACTATAGTTAAAATATAACAATGGGAATAATATAAAACATATATATCAGTGGTTCTCAACCTTTTATGCTTCACGTACCCCCTGGAAATGTGTATGTAACTGGCGTACCCCTTGTATAGATAGATAAAACTATAGTTATAGTATAACAATGGGAATAAAATAAAACATATATATATCTGTGGTTCTCAAACTTTTATGCTTCACGTACCCCCTGGAAATGTGTATATAAGTGGCGTACCCCTTGTATAGATAGATAAAACTATAGTTATAGTATAACAATGGGAATAAAATAAAACATATTTATCAGTGGTTCTCAACCTTTTATGCTTCACGTACCTCCTCGAAATGTGTATGTAACTGGCGTACCCCTTGTATAGGTAGATAAAACTATAGTTAAAATATAACAATGGGAATAATATAAAACATATATATCAGTGGTTCTCAACCTTTTATGCTTCACGTACCCCCTGGAAATGTGTATGTAACTGGCGTACCCCTTGTATAGATAGATAAAACTATAGTTATAGTATAACAATGGGAATAAAATAAAACATATATATCAGTGGTTCTCAACCTTTTATGCTTCACGAACCTCCTCGAAATGTGTATGTAACTGGCGTACCCCTTGTATAGATAGATAAAACTATAGTTAAAATATAACAATGGGAATAATATAAAACATATATATCAGTGGTTCTCAACCTTTTATGCTTCACGTACCCCCTGGAAATGTGTATGTAACTGGCGTACCCCTTCTATAGATAGATAAAACTATAGTTAAAATATAACAATGGGAATAATATAAAACATATATATCAGTGGTTCTCAACCTTTTATGCTTCACGTACCCCCTGGAAATGTGTATGTAACTGGCGTACCCCTTGTATAGATAGATAAAACTATAGTTATAGTATAACAATGGGAATAAAATAAAACATATATATCAGTGGTTCTCAACCTTTTATGCTTCACGAACCTCCTCGAAATGTGTATGTAACTGGCGTACCCCTTGTATAGATAGATAAAACTATAGTTAAAATATAACAATGGGAATAATATAAAACATATATATCAGTGGTTCTCAACCTTTTATGCTTCACGTACCCCCTGGAAATGTGTATGTAACTGGCGTACCCCTTCTATAGATAGATAAAACTATAGTTAAAATATAACAATGGGAATAATATAAAACATATATATCAGTGGTTCTCAACCTTTTATGCTTCACGTACCCCCTGGAAATGTGTATGTAACTGGCGTACCCCTTGTATAGATAGATAAAACTATAGTTATAGTATAACAATGGGAATAAAATAAAACATATATATATCTGTGGTTCTCAAACTTTTATGCTTCACGTACCCGCTGGAAATGTGTAATGTAACTGGCGTACCCCTTGTATAGGTAGATAAAACTATAGTTATAGGATAACAATGAGAATAAAATAAAACATATATATCAGTGGTTCTCAAACTTTTATGCTTCACGTACCCCCTGGAAATGTGTATGTAACTGGCGTACCCCTTGTATAGATAGATAAATCTACAGTTAGAGTATAACAATGAGAATAAAATAAAACATATATATATCTGTGGTTCTCAAACTTTTATGCTTCACGTACCCCCTGGAAATGTGTATATAAGTGGCGTACCCCTTGTATAGATAGATAAAACTATAGTTATAGTATAACAATGGGAATAAAATAAAACATATTTATCAGTGGTTCTCAACCTTTTATGTTTCACGTACCTCCTCGAAATGTGTATGTAACTGGCGTACCCCTTGTATAGGTAGATAAAACTATAGTTAAAATATAACAATGGGAATAATATAAAACATATATATCAGTGGTTCTCAACCTTTTATGCTTCACGTACCCCCTGGAAATGTGTATGTAACTGGCGTACCCCTTCTATAGATAGATAAAACTATAGTTAAAATATAACAATGGGAATAATATAAAACATATATATCAGTGGTTCTCAACCTTTTATGCTTCACGTACCCCCTGGAAATGTGTATGTAACTGGCGTACCCCTTGTATAGATAGATAAAACTATAGTTATAGTATAACAATGGGAATAAAATAAAACATATATATCAGTGGTTCTCAACCTTTTATGCTTCACGAACCTCCTCGAAATGTGTATGTAACTGGCGTACCCCTTGTATAGATAGATAAAACTATAGTTAAAATATAACAATGGGAATAATATAAAACATATATATCAGTGGTTCTCAACCTTTTATGCTTCACGTACCCCCTGGAAATGTGTATGTAACTGGCGTACCCCTTCTATAGATAGATAAAACTATAGTTAAAATATAACAATGGGAATAATATAAAACATATATATCAGTGGTTCTCAACCTTTTATGCTTCACGTACCCCCTGGAAATGTGTATGTAACTGGCGTACCCCTTCTATAGATAGATAAAACTATAGTTATAGTATAACAATGGGAATAAAATAAAACATATATATATCTGTGGTTCTCAAACTTTTATGCTTCACGTACCCGCTGGAAATGTGTAATGTAACTGGCGTACCCCTTGTATAGGTAGATAAAACTATAGTTATAGGATAACAATGAGAATAAAATAAAACATATATATCAGTGGTTCTCAACCTTTTATGCTTCACGAACCTCCTCGAAATGTGTATGTAACTGGCGTACCCCTTGTATAGATAGATAAAACTATAGTTAAAATATAACAATGGGAATAATATAAAACATATATATCAGTGGTTCTCAACCTTTTATGCTTCACGTACCCCCTGGAAATGTGTATGTAACTGGCGTACCCCTTCTATGGATAGATAAAACTATAGTTAAAATATAACAATGGGAATAATATAAAACATATATATCAGTGGTTCTCAACCTTTTATGCTTCACGTACCCCCTGGAAATGTGTATGTAACTGGCGTACCCCTTCTATAGATAGATAAAACTATAGTTATAGTATAACAATGGGAATAAAATAAAACATATATATATCTGTGGTTCTCAAACTTTTATGCTTCACGTACCCGCTGGAAATGTGTAATGTAACTGGCGTACCCCTTGTATAGGTAGATAAAACTATAGTTATAGTATAACAATGGGAATAAAATAAAACATATATATCAGTGGTTCTCAACCTTTTATGCTTCACGAACCTCCTCGAAATGTGTATGTAACTGGCGTACCCCTTGTATAGATAGATAAAACTATAGTTAAAATATAACAATGGGAATAATATAAAACATATATATCAGTGGTTCTCAACCTTTTATGCTTCACGTACCCCCTGGAAATGTGTATGTAACTGGCGTACCCCTTCTATAGATAGATAAAACTATAGTTAAAATATAACAATGGGAATAATATAAAACATATATATCAGTGGTTCTCAACCTTTTATGCTTCACGTACCCCCTGGAAATGTGTATGTAACTGGCGTACCCCTTGTATAGATAGATAAAACTATAGTTATAGTATAACAATGGGAATAAAATAAAACATATATATCAGTGGTTCTCAACCTTTTATGCTTCACGAACCTCCTCGAAATGTGTATGTAACTGGCGTACCCCTTGTATAGATAGATAAAACTATAGTTAAAATATAACAATGGGAATAATATAAAACATATATATCAGTGGTTCTCAACCTTTTATGCTTCACGTACCCCCTGGAAATGTGTATGTAACTGGCGTACCCCTTCTATAGATAGATAAAACTATAGTTAAAATATAACAATGGGAATAATATAAAACATATATATCAGTGGTTCTCAACCTTTTATGCTTCACGTACCCCCTGGAAATGTGTATGTAACTGGCGTACCCCTTCTATAGATAGATAAAACTATAGTTATAGTATAACAATGGGAATAAAATAAAACATATATATCAGTGGTTCTCAACCTTTTATGCTTCACGTACCCGCTGGAAATGTGTATGTAACTGGCGTAACCCTTGTATAGATAGATAAAACTATAGTTATAGTATAACAATGGGAATAAAATAAAACATATATATATATCAGTGGTTCTCAACCTTTTATGCTTCACGTATTCCCTGGAAATGTGTAACTGGCGTACCCCTTGTATAGGTAGATAAAACTATAGTTAAAATATGACAATGGGAAAAATAAAACATATATATCAGTGGTTCTTAACCTTTTATGCTTCACGTACCCCCTGGAAATGTGTATGTAACTGACGTAACCCTTGTATAGGAAGATAAAACTATAGTTATAGGATAACAATGGGAATAAAATAAAACATATATATCAGTGGTTCTCAACCTTTTATGCTTCACGTACCCCCTGGAAAGGTGTATGTAACTGGCGTACCCCTTGTATAGATAGATAAAACTATAGTTGTAATATAACAATGGGAATAAAATAAAACATATATATCAGTGGTTCTCAACCTTTTATGCTTCACGTACCCCCTGGAAATGTGTATGTAAGTGGCGTACACCTTGTATAGATAGATAAAACTATAGTTGTAATATAACAATGGGAATAAAATAAAACATATATATCAGTGGTTCTCAACCTTTTATGCTTCACGTACCCCCTGGAAATGTGTATGTAACTGGCGTACCCCTTGTATAGATAGATAAAACTATAGTTGTAATATAACAATGGGAATAAAATAAAACATATATATCAGTGGTTCTCAACCTTTTATGCTTCACGTACCCCCTGGAAATGTGTATGTAACTGGCGTACCCCTTGTATGGATAGATAAAACTATAGTTGTAATATAACAATGGGAATAAAATAAAACATATATATCAGTGGTTCTCAACCTTTTATGCTTCACGTACCCCCTGGAAATGTGTATGTAACTGGCGTACCCCTTGTATAGATAGATAAAACTATAGTTGTAATATAACAATGGGAATAAAATAAAACATATATATCAGTGGTTCTCAACCTTTTATGCTTCACGTACCCCCTGGAAATGTGTATGTAACTGGCGTACCCCTTGTATAGATAGATAAAACTATAGTTGTAATATAACAATGGGAATAAAATAAAACATATATATCAGTGGTTCTCAACCTTTTATGCTTCACGTACCCCCTGGAAATGTGTATGTAAGTGGCGTACACCTTGTATAGATAGATAAAACTATAGTTGTAATATAACAATGAGAATAAAATAAAACATATATATATCTGTGGTTCTCAAACTTTTATGCTTCACGTACCCCCTGGAAATGTGTATGTAAGTGGCGTACCCCTTGTATAGATAGATAAAACTATAGTCATAGTATAACAATGGAAATAAAATAAAACATATATATTAGTGGTTCTCAACCTTTTATGCTTCACGTACCTCCTGGAAATGTGTATGTAACTGGCGTACCCCTTGTATAGATAGATAAATCTATAGTTAGAGTATAACAATGAGAATAAAATAAAACATATATATATCTGTGGTTCTCAAACTTTTATGCTTCACGTACCCCCTGGAAATGTGTATGTAACTGGCGTACCCCTTGTATAGATAGATAAAACTATAGTTACAGTATAACAATGGGAATAAAATAAAACATATATATCAGTGGTTCTCAACCTTTTATGCTTCACGTACCTCCTGGAAATGTGTATGTAACTGGCGTACCCCTTGTATAGATAGATAAAACTATAGTTAAAATATAACAATGGGAATAATATAAAACATATATATCAGTGGTTCTCAACCTTTTATGCTTCACGTACCCCCTGGAATTGTGTATGTAACTGGCGTACCCCTTGTATAGATAGATAAAACTATAGTTATAGTATAACAATGGGAATAAAATAAAACATATATATCAGTGGTTCTCAACCTTTTATGCTTCACGTACCCCCTGGAAATGTGTATGTAACTGGCGTACCCCTTGTATAGGTAGATAAATCTATAGTTAGAGTATAACAATGAGAATAAAATAAAACCTATATATATCTGTGGTTCTCAAACTTTTATGCTTCACGTACCCCCTGGAAATGTGTATGTAAGTGGCGTACCCCTTGTATAGATAGATAAAACTATAGTTATAGTATAACAATGGGAATAAAATAAAACATATATATCAGTGGTTCTCAACCTTTTATGCTTCACGTACCTCCTCGAAATGTGTATGTAACTGGCGTACCCCTTGTATAGATAGATAAATCTATAGTTAGAGTATAACAATGAGAATAAAATAAAACCTATATATATCTGTGGTTCTCAAACTTTTATGCTTCACGTACCCCCTGGAAATGTGTATGTAAGTGGCGTACCCCTTGTATAGATAGATAAAACTATAGTTATAGTATAACAATGGGAATAAAATAAAACATATATATCAGTGGTTCTCAACCTTTTATGCTTCACGTACCTCCTCGAAATGTGTATGTAACTGGCGTACCCCTTGTATAGATAGATAAAACTATAGTTAAAATATAACAATGGGAATAATATAAAACATATATATCAGTGGTTCTCAACCTTTTATGCTTCACGTACCCCCTGGAAATGTGTATGTAACTGGCGTACCCCTTGTATAGATAGATAAAACTATAGTTAAAATATAACAATGGGAATAAAATAAAACATATATATCAGTGGTTCTCAACCTTTTATGCTTCACGTACCCCCTGGAAATGTGTATGTAACTGGCGTACCCCTTGTATAGATAGATAAAACTATAGTTATAGAATAACAATGGGAATAAAATAAAACATATATATCAGTGGTTCTCAACCTTTTATGCTTCACGTACCCCCTGGAAATGTGTATGTAACTGGCGTACCCCTTGTATAGATAGATAAAACTATAGTTATAGTATAACAATGGGAATAAAATAAAACATATATATATCTGTGGTTCTCAACCTTTTATGCCTCACGTACCCCCTGGAAATGTGTATTTAACTGGCGTGCCCCTTGTATAGATAGATAAAACTATAGTTATAGTATAACAATGGGAATAAAATAAAACATATATATATATCTGTGATTCTCAACCTTTTATGCTTCACGTCCCCCCTGGAAATTTGTATGTAACTGGCGTACCCCTTGTATAGATAGATAAAACTATAGTTAAAATATAACAATGGGAAAAAATAAAACACATATATCAGTGGTTCTTAACCTTTTATGCTTCACGTACCCCCTGGAAATGTGTATGTAACTGGCGTAACCCTTGTATAGGAAGATAAAACTATAGTTAATGGATAACAATGGGAATAAAATAAAACATATATATATCTGTGGTTCTCAAACTTTTATGCTTCACGTACCCCCTGGAAATGTGTATGTAAGTGGCGTACCCCTTGTATAGATAGATAAAACTATAGTTATAGTATAACAATGGGAATAAAATAAAACATATATATCAGTGGTTCTCAACCTGTTATGCTTCACGTACCCCCTGGAAATGTGTATGTAACTGGCGTACCCCTTGTATAGATAGATAAAACTATAGTTAAAATATAACAATGGGAATAAAATAAAACATATATATCAGTGGTTCTCAACCTTATATGCTTCACGTACCCCCTGGAAATGTGTATGTAAGTGGCGTACCCCTTGTATAGATAGATAAAACTATAGTTATAGTATAACAATGGGAATAAAATAAAACATATATATATCTGTGGTTCTCAACCTTTTATGCCTCACGTACCCCCTGGAAATGTGTATGTAACTGGCGTACCCCTTGTTTAGATAGATAAAACTATAGTTATAGTATAACAATGGGAATAAAATAAAACATATATATCAGTGGTTCTCAACCTTTTATGCTTCACGTACACCCTGGAAATGTGTATGTAACTGGCGTACCCCTTGTATAGATAGATAAAACTATAGTTAAAATATAACAATGGGAATAAAATAAAACATATATATCAGTGGTTCTCAACCTTATATGCTTCACGTACCCCCTGGAAATGTGTATGTAAGTGGCGTACCCCTTGTATAGATAGATAAAACTATAGTTATAGTATAACAATGGGAATAAAATAAAACATATATATATCTGTGGTTCTCAACCTTTTATGCCTCACGTACCCCCTGGAAATGTGTATGTAACTGGCGTACCCCTTGTATAGATAGATAAAACTATAGTTATAGTATAACAATGGGAATAAAATAAAACATATATATATATCTGTGGTTCTCAAACTTTTATGCTTCACGTCGCCCCTGGAAATGTGTATGTAACTGGTGTACCCCGTGTATAGATAGATAAAACTATAGTTATAGTATAACAATGGGAATAAAATAAAACATATATATATATCTGTGGTTCTCAACCTTTTATGCTTCACGTACCCCCTGGAAATGTGTATGTAACTGGCGTACCTCTTGTATAGATAGATAAAACTATAGTTATAGTATAACAATGGGAATAAAATAAAACATATATATCAGTGGTTCTCAAACTTTATGCTTCACGTATCCCCTGGAAATGTGTATGTAACTGACGTACCCGTTGTATAGATAGATAAAACTATGGTTATAGTATAACAATGGGAATAAAATAAAACATATATATATCAGTGGTTCTCAACCTTTTATGCTTCACGTATCCCCTGGAAATGTGTATGTAAGTGGCGTACCCCTTGTATAGATAGATAAAACTATGGTTATAGTATAACAATGGGAATAAAATAAAACATACATATATATAAGTGATTCTAAACCTTTTATGATTCACGTCCCCCCTGGAAATGTGTATGTAACTGGCGTACCCCGTGTATAGATAGATAAAACTAAGGTTATAGTATAACAATGGGAATAAAATAAAACATATATATCAGTGGTTCTCAAACTCTATGCTTCCCGTATCCCCTGGAAATGTTTATGTAACTGGCGTACCCCTTGTATAGATAGATAAAACTATGCTTATAATATAACAATGGGAATAAAATAAAACATATATATATCAGTGGTTCTCAACCTTTTATGCTTCACGTACCCCCTGGAAATGTGTATGTAAGTGGCGTACCCCTTGTATAGATAGATAAAACTATGGTTATAGTATAACAATGGGAATAAAATAAAACATATATATATATATCAGTGGTTCTCAACCTTTTATGCTTCACGTACCCCCTGGAAATGTGTATGTAACTGGCGTACCCTTTGTATAGATAGATAAAACTATAGTTATAGTATAACAATGAGAATAAAATAAAACATATATATATATATATCTGTGGTTCTCAAACTTTTATGCTTCACGTACCCCCTGGAAATGTGTATGTAAGTGGCGTACCCCTTGTATAGATAGATAAAACTATAGTTATAGTATAACAATGGAAATAAAATAAAACATATATATCAGTGGTTCTCAACCTTTTATGCTTCACGTACCTCCTGGTAATGTGTATGTAACTGGCGTACCCCTTGCATAGATAGATAAAACTATAGTTAAAATATAAGAATGGGAATAATATAAAACATATATATCAGTGGTTCTCAACCTTTTATGCTTCACATACCCCCTGGAAATGTGTATGTAAGTGGCGTACCCCTTGTATAGATAGATAAAACTATAGTTATAGTATAACAATGGAAATAAAATAAAACATATATATCAGTGGTTCTCAACCTTTTATGCTTCACGTACCTCCTGGTAATGTGTATGTAACTGGCGTACCCCTTGCATAGATAGATAAAACTATAGTTAAAATATAACAATGGGAATAATATAAAACATATATATCAGTGGTTCTCAACCTTTTATGCTTCACATACCCCCTGGAAATGTGTATGTAAGTGGCGTACCCCTTGTATAGATAGATAAAACTATAGTTATAGTATAACAATGGGAATAAAATAAAACATATATATCAGTGGTTCTCAAACTTTTATGCTTCACGTACCCCCTGGAAATGTGTATGTAACTGGCGTACCCCTTGTATAGGTAGATAAAACTATAGTTATAGGATAACAATGGAAATAAAATAAAACATATATATCAGTCGTTCTCAACCGTTTATTCTACACGTACCCTCTGGAAATGTGTATGTAACTGGCGTACCCCTTGTATAGATAGATAAAACTATAGTTAGAGTATAACAATGGGAATAAAATAAAACATATATATATCAGTGGTCCTCAACCTTTTATGCTTCACGTATTCCCTGGAAATGTGTAACTGGCGTACCCCTTGTATAGATAGATAAAACTATAGTTAAAATATAACAATGGGAAAAAATAAAACATATATATCAGTGGTTCTTAACCTTTTATGCTTCACGTACCCCCTGGAAATGTGTATGTAACTGGCGTAACCCTTGTATAGGAAGATAAAACTATAGTTAATGGATAACAATGGGAATAAAATAAAACATATATATATCTGTGGTTCTCAAACTTTTATGCTTCACGTACCCCCTGGAAATGTGTATGTAACTGGCGTATCCCTTGTATAGATAGATAAAACTATAGTTATAGTATAACAATGGGAATAAAATAAAACATATATATATCTGTGGTTCTCAACCTTTTATGCCTCACGTACCCCCTGGAAATGTGTATGTAACTGGCGTACACTAGATATATAAAACTATAGTTATAGTATAACAATGGGAATAAAATAAAACATATATATATATCTGTGGTTCTCAACCTTTTATGCTTCACGTCCCAGCTGGAAATGTGTATGTAACTGGCGTACCCCGTGTATAGATATATAACACTATGGTTATAGTATAACAATGGGAATAAAATAAAACTTATATATATATATCAGTGGTTCTCAACCTTTTATGCTTCACGTACCCCCTGGAAATGTGTATGTAACTGGCGTACCCCTTGTATAGATAGATAAAACTATAGTTAGAGTATAACAATGGGAATAAAATAAAACATATATATCAGTGGTTCTCAAACTTTATGCTTCACGTATCCCCTGGAAATGTGTATGTAACTGGCGTACCGCTTGTATAGATAGATAAAACTATGGTTATAGTATAACAATGGGAATAAAATAAAACATATATATATCAGTGGTTCTCAACCTTTTATGCTTCACGTACCCCCTGGAAATGTGTATGTAAGTGGCGTACCCCTTGTATAGATAGATAAAACTATAGTTATAGTATAACAATGGGAATAAAATAAAACATATATATCAGTGGTTCTCAACCTTTTATGCTTCACGTACCCCCTGGAAATGTGTATGTAACTGGCGTACCCCTTGTATAGGTAGATAAAACTATAGTTGTAGGATAACAATGGGAATAAAATAAAACATATATATCAGTCGTTCTCAATCGTTTATGCTTCACGTACCCCCTGGAAATGTGTATGTAACTGGCGTACCCTTTGTATAGATAGATAAACTATAGTTATAGTATAACAATGAGAATAAAATAAAACATATATGTATATCTGTGGTTCTCAAACTTTTATGCTTCACGTACCCCCTGGAAATGTGTATGTAAGTGGCGTACCCCTTGTATAGATAGATAAAACTATAGTTATAGTATAAAAATGGGAATAAAATAAAACATATATATCAGTGGTTCTCAACCTTTTATGCTTCACGTACCTCCTGGAAATGTGTATGTAACTGGCGTACCCCTTCTATAGATAGATAAAACTATAGTTAAAATATAACAATGTAAATAATATAAAACATATATATCAGTGGTTCTCAACCTTTTATGCTTCACGTACCCCCTGGAAATGTGTATGTAACTGGCGTACCCCTTGTATAGATAGATAAAACTATAGTTATAGTATAACAATGGGAATAAAATGAAACATATATATCAGTGGTTCTCAACCTTTTATGCTTCACGTACCCCCTGGAAATGTGTATGTAACTGGCGTACCCCTTGTATAGGTAGATAAAACTATAGTTGTAGGATAACAATGGGAATAAAATAAAACATATATATCAGTCGTTCTCAATCGTTTATGCTTCACGTACCCCCTGGAAATGTGTATGTAACTGGCGTAACCCTTGTATAGATAGATAAAACTATAGTTATAGTATAACAATGGGAATAAAATAAAACATATATATCAGTGGTTCTCAACCTTTTATGCTTCACGTACCCCCTGGAAATGTGTATGTAACTGGCGTACCCCTTGTATAGGTAGATAAAACTATAGTTGTAGGATAACAATGGGAATAAAATAAAACATATATATCAGTCGTTCTCAATCGTTTATGCTACACGTACCCCCTGGAAATGTGTATGTAACTGGCGTAACCCTTGTATAGATAGATAAAACTATAGTTATAGTATAACAATGGGAATAAAATAAAACATATATATATCAGTGGTTCTCAACCTTTTATGCTTCACGTATTCCCTGGAAATGTGTAACTGGCGTATCCCTTGTATAGATAGATAAAACTATAGTTAAAATATAACAATGGGAAAAAATAAAACATATATATCAGTGGTTCTTAACCTTTTATGCTTCACGTATCCCCTGGAAATGTGTATGTAACTGGCATAACCCTTGTATAGGAAGATAAAACTATAGTTATAGGATAACAATGGGAATAAAATAAACCATATATATCAGTGGTTCTCAACCTTTTATGCTTCACGTACCCCCTGGAATTGTGTATGTAACTGGCGTACCCCTTGTATAGATAGATAAAACTATGGTTATATTATAACAATGGGAATGAAATAAAACATATATATATATCAGTGGTTCTCAACCTTTTATGCTTCACGTACCCCCTGGAAATGTGTATGTAACTGGCGTACCCCTTGTATAGGTAGATAAAACTATAGTTATAGTATAGCAATGGGAATAAAATAAAACATATATATCAGTGGTTCTCAACCTTTTATGCTTCACGTACCCCCTGGAAATGTGTATGTAACTGGCGTACCCCTTGTATAGATAGTAAAACTATAGTTAAAATATAACAATGGGAATAAAATAAAACGTATATATCAGTGGTTCTCAACCTTTTATGCTTCACGTACCCCCTGGAAATGTGTATGTAACTGGCGTACCCCTTGTATAGATAGATAAAACTATATTTATAGTATAACAATGGGAATAAAATAACACATATATATATATCTGTGGTTCTCAACCTTTTATGCTTCACGTACCCCCTGGAAATGTGTATGAAACTGGCGTACCCCTTCTATAGATAGATAAAACTATAGTTAATATATAACAATGGGAATAAAATAAAGCATCTATATCAGTGGTTCTCAACCTTTTATGCTTCACGTACCCCCTGGAAATGTGTATGTAACTGGCGTTGCCCTTGTATAGATAGATAAAACTATAGTTATAGTATAACAATGGGAATAAAATAAAACATATATATCGGTGGTTCTCAACCTTTTATGCTACACGTACCCCCTGGAAATGTGTATGTAAGTGGCGTACCCCTTGTATAGATAGATAAAACTATAGTTATAGTATAAAAATCGGAATAAAATGAAACATATATATCAGTGGTTCCCAACCTTTTATGCTTCACGTACCCCCTGGAAATGTGTATGTAAGTGGCGTACCCCTTGTATAGATAGATAAAACTATAGTTATAGTATAACAATGGGAATAAAATAAAACATATATATATCTGTGGTTCTCAACCTTTTATGCTTCACGTACCCCCTGGAAATGTGTATGTAAGTGGCGTACCCCTTGTATAGATAGATAAAACTATAGTTATAGCATAACAATGGGAATAAAATAAAACATATATATATCTGTAGTTCTCAACCTTTTATGCCTCACGTACCCCCTGGAAATGTGTATGTAACTGGCGTACCCCTTGTATAGATAGATAAAACTATAGTTATAGTATAACAATGGGAATAAAACAAAACATATATATCAGTGGTTCTCAACCTTTTATGCTTCACGTACCCCCTGGAAATGTGTATGTAACTGGCGTACCCCTTGTATAGATAGATAAAACTATAGTTATACTATAACAATGGGAATAAAATGAAACATATATATCAGTGGTTCTCAACCTTTTGTGCTTCACGTACCCCCTGGAAATGTGTATGTAACTGGTGTACCCCTTGTATAGATAGAGAAAACTATAGTTATAGTATAACAATGGGAATAAAATAAAACATATATATCAGTGGTTCTCAACCTTTTATGCTTCACGTACCCCCTGGAAATGTGTATGTAACTGGCGTACCCCTTGTATAGATAGATAAAACTATAGTTGTAATATAACAATGGGAATAAAATAAAACATATATATCAGTGGTTCTCACCTTTTATGCTTCACGTACCCCCTGGAAATGTGTATGTAACTGGCGTACCCCTTGTATAGATAGATAAAACTATAGTTATAGTATAACAATGAGAATAAAATAAAACATATATATATATCTGTGGTTCTCAAACTTTTATGCTTCACATACCCCCTGGAAATGTGTATGTAACTGGCGTACCCCTTGTATAGATAGATAAAACTATAGTTAAAATATAACAATGGGAATAATATAAAACATATATATCAGTGGTTCTCAACCTTTTATGCTTCACGTACGCCCTGGAAATGTGTATGTAACTGGCGCACCCCTTGTATAGATAGATAAAACTATAGTTATAGGATAACAATGGAAATAAAATAAAACATATATATCAGTCGTTCTCAACCGTTTATTCTACACGTACCCCCTGGAAATGTGTATGTAACTGGCGTACCCCTTGTATAGATAGATAAAACTATGGTTATAGTATAACAATGGGAATAAAATAAAACATATATATATATATCAGTGGTTCTCAACCTTTTATGCTTCACGTACCCCCTGGAAATGTGTATGTAACTGGCGTACCCCTTGTATAGATAGATAAAACTATAGTTATAGTATAACAATGAGAATAAAATAAAACATATATATATATCTGTGGTTCTCAAACTTTTATGCTTCACATACCCCCTGGAAATGTGTATGTAACTGGCGTACCCCTTGTATAGATAGATAAAACTATAGTTAAAATATAACAATGGGAATAATATAAAACATATATATCAGTGGTTCTCAACCTTTTATGCTTCACGTACGCCCTGGAAATGTGTATGTAACTGGCGCACCCCTTGTATAGATAGATAAAACTATAGTTATAGTATAACAATGGGAATAAAATAAAACATATATATCAGTGGTTCTCAACCTTTTATGCTTCACGTACCCCCTGGAAATGTGTATGTAACTGGCGTACCCCTTGTATAGGTAGATAAAACTATAGTTATAGGATAACAATGGAAATAAAATAAAACATATATATCAGTCGTTCTCAACCGTTTATTCTACACGTACCCCCTGGAAATGTGTATGTAACTGGCGTACCCCTTGTATAGATAGATAAAACTATGGTTATAGTATAACAATGGGAATAAAATAAAACATATATATATCAGTGGTTCTCAACCTTTTATGCTTCACGTATTCCCTGGAAATGTGTAACTGGCGTAATCCTTGTATAGATAGATAAAACTATAGTTAAAATTTAACAATGGGAAAAAATAAAACATATATATCAGTGGTTCTTAACCTTTTATGCTTCACGTACCCCCTGGAAATGTGTATGTAACTGGCGTAACCCTTGTATAGATAGATAAAACTATAGTTATAGTATAACAATGGGAATAAAATGAAACATATATATCAGTGGTTCTCAACCTTTTATGCTTCACGTACCCCCTGGAAATGTGTTTGTAACTGGTGTACCCCTTGTATAGCTAGGTAAAACTATAGTTATAGTATAACAATGGGAATAAAATAAAACATACATATATCAGTGGTTCTCAACCTTTTATGCTTCACGTACCCCCTGGAAATATGTATGTAACTGGCGTACCCCTTGTATAGATAGATAAAACTATGGTTATAGTATAACAATGGGAATAAAATAAAACATATATATATATATCAGTGGTTCTCAACCTTTTATGCTTCACGTACCCCCTGGAAATGTGTATGTAACTGGCGTACCCCTTGTATAGATAGATAAAACTATAGTTAAAATATAACAATGGGAATAATATAAAACATATATATCAGTGGTTCTCAACCTTTTATGCTTCACGTACCCCCTGGAAATGTGTATGTAACTGGCGCACCCCTTGTATAGATAGATAAAACTATAGTTATAGTATAACAATGGGAATAAAATAAAACATATATATCAGTGGTTCTCAACCTTTTATGCTTCACGTACCCCCTGGAAATGTGTATGTAACTGGCGTACCCCTTGTATAGGTAGATAAAACTATAGTTATAGGATAACAATGGAAATAAAATAAAACATTTATATCAGTCGTTCTCAACCGTTTATGCTTCACGTACCCCCTGGAAATGTGTATGTAACTGGCGTACCCCTTGTATAGATAGATAAAACTATGGTTATAGTATAACAATGGGAATAAAATAAAACATATATATATATCAGTGGTTCTCAACCTTTTATGCTTCACGTACCCCCTGGAAATGTGTATGTAAGTGGCGTACCCCTTGTATAGATAGATAAAACTATAGTTATAGTATAACAATGGGAATAAAATAAAACATATATATCAGTGGTTCTCAACCTTTTATTCTTCACGTATCCCCTGGAAATGTGTATGTAACTGGCGTACCCCTTCTATAGATAGATAAAACTATAGTTTTAGTATAACAATGGGAATAAAATAAAACATATATATCAGTGGTTCTCAACCTTTTATGCTTCACGTACCCCCTGGAAATGTGTATGTAACTGGCGCACCCCTTGTATAGATAGATAAAACTATAGTTATAGTATAACAATGGGAATAAAATAAAACATATATATCAGTGGTTCTCAACCTTTTATGCTTCACGTACCCCCTGGAAATGTGTATGTAACTGGCGTACCCCTTGTATAGGTAGATAAAACTATAGTTATAGGATAACAATGGAAATAAAATAAAACATTTATATCAGTCGTTCTCAACCGTTTATGCTTCACGTACCCCCTGGAAATGTGTATGTAACTGGCGTACCCCTTGTATAGATAGATAAAACTATGGTTATAGTATAACAATGGGAATAAAATAAAACATATATATATATCAGTGGTTCTCAACCTTTTATGCTTCACGTACCCCCTGGAAATGTGTATGTAAGTGGCGTACCCCTTGTATAGATAGATAAAACTATAGTTATAGTATAACAATGGGAATAAAATAAAACATATATATCAGTGGTTCTCAACCTTTTATTCTTCACGTATCCCCTGGAAATGTGTATGTAACTGGCGTACCCCTTCTATAGATAGATAAAACTATAGTTTTAGTATAACAATGGGAATAAAATAAATCATAAATATATATAGCATATATCTAGCGACTTTTGAGCTCTCATGGCGTACTCTAAAAAATTTTACCGCGTCCGCCACGTTGAGAACTCCTAGGTTAGATCATTGGTCAATGAATTATCAGTCGTCTGTCAATCAACCAATGATCTTTGAGAACTGTTCAAGAGTCAACTGCGCAGTCTCATGTCTCTCTCACTCACACTTAAGCCACTGATGTTCATGTATCCTTATCATCATTAATCGTCACTTGAACTACTGATGTTTCTTATCATCATTAATCATCACTTAAGGTACGTGTTCCTTATTATCATTAGTCATTCTCTCGAAACACTGCTGCTCCGGTATCATTAATCATCATTTGAGCCATTGGTGTTGCTGTATCCTTATCATCATCATTTATCACTTGGGCCACCCATGTTCTTGTATCTCATCATTAAACGTTACTTGAACCACTGATGATCCTATTCCTCATCATCATTAATGATCTCTTGAGCCAGTGATGATTCAGCATCCTAATCATGGTTAATAATAATTTGAGTCATTGATGCTCCAGTATCCTCATCATAATAATCATCAGCTGAACCACTGGCGTTCCTTTACGTCATTAATCATTACTTGAGACACTGATGTTCCTTATCATCTGTAATCATAATTTGAGCCACTGATTTTTCTGATATCCTTATCACAACTCATTATTTCGGCCACCGGTGTTCTTGTATAAGCATCATAATCACCATCCTCAAACATTACTTGAACCACTGATGACGATCCTATCCCTTATCATCATTAATGATCCCTTGATCCAGGGATGATTCAGCATCCTAATCATCATTAATGATCCCTTGAGCCAGTGATGATTCAGCATCCTAATCATGGATAATAATAATTTGAGTCATTGATGCTCCAGTATCCTCATCATAATAATCATCAGTTGAACCACTGGCGTTCCTTAACGTCATTAATCATTACTTGAGACACTAATGTTCCTTATCATCTGTAATCATAATTTGAGCCACTGATTTTTCTATCCTTATCACAACTCGTTACTTCGGCCACCGGTGTTCTTGTATAATCATCATAATCACCATCCTCAAACATTACTTGAACCACTGATGACGATCCTATCCCTTATCATCATTAATGATCTCTTGATCCAGGGATGATTCAGCATCCTAATCATGATTAATGATCCCTTGAGCCAGTGATGATTCAGCATCCTAATCATCGTTAATAATAATTTGAGCCATTGATGCTCCAATATCCTCATCATAATAATCATCAGTTGAACCACTGGCGTTCCTTAACGTCATTAATCATTACTCGAGACACTGATGTTCCTTATCATCTGTAATCATAATTTGAGCCACTGATTTTTCTGATATCCTTATCACAACTCATTATTTCGGCCACCGGTGTTCTTGTTTAATCATCATAATCACCATCATCAAACATTACTTGAACCACTGATGATGATCCTATCCCTTATCATCATTAATGATCCCTTGCTCCAGGGATGATTAAGCATCCTAATCATCGTTAATAATAATTTGAGCCATTGATGCTCCAGTATCCTTATCATGATTAATCATCAGTTGAACCACTGGCATTCCTTAACATCATTAATCATTTCTTGAGTCTGATGATGATGATAATGATGCCCCTTATTATCAGTAATCATCACTTGAGATATTGATTTTTCTTGTACCCTTGTCATCATTAAGCATTGCTTGAACCACCGATGACCCATTTTTCCTTATCATCATTGCTAATAATTTAAACCATTGATGTTCCTGTGTTCTTATCATCATTAATCATCCCTTGAGCCACTGATGTTTCTGCATCTTTATCATCATTAATCATCACTCGCCCCCACTGACATTACAGTATCCTTATAAATCATTAATCATCGCTTGTACCACTGATGTTTCAATATCCTTAACATCTGTCTCCCAACAGCTCTTCCAGCGGATCCCCTCCCCCAACCTTCTCTGAGCCTTCGGGGTCCTTGTGACCTGGCCATTTAGCCCATTGTGTGCAAAAAAGTGCCGCTCAGAGGTAAAACAACCCAACGTTAAAGAACACGCTGGATGGCCTTGAATGGGAGGCTACCATCTGTTTCCCAACAGCTGTTCCAGTGGGTCCCCTCCCCCAACCTTCTCTGAGCCTTCGGGGTCCATGTGACCTGGCCATTTAGCCCATGGTGTGCAAAAAAGTGCCGCTCAGAGGTAAAACAACCCAACGTTAAAGAACACGCTGGATGGCCTTGAATGGGAGGCTACCATCTGTTTCCCAACAGCTGTTCCAGTGGGTCCCCTCCCCCAACCTTCTCTGAGCCTTCGGGGTCCATGTGACCTGGCCATTTAGCCCATGGTGTGCAAAAAAGTGCCGCTCAGAGGTAAAACAACCCAACGTTAAAGAACACGCTGGATGGCCTTGAATGGGAGGCTACCATCTGTCTCCCAACAGCTGTTCCAGTGGGTCCCCTCCCCCAACCTTCTCTGAGCCTTCGGGGTCCTTGTGATCTGGCCTTTTAGCCCATAGTGTGCAAAAAAGTGCCTCTCAGAGGTAAAACAGCCCAACCCAGTCTCGGACCAGAGCGCGGAAGGGATTCGAACCTAGAAACGAAAGGCTACAATCTTTACACGCTACCTTTGAGCTAAAACCTGCATCTTAAAAACCGAAACAGAACGGGACGAAAACGCTAAATTAGCAAATCCAACTGAAGTAAATAACGAAAATATAAATACAGTCGCTGAAAAAAATATCCTAACACTATGGTTGATTACAGAATTCAGGAAAAAATATCTGGCAATGATATTTTTTTTAGAAATTAGTGATCTGGCAACCTTCGTGTCAGGTGATTACAGAATTCAGGAAAAATATCTGGAGCGCGTACAGCAACTGTACACCCTCCAGATATTTTTCCTGAATTCTGTAATCACGTGACACCAAGGTTGCCAGATCACTAATTTCTAAAAAAAAAAGAAATCGTTTCCAGATATTTTTTTCTAAATTCTGCAATCAACCATAGTGGGGCGGGGGTGGCTCAGTCGGTAGCGCGCCAGGCTCGTAATCGGTAGTTCCCAGGTTCGAGTCCCAGCTAGGTCAGCGTTGAGATTTATCTCCGCAAAATTCCCCGTCCTGTCCACGGTCAGTAGGGGACACCGATGGGCTTGGAAAGGACGCCGTCCGTCGGATGGGACGTTAAGCTGCAGGAGAGCCATACCCTGTGCACGTTAAAGAACACGCTGGATGGCCTTGACGGGAGGCTACCATCTGTCTCCCAACAGCTGATCCAGTGGGTTCCCTTCCCCCAACCTTCTCTGAGCCTTCGGGGTCCATGTGACCTGGCCATTTAGCCCATGGTGTGCAAAAAAGTGCCGCTCAGAGGTAAAACAACCCAACCCAAAGCAATCAACCATAATAGTGTTCGGATACTTTTTCCACAGACCTGTACACAACAAAAGAAAATATAAAAGACAAATACCTTTGCGTATTAAAGTAAGAAATAAAATAGCCTGAATTTTTCAACTGATGCATGAATGAATCGGCAAGCAGAGACCGTAGCAGGTCAGAAAAAATAACTTAACCTGTTCCAATAAAAAAAAGAGATCTCTTGGAAATCGCTAAGGCAAGTAAAGACAGAGCAGGAGACGGAACCCGAAAGGGAGAGAGTTCGGTTAATTCCAATTCGCCCATCGCCAACGACGCAAGATTGCACCGACGTTAGTGTTTTTCTTGGACTCGTCGAGGCTTGGGGTCCCTCTCCGTCGGTGACCTTCGGGCGCTTGTGCAGCACGAGCCCTAATCACCAGACTTCCAGCGCTGCACGGCACGCGTGTCGCCTCCATTATTCTGGCTTTATCTGCTGCGCAACTCCAACTCCTCCTTACCCCCCCCTCCCACCTCCAAGCTCTTCAACTCCCACCACTACTATTTTTCCCTCCCTCCCTCCCTCCCGTCATCTTCTGTCACCTCCCCCCCTCTCTTTTCCTACCCACCCACCCTCCCGAAGGCAACCATGCCGAGCTAAAGCCAACCGCTCGGAATTCCCCTGCCCCCGTTATCCAAGACCCTCAGGCCGCCGACTTTTCATTCTGGGAGGTCAGCAACTAGAGGAGGCAATCTAAACTCGGCAGGGAGGAGAGAGAGGAGGACGGCGCAGAGGAAGAGGAAGAGCAGAGAGAGATGGGGGAGGGGAGGGAGGAAGACACTGCGGGGAGGGATGGCAGTAGAGGAGGAGTTGGGACCACGGGAGGAAAGGGCAGTCATTAAACACGAGCACATCGCCGAGGCTCCAGCATCACAATTATGGGGCTTGATCGATGCTGCGCACAGGGTTGGCAACTCCCTGGAGTAGAAGTGATGGTGGTGAGTGGCACATCTTCTTCCTCCCCCCCATCTCTCCTCCACCTTCTGTCTTCCTTCCTTCCTTCCCCGATGGAATGCAGAGCCCCCTAACGGCGTGCATGCCCGTGTCTGTGTGTTGGCGCTATCCTGGAGCACTGATAACACCACCTGCTATCTGTTCCTTCTCCTCTGGATGTTCACTCCGCATCCCTCTCGCAAACACGCTAACCCATTTAGTACAGGTCATGTGACAAGCAGTTTAGGTAATAATCAACGAAGATTCTGTCTGGAGTTCGCAGCATCCAAAACCAGACTAACACTATCCAAGGCTCGACCCCACGAAGGAAGATTATGGATTTGGAACTAAGTCCTTAAGTTGCAAAATCTGCGATGACTGGTTATGAGTGCGGTGCATTGTGGGTTTAAAGTGTTCAATTAAACCTTTTGGGAGGAGAAAGTTCAGTTTAGTTGTGTTTTGGGGGGAGAAAGTTCGGTTTAGTTGTGTTTTGAGAATAGAAAGTTCAGTTTGTTTTGGGGGGAGAAAGTTCGGTTTAGTTGTATTTTGAGAATAGAAAGTTCAGTTTGTTTTGGGGGGAGAAAGTTCGGTTTAGTTGTGTTTTGAGAATAGAAAGTTCAGTTGTGTTTTGAGAATAGAAAGTTCAGTTGTGTTTTGAGAATAGAAAGTTCAGTTGTGTTTTGGAGGGAGAAAGTTCGGTTTAGTTGTGTTTTGAGAATAGAAAGTTCAGTTGTGTTTTAGGGGAGAAAGTTCGGTTTAGTTGCGTTTTGAGAATAGAAAGTTCAGTTGTGTTTTGGAGGGAGAAAGTTCGGTTTAGTTGTGTTTTGAGAATAGAATGTTCAGTTGTGTTTTGGGGGAGAAAGTTCGGTTTAGTTGTTATTTGAGAATAGAAAGTTCAGTTGTGTTTTGGAGGGAGAAAGTTCGGTTTAGTTGTGTTTTGAGAATAGAAAGTTCAGTTTGTTTTGGGGGGAGAAAGTTCGGTTTAGTTGTGTTTTGAGAATAGAAAGTTCAGTTGTGTTTTGGAGGGAGAAAGTTCGGTTTAGTTGTGTTTTGAGAATAAAATGTTCAGTTGTGTTTTGGGGGGAGAAAGTTCGGTTTAGTTGTTATTTGAGAATAGAAAGTTCAGTTATGTTTTGGAGGGAGAAAGTTCGGTTTAGTTGTATTTTGAGAATAGAAAGTTCAGTTTGTTTTGGGGGGAGAAAGTTCGGTTTAGTTGTGTTTTGAGAATAGAAAGTTCAGTTGTGTTTTGAGAATAGAAAGTTCAGTTGTGTTTTGAGAATAGAAAGTTCAGTTGTGTTTTGGAGGGAGAAAGTTCGGTTTAGTTGTGTTTTGAGAATAGAAAGTTCAGTTGTGTTTTAGGGGAGAAAGTTCGGTTTAGTTGCGTTTTGAGAATAGAAAGTTCAGTTGTGTTTTGGAGGGAGAAAGTTCGGTTTAGTTGTTATTTGAGAATAGAAAGTTCAGTTGTGTTTTGGAGGGAGAAAGTTCGGTTTAGTTGTGTTTTGAGAATAGAAAGTTCAGTTTGTTTTGGGGGGAGAAAGTTCGGTTTAGTTGTGTTTTGAGAATAGAAAGTTCAGTTGTGTTTTGGAGGGAGAAAGTTCGGTTTAGTTGTGTTTTGAGAATAAAATGTTCAGTTGTGTTTTGGGGGGAGAAAGTTCGGTTTAGTTGTTATTTGAGAATAGAAAGTTCAGTTATTTTTGGAGGGAGAAAGTTCGGTTTAGTTGTATTTTGAGAATAGAAAGTTCAGTTTGTTTTGGGGGGAGAAAGTTCGGTTTAGTTGTGTTTTGAGAATAGAAAGTTCAGTTGTGTTTTGAGAATAGAAAGTTCAGTTGTGTTTTGAGAATAGAAAGTTCAGTTGTGTTTTGGAGGGAGAAAGTTCGGTTTAGTTGTGTTTTGAGAATAGAAAGTTCAGTTGTGTTTTAGGGGAGAAAGTTCGGTTTAGTTGCGTTTTGAGAATAGAAAGTTCAGTTGTGTTTTGGAGGGAGAAAGTTCGGTTTAGTTGTGTTTTGAGAATAGAATGTTCAGTTGTGTTTTGGGGGAGAAAGTTCGGTTTAGTTGTTATTTGAGAATAGAAAGTTCAGTTGTGTTTTGGAGGGAGAAAGTTCGGTTTAGTTGTGTTTTGAGAATAGAAAGTTCAGTTTGTTTTGGGGGGAGAAAGTTCGGTTTAGTTGTGTTTTGAGAATAGAAAGTTCAGTTGTGTTTTGGAGGGAGAAAGTTCGGTTTAGTTGTGTTTTGAGAATAAAATGTTCAGTTGTGTTTTGGGGGGAGAAAGTTCGGTTTAGTTGTTATTTGAGAATAGAAAGTTCAGTTATGTTTTGGAGGGAGAAAGTTCGGTTTAGTTGTATTTTGAGAATAGAAAGTTCAGTTTGTTTTGGGGGGAGAAAGTTCGGTTTAGTTGTGTTTTGAGAATAGAAAGTTCAGTTGTGTTTTGGGGGGAGAAAGTTCGGTTTAGTGTTTAGTGGTGATCAGTTTAATCTATTGCAGTTTGTTGGAGCTATGGTGTGGATTTCAGATTCGGTTGTTTCAACTGTAAGAGGCTATTATTTTACACACAATGGGTTAAATGACCAAGTCACAAGGACCCCAAACGTTCAGATAAAGTTGCGGAAGGAAATTAACTGTTCAGAAGAACAGTTAATTCCGACCTTCTCTGACCTTCACTTCCCAAACTTCTTTGAGCCTTCGGGGTCCTTGTGACCTGGCCATTTAGCCCATTGTGTGCAAAGCAACGCCGCTCAGAGGTAGGGTTGATTGTTTTACCTCTGAGCGGCATTTTTTTGCACACCATAGGCTAAATGGCCAGGTCACAAGGACCCCGAAGGCTCAGAGAAGGTTGGGGGAGGGGACCCACTGGAACAGCTGTTGGAGACAGATGGTAGCCTCTCGTCAAGGCCATCCAGCGTGTTCTTTAACGTGCACAGGGTAAGGCACTTTTTTGCACACCATAGGCTAAATGGCCAGGTCACAAGGATCCCGAAGGCTCAGAGAAGTTTGGGGGAAGAGACCCACTGGAATAGCTGTTGGAAGACAGATGGTAGTTTCCCGTCAAGGCCATCCAACCTGTTCTTTAACGTGCACAGGGTATGGCTCGCCGCACACGGGACCACTGTTTAACGTCCCATCCGACTGACGGCGGCCTTTCCAAACCCATCGGTGTCCCCTACTGACCGTGTGTCCCCTACACACGGTCAGTAGGGGGTGCTGAGAGGTAAAACAACTGAAACCAACGTGGACAGAATATGGTTCATCTGAACGTGGCCCACGGCTTAATGTCTTATTCAACGGACGGCTCCCAGCCCATCGGTTTCCCTTTTGTACCGAGACCAGCGTGGAGCTTAGCGTAAATCGATCTCAAGGCCAGCACGGCTGGGATTCTAATCTGTAGAAGTTGCAGATAACGATCCTGCTTCTTAGATTTTGTGTGGGGAGATGAATCTCAGAATTGACACTATCGTCTAAATTATTACGCAGAACAGATTTTTTATTGCCGGCAGTTTCATGTTACGTTGGGTTGGGTTGTTTTACCTCTGAGCGGCACTTTTTTGCACACCATGGGCTAAATGGCCAGGTCACATGGACCCCGAAGGCTCAGAGAAGGTTGGGGGAGGGGACCCACTGGAACAGCTGCTGGGAGACAGATGGTAGCCCCCCGTCAAGGCCATCCAGCGTGTTTTTTAACGTTGGGTTGTTTCACCTCTGAGCGGCACTTTTTTGCACACCATGGGCTAAATGAACAGGTCACATGGACCCCGAAGGCTCAGAGAAGGTTGGGGGGGACCCACTGGAACAGCTGTTGGGAGACCGATGGTAGCCTCCCGTCAAGGCCATCCAGCGTGTTCTTTAACGTGCACAGGGTATGGCTCTCCCACACACGGGGCCACGGCTTAACGTCCCATCCGACCTTCTACTATGGCATATAAACTGACAGGCTCCTGTCAGACCTCTGTGGCAAGCAGCTGCTTGAGGGGGGATTTATTTATTTTTTTATAATGGGAAACACTGACAGATAGCTTATCAATATACCGATCAAGATAAATAGTCCTGACAGTCCATAACATACCGATGAGAAGGGAAACACTGTCGAGAAGCCTATGTTACATCGATTAAGGGAAACAGTGCAGGGAAGCTTATATAATGCCGCATAGTCTATAATATACCATAAAGGGAAACAATTACAAAGTAGCCTAAAATATGCTGATGAATGGAAACACTGACAAAGTAGCCTATAAAATATCGAAAAAGGGAAACACTGACAAATAACCTATAATATACCACTAAAGGGAAACACTGACAAGTACTCATAGAAGACTGATAAATGGAAACATTGCCCAGTTGCCTATAATACACTGATAAAAGAAAGCACTATTGCCTAGAAGCCTATAATATTCCAATAAAGGGAAACACTGCCCAGTACCCTATAATATTCCATTAAAGGAAAACACTGCCAAGTAGCCTATAATATTACAATAAAGGGAAACGCTGCCAAGTAGCCTATAATATAGGGAAACACTGCCCAGTACCCTATAATATTCCATTAAAGGAAAACACTGCCAAGTAGCCTATAATATTCCAATAAAAGGAAACGCTGCCCAGTAGCCTATAATATTCCAATTAAGAGAAACACTGCCAAGTAGCCTATAATAAAGGGAAACACTGCCCAGTACCCTATAATATTCCATTAAAGGAAAACACTGCCAAGTAGCCTATAATATTCCAATAAAAGGAAACGCTGCCCAGTAGCCTATAATATTCCAATTAAGAGAAACACTGCCAAGTAGTCTATAATAAAGGGAAACACTGCCCAGTACCCTATAATATTCCATTAAAGGAAAACACTGCCAAGTAGCCTATAATATCCCAATAAAAGGAAACGCTGCATAGTAGACTGTAATATTCCAATAAAGAGTAACACTGCCAAGTAGCCTATAATATTCCAATACAGGGAAACACTGACCAGTAGCCTATAATATTCCAATAAAGAGAAACACTGCCAAGTACCCTATAATATTCCAATAAAAAAAAAGAAAAAAGAAGCTGCCCAGTAGCCTATATTCCATTAAAGAGAAACACTGCCCAGTAGCCTATAATATATCGAAAATTGAAACACTGTCTAGAAGCCTATAATATATCAATAAGAGGTGTACAATATACCAATAAAGGGGAACACTGATGTGTAGGTTGTGATATAATGATAAATAGAAACACTGCTAAGAATCTGAAATATATAGATACACTGAAATATTGATGAGATTTTCTAAATATACCAATGAAGTAAAACACTGCCGAGATGCTTATAATAACTGATGAAGGAAAACAGTGCCAAGAATCCTACAATATACCAATGAAGCAAAACACCGGTGAGGAACCCTTAGCATACACTAATGAAGGGAAACACCGGTGAGGAACCCTTAACACACACTAATGAAGGGAAACACCCATGAGGAACCCTTAGCACACACTAATGAAGGGAAACACCGATGAGGAAACCTTAGCACACGCTAATGAAGGGAAACACCGGTGAGGAACCTTTACCACACACTAATGAAGGGAAACGCCGGTGAGGAACCCTTAGCACACACTAATGAAGGGAAACGCCGGTGAGGAACCCCTAGCACACACTAATGAAGGGAAACGCCGGTGAGGAACCCTTAGCACACACTAATGAAGGGAAACGCCGGTGAGGAACCCTTAGCACACACTAATGAAGGGAAACACCGGTGAGGAACCTTTAGCACACACTAATGAAGGGAAACGCCGGTGAGGAAACTTTAGCACACACTAATGAAGGGAAACGCCGGTGAGGAACCCTTAGCACACACTAATGAAGGGAAACACCGGTGAGGAACCCTTAGCACACACTAATGAAGGGAAACGCCTGTGAGGAACCCTTAGCACACACTAATGAAGGGAAACGCCGGTGAGGAACCCTTAGCACACACTAATGAAGGGAAACACCGGTGAGGAACCCTTAGCACACACTAATGAAGGGAAACACCGGTGAGGAACCCTTAGCACACAGTAATGAAAAGAAACACCGGTGAGGAACCCGTAGCACACACTAATGAACGGAAACACCGGTGAGGAACCTTTAGCACACACTAATGAAGGGAAACGCCTGTGAGGAACCCTTAGCACACACTAATGAAGGGAAACGCCGGTGAGGAACCCTTAGCACACACTAATGAAGGGAAACACCGGTGAGGAACCCTTAGCACACACTAATGAAGGGAAACACCGGTGAGAAACCCTTAGCACACAGTAATGAAGGGAAACACCGGTGAGGAACCCGTAGCACACACTAATGAACGGAAACACCGGTGAGGAACCTTTAGCACACACTAATGAAGGGAAACGCCGGTGAGGAACCTTTAGCACACACTAATGAAGGGAAACGCCGGTGAGGAACCCTTAGCACACACTAATGAAGGTAAACGCCGGTGAGGAACCCTTAGCACACATTAATGAAGGGAAACACCGGTGAGGAACCCTTAGCACACACTAATGAAGGGAAACGCCGGTGAGGAACCCTTAGCACACATTAATGAAGGGAAACACCGGTGAGGAACCCTTAGCACACACTAATGAAGGGAAACGCCGGTGAGGAACCCTTAGCACACACTAATGAAGGGAAACACCGGTGAGGAACCCTTAGCGCACACTAATGAAGGGAAACGCCGGTGAGGAACCCTTAACACACACTAATGAAGGGAAACACCCATGAGGAACCCTTAGCACACACTAATGAAGGGAAACACCGATGAGGAACCCTTAGCACATGCTAATGAAGGGAAACACCGGTGAGGAACCTTTACCACACACTAATGAAGGGAAACGCCGGTGAGGAACCCTTAGCACACACTAATGAAGGGAAACGCCGGTGAGGAACCCCTAGCACACACTAATGAAGGGAAACGCCGGTGAGGAACCCTTAGCACACACTAATGAAGGGAAACGCCGGTGAGGAACCCTTAGCACACACTAATGAAGGGAAACACCGGTGAGGAACCCTTAGCACACATTAATGAAGGGAAACACCGGTGAGGAACCTTTAGCACACACTAATGAAGGGAAACGCCGGTGAGGAACCCTTAGCACACATTAATGAAGGGAAACACCGGTGAGGAACCCTTAGCACACACTAATGAAGGGAAACGCCGGTGAGGAACCCTTAGCACACACTAATGAAGCAAAACACCGGTGAGGAACCCTTAGCATACACTAATGAAGGGAAACACCGGTGAGGAACCCCTAGCACACACTAATGAAGGGAAACGCCGGTGAGGAACCCTTAGCACACACTAATGAAGGGAAACGCCGGTGAGGAACCCTTAGCACACACTAATGAAGGGAAACGCCGGTGAGGAACCCTTAGCACACATTAATGAAGGGAAACACCGGTGAGGAACCCTTAGCACACACTAATGAAGGGAAACGCCGGTGAGGAACCCTTAGCACACATTAATGAAGGGAAACACCGGTGAGGAACCCTTAGCACACACTAATGAAGGGAAACGCCGGTGAGGAACCCTTAGCACACACTAATGAAGGGAAACGCCGGTGAGGAACCCTTAGCACACACTAATGAAGGGAAACGCCGGTGAGGAACCCTTAGCACATACTAATGAAGGGAAACACCGGTGAGGAACCCCTAGCACACACTAATGAAGGGAAACGCCGGTGAGGAACCCTTAGCACACACTAATGAAGGGAAACGCCGGTGAGGAACCCTTAGCACACACTAATGAAGGTAAACGCCGGTGAGGAACCCTTAGCACACATTAATGAAGGGAAACACCGGTGAGGAACCCTTAGCACACACTAATGAAGGGAAACGCCGGTGAGGAACCCTTAGCACACATTAATGAAGGGAAACACCGGTGAGGAACCCTTAGCACACACTAATGAAGGGAAACGCCGGTGAGGAACCCTTAGCACACACTAATGAAGCAAAACACCGGTGAGGAACCCTTAGCATACACTAATGAAGGGAAACACCGGTGAGGAACCCTTAACACACACTAATGAAGGGAAACACCCATGAGGAACCCTTAGCACACACTAGTGAAGGGAAACACCGATGAGGAACCCTTAGCACACGCTAATGAAGGGAAACACCGGTGAGGAACCTTTACCACACACTAATGAAGGGAAACGCCGGTGAGGAACCCTTAGCACACACTAATGAAGGGAAACGCCGGTGAGGAACCCCTAGCACACACTAATGAAGGGAAACGCCGGTGAGGAACCCTTAGCACACACTAATGAAGGGAAACGCCGGTGAGGAACCCTTAGCACACACTAATGAAAGGAAACACCGGTGAGGAACCTTTAGCACACACTAATGAAGGGAAACGCCGGTGAGGAAACTTTAGCACACACTAATGAAGGGAAACGCCGGTGAGGAACCCTTAGCACACACTAATGAAGGGAAACACCGGTGAGGAACCCTTAGCACACACTAATGAAGGGAAACGCCTGTGAGGAACCCTTAGCACACACTAATGAAGGGAAACGCCGGTGAGGAACCCTTAGCACACACTAATGAAGGGAAACACCGGTGAGGAACCCTTAGCACACACTAATGAAGGGAAACACCGGTGAGGAACCCTTAGCACACAGTAATGAAGGGAAACACCGGTGAGGAACCCGTAGCACACACTAATGAACGGAAACACCGGTGAGGAACCTTTAGCACACACTAATGAAGGGAAACGCCGGTGAGGAACCTTTAGCACACACTAATGAAGGGAAACGCCGGTGAGGAACCCTTAGCACACACTAATGAAGGTAAACGCCGGTGAGGAACCCTTAGCACACATTAATGAAGGGAAACACCGGTGAGGAACCCTTAGCACACACTAATGAAGGGAAACGCCGGTGAGGAACCCTTAGCACACATTAATGAAGGGAAACACCGGTGAGGAACCCTTAGCACACACTAATGAAGGGAAACGCCGGTGAGGAACCCTTAGCACACACTAATGAAGGGAAACACCGGTGAGGAACCCTTAGCACACACTAATGAAGGGAAACACCGGTGAGGAACCCTTAGCACACACTAATGAAGGGAAACGCCAGTGAGGAACCTTTAGCACACACTAATGAAGGGAAACACCGGTGAGGAACCCTTAGCACACACTAATGAAGGGAAACACCGGTGAGGAACCCTTAGCACACACTAATGAAGGGAAACACCGGTGAGGAACCCTTAGCACACACTAATGAAGGGAAACGCCAGTGAGGAACCCTTAGCACACACTAATGAAGGGAAACGCCGGTGAGGAACCTTTAGCACACACTAATGAAGGGAAACGCCGGTGAGGAACCCTTAGCACACACTAATGAAGGGAAACGCCGGTGAGGAACCCTTAGCACACACTAATGAAGGGAAACACCGGTGAGGAACCTTTAGCACACACTAATGAAGGGAAACGCCGGTGAGGAAACTTTAGCACACACTAATGAAGGGAAACGCCGGTGAGGAACCCTTAGCACACACTAATGAAGGGAAACACCGGTGAGGAACCCTTAGCACACACTAATGAAGGGAAACGCCGGTGAGGAACCTTTAGCACACACTAATGAAGGGAAACGCCAGTGAGGAACCCTTAGCACACACTAATGAAGGGAAACGCCGGTGAGGAACCTTTAGCACACACTAATGAAGGGAAACGCCGGTGAGGAACCCTTAGCACACACTAATGAAGGGAAACACCGGTGAGGAACCCTTAGCACACACTAATGAAGGGAAACACCGGTGAGGAACCCTTAGCACACACACTAATGAAGGGAAACACCGGTGAGGAACCCGTAGCACACACTAATGAAGGGAAACACTGATGAGGAACCCTTAATATATACCTATGATGGGAAACACTGTCGAGAAGTCTGTAACATACTAACGAAGTAGAACGTCGACGAGAATCCTGTACTCTACCAGTGAAGGGAAACACCACTGAGCATTATATAATATAACAATGAAGGGAAATACTGCCTAGAAGCTTACAATATACCGATGAAAGGGAAACACTGTCGTGAAGTCTATAACAACGCAGCGAGAAGCATATACACTATAGGAAATAAGAAATGCAATACTTGCAAGAAGTTAGGCAAATGTGACGGAATTTCGGGAGGGGGTAGTATATGTAAATGCATGGAAATGATTAGATTTGCAGGACGATCGAAATGATTGTACAGGCTCGAGCTGACGTCAGAGGTGCGGAGCAGTCAAACAGAGATTAAGGCAACCAACGCTCCCTCGTTGACAAAACGCTGTGGAAATCGTTCTAAAACGCTTAAGATGCCCTTACGCAGACGTCGACAGCCGTTCCAACAGTTAACAGACTTTGAGCTTGGGAGAATCATCGGCTTTAGAGAAGCTGGCTTGTCGTACAGAGATGTGGTCAGTCTTGTTGGCCATAATTCCAGCACCATCGTGCACATATGGCACCAGTGGGTTCAAGAAGGATCCAGCACACGCTGACAAGGATCAGGAAAACGACGTATGACCACGGAGCGACAGGACCGCCATTTCTGACGCATGGGATTGTGTGACAGATTCGTGACTACAACGCAACTGCAAAGGGACTGGCAAAAAGGGAACAACACATCGAATACCTACCAGGCGGACGGTAAACAACAGGCTTTCACAGTTTTCATTGCGAGCCTTTCTTCCGGCACTGCGTTTGCTCTTCACAACTGCTCACATGCAAGCACGTCTTCAGTGGTATCACCTCAGACGCAAATGGAACGTGGTGTTGAGTGACGAATCGCATTTCTTCATCCAGGGGAAAGGAACGCCACCCAGTTTTGCGACAGTAGGTGCTGGAGGAGCTGTGTGGCAAAAACATTGTCACAGAACTCCAGCACCTGGTGTCTTCCATTAGTCGGACAACTCGGTCAGAACTGGTCATCAGAAGGGGGATCTCTAACTGCCCAACGATGTGTTACCAACATTTGGCAGCCAATGGCTGACCCCTTTGTTCAGCAACACGGAACCTTTTACCAGCAATATAACGCCCATCCAGACACAGTCCGCATTAATCTGAGGTCTTGCCATCCTCTCAGACCTTCTACTATGGCATATAAACTGACAAGCTCCTGTCAGACCTCTGTGGCAAGCAGCTGCTTGAGTGGGTATTTATTTTTATTTATCTACACAAGCAAAACGTTCAGGTCAATAAAGAACTCGCCGGACCTTTAACCAATTGAACATGTCTGGGACATGATGGACTAACAGTTCCAACAACACCCAAGACGTGCGCCAACCACTGTCGTTGAAATGGAACAGCGACATCGTGCTATTTGGCGTTCTATCCCTCAGGAGGACATTAGAGAGCTGTACGATAGCCCTCCCCGCCATGCTTATGAATGTATTGCTGCACGGGGGTAGGTCAACATCATACTAATTATACCACTTTACCGGGTAGATTAAGTGGTAATTTTCCATATATTTTTTTGGATAATGTGATCAATCGCACATCTCAGGGTATGCTAACAGCTGCCTTCGTTTCAATGAAAAGGCATTAGTCCTTCCAGGTGTGGCAATTCTTTTTTCCTGTAGAGTATTTCCAAAAAATTTAATTTGAAAATAATTCGAATTACCTACTTTCAATCTTGACACACCAGAGTGTAGATGGGAGTTCTCCCCTCTCATCCTCCCTCCCCCTCCCCTCTCATCCTCCCTTCCCCTCTCCCCTCATCCTCCCTCCCCCTCCCCATCTAGGAATTCACCACTTCTCGACCTGCACTAATATATTGCATAATTTGAAATGTGCAGCTGACTTCTCAACAAATATCAGTTATCCTCCATCTTTGACTGGAACCTTCGATTCGTCGTTGGCAAATCGTGAAAGGTTGTCTTCCCTGAAGAGAATAGTTGTCTTCTCTAAAGAATCCAGTTGCCTTCCCTAATGAAAACGGTTGCTTTCTCGAAATAATCTGGTTGATTTCGCTAAAGAATCCATTTGTATCCATCGGTAAAGAATCCAGTTGCCTTCCCTAAAAATCCAGTTGTCTTTCATAAAGAATCGAGTTGCCTTCCCTAAAGAATCCAGTTGTCTTTCATATAGAATCCAGTTGTCTTCCCTAAAGAATCCAGTTGCCTTCCCTAAAGAATCCAGTTGTCTTTCATAAAGAATCCAGTTGCCTTCCCTAAAGAATCCAGTTGCCTTCCCTAAAAATCCAGTTGTCTTTCATAAAGAATCCAGTTGCCTTCCCTAAAGAATCCAGTTGTCTTTCATAAAGAATCCAGTTGGCTTCCCTAAAGAATCCAGTTGTCTTTCATAAAGAATCCAGTTGGCTTCCCTAAAGAATCCAGTTGTCTTTCATAAAGAATCCAGTTGCCTTCCCTAAAGAATCCAGTTGTCTTTCATAAAGAATCCAGTTGCCTTCCTTAAAGAATCCAGTTGCCTTTCATAAAGAATCCAGTTGCCTTCCCTAAAGAATCCAGTTGTCTTTCATAAAGAATCCAGTTGCCTTCCCTAAAGAATCCAGTTGTCTTTCATAAAGAATCCAGTTGCCTTCCCTAAAGAATCCAGTTGTCTTTCATAAAGAATCCAGTTGACTTCCTTAAAGAATCCAGTTGCCTTCCTTAAAGAATCCAGTTGCCTTCCCTAAAGAATCCAGTTGCCTTCGTTAAAGAATCCAGTTGCCTTCCCTTAAAATCCAGTTATCTTTCATAAAGAATCCAGTTGCCTTCCCTAAAGAATCCTGTTGTCTTGCCTAAAGAATCCAGTTGCCTTCCCTAAAGAATGCAGTTGACTTCCATAAAGAATCCGGTGAACTTCCCTAAAGAATCCAGCTGCAGAGTTACCTACAGGCGATGTGCACGTTAAAGAACGCGCTGAATGGCCTTGAGCGGAGGCTCCCCATCTGTCTCCTGAAAGCTGCTGGGGCGGGGGTGGGCTCAGTCGGTGGAATGCCCTTCAGCGGAGGTTTTCCTCTGTCTCCTAAAAGCTGTCCAGTGCGTCTCCTTATTCAACCTTCTCTGAGCCCTTGGGGTCCTTGTGACCTGGCCGTTTAGACCATTGTTTGTTTCGCATTGATTGATCGATCATATGCAAGAAACAGTGCCGTTAAGAAGTTAAACAACCCGATATAATACTACCGATAAATAGTGTCGAAACACGTGGTTGCCTACAAGTGGAGTAGACAGTGCTGCTAAGAAAGTACAGCCTCGAAATCCGTAGATGTTCGAATTTCCACTGTTAAAAGGTGCAAAATCGAAGAATATACGCCAGGCTCGTAATCTGTAGTTCCCAGGTTCGAGTCCCAGCTAGGTCAGCTTTGAGATTTATCTCCGCAAAATTCGGAAAGTTAAAATTTTAAAATTTTTAAAAAAACGTTAAGTCGTGTCCCCTTGTGCGGGAGAGCCATACCCTCTGCACGTTAAAGAACACACTGGATGGCCTTGACGGGAGGCTACCATCTGTCTTCTAAAAGCTGTTCCAGTGGGTACAATCCCCCAACCTTCTCTGAGCCTTCGGGGTCCTTGTGACCTGGTCATTTAGCCCATGGTGTGCAAAAAAGTGCCTCTCAGAGGTAAAACAACTCAACGTTAAAGAACACGCTGGATGGCCTTGACGGGAGGCTACCATCTGTCTCCCAACAGCTGTTCCAGTGGGTCCCCTCCCCCAACCTTCTCTGAGCCTTCGGGGTCCTTGTGACCTGGCCATTTAGCCTATGGTGTGCAAAAAAGTGCCGCTCAGAGGTAAAACAACCCAACGTTAAAGAACACACTGGATGGCCTTGACGGGAGACTACCATCTGTCTCCCAACAGCTGTTCCAGTGGGTCCCCTCCCCCAACCTTCTCTGAGCCTTCGGGGTCCTTGTGACCTGGCCATTTAGCCTATGGTGTGCAAAAAAGTGCCGCTCAGAGGTAAAACAACCCAGCGTTAAAGAACACACTGGATGGCCTTGACGGGAGGCTACCATCTGTCTTCTAAAAGCTGTGAGTCCCCTTAGCCCAGGTTTGTGACCCACTGTAAAATTATTTGTCTGTGTCACGTGTTCCGAAAAATCCCTTCTGATCGCCTACTCCACTTGTAAGCAACCACGTGTTTCGACACTACATTTATCGGTAGTATTATATCGGGTTGTTTACTTTCTTAGCGGCACTGTTTCTTGCACATGCTCAATCAATCAATGCGAAACAAACAATGGTCTAAACGGTCAGGTCACAAGGACCCCAAGGGCTCAGAGAAGGTTGAATAAGGTTGTTGTTGTTGTTTTGTTGTTGTTTTACATCTGTGCGGCACTTTTTTGCACAACATGTGCTAAATGGCACAACATAACAAAATGGCCAGGTCACATGGACCCCGAAGGCTCAGAGAAGGTTGGGGGAGGGGACCCACTGGAACAGCTGTTGGGAGACAGATGGTAGCCTCCCGTCAAGGCCATCCAGCGTGTTCTTTAACGTGCACAGGGTATGGCACTTTTTTTGCACACAATGGGCTAAATGGCCAGGTCACAAGGACCCCGAAGGCTCAGAGAAGGTTGGGGGAAGAGACCCACTGGAATAGCTGTTGGGAGACAGATGGTAGCCTCCCGTCAAGGCCATCCAGCGTGTTCTTTAACGTGCACAGGGTATGGCACTTTTTGCACACAATGGGCTAAATGGCCAGGTCACAAGGACCCCGAAGGCTCAGAGAAGGTTGGGGGAAGAGACCCACTGGAATAGCTGTTGGGAGACAGATGGTAGCCTTCCGTCAAGACCATCCAGCGTGTTCTTTAACGTGCACAGGGTATGGCACTTTTTTGCACACAATGGGCTAAATGGCCAGGTCACAAAGACCCCGAAGGCTCAGAGAAGGTTGGGGGAAGAGACCCACTGGAATAGCTGTTGGGAGACAGATGGTAGCCTCCCGTCAAGGCCATCCAGCGTGTTCTTTAACGTGCACAGGGTATGGCTCTCCCGCACACGGGGCAGGTTGAATAAGGAGACAGCAATTTAACGGGGACAGCAATTTAACGTCACACGGTTTCACACGGGACAGCAATTTAACATCCCATGCGACGGACGACTGCTTTTCCAAGCCCATCGATGTCCCCTCTGACCGACGGAAGGATGTTACTAGCAATATCTGCAACACAAATATTTATTTTTTTGTGAACTATTTTTTTGGTTTTAATGTTTCTTCCACAACGGTGTGAATATTCGTCCCAGATTTTAAAAATTAGAAAGCAAACAACGAAAAGAGGGGAGAGAGAGAGAGGAAAGACAGCAGAAGTTAAAAAAAAAAGGAAGGGGGGTGGAGGGTGGGGGTGGAGTGGTAGTGAAAAAAAAAATTCCATTACGTTTATATTTCATCATCGACTTGACTATTTATAATCTACGGTGAGGGCCGAGTACGGCCGATAGCAGAGGGCTGATATACGAGGTAAGAACACGAGGAGTAACTTAATAACCTTCGACTGGGAGATCCCCTCGCGTCACGTGCACGAGCGAAATTAAGAATTTTAACGAGGGCCTCGCATTTCGCTAATGAAATTCGCAAATTTAAGCTCCTGTTCTTTTTTTTTTTCCTCTTTTATCTCTCTCCGCTCTCAATACGGCTATATTTTTGTTAAATAAGGAAGTGAGGGAAAGAAAGCAAAAGAGAAAGAAGGCGGGGGGTGGGGTTGTGGGGGGAGGGAGGAAGGGATGAGGGGGGAGGGGAGGAGGGCAAAGGAACAAGAAGAAGACGGCATGAGAAAACGGGGACGCTGGATGACGTGAGCATTCCTAATAGCGTTGTGTACGTTGCCTCGCCAAGCGTACCTCCTCATCAGAGTTTACGGAACGGAATCTGGCAGCATTATAATGAGCCGGGGATCGTTGGCCTTGGCAACTGATAAACTGGATTGAAATGGACGAAGAAACAAGTTCTTGATGATCCCGCTACGTCTGTTGCAATTTAACAAGCGCTCTCTTCCTCCTTGTCCTCTTCCGTCGCTCTCATCCGCAGAAGTCTTTTCTTTCCACTTCCCCCTCCAACGTAATTCCACATTCTCCAAGATCATGTAGTTAGTAATTCAACAACTGCATTTTCGTAGCTTTCCTTAGCGAACGGAGATGCTGGAGGAGCGGGAGACTGCGCGAGATCTTCGCTTGCGAGCAAACAGATTTCGTTCTAATGGCATCTATCTGACTAACTATTAAGTTGTCTGTCTGGAAATATTTCATCTATAAGTTTCACTTGGCCGTCAACTCAGCTTCATCAGTAAGTATTCTCTGCTGTTTTTTTTTTGTGCCATCCTCCACGATATTTCTGTGGAGATTCCTAAGTGGATATCTTTCTCTCCTGACTGAGTAATCATCTGTTTCAGAAATTTAATATTTCACTCGCTTTTAGTTTAAGTTGCAGTGTTTGTCCGGTTTTTCGACTCTTTTGAGATATCTAGGCAAATCTGAGATATCTATGTACAGTCGCTCAAAAAAAGTATCCGAACACTATGGTTGATAACAGAATTAAGAAAAAATATCTGGCAACGATTTTTTTTAGAGATTAGTGATCTGGCAACCTTCGTGTCACGTGATTACAGAATTCAGGAAAAATATCTGGAGCGTGTACAGCAACTGTACACGCTCCAGTTACCGTTCACAGCAAACTGGAGCGTGTGCAGTTACTGCACACGCTGCAGTTTGCTGTGAACGGTAACTGCACACGCTCAATATTTCCGTGAGTGAGCCCACACGATCTAGTATCAAAATAATATGACCACCTACAGTCGCTCAAAAAAGTATCCGAACACTATGGTTGATTATCATCACACAACTCCTAAATAACCCCCCCCCCCCCACGAACTGAAAAAAAAAATCTCTAAAACAGAATAGAAATTGATATACTGTAATGGAATTCCAGTCTCTTGCCACCCCACTACTTATTCTATTTCTAGATCCGAGTCTGAGAAGAAAACGTAAGCGGGGAGTAAATGACTGGATTTAACCGGAACGAACCAAAGTACTGCACACTAAGGAATTTGCCCACCCTGAAAATCTGGAAATGTATTTTTCTTTTAAGTTATAAGGAAAACTAAATGATTTACGAATATCTAAGAAAAATTGAAATGCCCCTCTTTCAAATATTCTTCAACCCTCAACCTAGAGAAAATATTGCTAACACCATTCATTCAGACACTAGCTACTAACCCGTCTTGAGTTGGTTGGGGCGGGGGTGGCTTAGTCGGTAGCGCGCCAGGCTCGTAATCTGTAGTTCCCAGGTTCGAGTCCCAGCTGTGTCAGCGTTGAGATTTATCTCCGCAAAATTCTCCGCCCTGCCCACGGTCAGTAGGGGACACCGATGGGCTTGGAAAGGCCGTCGTCCGTCGGATGGGACGTTAAGCCGTGGCCCCGTGTTCGGGAGAGCCATACCCTGTGCACGTTAAAGGACACGCTGGATGGCCTTGACGGGAGGCTACCATCTGTATCCAAACAGCTGTTCCAGTGGGTCCCCTCCCCCAACCTTCTCTGAGCCTTCGGGGTCCTTGTGGCCTGGCCATTTAGCCCATTGTGTGCAAAAAAAGTGCCGCTCAGAGGTAAAACAATCCAACCCAACCCTTGAGTTGGTCCATTTTATCAAGAATTCTACAACATGTATACAGGATTTTTCAAAAAGGTCTACTCAAAGTCTGAGAACTTCTTCTACTAGGCATAGTGATGAAAAAAAATATTCCTATAAACATTGGTCCAGAAATGCTTCCCTTTCGAGATTATGTCACATTTTGAGAGTATAATTAAGAAAGCCTGCCAAAAGCACGATTTAGATAAATTTGAATGTCTGATCGCAGAGTACATGTGGTATGTAAATGTTGGACAAAATCGCACCGCTCCTGGGTGATCTAAATCGTACGTATCCTGCCCGTTGGATTCGTAGTCGTTTACCAACGCGACACGAAGGTTGCCAGATCACTAATTTCTAAAAAGAAAATCGTTGCCAGATATTTTTTAATTCTGTCACGAAGGTTTCCAGATCACTAATTTCTACAAAAAATCGTTGCCACATATTTTTAAATTCTCTCTCGAAGGTTGTCAGATCACTAATTTCTGAAAAAAATCGTTGCCAGATCACTAATTTCTAAAAAAAAAATCGTTGCCAGATATTTTTTAATTCTGTCACGAAGGTTGCCAGATCACTAATTTCTAAAAGAATCGTTGCCAGATATTTTTTAAATTCTGTCACGGTTGCCAGATCACTAATTTCTTAAAAAATCGTTGCCTGATATTTTTTATTCTGTCACGAAAGTTGCCAGATCACTAATTTCTAAAAAAAAATTGTTGCCAGATATTTTTTTTATTCTGTCACGAAGGTTGCCAGATCATTAATTTCTGAAAAAATTGTTGCCAGATATTTTTTAATTCTGTCACGGAGGTTGCCAGATCACTAATTTCTAAAAAAATTGTTGCCGGGTTTTTTTTTTATTCTGTCACGAAGGTTGCCAGATCACTAATTTCTAAAAAATTTGTTGCCGAGTTTTTTTTTAATTCTGTCACGAAGGTTGCCAGATCACTAATTTCTAAAAAAATCGTTACCAGATATTTTTTAAATTCTGTCACAAAGGTTGCCAGATCACTAATTTTTAAAAAAAAAATATTTTTGCCAGATATTTTTTTAAATTCTGTCACGAAGGTTGCCAGATCACTAAGTTCTAAAAAAAAAATCTTTGCCAGATATTTTTTAAAATTCTGTCATGAAGACACTAATTTCTAAAAAAAATTGTTGCCAGTTATTTTTTTAAATTCTGTCACGAAGGTTGCCAGATCACTAATTTCTTAAAAAAAATCGTTGCCAAATATTTTTTTTTACTTCTGTCACAAATGTGGCCAGATTACTAATTTCTAAAAAAATCGTTGCTAGATGTTTTTTAATTCTGTTACGAAGGTTACCAGATCACTAATTTCTAAAAGATCGTTGCCAGATATTTTTTTAATTCTGACACGAAGGTTGCCAGATTACTAATTTCTAAAAAAAAAATCGTTGCCAGATATTTTTTCTGAATTCCGTAATCAACCATAGTGTTCGGATATTTTTTTGAGCGACTGTACATTCGATTTTTTTGCTTTTAAACGGTTTCTACCTCGTTTCCTTTCCTAATACCTTTAACTAACTAATGATCCTTAATAATCGTTATCCTTTACTAGCACTTAACGATCCGGTCTCTGACTACTTAATTAGCGTTATTTCTGCAAGAGTAAAAATCGCCCCCCCCCTCCCTTTCCCCCCCCCCCCCCCATAGTTTTCTTTTAATTAGACTCGCTTGTGAACGATATTTTACCTCGCGTTTGTTGTTAGCAACTTCGTGTTCTTGTTCCTGCTCTGAAAGCTTCTCATATATTTACCAAAGGAGGAGCGAAGAAGGGAAAACTGCATTTCTTATACCGTGCAATCAACGTGTAAGAAAACTTGATACAGGAGATCACCTTGTAATGACCTTCCTGTAGATGATGGGGAGGGGGATCCAAGCTATCATTTGGATAATCTTAACTGTGGAAAAGGAGTGTGAACTAGACGAATCACATATCGCCTTTGGGATGGTCATTTTCAAAAAGAATAGTTTTTCATTTTACGATTTTTACTTCCTCTAACGGTGGAAATTCGAACTAATAGATGATTGAGAGAATGCAGATAGTAATATTTTATTAGTACTTATAATGTTCAAAAATTTATTAATACTGTTGCGGATCACAAAAATGGATAGCCACTGAACGTGAGTATTAAAAGCTATATTTCAAAACCAAATTCAATACAAGGTAAATTGTTACAAAGGAAATATGGATGAAGTATCTTATTAACAAATCAACTATTAACATGCACAAGTCATCAATCTTCCTGCGTAGAGCACACAATATCAGCTCTGTGTATTTTACTAAATACTACCTTTTACTTGATTTACCAGGTCACCCGAAGATCTTCACTCGTAAACCAATTCTCGTCCTGTGCTAATAACTTTTCACACACTAGCCGAACAAAAAGACAGTCCATGTAGACATTCGAAGTTAGCCATAAAAGTTCCCACTTTTATACTTCCGCGTATACACAACACATCAAGTTACTTCTTGATACTTAACGATAAAAGATCCCACTTTTATCCTTCCGCGTATACACAACACATCAAGTTACTTCTTGATACTTACGCGCACTGTCTCAGAACAGCTCACCGTCCATTTTCGAACTCACCGACTGTTACAATACAACGACCGTTAACGCTCCACTCTTCTTCTCCAAATTCTCCCAACGTTCTTATTCGTTGGCTGAAACTTTGCTTTCGGTTGCCAGATTCCTTCTGTCGTAACACTGCCCCCTTCCTAGGTCTTGTTCGTCCCGAACAATTCTGGATTCCAAAGTTTCTTCAGTTCTTCGATGAAACGGGGTCAAACGATCCACGTGAACCACCTTGCTCTTTGTAGCTGGACGTCGACGAATGCGATATTCCACGTCTGTGTCAAAATGAAAGCGAATCTGATTATGACGTAGATTTCTTTTCTGACTGAAGCCTCGTCCACAAATATAATACGTGTAAGGCCTATAGCCCTTGTGAACACGTTTATGTCTCCGCAGGGAGAAGAATCGACTAAGAGTTTTCGTGCAAAACCTGTAAAAAGTTTTCTTCTTTGTCGAAAGTTTTCTTCTTTGGATTTTTACTTCTATCAACAGTAACAAGGAATGAAAGTCATTAGTGACATAAAATCTAGGGAGGAGTTTCATCCTCCAGTCTGACCCTTTTGTCAGTTGACTTTCACTTAATTCAGAACTGTCGTGATGAACCTTCAGCCATATTTCACCTGATTCAATTTGATCCCCAAGGTGCTTCACAACTATAATATCAGCTCCATAATTCTTTTTAGCTCTTCGGTCCATCTCCTCCTTCCATACTCTTGCTAGAATTGCAGCTTCTAATCCGACAACCTTACCTGTTTCTCCTGTATAAGTGAAATCAGTGATGTGTCGGGCTGCTAGCAATATTTTTTCTGTTTTACCTTCACATAGCCAGCTTGCAACATCTTCAGATACTCCTTGTTCTATTAACATGTTACGAAACTTGTTCAAAGCATTGCCGTTATGCAGAACCTTACGGACACGTGATGCTTCATCTACCCTATTATCCACAATGTTCACAAAACGCAGAAGTTCTCCTAACTCTTCGACGAGCTCTTGCAGTTCTAAGGATCCGTTACCAAGGAAACACTGAACAGCTTCCATCACTTCCAGAGAGTTGTCAACAGAGTTTTCAAGAGGTGAATCCATGTTGCTGATAACAGCTGAACAACTCAAACTCTTCATTCCACGAGCTTGTGATGCTGCAACCACTTTCTTAACTAAATCAACAGCAACATCTTCTGTACTGATGAGATCAATAGCTCCTTTTCCGAATTCTACATCATAAACCAAAGCACACACTCCTTCAGCCAGCTTTTTGGACACAATTGAGCATATCATTAGAGAAACGCTATCTATGGTAGCCATCAGATCCTTGCAGCGGTAAATCTCCTTATCTGTTGGCACCAGCTCCTCTGTCTGTCCTACGATGCAGCATCCGACGTCTTCCACCATCTGCTCGATTTTATCTTTAGTGCAGTCGACTGTGAAGCCAGGGATGGATTCCAATTTGTACAGAGTATCTCCCGTCAATTGGAGAGCACGACCGGAGATCATAGGGACCTTGAGACCTAAAGCAGCAAGTGCAGGAGCCAAGACAAGACTCACTTTGTTGCCGACACCTCCTGTGCTGTTTTCATCTACCATCCGATGGCGCCACTCGGGTCTCCAGCAAAACACATGACCCGAGGAGGTCATAGTTGCTGTTTCTTCGGAATTCACTTTCTTGGAGCTCTCATTGTAATTAGCCAGGGAAACATCAGTCATGATTGCCAAATTGTTCATTCTGGAGATCAGCGACGAGTTTTGTAACATGATATTGTCCACTTTAGAGCTCTTGTAGTCGTGATAAAACTTTTCTATATCCTTATAATCTAAATGGTTATAATGTCCAAATCTGCACATTGACTGTTCAGAAAAGAAATTCAGCGTGGCTACGTTGAAATTATCTGAGGGATTCACTTCTCTCTGATCGTAACTCTGAGGCTTAGTTTCATCCAGAAAGTTAGTCTTTGAAGTGCTGTCTCTGCCTGAAGCTCCTTTACTAGCATCACCTGTTACGCTTCTAAGCCATTCTTCGGAATTCCTCTTCCTTAAATCCCCACTTTCTATAAACGATTCAAGTGTGGCTATATGCTTCGGAAAAATCTCTCCGACTTCCCGGGTAACGTCGAATGGCACTTTGTTTCTATGATGAATGGACGCCTCTTCTTTACTCGGACCACTCTGCGAAACGTAAACTCTGTTTCGTTCCCCCTCATTACCACTCGTTACTCTGCCTTTGCGATAATTGTCCATGACGCATTTTGCTGACGGCGAGGAATAGAATACCTTTCGTGTGGATCTCTCTTCAGATCGTGCCAGACTTGTATACCTAGGTATTTTGAAGTGCAAAGCGTACTGTATAGTCTCACAGCTCTCTGATCTGTGTGATTGTTCTTCACAGTTCCTAGACATATCACCAGCGACATAGACATTCTGCCATGCATCACCAGTAGTTGCGTGGTCAAAGGCATTATCTGCGCTATCTCTACGATTCTTGATTTCCAGTAGCAGATCCACATTTTTATATGCGTTGCCTTTCTCTTTTTCTTTTCCATGTTTACAATCTAACTTAACACTATCAAGATCATCTTTTTCACTGACAAATTCAACATTTAAACTATTGCATTGTCTATTGAGTTCGGTTTTACTATCCTTGAACTGATCAATAATCTTATCAATTTGAGAAGCCACTTCAGCTCTCATCTCAGTATTTTGTGCGGCTATTTCGGCTTTCAAATCATCTTTTTGAGAAACTATCTCCGTTCTCAACTCATTATTTTGTGCGGCCATTTCGGCTTTCAAATCATCTTTTTGAGAAACTATCTCCGTTCTCAACTCATTATTTTGTGCGGCCAGGTCACCTATTTTATTGCTTTGGGCAGCTATATCAACTTTCAAGCTATCACTTTGTCTAGCAAGGTCACCAATTTTGTTGCTTTGGGCAGCTAGATCACCTTTAATATCAGTCATATCGGCTTTCAAGTTATCACTTTGTCTAGCAAGGTCACCAATTTCACCTTTAATATCAGTCATCAACTTTACTAATTCATCCATACTTCTAGTTAACGGCATTCAATTAATTATCCCGCTTCTGACACCAAATGTTGCGGATCACAAAAATGGATAGCCACTGAACGTGAGTATTAAAAGCTATATTTCAAAACCAAATTCAATACAAGGTAAATTGTTACAAAGGAAATATGGATGAAGTATCTTATTAACAAATCAACTATTAACATGCACAAGTCATCAATCTTCCTGCGTAGAGCACACAATATCAGCTCTGTGTATTTTACTAAATACTACCTTTTACTTGATTTACCAGGTCACCCGAAGATCTTCACTCGTAAACCAATTCTCGTCCTGTGCTAATAACTTTTCACACACTAGCCGAACAAAAAGACAGTCCGTGTAGACATTCGAAGTTAGCCATAAAAGTTCCCACTTTTATACTTCCGCGTATACACAACACATCAAGTTACTTCTTGATACTTAACGATAAAAGATCCCACTTTTATCCTTCCGCGTATACACAACACATCAAGTTACTTCTTGATACTTACGCGCACTGTCTCAGAACAGCTCACCGTCCATTTTCGAACTCACCGACCGTTACAATACAACGACCGTTAACGCTCCACTCTTCTTCTCCAAATTCTCCCAACGTTCTTATTCGTTGGCCGAAACTTTGCTTTCGGTTGCCAGATTCCTTCTGTCGTAACAATACCTATACTTATAGAATATTTTTATTAGTATTTATATATAAAATATTTTCTATTAGTATTTATATATAGAATATTTTCTTTTAGTATTTATATAGAATATTTTCTATTAGTATTTATATAGAATATTTTTATTAGTATCTATATATATATATAATACTTTTATTGTTATGTATATATATAGAATATTTATTAGCATCTATATATGTATATGTAGAATATTTTTATTAGTATATATATATTATATTTTATTAGGATATATATATAGTATATTTTTATTAGTGCCTATAAATATATAAAGAATAATTTTATTAGTATATACATATATATATATATGTAGAATATTTTTATTAGTATCTATATATATGTAGAATATTTTATTACTATCTATAATATACAATATTTATTACTACCTACATATCTAATATATAAAGGAGAAAGTTTGTTTGTCTGTCTGTCTGTCCGCTTATGCACTCTGACCCCAGAACTAGAGGCTCCAAACTTTGCGTAAGCGTTCCTTTCACCCAGGGAAAGAATATAGGCTATGTGCTAACAATCTGGGGTCAGCAAAAATTGGGGGGGGGGGTGAATTTCTCTAAATCCCCATACATGTAACATTAACAGTTGAAAGTTATTCAAAATAATTGTTGCCACCAATAAATTGGAAATAATGAATGCATCAAACTAATTTCTGATTTCGCCTCATAACTCATTGTTCAGTTTATTGGGTCAAGGGGGCGGGGGTGGCTCAGTCGGTAGCGCGCCAGGCTCGTAATCTGTAGTTCCCAAGTTCGAGTCCCAGCTGGGTCAGCGTTGAGATTTATCTCCGCAAAATTTCCCCGCCCTGCCCACGGTCAGTAGGGGACACCAATGGGCTTCGAAAGGCCGCAGTCCGTCGGATGGGACGTTAAGCCGTGGTCCCGTGTGCGGGAGAGACATACCCTGTGCACGTTAAAGAACATGCTGGGTGGCCTTGACGGGAGGCTACCAACTGTCTCCCAACAGCTGTTCCAATGAGTCCCCTCCCCCAACATTCTCTGAGCCTTCGGGATCCATGTGACCTGGCCATTTAGCCCATGGTGTGCAAAAAAGTGCCGCTCAGAGGTAAAACAACCCAACGTTAAAGAACATGCTGGATGGCCTTGACGGGGAGGCTACCATCTGTCTACCAACAGCTGTTCCAGTGGGTACCCTCCCCCAACCTTCTCTGAGCCTTCGGGATCCATGTGACCTGGCCATTCAGCCCATGGTGTGCAAAAAAGTGTCGCTCAGAGGTAAAACAACCCAACGTTAAAGAACACGCTGGATGGCCTTGACGGGAGGCTACCATCTGTCTCCCAACAGCTGTTCCAGTGGGTCCCCTCCCCCAACCTTCTCTGAGCCTTCGGGGTCCTTGTGGCCTGGCCATTTAGCCCATGGTGTGCAAAAAAAGTGCCCCTCAGAGGTAAAACAACCCAACGTTAAAGAACACGCTGGATGGTCTTGACGGGAGGCTACCATCTATCTACCAACAGCTGTTCCAGTGGGTCCCCTCCCCCAACCTTCTCTGAGCCTTCGGGGTCCTTGTGGCCTGGTCATTTAGCCCATAGTGTGCAAAAAAGTTCCGCTCAGAGGTAAAACAATCCAATCCAATTGTTGGGTCAAGATCGCGAGTGTCCGTGGATATTGAAGTCGTTTTAATTAAGCACGAGAACACGAGTTTCTTTGTTGAAATAGAAGCTTGAAAAACTAAGAATTCATGTCGAAAATTAAAATCGCTAGCTGAATTTGAAAAATATGTAAAAGTTAATAAACGTATATCTGATATGTTATGTAATAAATAAAGTTTTCCCATAATAAAAATTATTTTTTCGTAATATCTATACAATTGTTTGGGCATCTCAGATCACATTTAATTTTCTTTTTCTATAAAGTTGCATATTCCTGGCAAATTGTATCGAGGGGGTCTGGGAAGTATGAAGTGATTTGAAAATTTCGATTATCTTATCTCCGCAAAATTCCCCGCCCTGCCCACGGTCAGTAGGGGACACCGATGGGCTTGGAAAGGCCGCCGTCCGTCGCATGGGACGTTAAGCCGTGGCCCCGTGTGCGGGAGAGCCGTACCCTGTGCACGTTAAAGAACACGTTGGATGGCCTTGACGGGAGGCTACCATCTGTCTCCCAATAGCTATTCCAGGGGGTATATATTTATCAGTGGTTCTCATTCTTTTATGCTTCACGTACCCCCTGGAAATGTGTATGTAACTGGCGTACCCCTTGTATAGTTAGATAAAACTATAGTTATAGTATAACAATGGGAATAAAATAAAACATATATATCAGTGGTTCTCAACCTTTCATGCTTCACGTACCCCCTGGAAATGTGTATGTAACTGGCGTACCCCTTGTATAGATAGATAAAACTATAGTTATAGTATAACAATGGGAATAAAATAAAACATATATATCAGTGATTCTCAACCTTTTATGCTTCACGTACCCCCTGGAAATGTGTGTGTAACTGGGGTACCCCTTGTATAGATAGATAAAACTTTAGTTATAGTATAACAATGGGAATAAAATAAAACATATATATCAGTGGTTCTCAACCTTTTATGCCTCACATACCCCCTGGAAATGTGTACGTAACTGGCGTACCCCTTGTATAGATAGATAAAACTATAGTTATAGTATAACAATGGGAATAAAATAAAACATATATATCAGTGGTTCTCAACCTTTCATGCTTCACGTACCCCCTGGAAATGTGTATGTAACTGGCGTACCCCTTGTATAGATAGATAAAACTATAGTTATAGTATAACAATGGGAATAAAATAAAACATATATATCAGTGATTCTCAACCTTTTATGCTTCACGTACCCCCTGGAAATGTATGCGTAACTGGGGTACCCCTTGTATAGAGAGATAAAACTATAGTTATATTATAACAATGGGAATAAAATAAAACATATATATCAGTGGTTCTCAACCTTTTATTCTTCACGTACCCCCTGGAAATGTGTATGTAACTGGCGTACCCCTTGTATAGATAGATAAAACTATAGTTATAGTATAACAATGGGAATAAAATAAAACATATATATCAGTGGTTCTCAACCTTTTATTCTTTACGTACCCCCTGGAAATGTGTATGTAACTGGCGTAACCCTTGTATAGATAGATAAAACTATAGTTATATTATAACAATGGGAATAAAATAAAACATATATATCAGTGATTCTCAACCTTTTATGATTCACGTACCCCCTGGAAATGTGTGTGTAACTGGGGTACCCCTTGTATAGATAGATAAAACTAGTTATAGTATAATAATGGAAATAAAATAAAATAAAACATATATATATATAACATATATCTAGAGACTTTTGTGCTCTCATGGCGTACCCCAAAAAATTTTACCGCATACCCCACGTTGAGAACCCCTAGACTAGGTGATTATGTCGAAACATAGTCAACACATGTACGTCGATATGTGTAGCGGTTTCTTTTGAAATTAGAGTTGTGTTGGTGCTGTACGGATTGTGAATTCTTTTTTTCCTGATCAACCCTCGTAGTTATCACTTTAGCTTGAAATTTCTGATTTAATCGGCTGTAATAAATGTACCCCAATAACGAGGGAGGGGGAAATAAAGTTACAATTTTCATATATAATTTTTTTATTTTAGGCATTTCTTCTTTATAGTATAAAAATCCTTACAACCCTTTTATGTCGTCTTATTTGTAGTTTTTGTTTTCTATTGATTATTATATATTTAAAATATTTTTATGACTTCCAGGAACGGGTAGAGCATTCCCTTTTTTTTTCATGACGGCGAATATGCCAATCGCTTTAATGAAATTATTTGAAAGTTGGAAAAAGATTCTTCTTCCAAAACACCATGAATATATAAATCATATTTTCAAAAAACTATCCTACTTTTCTTAACCTTAAAACTGTCTTCACTGTCATAGACTTATTTTTCACAACTAATTTAATTGCAACAGTTAATAATACTTAACAAGCTAAAGATAAAAAAAAAAGAAATATTTATGTTTCAGCGGTGGCAACACCAATAAAAAGCAAAAAACGTTTGCAAGTTTCTTTCGAGAGTTGCTTTTAGATTATCGGTTTTTAAATTGTTGTTAATAATTATTTTTAAAAAACTTTGAGTTTAGTATACATTAATTATTTCCTTTAACGTAACCATGTTCATAGTCAAATTTTTAAACTCTATAACTAAGTATTAAGAACATTAAATAAATTCTTGTTCGTAGTTTGTTTTCGTATTTTCCAGACATTTACTGCAGTTTAGAGATTTACAATGAAACCAAAGCTCGGCAAAAACTTCGTTAATATTGTATACTGATAAAAACATTTCCTTTATTTTGGTATCTTCCAAATTATTCAAAAGAGTTGTTTTCAATGAAGGATATAATAAAAAAATAACATTCTTCGACTTTTAACTAACCTTACAGAATGCAATTTATAAGACAATTATTAAATATTTGTTTATTCTCGTAGCTTTTATTCACCGTTTTCAATTCCACTTTTTCTACGCGACCTTTTATTCTCACAAACACGCTACAATTCCATTCATTATAAATACTGAAGTCTTCTTACCAAGACTTTAAAATGTGATGGCAGGCAAGGTATATAAAAAAAACAATTTCGTTTTTACTTCTTTCATGCAACATTTAAATGTATTACGAATTCAGACACTTATTTAATGTAAACCGGCAAATTTCCAGAACGTCGTTTTTATTTACGCAAGGAATCGGTGGCAACATCATTTTGAAAAGTATTTTTTTTTCTTTGCCTTCTTCGTGCTCGAACGAAAATAACAACTTTCAAATTACAATTATGAAACATATATTTCACGGTAAACATTTTTGTTTCCTTGGCTTTTGTGTTGAGAGAGAAAAAAAATAATAAATATCTGTCTTTATTCGAGAATTACACTCACTAACGAGTTTTAGAATTATGGGAAGTAGAAACCATATTTAAGCAACGAAAAAAAAAGATATTCAACAGGGAATTGGAAAGAGATGTAGACGAAATAATTTTAAAACTTAACCGAAATGGAAATTAGAATAAAACAAGAAGACAATATAAATATCTTGTGAATAAATTAAAGGATAAAATGACAGAAGATAGATTAATTTACTAAAAGATTAATGCAGTGGTTCTCAACCTTTTATGTTTCACGTACCCCCTGGAAATGTGTAGGTAACTGGCGTACCCCTTGTATAGATAGATAAAACTATAGTTATAGTATAACAATGGGAATAAAATAAAACATATATATCAGTGGTTCTCAACCTTTTATGCTTCACGTACACCCTGGAAATGTGTATGTAACTGGCGTACCCCTTGTATAGATAGATAAAACTATAGTTATAGTATAACAATGGGAATAAAATAAAACATATATATCAGTGGTTCTCAACCTTTTATGCTTCACGTACCCCCTGGAAATGTGTATGTAACTGGCGTACCCCTTGTATAGATAGATAAAACTATAGTTATAGTATAACAATGGGAATAAAATAAAACATATATATCAGTGGTTCTCAACCTTTTATGCTTCACGTACCCCCTGGAAATGTGTAGGTAACTGGCGTACCCCTTGTATAGATAGATAAAACTATAGTTATAGTATAACAATGGGAATAAAATAAAACATATATATCAGTGGTTCTCAACCTTTTATGCTTCACGTACACCCTGGAAATGTGTATGTAACTGGCGTACCCCTTGTATAGATAGATAAAACTATAGTTATAGTATAACAATGGGAATAAAATAAAACATATATATCAGTGGTTCTCAACCTTTTATGCTTCACGTACCCCCTGGAAATGTGTAGGTAACTGGCGTACCCCTTGTATAGATAGATAAAACTATAGTTATAGTATAACAATGGGAATAAAATAAAACATATATATCAGTGGTTCTCAACCTTTTATGCTTCACGTACCCCCTGGAAATGTGTAGGTAACTGGCGTACCCCTTGCATAGATAGATAAAACTATAGTTATAGAATAGCAATGGGAATAAAATAAAACATATATATCAGTGGTTCTCAACCTTTTATGCTTCACGTATCCCCTGGAAATGTGTATGTAACTGGCGTACCCCTTGTATAGATAGATAAAACTATAGTTATAGTATAACAATGGGAATAAAATAAAGCATATATATCAGTGGTTCTCAACCTTTTATGTTTCACGTACCCCCTGGAAATGTGTATGTAACTGGCGTACCCCTTGTATAGATAGATAAAACTATAGTTATAGTATAACAATGGGAATAAAATAAAACATATATATCAGTGGTTCTCAACCTTTTATGCTTCACGTATCCCCTGGAAATGTGTATGTAACTGGCGTACCCCTTGTATAGATAGATAAAACTATAGTTATAGTATAACAATGGGAATAAAATAAAACATATATATCAGTGGTTCTCAACCTTTTATGCTTCACGTACCCCCTGGAAATGTGTATGTAACTGGCGTACCCCTTGTATAGATAGATAAAACTATAGTTATAGTATAACAATGGGAATAAAATAAAACATATATATCAGTGGTTCTCAACCTTTCATGCTTCACGTACCCCCTGGAAATGTGTATGTAACTGGCGTACCCCTTGTATAGATAGATAAAACTATAGTTATAGTATAACAATGGGAATAAAATAAAACATATATATCAGTGGTTCTCAACCTTTTATGCTTCACGTACTCCCTGGAAATGTGTATGTAACTGGCGTACCCCTTGTATAGATAGATAAAACTATAGTTATAGTATAACAATGGGAATAAAATAAAACATATATATCAGTGGTTCTCAACCTTTTATGCTTCACGTACCCCCTGGAAATGTGTATGTAACTGGCGTACCCCTTGTATAGATAGATAACACTACAGTTATTGTATAACAATGGGAATAAAATAAAACATATATATATATAACATATATCTATCGACTTTTGAGCTCTTATGGCATGCCCCAAAAAATTTCACCGCATGCCCCACGTTGAGAACCCCTACCCTATACAATGAGGTACCTCTGAGCGGCACTTTTATATATAATATATACATATAATAGTGTGGCTACTGATCTAAGGGACCTGGGTTCGAGCCCCGGATTAGGCATGGATGTGTGTGTCGTTTTTCTGCTGAGGTCCTGCCATCCTCTCAGACCTTCTACTACAGCACATTGGATCGTGTGAGCTCACAAAAACGTGGATCGTGTGGGCCCACTCACAGAAATATTGAGCGTGTGCAGTTGCCGTTCACAGCAAACTGGAGAGTGTGCAGTAACTGCACACGCTCCAGTTTGCTGTGAATGGTAACTGGAGCGTGTACAGTTGCTGTACACGTTCCTGAGGTCCTGCCATCCTCTCAGACCTTCTGCTATGGCATATAAACTGACAGGCTCCTGTCAGACCTCTGTGGCAAGCAGCTGCTTGAGGGGTATTTATTTCTTTTTATTTAGTGCTGCTCAGGGGTAAAACAACCCAACCGAACCTGGGAGCAGCAGAAAATGGATCTTGGCTCTCAACTTGCTGATATTCTCCACTGGATTTATTAATCGTAGGAGAGTCATGTTATAGCAGTTCTTCTAGGGCAGGGGTGGGCAATTGTTTTCGTATCTACACTGCGCATGCGTATTGACGTGGCCGTCCTAGTGGAAAATACGAGACGAATCTTCGGTCGCGCACGGGAAGCAAATCTCGGTTCAAGGCGGATTTTTCTGACTGTCTTGGCGGGCCACAAAAAACTCTTCGCGGGCCGAATGTGGCCCGCGGGCCGCTATTTGCCCACCCCTGTTCTAGGGTATTTGGGGAGAGGGTTGGATTGCTTTACCTCCGAGTGGAACTCTTTTTCGCTCATACTGAAGTGCCAGGTCACAAGAATCCTAAGAGCTCAGTAAAGGTTCGGGAAGGGGAACCACTGGGAACCACTTTACTCCCGTAAAGGTTATCCAGCACGTTTCTTTAACTTTCTCAGACTATATCTTTCCTTCATACGGAACCACACCTTAATGTCCCTTACGACAGATGTTGACCTCACCAAGCCCGAGGGGGGGGGGTGCCCCTTTCTCACTGAGGGCAGGGTAGGGGGGTTAGTAGAGGAAAATCTCATCGCTGGCACAGTTGGGATTCGAATCAGGGAACTACAGATTACGAGCCTGGAGCGTTACCGATTGAGTCTACATACCACCCATCCACACCGAACTCCTCAAATTTGTGTGGGGCGGGGGTGGCTCAGTCGGTAACGCGCCAGGCTCGAAATCTGTAGTTCCCAGGTTCGAGTCCCAGCTGGGTCAGGGTTGAGATTTATCTCCGCAAAATTTCCCCGCCCTGCCCACGGTCAGTAGGGGACATCGATAGGCTTGAAAAGGCCGCCGTCCGTCGGATGGGACGTTAAGCCGTGGCCCCGTGTGCGGGAGAGCCATACCCTGTGCACATTAAAGAACACGCTGGATGGCATTGACGGGAGGCTACCATCTGTCTCCCAACAGCTGTTTCAGTGGGTCCCCTCCCCCAACCTTCTCTGAGCCTTCGGAGTCCTTGTGGCCTGGCCATTTAGCCCATGGTGTGCAAAAAAGTGCCGCTCAGAGGTAAAACAATCCAAACAATCCAATCCAATCCCCAAATTTGTGGGAAACTCTCTGTCCAGGCATGTAGTGTGGGTTCAACCTTGTTCAGTGCATTCTTTAATGCGCATATTGTATGGTTCGCCTACACACGAGACTATGTCGTAGATTCCCTTCCAATGGACCCGGATATCCAATTGTCCATTGGGAGGGGGGAGGATGGCTCAGTTGGTAGCTGGCCAGGATGTTCAGTGGTTCCCTTTCACCGGTCTTTTCTGAATTATTAGGTCCTTGTGACCTGGTCATTTAGACCACACAGTGTAGGGGTGGCTCAGTTGGCAGTTCACCAAGCTAATAATCTGCAGTTCCAAGGTTCGAGTCCCAGCTGGGTCAGCATAAATATTTAACTCCACAAAACTCCTGCCCTGTCTCGGAAAGGCCCCCGTTCGTCGTGTATGACATTAATTCATGGACCTTGTACTGGAGAGCCATACCCTGTGCATGTTAAAGAACACGCTGGATGGACTTGATGGACCTGTTTCGTAACTGCTATCCAGTGGATTTCCTTTCCTAACTCTGAGAGGCGCGGGTGGCTCAGTCGGTAGCGCGCCAGGTTCGTAATCTGCAGTTCCCAGGTTCGAGTCCCGCCTGGGTCGGCGTTGAGACTTATCTCTGCAAAACGCCCTGCCCACGGTCAGTAGGGGACACCGATGGACTTGGAAAGGCCGCCGTCCGTCGGATGGGACGTTAAGCCGTGGCCCCGTGTGCGGGAGAGCCATACCCTGTGCACGTTAAAGAACACGCTGGATGGCCTTGACGGGAGGCTACCATCTGTCTCCCAACAGCTGTTCCAGTGGGTCCCCTCCCCCAACCTTCTCTGAGCCTTCGGGGTCCATGTGACCTGGTCATTTAGTCCATGGTGTGCAAAAAAGTGCCGCTCAGAGGTAAAACAACCCAACACCCTAACTCTGAGTTTGAATATTCCCTCTACACATTTAAGCAGTATCACCCACATACCTGATTTTACTGCTTACTTTGTAAGCTGCCTGTGCAGACGAGTTAAGAGTTCACCAGCACATCCTGTCTGCGAAACTTTCTCTGATGAACCACAGCACAATATTACTATGAAAGGGCTCGTCCAAAGATTTTTTACAGAGCTTAAAATTAAGGAGACAACGAAATTGCGCAGTTGATACCTGTACACTTACACCTCGCCCCCTTTACATTATTCTTCGAGATAAATTGCGCAAATCCCCTCCCCCCCCCCTTTTTTTTCTTTATTCTTCGAAATAAATTGGGTTACTTACCCCATTTACTTTATTCTTAGGGATAAATTGAGACACTTACCCCTCGTACCCTTTTCTTTACTCTTTAGAAAAATTGGGTGACTTACCCTTCTTCCACTTTATTTTATTCTTCGAGAAAAATTGCGCAACTCCTCCCTCCCTTTTTTTTTCTTTATTCTTCGAAATAAATTGGGTTACTTACCCCATTTACTTTATTCTTAGGGATAAATTGAGACACTTGCCCCTCGTGCCCTTTTCTTTACCCATGGCCGAGTGGTTAGCGCGCTTGGCTACTGATCTAAGGGACCTGGGTTCCAGCCCCGGGTAAGGCATGGATGTTTGTGTCGTTTTCCTGCTGAGGTCCTGCCATCCTCTCAGACCTTCTACTATGGCATATAAACTGACAGGCTCCTGTCAGACCTCTGTGGCAAGCAGCTGCTTGAGGGGATATTTATTTATTTTATTTTATTATTTAGAAAAATTGGGTGACTTACCCCTCTTCCCCTTTCTTTCATTCTTCGAGATAAATTGCGCCACTTACCTCCTTTTTTTGTTTCTTTATTCTTAGGGATAAATTGGGTTACTTACCCCATTGCCACCTTTACTTTATTCTTAGGGATAAATTGGGTCACTTACCCGTCGTCCCCTTTATTTTATTTTTCAAGATAAATTGCGTCACTTACCTCTAACTCCCTCTTTACTTTATTCTTTGGGACGAATTCCGTCACTTACCCCTCAATTTATCCGTAAGAAGAAAGTAAAGGTGACGAGGGGTAAGTGACCAAATTTATCTCTAAGAACAAAGTAAAGGGGACGAAGGGTAAGTGAAAAAATATATCCCTAAGAACAAAGTAAAGGGGACGAGGGGTAAGTGACCAAATTTATCCCTAAGAACAAAGTAAAGGGAACGAGGGGTAAGTGACCAAATTTATCCCTAAGAACAAAGTAAAGGGGACGAGGGGAAAGTCATAAAATTTATCCCTGAGAATAAAGTAAAGGGGACGAGGGTTAAGTGACCCAATTTATCCCTAAGAAAATGTAAAGGGGACGAGGTGTAAGTGACCCAATTTATCCCTAAGAATGAAGTAAAGGGGACGAGGGGTAAGTGACCCAATTCATTCCTAAGAATAAAGTAATGCGGACGAGGTGTAAGTGATCCAATTTATCCCTAAGAATAAAGTAAAGGGGACGAGGTGTAAGTGACCCAATATATCCCTAAGAATAAAGTAAAGGGGACGAGGTGTAAGTGACCCAATTTATCCCTAAGAATAATGTAAAAGGGACGAGGTGTAAGTGACCCAATTTATCCCTAAAAATAATGTAAAAGGGACGAGGGGTAAGTGACCCAATTTATTCCTAAGAATAAAGTAAAGGGGACGAGGGGTAAGTGACCCAAATTATCCCTTAAAACAAAGTAAATGTGACGAGTGGTAAGTGACCCAAATTATCCCTTAAAATAAAGTAAAGGGGACGAGGGGTAAGTGACCCAATATATCCCTAAGAATAAAGTAAAGGGGACGAGGGGTAAGTGACCCAATATATCCCTAAGAATGAAGTAAAGGGGACAAGGTGTAAGTGACCCAATTTATCCCTAAGAATAAAGTAAAGGGGAAGAGGGTTAAATGACCCAATTTATCCCTAAGAAGAAAGTAAAGGGGACGAGGTGTAAGTGACCCAATTTATCCCTAAGAATAAAGTAAAGGGGAAGAGGGTTAAATGACCCAATTTATCCCTAAGAAGAAAGTAAAGGGGACGAGGTGTAAGTGATCCAATTTATCCCTAAGAATAAAGTAAAGGGGACGAGGGGTAGGTGACCCAATTTATTCCTAAGAATGAAGTAAAGGGGACAAGGTGTAAGTGACCCAATTTATCCCTAAGAATAAAGTAAAGGGGACGAGGGTTAAATGACCAATTTATCCCTAAGAAGAAAGTAAAGGGGACGAGGTGTAAGTGACCCAATTTATCCCTAAGAATAAAATGAAGGGGACGAGGGGTAAGTGATAAAAATTTATCCCTAAGAATGAAGTAAAGGGGACGAGGTGTAAGTCACTCAATTTATCCGTAAGAATGAAGTAAAGGGGACGAGGTGTAAGTGACCCAATTTATCCCTAAGAATGAAGTAAAGGGGACGTGGGGTAAGTGACCCAATTTTTCCCTGAGAATGAAGTATAGGGGACGAGGGTTAAGTGACCCAATTTATCCCTGAGAATAAAATAAAGGGGACGAGGTTTAAGTGACCAAATTTATCCCTAAGAACAAAGTAAAGGGGACGAGGGGTAAGTGACCCAATTTATCCCTGAGAATAAAATAAAGGGGACGAGGTTTAAGTGACCAAATTTATCCCTAAGAACAAAGTAAAGGGGACGAGGGGTAAGTGACCCAATTTATCCCTGAGAACAAAGTAAACGGGACGAGGGGTAAGTGACCCAATTTATCCCTGAGAATAAAGTAAAGTGGACGAGGGTTAAGTGACCCAATTTATCACTAAGAATGAAGTATAGGGGACGAGGGGTAAGTGACCCAATTTATCCCTAAGAATAAAGTAAAGGGGACGAGGTGTAAGTGACCCAATTTATCCCTAAGAATAAAGTAAAGGGGACGAGGGTTAAATGACCAATTTATCCCTAAGAAGAAAGTAAAGGGGACGAGGTGTAAGTGACCCAATATATCCCTAAGAATATTGTAAAAGAAGGGACGAGGGTTAAGTGACCCAATTTATCCCTAAGAATAAAGTAAAGGGGACGAGGTGTAAGTGACGCAATTTATCCCTAAAAATAATGTAAAAGGGACGAGGTGTAAGTGACCCAATTTATCCCTAAGAATATTGTAAAAGAAGGGACGAGGGTTAAGTGACCCAATTTATCCCTAAGAATAAAGTAAAGGGGACGAGGGGTAAGTGACCCAATTTATCCCTAAGAATGAAGTAAGGGAGACGAGGGGTAAGTGACCAATTTATCCCTAAGAAGAAAGTAAAGGGGACGAGGTGTAAGTGACCCAATTTATCCCTAAGAATAAAGTAAAGGGAACAAGGTGTAAGTGACGAAATTTATTCCTAAGAACAAAAAGGGACGAGCGTTAAATGACCCAATTTATCCCTAAGAAGAAAGTAAAGGGGAAGAGGTGTAAGTGACCCAATTTATCCCTAAGAATGAAGTAAAGGGGACGAGGTGTAAGTGACCCAATTTATCCCTAAAAATAATGTAAAAGGGACGAGGTGTAAGTGACCCAATTTATCCCTAAGAATATTGTAAAAGGGACGAGGGTTAAGTGACCCAATTTATCCCTAAGAATAAAGTAAAGGGGACGAGGGGTAAGTGACCCAATTTATCCCTAAGAATGAAGTAAGGGGGAAGAGGGGTAAGTGACCCAATTTATCCCTAATAATGAAGTATGGGGGACGAGGGTTAAGTAACCCAATTTATCCCTAAGAATAAAGTAAAGGGGACGAGGTGTAAGTGACCCAATTTATCCCTAAGAATAAAGTAAAGGGGACGAGGTGTAAGTGACCCAATTTATCCCTAAGAATAAAGTAAAGGGGACGATGTGTAAGTGACCCAATTTATCCCTAAGAATAAAGTAAAGGGGACGAGGGTTAAATGACCAATTTATCCCTAAGAAGAAAGTAAAGGGGACGAGGTGTAAGTGACCCAATATATCCCTAAGAATATTGTAAAAGAAGGGACGAGGGTTAAGTGACCCAATTTATCCCTAAGAATAAAGTAAAGGGGACGAGGGGTAAGTGACCAATTTATCCCTAAGAAGAAAGTAAAAGGGACGAGGTGTAAGTGACCCAATTTATCCCTAAGAATATTGTAAAAGGGATGAGGGTTAAGTGACCCAATTTATCCCTAAGAATAAAGTGAAGGGGACGAGGGGTAAGTGACCCAATTTATCCCTAAGAATGAAGTAAGGGGGACGAGGGGTAAGTGACCCAATTTATCCCTAATAATGAAGTATGGGGGACGAGGGTTAAGTAACCCAATTTATCCCTAAGAATAAAGTAAAGGGGACGAGGTGTAAGTGACCCAATTTTTTTTTATCCCTTTTATTCTTATTATATAATTTATAATATAATTTTATTATATAATTTTATTATATAATTTATTATATAATTTTATTCTTATTATAATTTTTTATCCCCTTTATTCTTGTTTATCCCTAAGAATAAAGTAAATTGGACGAGGGTTAAGTGACCCAATTTATCCCTAAGAATAAAGTAAAGTGGACGAGGGTTAAGTGACCCAATTTATCCCTAAGAATAAAGTAAAAGGGACGAGGGTAAAGTGACCCAATTTATCCCTAAGAATGAAGTAAAAGGGACGAGGGGTAAGTGACTCAATTTTACTTTTCTTTTATGTCTATGTTTATATTATCTTTCTGTTTTGACGACTACATGTGGTTTTGCCACAAAATTTCAGACCTCGTTTTTTCTTATTTTGAATGCCTTCATCCAAATGTTATTTCAAAATATGCATGTTGCTTTAATTTTGAACGCAGATATATTACACATTCATTATTTATTAACGCGTTGTTTTCCACCACACGGCATAAGTGTAACACTTCCACCATGGCTGTCACCTCTTTGCAGCGAAGGAGGCAGGGAAATGTTTCCTTGAATTATTCAGAGCCTCTACTCGCTCGGAACGATGTCTCTCAGCTTGTTATATTTCTCTCTCAATAATTCACGTCGAATATTAACTCATCTACTTAGCGCTCATCCCTCAAACCGTGTTATTTTCTGTCGATGCCGGCAAGCAACTTCCACTCGTTCTATCCAGCCGCCGTTCCCTGCGAAGAGCGAAGAAATTAATGTTCAACTTGGGCGATCATTAGATAGAAAAGATGTATTTAAAGTTGCATCGTCTTCTTCGTTGTGGCTATCGATCTCCCGGCTAACCCTTGTATTCGCAATCAGCCAATGGAAAGAATGCGCGGGAGGATTGGAGGACTGAGAGCACGGGGGAGTTGGTCGCAGCTTTTCAGTGAAGATAGGTCGGTTGGTTTTAGGCTCAAAGGACAGGTGACAAGGATTTGAAACACTGGAGAATGGGTATGAGGAAAGAGGTCACTGGACAGATCCGCGAATAAATGAAAAAATAAAAAAACAGGGGGGTGTGGGGGGTAATCTACTTTTTGCCCTGGGGAGGGGGTGGCTCAGTCGGCAGCGCGCCAGGCTCGTAATCTGTAGTTCCCAGGTTCGAGTCCCAGCTGGGTCAGCGTTGAGATTTATCTCCGCAAAATTCCCCGCCCTGCCCACGGTCAGCAGGGGACACCGATGGGGCTTGGAAAGACCGCCGTCCGTCGGATGGGACGTTAAGCGTGGCCCCGTGTGCGGGAGAGCCATATCTTGTGCACGTTAAAGAACACGCTGGATGGCCTTGACGGGAGGCTACCATCTGTCTCCCAACAGCTGTTCCAGTGGGTCCCCTCCCCCAACCTTCTCTGAGCCTTCGGGGTCCATGTGACCTGGCCATTTAGCCCATGGTGTGCAAAAAAGTGCCGCTCAGAGGTAAAACAACCCAACCCAACTTTAAGCCCTTGGGATCTTTATGGCCTATCCGCTTCGCCCATTGTGTGCAAAAAAAAGTGCCGTTCAGAGGCGAACCAACCTATCTAAGCAAAAAAATGACAAAAAAATCCTATTCCTTCGATTTCCCAACTGAAATGCAATAGCGCACGGAACAAACACTGTCAGGAGATGACGTCATCACAGACAACTCTCTCGCTGCGTGAACGTCATCACCAGCCTAACCAAATCCCGATTCACTATAGTGGCAGAAACCGTCCACCCTCCTCTCACTCTCCTCCCCCCCCCCGACCTATTGTCACAACCAGAAGGTCGATATCCGAGTGAGTAAGAGACAGACCCATCGACGAGGAAGCATTGGTAACAATACGATTGGAAACGGGGACTACAGAACAATCCACAGAGATAGAATGGTGGGATACAATGGCCGCGATTCTATAGACGCTCTAGATGGGGGAGACGCATAACGATCATGTCTCTATCGAGCGAGAGACAATGAAGGGTCACCTTGGTTTATGACGCCATTAAAACTGTAGTAGACCAATTCTCTTTAGTGTCACCAACATTATGTTGTGTACTTCGGCGGAATGTTCCACCTGAGATGATGAAATGGACTCGGATGCTAGGAAGGATTCAACTTGGGAGAGGGAGGGAGGGGGCTGGCAGGGTCACCCTGCAGGTTTCTCGTGCAAGTCTCTTAAATCTTTCTCGTGTGGTCATAGTTTCGCATTCTTTCCATTCTCTAGAGTTGAGAGTGATTGGCTTCATCCACTCCGTAATAAATAAAACCGTCGCGTGATTATAGAGGGGGGGGGGGGTATGTGTTTATACCCCTATACCTCCCGACCTTCAAGTGTTGGATAATGCCTATATATACGCTATTTGTTATACACAGCGCTGAAGTTGGGTTGGGTTGTTTTACCTCTGAGCGGCACTTTTTTGCACACCATGGGCTAAATGGCCAGGTCACAGGACCCCGAAAGCTCAGAGAAGGTTGTGGGTGGGAACCCACTGGAACAGCTGTTGGGAGACAGATGGTAGCCTCCCATTCAAGTCCATCCGGCGTGTTCTTTAACGTTGGGTTGTTTTACCTCTGAGCTTTACCTTTTTACACACAATGGGCTAAATGGCCAGGTCACAAGGACCCCGAAGGCTCAAAGAAGATTGGGGGAGCGGACCCACTGGAACAGCTGTTGGGAGACAGATGGTAGCCTCCCGTCAAGGCCATCCAGCGTATTCTTTAACGTGCACAGGGTATGGTTCTCCCACACACGGGGCCACGTCTTAACGTCCCATCCGACAGACGGCGGCCTTTCCAAGCCCATCGGTGTCCCTTACTAACAATGGGCAGGGCGGGGAGTTTTGCGGAGATAAATCTCAACGCTGACCCAGCTGGGACTCGAACCTAGGAACTACAGATTACGAGCCTGGCGCGCTGCCGACTGAGCCACCCCCGCCCCAACAACTGCACAAACCGCTAAGCAACACTATATGAAAAGTCGACCGTCCAAACATGAAACAACAAAAAAAAAACAGAGATAAAAACAAGACTCTTTTGTTTCTGTTTCGGTTTTAGAGAAAGAAAGGAATAGAGATTCTCATAAGCGAAAAAAAAAAGAAAGATTCCTTCCGTAATTGAAGTCCTTTCACGCGTTTGTCGGCGGAAAGGGCTGGAAGAAAAGAAAGGAAGGTCCCAGTAATTTAAGCACGGATTCCCGGGGCTTAATCTAGTGGAGGACCGGCGACTGCCTACGGAATAGATCCTGGGCTACGTCTGCCTTCACGACACGACGTTCCAAAGGGACCGCAGGGACTGACTTCGCCTCGACTCTCGGCGTCGAAACTCGCGCAGTTGCTCTTGTCTCTTCTTCCTCTTCTGCAACTACCACTATCACGCCAGTTTTCTCTTTACTTGTTTCTTCACCTTTTGCCAAGGTTCGTCTTCGAGTTGTCATCTTTATTCTTTTTGGAGGATGGGGGGGGGGCGGGAATTTTTGTGCTGTTCGGTTCACCTGATCTCCATCTTCGATTCCTTTTGTGATTTGATAAGGGAAAAAACATGTTCTCCATTAGTAAATCACAGGATGTGTACAGCCGCTCAAAAAAGTATCCGAACACTATGGTTGATTACAGAATTCAGAAAAAAATATCTGGTAACGATTCTTTTAGAAATTAATGCTCTGGCAACCTTCGTGGCACGTGACACGAAGGTTGCCAGATCACTAATCTCTAAAAAAATCGTTGCCAGATATTTTTTCTGAATTCTGTAATCAACCATAGTGTTCGGATTTTTTTTTTATTGAACGACCGTACTTTACCCTTTGTTCCATGAGAAAACTCTTTTCATACACGTTAATTAAAATAACTTATAATGCTCTCTTGGAACATTTTGGGGCGGGGGTGGCTCAGTCGGTAGCCCGTCAGGCTCGTAATCTGTAGTTCCTAGGTTCGAGTCCCAGCTGGGTCAGCGTTGAGATTTATCTCCGCAAAATTCCCCTCCCTGCCCACGATCAGTAGGGGACACCGATGGGCTTGGAAAGGCCGTCGTCCGTCGGATGGGACGCTAAGTCGTGGTCCCGTATGCGGGAGAGACATACCCTGTGCACGTTAAAGAACACGCTGGATGGCCTTGACGGGAGGCTCCCATCTGTTTCCCAACAGCTGTTGTAGTGGGTCCCCTCCCCCAACCTTCTCTGAGCCTTCGAGGTCCTTTTGACCTGGCCATTTAGTCCATTGTGTGCAAAAAAGTCCCGCTCAGAGGTAAAACAACCCAACGTTAAAGAACACGCTGGATGACCTTGACGGGAGGCTACCATCTGTCTCCCAACAGCTGTTGCAGTGGGTCCCCTCCCCCAACCTTCTCTGAGCCTTCGGGGTCCATGTGACCTGGCCATTTAGCCCATGGTGTGCAAAAAAGTGCCGCTCAGAGGTAAAACAACCGAACCCAACCCTTGGAACATTTTAAAATCATTCTCGAAACGACTGAAAGTTCGTGAGAAATGTTTATTCTTTTAAAAAATGTCGCGAAAGCGTTATCCTGACAAAATTTTTGAAGTGGCTGTTAAATCTCTTCCTTCTGGTTAATTTCCTTGCAAATCTCTCTCTCTGTAGTATTACCGCGAAAGTGCATCCACGTTAAATGAACTAAAAAGTTTCCTTCATCCTTCGATCCTCATCTTTTCGGTTTCTCTTGACAACAGCCTCCTCTTTCTCTCTAGAGATCCATCCTCTATCCGTTCCCTGTTCTCTTCCTCTCTCTCCTATTTGCTCATTTTTAAAACCACAAATTGTTCATAACAAGTAACAACAGCGGTGGAAAATAAAAAGTATTAAAACGACAACAATAAAAAGAAAAAGAAGAGCGAAACGACAACAGCATCAGAACGAGCAAACAACAAAAAGTAACAGACATCAGAGAAAGGAACAAGCTCGTCTCGTGTGGCCATTTCTCCAATAAGGGAATTGTTTGCCCGTTTCGGCTTTACTTTTCCATATACATAGTAGAGCGCAGGCGCAATGGATGCTCTTCGTCTCGCGTCCAGTACCATCTTTGATCTTTTCCGCCGATGCGCCCACAAAGCCGGAGGAGAATAGAAAGAGCGAGAGAAGAGGAGTGAAAGAGTGGATAGGAAGAAGTAGATGTAGAGAAGGACTCAGCAGGGGCATTAAAGAGAAAGACTAAGAGGGCCAACGTCTCCTCTGCCTTCAGATTACTGCACTAAAGGATTGGTGCAAAGGAAGGGAGAACCGAGATCAACGTCACGAGCCAAATGGGAACGCAGGTCCCTGTGGGGAGTCGGCCTCGGCACACAGTGACCTGTCCATTATCTTAATGCACCCGTGCTGAAATCCCTGACTGTAAGAGGAGAGAGAGAGAACTAAGACAGGAGGATGGTGTGTCGTAGCACTGAGAGAATGGGAGGAGAATTTGGAGGTGGGGGGGGGGGGGGTTGAGGAGGAGAGGAGGTCATTGTACGGTCAGCATCCAACATCCCTTTCACACCCTCCTCACGAGCTGGAGGCGAGCAATATCTGGGTGACTCCTCTCAATCCCTCTTTCAATTATAGCAGTAACAGAGATTCACGCTAACACTACTGCAATTGGCAAACACTGGTGCACACACACAGGGCTTTCCTTGCTTCTTCTGCAAGAAACGCAATTGGTTGTGATCGTGTTGTTGTTTTTTTCGGCGTAGACCTTTTTCTAATGGCTCTTCTTTAAACCGAAGCGCTGTCTGCACTCTGCATTCCAAAAAAAAAGGGTTTTTTTTTTTATTTACAACCGTTAAGCTGAAAATCACGAATAGTGTTGTTGATCTTGGCTACAGAGATAATCTGGATCAAATCTGAAAGAATTATATAAGAGGATGGAGAATTGATTTGACTAAACCGGAACAAACTAGAAAACCATTTCTGTACACTTTTTTTTCGATCGAGTTGGGTTGTTTTACCTCTGAGCGGCACTTTTTTTGCACACCATGGGCAAAATGGCCGGGTCACAAGGACCCCAAAGGCTCAGAGAAGGTTGGAGAAGGGGACCCACTTGAACAGCTTTTAGGAGACAGATGGTAGCCTCCCGTCAAGGCCAATCAGCGTGTTCTTTAACGTGCACAGGATATGTCTCTCCCGCACACGGGACCACGGCTTAACGTCCCATCCGACGGACGGCTGCCTTTCCAAGCCAATCGGTGTCCCCTACTAACCGTGGGCAGGGAGGGGAGTTTTACGGAGATAAATCTCAACGCTGACCAATCTGGGACTCGAACCTAGGAACTACAGATTACGAGCCTGGCGCGCTACCGACTGAGCCACCCCCGCCCCCTATTGATCGAATTTATTGTTGTCAAATAGTGTAGTGTATGCTCCCTCTCTGTTCCAGAGGGCGGGTATTGGCTCAATCGGCAGCGCGCTGGCCTCGTAATTTGTAGTTGTTCCCAGGTTCGAATTCCTCCTGGTCCAGCGTTGAGATTTATCTTCTCCAAACCCTACCCTGCTCAGGAGGGGGACTCCGATGGGTTTGGAACATCTGTCTCCCAACAGCAGTTCGTGGATCCTCTTCCCATAATCTTCTGCTTTTGGATCTGGCAATTTAAAAGTGTCCTCTTAGATAAAACAAACAAGGTTGGGTTGTTTTACCTCTGAGCGGCACTTTTTTGCACACCATGTGCTAAATGGCCAGGTCACATGGACCCCGAAGGCTCAGAGAAGGTTGGGGGAGGGGACCCACTGGAACGGCTGGTGGGAGGCAGATGGTAGCCTCTAGTCAAGGCTATCCAGCGTGTTCTTTAACGTTGGGTTGTTTTACCTCTGAGCGGCACTTTTTTGCACACCATGGGCTAAATGGCCAGGTCACATGGACTCCGAAGGCTCAGAGAAGGTTGGGGGAGGGGACCCACTGGAACGGCTGGTGGGAGGCAGATGGTAGCCTCTAGTCAAGGCTATCCAGCGTGTTCTTTAACGTTGGGTTGTTTTACCTCTGAGCGGCACTTTTTTGCACACCATGGGCTAAATGGCCAGGTCACATGGACTCCGAAGGCTCAGAGAAGGTTGGGGGAGGGGACCCACTGGAACGGCTGGTGGGAGGCAGATGGTAGCCTCTAGTCAAGGCTATCCAGCGTGTTCTTTAACGTTGGGTTGTTTTACCTCTGAGCGGCACTTTTTTGCACACCATGGGCTAAATGGCCAGGTCACATGGACCCCGAAGGCTCAGAGAAGGTTGGGGGAGGGGACCCACTGGAACGGCTGGTGGGAGGCAGATGGTAGCCTCTAGTCAAGGCTATCCAGCGTGTTCTTTAACGTTGGGTTGTTTTACCTCTGAGCGGCACTTTTTTGCACACCATGGGCTAAATGGCCAGGTCACATGGACTCCGAAGGCTCAGAGAAGGTTGGGGGAGGGGACCCACTGGAACGGCTGGTGGGAGGCAGATGGTAGCCTCTAGTCAAGGCTATCCAGCGTGTTCTTTAACGTTGGGTTGTTTTACCTCTGAGCGGCACTTTTTTGCACACCATGGGCTAAATGGCCAGGTCACATGGACTCCGAAGGCTCAGAGAAGGTTGGGGGAGGGGACCCACTGGAACGGCTGGTGGGAGGCAGATGGTAGCCTCTAGTCAAGGCTATCCAGCGTGTTCTTTAACGTTGGGTTGTTTTACCTCTGAGCGGCACTTTTTTGCACACCATGGGCTAAATGGCCAGGTCACATGGACTCCGAAGGCTCAGAGAAGGTTGGGGGAGGGGACCCACTGGAACGGCTGGTGGGAGGCAGATGGTAGCCTCTAGTCAAGGCTATCCAGCGTGTTCTTTAACGTTGGGTTGTTTTACCTCTGAGCGGCACTTTTTTGCACACCATGGGCTAAATGGCCAGGTCACATGGACCCCGAAGGCTCAGAGAAGGTTGGGGGAGGGGACCCACTGGAACGGCTGGTGGGAGGCAGATGGTAGCCTCTAGTCAAGGCTATCCAGCGTGTTCTTTAACGTGCACAGGGTATGGCTCTCCCGCACACGGGGCCACGGCTTAACGTCCCATCCGACGGACGGTGGCCTTTCCAAGCCAACCGTTGGCAGGGCGGGGAATTTTGCGGAGATAAATCTCAACGCTGACCCAGCTGGGACTCGAACCTGGGAACTACAGATTACGAGCCTGGCGCGCTACCGACTGAGCCACCTCCGCCCCTAATAATGGGTGAAGGTGATATACTATTTCTAATGTGAAAGAACAATTTCCTGTTATTACTAATTACGTGTTACTGGTACTTACTAAAGTAATATTAAATCTCTAGTTCAGAATTATGTTGTGAGATGTATTGGCAAAAAAAAACATGACAGCACCAGAAATAATTTTAAAGAGTTCGATAATTTACCTGTAAGAAAATTTTATGTATTCAGGATCCTATTGCAATTGTTTAAAAACTATAATAAATTAATTTGAGTAACACCTATTTGTGAAAGTAACACTAAACACCCAAATTTTCGTAATTCCGTGTCGTTTTTCTGCTGAGGTCCTGCCATCCTCTCAGACCTTCTACTGTAGCATATAAATCTGACAGGCTCCTGTCAGACCTCTGTGGCAAGCAGCTGCTTGAGGGGGTATTTATTTTTATTATATTTACATTGGATCGTGTGAGCTCACAAAAACCTGGATCGTGTGGGCCCACTCACACAAATACTGAGCGTGTGCAGTTACCGTTCACAGCAAACTGGAGCGTGTGCAGTAACTGCACACGCTCCAGTTTGCTGTGAACGGTAACTGGAGCGTGTACAGCTTCTGTACACGTTCCTGAGGTCCTGCCATCCTCTCAGACATTCTACTGTGGCATATAAATCTGACAGGCTCCTGTTAGACCTCTGTGGCAAGCAGCTGCTTGAGGGGGTATTTATTCATCATCATCATCATCATCATCATCATCATCATCAAGCAGCCATGGGCTACGGAGGTCCAACCAGACCGTGCAATTTAGTTCTCCAAGCAAATCTATCCTGAGCTACATCTACTGCATCTGGCCACTGCACACCAATTCTAACAAGGTCCTGTTTGACATTGTCTGCCCACCGCATCCTAGGTCTCCCCTCCTTCTGAGGCCTTTAGGCACACTGTTCATACCCTATTCGCCAATCTATAATTATTCATACGGGCAACATGGCCAAACCAACGGAGTCGCTCTCTGCACAATATGCTGCTTAAAGGAGGTTGCAAACTCCTTTGCCTAATCTCATCATTAGTTACAAAGTTGAACCACCTAATGCCCAAGATACTGCGTAAGCATCTGGAATCAAAAGCATCTAGTTTACAAAGTGTCCAAGTTTCACTACCATAACTAACCCTAGAAAGAACCAAACTATTATACAGTCTAATTTTAGTCTTTAGGTGTATACGCCTATTTCTCCACACTCTCCATAGGTTCTTAAAAGTTCCGGCAGCAATCCCTATTCGTCTGTTAATCTCATGCCGCACATCACCAGTATCTGTTACATAGCTCCCAAGATAATTAAACTGTGACACCTGCTCAAGACTGCAACCATTCAGATTAACTAAATCACAGCCTGCCTGACCAATTTTCATCACTTTAGTTTTCTCTCTGTTTATAACCAAACCTACTCTACTACCGGTCTCATCAACAGCTCGAATGAAAGAGTTCATCTCATCAACATCATTTGCCAAAAGGGCTAAATCATCAGCATAATCTAAATCAGAAATTTTCGTATCTCCAGCCCATTTAAGGCCAAAATCTTTCCCTTGAAGTGAATTTCGCATAACATAATCAATAACCAAGCTAAAGAGAAAAGGAAACAAAATGCACCCTTGTCGAACACCAGAAGTAATGCTAAACCAATTGCTACAAGCCTTACCAACTCTCACACACGACTCAGTGTTATTATAGAGAGCTTTCATAATGTTAACTAACTTGTCTGGTATACCATATGATCTCACAATCAACCACAAATTATGACGATCAACAGAGTCGAAAGCCTTTTTGAAATCAACAAAGCTAGCAACCAAAGGTTTCTGAAACTCTAAACATTTCTCAAGAATCTGCCTAAGTGAAAATATCTGATCCACACATCCCCTACCACTTCTGAATCCACATTGCTCATCACGCAATTGACTGTCAACCAGATTCTTAATTCTATTAAGCACAATCATGGAAAGAACTTTACCTGGAACAGAGAGTAGGCTGATACCCCTATAGTTATCACAAGAACTGCGATCACCTTTTTTGAAAATAGGGATAACAATAGCTCTGGTAAAATCCTTAGGAACTATGCCTTTATCATAAAAGATATTCAGAATTTCAGTCATCCAAGTGGTAACCGAAACATTCCCAGCTCTAAGCATTTACGTAGTAATTTCATCTACCCCTGGGGATTTATGAAGTTTAAGTTTAGAAACAGCCAAAATAACTTCAGATTGTGTTAGAGGGCCAAAATTAAAGCCACCAATGCATCTATCATCATTGCAAACAATGGGAGTAGAACTAACTACATTGTTTAGAACATCACTGAAATGCTCAGCCCACCTAGCCATGACAGAATCCTCCCCTTCTATAACCTTACCTTGTTTATCCTTCAATCCTTGTATGCCTGTCCGTTTTCTACCACACAAAACATTAACTATCTGGTACAGCTCTCTGCTGTTGTGCTGTCTAACTGTTCCTCGGCTTTGTCAGCCAAACCATCAAGCCAAAGATTCTTATCAGCAGCTAACTGATCCTTTACAAGTTTATTAAGGTCTCTGTAATGCTTTCTATTAGGACTAGTAGGGTATTGATTAAGTGCATTCCTGCAGTTCTTTCTTTCCGAAATAAGCTCAAGTGCTTCATCACTCAGATAATTCTGCCTCTTCTGCTCCTTTTTTCCTAAAAGAGTACTGTTAGTGTCCAAAAAAGCCTGTTTAAAATGATCCCATTCTTCCTCAACTTCAGTAGTAAGCAAACCATGACTGTCATAATGACTAAGTAACCTATCATGGTAAGCTTTGGCTATAACTGGATCTTTCAGAGCTTCAGTATTAAAAGTAAAATTTTTAACCCTAGCACAACACTTTTTAAGTTTAAGTTGCAACACACTTTTAACAAGGTAATGGTCAGATCCAATTTCAGCTCCCCTATATGCCCTGGTATTCCTAACAGAACTAGCCCATTTGCTGTTAATTAATATGTAATCAATCATATTCTTATGCAGCCCATCAGGTGAAACCCATGTGTACTTATGTTGTATGTCACGGTGTTTGTAATAAGTGTTAGTTATTCTGAATCCATTGAGTTTACTTACCTGTAGGAGACGTTGCCCATTGCCATTGCAGCTACCAATACCAAAAGGGCCTATTACTCCTCCCCAAAGGTCAGAGTCAGTACCAACTTTGGCATTGAAGTCACCAAGAACAAGGGTAATATCTCCTTTCTTGACAGAATTCAAAATATCCTGAAGTTGTTCATAAAACCTATCCTTCTCATCCTCATCGGCATCCTCAGTGGGGGCATAACAGCAGATAACATTCAAGTCTTTAACGCTTGTCTGAAATTTTGCTGTAAGAAACCTTTCATTAATGCACTCATATCCTAGAAGAGCATCGCTAGCGTGTCTGCTGAGAAGCAGACCCACGCCTTGGTGATGCTTATTGTCGTCCCGCCCTGAAAAGAGAAATTTAAGATTATTTTTAAGAATCTGACCTTTATCTGTCCATCTGGTCTCTTGCAAGCCGAGAATATCTAAATTATAACGGTGGAATTCTTGTGTGAGGACATCAAGAGAAAAAGCTCTGTGCAGAGTCCTCACATTCCAACTACCTATGGAGAGAAAATGGTTAGTGGGATGTTTAAAGAAACTATGTTTATTGAGAGAGGGAATGCCGACAATATCAAACAGCCCCCTAATCGCAGACATGGGGCAAAGACCCGTTCCCCCACTACTAAAGGCTGAAGTCATCTACACTAGAAGACTTCCTCCAATGTAGAATTTGACTATGCCAATAGAAGCAAAGAGTTCAGGTGCCTGCGATGACTTCTGCTCAGGATTATCCACCAGTTGATAAACATATCCTGTGAATCTATTCACTTGGGGCTGTCAACCCACAAACAAACAGAAAACACAGCGGAAGATTTTCCCTCCACAGAAGCCCACCAGTGCAGCAAAATCAGGATCCATAATCAAGCTCAGAGCCATATATCTGTCCAGTCCAGTGGGTTTATATGGTCAGCACCAGGACCCTGTGTGGTTGACCACTCCTCAGCAGGGTAGAAAAAAAAGAAAAGTAGCCAAAGTTGTCCAGATCAGTAGGCCACACTAATCTGGCAGCCCTCCCCTTCCGTTCACTTCCACAAGAGAGTATATCTTTTGAAAGTTACTAACGGTCCGCACCACGAGAAGGCGGGGCCTACAAAAACTCTCATTCAAAAGCATTTTGCGTAGAGAGCCCCTAAAATATTCAATAAAATGCCAGAATGTATTAAAACCAGAAGAAATCTTCATAAATTTAGTTAAAAATAAAACCAAGGAATTGATTGTGTAATATTCTTAAATAGAAGTTTTACTGGGACCACTGTCACTAAAGCAACATCACTTCAAAAAAATTTTTTGAGCTCTGTATAAAATGAGTGCTTTCTTATCCATAGGCAAATTTGTAACTTGAAGGGCTTAACTTGAATCTATCTTTTTCTATCAAATGTAAATGTCAAAGTGTTCCTTGACACTTCTTATCTAGAAATAAATAGATTGAAAACTTATACGCATTTTCTAGTAGCTGCTGAAAGATGGCGCTGCCGTCTCTTAAGAATTGAATCAGTTGGTGGCCTACTTACCGTAACCGTTAAGGAATTGTCCTGCTGTGTAAGAGGTTTGCATACGTATCCGACGATAGCTCAGTTGGTAGAGCGGTGGACTGTAGAGGTTTAGTTTACTGATATCCATAGGTCGGTGGTTCAAATCCGCCTCGTCGGAATATTTTTTTTTTAACTTGGTTTCGAAAGATATTATATATGCAGTGTGAAGTTTTAGTTAGGCCTAGTAATATTCAACGGTTAGCGACTTATATAGACGTGCCTAAAGACTTTTTTTAATAATATTTTTACCTTATATTTCATGCAAATGAAATTTTTTATTCCGAAGTTGAAAAACAATGTTTTAGTTTTAAATGTAAAACTTCTGTAACTCAAGTAATTCATCATTTACATTAGCTTAACATTATTGTAAGGCAAATTCAATCACAAACTGGATTGTTGCCAGATTCTTGAGCACAAAAATAGTTTAAATTAAGGAAAAGGTCATTTTGATTTGGAATCTGGCAATATGTTTTACTGTGGAATCATTCTTGTTTATAAACAGATAAGTAATTTTATAATGTTTAATTTCAGCAATAAAGAAACTTTATTATAAATACATAGGAAGTTATGGCGTATGGGTGTAAAAATAAAGACGATTTACAAAGTTATGCTTTTTATTTTTAATTTCTAGCCGTCCCATGGCCGAGTGGTTAGCGCGCTTGGCTACTGATCTAAGGGACCTGGGTTCGAGCTCCGGGTAAGGCATGGCTGTTTGTCTCGTTTTTCTGCTGAGGTCCTGCCATCCTCTCAGACCTTCTACTATGACATATAAACTGACAGGCTCCTGTCAGACCTCTGTGGCAAGCAGCTGCTTGAGGGGGTATTTATTTACTTGTTTTTACTACTGTATTTAACAGATGCTTGCAAACGGGGCTTTTTTCGGCCGGTAAGCGTACCGGCCGAAAAATTTCTCCACCAATTCTTTTAATATAGTTAAATGCAGGCCTGGATCTAGAAAAAAATCGAGGGGGGGGGGGGGGGGTGAAGGGGTAAAAAACAACCGAACCTGAAAAATGTAGAAGGGTGAGGGGGGGAAAAAGACTGGATTTCCAATGCAGTATAACATTTTGCACCTACCGTTTTAAAATTATTGAAAAAATTTCTTGGAAACTGCATTAAATCTAAACCAATTTCATAAATTTTTGGCTCTTTTACCCTTACAAGCATTCTGAAAGGGGAGGCATGGCCCCTTGCCCCCCCCCCCCCCCCCCCGGATCCGGTTCTGGCTAGATGTAGGGGATATTAAAGCGGCCAATCAAAATCAGTGTGATTACTTGTTCTCATTTTATCATCGTGTATATTATTTCTTAACAAATATGCAAAAGAATTAAATAAATGATCTCGTTCATGCGGTCTCGCGCGGGCCCCGGGTTCTAATGACAATAGCAGTAGTGATTTTATTTTCACAGTAAATATTTTACAATACAAACTGGAAGCATACAAGGATAATCTCTTGCGTGTGCTTTCCACCTGGTTTAAATTTCAAATATTCAAACTAGACTTCAACATCATTCCCCAAAATCGAACTTTTTACATTTTTAGCCGATTTTTGACCTCCGACGTCTCCCTCAATGTCAAAACAGAGGTCACGTTGAGGTCAAACCTGGATCTACAAAGGCTAAAAATTTGAAAATTGGTGTCTGGGGGTGTTTCCGGCTGTGGTTGTCGGAAACGTTACGAAATTTCGAATACGGAGAGTTCTTAGAGGTCAAAGGTCAAATTCAGATCTATCGGTGCCAAAGAGCAGAAAATTGTTTCTGTGAGAATTTTGAGTCGTAGATCTCGGAAATGTGAATTTTTGGTTGCAATGGGTTCTTCGAGGTCAAAGGTCTAATATAGATATACCAGTGCTAGAGGGTTGAAAATTGGGGTGCGCCGGATTTTTGAGTCGTAGATCTAAGTAATTTTTTATTTTGGGTGCGATGGGTCCTTAGAGGTCAAATGTAAAATATAGATCTACCAATGCTAGAGGGTGCTAGAGAGTGCCCGGAGGGGATTTTGAGTAGTATATCTCAGTATTTTTTTTACAAATTTTTGATATGATGGGTCCTTCAAGGTCAAATATAGATCTACCAGTGCTAGAGGGTTGAAAATTGGGGTCCAGGGGAATTTTGAAAGGTAGTTTTTTTATATATATAGGGTGAATCTGAAAAAGTGGGCAAAACTTTACGGGGTGGTAGAACGCAGCTATACGAGCAATATTCGTCATAGAAAGTATGGGCGGAACGCAAACGGCGAGCCGCTAGGTGGCGTTGGAAATGGTATAAAAGGGTCGGTCCTCGCACCCAACGGCATTTCTACCGTGGATTGCCGAGAGGATGGCTGGTTATACTAACCACGAAATGAAGGATATGCACTTTGTGTAAGGTGCGCTCAGAGGGACGGGAATGCCCGGCGGACGGGAATGCAAGTGAGGCTAATCTAGTCGCCAGGATCGCCGTTGTTGCCGGCGATATTCGGGAAATGCCTGGTGTCTTCGCAAATGTGCGTCGGTCACTATCCCGCAGGTGTGAAGCCTGCATTACAGCTGGCGTCAGCTCTTTTGAGCAATTTCTTTGAGCATGTACTTCAATTACATTCCTGTTAATAAAATGTTTTCTGAAGTATCTCCTTTCCTTCTTGTGTTCATTCTTTAAACGTGACAGTGAAAAACTACCTTTTAACTTCTCACCGGTTGCGTTCCGACCATACATTCTATGACGAATATTGCTTGTATAGCTGCGTTCTACCACCCCGTAAAGTTTTGCCCACTTTTTCAGATTCACCCTGTATATACGATGCGTCATTCAAGATCAAATATAGATCGACCAGTGCTAGAAGGTTGAAGATTGGGGCCCAGGGGAATTTTGAGTCGTAGATCTCAATCTATATATATATATTTTTATGCGATGGGTCCTTTGAGGTCAAAGTTCCAATATAGATCTACCAGTGGTAGAGGGTTGAAAATTGGGGCTTGGGGGAATCTTGAGTCATAAAATCTCAGTATTTATTTTTTTTTTCTTTTCCCCCTATGGGTTCTTCGAGGTCAAAGGCCAAATATAGATCTAGCAGTGCTAGAGGGTTGAAAATTATGGCTTGGAGAATTTTGACTAATAGATCTCAGTAATTTTTTTTAATTATTATTTCTTTATGCGATGGGTTCTTCAAGGTCAAATATAGATCTTCTAGAGCTAGAGAGTTGAAAATTGAGGCTTGAGGGAATTTTGAGTCGTATAGCTCAGTAATTTTGTCAAATTTTGGATGCGATTGGTCCTTTGAGGTCAAAGGTGAAATTTTGATATTCCTGTTTTGCAGAACTGACAATTGGTGAATAGAGTTATTTCAGGAAGTAGATTTTCAGATCCGGTGTCGCAATCCAGGTAAAACGGGGATCAGAACGTTAAAGAACAGGCTGGATGGCCTTGACGGGAGGCTACCATCTGTCTCCTAAACAGCTGTTCCAGTGGGTACCCTCCCCCAACCTTATCTGAGCCTTCGAGGTCCTTGTGACCTGGCCATTTAGCCCATGGTGTGCAAAAAAGGTGAAGCTCAGAGGTAAAACAACCCAACGTTAAAGAACACGCTGGATGGCCTTGACGGGAGGCTACCATCTATGTTCCAACAGTTGTTCCAGTGGGTCTCCTCCCCCAACCTCTGAGCTTTCGGGGTCCTTGTGGCCTGGCCATTTAGCTCATGGTGTGCAAAAAGGTGAAGCTCAGAGGAAAAAAAACCCAACGTTAAAGAACACGCTGGATGGCCTTGACCGGAGGCTACCATCTGTCTCCCAACAGCTGTTCCAGTGAGTCCCCTCCCCCAACCATCTCTGAGCCTTTGGGGTCCTTGTGACCTGGTCATTTAGCCCATGGTGTGCAAAAAAGTGCCGCTCAGAGGTAAAACAACCCAACGTTAAAGAACACGCTGGATGGCCTTGAATAGGAGGCTACCATCTGTCTCCCAACAGCTGTTCCAGTGAGTCCCCTCCCCCAACCATCTCTGAGCCTTCGGGGTCCTTGTGACCTGGTCATTTAGCCCATGGTGTGCAAAAAAAGTGCCGCTCAGAGGTAAAGAAACCCAACGTTAAAGAATACGCTGGATGGCCTTGGATGGGAGGCTACCATCTGTCTCCCAACAGCTGTTCCAGTGAGTCCCCTCCCCCAACCATCTCTGAGCCTTCGGGGTCCTTGTGACCTGGTCATTTAGACCATGGTGTGCAAAAAAAGTGCCGCTCAGAGGTAAAGAAACCCAACGTTAAAGAATACGCTGGATGGCCTTGGATGGGAGGCTACCATCTGTCTCCCAACAGCTGTTCCAGTGAGTCCCCTCCCCCAATCATCTCTGAGCCTTCGGGGTCCTTGTGACCTGGTCATTTAGCCCATGGTGTGCAAAAAAGTGCCGCTCAGAGGTAAAACAACCCAACCCAAAGCCCTCTATGTGCTCTACACACGAGTGAGATGGGATTCCTTACCGTGATAAAGAATATTGCTCGAGTGTCGCTCAAAATACCTTCAATGGCCTAGTGGTTGATAGCCATGGTCTAGCTCAAGTGTACAATCGCTCAAAAAAGTATCCGAACACTCTGGTTGATTGCAGAATTCAGAAAAAAATATCTGGCAAGGATTTTTTTAGAAATTAGTGATCTGGCAACCTTAATATCTGGCAAAATTAGTGATCTGGCAACCTTCGTGTCACGTGATTACAGAATTCAGGAAAAATATCTGGAGCGTGTACAGCAACTGTACACGCTCCAGTTACCGTTCACAGCAAACTGGAGCGTGTGCAGTTACTGCACACGCTCCAGTTTGCTGTGAACGGTAACTGCACACGCTCAATATTTCCGTGAGTGAGCCCACACGATCTAGTATCAAAATAATATGACCACCTACAGTCGCTCAAAAAAAAGAAAGAAATTAATGATTAAAGAAATTAAAGATTAAAGAAAGAAATTAATGATTAAAGAAATTAATGAAAGAAATTGATGATTTTTTTAGAAATTAATGATCTGGCAACCTTCGTGTCACGTGACACGAAGGTTGCCAGATCACTAATTTCTAAAAAAAATCGTTGCCAGATATTTTTTCTGAATTCTGTAATCGACCATAGTGTTCCGATACTTTTTTGAGCGACTGTACAACTCTCGGCCCGTGGCTCTGGACAGCCAGTAATGCGGCCCACAAAATCGTAAAGTTTACGTGTTTACGACATAAGCTTTCAACATGATTATGTGATTTTCAGTGAGTTTTTGATATCCCACTAGTTTCATGTTGCACTTTTCTTAATTTTATGATAAAAGACATAAGAAAATAAATGAAATTTTAGTATTCATATACATTAACTATATTATATATTTTATGTGCGGCCCAAAACAATTCATCTTCACTCAATGTGGCCCAGGGAAGTCAAAAGGTTGGTCACGCCTGGTCTACCTCAAGAATGGCGAACCGTTTGCAGTTCGCGTGCCAAAATTGCAGAAATGAGAGAACATTTTCCAGTTCGCGTGCCGACGTTACAAAATATAATTCTCGAATAAGTAACGTCCTTTAAAACGTTATTTATTCGAGGTAAGATTACATATCATTTATGATGCCATACATAATAAATGATACAAAATGCCACGGATAAGGACGTAAATTTAGATTCTACCATAAGACGATGGGTTGGGTTGTTTTATCTCTGAGCGGCACTTTTTTACACACCATGGGCTAATGGCCAGGTCACACAGACCCCGAAGGCTTAGAGAAAGTTGGGGGAGGGGACTCACTGGTACAGCTGTTGGGAGACAGATGGTAGCCTCCCGTCAAGGCCACCCAGCGGGTTCTTTAACGTTGGGTTGTTTTACCTCTGAGCGGCACTTTTTCGCACACCATGGGCTAAATGGCCAGGTCACGTGGACACCGAAGACTTAGAAAAGGTTGGGGGGGATCCACTGGAACAGCTGTTGGGAGACAGATGGTAGCCTCCTGTCAAGGCCATCCAGCGTATTCTTTAACGTTGGGTTGTTTTACCTCTGAGCGGCACTTTTTTTGCACACCATGGGCTAAATGGCCAGGTCACATGGACCCCGAAGGCTTAGAGAAGGCTGGGGGAGGGGACCCACTGGAACAGCTGTTGGGAGACAGATGGTAGCCTCCCGTCAAGGCCATCCAGCGTGTTCTTCAACGTTGGGTTGTTTTACCTCTGAGCGGCACTTTTTTGCACACCATGGACTAAATGGCCAGGTCACATGGACCCCGAAGGCTTAGAGAAGGTTGGGGGAGGGGATCCACTGGAACAGCTGTTGGGAGACAGATGGTAGCCTTCTGTCAAGGCCATCCAGCGTGTTCTTTAACGTTGGGTTGTTTTACCTCTGAGCGGCACTTTTTTGCACACCATGGGCTAAATGGCCAGGTCACATGGACCCCAAAGACTTAGAGAAGGCTGGGGGAGGGGACCCACTGGAACAGCTGTTGGGAGACAGATGGTAGCCTCCCGTCAAGGCCATCCAGCGTGTTCTTCAACGTTGGGTTGTTTTACCTCTGAGCGGCACTTTTTTGCACACCATTAGCTAAATGGCCAGGTCACATGGACCCCGAAGGCTTAGAGAAGTTTGGGGGAGGGGATCCACCGGAAAACTTGTTGGGAGACAGATGGTAGCCTCCCGTCAATGCCATCCAGCGTGTTCTTTAACGTGCACAGTTTATGGCTCTCCCGCACACGGGGCCACGGCTTAACGTCCCATCCGACGGACGGCGGCCTTTCCAAGCCCATCGGTGTCCCCTACTGATTTTGCGGAAATAAATCTCAACGCTGATCCAGCTGGGACTCGAACCTGGGAACTGCAGATTACGAGCCTGGCGCGCTACCGACTGAGCCACCCCCGCCTAATATTTTGGTAGGCCAGTGTATATTCGTAAAGTAAAACATAAAAATATCGACAAGAAAGTCGAATCAGCTTCATAGGTTACAGAAATAGCCTACCGGAGTTGCTCTTAGAATTGTTCTGTTTATTAAATCAGACTAAACCCACTGTTACACACTTTTTCGCAGACACCACATCTGTTACAAAAGATAACAGTACTTCGAAATGCAAATTTTTCACGACCTTTATATTCTCAGATAGACCCGAGAAAAATATAAGAGACGACCCGTTCTAATTTAGCCCGGAGCGAAACCTCAGAACTATACCACCTGTCAAAATATAACTACGATGCTGATGATAATGATGATAAATGATGATGACCATGATGACGAAAACTTCGTAGCGACCAAACCTCTGCCGACGAGATTGCTCGAACTTTGCTAACAACATTGCTATTGCCTGGCCTTAAAGGGTCCAAGAGCCGACGATTGCTATTCTCCCGCCACACGGAGAGCAAAGCTGTGATCATTTTGCAAAGGTTGCTCGCATAATAGTTGAGGCAATGGCACCACATCATCATTCCTGCGATTTGGAAACGCACGAGGATCGCAGCTCAACTTCGGTGACGTCACAGAATGCCGCAACGCAGCTGGAATCGAGGGAGAGAGATCCTCAGAGACTGTTGGATGAGAATGTGCCTTTGCAGATGCTGATAAGACGACGGGGATGGGGAGAGATCGCAGCTCACTTTGGAGAGAGAGCAACTCTGGAAAAACAAACATTTCATAGGGAATTAAGCATCGCTCTGTTTACTTCTATCTGTTCTACGCACTCTCGTGCCTTTAGTGCACGATTTCCAAAGTTTTACTGTTGACTTATAATGGATAGAGAGCTTGTACGTGCGCTGTAGATTTTTTTTTTTTGATCCATTTACGTATGATGTATCAATAACTTACGTATTTGTTCTGTTCTCTTATCATTATGCGTTATTCGTGAAGCGATATCAGTGATATTCGGGGGCTGTATTCGCATTTAGGTTTCTCTGTGTTTGTACAGTCGCTCAAAAAAGTATCCGAACACTATGGTTGATTGCAGAATTCAAGAAAAATATCTGGAACGTGTACAGCAACTGTACACGCTCCAGTTACCGTTCACAGCAAACTGGAGCGTGTGCAGTTACTGCACACGCTCCAGTTTGCTGTGAACGGTAACTGCACACGCTCAATATTTCTGTGAGTGGGCCCACACGATCCAGGTTTTTGTGAGCTCACACGATCCAATGTGCTGTGAACATTAACCGCAATCGCTCCAGTTTGCTGTGAACGGTAACTGCACCACACGCTCAATATTTCTGTGAGTGGGCCCACACGATCCAGGTTTTTGTGAGCTCACACGATCCAATGTGCTGTGAACATTAACCGCAACCGCTCCAGTTTGCTGTGAATGGTAACTGCACACGCTCAATATTTCTGTGAGTGGGCCCACACGATCCAGGTTTTTGTGAGCTCACACGATCCAATGTGCTGTGAACATTAACCGCAACCGCTCCAGTTTGCTGTGAATGGTAACTGCACACGCTCAATATTTCTGTGAGTGGGCCCACATGATCCAGGTTTTTGTGAGCTCACACGATCCAATGTGCTGTGAACATTAACCGCAATCGCTCCAGTTTGCTGTGAACGGTAACTGCACCACACGCTCAATATTTCTGTGAGTGGGCCCACACGATCCAGGTTTTTGTTAGCTCACACGATCCAATGTGCTGTGAACATTAACCGCAACCGCTCCAGTTTGCTGTGAACGGTAACTGCACACGCTCAATATTTCTGTGAGTGGGTCCACACGATCCAATGTGCTGTGAACATTAACCGCAACCGCTCCAGTTTGCTGTGAACGGTAACGGCACACGCTCAATATTTCTGTGAGTGGGCCCACACGATCCAGGTTTTTGTGAGCCCACACGATCCAATGTGCTGTGAACATTAACCGCAACCGCTCCAGTTTGCTGTGAACGGTAACTGCACACGCTCAATATTTCTGTGAATGGGCCCACATGATCCAGGTTTTTGTGAGCTCACACGATCCAATGTGCTGTGAACATTAACCGCAACCGCTCCAGTTTGCTGTGAACGGTAACTGCACACGCTCCATATTCATTACATTATATATTCATACGCATTATATATATTAAAAAAAAGTATCCGAACTCTATGGTTGAACACTATCGTTGCCAGAAAAAAATATCTGGCAACGATTTCTTTTTTTTAGAGATTAGTGATCTGGCAACCTTCGTGTCACGTGACACGAAGGTTGCCAGATCACTAATCTCTAAAAAAAGAAATCGTTGCTAGATATTTTATCCTGAATTCTCCAATTACCATAGTGTTCGGATATTTTTTTGACACGAAGGTTGCCAGATTACTAATTTCTAAAAAAATCGTTGCCAGATATTTTTTCTGAATTCTGTAATCAACCATAGTGTTCGGATATTTTTTGCGCGACTGTAAATTCTAATTTACAATACTATTATCAAGCTCTAGTCTATTTCTTTTTTTTAACAGTTTAATTTTTTTAATTTTAGTTTATTACTCAATTTTTTTTTGTCTTACCTCAGCTGTGAATTAGATATTTATTGTATTAGACTTTCAATCCTTCCACTCGATAAGAAAAAAAAAAGATAAAAAAAAAAGGAATAAAAAAAATAAGAAAACGAAATCTAAGGATAAAAGCTTTTACAGGAGGTTTGATTATAAACTGAAATCGGGCGACTAATTAGCAGCTCGAACGAAGACGAAAAAAGAGATTGGGGGGAGGGGGGGGGGGAGAAGCGTCTTGATAACAATCAAAACAACAAAAAATAAATAAATGAAAAAGTCGAAAAACAGAGGGGAAGGAAAGTGAACGAATGAATGAAAAATAGAAGAAACGAGAGAACGACGCAGAAAAACAAGCGCCGGCGCGTTGTGCGAATCCAAGTCTGCCGCGAAACAAAAAATTACACGGGCAAGAAATGTAAATTTGTGATACTCGTTATCTTTTGCGTTTCATAGAGAAAAAAAAATAATAAAAAATTACAAAAAAAAAAAGAAAAAGATTGCCGCCGAAGGTGGTCACGTAAACAAAAATAAATCCTTTATTGTTTTCAACGCTCTTTTCCTTCTTCGGATGAAGAGATGAGAGGAAAAGGAAACGGGGGAGGGGGAGGGGGGAGGAAAAAAAAGAAAAGAACCTGTGACGCATCAAGACAGCCCTGGAGTGCAAAATCACATTAAGACGGCAATGCCTGGCGTTAGAAATGTTGCCCATCTATCCTGTCTCTTCAGATCGATGCTATTGATCAGTCTACATCCCTCCTCCCCCCCCCAACACTCCCCCTTCACTCTTCTTCTTCTTGCTCTTCTTCCTCCCTGTCAACAACGCACGCGACCCACGTGGGGACACCGCCACCAAACGGATGATGGTCTTAGGCTAGCCGCTCTTCTTTCGCTTTCGTCGTCTTCTTCTTGCTCTCCATCCTCCGCAGCATCCCCCCTCCTCCCACTTCCTCTCTCCATCCTCCCTCCCTCTCTCTCTGTAGTTTGGTCGAGAACATTCTTCTCCCTCAAGACCTTGCCCCAGAATAAAGCACCCGGCCAGAAAGGGTCTCCAGAGGAGGAATCCACTTTGCCGACGGCGAGATTCGTTGTCTGGAATTTTAGGTGGAAGAAATCTCAGCTTCGTCTTAAGTTTGTCAAGTTGTGACAGAGGAAGAGGAGGAGGATAGAAGAAGATGCGGATGCAGACAAGGACTAAGAATCCCCAAAGAAGAAGAAGAAAAAGTAGACAAAAAGGATGAAAATTCGCTGATGGATGAATCGACGCATTTGTATGCTGCTATTACGTAACTTATGGGTTGGGTTGTTTTACCTCTGAGCGGCACTTTTGTGCACACCATGGGCTAAATGGCCAGGTCACATTGACCCCGAAGACTCAGAGAAGGTTGGGGGAGGGGACCCACTGGAACAACTGTTGGGAGACAGATGGTAGCCTCCCGTCAAGGCCATCCAGCGTGTTCTTTAACGTTGGGTTGTTTTACCTCTGAGCGGCACTTTTTTACACACAATGGGCTAAATGGCCAGGCCACAAGGACCCCGAAGGCTCAGAGAAGGTTGGGGGAGGGGACCCACTGGAACAGCTGTTGGGAGACAGATGGTAGCCTCCCGTCAAGGCCATCCAGTGTGTTCTTTAACGTTGGGTTGTTTTACCTCTGAGCGGCACTTTTGTGCACACCATGGGCTAAATGGCCAGGTCACATTGACCCCGAAGACTCAGAGAAGGTTGGGGGAGGGGACTCGCTGGAACAACTGTTGGGAGACAGATGGTAGCCTCCCGTCAAGGCCATCCATCGTGTTCTTTAACGTGCACAGGGTATGGCTCTCCCGCACACGGGGCCACGGCTTAACGTCCCATCCGACGGACGGCGGTCTTTCCAAGCCCATCGGTGACCCCTACTGACCGTGGGCAGGGCGGGGAATTTTGCGGAGATAAGTCCCAACGCTGACCCAGCTGGAACTATTATAGACTGCAGCTATTATAGACTGCAGTTTTTCTATTTTATTTATGTTAGTTAAGTTAGTTGTTCCATGCACAATTATTCCATAATTTAAAATAGATTCGCATATTGCTTTATAAAATAGTACACATGTTTCCATATTTAATACGTATTTCAATTTTTGAATTTTTATCGCCGATATTCTCAAGCTTTCACATATGTGGGATATATGGGCATTCCACCTAAAATATTCATCAAAAATGATTCCTAAGTAATTTATTTTATTTACTTGCTCAACAAGTGGGCAACTGCATAATGATTCATAATTTGAAGCATCTTTTTTTCTGCAATTTATTTTATGGGTTTTCATAAAGAGGTTTTGATGAATATGAAATCCTGGTGAATGAATAATCATCAGTTTTGTTTCTTTCTCATTTAAATAGATTTTATTATAATTTAACCATCTAATAATATTATTGTAATCTGTTTGAACCTCTGAAATGCTATCATTTAAATATTTCTGACTGTTTATTAAAAAAAAGTGATAGTTTCAATCGACAGGAATTTATTTATATTGTTTTATCTCAGAAGACACTTTTAAATGGCCAGATCCAAAAGCAGAAGATTATGGGAAGAGGATCCGCTGAACTGCTGTTGGGAGACAGATGGAAACCTACAGTCAAGACCATCCATCGTGTTCTTTAAATTGCGCGAGATATGACTTTCGTACACACGGTCTTTCCAAGCCCATCGGTGTCCATTACTGACCATGACTACTGATTCTCAAATTTTTGCGGAGATAAATCTCAACGCTGACCCAGCTGGGACTCGAATCTGAGAACTACAGTCAAGACCATCCATCGTGTTCTTTAAATTGCGCGAGATATGACTTTCGTACACACGGTCTTTCCAAGCCCATCGGTGTCCATTACTGACCATGACTACTGATTCTCAAATTTTTGCGGAGATAAATCTCAACGCTGACCCAGCTGGGACTCGAATCTGAGAACTACAGTCAAGACCATCCATCGTGTTCTTTAAATTGCGCGAGATATGACTTTCGTACACACGGTCTTTCCAAGCCCATCGGTGTCCATTACTGACCATGACTACTGATTCTCAAATTTTTGCGGAGATAAATCTCAACGCTGACCCAGCTGGGACTCGAATCTGAGAACTACAGTCAAGACCATCCATCGTGTTCTTTAAATTGCGCGAGATATGACTTTCGTACACACGGTCTTTCCAAGCCCATCGGTGTCCATTACTGACCATGACTACTGATTCTCAAATTTTTGCGGAGATAAATCTCAACGCTGACCCAGCTGGGACTCGAATCTGAGAACTACAGTCAAGACCATCCATCGTGTTCTTTAAATTGCGCGAGATATGACTTTCGTACACACGGTCTTTCCAAGCCCATCGGTGTCCATTACTGACCATGACTACTGATTCTCAAATTTTTGCGGAGATAAATCTCAACGCTGACCCAGCTGGGACTCGAATCTGAGAACTACAGTCAAGACCATCCATCGTGTTCTTTAAATTGCGCGAGATATGACTTTCGTGCACACGGAGCCACGGCTTAACGTTTCTTTCCAACAGACGCCTCCTTTCCAAACCCATCGGAGTCCCCTTCCTGACCATGGAGCAGGGTAGGGTTTGGAGAAGATAAATCTCAACGCTGGACCAGGAGGGATTCGAACCTGGGAACAACTACAAGTTACGAGGCTAGCGCGCTGCCGATTTTTGGGTTGTTGTTTTACCTCTGAGAGACACTTTTTTGCACACCATGGGCTAAATGGAAAGGTCACATGGACCCCGAAGGCTCAGAGAAGGTTGGGGGAGGGGGACCCACTGGAACAGCTGTTGGGAGACAGATGGTAGCTTTCCGTCAAGGCATCCAGCGTGTTTTTTAACGTGCACAGGGTATGGCTCTCCCGCATATGGGGCCACGGCTTAACGTCCCATCCGACGGACGGCGGTCTTTCCAAGCCCATCGGTGTCCATTACTGACCATGACTACTGATTCTCAAATTTTTGCGGAGATAAATCTCAACGCTGACCCAGCTGGGACTCGAATCTGAGAACTACAGATTACGAGCCTGGCGCGCTACCGACTGAGCCACCCCCTCCCATTATCTGGTGGCCGTGTTAATTTTGAGTTATTTTCAGTAGGAAAAAAAGAAAAATTTCGAAGTCTTACCCTAAAATAACTAATGGACATAATTAGTCGTGCCCTACACCAAAATAAAGAGCGTTTGGCTCTTTCGTAAATAAATAATTTGTTCGTAATTTGTTGTAAATGCCAGGTTCGAGTCCCAGCTGGGTCAGTGTTGAGATTTATCTCCGCAAAATTCCCCGCCCTGCCCACGGTCAGTTGGGGACACCGACGGGCTTGTAAAGACCGCCGTCGGTCGGATGGAACGCTAAGCCGTGGCCCCGTGTGCGGGAGAGCCATACCCTGTGCACGTTAAAGAACACACTGGATGGCCTTGACGGGAGGCTACCATCCCAACAGCTGTTCCCAACAGCTGTTCCAGTGGGTCCCCTCCCCCAACCTTCTCTGAGCCTTCGGGGTCCATGTGACCTGGCCATTTAGCCCATGGTGTGCAAAAAAGTGCCGCTCAGAGGTAAAACAACTCAACGTTAAAGAACACGCTGGATGGCCATGACGGGAGGCTACCATCTGTCTCCCAACAGCTGTTCCAGTGGGTCCCCTCCCCCAACCTTCTCTGAGCCTTCGAGGTCCTTTTGGCCTGGCCATTTAGCCCATGGTGTGCAAAAAAGTGCCGCTTAGAGGTAAAACAATCCAATCCAACAATTGTTGTAAATGAAATGTTTCAGAAAAACACCAAACATACTAATCTTATTAGCAAGGTTTTGAAACAATATGGTAAAAAAAAAGAATAATTTCGTTGGATTTGAACCACAGTCTGAAATAATTAATGAACGGAATGTGACAAGTGATATCTTAAACAGACCAGAATTTTATTCTATGTAATGATATATAGATTTTCCTGGAACATTTTAACAAACAGGAAAATAATTTCAAATCGGAAATATGGTAAATATTACAACACTTCGATACGTATTCTTATGAAACGATGAATGTACAGTCGATAAAAAAAAAATATCCGAACACTATGGTTTATTTCAGAATTCAGAAAAAATATCTGGAGCGTGTACAGCAACTGTACACGCTCCAGTTACCGTTCACAGTAAACTGGAGCGTGTGCAGTTACTGCACACGCTCCAGTTTGCTGTGAACGGTAACTGCACACGCTCAATATTTCCGTGAGTGAGCCCACATGATCCAGGTTTTTGTGAGCTCACACAATCCAATGTGCTGTGAACATTAACCGCAACCGCTCCAGTTTGCTGTGAACGGTAACTGCACACGTTCCATATTCATTGCATTATATATTCATACGCATTATATATATATTAAAAAAATATCCGAACACTATGGTTGATTACAGAATTCAGAAAAAATATCTGGCAACGATTTTTTTTAGAAATTATTAATCTGGCAACCTTCGTCTAAGGTTGCCAGATTACTAATCAAAGAGACCTGTGTTCGAGCCACGGGTAAAGCATGGATGTTTGTGTTGTCTTACTGCTGAGGTCTCGGCTTCCTCATAGACCTTCTACTATGGCTTATAGAGAGGCAGGCTCCTGTCAGACCTCTGTGGCAAGCAGCTGCTTGAGGAAGTTGGGTGGCTTATAAAGAGGCAGGTTCTTGTCAGACCTCTGTGGCAAGCAGCTGCTTGAGGAAGTTGGGTGGCTTATAAAGAGGCAGGCTCCTGTCAGACCTCTGTGGCAAGCAGCTGCTTGAGGAAGTTGGGTGGCTTATAAAGAGGCAGGCTCTTGTCAGACCTCTGTGGCAAGCAGCTGCTTGAGGAAGTTGGGTGGCTTATAAAGAGGCAGGCTCTTGTCAGACCTCTGTGGCAAGCAGCTGCTTGAGGAAGTTGGGTGGTTTATAAAGAGGCAGGCTCTTGTCAGACCTCTGTGGCAAGCAGCTGCTTGAGGAAGTTGGGGGGCTTATAAAGAGGCAGGCTCTTGTCAGACCTCTGTGGCAAGCAGTTGCTTGAGGAAATTGGGTGGTTTATAAAGAGGCAGGCTCCTATCAGACCTCTGTGGCAAGCAGCTACTTGAGGAAGTTGGGGGGGGGGCTTATAAAGAGGCAGGCTCTTGTCAGACCTCTGTGGCAAGCAGTTGCTTGAGGAAATTGGGTGGTTTATAAAGAGGCAGGCTCCTGTCAGACCTCTGTGGCAAGCAGCTGCTTGAGGAAGTTGGGGGGGGGGCTTATAAAGAGGCAGGCTCTTGTCAGACCTCTGTGGCAAGCAGCTGCTTGAGGAAGTTGAGGGGGGGGATAGTTTTTTTTTCTAGCCATTTAGCCCACTGTGCACGAATAGCAAAAACAACAAAAACAAAAGAAATTGGGAATCTGGATAAAATGAGATAGAAACAATGATGAGAGTTCGAAACGTCTCGAGGTGTTGGGATGATATCGAAGACGTTAAGTACAGTCGCTCGAAAAAGTATCCGAACACTATGGTTGATTACAAAATTCAGAAAAAAATACTGGCAACGATTTTTTTTTTTTAAAGAAATTAGTGATCTGGCAACCTTCGTGTACAGTCGCTCAAAAAAGTATCGGAACCTATGGTTGATTACAAAATGCAGAAAAATATCTGGCAACGATATTTTTTTTTTTGAAATGAGTGATCTGTCTAGATTGTGTCACGTGACACGAAGTTTGCCAGATCTCTTATTTCTTTAAAAAAAAGTTGCCAGATTTTTTTTTTTTTTTTTTTTTCTGAATTCTGTAATCAACCATAGTGTTCAGATACTTTTTTGAGCTACTGTACTATCTACGCTCGATCTGAAGATTCGGATGTCGATTACTTCTTGAAGGATGTTAGCGAAAGTAGAGGAACTTTCCGAAGTAAGGAAATATATATGCGTCGGGGGAGACCGTGATGGTGATGATGATGGTGGTGGTTATCAGGCCTGTACATAGAAAAAAATTCAGGTGGTGGTGAGGGGGCAAGACAGTTGATTCCCCCCCCCCTCCCTGCGTTTTACAGGTTTTTAAAAATTCTTGAAAAATGAATGAAATATAAATAAGTTTAATTTTTTTGCCTCTTTTATCCTTGCCCCTCCCCCCCCCTAGATGTTGATGGTGATAAGGATGACCCTTGTGGTGATGATGATGATGACGACAAGGATCAGAAATTGCCAAGCGAAACAAAAACAACAACAACCCGAAAGGATTTGAAAAGGCGTAAAAGTGACTTGGCCAAGAGAGACGGCGTAAGACTATAGGGGTTCAGATAAAGTGGCAGTTGCACGAGAGAGAGTAAAAGGAGGATGGAGATGGAGGCTGCAGATGGTGGTAGTGGTTTCTTCGCCAGTTTACTATACGTAAGCAAATTGTTTACTCTCGTGAGGCATTTACTGTGGGCAACTGCACACACACACACACACAGAGAGCGAGCTCTACCAGCATCCTTTTCGCTGCGTCCGTCCATCCAACCGAGATGCCGGGGAGCAAAAGAGGGAATAAAACCTTTTACTTGCTTTCCAGATAATTTCTCGGCGCTTCTATCACCTGATCCTCATCCTCTCCTTCCGGATGTAGAGAGAGGCAACGTTCCAGCCCGTAGCGGGATGAGGGTGAGGTGATGCGGGAAGCAGAAAGGATGTGGATGGGGAAAGGAAGGGAGGGAAGGCTGTCAGGAGTGAAGGGGGGGGGAGGTGGGTTGGAAGAGAGAAGGGAGCCATAAATGCAACTTTAATTAACTACTCCTGTTTTGCAGGTTATCAGGCTTTAGGGTCGGCGAACAGAGGAGGTGGCTCGGATGGTGAAGAGGTGGGGGGGACGAAGCAAGGAAAGGGTGGGGAGGGGATAGTGGGCTACAACTGTTGTCTCGAGGCCACTATCTCAGTGCGTGCAGGTTGCGCGCGCGGGCGCGTGCGTTTTAAAGCAGCCGAAGCACGCTGTTTCACTTCCCCCCCCCCTCCGACGTCGTCCCTTCCCTCCCTCTTCCACGACTCGTGATACGTCACAAGGAATGATGGCGGTAGCGCCAGAGGATCAATTACAGAAGGTAGAAGGGAGAGGGAGGCGGGAGATAGCACCGGGGGAAGTGGAGTGTGAGGGGGGGAGGACGGAAAGGATGGAGACGAGAGAGGAAAAGAGAGGGAGGGAGGATAACAGGACGGAGGGGGGGAGGAAGAGGCTGAACCGACGCCTGCGGGGGCTAGTAGGGCAGCAACGGCTGGCTAATCGATACGGGAGGAGAGAGAAGGGTAGGGGGATGGCGAAAGGGGGGAATAGCAGGGAATGCAAGTCGTCGACTTGTGCCTTGACAGCAGGAAGCACGGGCCACACGCCAGCCATGCACCGGGAGATGGACTGACTTGGGAGTGGTCAGCGTTCCCTTGCCATTTGCAGAGACAAGCAGCAAGAAAAGAGCCCTGGCTGCCAAACCTCCCCCCCACACACACACACACTCCTTTCTCCCCCCCAAGCTTGTTTCCCCCTCTTTCTCTCTTCCCTCCCCCCTACACATCACGCCCTTGCAGTCCACTAGAGGGCGCCTTCATCGATTGAGGCTCACACGCTCTCTGGACTTTTCCTTCTCTTCTCCATCAGGGATGCCGCATTCTTCTTTCCCTGCCAGCATCCCGCGCCATAACATCCCTTTCGCTCTCTTTTTTTTCTATCCCAGCCAGATGTTCTTTACAACTTTAGGACGGTAGGATGGAGAAGAAGGGGGGGGGGAAAGGAGGAGGGGCGGGAGAATTCAGAAGAGTAAACAACTCGCGAGTGTCGTCCTCTTCAAGGGATTAATAAAGGAGAGATTACATGCGGCTAAGTGGACGAGAAGAATTAGCTTTCTCTGTGCAGAGATCTCCCTTGCTCAAAGGAGACGGAATCTGGTTCAAACACATGACGGGTTGAGTTGGGTTGTTTTACCTCTGAGCGGCACTTTTTTGCACACCATGGGCTAAATGGCCAGGTCACATGGATTCCGAAGGCTCAGAGAAGGTTGGGAGAGGGAACCCACTGGAACAGCTGTTGGGAGACAGATGGTAGCCTCCCGTCAAGGCCATCCAACGTGTTCTTTAATGTTGGGTTGCTTTACCTCTGAGCGTCAGTTTTTTGCACACCATGGGCTAAATGGCCAGGTCACAAGGACCCTGAAGGCTCAGAGAAGGTTGAGGGAGGGGACCCTCTGGAACAGCTGTTGGGAGACAGATGGTAGTCTCCCGTCAAGGCCATCCAGCGTGTTCTTTAACGTTGTGTTGTTTTATCTCTGAGCGGCCCTTTTTTGCACACCATGCGCTAAATGGCCAGGTCACATGGACCCCGAAGGCTCAGAGAAGTTTGGGGGAGGGGACCCACTGGAATAGCTGATGGGAGACAGATGGTAGCCTCCCGTCAAGGCCATCCAGCGTGTTCTTTAACGTTGGGTTGTTTTACCTCTGAGCGGCACTTTTTTGCACACCATGGGCTAAATGGCCAGGTCACAAGGACCCTGAAGGTTCAGAGAAGGTTAGGGGAGGGGACCCTCTGGAACAGCTGTTGGGAGACAGATGGTAGTCTCCCGTCAAGGCCATCCAGCGTGTTCTTTAACGTTGTGTTGTTTTATCTCTGAGCGGCACTTTTTTGCACACCATGGGCTAAATGGCCAGGTCACAAGGACCCCGAAGGCTCAGAGAAGGTTGGAGGAGGGGACCCACTGGAACAGCTATTGGGAGACAGATGGTATCCTCCCGTCAAGGCCATCCAGCGTGTTCTTTAACGTTGGGTTGTTTTACCTCTGAGCGGCACTTTTTTGCACACCATGGGCTAAATGGCCAGGTCACAAGGACCCCGAAGGCTCAGAGAAGGTTGGAGGAGGGGACCCACTGGAACAGCTTTTGGGAGACAGATGGTAGGCTCCCGTCAATGCCATCCAGCGTGTTCTTTAACGTGCACACGGTATGGCTCTCCCGTATACGGCGCCACGGCTTAACGTCCCATCAGACGGACGGCAGCCTTTCCAAGCCCATCGGTGTCCCCTACTGACCATGGGCAGGGCGGGGAATTTTGCGGAGATAAATCTCAACGCTGACCCAGCTGGGACAAACCCATGACGGATTGATGGATTTCATGATTCGTGGATGTCGGAATCCAGATATTGCGGACTCATTAAGCATTTAAAAATACATACGCGCAATCCCTGGTTAACACGAATTCTACCAGCACGGATTCCACTTAACACTAATTTTTACCATCCTGATATCCGTTTAACATAAATTCTACCAGCATTAATTTCCGTTTAACAAGAATTCCACCAACATGATATCCATTTAACACGAATTCTACCAACATGACTTCCGTTTCACACGAATTTAGCCAGCATGATTTCCATTTAACACGAATTTTATCATCCTGCTATCCGTTTAACACGAAATCTACCAGCACGATTTCCGTTTAACACGAATTCTAGCATCGCGATTTCCGTTTAACAAGAATTCCACCAACATGATATCCATGTAACACGAAATCGGCCAGCGTGATTTCCATTAACACGAAATTTTCCATCCTGATATCCGTTAACACGAATTCCACCTAGCATGATTTCCATTTAACACGAATTCTAGCATCATGATTTCCGTTAACATCATGATTACCTTCGTGTCACGTGACTACAGAATTCAGGAAAAATATCTGGAGCGTGTACAGCAACTGTACACGCTCCAGTTACCGTTCACAGCAAACTGGAGCGTGTGCAGTAAGTGCACACGCTCCAGTTTGCTGCACACGCTCAATATTTCCGTGAGTGAGCCCACACGATCTAGTATCAAAATAATATGATCACCTACAGTCGCTCAAAAAAGTATCCGAACACTATGGTTGATTACAGAATTCAGAAAAAATATCTGGCAACGATATTTTTTTAGAAATTTGTGATCTGGCAACCTTCGTATCACGTGATTACAGAATTCAGGAAAAATATCTGGAGCGTGTACAGCAACTGTACACGCTCCAGTTACCGTTCACAGGAAAATGGAGCGTGTGCAGTTACTGCACACGCTCCAGTTTGCTGTGAACGGTAACTGCACACGCTCAATATTTCCGTGAGTGAGCTCACACGATCTAGTATCAAAATACTATGACCACCTACAGTCGCTTAAAAAAGTATCCGAACACTATAGTTGATTACAGAATTCAGAAAAAATATCTGGCAACGAATTTTTTTTAGAAATTAGTGATCTGGCAACCTTCGTGTCACGTGACACGAAGGTTGCCAGATCACTAATTTCTAAAAAAATTCGTTGCCAGATATTTTTTCTGAATTCTGTAATCAACCATCGTCATCGTCATTATCATCCTCAAGCAGCCATGGGCTACGGAGGTCCAACCAGACCGTGCAATTTAGTTCTCCAAGCAAGTCTATCCTGAGCTACATCTACTGCATCTGGCCACTGCACACCAATTCTAACAAGGTCCTGTTTGACATTGTCTGCCCACCGCATCCTAGGTCTCCCCTTCTTTCTGAGGCCTTTAGGCACACTGTTCATAACCCTATTCGCCAATCTATAATTATTCATAGGGGCAACATGGCCAAACCAACGGAGTCTCTCTCTGCACAATATGCTGCTTAAAGGAGGTTGCAAACTCCTTTGCCTAACCTCATCATTAGTTACAAAGTTGAAACACCTAATGCCCAAGATACTGCGTAAGCATCTGGAATCAAAAGCATCTACTTTCCTGTTATCTTGTTTACACAGTGTCCAAGTTTCACTACCATAACTAACCCTAGGAAGAACCAAACTATTATACAATTTATGGCTGAGTGGTTAGCGCGCTTGGCTGCTGATCTTAAGGGACCTGGGTTCGAGCCCCGGGTAAGGCATGGATGTATGTGTCGTTCTTCTGCTGAGGTTCTGCCATTATTTCAGACTTTCTACTTTGGCATATAAACTGACAGGCTCCTGTCAGACCTCTGTGACAAGCAGCTGCTTGAGGGGGTATTTTTTTTATTATTTATAATTTTAGTCTTTAGGTGTATACGCCTATTTCCCACAAACTTCATAGATTCTTAAAAGTCCCTGCAGCAATCTCTATTCGTCTGTTAATCTCATGCCGCACATCACCAGTATCAGTTACGCAGCTCCCAAGGTAATTAAACTGTGACACCTGCTCAAGACTGCAACCATTCAGATTAACTGAATCACAACCTGCCTGACCAATTTTCATCACTTTAGTTTTCTCTCTGTTTATAACCAAACCTACTCTACTACCAGTTTCATCAACAGCTCGAATGAAAGAGTTCATCTCATCAACATCATTTGCCAAAAGGACTAAATCATCAGCATAATCTAAATCAGAAATTTTCGTATCTCCCGTCCATTTAAGGACAAAATCTTTCCCTTGAAGTGAATTTCGCATAACATAATCAATAACCAAACTAAAGAGAAAAGGAGACAAAATGCACCCTTGTCGAACACCAGAAGTAATGCTAAACCAATTGCTACAAGACTTACCAACTCTCACACACGACTCAGTGTTATTATAGAGAGCTTTCATTATGTTAACTAACTTGTCTGGTATACCATATGATCTCACAATCAACCACAAATTTTGACGATCAACAGAATCGAAAGCCTTTTTGAAATCAACAAAGCTAGCAACCAAAGGTTTCTGAAACTCTAAACATTTCTCAAGAATCTGCCTAAGTGAAAATATCTGATCCACACATCCCCTACCACTTCTGAATCCACATTGCTCATCACGCAATTGACTGTCAACCAGATTCTTAATTCTAGAAAGAATAGCTCTGATAAAATCCTTAGGAACAATGCCTTTATCATAAAAGATATTCAAAATTTCAGTCATCCATGTGGTAACTGAAATGTTCCTAGCTCTAAGCATTTCAGTAGTAATTTCATCTACCCCTGGGGATTTATGTAGTTTAAGTTTATAAATAGCCAAAATAACTTCAGATTATGTTATAGGGCCAACATTGAAGTCAGTAATGCATCCATCATCATTACAAACAATGGGACTAGAACTAACCTCATTGTTTAGAACATCACTGAAATGCTCAGTCCACCTAGCCATGACATCCTCCCCTTCTATAACCTTACCTTGTTTATCCTTCAATCCTTGTATGCCTGTCCGTTTTCTACCACATAAAACATTAACTATCTGGTACAGCTCTTTGCTGTTGTGCTGTCTAACTGCTTCCTCGGCTTTGTCAGCCAAACCATCAAGCCAAAGATTCTTATCAGCAGCTAACTGATCTTTTACACGTTTATTAAGTTCTCTGTAATGCTTTCTATTAGGACTAGTAGGGTATAGATTAAGGACATTCCTGCAGTTCTTTCTTTCTGAAATAAGCTCAAGTGCCTTATCACTCAGATAATTCTGCCTCTTCTGCTCCTTTTTCTCTAAAAGAGTACTTTTATTTTCCGAAAAAGCCTGTTTAAAACGGCCCCATTCTTCCTAAACTTCAATAGTATGCAAACCATGACTGTCATAATGACTAAGTAACCTATCATGGTAAGCTTTGGCTATAACTGGGTCTTTCAGAGCTTCAGTATTAAAAGTAAATTTTTTAACCCTAGCACAACACTTTTTAAGTTTAAGTTGCAAGACACTTTTAACTAGGTAATGGTCAGATCCAATTTCAGCTCCCCTATATGACCTGGTATTCCTAACAGAACTAGCCCATTTGCTGTTAATTAATATATAATCAATCATATTCCTATGCAGCCCATCAGGTGAAACCCATGTGTACTTATGTATGTCGCGGTGTTTGTAATATGTGTTAGTTATTCTGAAACCATTGAGTTTACTTACCTGTAGGAGACGTTGCCCATTGCCATTGCAGCTACCAATACCAAAAGGGCCAATCACCCCTCCCCAAAGGTCAGAGTCAGTACCAACTTTGGCATTGAAGTCACCAAGAACAAGGGTAATATCTCCTTTCTTGACAGAATTCAAAATGTCCTGAAGTTGTCCGTAAAACCTATCCTTCTCATCCTCATCAGCATCCTCAGCGGGGGCATAACAGCAGATAACATTCAAGTTTTTAATGCTTGTCTGAAATTTTGCTGTAAGAAACCTTTCATTAATGCACTCATATCCTAGAAGAGCATCACTAGCATGTCTGCTGAGCAGCAGTCCCACGCCTTGGTGAATGCTTTCCATCCTCCCTCCCTGTAAAGAGAAATTTAAAGTTATTTTTAAGTATCTCACCTTTACCTGTCCATCTGGTCTCTTGAAAGTCTAGAATATCTAGGTTATAGCGCTGGAATTCCTGCGTGAGGACATCAAGAGAATAATCTCTATGTAATGTCCTCACATTCCACGTTCCTACAGAGAGAAAATGATTAGGATTTTTAAAGAAATTAGGTTTATTGAGATTGGTAGGGCCAACAATATCAAACAGCCCCATCAGTCTCTCAATAGCTGTTCCAGTGGGTCCCCTCTCCCAACCTTGTCTGAGTCCTTGTGACCTGGCCATTTAGCCCATGGTGTGCAAAAAAGTGCCGCTCAGATATCAAACAAACCAACGTTAAAAAACACGCTGGATGGCTTTGACGGGAGGCTACCATCTGTCTCCCAACAGCTGTTCCAGTGGGTACCCTCTCCGAACCTTCTCTGCGTCTTCGGGGTCCTTGTGACCTGGCCATTTAGCCCATGGTGTGCAAAAAAGTGCTGCTCAGAGGTAAAACAACCCAAAGTTAAAAACACGCTGGATGGCCTTGACGAGAGGCTACCATCTATCTCCCATCAGCTGTTCCAGTGGGTCCCCTCCCCCAACCTACTCTGAGCCTTCGGGGTCCATGTGACCTGGCCATTTAGCCCATGGTGTGCAAAAAAGTGCTGCTCAGAGGTAAAACAACCCAAAGTTAAAAACACGCTGGATGGCCTTGACGAGAGGCTACCATCTATCTCCCATCAGCTGTTCCAGTGGATCCCCACATAGGGCCACGGCTTAACGTCCCATCCGATGGAAATCAAAACCTTTTCAAAACGAATAGTGGCCCTTTTCTCACCGAGAGAAAAAAGGGGATTTCCGGAGAAAATTCTCAACGCAATCCTTGTTGGGACTCGAACCTGGGAACTGCATATTACGATACTGGGGCGCTACCGACTAGGCCAACCCTCTTCTAGGAATACTGGTGACAAAAATATAAAACTCTTCATTCTTCTTTTCTATTTTTTTTCATTTTTTTTTTCTTTTGCAGGAACCGGAAAGAGGCAGAAGAGATAAGAAAGAAAAAAGCTCCAAGACACAAAAGGGAAGTCAGAAACAGGAAATCGAAGTCTTAGAAATGGTTCGATCAGCAACAAACTCGGCCCAAAACTTTCTCGCCGAGTGACTGGTGACAGAGGCGCAATGCCGCCCGCGCCCTGGAGTCGCATATCCGCATCCTCCGCAAGACCTCGCCGGCGTCGCAGCCGCCACCACAAGTAGGAGCTTCGTGTTGATTTTGTGGCAGTTCCCCTACCTGCTCTGAATGCATCGGGAGGCGCCCAGATGACGCCGCTCTTATGTAAACGTGGGCACTGTTTGGGCTGCACCAGCTCGCACGTGGGAATGAGTGCTGACTGGGGAGGGAGGGTTCGGGGGGGGGGAAGAGAATATTGTCAGACTCTACATAAAGATAGAATAACTAATTTTTTTCTGATCTTACTTCTGTGGTAGTTTGTGCCGATGCTTTCTTTACCTCTGAGCTGCAATTTTTTTTCATAATAGGCTAATTGGCCAGGTCACAAGAACCCCGAAGGCTCAGAGAAGGTTAGGGGAGGGGATTCACTGGAACAGCTGTTGGGAGACAGATGGTAGCCTCTCGTCAAGGCGATTCAGCGTGTTCTTTAACGTTGGGTTGTTTTACCTCTGAGCGGCACTTTTTGCACACCATGGTCTAAATGGCCAGGTCACATGGCCCCCGAAGGCTCAGAGAAGGTTGGGGGAGTTGACCCACTGGAGTAGCTGTTGGGAGACATGGTAGCCTCCCGTCAAGGTCATCCAGCGTGTTCTTTAACGTTGGGTTGTTTTACCTCTGAGCGGCAATTTTTTGCACACCATACGCTAAATGGCCAGGTCACAAGGACCCGAAGGCTCAGAGAAGGTTAGGGGGAGGGGACCCACTGGAATAGCTGTTGGGAGACAGATGGTAGCCTCCTGTCAAGGCCATCCAGTGTGTTCTTTAACGTGCACAGGGTATGGCTCTACCGCACACGGAGCCACGGCTTAATGTCCCATCCTACGGACGGAGGCCTTTCCAAGCCCATCGGTGTCCCCTACTGACCGTGGGCAGGGCGGGGAGTTTTGTGGAGATAAATCTCAACGCAGACCCAGCTGAGACTCGAACCTGGAATTACAGATTACGAGCCTGGTGCGCTACCGACTGAGCCACCCACGCTCCAGGGGGCAGTACTCACAAAAATACAGTGAAAAGCAGAATGTACAGATTAAAAGTGAAATTCCGGAAATGCCAGGTGCCATTCAACTAATATTCAATACACTATGTTGAAAAAAGTGTCCGAATACTTCCACGTTATGTGAATGGGAAGCCACTTTTCAAAGCTCCCTAAACATTGAAAATAAACCTTTTAGGCAAAAACTGTTATTGGCGATTAATTGTAGATGTCACTCAAATCTCTCTAAATATATTTCCCGCAATATTCGTTTAATATTTTCAGAATGAATGGAAGCTGAAGCATTCATCTTCAACTTTTGACACTTGTGAAAAAATACTTCAATAGATAAAACACAACTCTCGTAACAATTAGTTCACTAACATAATTTAAATATCTGAAGTTTGTATGGCGATTTTTTTAAGATTTCATCAATTTGGAGGCAATGTGAAAGTGTCCATTTTCAACAATCTTTGATCAGTATTTAAAGAATCATTGAAGCGGGACCATTTAACAGCAGACGACACTTTCACATTGCCTCCAAATTGATGAAATCTTAAAAAATCGCCATACAAACTTCAGATATTTAAATTATGTTACTGAACAAATTGTTACGAGAGTTGTGTTTTATCTATTGAAATATTTTTTCACAAGTGTCAAAAGTTGAAGATGAATGCTTCAGCTTCCATTTATTCTTAAAATATTAAACGAATATTGCGGGAAATATATTTAGAGAGATTTGAGTGGCATATACAATTCATCGCCAATAACAGTTTTTGCCTAAAAGGTTTATTCTTTATGTTTAGGGAGTTTTGAAAAGTGGCTTCCCATTCACATAACATGAAAGTGTCCGGACACTTTTTTTTTATAGTGTACTAGACTAACGTGTATATCCCATTCCTTTTTCCCTAGATAATATATGAAGGCAAAAGCACAAAAAAAGGCAAAAAAAAAAAACGGACAAACGGAAAAGGCAAAAAAAAAAACGAACGTTGCGCGTGGAAAGGTTGCCGTCCTTCTAATGCGACAATAATCGGTGGTCCATGCACGAAAGCCATATTTTGTTTCTGAGTATTAAAAAGCACACTGAATTGCCTTGAGAAGAGATGACCATATATCTCCGGTGAGGGGGTGGCTCAGTCGGTAGCGCGCCAGGCTCGTAATCAGCAGTTCCCAGGTTCGAGTCCCAGCTGGGTCAGCGTTGAGATTTATCTCCGCAAAATTCCCCGCCCTGCCCACGGTCAGTAGGGGACAACGATGGGCTTGGAAAGGCCGCCGTCCGTCGGATGGGACGTTAAGCCATGGCCCGTGTACAGGAGAGTCAATACCTGTGCACGTTAAAGAACACGCTGGATGGCCTTGACGGGAGACTACCATCTGTCTCCCAACAGCTGTTTCAGTGGGTCTCCTCCTCCAATCTTCTCTGAGCTTTCGGGGTCAATGTGACCTGGCCATTTAGCCCATTGTGTGCAAAAAAGTGCCGCTCAGAGGTAAAACAACCCAACGTTAAAGAACATGCTGGATGGCCTTGAATCAGAGGCGACCATCTGTCTCCCAACAGCTGTTCCAGTGGGTCCCCTCCCACAACCTTCTCTGAGCCTTCGGGGTCCATGTGACCTGGCCATTTAGCCCATGGTGTGCAAAAAAGTGCAGCTCAGAGGTAAAACAACCCAATCAATATATCTCCTGGCAGCTCAGTTGGGAGAAATGGATTACTTCTTCTTTGGGTCCTTGTTGTGACTTGGGCCATTTAGTAAAATATACGCCTCTTTTGTGAACCATTGTCTTTCAGAGGTAAAATACCCCACATTCAACGTACGTGCCTCTATCGTTGCTTTCTTACACATTCTGCTCTTGCATGGTTCCTCTGTCTGATTTTCTTGTTTCCGTGTGTTTGCACACTTGTGCTCTCGCTTTTTACGCATTCCAGATGTTGTGTACTTACACACTGATGCTGTCATTCCCTTATACATTGCTGCTGGGGGCGGGGGTGGCTCAGTCGGTAGCGCGCCAGGCTCGTAATCTGTAGTTCCCAGGTTCGAGTCCCAGCTGGGTCAGCGTTGAGATTTATCTCCGCAAAATTCCCCGCCCTGCCCACGGTCAGTAGGGGACACCGATGAGCTTGGAAAGGCCGCCGTCCGGCGGATGGAACGTTAAGCCGTGACCCCGTGTGCGAGAGAGAGCCATACCCTGTGCACGTTAAAGAACACGCTGGATGGCCTTGACGGGAGGCTACCATCTGTCTCCCAACAGCTGTTCCAGTGGGTCCCCTCCCCCAACCTTCTCTGAGCCTTCGGGGTCCATGTGACCTGGCCATTTAGCCCATGGTGTGCAAAAAAGTGCCGCTCAGAGGTAAAACAACCCAACGTTAAAGAACACGCTGGATGGCCTTGACGGGAGGCTACCATCTGTCTTCCAACAGCTGTTCCAGTGGGTCCCCTCCCCCAACCTTCTCTGAGCCTTCGGGGTCCATGTGACCTGGCCATTTAGCCCATGGTGTGCAAAAAAGTGCCGCTCAGAGGTAAAACAACCCAACCCGTTAAGAAAACGTCATTGAGCAGTATTTTTTCCCCACAGTTCGACACGCGTAGACCAGCCAAAGACCAAGTAACAACGCCCAAAACCTCCGCACCTGCAGATTTTCGTACAGCTGTTTACCATTTTTATCTTCGTCTGCTGTCAATAAAATCACACCGAACAGTCACGAGCAGAAAGCACTCGTCTCGCACTGGAAGCTCCACCAACTTCGTCGTCGGAGGAGGAGGAGCACGAAGAAGATGACAACGCACATTAATTTCTGCATTGCTTCGACGACCGAACGCTCGCTCGTATGACGAAATAAGTTTGCGGTCCCCAGTGTCCGCCATTATTTAAGCAGGCAAACTCTTTTGTTGGAACTATTGCAATTAATTCAGAGCTTGTTTGGCATGGCATAGACATTCGCCGACTCTGGCATGCACGCGCACGTTGAGAGAGAGACACACACACATCCTCAAAGCGATATATAGTTTCGCACACATGCATACACAGTGTAACTAACACCTATTGATTTCTTTGGAAAACTGGCTTCAACAGTGTCGTCGACGGTTGTTCCGAGCTCTTCACATCTCCGTTGCTCGTTTCTATTCTGGCGGAATAGAAAGAAAGAGAAAGGGAATAGAAAGAGCGATGCAGAGTGAAGTGACACACACTGAGAAAGACGAACCAGCAACGGCCAAGAGTTCCTCTACAATATTCTCTGTGTCACATTTCCCAGTGGACAAAGTGTGCTATGATTGGTGCTAGCGGGCTTCCCGTTCTGCAATCTCTCTCTCTGCCGTATCAGAAGGGAAAACAGACTGTCGACGTTCGCTGGCTGAGTGCTTTGTTTGGACAAGGAACGTTGTTGTCAATGCGAGCTTGTTTCCCCATAACAGCCAATGGTACAACTAGTTTATATATATAGATATCGCCGGCAACCAGTTTGACTCACATCACGATAAGCCTCATCAACTTTTAGTGTATTCTCTGCAGGGAATCAGGTCTCTGTGGCTTCATAAGTTCCTCCGGGAAGGGAGACAAGCTCATTAAAATTTAGGCGGAATATTACAACTCTTTTGCTACTATTATTAATAAACGGTAATTTTGCGCGTTTTGAATAGCAAAAGACAGCACGAGAGGATGTTTCGATGACGAGGTGAGGACAGTTCGCAATCAATTCCTTTTTTTTTGCTTCCTTTTTTCGAAATTTTAGATAGTTTGTAAGTTTTTTGCGACAGTAGGAGTGTCAGGACGGTGAGTGTTTGGAAGGGATAGTAGGAATTTGCAAGGAAAAGACAGCAGAAGTCTGTAAGGAAGTGGCAGCAGGAGTTTGTAAGAAAAATGCAGGAAGAGTTTGTGAAAAATAGATAGCAGGAGTTTGTAAGAAAAATGCAGGAAGAGTTTGTGAAAAATAGACAGCAGGAGTTTGTAAGAAAAATGCAGGAAGTGTTTGTGAAAAATAGACAGCAGGAGTTTGTAAGAAAAATGCAGGAAGTGTTTGTGAAAAATAGACAGCAGGAGTTTGTAAGAAAAAGGCAGGAAGAGTTTGTGAAATATAGACAGCAGGAGTTTGTAAGAAAAATGCAGGAAGAATTTGTGAAAAATAGATAGCAGGAGTTTGTAAGAAAAATGCAGGAAGAGTTTGTGAAAAATAGACAGCAGGAGTTTGTAAGAAAAATGCAGGAAGTGTTTGTGAAAAATAGACAGCAGGAGTTTGTAAGAAAAATGCAGGAAGTGTTTGTGAAAAATAGACAGCAGGAGTTTGTAAGAAAAAGGCAGGAAGAGTTTGTGAAATATAGACAGCAGGAGTTTGTAAGAAAAATGCAGGAAGAGTTTGTGAAAAATAGACAGCAGGAGTTTGTAAGAACAATGCAGGAAGAGTTTGTGAAAAATAGACAGCAGGAGTTTGTAAGAAAAAGGCAGGAAGAGTTTGTGAAAAATAGACAGCAGGAGTTTGTAAGAAAAAGGCAGGAAGAGTTTGTGAAAAATAGACAGCAGGAGTCTGTATGGAAAAGACAGTAGAAGTTTGTAAAAAAAAAGGACAAAAGGGATTTCTAAAGAAAACACGCGTGGGTTTGTAAGGAAAAGACAGCAGGAGTTTATAAGAAAAAGAGAGCAAAAAAAATTTGCAAGGGACCGAGAGCAAGAGTTTGTACGAAAAAGACATCAGGAAGAGCAAGAAAAAGGAGGAGGTTGCAAGGAAAAAGACAGCGAGAATCTGTAAGGAAACGACATCAAGAGTGCGTAACGGAAAGACAGTAGTAATTAGTAACGAAAAGATTGTAAAGGAAAGACAGCAAGAGTTTATAAGGGGAAAAAAACAGCAGGGGTGTAGGGAAACGACAACAGGAGTTTGTAAGGAAACGAAAGCAGGAATTTGTAACGAAAAGACAGCAAAAAATCTGTAAGGAAGCAACATTAAGATATTGTAAGGGAAAGACAGTAGGAGTTTGTAAGGAAAAATACAGCAAGAATCTATCTTTAAGGAAGCGAGAGCAAAAGTATGTATGGAAAAGACAGCAGGAGTTTGCACGGAAAAGACAGCAGGAATCTGTAAGGAAGCGACAGAAAGAGTTTGTAAGGAAAAGGAAGTAAGAGTTTGTAAAGAAAAGACAGCAGGAGTTTGTATGGAAAATACAGCAGGAATCTGTAGGGAAGCGACAGAAAGAGTTTGTAAGGAAAAGGAAGTAAGAGTTTGTAAAGAAAAGACAGCAGGAATCTGTAAGGAAGCGACAGAAGGAGTTTGTAAGGAAAAGGAGGTAGGAGTTTGTAAAGAAAAGACACAGGAGTTTGCATAGAAAAGCCCCGAAAGAATCTGTAAGGAAGTGACAGAAGGAGTTTGTAAGCAAAAGGAAGTAAGAGTTTGTAAAGATAAGACAGCAGGAGTTTGTATGGAAAAGACAGCAGGAATCTGTAAGGAAGCGACAGAAGGAGTCTGTAAGGAAAAGGAGGTAAGAGTTTGTAAAGGAAAGACAGCAGGAGTTTGTACGGAAAAGACAGCAGGAATCTGTAAGGAAGCGACAGAAAGTGTTTGTAAAGAAAAGACAGCAGGAGTTTGTATGGAAAAGACAGCAGGAGTTTGTTTGGAAAAGACAGCAGGAATCTGTAAGGAAGCGACAGGAGTCTGTAAAGAAAAGGAGGTAAGAGTTTGTAAAGAAAAGGCAGCAACAATCTGTCTACAATATAGCGAGAAACAAGAGTTTGTGTGGAAGACAGCAGGAATCTGTAAGGAAATCAAGAGTTTTTAAAGAAAAGACAGCAGTAATCTATCTGTAAGGGAGTGCCAGAAAAAGTTTCTTAAAAAAATGCAGGGGTGTAAGGAAAAGACAGAAGGGGTTTGTAAAGAAAAAACAGTAGTAACTTGTAAGGAAAAGATAGCAGGTTTCGGTAAGGAAGCGACATCAAGAGTTTGTAAGGAAAAGACAACTGCAAACTGTATGTAATGTATCAAGAGTTTGTAAGGAGGAAAAACTACAGGAGTTTGTAAGGAAAACAAAGCAATAATTTATAAGGAAGGGATAACAAGTGTTTTTAAGGGGAAAATGCACGAGTTTGTAAGGAAAAGAGATCAGGAATCTATCTATAAGGAAGCGACATCAAGAGTTTGTAAGAAAAAAGCTGCAGTAGTTTGTAAGGAAAAGGTAGCAGGAGTCTGTGAGGAAGTGACATCAAGAGCATGTTAGGAAAAGACAGTAGGAAGTGATAAGGGAAAAGAAAAGAATCTATCGCTAGGTAAGCGATCGCAAAAATTTGAAAGCAAAAATCAGCAGAATCTGTAAGGAGGCGACAGCAAAGGTTTGTAAGGAAAAGACAGCAAGAATTTGTGAGATAAAACAGCAGGAGTTTTTAAGGAAAAGACAGCAGGAATCTGCATATAAGGAAGTTTGCTGTGAACGGTAACTGGAGCGTGCACAGTTGCTGTACACGCTCTAGATATTTTTCCTGAATTCTGTAATCACGTGACACCAAGGTTGCCAGATCACTAATTTCTGAAGAAAAATCGTTGCCAGATATTTTTTCTGAACTCTGTAATCGACCGTCGTGTTCTGATACTTTTTTGAGCGACTGTAGGTGGTCATATTATTTTGATACTAGATCGTGTGGGCTCACTCACGGAAATATTGAGCGTGTGCAGTTACCGTTCAAAGCAAACTGGAGCGTGTGCAGTAACTGTACACGCTCCAGTTTGCTGTGAACGGTAACTGGAGCGTGTACAGTTGCTGTACACGCTCCAGATATTTTCCCTGAATTCTGTAATCACGTGACAGCAAGGTTGCCAGATCACTAATTTCTGAAGAAAAATCGTTGCCAGATATTTTTTCTGAATTCTGTAATCGACCGTCGTGCTCGGATACTTTTTTGAGCGACTGTACAAGTGTCTGCGAGCAAACTTACTAATGCTTTCTGTTCCAGTTGTAAAAATAATGAAATCTGTGAGGAAATTAAAAAATTGAAATCTGTCTTTACGAAAGTCACATTTCAAGGTCAAAAAAGGCTTTTTTCACGAACGTTGGAAATTTTCAATCTCAACAAGAAGGTCATTTTTATGACTGAGATTAACATAAAGTTATGTGATCACAATGCTGCTCCAATTTGCAACTGAACACGAAATGTGACAATAAGAAAAAGTTAGGTTGTTGAGCTGATAAGTACAGTCGCTCAAAAAAGTATCCGAACACTCTGGTTGATTACAGAATTCAGAAAAAAATATCTGGCAACGATTTTTTTAGAAATTAGTGATCTGTCAACGTTCGTGTCACATGACACGAAGGTTGCCAAATCACTAATTTCAAAAAAGAAATCGTTGCCAGATATTTTTTCTGAATTCTGTAATCAACCATAGTGTTCGGATACTTTTTTGAGCGACTGTAGGTGGTCATATTATTTTGATACTAGATCGTGTAGGCTCACTCACGGAAATGTTGAGCGTGTGCAGTTACCATTCACAGCAAACTGGAGCGTGTGCAGTAACTGTACACGCTCCAGTTTGCTGTGAACGGTAACTGGAGCGTGTACAGTTGCTATTCACGTTCCAGATATTTTTTCTGAATTCTGTAATCAACCAGAGTGTTCGGATACTTTTTTGAGCGACTGTAGGTGGTCATATTATTTTGATACTAGATCGTGTGGGCCCACTCACAGAAATATTGAGCGTGTACAGTTACCGTTCAAAGCAAACTGGAGCGTGTGCAGTAACTGTACACGCTCCAGTTTGCTGTGAACGGTAACTGGAGCGTGTACAGTTGCTATTCACGTTCCAGATATTTTTTCTGAATTCTGTAATCAACCAGAGTGTTCGGATACTTTTTTGAGCGACTGTAGGTGGTCATATTATTTTGATACTAGATCGTGTGGGCCCACTCACAGAAATATTGAGCGTGTACAGTTACCGTTCAAAGCAAACTGGAGCGTGTGCAGTAACAGCACACGCTCCAGTTTGCTGTGAACGGTAACTGGAGCGTGTACAGTTGCTATTCATGTTCCAGATATTTTTTCTGAATTCTGTAATCAACCAGAGTGTTCGGATATTTTTTTGAGCGACTGTAATATAGAACACCAGAAATCCGAGGAAAGATCTTTTGTAACATTTACCACCTTTTTTTTTTTCGAAGATAAAAAAAGTTATTTGAAGAATGTCCCGAATTTTTCGACGCAAAAAAAAAATCATTAAAATTGTGTCGAGTTTTTTTCAAGGTAGAAAAACTTCGTTTTGATGAACGTTCGAATTCTTCGATGTCAAGAAAAAAGGTCATTTGATTCTGAATATTTCCAGGGTAAAAAAAAAACTCTTTTTTGAAGGACGTTCGAAATTTTTTCAATATAAAGGGGAGAGAAAAAATCATTTGATCCCAAATTTTTAATGTCAAAAAAAAAATCATTTGACCCGAATATCAAGGTAAAAAAGAATCTTTTTTTGAAAAACATTCGGAATTTTTCAATGTCGAGAAGAAAAGGAATGCCTTTTTGATGAATGTTCGCATTTTTCGATTTCAAGGAAAAAGGTCATTTGGTCCGAAATGTTTCAAGGTCAAAAAAGTTTTTTTTTTAAACTTCCTGAATTTTTCAATATCAGGGGAGAAAAAGATCATTTGATCTCAAAAATTTCAATATAAAAAAAAATCATTTGATCTTGAGTATTTCAAGATCAAAAAGATCTTTTTGACGAATATTCGGAATTTTCCAATGTTTATAATAATAAAATAAAAAATGTTTATAAGAAGAAAAACGGTTTCTTTGAAAAACGGTCAGTGGAGAGGGGGGGGGGGGGGGGGAATTTGATACCAAAAAATTTTTATGTCAAAAAAAATGGTCAATCGGTCCCGAATTTTTCCACGTCAAAAAAAGTGTTTTTTCTATTTTTTTTGAAGAACATTCCGAATTTTTATAATAAAAAGAAAAGGGTCATTTGATTCTGAATTTTTCAAGACCAGAAAAAGTGATTACAAAAGAGAGAAATGTTATCCGAATTTTTCGAAAACCAAGAAAAATCTTTTAAAACATTTATATAATTTTTTAAGAATAAAAAAAGAAGTTTCAAATTTTCTAGGTTCAAAAACTGAGAACTGCGGGAAGACAATGAGCCCATGAAATGATCCTACGTCATCTACATTACGTATCATCTGACCATTCGCTTTGAATGGAAATGTAAACAGATCCAGGTTTAAATTCTGGAAAAGACAAACAAGACTTTCATGAATCTTCTCCCTCTGGTGTTTCACAATCGCAGATTTCTCTCAGATCTTCGTCGCAAGCTGCTGAAATATTCAGAAATGCAAGTTTTTGAGATCTATATCAACTTTCTTGTTGTTTTACCTCTGAGCGGCACTTTATTGCACACCATGGAATAAATGACCAGGTCACAAGGACCCCGAAGGCCCAGAGAAGGTTGGGGGAGGGGACCCACTGGAACAGCTGTTGGGAGACAGATGGTAGCCTCCCGTCAAGGACATCCAGCGTGTTCTTTAACGTTGGGCTATTTTACATCTTAGCGACACTTTTTTGCACACCATGGGCTAAATGGCCAGGTCACATGGACCCCGAAGGCTCAGAGAAGGTTAGGGGAGGGGATTCACTGGAATAGCTGTTGGGAGACAGATGGTACTCTCCCGTCAAGGACACCCAGCGTGTTCTTTAACGTTGGGTTGTTTTACCTCTGAGCGGCACTTTTTTGCACACCATGGGCTAAATGACCAGGTCACAAGGACCCCGAAGGCTCAGAGAAGGTTAGGGGAGGGGACCCAGTGGAACAGCTGTTGGGAGACAGATGGTACTCTCCCGTCAAGGACATCCAGCGTGTTCTTTAACGTTGGGTTGTTTTACCTCTGAGCGGCACTTTTTTGCACACCATGGGCTAAATGACCAGGTCACAAGGACCCCGAAGGCTCAGAGAAGGTTAGGGGAGGGGACCCACTGGAACAGCTGTTGGGAGACAGATGGTAGCCTCCCGTCAAGGCCATCCAGTGTGCTCTTTAATGTGCACAAGGTATGGCTCTCCCGCACACGGAGCCACGGCTTAACGCCACATCAGACGGACGGCGATCTTTCCAAGTCCATCGGTGTCCCCTACTGACCGTGGGTAGGGCGAGGAATTTTACGGAGATAAATCTCAATGCTGACCCAGCTGTGACTTGAACCTGCAGTTTTCTCGTAACGTGCAGTATAGGAGACGGTTATGAAGCTCTTAAACTATGGCTACGAGGTTTGATTTCCTTCAATCATCCACTTTGCGGCGCTCGGAGAAAAGATAAGTTCCATCTGAAACAAAATGAAAATAGGTGTCAAGTCTGAAGTGAGGAAGACCAATCAGAAAAGGGGAAATTCGTCTACGGTGTAAAAAAGAATCTATAATGTTTAAAAATCCACTGTTTTTCTTAAATCATTTTTCAAATGAGAAGGGAATCATCTATTAAATGAGAAATGTTTTGAGAAGAAAATGTGTGAAAATGTGTGAAAGTTCTTCCCAGATTTACCTGAGAAATGGAGCGGGGGTGGCTCAGTCGCTAGCACGCCAGGCTCGTAAACTTTAGTTCCCAGGTTCGAGTCCCAGCTGAATCAGCGTTGAGATTTATCTCCGCAAAATGCCCTGCCCACGGTCAGTATGGGACACCGATGGGCTTGGAAAGACCGCCGTCCATCTGATGGGATGTTAAGCCATGATTCCGTGTGCTGGAGAGCCATACCTGTACACGTTAAAGAACACGCTGGATGGCCTTGACGGGAGGCTACTATCTGTCTCCCAACAGCTGTTCCAGTGGGCCTCCTTCCACAACCTTCGGGATCCATGTGACCTGGCCATTTAGCCATGGTGTGCAAAGAAGTGCAACTCAGAGGTAAAACAACCCAACGTTAAAGAACACGCTGGATGGCCTTGACGGCAGGCTACCATCTGTCTCCCAACAGTTCTTCCAGTGGGTCCCCTCCCCCAACCTTCTCTGAACCTTCGGGGTCCTTGTGACATGACCACTTAGCTCATGGTGTGCAAAAAAAGTGCCGCTCAGAGGTAAAACAACCCAACGTTAAAGAACACGCTGGATGGCCTTGACGGGAGGCTACCATCTGTCTCCCAACAGCTGTTCCAGTGGGTCCCCTCCCCCAACCTTCTCTGAACCTTCGGGGTCCATTTGACCTGACCACTTAGCCCATGGTGTGCAAAAAAAGTGCCGCTCAGAGGTAAAACAACCCAACGTTAAAGAACACGCTGGATGGCCTTGACGGGAGGCTACCATCTGTCTCCCAACAGCTGTTCCAGTGGGTCTTCTTCTCCAACTTTCTCTGAGCCTTCGGGGTCCTTGTGACCTGGCCATTTAGCCCATGGTGTGCAAAAAAAGTGCCGCTCAGAGGTAAAACAACCCAACGTTAAAGAACACGCTGGATGGCCTTGACGGGAGGCTACCATCTGTCTCCCAACAGCTGTTCCAGTGGGTCCCCTCCCCCAACCTTCTCTGAACCTTTGGGGTCCTTGTGACCTGACCACTTAGCTCATAGTGTGCAAAAAAAGTGCCGCTCAGAGGTAAAACAACCCAACGTTAAAGAACACGCTGGACGGCCTTGACGGGAGGCTACCATCTGTCTCCCAACAGCTGTTCCAGTGGGTCTTCTTCTCCAACTTTCTCTGAGCCTTCGGGGTCCTTGTGACCTGGCCATTTAGCCCATGGTGTGCAAAAAAAGTGCCGCTCAGAGGTAAAACAACCCAACGTTAAAGAACACGCTGGATGGCCTTGACGGGAGGCTACCATCTGTCTCCCAACAGCTGTTCTAGTGGGTCTCCTCCCCCAACTTTCTCTGAGTCTTCGGTGTCCTTGTGACCTGGCCATTTGGCCCATGGTGTGCGAAAAGACCACTCAAAGACAAAGCAACATTACATTGGGTGTTTTTTTACCCACTGTGAGAGTAAACCTTCTTTAGTTTGAGTTCAGTTGTGCTTTCATAAGACTGTTGGGAAATGAAAGCTGCATTAGGGAACACGCTTGCAAATGAAGAATTGATGTTCAGGAGTCTTCGAAAGCAACAAGAGGAGAAGTGAACGAAAGGACTAGGTGCGAGAGTGAAAGAAGAGGAAAGTGATTAATGTGGGAGAAAAAGACCAGGGCACAGACGCAGCAGCCACGCTGTTTGACGTGTGCCTGCGTGCACGGACGCGCTCGCCTACAGCGAAGAACAAAAACACGAAACGAAAACGAAAACAAGAGCTGACCCGGAAAGTTTACCGAGTCCAAAACCGCCAGGGGGACAGAACTGAACCGAGGACACCAAGGATGCTGTAAGTCATGATTCAATCTCTCGAAATTTGTGACTTTTGAGTGTAAACATTGGGGAATGAAACGATTTAATTGCAAAGAGGAGGATTTTTGTTCTTCGAGATCGTTTTTAACCGCAGAATGCTTTCTCTTTCTGAAAGCATGGAAGTCGCGGTCACGGTTGTCGGCGGCAGATGCATGTACAGTTTGTAGAAAGCGAAACGTCGCAGAAGTGTACTAATGAATGTTGCCGTAAGGAGGAAAGGCTTTGCATGGCGTAGGCTTGCAAGGGAAGGTGAATGACGTCACGTTTAGGATGGAAAAAGACTTTTTTTAGAAGCCTAAAGCATGGCGATAACTGAAACTTCAATGTTGTTTCAGTAGTGCATTTTTTTGGCAGTAAATCGTTTGGAGAGAGGGCGGGGGGACGCACGAGAATCCCTAAGTGGGGGAAGAGAAGCATTTATTCATTTCCTTTGACTCTTTCGCGCGAGAGATTAATTCAAATGAAGTTCGATTTTTTTTTAAATTCAATCAGCTGGAGGCCGATACGCCTTTAGTTGTAAATCGTTGGTGGAAAAACGTAATTTTAATAACAGAGAGCCAGCTATGCGTTGAGTTGTCTTTTCTTTGAGTGACACTTTTCTGCACACCATGGGCTAAATGACCAGTCACAAGGACCCCGAAGGCTCAGAGAAGGTTGGGGAAGGAGACCCACTGGAACAGCTGTTGGGAGACAGATGGTAACCTCCCGTCAAAGCCATCCAGCGTGTACAGGGTTGTTTTACCTCAGAGCGGCACTTTTTTTGCACACCATGGGCTAAATGACCAGGTCACAAGGACCCCGAAGACTCAGAGAAAGTTGGGGAAGGAGACCCACTGGAACAGCTGTTGGGCGACAGATGGTAGCCTCCCGTCAAGGGCATCCAGCGTGTTCTTTAACTTTGGGTTGTTTACCTCTGAGAGGCACTATTTTGCACATCATGGGCTAAATGACCAGTCACAAGGACCCCGAAGGCTCAGAGAAGGTTGGGGAAGGGGACCCATTGGGACAGTTGTTGGGAGACAGATGGTAGCCTCCCGTCAAGGCCATCCAGCGTGTTCTTTAACGTTGGGTTGTTTTACTTCTGAGCGGCACTTTTTTGCACACTATGGGCTAAATGACCAGGTCAGAAGAACCTCGAAGGCTCAGAGAAGGTTGGGGGAGGTGACCCACTGGAACAGCTGTTGGGAGACAGATGGTAGTTACCGTCAAACCCATCCTGCGTGTTCTTTAACGTTGGGTTGTTTTACCTCAGAGCGGCATTTTTTTTTTGCCCACCATGGGCTAAAGGACCCCGAAGGCTCAGAGAAGGTTGGGGGTGGGGACCCACTGGAACTGGGGACCACTTGGAAGACAGATGGCAGCTTCCCGTCAAGGCCATCCAGCGGGTTCTTTAATGTTGGGTTGTTTTACCTCTGAGCAGCATTTTTTGCACACCATGGGCTAAATGACCAGGTCACAAGGACCCCGAAGGCTCAGAGAAGGTTGGGGGAGGGGACTCAGTGGAACAGCTCTTGGGAGACAGATGGTAGCCTCCCGTCAAGGTCATCCAGTGTGCTTTTAATGTGTACAAGGTATGACTCTCCCGCACACGGAGCCACGGCTTAACGTCCCATCCGACGGACGGCGGTCTTTCCAAGTCCATCGGTGTCCCCTACTGACCGTGGGTAGGGAATTTTACGGAGATAAATTTCAACGCTGCGACACTTGCGACTTGAACCTGGGAACCGCACATTACGAGTCTGGCACGCTACTGACTGAGCCAGCCCAATGCAATTGGCCACCTCTATTAATTGGCCAATAGCATAGGTTGGCCTATATTTTCTGCAACCATAGGTGGCCTAAGAATCACATGACCACTCGAATTCGTAACCAAGAGTCCTTTAAAGGAGTGTGCGGGTGTTGGTACAGTTGGTTGCGCGCCAGTATCGTAATATGCAGTTCCTAGGTTCGAATCTCAACTGTGACAGTCTTGAGATGTTTATCTCCACTAACATCCACCCAGCCCTTTACCAGAAAGGGAACATCAATGGGCGAAGAAAGGCCACCGTCCATCTGATGGGACATTAAGCCGTGACTTAGTGTACAGGAGAACTACACCATGCATGCAGGAGGACTACACCATGCGTGCAGGAGGACTACATCCACTATAATGCAAAAAAAAAAGTGCTGTAAGCCAACCCAACTGTACCAAGAATCACAGGCCTCACTTAAATTCGTACCAAAAACCAGATGGTGCGGGGATGGCTCAGTCGGTAGCGTACCAGACTCGTAATCTGCAATTTTCAGGTTCGAGTCCCAACTACGCCAGCGTGGTAATTTATCTCCGCAAAACTCCCCGCCCTAGGTCAGTAATGGACACCGATGGGCTTGGAAAGGCCGCCGTCCGTCGTATGAGACTTTAAGCCGTGGTCCTGTGTGCGGGAGAGTCGTACCCTGTGCACGTTACATAACACGCTGGATGGCCTTGACGGGAAGCTACCATGTGTTTCCCTACAGCTGTCCAGTGGGTCTACTACCCAAACCTTCACTTAGTCCCCGGGGTCCATGTGACCTTGAAATTTAGCCCATTGTGTGCAAAAAAAGTGCTGCTCAGGGGCGAAACAACCCAAACCAGAAACCCATCTTTAAGTTGTTGGGTTGTTTTACCTCTGAGCGGCACTTTTTTGCACACCATGGGCCAAATGGCCAGGTCACATGGACCCCGAAGGCTCAGAGAAGGTTGGGGGAGGGGACCCACTGGAACAGCTGTTGGGAGACAGATGGTAGCCTCCCGTCAAGGCCATCCAGCGTGTTCTTTAATGTTGGGTTGTTTTACCTCTGAGCGGCACTTTTTTGCACACCATGGGCCAAATGGCCAGGTCACATGGACCCCGAAGGCTCAGAGAAGGTTGGGGGAGGGGACCCACTGGAACAGCTGTTGGGAGACAGATGGTAGCCTCCCGTCAAGGCCATCCAGCGTGTTCTTTAATGTTGGGTTGTTTTACCTCTGAGCGGCACTTTTTTTGCACACCATGGGCCAAATGGCCAGGTCACATGGACCCCGAAGGCTCAGAGAAGGTTGGGGGAGGGGACCCACTGGAACAGCTGTTGGGAGGCAGATGGTAGCCTCCCGTCAAGGCCATCCAGCGTGTTCTTTAATGTTGGGTTGTTTTACCTCTGAGCGGCACTTTTTTGCACACCATGGGCCAAATGGCCAGGTCACATGGACCCCGAAGGCTCAGAGAAGGTTGGGGGAGGGGACCCACTGGAACAGCTGTTGGGAGACAGATGGTAGCCTCCCGTCAAGGCCATCCAGCGTGTTCTTTAATGTTGGGTTGTTTTACCTCTGAGCGGCACTTTTTTTGCACACCATGGGCCAAATGGCCAGGTCACATGGACCCCGAAGGCTCAGAGAAGGTTGGGGGAGGGGACCCACTGGAACAGCTGTTGGGAGACAGATGGTAGCCTCCCGTCAAGGCCATCCAGCGTGTTCTTTAATGTTGGGTTGTTTTACCTCTGAGCGGCACTTTTTTGCACACCATGGGCCAAATGGCCAGGTCACATGGACCCCGAAGGCTCAGAGAAGGTTGGGGGAGGGGACCCACTGGAACAGCTTTTGGGAGACAGATGGTAGCCTCCCGTCAAGACCATCCAGCGTGTTCTTTAACGTGCACAGGGTATGGCTCTCCCGCACACGGGGCCACGGCTTAACGTCCCATCCGACGGACAGCGGCCTTTCCAAGCCCATCGGTGTCCCCTACTGACCGTGAGCAGGGCGGGGAATTTTTGCGGAGATAAATCTCAACGCTGACCCATCTTTAAGAAAAAGCACGTTATTCGTTTAAAGTAACATCTAACAAGCAGAGAGACCAACATAAAATTAAAACCATTTATTACACCTGCACATTACGCAAACATGATCCAATTTAAAACTCAGGTTGTGGAAAGGCAACATCAAGTTTCGCCCGTCACAAATGCAGACGATTGGATTTGGAACGGTGTAAAATAGAGGTAAGCGAAAACTGCAATTTCGTGTTCTTTTAATAGTTCATCTAATTTGCATTTCTCGTGAGGAGGAGGAGGAGGGCAAACCTTTTTAATTAGTTCGTAAAAGTTAATCTTTGGTCGCCCCTGCAAAAAAAAAAGATGTTGCTAAATTTGTTTGTAGCGAATGTTGCTTTTTGTATTTCTAGAATTATAAAGGCTTAGTATTAGGAATAGAATAAACATGAAAAATGTGACAGTTTAGTGTCAGTGTTCAGTTTTAGGAGTGTTAAATAATTTTCTAGCCTTATATTCTTTCATCACAATAATTATGTTTCTAGATATTATTTCCAGACTTTAACTATGTGTAATTTCGTTGCATAACTTTGACCTAATATGAAACAGCTAAAAAGGAGGACTAAATGGATGGAAAAAAAATTCAAATTTTAGGAATATAAAGTGAAAGAAATTAAATTCTAAAAAGTATAATTGCTCGGTGTTTAGCATATCCATTCTATTTCGCTACATCTAAATGCTTAAAAGTTGGACAATGGACTCTTCCAATACCCCTACTGCGTTTGCTTCGAGGTTTTCTCTGCTACTGCAAATGGTGCGAAAGACGGCTTTGGGTTGTTTTACCTCTGAGCGGCACTTTTTTGCACATCATGGGCTAAATGACCAGGTCACAAGGACCCTGAAGGCTCAGAGAAGGTTGGGGGAGGGGACCCACTGGAACAGCTGTTGGGAGACAGATGGTAGCCTCCCGTCAAGGCCATCCAGCGTGTTCTTTAACGTTGGGTTGTTTTACCTCTGAGCGGCACTTTTTTGCACATCATGGGCTAAATGGCCAGGTCACATGTACCCCGAAGGCTCAGAGAAGGTTGGGGGAAGGAATCCACTGGAACAGCTGTTAGGACACAGATGGTAGCCTCCCGTAAAGGCCATCCAGCGTGTTCTTTAACGTTGGGTTGTTTTACCTTTTTGGGACACCGATGGGCTTGGAAAGGCTGCCGTCCGTCGGATGGACCGTTAATCCGTGGTCCCGTGTGTAGGAGAGCCCTACCCTGTACACGTTAAAGAACACGCTGGATGGCCTTGACTGGAGGCTACCATCTGCCTCCCAACAGCTGTTCCAGGGGGTCCCCTCCCTCAACCTTCTCTGAGCCTTCGGGGTCCTTGTGACCTTGCCATTTAGCCCATGGTGTGCAAAAAAGTGTCTCTCAGAGGTAAAACAACCCAACGTTAAAGAACACGCTGGATGGCCTTACGGGAGGCTACCATCTGTCTCCCAACAGCTGTTCCAGTGGGTCCATTCCTCCAACCTTCTCTGAGCCTTCGGGATCCATGTGACCTGGTCATTTAGCCCATGGTGTGCAAAAAAGTGCAGCTCAGAGGTAAAACAACCCAACGTTAAAGAACACGCTGGATGGCCTTTACGGGAGGCTACCATCTGTCTCCCAACAGCTGTTCCAGTGGGTTCCCTCCTCCAACCTTCTCTGAGCCTTCGGGTCCTTGTGACCTGGCCATTTAACCCATTGTGTTTCCAAAAAAGTGCCGCTCAGAGGTAAAACAACCCAACGTTAAAGAACACGCTGGATGGCCTTGACGGGAGGCTACCATCTGTCTCCCAACAGCTGTTCCAGTGGGTCCCCTTTTCCAACCTTCTCTGAGCCTTCGGGGTCCTTGTGACCTGGCCATTTAACCCATTGTGTGCAAAAAGAGTGCCGCTCAGAGGTAAAACAACCCAACCCAAGGGTTCGTATCTCACACTTTGGGAGACATTGCGAAAAAGAATCGCTCTAAAAGGACTTAACAGACAGTTGCATCTGTTTCGTAACAGCTACCCAATAGCTTTCATTCTTCTAGCCAGCTCTGAACCTTTGGGGTCCTTATGACTTGGATATTTAGCCTAAATATGCGCAAAATAAGATGACCACTCAGAACTAAAACAACTCCATAGAGCTTCAAAGGTGAGCAACTTTAGGTTGTCTACTCTTTCTAACTGGAGTGGCAGAACATCTCAAATTTTTTTTGCACTTCTGTTTAAGATATTTTACTTAAATTTTACTGTCTTTGGTACAATCTAATGTTGGATTGGATTGTTTTACCTCTGAGCGGCACTTTTTTGCACACCATGGGCTAAATGGCCAGGTCACATGGACCCCGAAGGCTCAGAGAAGGTTGGGAGAGGGGACCCACTGGAACAGCTGTTGGGAGACAGATGGTAGCCTCCCGTCAAGGCCATCCAGCGTGTTCTTTAACGTTGGGTTGTTTTACCTCTGAGCGGCACTTTTTTGCACACCATTAGCTAAATGGCCAGGTCACACGGACCCCGAAGGCTCAGAGAAGGTTGGGGGAGGGGACCCACTGGAACAGCTGTTGGGAGACAGATGGTAGCCTCCCGTCAAGGCCATCCAGCGTGTTCTTTAACGTGCGCAGGGTATGGCTCTCCCACACACGGGGCCACGGCTTAACGTCCCATCCGACGGACGGCGGCCTTTCCAAGCCCATCGGTGTCCCCTACTGACCGTGGGCAGGGCGGGGAATTTTGCGGAGATAAATCTCAACGCTGACACAGCTGGGACTCGAACCTGGGAACTACAGATTACGACACAATCTAATGTAACAACTTGTGTATCTATATTTACTCGAAATTAAAGAAAGTTTTATTAAATCGCTTATTTTTTTTTTCTAAAACCATAAATACTTCACCTACACAAAACGTAGCAAATTTGTGAAAAGAAATTTTAGGAATTTTTCAGTTTTATTTTTTATCCACATTTACTTCTTTTATTTCTGGAATTTATTTTTATTTTCTTTATAAAAAAAAATATTTTTATTTTTTATTAATCATAAAAATTATATTTATGTAAAGGCTCGTAATCTGTAGTTCCTAGGTTCGAGTCCCAGCTGGGTCAACGTTGAGATTTATCTCCGCAAAACTCCCCGTCCTGCCCACGGTCAATAGGGGACACCGATGGGCTTGGAAAGGCCGCCGTCCGTCGGATGGGACATCATGCCGTGGCCCCGTGTGTGGGAGAGACATACCCTGTGCACGTTAAAGAACACGCTGGATGGCCTTGACGGGAGGCTACCATCTGTCTCCCAACAGCTATTCCAGTGGGTCCCCTCCCCGAACCTTCTCTGAGCCTTCGGAGTCCTTGTGACCGGGCCATTTAGCCTATGGTGTGCAAGAAAGTGCCGCTCAGAGGTAAAACAACCCAACGTTAAAGAACACGCTGGATGGCCTTGAATGGGAGGCTACCATCTGTCTCCCAACAGCTGTTCCAGTGGGTCCCCTCCCTCAACCTTCTCTGAGCCCTCGGGGTCCATGTGACCTGGCCATTTAGCCCATGGTGTGCAAAAAAGTGCCGCTCAGAGGTAAACAACCCAACCTCTATTACCATTATTAGTCTTTTGAAAAGGGGGATGGCATCTTGATTCCCCCCTCCCTAGATCCGCGGATCTGATAGTAACAATAACTTTGCTTTCATTTCAATACTTCTCTAAATAGGAGTGTCTGAAATTAATTTCGATGCAAGAAATATTCCACTTCCCATTTATTATCTAATCTCATCGCGCATTCTCATTCATGACGATATTTTAATGCTATCGAGTGTTTTAATTCCATCTCGTCTGCTCCCTCAAACACGATTTCAATCACACGTAACGTCCTTATTTATAGCGGGAATTTAAATTTTGATATCCATTATATGACGCAGCATCGCTCTATCTTTTTTAAAAAAAAATCCTCTTTATATCCCTTTTTTTAAATTAATCAACCGTCTTTATCTGGAAACGTTCTCGACTCAAGCCATCAGAACGCGATAAAGTGAACTTCGAAGCGACCTAATGACACAATGGCAGTGAACCTCCACTTTTCGGGCCAGATATAAATAATCGGCTGCACAGCAAAACGCCGTTTGGTGGCGCTCTGATCGCCATTTAACTCGGTGCGCTGCCACACGAGCATTAGAAAAGTAATCAATGAACACTTCTTCACGGAGCTCATCGTTGTCTATAAAATATGGTTCTAAGTAGCGGTTGCTGACTAATGGGTGCTTATTTACGAACGCGTGTTTTCACGCTTCACCTGTTAACAGAATTATGATGAATTGACTGACTATACAGACATCAAACTCCGACGAGCGTTTAGAAGTCATTCAGAGGTAGAATGTTATGCATTATTCTTAGCGCCTAGCCTCCTTTTCTTGTCGATAATGAAAAGTTGACTTTGAAGGAGACGTGAACGTTTGTATTTTTGTGTTCCTTTTTTTCGGGGGGTGGGGGATGGATGATCTTTGTCTTTGACAACCGGAAATTTCGGGTGTGCATTTTAGCATCTTTCCATGCAGACAAATCTATCAGAGAGTGAATTAGCAAAGCGTGAAGTGTTTTATTTGATAGCAGAACACATTAATCGTCGCTATTAAGAGAAATGTGTATCTGACATTGTTAGCTTTGAATGGACTTGTTTAAATAAAAAACGAATGCGAATGTTCATTCAGAGAACGTTCTGAGGAAAAAGATTGAGAGCTTAGTTTGTTTTTTTACTGATTTTAACTATTCTTCCGCATGTTTGAAGTCTTACTAAATGCTTTTACGGTGTATTTAATGTTTAGTTGTTTTTTTTTTCCCGTCAGTAAATTTATCATGCACTGTAATTTTTGGTTTCAAAACGGAATAATTTTTTTTTTCCCAAAGAAT